>OX123204.2:13245430-14595430 GCA_944739405.2 Euclidia mi | reverse complement strand
TTTAAATATCCATAAAAATATTTAGAGAAAGCATGTTTTGCAAATTAAAATTCTATCGATCGAAAATCTTCCACTCGTGTATCTGTCCGAGCAGTCCCTAGATAGGTAAAGACCTGATAAATAGTTTACATAATTTTCACTTTGCTGGTGTGTCTCACTGCTTCAAAATCGGCAATCAAAAAGAGCATACATTTTCTAGGTAGCGCCTTAAATAACATAAATGATGAGCCTGTCCCTTTTCTGTATAACGGGCATCACCTGTATTCTATGTGTAACATAACGTTTTAGGGCCATAAAATATTACGTATCGAACCTGGAATGACTTCGAATTAAATTTTCACTAACGGCCGCATTCAATATTCGATCTATCCATCGATTTGCCTTCTAGAAATACATATTTGACATGAGCTCCATACAAGATATGTCAAACGTATGTGCAGTCGAACAACTTCCCGCTAGACTACCTTAAGGGCGAAAATCGCTCAGCAAGACATCTTCGCTTCCAGTGCTACTTTACACCCACAATGACTATCGTATACAAAACCAGTTTCGACTCGACTCTATGAGCGAGCCCAGGGAGTTTTTTTTTAAACTGGTCCAGCGCTGACTTGTTTGATTGTACGTATCTCTAGTAGCCAAATTTATAATATAAGTAAATATAAGTAAGACGTATTGGTTTGGTTAGCTCGTACTTAACGGTGGACCCGTTAAGTACGGGCAATATAATACCGCGCAATGAGATTTATTAATTGATTGTATAAAATAACTGTCGAGTTCATTTCGATGATAAGATCTATGTCACTAAATCTGGAAGCGATGACCTTAGTGAACAATCATTCGTTGAATTTATTAGCCGACAAACCAATAGTAGTTATGGTCAAGTATTTGTTTTTATCATACATAATGATTACAAAACATTTGTGTCTCTATTAATGTTATACTGGTTAATATTCTAGTTGTGTAACTACATCTTACCAACTTGGTATGTTATACAGTGTACTATGTACCTTGCAGAGGACATTAGACTACTGCAGTAATATTATTCGATTTAATAACAAGGCTCGGATAGTTTCAATAAAGAAATATAATCTAATACTAATATATAATGTGAGTGTAATATTACACCTCTGCCTACCCCCTCAGGGATACAGGCGTGAGCCTATAAAAAAATAAAATATAATAAAACTAATATATAACGCTGAAGAGTTTGTTTGTTTGCTTGAAAGAGCTAATCTCAGTAAATTCTGGTCCGATTTAACAAATTATTTACGTGTTATATAGTCCATTTATCGAGGAAGGCTATAGGCTATATAACATCACGCTATGAACCATGGGAGCGGAGCAGCAGCCATAAATAACGCGGGTGTAACCGCGGGCTCATCTAGTATTCTATGTAATCTCTTTTCAAACTACTAGCCGTTCGTTATGTAATAGGTACGAATGGTATTCCGGAGAAGGACATATTGTTAGATATTACTAATACTAGTGTATACCTACTGATTTTCTACTTAGTAAAAGAGCATATATTTGAAATGACTTCTATGTTAGTGGAGTGTAAGTCAGTCAACGACAAAAATGTTATAAGTAGTCATCAACCTCCTAGCGTTATCCCAATTTCAGCCTGGGGTCCGCTTACTATTCTAACCGGATTTGGCTGAGTATTAGCTTTTCCACAGAGCGACTGCCTGTCTGAACTCCGCAACCCATAGGGAGAGCGATATTCTATGGTTTAGACTAGTGTCAGTTTATTTAGAAGGTACTGACGCCCTGTAACGACGGCCCTATAACTATTGTCAAAGATCTTCATGACAATCGGGACCGACGGCTTAACGTGCTCTCCGAGGCACGGGACATGCGATAATTAACAAAAGTGTTATACTGGTGTGACCTTTGTATTTGTCGATCTACTTATCTATATCTTATATTATTTAGGTGACTCTGTGGTCTACTGTATCTCCTTCGCTGTACCCATTGTTCAGATTTTCTGTTCCCAAAGTTGGGCATTGCCTGAGGCCACTTTAAGGTCTTATTTGCTGCAGGTAGATGGACAAAGATTATTTGTATGAGTATTGTGTATTAAAATTTTACAAACGAGTCGTAGTCAAATTATATGTCTAGTCATAAGTATAGAAGTAGAACCTTAAGGGATTTTACGAAAACTTTTGACAAGATGGATTGTAAATTTAATTTTATACATTTATATATAAATGTATGGCATTTGTGGCGATTCAGTCTCCTAGTTACGACATTAAAGCCTTTAAGAGACGGCAATTATAGTCTAAATAGCAGGATCTGGCGTACCCCAAGGTTCTGTATTACATCCTGACAATGGTATTGAACAGGTAGTGTTATAATTATGTTCCAGCCCAAACGCCTGATACCAAATATTTTTATTAATTAAACTTTGCTCCCACAATATTGTTAGGCGCTCATTAATGAAGGTGGTTGTAAAACTTTTTATAATTAATTCACTTGCTCTGTAGAACGCCACGAACACGCATCTCTTTTGTAAAGGACTTATAATAAACTGGAATTTGAAGACATTTCGGTTTTTGTATTTTGAAGAATTCCCTCACTTGAATAATATCAATCATTGGCGACCGTGACAGGACCGAAGGTTGCAAGAAATTCCGAAGTCTGAGGCGCGGCGCAGCGACAAGTTCTTCGAGTCAGCTTAAGGCCGAAACCTGTCCTGTAGCTGCCGGAGGAGCTTTGGCATCGTATCCTGAGCATCGGTGCAGCATAAGCATCGACTGGGGTGCAGTCCAGAGGAGTTCAATACAAAGGAGATTGGGTAATCGCGTGGACATCACACCATCACACATAAGTTAATATTTGCCCTTCCATACCTTTTCTTATTACCTCATCATCCTACCATAATATTAACCTATCCTTTTATCCTGTCTTACCATTTTATTGTGCTGTTTCATAGACGGTGTCAAAGTCCACCGATAGTGTTCAACATAAAAATTCCTCTTAGTTTCATAAAGTTTTCTAAAAATTACTATTACCTGATATTAATAGTAAAGAATAATCAATAGTTATTAAATATTTTGTTGTTTTTTGGCCTCAAATTACAAAATTACGTAAATTTTCTCTGGCTTCTCTGCTTACCTACATTGTATTTTGTCATCCGATTTTTCTAGGTAAAACCACAGAATAAAGAGATTAGTAAAACTAGTTATTCAATTCAAGCTTTTTAACATTATTCGCCGAAAATTCCAGGTTCATTGGGACATCACGCTCGCACTGCTCGGGGCATAAGCAGATATGAGACCGCGCCTATGCTATTTGTGCATCGCAGCGGCGGCTGCCGCGTGAATCCGGCTTCCTGTTCGGCGGATGACGTCACATTGAGGGGCGTGATATTCTTTAATTTATCATCATAATAATAATTATATAAAATCCTTGCGTTACTGACTGACTGACAGACACGCTACAGCCGAAACTATTGGGCGCAGGAAGCTGAAATTTGGCATGTATGTTCCTTGGGGACCGTAGGGGTGCACTAAGAAGGGATTTCCCGAAATTCCCACGGGATCGGCTAAAACGGTTAAATTTAAAAAAAACTGCAGGCGTAGCTGCTGGCGTCCTCTAGTTTTATATAAATTCGTTCCTTTTGCTGACAATAATTATATTGGGCTGTTCCGTTTAGGTAATTTGTTCGTGATCTAATTATTATAATTCAATCTATACATCATGCAAGAAGCTGATTCTAAGAAATTCCGCGAATTATCTATTCGGCGTAGCTCAGTGAAAGGTCAAATTACCAAGTTTAAAAATTATGTAGAAAAATTATCATCGGATACTTAACATACACAACATAAACAGCTTGGTAAGTTTGAACAATTGTCGGCTAAGTTTGATGAATTGCGGTCGTAAATAGTGAAAACTTGACGACAGAACTTGAGGAAAGCGATAAGATTGAGGCTGATATGGTGAGCGCCCTCGCTATTGCTTAGGGTTTATTAGATAATTGTAAGCCGGCATGTAGTCACGGGATGCATGGGAGCGAAACAACAACTTAGAGCTCCCAGCCAACCTCACCTGCCCGTGGTGCATCCTGCCGACCAGCGAACGAGGCTCTGGCGACCGACTAACGGCGGTATAACCGTTGCAAATAGGCGTAGCTAAATATGATCGGTGACGGGCAGCAGCGTCACCGGTGCGAGAAGCTACGCCCTGCGATCACCAACACGCATGCCCAGCGTGGTGATTACGGGCAAAATCTCAATGGCACACACGCTTACGCAACGGCCCCCAGTTCCCGGTCGCCCCGCTATTCCTGGCCAAGGCGGCGGACATGGTAACGGCGGGGCAGGGGGTGCGAAGAATCCCCGGGTTACGGTAGGCCGCCAATACCGACTGACCATGGCTACGTATAACGGACGCACGCTACGGCTCGACGAACATCTGGCACAACTCGAAGAGGAACTGAAGTACATAAGGTGGCATGTTTTGGGATTATGCGAGGTCCGGAGAGAGGGAGAGGATACCGTTACCCTAGATTCAGGCCATCTTATGTACTTCAGGGGGGGAGACCAGCCATCACAAGGCGGGGTTGGATTCCTGGTCCATAAGGTCCTCTCTGACAACATTTTAGAAATCTCCAGTGTGTCGACAAGGGTAGCATACCTTGTGATCAGACTCACCAAGAGATATACTCTCAAGGTTATCCAAGTGTATGCACCGACTTCGGCATACTCGGATGATGAAGTAGTAGAAATGTACGAAGACATTTCTCTACCACACGCACAGGAAACTCTGTCGAGTCTTTTCGTCATCCCTACCGCAAAGTCTTAAGACAAAAATCTTCAACGAGTGCGTCCTACCCGTTATGACTTACGGTGCCGAGACGTGGACACTGACGGTACGACTAGTCCACCAATTTAAGGTCGCTCAGCGAGCTTAGGAGAGGGCTATGCTCGGAGTTTCTCTGAAGGATCGAATTCGTAATGAAGTGATCCGACAGAGAACCAAGGTAATCGACATAGCTCAGAGAATTAGCACGTTGAAGTGGCAGTGGGCTGGTCACATCTGTCGCAGAACCGATAATCGATGGAGTAGCCGTGTTCTAGAGTGGAGACCGCGCCTTGGCAAATGTAGTGTAGGACGCCCTCCGGCTAGGTGGAGTGACGATATACGCAAAGTGGCTGGCAGCGGCTGGACACGAAGAGCCGAAAATCGGGCTCAGTGGCGTGCCATTGGAGAGGCCTATATCCAGCAGTGGACTACGGCAGGCTGATGATGATGATGATGATGTAGTCATGAATGTCATGCTTCTAAATCCGAAACTCTCGATTCTGGTGTCAGGCTTCCATGTATTCAAATATCAAGGTTTGACGGTGCATACTTTAAATGGCTCGAATTTAGAGATAAATTTTTGAGTCTTGTTGATGGTAATAAGCAATTTACTCCAATACATAAATTCCACTATTTGATTTCTTATCTTGAAGGGGAAGCGGTACGAATAATTTCCAATCTTGAAGTTTCTTCTAATAATTATAAGAAAGCTTGGAAATTATTATGTGATTGGTACGATAATAAAAGATTACTTGTAGATCATCATATGGATGCTTTACAAGACTTTCAACCACTTACTAAAGAGTGTGAGAAGTCCCTTAGATTTTTAATTGACCATGTAACACAAAATTTAAGGGCATTGCATAGTTTGGGTATGCCTACTGAACATTGGGATATAACAGTCATACACAATTATTTACTGCCAAAATTAGATAGCAAAACATTTTCAAAATGGCAAGAATATAAAAACACTTTAGACGGTTTTCCGATTCTTGATATTTTCAAAAAGTTCTTAGTTGATCGTGCTGACGTTATTGAATCCCTACATAGGGCTAAACAGGATAACGGTACCCAAAGGCGTTCTCAATCTCAAGCACGATATAATTCTAATAACAGTAATAAAAAGGGTGATAAACGTAGTATCAATTCATTTGCAAACACAAATAATTATTCCAACAAAAATAATAATAACAACAAAAATAAATCTTAAGAAAATTCCTATTCATTTATATGCATAATTTGTGGTCAGAATCATAGAGTATTATGGTTGTGAAATTTTCAAAAATAAAAGTTTGCAAGAAAAATTGTCAGATGTATCAAAATATAAACTTTGTTCAAACTGTCTAAAGCAAGGTCATCCTGCCAGTGCGTGTAGTCTCAAAACATGTCCCGAATGTAAACAAAAACATAATCAGTTATTGCATAACCCTAATAAGACTTCAGCTACCAACAACCCTGCGCCCGCTGAATCAGAATGTTAATTTATCAGAATATCAATGTAGTCAAGTTTTGCTTTCCACCGCATTAAGTGATGTTTACAATCCTAACAATAATAATTATGAAACCGTGCGCGCATTGTTAGATTGTGTAGCCAGGCTAGCTTTATAACAACTTCATTAAAAAACCGGTTGTCGCTTAACTCCATACCTATAACTAGTTTGAACGTATTAGGCATTGGAAACTACTGCACAAACATAGTGCAATTAAGTTGTAGTGTGCGATTACAATCTAAACACATGCAATTTAGTGTAATCCTTAATATGTTACTCATGAATGAATTAACTGGTCAATTACCTAAAAACCATTAAACATTAAACTAAAAATACCTAACAACATTAAATTAGCCGATCCCAATTTTGCTAATCCGTCTGAAGTTGACATCTTAATTGGGGTGGATCTGTTCTGTGATGTCCTAGGAAGTGAACAAGTTTCCCTAGGCGTCAACTACCTAAAATTACATAATTCTAAGTTTGGCTGGCTGTTAGCTGGTCCAATAAATACAAATAATTTAAGGGCCATGTCCATACATTGCCATAGTGGCTTAATTGCTAATTTTAACGAAACTCGAGAGAAGGCTCGTGTCAATAAATTACTACAAAGGTTCTGGGAGCTTGAAGAGCTGCCAAGCAAGCCAATTCTTGGTGAAAAGGAAAGGGCTTGTGAAAAACATTTTATGCAAAATACTGTCCGGTTAAGTAACGGGCTATTTAGTGTTCACTTACCTCCAGGTGAATCTTACAATACTGCTATAATATAACGCTTAATGAATCTAGAAGCAAGATTCAGAAAAAATCCTACCCTAAAATGTTAATATGGTAAATTCTTGAAAGAATATGAAGACTTAGGGCACATGTCGGAGTCTTCAGAATATAAACCTTTTCCCTCATATTTCCTCTGCCACCATGCTGTATTTAAGGCTAACAGTGAGTCTTCAAAAATTCGTGTCGTTTTCGATGGATCCGGCCCTACATCTTCTGGTCTGTCTGTCAACGACATACACATGGTGGGCCCAAATATACAGGATTCTCTCTTCTCCCTTTTAATTCGGTTGATGCCATGGAGAGAAGATGAGTCCTTGCCCATCAGAACAATGCAGTCGAATACTCTCGCTTGTGGAACCACAAGTGCGAGCTATTTGAGCACTCGCTGTCTTTGGCGGGTGGGCGAGGAGTGTGGGGACGTAATGATCAAGTCAAAAATAAAATATTTAATCACGGGCTGTGATGATGAACAAGAATTACGCGATATCCAAAATTCTATATCGTTGGCCTTAAAAACGGCACGTTTTAATTTACGAAAATATAAAACTAATTCTAAAAATCTTTACCATAATTCACCTATAAATACAAAGGATAATTTAACTTTAAGTGAAGCGTCAAGTACGCTGGGTCTTGGATGGGACCCTAAATTAGATAATTGAAATTTCCCTGTACAGTTAAAATCGGACAGTGATGAAATTACTAAAAGGAGTATATTATCTAGTTCATTAAAAAATTTTGATCCATTGGGGCTATTGAGTCCATGTATCATTCAAGCTAAAATGATGCTACAATGGTTGTGGCTACAGAAGGTCAGTCTGGATCGTCGATCGTCGTACAGTCGATCCCAGTCTGGATCAACCAGTTCCCTCTGAAATAAAAAATGGTTGGTTGGAATTTTCCAATAACTTAGATTCCTTGTTGAATTTACAAGTCCCTAGACGAGTTTTGTGTAACTCACCTAAGGTTATAGAAATTCATTCATTTAGTGATGCGTCACAGAAGGCATGAGGAGGCAGTGTACATGAGGAGCACGGAAAATAACAGTGATTTCATGGTGCGACTTTTACGTGCCAAATCTAAGGTTGCACGCATAAATCCTATGATTTTACCGCGACTGGAGCTTTGTGCTGCTTTGCTGGCTGCTAAATTAGTTAAAAGTATAACTGATTCCATTCGTTATAAACCAACACGAATCGTACACTAGTGTGATTCGAGTGTTGTATTAGTTTGGCTCAAAGGTGATCCAACTAAACTCAAAACCTTTGTGGCCAACAGGTTGGTTGAAATAACCGAGATTACCAATTCTTCGTGTTGGCGTTACATAACCACGGACAGTAACCCTGCTGACCTCATATCTCGGGGTGTTAATGGTACTCAGCTAGTAAATAATAGACTTTGGTGGTCCGGTCCAGAGTACCTAAAAGGAGCTGAAAATGATTGGCCTGTTTTTAAGTCCATTGATGAAAGTAGTTTACCTAAAACAAAAATAAATAAAGGTAAAAATACAAATAAAAACTTACCTACTTCCATCCTGAATACTCCTCTCGTCGCAGGTTCCCAGCTCCCTGAAGATTGCGCATCTGAAACAAAGTCATTAAAAACGCAAAATTCATTAGTCACTAATGTAAACAAACCAATAAAAAATAATAATATATTTTCTCACCTGCTCACGCTCCTCACTTTGGCGGCATCTAGGAAGCCGGAGTGAAATCCGCTAAATAGCACCTAAAAAGGGTATGGGGAATACACATCTCACTTTTGAAGAGATAACTTCTTTTTTCGAACAAGTGGAGGCAGTCCTTACCAGTCGCCCCCTGCGTCCTCTCTCCTCATCACCTGATGACTACCTTCCTTTGTCCCCAGGGCACTTTCTTATTGGAAGGCCTCTGAAGGTGCTACCGGCACCCAATCTTGAAGACAGTAGGGAGAACCACTTGCAGCGGTAATCACGATTACAACAAATACACCAGCACTTCTGGTCGCGCTGGCATCGTGAATACGTGTACGAGCTACAGCAACGCATGAAATGGAAGACTGGAACAAGGTCCCTAAATATCGGCGAGCTCGTGCTGATACAAGAAGATCACTCACCACCGCTATGTTGGCGCTTGGGACGAGTTCTCCGCTTATTCCCCGGTCCTGATGGGGTCTCGAGAGTAGCGGGCTAGAAGACAACACGAGGCGTCGTGCGCCGAGCACTGGTGCGCCTGTGTCCCCTGCCTACAGCGGAAGAATTACAGCAGGATTGAAAGACAAGCCTTTCAACGGGCAGGAAGATGTTCCAGCACAAACGCCTGATACCAAATATTTTTAATAATTAAACTTTGCTCCCACAATATTGTTAGGCGCTCATTATTGAAGACGGTTGTAAAACTTTTTATAATTAATTCACTTGCTCTGTAGAACGCCACGAACACGCATCTCTTTTGTAAAGAACTTATAATAAACTGGAATTTGAAGTCATTTCGGTTTTTGTATTTCGAAGAATTCCCTCACTTGAAGAATATTAAACATTATATGCACATTATTATTCTATGTCCAGCAGACGGACGTTTCTAGGCTAACATGATGATGATGATGATTATTCTATAATCTTATAATTCTCAATTTTTGGTTTTTCAAACCTTGTTTTATTCGTTGAGTTTTAAAGATCTCACAAATTTATTGCTAAACCCTACAAACCAGCAATTTTTGTCTCTAGTACTAATTTGGTTCACTTCGTAAGTAAGCGTTAGTAGATAAGCGGTAACCAGCCATGCGATATTAATGAACAAGCAACTTGTTTCTTCAGACAAACTGCTAGTTTCGTCATTTGGATTCATCTACTTCTGACGAGAGGATAAATCTATTTGTAAATATTTAACGAAATAATGAATTCAATTCATGCTTAAGTATATTTATTTAATCACATACATTTTAGTTGTTTTTCTTGCTACTGCTTCTTTTCTTACCACAATAACTTCTACATACAAGCTTTAAAATCTTAAAAAATACAAATGATAATACTAAGATAACAGCTAGTAGATCTAAGTAAAGCTTTTGATAGAAAGGAACGTTGAGCGCCGGTGAGCGAAGATGTAAGGCACCGCCAGTTTTCACAACGTGGTTCACCCAGTGAACAAGGTTTTTACCAGGTGATACTGGACGATCGTGGTAAATCAGCGACAGCTCCTTAGCTTTCTCTGCGTACCTATGGGACAAAATAGTATACGTTAATTTAGTAGAGACAAGACACATAAAAATTTATGTATAATTTATTTATAATATTTTTTTTTTTGTTTTATTCAGTAAGTACCAGAGGATGACCGCAGAGCTACGCCCACACTTTTCTCCTCAGGAATTTTGGAAAATCCCTTCTTAGTGCACCCCTATGGTCCCCAAGGAAAATACTTGCCAAATTTCAGTTCCTTGCGCCCAATAGTTTCAGCTGTGCGTTGAAGGTCGCGTCGGTCAGAATATAACGTAATTGGTTTATATATGTATATGAAGATGTACAGATTGCAACCCATTCTACAGTTGTAATACTTACAAAAATAGATGTCAAATGCAACCAAACTATGAGAGACATATTTATCATTAGTATTATTGCCCATCATAAGAAAATATACTTTACATATAACAAACAAAGAATATTTGTCAAAATAAGTAGAAATCAAGAAATCAAGTTGCCAGTGAGTGCTCATACCTGGGGTTATTAACAACTTCCTCAATAGCCAGTTTCATTTCTGGGGCCATTGTATAAGACAGCGTCACTTTCTTAGCGAAGCCTCTTTTCACTGCTCTTTCAACATTTGTGAATTGATCTGCAAACACTGGGATGCCGACGATAGGTTTGCCGAAGTGAATTGTTTCTGTCGTCGATAGAAGACCACCATGCGTGATGAAAAGTACGGTATTAGGGTGAGCTGAAATTGAAATAAAATAATACATGTGTTTATTCATAATCAAAAGATAGCAATGGCTGTTAAGATAGCTCAGCGAAAAGTTTTAATATATTATTATATTCAAACTTTTTTTGAAATCCCTAAATCTTTAACTCTACTAATGCCACTGTAATGACGTAGATATTTAAAGGATAATATACTCGTAGATATTTTTAATCAATTTATTTTTTGAATAACAAAGCCTAAATAAACCTTGCAAGTAATATATAGGTTATTGTAAATACTTTAACCTTTTATCTTGCATAATTATAATATTGAGATAATTATTACTATGCGCTCAGCAAATATAAAATAATTTCTATGATTCTAATTTTCACACAAGAATGATACTTACAAAGTATACTTTGTTGCGGCGCCCATTTTAAGATGTGGACGTTTTTAGGTCTATTAGGTAAGTCTTCTTCGAATTTCCACAACACGGTTTGTTTTAGCTCACCGAACATGTTTAATATGCTGTCTCTGAGCTGCTTTGTAAAGTGTCTACTCTTTAGGTTTGAACCCATGCTGAAGTAAATCAGACCATTTTTGGCATTGTCCATAATTTTCTTTAAATCCTGGAAAAATGTTTAACTTACTTATGATGAACTTTTTGAATGTTGTAAGGTAGAAAGAAAAAGAATTGACAATAAATTACATTACGGTTGGCATGCCTTTGTCTGATTGTCTGACAGAACAGATATTATGGGCAGTAGCAGATACAAATTTCAAATATATATTTTTTTATCTCAGTGGACGAGACATGCAGTCTAATATAGACGTAACTATGATTCCTCGATCTTGTAAAAACGAAGTTACTTATTGCCTTTTCTTCATATTCATCTTCTTTTAAAACTGATCATTGGCCTCTAAAAATCACTTTAGGAACAAATAGTCATTAGTTGCCTACAACGCTCCCCACATTTAATTACATACTTACTTCAGGTAAAGGTTTAACATCTTCTTCAATGTGATATCCTCCAATATGTATAGCATTTTGCGGCATGCTTTGTGCTGTAGACAACGATGGGTGAGAATTGACCAGCATCAGTGATGCATTGTACTTGATGTCATAGTAACTTGGCGATTGCCTTCCTCGTTTTAAAATGCTCGGTGCGATCATATTATCATATGCTCGTCTGTCGAGCCAGTCAAAGATCCTAAAATTTAAAATTAATTTTTAACATATATTATTTGTGAATAAAAAGTAAAGCATAATCTTTAACGAACTGTCGGGATTCGTTAACATTACATACAACATCATAAACAATGTATGTAAATTTATAAACTCTGTAGACTACAGACATATTTGTAATTATGCTTAACTGCTTTGCGTCATCTTAGTTCTCATCATCTTCGTCCTAGCGTTATCCCCGCTGTCCACTTTCTGATTTAACCAGATGTGACAGAATATTCACTTTGAGTTATTTATCTTTTGCTTCAGAAACAGCCGTTTGTATTTTAGGAACCAATTACTGAAGGGAAATTCTAATGAAATTTTCTAATCTTCATAGGATATTACTTACGTTTTCAAGAAGGACACCTTCAATTGTATGTATAATTCATTTACTCTTTCTCCGAAGGTAAAAGGTGGTATTTTGGATGATATTGCGTCTGGAGTGTACGCCGGGTTTGAATGCTCATCGATCAATTTAAGTACACTCCAATGTACATCGAGAGACGAAGACCAAATGTAGGGGCAGTCAAAGACTGCTGCTAAACTGAAAATTATAAATAAAATTATTTATCTAATTGAATATTGAATTATAAGTATTGTTTACTCCATAGCAGTTTCATTGTATCTTATTGAACTAAACATTGTTTAATTAGTATTACTATCCATGGTTTCCGTTGTATTCTGTTCTAAAATGTGTATTTTTGTAAAAAGAGGCATTAGGCTGACCTCAAATGGTCAGATAGCAAAACAACTATTTGCGAATTGTCCTAATTCTGCATCGTACACACAGTACGATGTATGTCTCATCACTGCAATCATTATATTATTATTAATCTAACTAATATTATTATTTATACTATCATTATAAAGGATCACTTTTTAATAATGGCAAAGTATGAATGAAAATCTCAACCATTCTCCTACCTCTCTCTTCACCAAGCAACTGAACTGAAAGGGCTCCTACGCACTTTGCAGTCCAGCCAACTGTAGGACGCGGTTGCGCGTGCGGTTAGCCGAATGCCTGACTGATGGCAAATCGAAGGCACAAAATATATACAAGTACTAAAGTCGTAGGTGTTTATTTATCAGTAAAATGTTCACCGTCAATGGTGGGCAACCGCAAACTAGCACTATCCGCATGGTGTATATGGCATTCGTCCGGCCGGCCGCAGCGCTCAGAACAGCTGGAGCGGTCGCGGTCACGGTAGGCCGTCAGCGTCGGTCACATTAAAATGCAAATAAAAACTACTTTCTCGTACAAGTTTTTGTTGCGGTCAGCCGCACGCCGCATTCCGGTTAACCGCATAGTGCGTAGTAGCCCTAAGTTTTTTTTTATGGTAATAGGCGGCAAACGAGCAGACGGATTGCCTGATGGTAAGCAATTACCGCCGCCCATGGATACAAGCAACAACACAGAAGTCACAAGTGCGTTGCCGCCCCTTGTGGTTGGGAAAAGGGATAGGATGAGGAGTGGGATCAGGGAGAAGGGATAGGGGATAGGGCCTCCGGCACTCTCACTCACCGAACGAAACGCAACAGTTTAGGTACTGTTACTTTACGTCGATTTTCTGTGAGTAAGTGGTGGAATGATAACTGCAACTGGGACTTTTCATTGCGAAACAAATTAAAAAAAATATAAATAAAACGTGTCTCAACTTACCCAGCACTCAATTCAGTGAACATCCATTCCGTAATTATGACGTCAAATTCTTCTTTAGGGTCGTTTATTAATTTCTGAACGTTTTCATGCTTAATCACAGATTTTGTGTATTCAGAAAACATATATATAAGAAACAGATGACTCGACATGTCCAACTCTTGTTTCATCAGTATATCTAAGTTTGCTATATCGTCTGCAAAAAAACTTCTTAGGTTGGTGGAGGAGGTCTTAGGTTTGATTCCTCGGCCAGCAAAAAGTAAGCATGGTATGGATCCTAACTTGCATAATCATTTATAGATTTTAAGTTACTGTAATTGAAATAGCTGTTTGTTGGATTTCATATTGGCGTGGTATTGTTCGTGCCGCTAGGAAGAGAACTCGTGTCAAAATAAATAAAAATAAAACGTGCATGCGATGCGCTTGACAGTAAAAAACACTAATAGGCAAGGTTCGTAACATGCGGCGGCGGTACGCACCCATGCGCCGCGTGCGTATGCCACGTGCATGATAATAAAAACATGTATGATACGATAGGTTGCGGGCAGCACGCATGCGTGCCTAGCCTGCATGCGGGCATATTCTCAAAAGTACAAACGGAAGACAAAATGAAGTCAGTAGTGATAAATTGGAAGTTGAAAAAAAGACATAGGTATTTTAATGTGATCAATATAAATAGTATGTTACGCGTTTGTATAATGTTCGTAATCGATATGTATTGTAAAATTAAGTCCCCATTTCCTCCGAAAATATCGCTTTACAGACAGGCAGTCTGTAAAAAGTCTGTAAAGCGATATTTCATCAATCATCAACAACCAATCCATAAATATACAGGGTGTCACAAGACCCATCACCCAGCCGACGTCCACTCATTACGGACATCATGCAAAGTCATACTAAGCGAAAATAATAACTAGGAAACGATGTTTTTTTCAAGTAGGTACATTTTTAAACTCCTATTAAAAGTGCGTGCGTGCAATGGTCAAAATATATACGAGACTATATAGAGACCATAAAATACCTACTAATCCCCATGGATTAGTAGGTATTTTATGGTCTCAGAGCATATTGGCGGGGTAAATGCATCGTTTTTGTACCTAATTAGATTTTATGGTGACTTTGAGCCTCATTATTTCTTGAACCAGTAATTTTGCGGGCATGGTGCCAAAGTAAAATAAATTCGTAGTGATTGGTACAATATGGGGTTCCGGTTTTAGTTAAGGGTCTTTTGACACTCTGTATAATAAAACTCTTCCTTTACTGACTGGCAGACATCGACCAGCCGAAACTACCAGACGAAACAACCTGATGTTTAGCAAGTGTGTTCTTTCGAAATTGTATAAGTACTTAGAGAGGAGTTTTGGAAATTTTAGCCTAAAGACGATGAAAGTAGGTCAAGGCTTGCTGGAAAATTTTATCTAGGCGGCTTTCACAGGTGAAGTTACTTTTTACTTTTCATGTTCCATTATGTTGTCATCATTTTCATCATGTCAGCCTATATACATCCTCTGCTAGATATATGCCTACCCTAAAGTTTTTTACACATTCATTAAGTTATATTGAAATAAAAATGATTTAGTATAAATCTGACTTACCAATAGGCATAAGGGTAATAAGATCACTGACGTCAATCGTACGGACATTGGGCGATGCTGGCTTGTAAGTAAAGGGAGTAATGTAGGTCACCTGAAAATACACATCGATAATGCTGTAATTGTACTAAAAGAAAAAAAACATTCTTTTTTTATTTTAATAGGCGGCAAACGAGCAGAGGGATCGCCTGATGGTAAGCAATTACCGCCGCCCATGGACACAAGCAACACCACAGGAGTCACAAGTGCGTTGCCTCCCCTTGGGGTTGGGAAAAGGGATAGAATGAGGAGTGGAATGAGGGAGATAAGGAATAGGGGATAGGGCCTCCGGCACTCTCACTCACCGAACGAAATGCAACAGTTACTTTACGTTGATTTTCTGTGAGAGGGTAGTACTTCCCCGGTTGAGCCGGCCCATTCTTGCTGAAGTCAGCAAGGCTCTACTACCTTTTATTATATTTTGCAGGTAAAATATGTACATCAATGCAACTTTGTCTATAACTTTATCTTAGCACAAGAAATTAGGGTCTGTCGGGACTATCAAAATTTAGGGGTCCCACCTCCTTCAAAAGGCATTTTAAAAAGGCGAGTGAGGATATTGTATGTAAGTTTTTGCGCAGAATCGACAAACAGCATAATTATTACGATGATATAACATATTTTTTTTGTATATTACGAATATACAAAAAAAAAATGTTATATATACGAGGCTGAATACTGTTTTGCATAATCTATTTTAAAATGTAGCAATTGTTTTAAGTCATCCTGTGCACGAAGAATAAATTCTGTGTTGTAGGTCAATTACGGTCAGTCCTAATATTTGATTTATCTCTATCAACAAACTAACAAATAAAGACCACGAAACACTCCAAACAACATAATATCTTCTTGGGTTTACGTGAATGTTACACTCGAATCTCAACTTGAAACAACAATTTTTGGAACACACGGAGTGTATAAAAAATAAACAACAGAATTTTATTATAAAATAACATTACAAAAATATAATTTCTATACTTACCTCATTTCCAGCACTAGCCAAATGCCTGACGATTCCATCACCGAGAATTGAGTGGCTTTTGCCAGGCAAGGTAAATATCACTAGCACTTTGTATGCTTCGCAGCATGATAATATCACAGTAAATTGCAACAGGAACAACTTCAATGTTACCATCTTCTGAATAAATAAACAAAACAGTCGTTTAATATTTCCAACCTGTTTCTGAATATTAAAGTTACATAATTATGTTGAAGAAATATTTTAAAAAGATACATTAATTTTTGTAGGCCTGAATGTATTTGTATTAATGACCTAATTGTGGCAAGGCCAAATTCTAAAACAATGATTATTCAGTATAATTTGTGTAACAATATTAAAAAGATCTGATGTAAATTCAAATACTATTAGCATATTCATAATAAATTATGCTTTGTATGATGACGGTGACGAAACATAAAAATGTAACAACTAACCCTATTGATAATCACACTAATTATTCTACTCAAATTTCAACAAGTAAATTCAAGACTTTTTCAACATTAAACGACTATATACTGCGATGTTTAGCGTGTTATGATTTTTGATTGCTGATTCATTATCAGTAGACACTTATTTTATATAAATAAAATAAGTGTCTACTGATAATGAATCAGCAGGTTTTATATCAGTGATATAGCACCGATAGCACGAATTCGGATTAATGTAATTTATAATCACATATAATCTTATTACAATTCTCTTGCGAACTTTTGCGTTTTATCACTCACAAGTTCTTGAAATTATTTTGATTCCACTACGTATAAATTTTGACTCCACAAAAAATATTGAGGCATGTCATATTAAATTTATGAGTGCAATTTAATCACATGAATATAACATTTAGTAAGACGATAAATCTTTATGTTGTTTACGTGGAAATGTATCTAAACACCAAAGAGTTTAATGCTTGCGCTCAACAGTTTTAGCTGTGGCTTCTCTGTCAGTTAGTCAGTAACGCTAGAATTTTATATAGGTATACAGATACTGATTTAATCTGCAATATTAATGAAATTGCTAAATAACTATGACTTGATATATAATATATTGATAAACTTTATCTGTTCTTAATTTGTACAGGTACTAGTGCGTAAGTTGATAAACATCGATAAATAAAATTGTCTTTGCCCAAAAACACTATGGTATCTTGTATTATCACTGGTTACCGAAACAAATCTTGATAATAATACATTAATGTAGACTTAATGTAGAATATTACGGATTGATGCTTGAAGTTGTTCAAGAGTATGTCTACCTTGGGCAAGTAGTCCAGCCTGGTAAAACAACTTTAAGAAAGAAATCGACCGCAGGATTCAGTAGGGTTAGGCAGCGTTTGGCAAGCTACGTAGAGTTTTCTCTTCACCCCTACCGCAATGCCTGAAGACCAAAGTCTACAACCAATGCGTCCTACCTATTATGACGTACGGTGCCGAGACGTGGACACTCACAGTGGGTCTAGTCCACAAACTAAAAGTCATGCAGCGAGCTATGGAACGGGCTATGCTTGGCGTCTCTTTGAAGGATAAAATCCGAAATGAATTTATCCGACAAAGAACCAAAATTACTGAATAGCTCACAGAATCAGTAAGCTCAAGTGGCAGTGGGCTGGCCATATCTGTAGAAGGACTGATGGCCGATGGAGCAAGCGTGTCCTAGAGTGGAGACCACGACTCAATAATGTAGGGCGGCCCCCGGCTAGATGGACCGACGACCTGAAAAAGGTGGCTGGGATAGACTGGATGCGGAAGGCTGAGGACCGTGTACTGTGGTGCGTGTTGGGAGAGGCCTATGTTCAGCAGTGGACTGCGATAGGCTGATTGAGTAGAATATTAAACAAAAATTATCATTAACCCATTATTTGCTGCCTCTTACTTAAAATAAATGTTTTGACTGTAATATTGAACAAATAAACTTTAATGATGGAAACTGACATAGTGATGTCCTTCAAGAGTGGATGTCAATCCATGAGCTGTTATAGTACAGTATAATAGTCACATGACGATTAAAACAACAGTACATATAATTTGACTATTGCATTAGGTACACCTCATTCGAACCAGTTTTATTGTGAAGAAACCTGGACGTCACGGAATTTCTTAAGTATCAAAAACATCACATAATATTTGAAGTATTTTCTAGATTTTTCAGATTATAATTATGTAATTTTATTTCATCATCATCCTCTTAGAGCTATCTCAGTTAAAACCCGGAGTTTGCCTTCATTTAATTTAATTTCAATTGATTACAACAATCGTATATAAGTCGTAATACGAAAAGCGTATAGACACGAAACGAGTTTTGGAGTGGTGAAATTCCTCTAAGTCACTGTTATACAGCTATTGTTTATATATAACGCTATAAGAATTAGCGTTAATGTTTCGTTTCATTAATTTTGTTAATTAAGCCCATCATAATCGAAATAATAACAAAACAATATTAAAAGTAACAAAGAAACAACTCACTAACGGTAGATTTTGCTTAGTAGTTTTCTAAAATTACAGGAACAGGCAGAAGTATCAATAAACTTAATACTTATTCATATTAAAAACTTGCACATTGATTTGTCTTATATTGTTTTTTTTTATTATAAAACGTTAGTTTGTAAAAAGCAATCAAAATTTATACGATTTTTACTGTTTCATACACTTCACATAAAGTTGTTCGCCGATAGATGATGGTGACCGTTAATTGTTGTGGCATTAACATCTAATCAGAGGGCCAATTCTCGTTATTGTATCTGATCAAAATGCAGTATCAATCAAGCCTCGTTGTCATACTTATGTCGTAAATGGTATTCTTCTAAATTTACTGATTTTATGTCAGTCTAGAGACCTCCACTGCTGGACATAGGCCTCACGTGAGGTTCTCCACACTGACCGATCTTGAGTCGCTCGCATCCAACCGCTTGCCGCAATCTACTGATACTTGAATGATATGCCCACTAAATCATAAATTGAACAAAGTATCAAATTAGATGATAATAACATTAAGTGTAGCAGAATACCAATTGTGAGCAAATTCTTGCATTTCGTGCAAAATACAGTGTCGATCTCAGAAAAAATACGAGTATTGGCCTTCAGAGCCCTACCATACCGTGTTCGTCCGGGTTTTGTACAGAAAAATAATGGTTTGGTCCCATAATATTTTAACAGATACTAAAAATAATAAGGTAGATAATTATAGTTTGTTCTGTTAAGATCTATGTGTTTATTTAGATCTATTTAATTAATGGAAGGGAGAGATTGCAAGTATTGTCAGGTATTCAAGAGAACCACTCGCGCAAAATCGAACAGTAGATAAATGATCATTCTTTCAACGATTGTAACTAAGAAACGACTAAACACGGTCATACTTGGCGTGAAAGTCTGCATTTCATTCATAATAACAGTCGCCGTTAGGATTAAGGTACATATTGAGAACTGTATAAGCATAGCTTGGTTTTTCTTGTGAGGTGATATGAAACATGAGCAACGTCTTTGACTAACTTCAGTTTACATGGAAATCAAGGTTACTGTCAACAAAATGACTAGCTAGAAGACATTCTGTGTCCATTATACTTGTTTCATGCAACAGGATTGATGATATTTAGTTGGTTCGGAAAATAGACTGATATTTTGCAGGTTTAACATTACGAACACCAAGTCAGATTTATATCCAAGTTTTTGATCATCGCCGTTGAATAATAACTGCTCATCTTATTAAGATGATACCTGCAGAGGTCAAGAAAGTAATATAAATGTAACATAGTAAACGAGACAGTATGCCACCTTGAGATACATACTAGTTAGGTCTAAATTCACATCAATGTGATGTAATTTAATCAATGCGAATCACCGGCCGATCTTCTTAAAATAGGTAAGATGAATAAAATTATCCTGACCCAGGTAAGATCACGATTGACACGATTGACAAAAGTATGCTGTGATTAACCGTATGGAAGGCGTTCAAAAAGTCCACCAAAACCAGTACGTATCTGCACACACACGTGCCAGCTTTGGTTGTATTTTTGGCTAATGTCTAACTTAGCAACCTCCATGTTACTTTAAGGAGCGTGACTTTAGTGGTTTGTCAGCAGTCAGCCAGATTGCAGTGGGCTGGCAGCTTGTTTCGATATAACATGATCAACTGCATGCCACTACAGTGCCAAACTACCCTTCTTTATTTCTTTCTTTCTAGCTCCGTGCTTTTCTTGTCCATCCTAAGGTTGCGATAAATAGCGATAAGGCTGCCATTTGTACCACAAGTTCTGTAAATTTCTACATTTATGTTTATAGTCAATTTATTTTGGTATACAATAAAGATGAATTATTATTATTAACTGCCGAAGCTGCCATCAATTATCCAGAAGCAGATATTTTCATCATTGGATGTATCGCTATAAGATACCATACAAATATTGAACTAAAACATGTCATCATCGGAAAGAGTGAGCTCACTCTTCTCGTCTTAGTAACGTTGGCTAAAAAATATAGATAGTTTTTGAAAGAACAAGGCACATCCTACGATTTAAATATATGTTCAGATTTAACGAAGTCGTATATTTAACTAAAATAAATAAAAACAATGTTATACTTTATATATTTTATCAATATATTTTACATTGTTATTACCTTATAATAACAATATATCTACACAAGTAATTTTAATGGCATTTAATTATTTTTCTTCTGACTCTCTTGCTTCTTTTTCGCTCTAAATATTGACGAAATACGCTTAAACACCACTAAAGATACATATAAAATTACTAGAATAACAGCAAACAGATCTAAGTAAAGTTTTTGGTAGAACGGCACTTTGAGCGCCGGTGAGCGAAGATGCGCCGCGCCGCGAGTTTTCACAACATGGTTTACCCAGTGCACTAAAGCTTTGCCGGGAGTTACTGGACGATCGTGGTATATTAATGACAACTCTTTGGCTTTGGCTGCGTACCTGTCGAGAAAAATAAGAATTTCAAAGTATTTTTTCATCACATAACATAACTTAACGCCTTTATCCCTGAGGGGGTCGGCAGAGATGTATTAAACACCCACACTTCGCCAGTTATGTTTCGGTCCCAATGTAATATGGGCCGAACATACTGCCATCTACTGGGCACAGTGTAAAGCGAGCGATAATTAACATTTAATACACACAACTGCGAAAAGTCAGAGGTGTGTCTCCGGGTTAACTGGGGATCGAACCCGACACTATCGTCTCGGCAGTCCGTTACACCAATGGGCTATCGCCTCTGTTTTTTTCGTGGCACATCATAATTGAATTTGACTGAATATTAGCTTTTCCACGGATCGACTACCTGTCTGACCTCCGCAACCCGAAGGGATAGCGATATTCCATGGTTTAGACTAGTTTCAGTTTATTTTAGAAGGTACTGCCGCCCTGTAACTATTGTCAAAAATCTTCATGACAACCGGGACCGACGGCTTAACGTGCTCTCCCAGGCACGGAACAAGCGATAATTAACAATTCAATACGCACATTACTCCGAAAAGTCATTGGTGCGCGCCGTGGATTCGAACCCGATACCCTCTGCATGGCAGTCTGTTGGTATCTCCGCTAGGCTATCGCTGCCTTATATTTATACTATCCAATCATTAACAAACATTATATCATCATATGAACAGGGTATTATAAAATGGGTACTTTTATTACTTATTGAGTTCTATATAAATTGTGTAAATTAATTCAGGAAAAGTTTAAATAAATTAAGTTATTCGTACCTGGGATCATTAAAAACTTCCCCAATAGCTTTTTTCATTTCTCCAGCCATTGTGTAAGATAGGTCTACTTTCCTGGCAAAACCTCTTTTTACTGCACTTTGAACATTTATAATCTGATCTCCGAATACTGGAATGCCAATAATAGGCTTTCCGAAGTGTACTGTCTCTGTTGTAGATAGAAGACCACCATGCGTGATAAAAACAACGGTATTAGGATGAGCTAAAGAAAAAATATAAGGCATATTAATGATGAATGTTATCGAAAGAATAGTAAGTAAATGCCAAAAAAAAGATAATTTTGATAAACGGTTGAGTATTTTCATTAAAAATAAAAAAGCTGATGCATTTTAATTTCATGCATTTGCATGCATTTTGATTCAATTATACGTAGATATTAAGACAATACGAAAAAAGCCCCCGTAAATTAAAATGTAATTCCAAAGGATCGCAGCGATACCCACAGAGCGCATCTTAACAATCCAAGTATCCAAAACATTTGATCAAAATCGATTCAAACATTTTACAATAGTGATATACATGCAGAATAATAAAAGTAAATATTAAAACTGGTAAACCTACAACTACCACTTCTTTTCCCACCAAATCCATCCAAAAGTTGCCTGGTAGATATCGCCTTAAGCGATAACGCCGCCCTTTGAACTTTACTTAATATGTAAGATTTCTATAACGCTGTTGCTGCTGTACATTAAAGCTTAAATAAATAATAATAAACTAAATAATTCTTGTTCCTATATACGTTAAGAAAACTTCAAGGTTTGAAAACAATGATACTTACAAAGTATACTTTGTTGCGGTGCCCATTTTAGGATGTGGACATTTTTAGGTTTGTTAGGTAAATCTTCCTCAAATTTCCAAAAGACTGTTTGTTTCAGGTCTCCAAACATCTGTAGTATACTATCTTTGAGCTCTTTCGGGAATTGTGTGCTCTTCAGAATTGAGCCCATGCTAAAGTAAATTACACCATCTTTGGAATTATCCATAATTTTCTTTAAATCCTGAAAATAATTTTACATATTATTGTTACAAAAAGTATTTAGCAGCTTATAAGCTAAAGAATGTAGTATGTTATATAAAATTTGCCTTACTTATAGAAAACTGGGGATAGTAGTTAATACAATACGTTGTGGGCTAATATTCAGTCAAGGCTGGTTAGACTATTAAGCGGACCTCAGGTTGCAACTGGGGAGAAAGATGTTGATGATGACAATACGTCGTGAGTAACAAACTGCCCAGAAACTACAAATGTTAACCGCTTGAGTGTCCTACGGGCACGGTGCACGGTGGGCTGAAAAAGTTCGCTAGTGGACTTAGGGATTTCGAAAAAACTAAAGTGGAATATAAATAAACTAATTCCATTTTTGGATTCTATGATCAAATACAACTCAAAATTATTACTACAATTTTTTTATTAAACTCGTGGTTTTTGAGTTATTTAATTTTAAAGATTTTTTGTATGGAAGAAAACAATAAAATGAGAATTGTTCGTAATTCTTAAACTATCTTAAGAAAACAATGAAAGTTTATGATAGAAGATATTTTTTGGCTATTTATGCACTATATCGCGAACTGCGTTTTTTTGCGTTTTGGCGGTAATAATTTTTTTAATCTTTTATTCGACATCACCCAGAGAGGTTAAATATTAGGCGCGTTTTTTTTTTATCTGGTATCCCCAGTAGGCCTAATCCACTTGCTACACTAGAAAAAATCATCATTAGTCATATATCTGAAACTTAAAAAAAATATTATTTTACCTGATTTTGTCAAAATTCCGAGAAAGCATAATATGTCGTGACCTGTAATGGGTGGTGTGGATATTTTATTGTTTAATTTTTGTTGTATTGACTTGTTAACAGTGGTAGTATTAAAAAATAGATTTAAACTTTAGACAAAAAAGTCAAATAATAAAAAAATATTGTTTTCATTAGTAGAATCCAAAAACAAGTATTTTAGCCCCTAAGTCCACATTTTGATTTTTCAGCCCACCGTGCGGTGTGCCCGTAAGAGAAATAGGCCGGTAGTGTCCTACGGGCACGATGTGCCCATAAAGGTTTGTGTTAACTTCACTCGGGTGCTGTGTGATTGGTTCCAATAATTAAAACGTACATCGACTAGTTACAGATTGACCAACATAATACCATCAATTTTTACCATATTTCCAAGCTAGCAACCGAGAAAAATAATAAAATTGCTGATTTCTGTGATTGAGTGGGCTTTAATATGCCTCTGCCTACCCTTTCGGGGAAACAGGCGTGAGTCTATGTATGTATGTATGTATTTCTGTGCTCAGTTCTCTCCGTGCCGCCATATTGCGTTGTGGCGATCAACTAAGTTGAATTTGTGTTTTTTTTTTAAATGTGTTCTCAACGCAAACGTTAAGTGATTGTATTAGTATTATATATTAAATTATTGACAATTTAGTGAAGTATATGTTTTAAATATTTTTTTAGCCAATTATAAAAACATTTACAAAAAAAGTGTTAGTAACTTTTGTGATGCAATTTTCAGGCGTTGGCCGCTAGCCGTCCTCTATATTTTAAATGATTATATGTAAGTATTTATTAATTACTTTACTAAATATAGATAAGTTTCTCACAAAGTTGTATTAAAATCCATTGTTAATAAGACATTTCGTATTGTTTTTGCTATAAATAGGTATAAATATGTTTTGTGAGTGCGAAATGTTTTCCGTCGGATCGTCAAAATGGCGCAAATTTGTCGCTGCTATGAATAAATGGTTATTGTGAAGTAATATCGGTGAACTGTGCTAAATTAATGTATATAACCGTCGCGTCGTCTACCCGTGTCAATATTAGTGCAGTGAGAAAGGGAATTTCGTGAGTAATTTATGTGTATTTTGGAAAAATGTATCACATGGTGTAGGAAAAAACAAAGTGACCTGCATTTATAATTTTTTTTCGACATGAAAAGGTTAAAGGTAAGCTATTTTAATATAATTCTCATATAGAGTAACTTTTGAACTGTATACGGTTTAAAATTCACGTCATATAATTATACCAAACGTGAAAAAATTAAAGTTTTAAAACCTAGGATCTTATAAACGTTACATCCTCAAAATGGCTGGACACTACCGGAGAAAATGCATTTTAGAGCGGGGCATGCGAGGGGTTAAGCATAAATTACCTTTCACGGATATAAGTAGTCAGCTTAATCTCTGATCTTTTCTCTATTATTTTAGGGAGCAAGGGTCCTTCTCATTGCCGTGAACATCATTTTCAGATTAATATGAATTTTAAAATTAAATCAATATGTACCTCAGGCAAGGGTTTAACATCTTCATCGATATGGTATCCTCCAATGTGTATAGCATTCTGTGGCATGTTTTTTGCTATAGAAAGGGACGGGTGTGCATTTACAAGTAAGAGCGATGCATTGTACTTGACGTCATAGTAATTTGGTGGTTGCCTTCCTCGTTTTATAATGCTTGGTGCGATCAATTCATCATATGCTCGCCGTTCAAGCACATCAAAGATCCTGGAAGAGTTTTAATTTGAAAAATATAACACATATCAACTAAAAATACAAATTGCAATAAAAAAAACAAGAAAGATTTGAACTAACGAGGTTTATGAAATAAACCAACAACAACCTGCCCTACCAGTTTGGTATAGTAGGCCAAATCTTTCTCAGGCACAAGTGACAATGCTATTGTGATGCCAATAGATGAGACCAATGTCCAGCAGTGGATAGTGAAAGAATGTTGTTTCTATGTTTTGTGAAACAATATATGTTTGTTTAAAGAAAGTTTTCATGAATTGAATTTTCATTCAAAACGTATTTACTTACGTATTTTTGAAGAGCATCACTGTGAGCTGTAAAAATAATTCCTTTACGCGCTCCCAAAACGTGAAAGGTGGTATAGCACTTGAAACTGCATTTGCAGTATACGCGGGGTTGGTAGGCTCATCGATTAGTCTTTGTACTCCCCAATGAATATCAACGGTCGAAGACCAAACGAGAGGACAGTTAAATACTGCTGCTAAGCTGAAAAATCTATACATGTAATAAATCTGTAAGTGATCGATGGCTGTGCATGGAAGATCATCATCATCGCACTAGCGTTATCCCGGTTGCATCCAAGACGCATCCAATTAGACGCCTTGGAGCCCGAGGTCCGCTTACTGGTATAACCAGATATGACAGAATATCAACTTTTCCACAGAGTGACTGCTGTCTGACCTCCGCAACTAAAAGGGATAGCGTCATTTCATGGTTTAAACCAGTATCAGTTTATTTGAGGGTACTGACACCCCGTAACGACTGTCAATGATCTTCATGACGGTCGGGACTGACGGTTTAACGTGCTCTCCGAGGCACGGGGCAAGCGATAATTAACTATTTAATACGCACTTAACTTCGAAAAGGCATTGGTGCGTGCCGTGGATTCGAACCCTCTGCATGGCAGTCCGTTGGTATCTCTACTTGGCTATCGCTGCCTGTAGGAAAATATTTAGAGGGTAACTATTTTAAGGGGTCTTTATCAAAGAAAGAACTCAGAAATAGTATTATTGAAATATTTGTCTGTTTATCTGTGCGTTTGTGCACACTAATTTCAGAAAAGGCTGACAATATTTGAATGCGGTTTTCACTGATTATTGTGGTAACCCTCACTTATAACGTGTCGTTTTATACGAATCGTTTCATAAAAAAAAATTGTGTAAAATATAAACATTACGATGCATTTGTTCGGTTAAAATTTGTTGAATAACAATTTAAATAAGTAACTCCTTAGTTGAATTGACTGAATCTTAATATATTATAATCAGTAAAATGTTCAAACGACGATTATAAATGAACATTTTGGAAAATTGCTTAAATCTGTATTGAATTGAAATGATTAATTATATTGAATAGGGTTCAGCTTAGGCTGGACGCTTTCGCACATGTATATGTCACCGAAAAATAACACAAACCGTAAATTTATAAATTTCCTAGGAAATTTATAAACGTCGTAGGATTCTAAACGAGAGATAAATTGTATTACTTTACTCAAACATCTCCGTAAATTTATCAATTTGCGACGTCTCGTAGTAATGGTGAATATGTGGATATGAATTTCATATCTATCCTTTATCTGTATATACCAATATTTTGTGAGCTAATAAATAGTTTAAATGTATAAATTGACGGAAATCCACTGGTAAGATTCTACACGGTTCGCCCAATCACAGAAGAGCCTTTAATTTGAGGCTTCTGTAAAACACGGCAAATCACACACTGCTCTCTAATTGGTCAGTCGGTGATTATGACTGGTCAATCAATTCAACTTAATAGTGTTACGAGCTGGGGTTCGGTGATAAATTAAATGCACTATGCCACTAAACTGTACTTTATTTATTACAACACAATTTATACACACTTATTAAAACACAATTTCACACCACTAAAGAATTCCGACTCTTCAGATCCTTCGCTCGATGTTGATCGCTTCGCTTATTCAACTGTAACTGTATTTATACCAGCCGGAACACATAACTAGTCTGTTCGAGACGTTTCTGAGATATTCTGGTAACAGTCGGGAACAGCCGATACAGCAGCGCCATCTAGTAAACAGTAGATGAAATACCTTTAAACCACCGATACATCCAATCTCTTCTAGTTCTCTCATTCACCGATAGATGGCGTTATTTTCAATTATCGCCATTCGTAACACTGCCTCCCTCTTAGACGTGTTCGTCTCGAACATCGTTGGACCCATAGTAACGAGCCAACCGGTCCACATGAACTATCTTCGGTGCACCTCGCGGCCCTTTCTGGATTCAATAGGTGACTTCATTCATCCTGGTAATTATGCGAAATGGCCCGTCCCATCTGGCTTGTAACTTAGGCGATTTACCTTTGCTTCGTACTGGGTTATGAAGCCATACCAATGATCCCTCATCGAAGCCTTTGTGGTTCGCCTTCCGGTCGTAGCGAGTCTTCATCTTTTCAGACATCTGTTGTCCTGACTCTCTGATGTGCTCGTATACATCGTTCATCCTGTTGCGTAGCTCGGTCACGTAATCCGTTATATTGCGTGGAGATTCTGGTGGAATACCGGTGATTAAGTCTGTTGGTAAATGGAGTTCTCTTCCAAAATTGGCAAAAGCTGGTGTTATTCCTGTGGTTCCGTGGACCGCACTACGATATGACAGAAGGAATGGTTGAGTGTGCTTGTCCCAATCTCTTTGTTTGCTCTCCATGACCTTCGCCAGGTACCTTTCCAGTGATTGGTTAAATTGTTCAACTATGCCATCTGATTGCGGGTGATAAGCCGTGGTCCTGGTTTTATGTGCACCCATCACGCGACAAGTCTCCTTGAACACCTCAGATACGAAGTTCCGGCCTTGATCGCTGTGGATTTCCAAGGGCACCCCGAACCGACAAAAGACTTCATACACCAGCTTATCGGCCACTGTGGTAGCTTCTTGATTTGGGATTGCAAACACTTCAAGCCACTTCGTGAAGTAATCCATCACAACCAAGATCTATTTATTTATTTCCTCCTTCATCTATTGATTTATTTCCGTCCTGGCTCTCCGGAAATGGTCTAGCAATATACAATGCTATGCGCTCCCATGGAGCTCCTACACTGTACACCTTCAATGCACCTCTGCTACGAGTGTGTGGCCCCTTCACAGCCGCACAACTTGTGCATTTGCGGCACCAATCCTCGACGTCATCCCGACAGTGGGGCCAATAAAACCACCCTCGGATCTTAGTAAGGGTCTTCTTAACTCCCATGTGACCTCCCGAAGCACCATTGTGATAGAGCTGCAAGATTGCCAGCACCTTAGTTTTGGGCACTACCATTTGCAAATGGCACTGGTTACCTCGAGCGTTTTCCAATTTGCGGCACAGAACTCCATCTTGGACAACCAAGCTTCCCCACTGTGCCCAATAACCTTTGGTGATAGGGCTCATTGCTGCGATATCACTCCATTTGGGCCTAGGAGCGCCTGATTTCCATTCGAGAATCGGCTGTACATCCTTGTCATCTTGCTGAGCACTCTGCAAAGCTTCTCTCCATTCGTCACTCAAGTCCGTCTTCAACGTCCTTACTAACGCTGCCTGCGTCGCTTCTTGTCGGGCACAGTGTTTGTGTTAGTCGGGGTAAGGCCTACGCGTCAGAGCATCTGTGCTACGTTGCTCTTGCCGCCAGACAGGTACGTCAGGTGACCCATTTGGTGGAGATAGGGTACCACCGTGCTGATTACGCTTTGGGCAGCTCAAGCGGATATGGCCTCTTTCTCCGCAGTTGTAACACTGAGGTGACGACACAACTTTCCTGATGCGGTGACCTCGATCGTCGCGTCGCACTGCTTCCACCTCCAGAGCGTAGGCTAAGGCGTCCTTGAGGTCCTTGAAGTGCCGAAGCCTCACTGCTGCTCTTACCTACAGGTCCCGGATCCCATCCGTAAACGTCTGTACGAGGTTCCCGTCAACAAGCGCAGGCGACGACTGGTATGCCTTCCTGACCAGCTTTTCTACCTCCAGAGCCCACTGCTGCAGAGCTTCTCCGGTGCGTTGTGTCCTGTCCTTCAGCTGAGCTCGATACACATATTTAAGGTGCGCGTCACTGTATCTTGCCTCCAGCGCCTCCAGGAGCTTTTCGTAGGTGACATCTTGCCCAAGTGCCTCCAACACTGTCAAGGCCCGATCACGAAGGCCCAAGGTTAGGGCTGTTAAGGCCTGTTCTTTGGTCCACCCATTCGATCGCATCACAGCCTCGAACTGGATCTTATATGCTGACCAGGATGACAAGCCATCAAATGGTGGAACCTTAAATCCACGAGTTGAGGGCGCTACAGCCGCTGGTGTCACTTCGAGCCCACGCAATTTCTTCTCCATTTCAGCAACACAGGTCTCGGGGAGGCGAGGCGAGTCTCTAGTTTGTGGTGTACGAGCATCTCCACGTCGCTGATACGGGCCTCATGCTGCTGAAGTTCTTCCTTGACCGCCTTCAAGTCCTTACCCACTGCGGCGCTGAGGTCCTTCATGAGCACCAGCTGTTCCTCCAGACGGCGGGCGTGCTCCTCCTTGTCGCGCTGCAGCTGTTCCTCTAGGCGGCGCGCGTGCTCCTCTTGACGGCGAGGCTGCTCCTCCTTGTCGCGCTGTAGCTGTTCCTCCAGGCGGCGCGCATGCTCCTGCATAAACGTCATCAGAGCTGCGATGTCGGGGACCGACGCGGAGTGTGTTGCGCTTGCAGGCTCCACTGCAGCCGCGGTGTCACCTTGCCCACTAGACGATGTAGAAGGAACGTCCCCGAAGCGTCTCTGGTCCAGATCTTGCTGGCGCTGGTTCCTGGTACGGACTCCCTCCATTTCTTCCTTCGGCATAACCGGCATAATTTATCCCTTTCTTCTTACACCAATTTGTTACGAGCTGGGGTTTGGTGATAAATTAAATGCACTATGCCACTAAACTGTACTTTATTTATTACAACACAAATTATACACACTTATTAAAACACTATTTCACACCACTAAATACTTCCGACTCTTCAGATCCTTCGCTCGATGTTGATCGCTTCGCTTATTCAACTGTAACTGTCCTGACTCGCGCGTTCACGAGGTATTTATACCGGCCGGAACACATAACTAGTCTGTTCAAGACGTTTCTGAGATATTCTGGTAACAGTCGGGAACAGTCGATACAGCAACGCCATCTAGTAGACAGTAGATGAAATATCTTTAAACCACCGATACATCCAATCTCTTCTAGTTCTCTCATTCACTGATAGATGGCGTTATTTTCAATTATCGCCATTCGTAACAATAGGTTATGTTAGGCTTTCTTGTGACACTGATCACAAAAATAGTCAACTTAGCCTCATTACCATCGCTAAATCTCCAGTTCTTTCGTAAAAGTTGCAAAGAATGGCGGTGCACAATGAAGAATGGAACACGTAACTTATTCAACCAATCAGAGGGCACATGGCGTTCGGTTATTGCTTTCGTATTATTTTACGAATGCATTCGGTAAGTTTATCAATTTACGAAAATATGGGCAAAGTAACAAAGTTTATCACTCATTTAGAATAGGCTTGTATCCTAGAATGAAATTAGAGATTGATTAGTTCCTTTATTAGATGTTAAACTGAAATACCGGATTTTTTTTCTAAAATCGATCAGCAACAGTACTAAATACGGCTTTTTAAAAACCTTTTTGAATTTGACACGAAAACGCTGTAAACCATCATGGCGGTTGAGTGGTATCACAAAGTCCAAAACAAAACTAACCGTGAATGAAGTCTGGTCTGATGTACCCACTTTTATTGTGTTATATTCGATTTAACAGGTAGAAAATTTTACGTTTTAGTTGTATTTACTAAGGCAGCGATAGCCGAGTGGATATACCAACAGACTGCCATGCAGAGGGTATCGGGTTCGAATCCACGGCGCGCACCAATGACTTTTCGGAGTTATGTGCGTATTGAATTGTTAATTATCGCTTGTCCCGTGCCTCGGAGAGCACGTTAAGCCGTCGGTCCCGGTTGTCATGAAGATCTTTGACAGTCGTTACAGGGCGTCAGTACCTTCTAAATAAACTGACACTAGTCTAAACCATGGAATATCGCTATCCCTTCGGGTTTCGGAGGTCAGACAGGCAGTCGCTCTGTGGAAAAGCTAATATTCAGCCAAATCCGGTTAGACTAGTAAGCGGACCCCAGATTGAAACTAGGACAACGCTAAGAGAACGAAGAAGTTGTATTTACTACTTAAACGTCAACAACATGAATGGCGGACGTACTGTTATACGTAAAGCTTTCTGATTGGTGTTCACTGTCACAAGAATAAATACATTATTTTTAGTTTTAGAATCCTAAATATAACATTAATCTTACGTTTTTATAATAAATAATAAACTTTATTGACATCTTAAAATCATAGTGAATCTATAGATACTACAATCGATCCGATTTATTCTTAATGGACACAAGCCTATCCTTCAAAAGTTTATAAAGAACAATGGCAGAATTTGGTCTGGGTTTGTTGTGCCGACCTTAAAATTCATATGAACAAAACAAATTGTTTTTTTTCTACGATTTTTAATAATTTTCACTTTGTCTCGTTAAAGCTGGAGTATTTTATGATGATAAAAAGCATTCCAATTGATTACGAACACTTTATTATTTGATTGTTGCCATAGACAATGGTGTGACAGTAATAGACGTGAGTGCTATATCCGTATCGATTATTAAATAAGTAATCGATACGATCGACCTTTATAGAGTTGGTTTGGTTTAAAATGCAGTTATTTAATATTTAATCAACATTATATCAATAAGCTAATATTTTTGAAGCAAAACAACGTTTAAATCAAATAAAAGATGTAACAGCATCGTTTTAATGTTGTATCGATGACACATAAAATCGATTTAAAATGTGCAGCTCTGCTTTTGTCTTTGGCTGTGACAGTTAGATGCTACAAAATACTTCTGCATGTTGATGTCAATCTGACATAAATGTCATTTGATAATTCAAACGTACCTTTAGTCCGTTCACAGTTATTTTACCTCTGACAAATGTCAGTGTTTGTTTTCTTTATGTTGGAATGGTACTCTGTGATGACAGGTATGTAAAATAGGGTTACCCGTGCATAACATTTTACCAAATTTTTGTGGAAACTAGAATGTCCAACTGTAAACACCATTTGATACAGGTTCGGTTTCAGGAGTATTTAGTACAATAAATGCTGGCAAATAGAAAATGAAATGGGTGTCTTAAAAACGATTCCGTTGGTGCACGATGGATAATTGTTCATGCGGGTGGTGAAATAGGGTTTATACCAAACGCTTTATTAATATTTAAATCCCAGTCGAAATCGGGTGACTACCATGAAGACATGAACAAAACAAATTTCATGAAATGGCTTCAGGAAAGACTAATTCCTCATTTGCCGTCTAATAGTGAAGTTGTTATGAATAATGCCCCTTATCACACAGTCAAGTTAAACAAGGTACCAACATTAAGTTCTACTAAAGCTGAAAAGTAAAACTGGATCACAATAAGGGGTTATCTTATCTACCTACCATGGTGAAAGCTCAACTGTATGAAATTATAAAAGACCATAAAGAAGCTCCAATATATGAAACTGGTCAAATGCTTGAAGCTCATAGCCACGAAGTGGTTAAATTACCGCCATACCACTGCAAGCTAAACGCAATTGAATTTATGTGGGGTCTCATTAAAAGGCGAGTCACAAGCAAAAATGTAGGACTACGTTGCGAATTTAGCTGAAGAAGCTTTTCAATCTATCACTGCAGAAGAAGATTTAAATTATGATTATGGGTCTGATACAGAATCTGACAGCCGTTACGAATCATCATTGGCAGTCCGAGAATCTGACAGCAGTTATGAATTATCATAATATTGACAGTATAAATGCCGGCAAACTTCTTGAACACTACCATAGACGAAAATGCATGCGCAGGATAAATTTTTGTACGTAAAATTGCTACTGCGCAGCTCTTTTGGTCTATGGTAGTGTTCAAGAAGTTTGCCGCATTTATACACATAGATCATTCTTATTAAAAAAAATATATGAAAATTAAATTTGCAGTTTTTGTATTCGATAATTAAAACCTCATATTGACGTAATTATGATGCGTTTACCTTTGTATATCAAATAGGCAAAAAAATTATTATAACTATATATCATACAGGAAATTAGTACATATAGGAAATTAGTTATTTCGTTAGAAAATAAATGTACATGCGTATAGCCATGCCGATATCAAGAGGTTTTGTTACAAACATTACTTCCAAATATTTAATACGATCGCGTAGGCAATAATATCTAGTTATTTGTGCAACAGGAGAGCAAAGTTGTATTTTGTTTCGAGTGCTGATTTCGAGTCTCGAGCAAGCGAAGGATTCTATTATTGATTCACGAGCGTAGCGAGTCTTTGATGCTTAATGAACAAATTGTTTATTGTGCAATAGTTATGGAAGAGCGTAGTCACCTGTCACAGGCATTATCTGCTTACTAGGTGACTTCGATCACACACAGTAAATGTAAACTGTTAAATGAATAAATAAATTATTATTATTATTATTATTCACTCTATTTATTATCAATCACATGATTTCTTTTATTATTATAATTATTATATAATGTTAGAATCCTGAGCGTAGTGAGAGACTCAACAGCACGAGATGCAAAAAACTTTGCTCTCGTGTAGCACACATAACTTTTCACCTCAGCAGTGATAACACATATTACTTAGGAGTCATAAAAAAAATCTGCATTAATCACTTGTTTTTTTAACACTTCTGATGTTAAAGTACAGACTTCATCGCTAGTTTCACTCATCTTTTTAGATTAAGTATTTTATATTAATATAATTTAACACGTTACGCCATACGCTATCAGCATCAGCGAAATGTTTACTTTATTCCCGCAATTTTTTTAAATCGCGTTTTGATACCGCGTCACTGATGTTTATTTTTCAAATGTATCATTGTTGAAATTCCAAATAAAAATGTATTGGTTAAATACCAATTTTATACTATTAATTATTAGACTTATTTTTATTAAAATCCAATAATATATTAAACATATATAAACAATACCATTTAAAAAAAAAATCTTTATATATAAAGATATTTGTATATCTTTAAATTTTAGGGTATAACGCGTTTCCGAACGTGTTTTCTTTGAGGTCGAATTCCAAAATCGAATTTCGAAGGAGTTTGTTTTCTTTCACTCGCTTTATTATATGCATGTGAAAGAGACAGAGCACAGTAAAATTCGAATGTTTCAAATTTATGGCTGAACAATGTCAATTCGTGGCACTGAAGATGGAATAATTAAAAAGCTACTTTGCCTCACGCTCGAATCAAAACCGCGTTTTGTTCACTGTTGTCTCGTAGCAAAAGCGGTATGTTTGAGCTGCAGTGGTGAAAAATAATAGTTACATTTTTAGCAATACTGTATATTTAAAATGGGAGTATTATATACTAAATATAGCAACACAACGCCCAGGTTGGCCAATCTAACAGCTAGAGGTAAAATAACTGTGAACGGACTATACCTACATTGTTTAACTTTCATACTATAACTTTCCTTTTACCTACATTGTTCATTCTTAACTCAAAATTCAAGCACCGATATCTTTTTTTTCCGCCTTTCCTGAGTGAAAATAGAATCATTTATAGACTCTGTTACTTGCGCCAAATTTTTTGATATATTTTTTATTACTGTTCACTTCAATTTAATTTCAGACATTTTGATGTATGGAGATCTGCCATTGTCCTTTCCTAGGTAATTTATAAAGGAGAACTGTCATTTGTGACCCAGACCTGATATGAAATAAACATATCCCAGTTTTTTGTTATTTTGAGTATAATAAATATGTATTATTGTTATATTCGAAATAAGTGGTTAACAACAAAATACTTACTTTTCACTATTTCATACTTTAAAAAATGATTGATATTTATTTACTCACAAAGCTTGTACAATAATATTTTGATTGGATTATCCAGATGACCTAAAGTACTAGTAAATAATAAAACGTAATAATTTTTAAACTTCAAGTAAGTTATATCAATCGAGTTAAGATTCATTTAAATCTTCGAAGGTAAAGAATAAAGGTTTCATAAAAAATCTGGGAGTTTGATAGTGGAATATAATATTGGTAAATAAAAAAACAATAATTCTGAAAATCAGTTTTTATTCATTTTCTATGTCTCTAAGTACATACCCAGTGCGGGATGGTCAAAGTGATCTCGATGTCTAGCCCAGCAGGTATTCAAACTAAGATTACACATTACATGTAATTATAGAAGATTATATAATTATGTAAAATAAATAAAGGCACAAATACACTTTCGGATATAGTATATTCTACTACGAATATTTTATCTTTGCTCTAAGGGAGATAAAAGTTTGGTGATTGTCTATATTGCCTATTTGTATTAACTTTAGATTAAATGAACAATTGCTATTAAGTGAAAAATAAATTGCTTTTAAATATTTCGCCTGAGTAGTCACATAGCTATAAATAGTTGTTTACCACTGTTATTTAAAATACTGTTACTATATTTTTGTTATATGTAATATGAATTAAAAACTGAGGTATGTTTCATTTGTGTTGGGCCTGGGTAAATTTTCTATGGCCCATGACAGTTCTTCTTTAAGGTTTGTATGTGTGTGTGTGTAATAAAGCTCTCAGAATGGCGAGTTATTTACTAGATGGGAATCAACACTGGGATGACGCGTTTTCTGAAGCAAGTATAAGTGAAAGTCTTCATCGATTACACCATGTGTTTGCAGTCATGCTGCATTTCTGCAAACTTTAAGATGCTGCATAATTGTGGAATAAATATGAAGACAAATTGTCTGAGGACATGGTTAGATTCCCACAACAAATAAATTGTTGTTTGCTTACTATTAAAGACAGTTATATCCATCATAATACTCAATATGACCTGCCCGAACCATCATTTGATGGTGTACGTTTGAATAAAGATTACATGATGGATACCCATTATAATGGATAATAGTTTTAGGCGGCGATAGGCCAGTGGAGTACGTAATGGACTGCCAAGGCGATGATCTCGGGTTCGATCCCCAAGTACATACCTCGGGCACACACCTCTGACTTTTCAAAGTTATGTGTGTATTAAAAATGTTAATTATAATGTGCCCGGTAGATGGCAATAGGCTCGGACTCTATTACTAATGTAATAACTGGACCGAAACATAACTGGTGAAATGTGGGTGTTTAATACACCTCTGCCTAACCTTTCTGGGATAAAGGCGTGAAGTTATGTTGTGTGTTATGTAGTTTACCCATTAATACTCATTCTCTTCATCCTCTTAGCGTCATCCCAGTTTCGATCTGGGGTCCGCTTTCTAGTCTAACCGGATTTGGCTGAATATTAGATTTTACACAGAGCGACTGCCTGTCCGACCTCCGCAACCCAAAGGGATAACGATATTCCATGGTTTAGACTGGTGTCAGTTTATTTAGAAGGTACTGACGCGCCGTAATGACTGTCAAAGATCTTCATGTCAACTGGGACCGACGGCTTAACGTGCTCTCCGAGGCACGGGACAAGCGATAATTAACAATTCAATACGCACATAACTCCGAAAAGTCATTGGTGCGCGCCGTGGATTCGAACCCGATACCCTCTGCATGGCAGTCTGTTGGTATATCCTCGGCTATCGCTGCCTGCCACCCATTAATACTAGTTGAAATAATATCTTTAACCAAAATCTTTATTTAAGAATAAATACTAACATTTAGAACTTAAACTTGTCTGAAATAAACGTTTGGCATTTTTAAACTATTAAATCTTTCACTATCTGTAACTTTTCTTACTAATATAATTATTACTATAAGATTTTATTTATAAAAGCGTAAAAGCGCTACAGATACCATGACTAAAATAACATATTTTAACAATTTTAAGAAAATTAATTAAAAGCTAGTCAGGAATAAACTACTTTAAACTTACCCAGATCCCAGCGCATTAATCGTACTTTCAACAATGACTACATCAAAGTTTTCTTCAGGATCATTCATCAATTTTTGCAAATTTTTATGGCCGTAAGTATTAGTAGTAAGTTCCTGAACAATTGTGAATAAAATAATTGGACTTGGCATTGGATTTCCTCCATTTTTCATAACGACGTCTATGCTTGTAATATTTTCTGCAAAATAAAAAATAAGAATCAGTTGTAATCAAAATATTCTTAACCTGTAATATTATATCTAAGACCGCGTCTTAATTGTGCTGTACCTACTTTCAGGTCATTAGAAGCTCTTTGAGTCAACTTGCAGCTATCTTAGTCAAAGGTTGACTCAGTGTAGATGAGCCATTTAAACCGCTCAACTCATTGCCAAAGTCAAAAGTGGCATTAAAATCATCAAAATAGCCTATCTTTAGTGAAGTATAAGTGCGGGTGCGAAAAGAGACGTATAAAATAAAATTTTATTAAAATATAAAACCTTGATTACTATTAGGTACTGTAACGAGTACAGAAGGTTAGAAATTCTGTAGCTATAAGTTCACTATATTATGATTTCAAGGAAGTGAAGAGATATTGGTTTGGATTCAACTCACAGATAAAAAAGAAAATAAAGACTAAAAATCAAAATACAGTGTATCGCACTGTTAGTTAGCAGCATAAAAAATAAGTTAGTTACTTATTTCAACAAGGCAAAACAAAAGTAGATAATGATTTGTAAATTATGTGTGGTTTTTAAACTGAACCTATCCATAAATAAACCAAAAGATCATTAAACCTATCTATTATAACAACTATGGCTTACTGTACTTACCAATTGGAAAACGTTGGATGAAGTCACTGAAGTCCACCATACGGACATTAGGAGATGCTGGGTCGTAAGTAAAGGGAGAAGCGTATGTCACCTGAAAACACAAAACGATAATGATAAGTCTCGTTATAAACACTACAATGTAGACACACGGATCCAAATTTTGAAATACGGTACGATAGTATGTATGTATGTATAGGGATTTTCTATTCGCAAATATGTATTACCTTGTACATTCTATTGTTATATTTAGTTCTGTTATTTTAAGTCTCTAAAACACACCTGCCACTATCATCTCTGCATCAGCGATCATTGACCTAATATGGACCCTGACGAGCACAGCAAAATAGAGGAGAAGAAAGGGGGAAGCCACTGGCATTATTATTACATATCATTATTTTAACAATAATATGTGTCTATCCTACATATTATATTTTATAGTAAAAAAATTGTATTTAAAATTAATATTAGTATAATAAAACAATAAATTAAGTTTGACTTGGCAGGTTACATAGAGGAATGGCTTCTAAAGTTAGATAATCTAAAATATTGATTCAGCCTTCAGTTCATACTATAAGTCAAAAAATATATCGTATATACCTGAGCATTCACTTATAACAGAACAGCGAGCATACGCCGTTTTTTAATTTGTCGAACTGAACATCGAACAAAACTGAACATTGCTACGAACATTTTCACGATCTTTCTAACGAACACTTCAGTATAATCAGCATGAATTTTAGCAAATTACTGTCAATTCTCAAATGCTCGCTTAAACACACTCGTTGCTGTTTCTGTTCTAACATTCGCAAGAATGCTTATTACACGCGAATGCATTTGATTTATCAGCACCATAACGGATCTACATTATGTTAAGGAGTGGTACACAAATATTAGTACAAAGTTGAAATGCTACACAACAATATGTTTAGTAAAGAAGTGCATCAAGTGCAATTGATCCTCATCATTATTTTGCTAAGAAAAGTACTAATTACAGATGAATATAAAATGTGTACCTTCACCGACGGTATAACAACTATTTAATAGTGTAGGACAAAAGTATAATAAAGAAATCATAAAATTTTGAGATAAATCATTAGGATCAATGGGATAGATACGATCATTAGGATCATAGAATCAAGCTCTACTTAGTTTTATTAACAGCGCAGAACATATGCCAAAGCAAGTAATATCATTATGGAAAAGATTCTCTTAAAATTATAAATTTAAGTACAATAAGCTTAGCCCAATCAATAGCACTAAGTCTATCATAATCGATACTGATAAAGTAACATGATACAATTTATAAATATATGAGATAATCTACATATCGTCACGCCTTTTAACCCCGAAGGGGTAGGCAGAGGTGTATTTCTACAACCACTTTTCGCCAGATATACTTTAGTCCCACGTAATAAGGGGCGAGCCTATTGCCGTACCGGGCACATTTCCAGACTCCGTGCTGCTACTGAGAATTTCGTGACAGAAAAACCCAATAACACTGCCCGGCCCAGGAATCGAACCCGGGACCTCCCGATCCCACGCGCACATTTATGCCGCGAGACCAACGAGGCAGTCGTATAGGGTTTGATGTCGAGTTTTCCGTCTCTACGCAAAGATGGTATTTGCATCGTGTTATCCCTTAGTCGCCTCTTACGACACCTACGGGAAGATAGGGGGTGGTGACATTTGTATTCTATGCCGTCAATCTGTGAAATTGGATAAAATTATTCCTGACTCACTGACAGACAACGTACAACCGAAACCACTGGGCGCAAGAAGAAGGGTGCACTAAGAAAGCTTCTTTCGAAACTTCCACGGGATTGAAAAGTAAGGGTTAAATTTAACAGAATGTGCGGGCGTATCTCGGCATCCTCTAGTTTTAAGTAAAAGTTTCATAGTAACCTGATGACCAGCATTGGCTAGGTGCCTGACGATTCCATCACCTAGGATCGCGTGGCTGCGCGCAGGCACGGGAGATATCACAAGCACTTTGTACGCTTCGCAACATGATAGAATTACAGCAAATTGTTGCAGCAACAACTTCAATGTTGACATCTGATAAACATAAGTAATTAGATGTTTGATTTGTTTGATGACCTTGATTATTATACGATAATTTCTAAATAACTATATAATAACTTTTTTTAAGATTTTGTAAGGTATTAATTAAATGCGTAAACTAATAAACAATTAACTTACCTTATTTCGTTTAGAAATAAGACTGACCTAAGACAACCCTTCCACAACGCTCACAAGGTTGATATTGACAGCCAAACGACTGTACGCTACGGTACAGGTGTTATGTATACAAAACTGTAGACATAACTGTATAAATAGAATATTTTATCAAAAAAAAAATACGCGTCTTAAGATATCAGGTACTGCACATCGGCGATATCGAGTGAATTGATTCATATGGTATAAATTGCATCAAAATAAAGGTACGAGTCCACTTGCTAAGTATAAGTAACATAACTTTAGTTGGCAAAAAGGCAAGTGTGGAAGGGACAGGACGAAGGGGAAGACTTAGGCGGACGTTCTCTGACCAGATGGGAGACATCCTAAAAACAGGACAGGTGAGAAGTATCCTGAACAGAAGAGCATGCATGAGGAATCTGATGGGAGTGAATGGAGCAAGAGGGATATGTCAGGATCATTGCAAATGGCGTTCCGTAGTCTCTGCCTACCCCTCCGGGAAACAGGCGGTAGTTGTGGTAGTGACAAAAGATTTGGCAAGTTGTTTTGTTTTAATTATAAAATGGTCCAGGCAGGTCAGAGTGTGAGTTGGGGTATTAAATGCTGATAGCATACTGTGCGATGCTAGTAAATTTAGATAACTTTCTGCTCTGGAGTCATTCGATGAAGGGGATATGTCTATATTAAGGTCACCGGTCAAGATCAGAGTTTGGTATTGAGTGAGGTTAATAAGTTGTTTGTGCAGAGATTCTAGAAATATATTTATGTTTCTTTCACTCCGAGTTTACTAATGAAGTCACTACGGATTCCAAGTGTCGCGGGTAATGATGCGAGTATGCGTTGAGATACCTATCTTTGTGTGTCGGTTTTCTATAAACAGTGTGTCCCAAGGTACCGTTTTCCCTCACTGTCACTTTTACGTCGAGAAAGGGTAACGACCCGTCTGCCTCCATTTCAAATGTAAATATAATATTAGGGTGTATGGAGTTCAACCGGGAGGATGGATACAGACTGTCTGCAACTTGGAATCCGGTAATCAACAAATGTAACACTCGCCGCAGTAACACAGCTCATCAGTGTGTAGACGTCATAAGTGTTGTGCGTCAACAACGTACCGACGACAGTTCGGATAAAAATAAAAAACAAGTGAGGGTAGCTGCCGAAACCCGCGCTTTACAAGGACGACGCTGAGATGACATCAGTCCTGCCGCGACCAAGGCTATTGTAAGACGGCCGAAAAGTCGGTAAAACATAGGTATTTATACCTTAAATTTATTAAATATCGCGAATAAGACCCGTTTTAGTAAAATTGTATGATGTATACAAATCGCGAAAGTTTAAAATCGATATTTAAAAATCTTAGACATGTCGCTGACAAAATAATAATAAAAAATACGTATGTAGCAAGTAGGAGAGTATTGGGGCATCTGGATCAAAAGATGATCCAGGCGCTTTTCTTCGCGCCTGTATCATCTTTTGATCCAGTTGCCCCAATACTCCCTTTTCAAAATGAGTACTGTCTGACTTTTCTATTCAAAATGTTTTTCTTTTTAATCCCTTTCTTTTTTATTCTAGATTCTTAGTCATTTATGTTATTTCAATTCAGTATGTTTCCTAAATTGTATAAATGTGTAGAATCATCTAATCATGTGTGAATGAATGTGTGTATGTTGTATTTTACAACTGCTTACAAACAGCATTAGTTTAGACAAATCGAATGAGCTGTTCATACAAACATGAATGACCTGTTCGTAACAGTTCTGTGTGTTTGGAAAGTAGGGAGTGAATGTTAAAATTATAGGTATTTCGGAAATAAAACATGGAAGTAATATAAGTAGATTATTTATTTACGTCAATATAATTATTAGATAAACACTTTATTTTCTACGCACCATTTATTTAAACAGAATACATTTTTTAAAGCACATATGTTGTTGTGGTTTAAACAACATACAATATTTGGTGAAGTTGAATAAGTGTTATACAATGTTGCTAAACTAGGACAATTTTTATTCTCTAAATTATGTACATTATCTATTTCCAAGATATCTTTTAACCATAACACTTTTTCATTGCCTTTGGTATACACAGATTTATTGTTAAAAAAATTACCAAAATTAACTTTATAGTTAAAATATGGTACAAAGCCCTCATTCCACTTTATTCCTCTGTTCTTTTCTATCCAAGCTATCTGTGACCTGTCTTTCTTAGACAAGTTATAAAACGGGTAAGGTGGTTTTATCAATAAAACTTGAATGCGTCCTTTGTACATTATTGCTATTTCTTTTGGAATAAAATTGTTTCCTTCATCCTTAAACCCTTGGACATCAACGATAACATTCATGATAGTTTTCTCACAATATTACTCAAAGGTTTGTATTCATAAAGTCGATCATTGATAATTAAACAATAAGCAGATGTATTATCCGGTATATCTTCAGAACATTCAATTTCTAATCTCACATCAACTGGTCCAGTTTTAAGTGAATCGTTCTGTCTTGAGCAATCAATCACGAAAATTGGAGCTATTTCTTTGAACTGATTTAAGCTCAGCAACGGATCAATACCTGAGTTGTAGTATGACTGGCGAAAGTTAGCAAACATCTCATATAATATACTATATTTGTTTTCATTAAATTTCAGATTAAGTGAGTCATACGGATAGTATTGCGAATTTAAAAATAATTTAAGATTGCTTACATTACAATGATCAAATAAGGCAGAACTTTTAGTTATGTTTGTTTTTCGATTTGTTTGCAAACCAAATATAACAAACCTGGGTTTCTCTAGTTGAGAAGTAGTTTTAACTGACCATGAATGTTTCGTTGTTCTTGGCAGCAATGGATATTCATACAAATCCCAATTTCTAAATGCTATTTGTATAGAACGATCTCTCTCCAGACTCTTAAGCAATAACAATTTATTACGATCTGAAACTTTAATATGTGGCACCCGCCATTGTATTTTCTGTATGTCAATTTTTACGTTATCATTTTTTTCTGCAAGCAGGCAGCATAATGCGGAGCTACTTCGTTGTAATATAAGTTCATGTTTACAATTGATAATAATTTTGCTATAGTCTTCTGCAAATCCCAGTATTTTATTTAATGGTATAATAACACTAAAATATCCTTTTTTTTGTTTTGTACCATTTATGTTCCAGCCCCAAACTGCAGCAGCTTTATTTTCACCTTCATTCATTGAGACATATGATTTTAAGGTTGTTGTGATGCCAGCATTTTTTATACGATCAATTTCAACACCATTCAATTCGTATCTAATATCTTGAAACAAATATGAAATTGGGTTGTTTATAAAATCAACATCTTTTTCAATTATTTTGCCTGCCGAGTCTTTTCTAGATACACTCGCGTACCCTTCTATATAAATAGAACTGCCTGATGGCAATACGTATAAATCTTGTTGGTGAATAGGTATTCTGATTTCATCATTTTCTTCAAAACTGGTAGTATATGGGTTATAGCTGTGGATCTCATAACTCTCGATAGAGTTATCATGTTGTGGTAAATCCGTTATTTGCAGCATTTTATTAATTTAATTTTAATCCAATTTCGCGTAGAAATTGTTTATTTCCTTTTGTAATTTTTTTTATATTTATAGTTTTGACACGTCTCTCTTCTTTGGAAATAGGAAGGGAAATATTACATTTTCCTCTCACATTAGTCGTTTTATAGAATACCAACATTTTATTTAGATTTTTAAATTTAGGTTATCTCAAGTAATTCAAATAACACGACTAGTGCATATCATCACTCACATCCTTATGTTGTGAAGATGATTTAGAAATAAGCATTTATAATTATCTGAGTTATAGGAGCATTAATAATTTTGCGACATGGAATAATAAAAAGAACTTCAATTATGTTATAATATTTTATTACTTTTCCAAAATGATTTAAGGAATTTTAGACACAAGTGTCCACAATTATACATGTGATCATGCTGTATATTTTCATAATTATAGTGAATATTTCTTTTTCCTACGTACTCCATAAATTCTTTAGGAGGTTTTAAGTTACCATAACTATCAAAATATTCTATGTAGTCATTTATTTTGCCATAGGCTACCCAGTGAGTACCAGCGTTTTTAGAAGAATCAAGATTGATCACTCCGCATTCTATTGATGAAACTTTACCTGGCAATTTATCTCTCATAAACACACCTCGGAAGAATGGAATATTACTTGAATGCTTAATAATATCAATATTGGTCAAAGCTCTATTGGGTAGCCTAGAGTTTAGTTTTTTTTCTTTGTGATATAAATCCCTAAACCGTCTTTGTAAGGTTTGAGGTGTAACCCTCTTCCAATCAATAACGTTTCCATTTCCTTATTGTGTCGTTCCGATTCAAGTAATTGTTTCTTCGCTATTTTATATGCATTAATAGCTTTTACAATCCCAGCAGCACCTCCCGCCAAACTGCCTGCAGCAGATAATCCAGCAAATATTGGTACTAAAGGAAGAAATCCTCCAGTTTTTGGTACTGGTATTATTCTAGGTAATTTTATCGGAAAATCTGATACAAATTCTTTAGCTGCTGCGTAAGCTGTTTGCAACAATGCTTTCTTGCATGAAGGTTTAAGTTTTTTAATATGTTTTTTAGTATGAGAAACAACTTTTTTAAGAGTTTTCTTAAAACCATATCCTGATCTTGTTTGACTGGTGAGTTTATTTGATGTTGTTTGCTTACTTTTGTTAACTATATTACTTCGTCTTGTTTTCATTGTTATTTCTTCAATTTTCTCGAAAGTAATAGCTGTGAATTTAATTTTATTCGAAACAAATACAGGACTTAGCTATTTAAAGAGCAAATCCGTAATGAATAGTTAAGACACATGTATTTCTTTAAATACAGATTAGATTAGATTTTTCTCAGTAAAATATTCTTATAATACATTTGTTTTATCTATCCAGCTGTTCTCACTAGGAGGAAGTCCAAGCCATTTAACATATACTTGGTTTCCTTTTCGTTTTAAAACCTTTTCAACTAGGTATAAATCAGGATGCCTAGTTTTCTGAAGTTCTTGAGCATAAAAAGCACCTAATATAGGCTGACATCTTGCATCTTCAATCAAATAAGTTGTTGGATTCGTTTCTTGTATTTTTTTTATCTTAAATATTTCTGTTGACCAGTTTGGGTAATATCCTTTATCAAAACATCCTTTATGTTTACTGATTCTCACAAAGTCACCAATGGCAAATTGCCTGCCCTTTGTTTTCTTCCTACATTCAGCTACATGAATGTATCTTCGTAATATGTCCCTTTTATTAATATGATTTACAGAAGCTGGTGATTGTCCAATAGTTCTATGGATAGTATTATTATACTCATTTACTTTTTTATCAAGTGTACCATTATACCAATTATAATTTCCGTTAAGACTAAATTCTTTGTATATTTTATTCTTCAAAGTTCTTATTAATCTTTCAACGATGGAGGCTTTTTTAGTGGAATATGTAGAGTAATGATTGATTTTATACTTTTTCACAATATTTTTGAATTTATCATTATAAAATTCTTTTCCGAGATCTGTTTGTAAATTTTTTGGAACACGTCCTTTAGCCAATAAAGCTCTAAACTCTTCTGATACCTGTTGCTTATTCTTTCGTTTCAGAGGAATAGCCCAAGCATATTTTGAAAAGGCATCAATGATTACCAGAATATATTTATAACCACTATTCACTTTCGAAATTGTTTGCATATCCATCAAATCTGCTTGCCAAAGATCATCTATATCCTTAAGTATGACCTGCCTTCTTGGAAAGTTAATTCTTGCACATTTATGGATTTCATTTATGACGTTTATTTTGCTCATAATGTCTGTTTATTTTTCCTGCTATTTCTTGCAATTCAATACTTTTTTCAACAGTTCTTATCCTGTTTTCTAAATTAAAAATTAGTTTCTTCAATTCTTTTATTTTTCCTAAAGCATCTTCAACTTTGGTGATAATTTGCTCCTCAGCAATAATTTGACTTGTTCTAGATTCTTTAATTGTGTTTTCAATTTCAATACGCTTATAATTCATGCTACTGTCATCTCTCTCAGATTTTAGTTCTGTATGAACATAATTAACATGTACATGTTCATTCATCTTCCATAAAAGCTAGTAACTGAGGATATTTAAAAGCTTTCTATTCTTTTATAATACCAGCTTCTCTTAACTCTTCTATTATGGATAGAATTTCATTGTCATGATTAGTGTGGCCAGCATTTTTTGAAGCAATCAGGAGTTTCAATCTTTCAATTAATTCGTTGGGGTCATCCCAATAAACATAATCTGTATTACTTTTATATTTTTTTAAAGTTGGTAATTTACCACCACTTTTTGATTGCATTACCTGCTCTTCTACTTGGACATGATTTTGTTGTGAAAATAACGGTTTAATAATTTGACGGTATTTTAAACTTTTATCTCCCTTTATTTGACCACTGGAGTGAAAGTCTCGTTTGTGTGCATGTGTATTATAAAGCATATCTTTGTAGACAATTTTATCTATTTCTGTCACCAAACTGAGGTTGGGTTTATTGCGTAGCAAAAGCTCTTTTAAACCTGGTGTTAATTCATAATGCTTATTGTTTATAGTAACTATATTTGTTTTTTGTGAATTATTGACATTATTTGAAACAGAAAGTGTTACCTTAGAATTGCCCAGCATAAGATTTTTGTTTTCACTACGTATTCCAAACGGTACATTTATGTTATTATCATAAATTTCCAGTAAATCTTCTTTATTCAGTGAAATAAGTGAATCGCTAGACTTTTTTACATTTTTTGATGGAGTTACTTTACATTCAGAATGTTTACTGTGATCAGTTTTTATAAATTCTCTAAAACTTGCATAATCTAGGGATGAACTGAGTTTTCCAGACGTATTGTTCTCATCTTCATAAATGTCAAATATCTTTATATCTTTATCATTTCCTTTAACTAAAGTTTGCAATGGATCTGTTATCGGTTTAAATACCTTTTTAAATTTTAAATTAGCGATATCTTCTTCGTCTTGTAACATTTTTATTTTATTTTTTATAGAATCTGCTGATTTTATTAATTGTTCTTTAATATTGATATCCATTGTTTAACTTGCAATCTTACGCAACTGCTGTTTACAGATATTGGAAATCGATTGATATATTTTCCCCATTGACCTAGTATTTATGTATATTCTAAAAGCTTATAAATGTATCGAAACCTTGTCTATATCTACCTTTATTAAGAGGGCAATCTTTATTTATCAATAAAAAAGCAAACCGATCCTGCCATATCATTGAACAAAGTTTTTTAAATTTTAACCACTCGATATCCGTATTTACATGCTCATTGTAAATATGTTTTAAATTTTTCTCATCTTGTCTGAAGACAATTATAAGATTAGCGTTATCTCGTATTAGTTGTTTAGGTATTTTCGTATAAGTTTGTGATAAATAAAAACAATCTATGTGTTTATGCCTGCCCATTGCAAAATAATTACGGATGTTAACTTGGTTTTCACATGCGACGTCATCAAAAATCATTAATGAGTTAGCTAAAGCATTATTAGGATGTATAATTTCTTCATTATCGTTGAATACCGAGAATTTAGCACCAGGAATAATGTTCATTACTTGTTTTAGAAAACAATACTTTGGCTGGAAAGCAGTTTTAGAGTATAAATATATATGCTTGAATTTTAAACCGTTTTCATGCAATATTAAATTGAGCATGACATTCGTTTTCCCGCAGTTAGATGGACCACATATTATACATCTGATTGTATTAGGCAAAAGTGCACTGTGTTTTATTTTGTGTGATTGATTTTCTAATTTGATATTGTTTATTTCTAAAGTCTGGGGTTGCTTGATGAACTTCATTGTGAAAAATGAGGGAAAGTAACGTTACTAGTCTATTTATATGTTTACAGGGTATCAATAAATTAAAATCATAAATAAAAATCATCAAAGTTTATTTTCACTTAGAAAGTAAGTACAGTGATAAATTATAATGTATAAAGTACAATATTATTATATAATTCATAATACTAAAACTACAAATATACAATACTCTAAAACTATAATACTTTAACTATAATATCGTTTTATAGTGACCCCAAGGTAATGTATCAATTTGATTTGGGAGAATGCATCGTTTGTCATCTTTTTTATTCATCACCAGTTTGTTCACTTCTTGTGTGTATAATTCATGTTTGATTGATTTAATCATATTCATTTTACAAGATCTACTCTCATTATTAAACAATGTCTTATTGTAATGAGATATATTTAATCTTTTTGTAACTGATTTTGAAATACCTTTTGCTTTTTTTATTTGTATTTTAGAAGATACCAAACAGTAAAGTTTCGCTCTTAAGCCGGTGAATTCACTGATCACATCGCCACCCAGTTCATCTTTAAAGAGTCCAGGAACTTTTTCATTCATCCGCGGTATTAAATAAGGATTATCTAAATCAAAATTACTTGTGTCAAAATCTTTTAAATTATGTTTTATATCACGGTAAATGTCTTTTGTATATATTAAATAAAGTAGACTGTCAGTATCTGTATAACAAAGTCTTATATTATTTGTATATGACTTTTTAATATTATAATGATATTGATAAAGATGCAATTTAGCATATTCTAAAACACTGAAACCTATGTATATTGGTCTGTCTAACACAATTTTCTCAGGTTTTAGCTGAACTGCTACAAAATTTTCTGAAAATATAGATACACATTTAAAATTAGGTTTACAAATCAGCTTTTCAGCACCATGTTGCTTATTTGTAATATTGTCTATATCAACCCATTTTGTGACTAGTTTAATGTCTACCTGTTTTCGTTTATTTTCAATTGTTTTACCGAAAATAGAATTATTTAAAAGCTTAAAAAAATCTTTCTCAAATATAGTTTTGGATGCTTGACGTAGACTGGTATTTAGATCAATATATTTTTTTAAATATTCTTCTTGTCTAAAAGTTAGAATACGATGAACTTTTCTTAAAACAAGTCCATTTTTCAAACATTCCTGTAAATGAGTGTAATGAATTACATACTTAAATTTGTCATATAAATTAGCTATAAGTTTAGCTGTCTTTCCCCCTGGTGGTATAAACTTTTCAGGAGCAAAAGGTAAATCACTATGAAAATCATGTATGTGCTCAGGATATTCAAGATCTACTTCTAATATAAAGCCATATTGACTTTCATCTGATTTACTCATTACATCAAAGCAATTAACTTCTTTCTGATTTAAAAAACGAAACTCTGCAATTGGCAACTTTTTAGTCATTGCGTATCCATACAAATTATTACAATCGAGGTATATCAAGTAACTGGAAGGTTCTAGATCATTAAATTCTGGCAAATATTTATTGTTCGCCTTTGCATGACGCAATGAACATTGTGCTAGACCACCTCGTATACCCTTCTCTAGCATTTTATACATTTCCAAGTCATCAATTAAGTCAAGCTCAACCTGTGTATAGAGCAACATAGCATCCCAACTTAAACTAGGCGCAGTTACATAGTAGGCTGGATCTAATTTATAATATTTTAAACTTATATTTCTGAAATTTTCAAATATATCACACAATAATAAAACATCACATTTTAGGTATAGATCAGTATACTCGCCAAGATTCTTTATTTTAAATGCATTCCATACAGTTATTGCATGTTTATATTCTTTATCGGTAATATGTTCCATTTTCAATGTGTTATAAAAGAATTCTTTCGGAGGGAGTTTCGTTTCTTCATATTTTTTCCAAGTATTAATATAATCGTAAGGATAAATACCTTTTGTTTTGAGCAAATATATTAACTTTTCGTTTTTGATTTCCATTGACAAATGTGAAAAATCATTATCTGTTAAACTTTTACTTAATGCATCTAAACTTGAGCTTAGAAACTGAAACGAATCAATGAATTTAATTTGTATGGGACGGTTACCATTATCTGTGTCTATGTATTTAGTGATGGTTAAATATTTTTCTTTAGTTTTAGGTATGATTTTAATATGACCCTTATGTTTTGCTAATTCTTTTATAAACAGATGAGAATCATAATTCGACAAATTATGAAAAATTACAGGTATGAATGGACATACTCTAAACATTAGATTACATTGAGTATGTGCAGGTCCTCTATATTTTCCCGTCACATGATCGTGGTCACGCACCTTATCATCGAGTAACAACCGATCACAAATATGACAAGTACTTGCATTATTAAATTGGGTTTGCTCTTTTTTAGTTAAAGGTATCATTGGTTTTTTAATTAATAATGTATCATTTATTTTCTTCACATCTTCTATTAATCTAGTGATAAATACTTCAACACAATCTAGACCTCTGTATGATACATATTTATTTTGGTTGGGATCATGTGAACAACATATGTAATAAGCAAAACAGGAAGGTTGGTGTTTCTTAAAATTATGTGTTTTTTCAGATTTCTTTTCATGACAACTTAGCAACAGACTTTCAAAGTCTGCGTAAATTACAAAATTAATTCTCTGCTTTCTTTCATAATTCTTGAAACCAAGCTTACTATTTTTTTCAGGTAATACTGATAAAGTTTTAGAACAGATATGAGATCTATACTTAGTCTCACTGCTATAAAATTGTAAACATGAGTCACAGAGAAAGAAATTACCTTTATGATTTGTTACTTGCAGTCGTATTAAACGTGTCAGGTCTTTGATAAGACAGTAATGACTTTTTCCTTTTCTTTCTAAATATAACAAATTAACATGGATAGGTTTTCTTTTATTTGTTAAATAAAGAGGTCCAGTTACTGTTTCACTCTTATGATCTACTTCATAGACGTTGATACTTATGTTATTGTAGGTCTCGAATAATTTGATATCCTGATATGAAACAGGGAAAGTCATTCCTTCAATATTAAATATAGAACTGTAATGTGGATATGAATTAGTCCTGCATACATTCATCTTAACGGGATATAATGAAGCTACTATACTCCATAAAAAACAACAATTGTCATTATTCCGAATATTAATACAACTTTTCGAATTCTTGAGTTTTGTTGGTAATTCAAGATAAGTACCACCTCTCATAGGACAATATTTACTGACATTGATTTCTAGATGGCTCACTGATTGATAAGACCATCCAGATTCTTTGTGTTCGAATTCTGACATTTTATATTTTAGAACTTCAATAGCTTTCGAATAAAAGTCACTTAAAATCGTATTATTGCAGATAACTTGATATTTTGTATTAAATGACTTCAGTTGTCGCTCACTCGTTTTTGGTAACACAAAGTAGGCAAACAACTCGAAGTTGATCTTGACACAAATATTTTTCGATAAGGACATATGTATAAGTTTCAGGACATCGTTCGTATTCTCACACAAGAATGCTTCGGGTGTGCAATATTCAACACCGTGCGCAGGGTTCAAACGATATGCTATGATTCTGTTTTTGAAAGCACTTGCAATTACATAAATATTTTTAAAATGAGTTTGAAGCAAACTATTTGATTTATGTACATTAGTTCTTAAATGATATTTCAATTCAGTTTTCGGTAACTCAATCTGACATTTTTGGCATTCTATTACTTCATTGTTAGGATCATGGATATCAATATCGAATTGTTTTTCTATTAATTCATTATTAGGATCATGGATATCAATTTCGGATTCTTTGTCTATCTCCCACGTGGAAGACACATGAGGTGCTGTAAAATAAAAACAATAATAGAGCTAAATGTATATTTATAAGTAAGTAAATTGTATACATAATTGACATAAAAGATCATATCAAATCAGTCAATATTTTAATAATAAAGAGCAATAAAAGAAATATTAGATTACATGTTTTATTTTCAAGTTTTTTGCTAGATTTTATTCTAGGTACGTAAAAGGAAACCTTACTAACTTCCTACACACTCTAGGTGCTGTAAAATAAAAACAATAATAGCGCTAAACGTATTTTTACAAGTAAATAAAATGTAGTTACAAAGTAAGCAAGCGAGTAAACACTGATTACATAATTGACATGAAAGTCAATATTTAATGTATAAGAAATATAGGATTACATATTTTGTGTACCTATACATTAATAGTGAATGGGTACTATCAGTATACCTTAATAGTAACTTCCTACAAAATCTATCGGACAGTTCTTAAACTCTCGCCTAGTCTCGTCAATAAATTCTTTCAGCCGAGACCAAGCTGGCGTATCATTTTCGGTACGATTTTTTATTGAAATAATTGCATGACGCCATCGATTTATAGGTGTGACATGTTCTATGGTATTTACATCATAAATTTTCAATTCAATGTAGTAAGAGCCTTGTTTTGACTCATCACTTTGCCGACTTAAACCGTTTGCAACCCTTCGTGTGAAATAGGAGTACAAAGGAGTTATTTTTTGATTACCCTTTAAGTTATTTGCCGCTATCTCTTCTCGATCATCGTCACTGTCACTGCCAAATAAATCATGGCTGGTAGGCTTCACCTCACTTGTCCGGGGCTTCATGACAGGACTGATGGGATGGATAGTAGTCTTCAGCTTCTTCTTTTTACTGTCGGGATGCGATGATTTGCTGGCCGCTCTCTTAACAGCATCACCGGAGCGTGAAGATGAAGGCGTTGATGACGAACCTTTCACATGTTTCGTCTGTTTTTGTTGTTCCTCGTATTCATCTTCGGAGGGAAATAGGTGATCAGCAGAAGTTTGTCTCGACCTGAACATAATTACAGAAAAAAAAAATTAGAAGAAATAAAAACAAATAAGTAGGTGTAATAGATATTAAGATAACTCAGATCAAAATAGTAGTCGCCATGACGTTCTAAATAGATTAGATTTGATTGATTGTATACAATCTATTCATTCATTTTGTGAAGTATATTACATTTTTTTTTACTCTATTCATAAAGAATAGATTAAAAGATGTAATGAATGAATAGATGAGTATTATAATAACGAGATATACAGGTAGGTACTTACATTGTTGATATTATACGATTGAATAGATTAAAACTTGATAAAATTAAACTCGAATGCTGATTCCGTCCAGGAGTAACTTGTGTTACAGAGCAATTCGGGAGCCATTTATATAGGCCTCAAAATCACATGATTCTAACCAAATATGTAAAAACTGCACGCTTGCAAAAATATATAAAAATGAGACACTGCAGATGCTATCATATTCAGATTATTTGGAATGGGACACACGAGCGTTTAAATCGCAGCGTTTTTTAGCTGGCTCAGACAGCCAGACAACCGTTTGTAAATTGTATATTATGTACATGTTCTACCAATTGTAGAAACGAATTATGGGAACCTATACCCATGAACGACGCAACACGAGCAATTAAAAAAAAACCTGTAATAATATGTATGTCAGCACAAACGCAGCGGTTCGCACGCTCGTCTAGATATTCCAACTTCTAACACGTGGAGGTAATAAGAACTTCAATCTCACGTTACTATAATATATTTAAACACAAAGTACATATACATAATTACGTATTAAATTAAATAATTTTGAACCTTAAAAACAAAATGTGAACAAGTATAAAACCAGAAAAAAATCCTGAAGACATCACATTCCCGTTGAATATCTTGTTCTACAATGTCGGTAAGTAAATCAGCATTTTAATAAACAATTAAACATATTTTTAGTTATGATATTTTTATTCTGATACTAACTACTTATTTAATAATTCTACTTAACAGTTTTACTTGCACAAATAGAAACAGTCTATATTAAAATCCTAGCTAATATTATAAATCGAGGTGTAAGAGAGATTGTATGTTTATTTGTTTGTTTGCTACGCCTTCGCACGGAAAAGCTACTGAACGAATTTCGATGAAACTTAGCACACAGACAGACCATAAAATACGACAAAGCCAACTTTTCTTTCACGCGGGCGGAGCGATGGGTTGAAAACTAGTAATAATTCTAATTATGCATTGTTTCAGAACTCCAGCGATATATTCATCAATGACGCATCATACTCCCCGTCAGCAGCTACGTCAAAATGTTATAAATTACCTGGAGAGGGAAAGACCGTTTCGTTACGAAGAAAATTCGATCTCATCACTCTCTCCGATTCTTCCTCCAGCAGCATCAACATTACGGCAAGACGTAGAGAGAGAAAGGCTCTTTCAATTTGAAGAAAGGCCAAGCAGCAGCGCCAGTAATAGAGTTACTACTACTAAAAAACGAGGGCCCAGCACTTTATACCTACTCTTATATCAAAAAGCCTGCAAAGAGTTCACGTTTGTCAAAAATAGTACGGATCCAAATTTTCGATGTGGATGATCTAAAAGACTCTAAATTATGTGAGTGTAGGGCTAATGTATGCGCTCAGCATGTTGTGGAAAATGTGTTAAGTGATGATATTTATAAGTGTGCAAAAGATATCATATGTAAAATCCAAAAGAAAATGTAAATAAAACATAATAATATAAAACTGATGTCGGTTTTTTAATTACCAGATTAGCCTTTTAATAAACATTGTTCATTTACGTGCCTACCTACTCAGCTGTATTCATTATTTATTACTTTCAAACATAATTCACAGTTACGAATACATAGGTACCTATTTGAGTATATATCTACCATATCTTATGAACTTAAGCTTGATTGAATCATATTCAATAGTAGCTATTTTAATATAAATAAACATACATTTGTATAGTTACGGAGGCCTGTGATGGGTAGTAACAGAATGGAATGCGCTCAGTTTCCTTTTCGGGAATATGTAAACATTCTAACGCACCTAGCAACGCTCGCCAGTTCGATTAATTACAATCGTCAAACATGATATTTATTCTAATGTTAGTCATGAATGATGTCATATCACAATCACATCTTTAAAATAAACAAACTGCATGAAGTGGCTCGCTATTTTGTTAATAACTGCAAACATATTTCATTATAAATATTATGCTCAAGATAAAAGAAATATCAGTTTATGTTATAATTTTATTACAAATTTACAATATACTGAATACACACCCGGAAAAACAGATCAGATCAGATAGAATATTATACCAGTTTTTTTTTTTAAATTAATACATAGTCATGAAAACTTCAGATAAGACCGAACTGAATTTTATCCAAGCAACCACAATCACATCAAGCGATCACAACAATGATCTGAATAGAAGTGTAACGTTGAATGCAGAATTATGAATGAAAGTATTATTATGAATAGAGGTTATTGAATAGAAGGATCATTTCGAATAGATATTTCTGAATAGAAGGGTCGTTTCAAATAGAAATGACTGAATAGAAAGATCATTTCGAATAAAGTATTACTAGTCCTGGATCTCGTTGTATTTGAAGTCATACTTTGAATAAAGGGTTTTTAAATAGAAGTCTCATTTTGAATAGATAATTCTGGATACTGTACTCATTTTGAAAAGGGAGTATTGGGGCAACTGGATCAAAAGATGATACAGGCGCGAAGAAAAGCGCCTGGATCATCTTTTGATCCAGATGCCCCAATACTCTCCTACTGTAGCACTATGTCAGTCTCTTCTGTCATATTGCATAACAGTTTGGGATGGAGCATCTAAAACCATAATCCTGCCTCTCGAACGTGCACAACGAGCCGTACTAAAAGTTGCCTATTTCCGCCCTTTCTATCATCCCACTACACTCCTATATGATGAATGCAAGATATTAACTGTGCGTCAATTATATATATTAAATACAGTATTAAAAAAACATTCCGATATTCATTTTAACACATTTTAGCCTACTATCGACGTCGTGATAACAGAATTTGCCCAATCGTCTTATACAAAAATTGTCTGTTTCTTGGGAAGTCACCTTTATAATAAAATAAATTCAATTTTGTCGATTAGCTCCCTTACTAAAATCAAATGTAAAATGAAAATAACTAGATGGTTACACTCACTTCCGTACGAGAATACCGAAGATCTCCTCAAAACAGTACGATAGATTTATTACATTTATAATAATACACACACACACACACACACACACACACACACACACACACACACACACACACACACACACACACACACACACACACACACACACACACACACACACACACACACACACACACACACACACACACACACACACACACACACACACACACACACACACACACACACACACACACACACACCCTTAAAATGGTTGTACATACCTACATAATTATTTCTCTTGTTTAAAAAGCTACTTTTCTCTTTGCATCTTTATGATAATTATATAAATTAATGTTACCTTAAAAGCATATCTATATGAAGCACATTAGTATCCACCTATTCTATGTTATGGGGGCCTGATATTCTGTCTGACAGGATTCTCCTAGTACAGATACCAGTCTCTCACAAAGGTGCAAGCTGTATCTATTTTTTTAAACTTTAATTTATATTGTAAGATTTCATAGCCTTTGTGAAAGAGAATAAACATTTTTATTTATTATTTAGTATATTAACAATCCCCTAATGAGAAAACATAGTACATGTGCAATCAATTTATCAATAAAATTATACTTCATATCGTAGTGGAGAGACACGGCTACGATGAATCGATCTTATAATTCATAAAAATCGGAGAATTGATAAAAGAAGTATTAGGTCTGGTAATGTTTGTGTTATCACATATTCCACGAAGTCATTATATTTTTAACATGTCCTCAATACGGCTAAGTGCAGTCTTACCCTTATAGTTCAAGTAAAGTTCAAAACCCAATTCAGTCACGATCAGTAATATTTATTTACATAGTTATATAATAATTACGTGTCATATGTAACATTGTATAGAAGGTGTCCCAAAAATAACACACAATTTGAATTTGCTGACATTTTACGTCAAATATCGGTAACCCTCAACATTAACAGTTTGATGACTGAGCGTTTTGGGCTAGAAAAGTAGAGCGCTTTGTGTAAAAGGTAAACAGTATTTAGAAAGAAAATTAAAGTTACGCATATTTACGAAAATTTTAAATGTATGTGTTTCGTGCAAATTATGATCAAAATAATGTATTATCTGCATCAACTACAAAAATATTTAATAAAAAAACATAACATGACTGGGTAAATTAGAGATGTTCAACAACTTGGTCGTCAATAAATAATTGATAGGTATATGAACATCGAAAAGCAGTCAATTTTTGACCAAAATCATACCTAGGCTATAATATGGTCCGAATTGAGGTTATCCTCAATTTGACCACTTATTGTGAAAAGTCGTAGAGGCCTTTTGCTCGCTGTTTGCTGTTTTTTTATGTGATTAAATGAAAAATAAAACAATTTGCCGTTAATTTTAGGACAGCCATTATAACCGCTGAACGATTTATAAATGATTGCGACATAGTGACATTTTGATATCATGAGATAATTTTCAGCGCGTGTAAGATTCAGATATTATCTATGAAAAGTAGAATATTTGTAGTAATATAATCATCTATAATATTTATATTAATAAATGAGACGATGTACCGGAAGCTTAAATTATCAAACAAAATCGTAAATTAACTAACTTAGCATAATATATTTCTTTTGTTATTGTAAACCTATTTAGATTATAGTAACATTTGACGATATTGCGTCATACCAGACCTGCTGCTGCTTGATCTTGCAGGCTGTAGTCGGGGTCGATAAAACTTTGGCGTTTTAGTGAATAGACCTAAAGATCAAACCCACGGCGTCCATCACCGTTCAAACAGGTGTAGGAATTCATTGATTAAATTTAGAGGCCGGCAACAATTGTGAGGCGGCGCAGGAAGGCAGGGAGAGATGGAAGTGGTAGAAGCAGCAGCAAGTTGGTGACGCAACTTACATAAGGCATACTTTCAGCAGATTACTACAATAGACTGATGATAATATTAATGAATATGATGATGAATATAATTATATGAAGGAAATGTGCATTATTGGTCTGTTTACGTGTACGCTTGAACGTCAATAATGCCTAGAATGTACCTACTCCCAATTCTTTCATTGGCACGGTAAAATTTAAAAAAAAAAATGCATTTCGGGGTATGTAAGTGCTACAAAGTGTGAAGTGTCAAGTAATATATTTTTTTTAATAAATTCGTTTTAATTTTTAGTAAATCATCCAAAAATATAAAATTTCGTCACTTAGGACCCTTTGTTTTTAAAATCTTGGGATATTTTCACCGATTTTTGTTTAGGTCTATTGCTAGTTAACAAGCTTTCCAAAATTAATAATTTAGAGCCAAAAGGAGAATAGTTTTTTTTTTTAAATTTCGGTTATTTTGAAACATGGAAAATTTAAAAAAAAACTTTGAAACTCGATATCTCAAAAACCGTGTTTGTTGCAAATAACCTCAAACACAGAATATATAATTAGTACCTTATGGTACCTCAAATATAAGCTCCATGAAGAAACTGGTCGGATTTCCAAACATTCTGTATACTTTGCGTGGTTTGGCAATTAATTACTCTTTTTCTTTCTAGCTATAGTGCAGTGCAACCATATTCTAAAATATAATTTTCTAATAACTTTACCAATGTCAATTCGCTAGCGCCAATTCGCCGAATTCACTTGACCGCTCACGTTCTAAACAAAATGTCGCGCCGCCGCTCGCCAGATGGGCGCGCTAACATAAACATTTATTGTTGATAAGTCGGTAACATGAGTAAGTTGAAGTGATGTTTTTCTTCAACCTTATAAATGACTCTTTCAAGTTGTATGAATTCTTTGTTGATATTTACTTTCTACTTTATTATACTTAGCAGCTAACATTGATTATCGTTGAAAAAAACACTTTGTGTATTTTAAACAGGATTATTTTAAAAAGTAAATCGATGACATACATATTTTATGAGTTTAAACTGTAGAGGGATTCTATCTACACGGAATTAAATAAAATAAAACATGTATCATAGTATAAAAATATTTAATTACACGCATACGATAAGCACGTAATCACGGAGGATTGGGGGACCTTCGACCAGAAGTGGCATACGCTATCCACTGGACCACGGATTCAGTCTATAAAGAATAATAATAAATAGGTAATACATTCATTTATTGCCATTTGTTGGTACAACAGTAATGATATACATATGTAAATAATATACAAATGACAATGCTTAGTAGGTACTCGTATCATTAATAGGAACTCTGGCACACAAGGTAAGATTTAACTTGTGTTATAAGTTATAAGGGCCAGCACTCTCCTGGCTATTGCGCATTAATGTGTGTGTGTGTATGTGTTTGTGCGTGCATGCGTGCGTGCCATTTGTAAACTGTCGCTATGCATTCTCTTTTTGATGCGGGATATTAGACATATTAGAGATTTATCTCGTTATATACATACAAAGACTCACGCCTCTAGACGCATTCGCTAGTACTGGAACACGGAGCCAGTCTTTCTATATTGTATCAGTGATAACCGCATGCAAATCCGTCCAGTCGTTTGTGAGTTTATCGCAAACAGACGGGCTTTGCTTTATAATACGTAGTGATAAGTAAGCCAATCAAGTTTATGTAATATAGTTGGACGTGAATTTTTGCACGTCGCTGGTTTGCCCGTAAATTAGACTTTTGTGTAAGTCGGGTTATTTTGGGGCCTCGAGGATCGGCGTCCTCGGGAAATAACTTGTAGCAACTTGGAAGACACTCCATCATCCTCCTAGCTTTATTCTGGTAAAAAATCGGGATCAGTCAATCTTTCTAGTCTAACCGGGCTTGACTGTGAAAACTTTTAATTGGCCTTCTTTTTGTGTAGTCGATTCTGTTTAAATCAAAATGTAGCTGTAAGTTTTCCTAAAACTGTAAAATAAAATAAAATAAGAGCGATTTCCTGTCGAACCGCCGCAACCCGCAAGGGATAGCTATATTCCATGGAGTAGACTAGACTTGATTGAGGATTATCTATAGGTACTGACTCCCTATAAGGACTGTCGAAGATCTTTTCTGACGGGTTTCATCTACTAACGTGAATTGGACTTCAAACGCTGCTTATACTCCAGACGTGACATCAGTCGTCACCTTTTCACTTCTGGGAACGTGCGAATGAATTTATACATACAATTGAAAGTGTCTTTCATGAAATAGGTGTAAGTAGGCTGAGAATGTTAAAGAACGTTTACATGTTTTTAGTAGTATTTGTAGTCAAAACTTTTGTGTACTATTTGTAGTTGAAACGGCAGTATTCAAAATGTTCATGATTATAACAATACAGTTATTTTAGTAATTTAATAGCAAGTTTTAGAAGTCCGAAGTTTTAAAAAAGTAGTTCGTCAAAATCTCCGCAACAGCGGTCTCCGTACTACTTCTGCCCTTTATATATTTTTCTGCCCAATATTGCTATTTGCTACAAGTTAAACAATTATATTACATTCTTGTCGTAGATACCTATTTACATTTATTTTTATAACATCTTAATATTCTGGTGTACAATAAGGTATATCTGGGTGTTCATTGTGTCCGTTGGTTCTATGTTTGTAAAGTGCCCTGCGATACAGGATTTATTCCAGTGCGTGAATTGTCTTTAAAAAACATCCATTCATGTTACACTAAACTTATTTATATTTAAAAGGAATAATAATATAATATTTCAGGATCATGGATTTAATGGAAATGCAAGCATACGACAACTTGATTGCACCGGCCGTGATAAAACGCGGCAGACAACCACCAAATTACTATGACATCAAGTACATTCAACGCTGGTTCTGGCAAATTCTCACCCACCACTCTCAACAGCGGTCAATATGCCAAAAAATGCTATTAATATTGGCGGATATCACATTGATGAAGATGTGGAGCCTTTACTTGAGGTGCGTTTTCAAATGTTTTAGTTTTATTTAACCTTGTATCAAAGACAATTTGAAAGGTGGATTGAAACATGCGCAAAATACAAAGTCATTACCCAGTCCGCTAACAAAACCTAATATATATAAAACTGATTTAGAGTAAAACAGCTCTAACATCATCGTATAGCTATAGCTATACGATGATGTTAGAGCTCTTTTACTCTAAAATCAGTTTTGGACGAAGAATGAGGTCGTACTCATCATCAGAATGCTGTGTCATCGGACACGCATGGCGAAGAAGGACCAACCTAAAAGTAAAATATAAATTTTTCGAGATGACAGCAAGCTGCCAAGATTTAACACATATGTATATACAAACTAACAAAACCTGTGTATAAAAAAGAAATGACCAATTTTTTGATGTCAAAATGGCAAAAATGGTGTGATTCACTTTAGTATGAGATCCAATCTAAAGAGTGAACACTTTACAAAGGAGCTCAAAGACAGCATTTTAAACGCGTTTGAAGGACTTAAACAAACTGTTTTGTGGATATTTGAAGAAGACTTACACAACCGGGTATATTTTGTAAGTATTCTTTATGGTGCATAAGGTTTCCACCAAGAACTTAGGGTCCCAAGCCAACTTCATCTGCAAGTGGTGCACCTGCCGATCAACGGACGAGGCTCTGGCAAACAAAATATCCCGATAAGCGGCAATAGGCTCGCCACCTATTACGTGGGATCAAAACACTGGCGAAAAGTGGGCGTTTAATATGCCTCTGCCTACCCCTTCGGGGAAACAGGCGTGAGTCTATGTATGTATGTATGTATGTATGTATTCTTTATATTTCGTAGAAAAAATCCAATTAAGTAATTATCTTATGCTCAAGCTGACTATTGCTAAGACTGTGACAATAGTATAAATTACTGTTATTTAATCACTTAGTGTTCTCAAACTCCTGATTCAATATCATGTTCTCGTCCTTGCGTCGTTTTCTTGACTAGAAAATTGTACTGTCGTTTGTGGACTGGTTGTGGGAAGAATCCTAGTACCTGATATAATAACTGCATCGGCCCAGTCTGCTCACCACATGTATTTACCAATATGTAGAGAGTTTACACATTTTACGCCGGTCGCGGCTGACCTTGTAGGACATTCGTCGACCAAATTGGTGACGGTCTGAAAAAGGGAAAGATTCGAAGCACCCGAAACCGGCGAGCATGTATGAAAAGAGTAATGAATGTAGAGGAAGCGCGTGAGGTTTGTAAGAATAGAAGCAAGTGGCGTTCCGTTGTCTCTGCCTACTTTTTTTCTGGTGTCGGGTTGGAAAATCCTCATGGAGTCCCTCCACCCTGGGGGGGAGGACGAAGGGGACTGTCAGGCTCTTACTGACAAAAACCAACCCGTGCATCCTCACTACCCCCCCGACGGGTATTGGCCCGCCAGATGGTCAGGCGGGCTCCGAACAAAACCCTTGGCGGCGGATGAAGGTGCTGGGCTCCGCCGCCAAAACACCCAGTGGCCGCAGAGGATAGGGAAGAAGGCAACGCAACACCGCAACTCCTCTTCCTCTGCGGCCCCACCGCGACGCAACAAATGGTGCGCCCCCATTTGGTCGCGGGGGATAGGGCGCGCGGCAACGCAACACCGACACGCCTCTCCTCCCGCGACCGCACACGACTGCGAGGGACAGACAGAATTGTCCCTCGCACCCGCACCTTGGGACGCATCCTACGCAGGCCTCACCTAAGCCCACATGGTGCATCCCCTTCCGGGATCCCGCTTAGCTTCACCGTGGGTGTACCTCAAACCCACGGTTACTGAGCCCCCCACCACGACAAGGTGGAGATCCAACGGGAGAGCCGTTGTCTCTGCCTACCCCGACGGGAAAAAGGCGTGATACCAAAGAAAGTCTGCCTATCACATTTATTTGACGACTAGAGGATGCCCGCAGTTACACCCATGTTATTTAAGGCTACTGCTCCCCTCCCGTCGCTCGTAGCGCAATATTATATAGTCTATAGCCTGCCTCGATAAATGGGCTATCTAACACAGAAAGAATTTTTCAAATCGGGCCTGTAGTTCCTGAGATTAGCGCGTTCAACCAAACAAACTCTTCAGCTTTATATATTAGTACTAGCTGACCCAGCGACCTCCGTATCGCCTTTTATGAGTTTTTATTTAATTATCTTTTTTTCAACCCCTTTTCGAAAGTAACCATTGACTTAGCGCTTAATCTCTTATCATTTCATTTCAGAGTCTATAAATGATGAACAAACAAACATAGATTTTTATATAATATTGTATTCCCCATTCCTTAAAGTATCAGAGACGATACCCATATCGACTTTAAAAAAAATCTCGTCCGCCATCTTTGATTTCCTATCCACCATCTTTGATCACGAAATTGATGTTGTATTTGGATTCACCATCCCTAAAATCATCAGAGACAATACCCATATTGATTTTTTAAGTTTTTCCCATCCACCATCTTTGATTTCCCATCCGCCATCTTTGATCACGAAATAGATGTTGTATTTGGATTCTCCATCCCTTAAATCATCAGAGACGATACCCATATTGATTTTATAATTTTTTCCCATCCACCATCTTGAATCACGAAACAGATGTTGTATTTGGATTCCCCATCCCTTTTAACATCGCAGGCTATACCAATATCGATGTTTGAAATTTCCCATCCGCCATTTTTGATTTCCCATCCGCCATCTTTGATCACGAAATAGATGTTGTATTTCGATTCCCCACCCCTTAAAATATCGAAGGCTATACCCATATTGATTTATGAATTTTTCTCATCCGCCATCTTTGATTACCCGTCCGCCATCTTGGATCAAATTAAAAATCTAATTAAATTTCATATTATTAATCAGCGTCCCGAAAATCTCGAAAACGATACCCATATAGATTGTATCCTATTCGTTTAGCCTTTTTTTGCTTTTGACCCAACCCTCCCCCTTCTCGTTTGACCATTTTGTTATTTTTGTCAGGCCCCTAAAAGTTGTGGCGTAATTTTATATAGACTATAGCCTTTCGGAATAATTGGGCTATCATAGGCAATAACTATTTTAAAAATCCGACTGCTAGTTCCTGAGACTACCCGACATTATCTTTTAGCCTTTTTAGCCTTTTTCCCGGTCCCAAAAGGTCGAAGCCTTCCGGAATAACTGGGCTATCGTATACAAAAAGAATTTTTCAGATCCGACCGTTAGTTTCTGAGATTAGCGCGTTCAAACAAACAAACAAACAAACAAACTCTTCCGCTTTATTATATTAGTATAGATAAGATTAAAATCATACGTAACTTATTTCTAGTCTATATTATATGCGTTCTCAATTCGCGCTACCAAACAACTCTACTCCAACCTCTGAACACTTTTTGAACCAGATAACTGCAGATCAGATAACGAAGTTAAAACCTTTGCTATAGAGCAAGAAATTTATATTTAAAATGTAACGTATATAAGCGTTGTAGTAAAAGGTATTTGTAGTTGCTTATTTACCATCTGCTGGTTAAAAATAAAGTGCCTTATGATTTTTGATAGGCAAAAATATTTTGTTGACAAAAAAATTGTACCAGGGTCCGACTATTTTCCCGAATGGAGGCGAAGCCTTTTTATGAAGCGGTTGTATAATAAATTACATCCATTAGCTTCTCCATTCTTAACTTCGATCATCTATGTTTCAAACTTCAATTGTTTAGACAGGTGCCTGACTTTGAATAGATCTGTGGCTTTTATTTTCTGACTTAATTTTCTTGGTAAATTCGTCCAAGAAGCAGTTAAAGTATTTAAAGAAGTCGCTTAGAAATATATACGAAATGACGAATATTTAACACAATACTGGAACAGTTGGCAAGACAAATATTTTCAACGAACCAAAAAGATTGCAAAAAGGTTTCGACTATATTGCGTTTGTGTTGCGGTTAGTTTATATTTAGTTTAAAACTTTCAGCTCATCGAAAAACCGCTTTGTTTATCACACATAGTGGTATTCTATCAACGATAGAAACAACATACTTCAGCAGACCTGTAATTGGGATTCCCGTATTCGGAGACCAACCATTGAACGTCGAAAGGGCAGTGAAAAGAGGTTTTGCCAAGAAAGTCGATCTGTCTTACACGATGGCTGCAGAAATCAAAGTTGCTATTGAGGAAATTCTCGAGAACACCAAGTATGTATGAAAAATTGTTATTTACCCCTTATAACTAAGTACATATTTAAAAATATACTGATTTCACCTAGTGTTTCATAATTTTTGTAATATTAATCTACATATTGATTTGCTTTATAAAATAGAAATATATTACGGTAGTGTCAAGTAGTATCCTTTTAATAAATCAATCAACATTAATAGATACTGAAGAACTAATATGTTTTTATAGATATGCAAAAAAAGCCAAAGAACTCTGGTGGATATACCACGATCGTTCAGCATCTCCCGGCAAAGCACTAGTTCATTGGGTGGAACATGTCATCAAAACGCGTGGGCGCCACATCTTCGCTCACCTGCGCTCAACGTGCCGTTCTATCAAAAGCTTTTTAGATGTAGTTGCTGTTCAAGTCAGTTTATTAATATTTACAAAATTGTTGAAGTTTGTAGGGACTTGTTTTTTTTTAAAAAGGCAAGGAAATAGAAGTAAGAAAAATAAGTAACATATTTACAGAAATGTTTAACTACAGTTAAACCAAGTACAAAAACGCGATTCTATTTATTGAACGATTTAAAAACATACGGATTTTATTTTTCGACCAAGATTTAAAAAAAGGGTACGTCGTTAAAGAAAAATTGCTGGAAAACTTTTGAGCTACATAATTCGAATGCGTCAACATTTTTCTCTTCTGGGAGGCGCACGTGAATCGCCTCCACGGCCTATTACTCAGACGACAAGTGGCCTCAGATGCTCTTAAGCTCTTCGTTTTTCGGACTTCTGGGATAGTCCACTGCTGGATATATGCCTCTCTAATGGCACGTCTCTAAGCCCAATTTTTGACTTCTCGTGTCCAGCCACTGCCAGCCACTTTGCGATTATTGCTACTATAGTAACTGCATGTTTGAATAATTATTATTTATCCTACATTTTGTAAATCAGCTATTATGTAAGTAGCATAAATATTACCACAATCTTTTTTATTATTAACGTAGTAAGTGTTAGTGACAAGATATTGCCCACACTCACAACCTAGGTGTAATTTAATTTATAATTTTATCTATATCTTCACTGATAATAATATTAGGTATAAACAAAGATAAAAATGCCGGATTTTACTTTCTTCCATCGGTACAAAGCTATATTATTGACAAGTTACATGACATAACATAACTTCACGCCTTTTATCCACGAAGGGGTAGGGAGAGGTGTATTACACACCCACACTTCGCCAGTTATGTTTCGGTCCTAAAGTAATAGGGGGCGAGCCTATTGCCATCTGCGATTAACGAGTAACACAGGCTATATTTAAATAAGTAAAAGCAATATTTTAGACGATTATCAGATCCCACGCTACGCAGAGCCTTTGCTATGGCAAACAATTAGTCTTTTATAGCATATAAAATTCTTGCTTTACTCACTGACAGACAATTACGGACAACCGAAACAGTAGGTGAAAGAAAATTGCTGACTTTTAACATGTATGTCTGTATTCTCCTTGGGGAGTGTAGGAGCACTATGACAGGATTTTTGGAAATTCCTACCCTAAAGGGAAAAATTGTCCCAAGCGGATGGTGAAGTCCAGTTATAGAGAAACAGCACCCATAGAACCAAATAACTGAGCTCATCGCAAAAATATCTGTCATGGGTGGGAATCGAAATTACTACATCCAGCTTAGCACTTAGATTTGCTAGATTATACTAATTTGTAAATAATATAGTAGCGTACAGAATTCTACTTTTGTGCTGATACTAGCTGTTTCCCGCGGTTTCAACCGCGTCCTGAGGGAACTACTTCGCGTACCCGGTTAATTTATAGCCTAAGTTACTCATTGGTACATCAGCTATCCGCCTGTGAAAGTCCCGTCGAAATCGGTCCAGCCGTTCCAGAGATTAGAGAGGACAAATAGACAGACAGACAGAAGAAAATAAAAAAGAGGTGATTTCGGTATATGTACCGTGTTTACATCCATACGCATTAAGTAAAAAGCGGTTATTTTAATATTACAAACAGACACTCCAATTTTATTTATGTGTATAGATTAAGTGCATCCGCGTGGCGTATCTGGTTCGTGATAACCACTTACTTTTACATCAAGGTACTCAAGTTCAGTGGGTGATATCTTATGTTAAGTTATCAGTCGGTAATAGATATGAACAAAGCTTATGAAACAAAAATTAAGATATTTGTTGTTTGTATGCATTATGATTACAAATATCACAGGTAGTAACTGCAATAAATCATAACCTTAAAATATATGTAACATGATTACCTATAATTGATTAACCAAAAACAAGGCAAAGACAAGAAAATCGATCTAATTGGCAACACACGTAATAATCCGTAATTATAATTTACACAACCTTTAAATATTAAACACCTAAACCTTTTTCATTAATCAGTCTATATTTATTGTTTTATAGAATCACTAGCTGACCAAGCGAACTCCGTACCGCTTTTTCAAATATCTGTGCTTAATCTCTTACCATTTCAGAGTTTCTATACAGGACAAGCATTGATTTTTATATGTTTAAATAGATAGATGACCCAGCAAAAGTTGTTTTACCTTATAAATTATTGATTTTTAAAAACTTTCCCATCCGCCATCTTTGAATTCCCATCCGCCATCTTTGATCACGAAATATATGTTGGATTTGGACTCCCCATCCCTTTAAATATAGGAGACGATACCCATATCGACTTAAAAAAAAATCCCATCCGCCATCTTTGATCACGAAATAGATGTTGTATTTGGATTCTCCATCCCTTAAATCATCAGAGACCATACCCATATTGATTTTTAAAATTTTTCCCATTCGCCATCTTTGATTTCCCATCCGCCATCTTGAATCACGCAATAGATGTTGTATTTGGATTCCCCATCCCTTTAAACATCGGAGACGACATATCGATTTAAAAAAAAATCCCATCCGCCATCGTTGTTCACGAAATAGATAGTGTTTTTCAATCTCATCCGCCTTATTTCCCGTCCGCCATCTTGGATCACTAAATAAATTTCATATTATTAATCAGCGTCTCGAAAACAATACCCATATAGATTGTATCCTATTCGTTTATCTTTTTTTTGCCTTTGACCCAACCCTCCCCCTTCTCGTTTGAATAGCCTTTCGAAATAATTGGGCTATCATAGGCAATAACAATTTTTAAAATCCGACTGCTAGTTCCTGAGATTTGCCGACATTATCTTTTAGCCTTTTTAGCCTTTTGCCCGGCCCCAAAGGGTCGAAGCGTTATGTTATATAGCCTATAACCTTTCGGAATAACTGGGCTATCGTATACAAAAAGAATTTTTCAGATCCGACCGGTAGTTCCTGAGATTAGCGCGGTCAAACAAACAAACTCTTGCGCTTTATTATATTAAGTATATATGTCGTTTTAACTGTTTAAGAACTATAACTGCAAAAAGTATTTACACATAAAAACTTCTTAGTACTAAGACTTAGTAGTAGGTACTCAAAATGTTATCCGGTATATGTAACGTTTTACTAGAGTGGCCAATATGGCGACTGTGATTTTTCTGTCAGAACCATTAGAATTTAACAAAATACTCGACAATCCGAATTTTGCGGATATATGTTGTCGACTCGAAATCTTTATTTTTTAATGTTTTATTATTCAGGTAAGGTTTCAATGTACTCCTTGACGAAATTATTAATATAAGATTTGACATTGCGATAGCAGTGCAGTCCGTCGGTTCCAATGTGAAACATTCCAACATCCACAACTACTTACAAATTAAAAATTAAGTAAAAAACATTTTCCAGTGGACTAAATTGTGAATCTAAACCATTCTCAAGTCCCTTTGAACACACACAAAAAATTTCATCAAGATCGGTCCAGTCGTTTAGGAGGAGTTCAGTGACACACACACGCACACAAGAAATATAATTATATATTAAGACTAGATGAGCGCGTGGTTATACCCGCGTTATTTAGGGCTACTGCTCAGCTCCCGTGGCTCATCCTCCCCGTGGGATCTCCACCTTGTCTTGGTGGAGGGGCTCAGTAACCGTGGATTGGACACCCGCGGTGAAGCTAAGAGAGATCCCGGTAGTGGACGCTCCGCGTGGGCTTAGAGGGGTCTGTGCAGGATGCGTCCAACGGTGCGAGTGCGGGGGACAGTTCTGTCTGTCCCTCGCAGTCGGGCGCGGTCGCGGGAGGAGAGGCGTGTCGGTGTTGCGTTGCCGCGCGCCCTATCTCCCGCGACCAAATGAGGGTGCACCATTCGATGCGTCGCGATGGGGCCGCAGAGGAAGAGGAGATGCGGTGTTGCGTTGCCGTCCTCCTCGCCTCTACAGCCGCTGGGTGTTTTGGCGGCGGAGACCAACACCTTAATCCGCCACCAAGGGGGTTTTGTTCGGGGCCCGCCTGCCCATCTGGCGGGCCAATACCCGTCGGGGGGTAGCGACTAATGCTTCGGCGATACCCTACCCTCCGACACACGGGTACATAAGAAAGTCGAAGAAAAAAGCTCCCGTGTCTCATAGCGTGATGTAATATAGCCTATAACCTTCCTCGATAAATGGGCTATGCAACACCCCGAAATAATTTTTCAAATCGGTCCAGTACTTTCTGAGATTAGCGCGTTCACCACGCACGTACCAAACAAACAAACTCTTCAGCTTTATATATTAGTATTAGATTAGATTTACATCAATCTGGAGGGACCTATTACGATAGCGTCTTCCACGTTGTAAAAGGCAGCGATAGCCTTGTGAAGAAACCAACAGACTGCCATGCAGCGGGTGTCAAGTTGGAATCCACGGCGCGGACCAATGACTTTCGGAGTTTATGCGTTATCATATCAGCCAAAGGACGTCCACTGCTGGACATAGGCCTCTCACAAGGCTCTCCACACAGACCGGTCTTGAGCCGCCCGCATCCAACCGCCTCCCGCGATCTTGACGAGATCGTCGGTCCACCTTGCGGGGGGCCTACCTCTGCTGCGTCGTCCGATACTTTGCCGCCACTCCAGAACCTTTCTGTCCCAACGCCCATCAGTTCTTCGAGCTATGTGCCCTGCCCACTGCCACTTCAGCTTGGCTATCCGGAGAGCATATGTCGGTGACTTTGGTTCTACTGCGGATCTCCTTATTTCTGATTCGATCTCACAGGGAAACTCCAAGCATAGCTCTCTCCATCGCTCTCTGAGTGACCTTGAGTCTTCTGATAAGGTCAATAGATAGCGACCACGTCTCTGATCCGTAAATCATCACTGGCAACACACACTGGCCAAAGACTTTCGTCTTGAGACACCGCGGGATATCGGACGAGAAGATATGTCGTAGCTTCCCGAACGCTGCCCAACCGAGTTGGATTCGACGATTGACCTCCTTCTAGAAGTTGGACCCACCTAATTGGACTACTTGTCCCAGGAAGATATACTTGTCGACAACTTCGAGCGTAGAGTTCTCAACCTGAATAGGAGCAGGTGCAACATGGACGTTCGACATGATTTTCGTCTTGTCCATGTTCATCTTAAGACCTACTTGTTGGGAGACTCTACAGAGGCCATCGAGCATTGTGCTTAGGTCTTCCGTAGTCTCAGCCATGACTACGATACGAGTTTATGCGTATTGAATAGTAAATTATCGCTTGCCCCTTGACCCTTGCCATGTCTCGGAGAGCTCGTTAAGTCGTCAGTCCCGGCGGTCATGAAGATCTGCGACAGTACTTATAGGGAGTCAGTTCCTATAGATAATCCTCAATCAAGTCTAATCCAGGTCCGACAAGCAATTGCTATGTGTAAAGTCTAATTGTCTTCCAGGTTGCTTCAACTTATTTCCTGAGAACGCCGATCCGCGAAGCCCCAGAATAACCCGACTTACACAGAAGTCTAGTTTAGAAGCAACGCAGCGACGTGCAAAAATTCACGTCCAACTAAATTACTTAAACTTCATTGGCTTACTTATCAACTTATCACTACGTATTATATAGTCTGTTTGCGATAAACTCACAAACGACTGGATGGATTTGCATGCGGTTATCACTGATGCAATATAGAAAGACTGGCTCCGTGGTCCACTGCTAGCGAATGCGTCTGCTGATCGGGACGACCCGGCTGAGATCCGATGTCAAGTCAGTTAAAACTGCCTTACTTAAATAAAGAAAATTGCAAAAAACATTATCTAAGCATGTAGAAGAAAGTGAGGTTATTCTGGTTTTAAAAACCTTTAAATTAAATGACATAAATATGCTAACTAACCTAGTACAAACTGGTGATTTTTCTAACAAATTGACATTAAAATCGCCACATACGATATTAGACTTCCTACTAGAAATTATGTGTTTTAAGACATTCTCTATAATGCTTTCATACTGAGTGAAGTCGCTTTCTGGTGGTCGATACACACACACTATAATATGTTGTTCAAGCTCAACACAAGAAATCTCAGCAGTGCGCTCGATAGATAGTTTAGCCATATCCTTATAGATAATTCAACTCAGTTGTGCGCGCGGCCCTATGTGTGGGTAAACCTTGTACATATACAGTGACTTTGTGTGCGTGATAAGAGGTACAGTCGGGTACTACAAATACGGTTATTTACGGGTTAAAAAAAAACAGTTATTTCGTAATTTAATGTTTATTTATTGAACATTATTTAAATCAAATGATGAATTTTCGGATTCGCTGCTCTCACCAAGGTTAATAGGGAATATGCATAAAATTTAAATTCGTCTCCTATATTTTTTTTTCGAATCTTTATTACCGTCAGATTATAATCAAAACGTATTTTTTTCATTTAATTATTATTTAAACCCATAAAATATTGTTTTAAAAGTGGAAAATAAAGGCAGGCAATTCAAACTTACAAAACGCGTCACCATTGGTCAAAACGAAAAGTGACGTCAGCTGGCACGCCATGCTGTTTATCCGCGTCGATATTCATACTGTTTTAGTGGTATTTGCGAGAAAAATACTTTAAACCTGTGTTTCTGTGGTGATTTCTAGTGAATCTGAGTTTGTAGTAAATCTAGGACTATGACTGAATCTGATTAAGTCAAAGCTCAATCCGAAAATCTACCGAAAATGGATACATTTATGATGACAGCATATTTTGTATCAAATCTTAATTTAACATGCATGGTACCTATTATTATGTTATTTTTTATATATTTTAGTCGGTCACATTGTTTTAAACCGAATTTTGTACTGAATTAAAACTTACATACTACTAATTCACGCTTCGTTGTATTTAAACATAGCATAATAGGAATGCTAAATGACCTTCACAAAAATATATTTTATTTATTTATTTATAGACTCACGCCTCTATCCCTGAAGGGGTAGGCAGAGGTGTAATATTACACCCACATTTCGCCAGGAATTTTTACGTCCCACGTAATAGGGGGCGAGCCTATTGCTGTACCGGGCACATAACCAGACTCCGTGCTGCTACTGAGAATTTCCTAATGGAAAAACCCAATAACACTTTGCCCGACCCGGGAATCGAACCCGAGACCTCCCAATCCCACGCGCACATTTATGCTGCGATACCAACGAGGCAGTAGACAAAAATATACATAAACACTATAATTGAGGTACATTATCCCTTCTCAACACTAAAGGTTTCGAATATTCACATCGCTTGGAATAGGAAAAAAACACTTTATCGGTTGTACTTTTACTAGTGTTTTAGCACTTCGGTACCATACAATACTAGTAAGAACGTTTTTTAGCTTTTTCCATGATTTGTAAAGCAATAATAACTTAAAATACGTCTAAAGTAACTGAAACGCTTAGAGTTCACACCACGTGACCTGCCATGTGACGTAATCGAAAGCGCGCGTTAAATGGCGGCGTTTGAGCGGCTCGATTTTATTCAATGTTTTCAATTTCACTTTGCTAAATAATTTGAATACTTTTAAACCTATTTATATTTTTTTCTGTGTTATAGTGATGAAAATGATTATTTTACGTCATAAAAAAAAATCATGCATATTCCCTATTATGATTTCTGACTCCATGTCAAAATGTCTATAGTATTCTTCTTCTTTCTTTTGTATATGTCGACAAGTTTTACCCCACATCCCTTCATCAATTTGACTTAAACGTTCATTTATGAGTTTCATTATTTCCGTCACATTTTGGTCGACATTATGTGAAGCAATATAATTGTTAAAATTCCCCACACATTTTCTATGGGGTTTAGTTCAGGATGATATGGTGGCAATCGAAGAACTTTCATGCCATATGGCTGAAGTATGTCGTCAATCTTGTAACAGATATATTTTTCTTTATTTTTTTAAATCAAATCATACAGTTCATTTTTTTTTATCTTGATTAAAAGCTATATTTTTGCTGTCAGCCATCTCTGCATTTCTATTTTTTGGAATAAGAATTTGGGGCTCTGTCATTTTGAACGTTATGGTCTAAGGCATTATCAAGCACAACCACAGAGTTAGGTGGAAGATTCGGTACCAGACGTTCTTTTAGCCACTTTTCATAGTTTTCTGCGTTCATGTTAGAGTGGTAATCACCAGAAACACTATTTGCTTTGTATGTCAATAGTGCGTTAGGTACGAAACCTTGTTCTGAACCAGCATGCACAATGATAATTCTTTGTCCTTTCGACAGGTTTCTCTTTAAAAGTGGTCAATCTTTATTACCCATCCTTTGTTTTGCACATGATTAGTTAAGATGTAGCTCTCATCTGTATATACGATACACCGATTTTCTTGACGGTATCTGAGTAAATTTTTTAGGTAGGAAAATCGAAGTTTTTGGATGTCATGCCGCTCTATAATAACACGTCTGTTATCCACAGTTTTTCGCCATTTGTATCCCAACTTTAACAAAGCTGTACGCAGAGTCGAAATACTTCCATCATAGTTAAGTTTATCTTGAAATATTCTTTTCAACTTTAGCAAGGTAGGTCACTCGCAATGTTCTAAATGGTAATTTTGAATAGTGGAACGTATAACATTGTAGCGGCGTCGTTGTGCTGGTTCCCAAAGAAAGATTGTTTTATGGAATAAAACTGCAGTGGACTGTAATACTTTGCGTTATATTCGTGAAGTACTAAATTACTGAGGTTTACAAGTACAATATAGTCGCGTCTACAGAACAAACAAGAAAAGGTATTTAGGTTGCGCGAGAGCGGTTGATCTTATGACGTGTAACAGCTGATTGTCGATGACAGCGGCGCACGAGCCGGCGAGCCGTCCACTCGCCCCGCACCGCATACCCCGCGGCGACGTTTCGTTATAGCTGTTGAGTGCATGTCTCAACAAACAACAACGTTAAAGTTGTCTAATTCTAACTTCTTTCAACGTTTTTTACGGTCTTTATGCGGAGATTTAAATTTAGAGTCGATTCTTTTCCTTCAGCCAATATATTAGTAATTGTTCTCTCTGATACCCCCACTGCCATTGCTGTTCTTTTCCGTACGCTATTTAAATGTTCACTTAATTTCAATATTAAAATTGGACTTGCACTGCAAACTGGATCACTTACTAGTTCCAATATATCTCTCGCATCTATTTTCAGAAATTCGTATACCTTAGCAATGGTTTCTCGAGTCTAAAACAATAATACGTAAACGTCAACAAGAATAAATTTTTTCGTATATAGAATCATAGTAAATATTAATTACATCAAAGTTTAAAATTGAAAAATATTTAACTGACTCCTTTTTAACATTTTCTCCGTGAAGAACTAGACATTTTCGTAAACGACTGTACCCGTAAGAAAAAGCGATAAGATCACGTCTTGCTCGGATGACGACTGTCGCGTCACTGCCCCACAAATGAAAGTTGTATATTTACAAGCCCACGCACACATAGGGCCGCGCGCACAACTGAGTTGAACTATCTGTACGTTCTTAACATTTCAAACTATTACATACATATATTAGAGAGCCACCACGAATAGCCTTCTTTCTTACGAATGCACTTATAACTGAGTAATGTTTGACTGCACGGTTGGCGTAGTGGTTTAAGCGGCCGCCTTACCGCTTGACACGACGCCGAGTGTTGTGGGTTCGATCCCCACACGAGACAACACTTTGTGTGATCCACAAATTGTTGTTTCGAGTCTGGGTGTTCATTGTGTCCGTTAGTTGTATGTTTGTAAAATCCCCCGCGACACAGGTTTTAGTCCTAATGCGGGAGTTGTCTTCTTAAAAATAAATGTTGATAGTTAAATATTAATTGATCACCTCGCAATCAATATTCCGTAATACATAAGATATCAATCTTATGTTTGTTTCACATCACAATTAACAAAAATTAATTATAAAGATAAATCTATTGAAGAAGTAGAATCAATAAAATTTTTGGGCTTATATATAGATAATACGATGACATGGAAACATCACACAGAATTTCTATGTAATAAATTAAACAGTTATTATTTTGCCTTGTATAACTTAAGAAAAGTTGTTGATGTTTCAACAGCGCTAACAGCGTACCACGGATATGTATCGTCTACACTCAAATACGGTGTCATATTCTGGGGTAACTCAACTGATCAAGATTATGTGTTTAGAGCACAAAAAAGGTTTGTTAGAGATATTTGCTGTTTAAAGCAAACTGATTCATGTCGGCCATATTACAAAGAATTAAAATTTTTAACATTACCATGCATATACATTTTCGAAGTGATTATTTTTGTGAAACGTAATTTGCATCTATTTGAACACCGCATCAGAAAGCGTCATGAAGGCAAATTATGTATACAAGCCTCCAAAACAGCACTCCTACAGAAAAGTTTGTTTTGTATGGGGCCAAAACTATATAATAAATTACCATCACAGTTGCGTAATGAAAAAAATGTAAATACTTAATACGATGACATGGAAACATCACACAGAATTTCTATGTAATAAATTAAACAGTTATTATTTTGCCTTGTATAACTTAAGAAAAGTTGTTGATGTTTCAACAGCGCTAACAGCGTACCACGGATATGTATCGTCTACACTCAAATACGGTGTCATATTCTGGGGTAACTCAACTGATCAAGATTATGTGTTTAGAGCACAAAAAAGGTTTGTTAGAGATATTTGCTGTTTAAAGCAAACTGATTCATGTCGGCCATATTACAAAGAATTAAAAATTTTAACATTACCATGCATATACATTTTCGAAGTGATTATTTTTGTGAAACGTAATTTGCATCTATTTGAACACCGCATCAGAAAGCGTCATGAAGGCAAATTATGTATACAAGCCTCCAAAACAGCACTCCTACAGAAAAGTATGTTTTGTATGGGGCCAAAACTATATAATAAATTACCATCACAGTTGCGTAATGAAAAAAATGTAAATACTTAGTTTCAAAAATAAACTTTATTGTATACTGACAGATAAGACATATTATTATTATAATGAATACATGACAGATAATTTATTGTGACTTAATGATTGTGTAACTTCTATTAATTTGAATGATTGTTTTTGTACACATTGTGACATTATGTTTAAAATCAGCTATTATGTAAATTATCAAATGTTTTTGCATGCCACCAGGCATAATATGGTGAACTTGTAATCTGTATGTCATCTTTTGTTAAACCCATATTAGCAAATAAAGATTGATTATTATTGATTATTATTATTGATTTAAAAATAAATCTATTTCCAATTCTTTGCCAGATAGGCCTTGTATGTTTTGATGAACTAAGTTTAAAGTACATGAATGCCTATCTGTTGTCTCATCTAATAGTTTAAACTAATAGATGTGTCAATACTACTATTGGTATAACTATTATCTACCAAATTCCTAAGTCCTCTAGTAGTACTCCTGTCAGTATATAAATTAAATGATAATAATTTAGCAAGTTGTTGCCTATATACATAAGAAAGATACATAGTATATTTTGTTAAAAAAAAATTACTAATAAAAATATTAGTGTCATTAAATAAAATATTGTCACTATGACATGTCCTATTGTATAATAATAAATTTAATTTACCTATCTGCCTGTTTTGTTCATCTGTGAGAGTATATGAATAAGGCAATGCACAAATAATAAAGGTACATCCTATTTTTGTGCTAAGATCTATCATTATGTCTGTTAATTAACAAAAAAAAAAAAGCTCATTAGTCGCCGAAAACAGTCTCATAGAATTCTATGAGATTGTTTTCGGCGACTAATGAGCTGTCACCATACAATATGATGACAGTAGTTTGTGCATTCAAGTCGGCATTCTTAATCTTATCAGCTAGTGTACAAGACTGAGCTCTAGGTGAACAAAAGTTCTGTACTGGTCGCTCAGTGTGATAATCAATTAAGCTACCTAAACCACTCCCAGTCGGTCTGAAAAAACTAGTACGTTCTTACTGTCAGTCTTTACTGGATGCAGTTTGTTTTGTGTATTATATTGACATCCATGTGCATTCAATTCTATTGATTCAGCAGGTGTAGTCGTACACTTAGTTGTACAACTGAAACAGTAATTACTAGAGTTGGATAATGAGATAAGCTGTTTTAAATTTTCTCGACCTGTTCATGAAATTTCTTCATATTAAATGAATCAATGAATTCCTACACATCTTGAACGGTGATGGACGCCGTGGGTTTGACCTTTAGGTCTATTCACTAAAAACTCCACGGTATTATCGACCCCGCGTTATTACATCCCGTAAGATCAAGCAGAAGCAGACGCAATCTCGACAAATATCACTATAATCTGTTACGTGAACAATAGGTTTACAAAACAAAAGAAATATATTTTGCTAAGTTAGTTAATTTACTTTTTTTTTGATGATTTAAGGTCCCGGCACTATCCGTATCCGTTAATATCAATATTATAGATCATGATATTACTAAAAAATCTAATTTTCATTGATACTTAATATCAGAATTTTTCAAACGCGCTGCAAATTATCTCATGATATCAAGGTGTCACTATGTCGCGTTCATTTAAAAATCGTTCAGCGGTTATAATAGGTGTCCTAAAATTAACGGCAAATTAGAATTGAATACAAACCACAGCTGTAAGTTTTATTATTTTTCATTGAATCACAAGGTATATACAATTATATATATAAAGAATATATGTATGTTTATCGATTATCTATTACCCATAGTACAAGCTCTGCTTAGTTTGGAACTAAATGATGTTGTGTGAATGTGGTAGAATATTATTATTTTTAATTAGAGCTAACAGCGGGCAAAGCGGCCGCCATGACCTTTCCCAATTTTGCCCGAAAATTAGATCTCCTTTTCGATGTTCAAATATCAATTGTCAACCAATGCGTTAAACATCTCTAACTTACCCAGTCATGCTTTGTTTTATTAAATATTTTTATAGTTGTTGCAGTTAAAACATTATGTTGACCATAATTTGTATGAAACACCGACATTTAACATTTTCATAAATATGCATAACTTTAATTTTAATTAAAACTTTAATTTTCCTTTGGGAGATTGTTGTAAACCTTTATCATGAAGCGCTCTATTTTTCGAGCTCAAAATGCTCAGCCATCAAACTGATAGTGTTTAGGTTTACCGATAATCGACTTAAAATATCGACAAATTCAAATTGTGTGTTAATTTTGGGACATCTTGTATACAGTGTTACGCATGACACGTCATTCTTATCTTACTTTGTAAATAAATATTGCTGATCGTGACTGAATTGAGTATTGACTTACTCGAGCTATAAGGGTAAGACTGCACTTGGCTGTATTGAGGACAGTGCGTATTACCTATGTATAAAATATAATTAATTACTTCGTGGGGAAGAACGCACGGTACGAGGTAGGTCTATAAGCTTAGTGCAATTTTACTCTGAATTAGTATTTAAAAGCTTAGATAATTGTTAAATATTATAATAAACAGATCAGATATGACTTACTCTTTGTATTGTAATATATTAACTTTGTCTTTTGCCCATCAGGGGGCCACTAACACTCGTAAGTCATATATTAATAACACTGGACAACTGAACTCACTCCTTGATACGGCAAGCACCATGAAGAAGTTCTTATCTCTGAGGGTCCTAACCGTCAGAATGCGTAGTCACTGTTCCCGATACGGATGGCTCATATTATATATTTTTTATTATCCCAAAATTTTTGTTTTATTTCTTTAGCGTATTTTATGTAATGGAGAAATATAATAGGATCATGAGATGATACTTAAAAGGGACGATAATCTACACTTCTACACTTGTGTTTTATATTATAAAGAGGAAAAATTTGTATTTCTGTTTGTTTGTTTGTAATGGATAAACTCAAAAACTACTGGACCGATTTAAAAAAATATATTTCACCATTAGAAAGCTACATTATCTGCGAGTAACATAGGCTATATTTTATTTTAGAAAAAATAGGGATCCGTAAGATATTTGGGTTTTTCGGGTACGCGATGTAGTTCCCTCAGGACGCAGGTGAAGCCGCGGGAAACGGCTAGTAGTATAGTAAATGCAAGTCATGGTTTAGTATGTGATGTAAACTTAACTCTATTTATAAATATGTAATGGCCTGCCCTGATAATTGGAAACATGATTATATAATTAAATATCGAACAAAACGTTACTCAAAAATATTATTACGAAAAAAAGTAGTTCAGTTTTCGATAAAGGAGAATGGGCAAAAATATATGAAGCCGAAATAAATATATGTATAATATACAGGGTGTAAAAAGACCCTTAACGAAAACTGAAATCCCATATTGTACCAATCACTACAAACATTTTTTACTTTGGCACCATACCTGGAAAATTACTGGTTCAGGAGATATTAAGGCTCAAAGTTAGTATGGAATTTTTCTAATTAGGTACAAACTCGATGCATTTACCCCGCCAATATGTTCTATATATGCCCTATGACCCCATGGATAAGTAGGTATTTCTAGCATTGCACGCGCGCGCTTTTAGTTGCGGTTTAAAAAATGTGAAAATTAAAAATATCGTTTCCAAGGTATTATTTTTGGTTAGTACGACTTGGCACGATGTCTTCAACGAGTATACTTCGACTTGGTGGTGGGTCTTGTGACAACCTTTATATATCATTCGAAAGGTTTTTTTACAAGGATTAATGATAACTAAGCCGCTTGTCTCCATTTGCTGTCGGAACGGAGTTATTTTGTGTTGAGTATTTAATATTTATTTTAGTTTATTTTGTTTTTGTTAAGATAATGGTTATATTATATCGTTGTCTTGTATAAAATCATGTGTTTATTGATCAATAGGTACTAAAATGAATAAACGTTCAGGAGTAAAAAATAAAAAAATAGAAAAAGTAAGAAATGTTATTTATTTTTTTAAACATTGTTATCAATAATGACATAAATATGTATGCAGAATGCATCCTATACATTAGTTTTTGCAGTTATAATATATTATTCTATGCTATATATGTCTAGTTTTATTGACACAATAACAACAATACATTCACATTGGCCGACCCAACATACCATTGCATACCACCTGTCAACTGTCAAGTGTAACAACTTAACAAAACGTGATTGTAAAGCGTTCGGAAACGCATAAAAAATTATCTATGCTTGCGAGCGTTATTGTGATAATTATCAGACCATTATTTAAAAAAAAATTATATTCTGTATAATAATATGTTTTATTTGGATTATTAAATCTATGTATGTATATTTTTATATTAATTCATTGTGTATTTATTATTTTTAATGATTTATACTAGTTGTAAGAGATTGTATGTATGTAGGTAGGTTCTGCGGGAATGTCAGTGTTGCAGTATCACCTGATTCTGCAACTTGTTTTGTTTTTCGTGTGAGTGTGTGGCCAACTCTGGTGTCGGAGTTTTCAGACCGCCCAAAGGCCTCCGACATGGCCTAACGACCCTTATCCATAGACAAGAGCCGGGACCGACAGCTTTACGTCCCCTTCGAAGCACGGTAGCGCTCAGATGAAAATGCCACACACGGTCACCCATCCAAGTGGCAACCTGTGCAAGCGTTGCTTAACTTTGCCGATCTGTTACGAACGGCAAGCCAAGTCTCGCTATGAGCGCTACTGCAACTTATACTGACGCAGGTACCTTATTTGCGTTTCAAAAACTGTCTTTGATGTGTATACCTATTGTTAATGTTACATTGGAGTTGCAAATAAAAACAAAAACAAATTTAATTTCATTTCATCTTTCAGGAACGCTGCAGGATCAGTGAAGCCTTAATTTCTAGCATATCCTAGATACCACACTATTGAAACTATATAAGCACAAGTGTCGAATGTGCGACGTCCGGTCACGTGCAGTAATAATTGCATAAAATGTTTTGGATATTGGTTTCGTTTTCATTAACATTGTTTTTTACCAATACATAACAATAAAAAGTTCGTTTTGACCGTATGTAATGTGACTGTATGCGTCCGCGTAAAAGCCAAGCATTTTCGTTCTTACTACAATTATTTAAATCTTGGAGTGCACTTTCTCTATATATTTCTAAAATATATAGTCCATTTGATAAATGCTCGATGCAGTAGGATCGGGCTAGCTTCAGTTGATAGGTGCCCAAAGTAAAATAATCTGTTGTTCCGTCAGTAGTGGGAAGTTCTGCACTTCTATTCTTTGAAAATCCGCTCTTCGGCTATTCAAACGTTTTCTTTCTACATAATCATAAAGTAGATTCGGGGAATCTATTTTATCCCTGATTATTTTTCGTATTTTAAACCCTGATAGATATGTAATAATATCGAATTAGCAGTTATGATATAAACTAAAACTGAAACTTTGGAGGCTTGCCGTGGTTTTTGGACAAGGATTTGGGACGGTCGGGACAAGTCGTCATAGTAAATAGTTATTCTGATTAAAAGACCTATCCAATGACACCACAATGATTGCTATTAGAGCGAGTACCAAAACGTCCATTTTCCTTTTACTTGGTAAGTGGACACGTACATTTATTTTGACGTGTTTTTATACCAAATGAATCAACTTACTAGATATCGCCGATATGTAGTGTCCCCGATATTTCATGACGCGTAATTTTTTGATAAAATATCATAAATAGATTATACAGTTAGCTTCAGTTTTTGTATACATAACACATGTAACATCGTAGCGTACAGTCGTTTGGTTGTCAATATCAACTTTATGTGCGTTGTGGAAGGATTGCTTTCAAATCAGTCTTATTTATAAATGAAATAAGGTGAGTTAATTGTTTATTTGTTTGCGCATTTAATAATATGATAGAAAATCTTTAAAGTTTTGCAGTTTTGCTAAAATTTTAATTATTATAATTTTAAGTTTATATATACATGAATAAGCAAGTAACATTTTATATAACAGCGGTCCAGAGTATTTAGAAGTTATCATATTGTAATCAAGGTCATCAGAAACAAATTAAACATCGGCTTAATTATCTTTATCAGATGTCAACGTTGAATTTGTTGCTGCTACAATTAGCTCTAATTTTATCATATTGCGAAGCGTACAAAGTGCTTGTGATATTTTCCGTGCCTGCGCGGAGCCACGCAATCTTAGGTGATGGAATCGTCAGACACCTTGCCAATGCTGGCCATGAGGTGAGTACATAATTATGTAACTTGTATTAGAAACTAGAGATAGATATCAGCTTCGGCCATGACCCCACACACATTCTTTTTAATTTTACCCTTTCTTCTCAAGCCTTTGGGAAATTCCAGAAATTCCTTCTTAGTGCACCCCTACGGCTCTCAATAAATGCCGAATTTCAGCTCCTTGCGCCCAGTAGTTTCGGCTGTGCGTTTTCTAACAGTCAGTCAGAAATCTTAATATATATATATTCCTTGTGTGCGTGTGTATGTCACTTAACTCCTCCTAAACGACTGGACCGATCTTGATGAAGCTTTTTTTGTGTGTTTAAGGGTACTTGAGAATGGTTTAGATTCACAGTTTAGTCCACTGGAAAATGTTTTTTTACTTAATTTTTAATTTGTAAGTAGTTGTGGATTTTGGAATGTTTTACATTGAAACCGACGGACTGCGCTGCTATCGCAGTGTCAAATCTTATAATAATTATATCATCAAGGAGTACATCGAAACCTTACCTGAATGATAAAACATTAAAAAATAAAGTCGACAACATATATCCGCAAAATTCGGATTGTCGAGTATTTTGTTAAATTCTAATGGTTCTGACAGACAAATCATAGACGCCATATTGGCCACTCTAGCGAAATGTCACAGATACCGGATAACATTTTGAGTACTACTAAGTCTTTACTAAGTAGTTTGTATGTGTAAATACTTTTTGCAGTTATATTTTCTTAAACAGTTAAAACGACAATTAATATGGAAGTATCCGCCCAATAAAGGAGATTTGTATCAAATAGGAAAAAGAATTAAATATACATATTTAAATACATAATATAGCGCGATTGGTAAAATTGTGATAAATGTACATGTAATGACGTTAGATATGAACTTTTTAATAATAATTTTTATCGTAAATCATTAAAGCTTATTAAAAAAAGTTTAAAATTTTCAATTTAAGGTCGCGTGTACAGGACAACGTCTGTCGGGTCCGCTAGTAATTTTATATAATTACACATGTATTATGTATTATGTTACTTTATCAATATCGATTACGATAGACTCAGTGTAATCAATCGGCTTTAGATTGTTCTTTTTAAATATATAATTTTACATGCACTGGTGCATCTGTTGACTGCTTATCATGGTTTAGTAGCCTCAATCCTGAGATATGGAATTATTTTCTGGGGCAATTCAACAAACAAAAATATTGTTTTTAAGGCACAGAAACGTTGTACATATAAAGGTAATGTTTCACCTCAAAATTACTGATAGTTGCACACCCTTCTTTAAAAATTACAACATCGTGACTCTTCCGTCCATATACATTTATGAATTAGCAATTTTCGTGAGGTGTAACATGAATTTCTTTGAGCTGGCTTCTGATAATTCAAAGCGCCTACAAAGAGACAAAAGCCGACTATATATACGTAAGACAAACACTACGTGAATGCATGACAGTGTTTTCTCCAGGGCCCCTAAAGTATATAACAGATTACCAAAACGTCTAAAGGAAACAAATATGGCTATATTAAACTTAGATTAAGAAAAGTACTCAATGATTATAGTGTCACAGAGTTCCTGTCATCATCATCATCATCATCAGCTGCATACTGTCCCACTGCTGAGCACGGGCCTCTTCTTACTAAGAGAAGGGTAAGGCCATAGTCCACCACGCTGGCCAAGTGCGGGTTGGCAGACTTCACATGTCTTTCGAGAACATTGTGGAGAACTCTCAGACATGCAGGTTTCCTCACGATGTTTTCCTTCACCGATAAGCAAGCGATAATTAACAATTTAATACGCACTTAACTTCGAAAAGTCATTGGTACGTGCTGTGGATTCGAACCCGAGACCCTCTGCGTAGCAGTCTGTCGGTCTCTACACTTTGCTATCGCTGCTTTTAGCAGTTAAGAGTTCCTGTCAGATAACATAATTTTATATAATATTACGATAATTTTGAATTTGAAATAACCATTGACATCCATCTTTTAAATTAAATTTTATTAATAATTTCTTTGACATTTAGTATTCTTGAATTATTAGACAGTATTAATTATTATAATATTACATTTTTATTTCTGACATTCGACAGTATTAAATTTTTATTTGACATGACCTTGGTGACGTCAAATTTATTTTACAATTTATATTAATTAAGTTACTGATATCGTTTTATTTTTAACTTTATTTTATATTAATGTTATTTAATTTACTTTAAGATTAGCATGGTAGATTTATGCATGTCAAACTAAAAAAAATGCACACCTCTAAGAGATAATAATTCAGCGGACTTTTTGTTTTTTGTGACAACTGATATTTTGTCTGTACCTGTTTTATGCAAAAATATGATTTGATTCATGTTTTGCGCTGTTCAAAGAAAACAAGTCGATATTGTCCTAATGAAATATTAGGACTATATCGACTTGTTTTCTTTGAACTTGTTTTTATTTAAAATTAATCTTATATTATTTTATGCTTTCTTTATTAAATTTTTGGCCTACGCTATTTTACCATTATAACATAACATGTTAGTTCACCATTTAAATTTCTTGAAATTTTGAGTAATATTATATTCTTCCAACTCTTTCTTGCTTCTGTGATATTTGTGGCGTTCGTTTGAATTTTTGCACCGTCGGTCAAGGTGCAAATATTTAATATTCACCCGTAGTTAGTAATTATCTCAGAAATATATAATTAATGGTCTCATTCTACACTTCTTCACAAACATAATATTGAAGTGTACTATTTTGGCTTTGAACTAAACTCTCCATTACATTAATGTAGATCCGTTATGGTGCTGATAAATGAATGAGTGTGTTTCAGCGAGCATTCTTTCGAACGTTCTAGCGAATTGATAGTAAATTTGCTTTGACATTTTGCCGATCGTGAAAATGTTCGTAGCAATGTTCGGCTGTTTATTTCCACAAATCATAAAACGGTGAATGCTCGCTGTTCTGTTACAAGTGAATGCTCAGGTACATCAGCACAATAAGGTTGATTATGAGCGAAGTAATTATTAAAAAATATATAATATATTTATTACATCCAATAAAAACCATAACATCATCACTATTATGGTATTTTAGACAAAAGTTCCATCCGAGGTAATGAATTACAATACTTATCAACTTAGAGTACTGTAGGTAGAAAGGGATATATTAGAATATCTAGTTAAAGAAGCTATTTCTCTATGTAATTCAATCAAAATAACTATCACACTAGTTGATACCCTACCAATAACATGTTTATCGTATCGTATTTAGGAAGTTCCACCAGTTTATTAGAGATTATCGTTTTGTGTTTTCAGGTGACGTATGTTTGTCCCTTTACTTACAAACCAGCATCCCCTAATGTCCGTATGGTCGACGTCAGTGACTTCATCGAACGTTATCCAATTGGTAAGTACAGTCAGTCATCTTTTAATATATTGTCTTTATGTTAATTTTGTTATAATGGATAGGTTTAATGATCTTGTGGTTTACTTACAAATAAATAAAGTAAATAAAACTTTATTCAATAAAACTTATTCAAACTTAATACACTCAAACAGGTTCACACTCGAACTTATGGATAGGTTCAGTTTGAAAAACCGCATATCATTTACAAAACATTATCTACTTTTGGGTGCGTTGTATTTGTATATATTAGAGGTAGCTTTATTCGTTCATTAAAACCTCATCTATTTCAACGCATATCGGATGTTGTGAAGTGAAATAGGCGTAATGACAATAGATTGTGCTTGCATAGTGCGAAAACAAGCCGAATGACTAAAAGTTTGTTATGTATAGCCCCAAAAATTTATAATAAAATACCAAGTGACATAAAATTTGATAATGCAGGAACATTTAGAAGTAAATTGACAAATAAATGCTACTAAACCTATATATCTATCTATATCGTCACGCCTGTCTCCCATTGGGTAAGCAGAGACTATAGAACGCCACATGCTTCGGTTCAAACATACCTCTTTCGCTTCCTCGACATTCATTAACCTCATCATGCATGCGCGTCGGTTATGGGTACTTTTAATTTGGCCCTTTTTCAGTACGTCACCTATTTGGTCGGCGTACGTCCGCCTAGGGCGTCCCCTACCGACATTTCCATTCATTCTCGCACGATACACTCCTTTCGTATTCCTTCTTTCATCCATCCGTTCCAAATGTCCAAACCAGCGCAACATTCCTTTTTCAACCTTTGTCACTACATCTTCTTTTAGACCACACTTCTCTCGTATCACACTGTTTTTCACTTTATCAATCAGCCTTACTCCGCACATACTCCTCAAAGCTCTCATCTCCACAGCATTGATTCTACTTTCATGCTTCTTCTGCCATACCCATGATTCACTACCATACATCAGTGTTGGCGCCAAAACTCCCTGCAGTATAGCAAGGCGAGCTTGCTTTGTGATAATACCATTGCTGATGATGGACTGTAAGGCGCCATTCACACTATTTCCTGCTTTCACTCTCCTTTCAATATCTCCCTCACATTTTCCATCTTTCGTAAACAAAGACCCTAAATACACAAACTCGTTCACTTGCTCCACTTTTTCATCTCCTATCCTTACGTCACATTCAGTTACACTATCATACCTCTCTATGACCATGACTTTGGTTTTGTTAACATTCACTTTCATACCTTTCTTCTTATACGCTTCATTCATCGTGGTGACCATCTGCTGCAAATCCGACGCTGACGATGCAAATAGAACCTGATCGTCAGCGTATAGCAGGGTCTTAAACACTGACTCACCTATTCTTAATCCACATTCAGACTCTTTCAGATCGGTCAAACAACTGTCCATGAACAGATTAAACAGCCAAGGAGACGCTACACATCCCTGTCTAACACCACGATCAATGTTAAACCAGTCCGTGTAGGCCCCGTTTATTCTGACACAGACACTTGAATCCCTATATAAGGATTCAAGTGCCTGTGTCAGAATAAACGGGGCAACCTGTGTAAGAATAGATGGTCAACACCAAAGTTCATCCCTCACCACTCGATCGTAAGCCTTTTCCAGGTCAATAAAGGCGCAGAAAACCTTCTGGTGTTTACTTAAGACTTTCTCTGCAATGCACCTTAAGGAAAAGACTTGTTCCGTACATCCCATTCCCTTTCTGAATCCCGCTTGCACATCCCAAATTTTACTGTCCGTTTCAGAAATCACTCTTTCAATCAGTATCTTTGCATACAATTTGCCAACAACACTCAGGAGGCTGATACCGCGATAATTTTTGCATTCCTGCTGTGACCCTTTGCCCTTGTACAGTGGCACAATAACGGCTTTGTTCCAGTCACCTGGTACACGACCGGACCGCCAACATTTATTAAATAGTAGATACAGCAGGCTTGCAGTGACGCCTTCGCCTACCTTGAGCATTTCAGCAGATATCCTGTCATATCCCGCAGCTTTACCCGCCTTCATACTTGTTTAATATTTTTAATATTTTATTGTATGACTAGATTAATTAGTACATACATACATACATACATAGACTCACGCCTGTTTCCCCGAAGGAGTAGGCAGAGGCATATTAAACGCCCACTTTTCGCCAGTGTTTTGATCCCACGTAATAGGTGGCGAGCCTATTGCCGCTTATCGGGATATTTTGTTTGCCAGAGCCTCGTCCGTTGATCGGCAGGTGCACCACTTGCAGGTGAGGTTGGCTTGGGACCCTAAGTTCTTGGTGGGAACCCTATGCACCCTTTATTTTTTTATTTAGATTAATTAGTATTTTATGATAAATTCTATTTTTTTTTAATTCTTATTGTTTAATTGTTTTGAAATACCTATATAATTATCTTTTGAAGCACTTGAATTATAATGCATGTAATATAATAATTATGTACTCAATAATTCATACGCCTCCTAAGGCAGATTTTGGTGATACGAATTAATTAATTATATTATCTGTGTGAACCTGTAAACCACACAAAATGTGATGGATTAATAAATGATTTTATTGATTTTACTGATTTTTACTGGTTGTTGAAATAAGTAATTAACTTATTTTTTATGGTGATATTGAACGGGGCGATACAAAATATTTTTTATTTTGATTTCTTTTTCTTACAGTACCTAATCGTAATCAAAGTTTTTTATTTTAATAACATTTAATTTTTTATGTCTCTTTATGCACTCGCACTTATACTTCACTAAAGATGGTCTATTTGAATGATTTTAATGCTACTTTTGACTTCGGAAATGAGTTGAGCGGTTTAACCGGCTCATCTTCACTGAGTCTACCTTAGACTAAGATAGCTGCAAGTTGACTCAAAGAGCTGCTAATGACCTGAAAGTGGTACAACGTAATTAAGACGCGGTCATGATATTACAGGCTAAAAATATTTTGAATAAAACTGATTTTTTATTTTGCAGAAAATGTTACAAATATAGACGTAGTTTTGAAAAATGGAGGAGATCCGTTGGCAAGTCCAATTATTTTATTGAGAGTTGTTCGGGAACTTACTACAAATACTTATGGGCATAAAAATGTGCAAAAATTGATGAATGATCCTGAAGAAAACTTTGATGTAGTGATTGTTGAATGGGTGTTTAATGAGCTGGGTTCGGGGTAAGTTGAAAATACTTGTAAATTACTTTATTCCTTCTAGGTTTGAATTTATAATCTTAAAATTGATGAAATATATTATTTTGTTCATGGTATCTGTAGGCTTTTACGCTTTTATGAAGAAAATCTAATCTAAAATATAAGTATAATTATATTAGTAAGAAAAGTTACAGATAGTGAAAGATTTAATAAAACATGCCAAAAGTTATGGCAAGTTTGTGTTACAAATGTTAGTGTTAATTCTACAATAAAAGTATCGGATACTGGTATTAATAATAATCGTATCAGGCATATCGGCTTAAATGCGTATTTTTGCGATCCTACTCCTAAAGTCAAATTTAAAAAAGGATGTATGAAGAAGTTTATAATTACGTATTTGTGTATATGTTTAGGAACTTCTGTGGTATAGTTGATTGAATCACGCGTTACTTGGCGGAACTCCACTGTAACCTAATGGAAGGAACAAGGGTGCGTGGTGGGTTCCCACCACGCACCCTCAGATTGACCACCCCGACTTAAAGTGGTTAATCTGAGGGTGCGTGGTGGGTTCCTATTTCCTTCTATTAGGATGTTCTATGACTATATATTCTTTTTTCAGCATAGCAGCAGTCTTTGACTGTCCTCTCATTTGGTCTTCGTCTGTTGATATTCACTGGGGAGTACAAAGACTAATTGATGAGCCTACTAATCCCGCGTACACTCCAAATGCAGTTTCAGATGCTATACCACCTTTTACGTTCTGGGAGCGCGTAAATGAATTATTTTTACAACTCACAATGATGTTCTTCAAAAATACGTAAGTGAATAAGTTTTAAATGCTAATTGTATTGGTTAAATTTTTTTAAACAACTATGTATTGCTTTACTAAATATACAAATAGTGTGTATACATTGGATATTGGTATCTCCTGATTTGCAACACAAAAGCATTGTGAGTAGAGAAAAGTTGACCTACTATTTCATGACCAGTCAGGTTGTTGTTGGTTATTTAATTTTCAACGAAGTCTACTTTATCAGGTTGTGTTCTTTTTCCAAATTTGTTCATATTATGCCTCTTTTAGGGTCTTTGATGTGCTTGAAGGGCGAGCATATGACGATTTGATCGCACCAAGCATTATAAAACGAGGAAGACAACCGCCAAATTACTATGACGTCAAGTATAATGCTTCGCTGCTACTGGTTAATGCACACCCGTCTCTATCCACAGCAAAAAGCATGCCTCAGAATGCTATACATATTGGAGGATACCATATCGATGAAGATGTTAAACCCTTACCTGAGGTACGTATTGCTTTAATCTTAAAATGCATATTAATATGAAAAAGCAATTGTCAGCATAGAGATGGACCTTTGTGCCCTAAAAAAATAAAAGATCGAGATCAAGCTGACCACCAATTTAAGAAACAATGCGAGAAACATGATACATAGTCGCGAAAGGAACATAATAATGTCTATGATAGGTAGTAAAATGCGGACCATATGTAGTATCTGGTCGGTTCGTATTTCAAGGCGTATCGAATAAACTACTATTGATTTACAGTTTTCTATAAAATATAGGCAATTGATAGGATAATTTTCTAAATTTATAAATTTTGTGCACCTAATATGTAAAATTAATTTCAGGATTTAAAGAAAATTATGGATAATTCCAAAGATGGTGTAATATACTTTAGCATGGGCTCAAATCTGAAGAGCACACAATTCCCGAAGGAGCTCAAAGATAGTATTCTACAGATGTTTGGAGAGTTAAAACAAACAGTGTTTTGGAAATTTGAAGAAGATTTACCTAACAGACCTAAAAACGTTCACATTCTTAAATGGGCACCGCAACAGAGTATACTTTGTAGGTAACGTTGTTTTAAACCTTTTAGTTATCTAAACGTATATAACATTTGTTCAAAAATATACCAAATTTTAAGATATTTTGAAAAATGTTATGGGTACTTGGATAGTTAAGATGCGTTAGAAATGTAGGTATTGTTGTGATATCCTGCAATTATATTTTAGTTTACGGGTGCTTTCTAAAGTTTCATCTATTAAAAATTCCTGGACCTTATAGAGAAAACTAGTTTTCTGGTTGAGTATATTGTGACTGATCTTAACGTCTGTGTGTATTAGAATCTAAAATGCATACTCGATCACTAGTCAAGATGTTTATTTTACTTTTTGGTTGGTATCAACTATTGATTGGATAAGATTACATTATTAACAATCATGCCTTTAATTTTTATTTTAGCTCATCCTAAGACCATTATTTTTATTACACATGGTGGTCTTCTATCAACAACAGAAACAGTACACTTTGGCAAGCCTATTATTGGTATTCCAGTATTTGGAGATCAGTTCATAAATGTTCAAAGTGCAGTTAAACGCGGTTTCGCCAGGAAAGTAGACCTATCTTACACTATGGCTCGAGAAATAAAGATTGCTATTGAGGAAGTTCTTAATGATCCCAGGTACGAATTACCTAATTAATTTAATTTCTTAATTTAGTGACGAATATGATCATAAAACCTCATCATCCTCCTAGCGTTATCCCAGTTAAGCCCGGGGTCCGCTTTCTAGTCTAACCGGATTTGACTGAATATTAGCTTTTCCACGGACCGACTGCCTGTCTGACCTCCGCAAACCAAAGGGATAGCTATATTCCATGGTTTAGACTAATGTCAGATTAATCTTAGGTACTAACTCCCTATAACGACTGTCAAAGATCTTCATGACAGCCGAGACCAACGGGTTAACGTGCTTTCCGAGGCACAGGAGAAGCGACAATTTACACTTAAATACGCAGATAACTCCGAAAAGTCATTGGTACGTGCCGTGGATTCGAACCCGATACCCTCTGCAGTCTATTGGTATCTCCACTAGGCTATCGCTGTCGCTATTATCATAAAACCTCATAAGTAATAAAGTTCTCGTTACAGTAAAATAACCAATATTGTAATAATATATTATACTAATTAGTTAAGTTTTGTAACTAATTAATTCTGCACAAAGAACGCCAATTATGTTGTCCTATACTAAAAGACACTTTAAAATCATATTTCTTGCCGCAGTTACGCAGCCAAAGCCAGAGAGCTGTCATTGATATACCACGATCGTCCAGTATCTCCCAGCAAAGCCTTAGTCCACTGGGTAAGCCATGTTATGAAAACTCGCGGCGCGCTGCATCTTCGCTCACCGGCGCTCAAAGTGCCGTTCTACCAAAAACTTTACATAGATCTGCTTGCTGTTATTCTAGTAATTTTATATGTATCTTTAGTGGTGCTTAAGCGTGTATTGTCAATTTTTAGAACGAAAAAGAAGCAAGATAATAAGAAGAAGAATTAAATACTATAACGAGTGTAGATTATTAATATAGGAAATAAAAAATGAAAAAAGTAATTATAAGATCCAAAATATAACATTGATTTTTATTACACGACTGCCTAATAAAAGGAGTGTAATGTTTTCAGGATTCATGTATGTATGTGAGTTTCTTTATTCCACTATAACTTCTAAACGCCTGGGCTGATTAGGATGTATGTTGTATCATTAGAATCCTTACATCACCCCGAGTAACAATGGATATAAATTTTTGAAAAAGTCAAGATGGTAGGGGTGTGAAGCCATTTTCAAATAAGAAACATCACAGTGCAAAGTGTGGTAATATCCCGGTTTTTGTGTCATCCTGTTTTTTTATTGAATTAATCGATAGAGTCTACATTTCTGAGGATTACAGTAAAAATCCCGGTTTCGCTTAGACTTGTACTATTTAAAAAAAAAGACAAAGTTTTGGAATATCCGACGTTTGAAAAACGTAAAAAAATCATTATTAATTTAACGGAAGTACTTATTACAGATTTTATTTATTGTATCGAAAAAATGTATAATAGCCGACCCTTTATTCATCTGATAGACTATTTTTTTATTCATCTAAACCGCCGTAGTAGGTGGTCATACCTACATCAAAAGATTGCTTATACTTTCTATTATGTGTGGTATTTTTTTCCAAAACCTAACTCGTTGGTTTCCAGCAGTTATTGTAAATTCAAAATTTTCCTTAGGGTTGTCACTTTCAAGTATCCGAAAAAAAAATGTCCTTCATGGTCATCTGTCTGTTGATAGGCCTCGTTAGGGCTCTGTTGGTTAGTTGAAAACATCGTTTCTGAATCGGTGTCAATTGGCAATGCTATAGTCGTCTGTGTTGAAATTCTAGGTTTATTTGTTAGTTTTTGAGTAGTTTCCATTTTTGTCCCACAAGTAGGTTCGATAGATGGTCCACCCCCGGATGACGCCTATTCCGGGGGTAAGGCTACATACTACGGAGGTCACCAGATATCAGTAGGGCTTAAACAACATCGCTGTCGGGTTTGTAACGAGTTCTAGAATTAAAGCGCAGTAGAGGTTCTAGGTGCGTTTATTTGCCGAGTACTGTCTCACTTCCCTTGCACGAGTATGACCGACCAACAGCACGACACTGGCCTGAACACTAAGGGCTGCAGTCTCCCAATCTGTTCCCTCCGGAAGTGTGCAGGCAGGTTGCTCGAAGGGCTGCGCGTAGCGGCAAATCCTCGCAGGCCGTTGGCTCAGCTGGCAGGCGCCGGCGGTCTGAGTGCGATGAGCAGGGCAGGGCCAGACTCTTCGGCAGAGGTAACGTCGAGGACGGTGCTTGGAAGTGCAGCGGTGTAGGTAGGGTAGCCCGGAGCCTTAAGGTAGACCTGGAACCTGAAGGAAAGCAGCATTAGGAGAGCCACAACCAATAGAGTCAGGCAGGCGGCGTCAGCCGGCCTCAGCTAGCAGGTAGAGAGATGGGCAGTACGCTAGTGCAGTAAATGTAGTAACTCTGGGTGAGTTACTACATTTACTGCACTAGCGTGCTGCTGGGATCAGGATACACATAAGACGTAGGGTCAGTAGATACGCGTAATTATAGTAGGTAGGTAGTAGAGTGACGGTGCCGGCCTCTCTGTCGGCCCCTTTATATATCGGCCCTCCATCAGAGTTGGAGTCCGTTACATGACCATATTTGGTCAGGCTACGCGCGCGTGGACGATGGCCTTCTCTGATTGGGCGAGCGTATGGACGGTACTGTTGCGTAGGCGCGGTAGGTACCGGACATACGTCACAGGTTTTATAGAGTGTTCCTTCTCGCGGGCTGGCCAGTTTAGGCAAGCCCCCCCGCCGTAGTTCTGCACGACGTACCTCAGTCCATCGATATACATGTACTAAAGTACTAGATGTAGCATTCAGAACATTTACTTTGTTCAAATGCTTTGCATGAACATACCGGCAAAGCAATCTAGTGTCACTTTGACTTGCCGGCGGTGTGGGTCTGCATCGTTTAATTGTGTAACGACGATATATCGGTTAATTCAAATCAGAACTGGAATCTGTAGTAGCGATAGTTAATATTATTTATTATTTAAGTAATAACAAAAGTTAATTTTATCATATTACCACATAACAATGTATTTATTTATTTTTATGTGACGTAATTTACCACCATAGACTAACTAGACATCGATTGCAAGTGATTGTAGGTAAAAATATAGATATGTCTAAGAACAGACTTGATGAAGGCATTGGTTTTAAAAGTGTTGTAGTTTGATTAATGTTCTAAGACCAATTTGATTATGTATAACACTAATTTGTGTTTTCTTTTTGTACATGGATCGTAATTACTATATTAATGAATATTTCAAATAAAATATTTGTGACACATACCTAGGTACTTTAAAAACAGTAGGTACACTTATACTTCATCATAGTACATATCACAAATTTGCGGTTATAGAAAAATACGTAAAAAATATACTGAATCAATGTATCTAAGGCCATTAAAAATAAGGCCAAACATCCTGATTTTTATTATCTGACGAAGAGACAAGTTAATGGTGTTTGATGGTAATGGATTAGATATTAAAATATATTTTTGAGCATTTCTTATGCTAGGGTAGATTGAATTGCAATTTATTTAAAGCTATAAAAATAAATTCCTGGGGCACGACTTGAACCCGCGACCACGACGAACCGTGTCAATGCTGTATCGACTAAGCTATTCGGGCCACTTCATCATAATAATATAATGATAACAATTTCTCCATTTGTTTTTCAATTTCCTTTTTAAAATTACTCAATCTTTGCCATTTTAAGCCACAAAATGATTTTTTGTTGTGGTCGTGATAAGAAAGCTAAAACTTAATAAAAATAAACAAATTATGTTTTGGTAGAAGTGGCAGCCCTAAGTGAGGGTATTTTGGATATTACTAAAATTTCCAATAACTCCTGGAAACCAACGAGTTGGGTTTTGGAAAAATACTATATTAGAAAGTATCAGCAATCTTTTGATGTAGGAATGACCACATACTACGGCAGTTTCAATGAATAAAAAAATGAAAACCAAAAATTAGAAAAAAATTAGAAAAAATCATATCTCTTGACTCAGTCATACCAATTCCTGTTGCTTTAGCAACAGGAATTGGTGGAAGGGAATAAATAAAATCTGGGATAAGTACTTCCGTTAAATTATAATGATTTATTTTTAGTTTTTCAAACGTCGGATATTCCGAAACTTTGTCATTTTTTTAAGTACAAGTCTTAGCGAACCCGGAGTTTTACTCTAATCTTCAGAATTGTCGATTCTCTCGATTAATTCAATAAAAACACGATGACACAAAAACCGGGATCTTACCGCACGCGCACTGTTTAGTGCCATCTAACGTTCAACGGCGAAGATAAATGTGATAAAGCTATCTATTATTTATTTGTGGTACACAAATAAGAGTTGTTATTAATTTATGTTTCTTATTTCTAGATAAATGTTACCTAGAAATAAAAAATAAGAAAATTAGTACGTAAATAATAATTACATTTAAAATAACATTATATTTTGATTTGAAATGTACCGCCGTTAAGTAATTTATAAAACAACGCCATCTAGTTCATTCATATTCATTCTAATTATTGCAGTATTGTCGAGATTTAGACCAAGTTGCCATTCAATATTTAATATTCAAAATAAAACTTGACACTAAAATGTATCAAATAAAAACTCATAATTAAAAAACACGACTGCCCTGCAAAAAAACGAACTAAAAAAATAATTACAAGTTTTGAATTTTAATAAAATTGTTATTGCAGTCGAGGGACTTCTTAAAATGGTGTTCCACAAAACGGCCCCCGACTGCAATGACAATTTTATTAAAATTTAAAACTTGTTATTAACTTTTTAGTACGTGTTTTTTTGCAGGGCAATCGTGATTTTTAATTTTTTAATTATTTTTTTTTGTTTTTTATTTAATACTACTACTCATGTCTTCTATCATCTTCATCAGGCCTGTGTATAAACTGTCCTACTGCTGGGTACAGGCCTCTTCGCACTATGAGAAGGGTAAGGCCATAGTCCACCACGTTGGCCAAGTGCGGGTTGGTAGACTTCACATGTCTTTCGCGAAAATTATGGAGAACTCTCAGACATGCAGGTTTCCTCACGTTATTTTCCTTCACCGTTTAGCAAGCGATCATTAACAGTTTAATACGCACATAACTTCGAAAAGTCATTGGTGCGTGCCGTGGATTCGAGCCCGACACCCTCTGCGGAGCAGTCCGTTGGTCTCTCCACTAGGCTATCGTTGCAGTAAACCTCTATGTTGCCATCTTCAGCCAGCGTCCAACCGTAGGCGTAGGCTATGCTGGCTTGCATGCAGCCTCCCCAGCGCCAAGGCACGCCTCACTGCAAACACGGTCCGGAAAAATTCAAACCATCCTGATCCGCGCAAGCAACTTTTGCAAGCTAAGCGGCATATATGTATATAAATTCGAAAGTATGTCCGTTGGCCTGCAGGCCGCCAAGCACGACCATCCAGCTTGGTAAGAGGCTCCTCTAGTTGGAGGAACACCACAGCTTTCTTCCTCCACAAGTGTATTGCATCCATCGAATATCCAAAGATACTTTATCGTGTAATCGCGTCTGTGTTTTAATGTTTAGTTGTAATTGACGGTTGTGATTGGATATTGTACTAAGACAACGTTCACGGAATATATCCGTGCTAACTGTGCCCAGTTTCACCTGGGACAAATGATCCAATTGGGTAGGTCTAACTTCGAAAAAGAGGTCATTCGTCGAGTCCAACTCGGTTGGGCGGCGTTCGGAAAGTTACGGCATATCTTCATATCCGATATCCCACAGTGCCTCAAAACGAAAGTCTATGACTATACTGTGGCCATTAGTGCTGTGCACTCCCTGAGGTATGCGCGCGGCGAGACGGGGGGGGGGGGGGAGAATTGGCTGCTGCGCTCTGTCAGTGCGCCGTCAACGCTCGTGGCGGCCATAGACTAATATATTATAACTGGAAATAGACTGGCAATTTCGACATTTTAGGCGACGCAAGCGCCACCTTTTTAACTTACAGGCTACTTTTTGCCGTCTGTTTTACAAAAATTGCCGCTAGAGGTCGTTTATGTTAGTCAAGTATTATAATTAATTATAGTCAACATTATTTTGGAAATATAAATAAAACGATAGAGAATGCCTATAAGTGACGTTTATTTTCCAAAAATCTCAATATTTACAGCAGAAAGATCACAGTAAGTTATGCTAAAATCACCAAATAAAAGCGCTCATAGCGAGACTTGGCTTGCCATTCGTAACATATCGGCAAAGTTAAGCAACGCCTGCACAGGTCGCCACTTGGATGGGTGACCACGTGTGGCATTTACATCTGAGCGCTGCCGTGCTTCGGAAGGCACGTAAAGCTGTCGGTCCAGGTTCTTGTCTCAGGATAAGAATCGTTAGGCCATGTCGGAGGCCTTCGGGCGGTCTGAAAACTCCGACACCAGAGTTGGCCACACACTCACACGAAAAACAACAAACAACAACCAAATAAAAAAAAATATTGATATACCCATTTTTTTTTTATTATTTTATTTATTTAACTTTAATAATTTATTTAATTTGTTTTGTTTTGGACTGGTTTAAATGGAAACTATGGATGAAAACCGGCGTCTGCCCTAAGTACTCTTATAGTACATCGAAAAGGGCACCGTCATTTATATTATTCTTATAAACATATATTTACAAAAACAGACACATAGGTTGGTTCAGTCGTGCTATTGAAGTTGCATGATTTTGATTTTCTCACTCTTCATTTCGCAGGGAACTAGTGTTTTAGCAAAGCTGCAATTTATGTATTTTTTTACATCATTATTTATACATGTATATCTAAAAAAACAGACAGATAGGTCGGTTCTAAATTCAGGCAGAATACATAATAGTTTCGCAGTCATGCTAATGGAGATACACGATATTATATATACTTTCTCACTCTTACTGGCAATGATAGCAAATCAGTATGAATACATGTGAACAGTGTTTTTAAATTTTATCTCTACATGTTATAAAACAAAGTCCCCCGCCGCGTCTGTCTGTCTGTCTTTTCGCTCAAAACTCCAAAAGTACTGGACAAATTTTTTTACAGTTTTCAACAACATCGAGAGTGATCCCTGAGGAAGGTTTTAGTGTATAATATGTTTAGGTTTTGTGCAAACCGACGATATTACTTTTATTATTAGTTCAACGCGCTGGAAAAAAATAAGTCGGGAGCTTTCCTCGAAAACGCTGCCAATACCTATTGAGTTATATATACAAAAAATTGTATGGTGGGTTGTCCCTCTTTAATAGATCTACAAAAACGTTCGCGATGGTATAAGTCTATCTTCCAAGGAAAACCCACAATAAACATATTTTGCTTTTACATATTCCAATTAAATGATGGGTTATTTTCGAACCTATATTTAACAGTACAGTATTAATCCTTATTAAATTAAATACGTTAGATACGTTATGCATTCAATGTATGCATTTTGTACCATAATATTTACAATAATATTAAATTAATATATAAGAAAATATTTCTTACACGATTCACGTGATTCATGAAGTGTTAAATCTAAGTATAACTATTGCAAATCTTATATTCCTAAGTTAATGTCGCTAACATTAATATGTGCTATAAGTCAAAGGTGTCATATAAATAAATAAAAACTACCAAATGGAAATGTTTATTTTTCATCAATAATGTATCGAAATCCGTGTACTCACGAACATTCACGAACGAATTTAGTTACGTGTGAAAAATAAAGAGAGAGTTAGTTTCAATGATTTTACATGAATGTAGGTAAGATTCCGACGCATGGTGGCGGCAGGTAGTGTCATTTGTATCGGACTGTCTATGTCAGACGCACATGAGATAAATATTCAAAGATGGGTCGTGCGTTATCTTGTGATATGGAGACTGTCATTTATAAGGTGGCTGAATATTTTAAGAAAAGAAAAGCAGACAAAGAAAGCTTTGAATTTAAAAATGACGTGAATATTGCCAAAATCGTTGTGGAGGCTACGGGGTACAGCAAAAGAACCGTGCATAATGTGATTTCTGCGGGTTATTTATCAATTGAAAATTCAAGCCAATTAAAATTTCAATCGCCAAAAAACTAAAAGTTCTAAAGAAAAAACACGTTGTGGATGATTTTGACCTTGGAGTTATCAGAAGAAAAATTCATCAGTTTTACGAAGTTGAAAAAAAATACCAAGTGTCCGTAAGTTACTATCCAGTTTGAGACAGGATGGCATATTGAATTGTGGACGGGAATATTTAAGACAGCTTTTACACAAAATGGGCTACCGTTTCAAAAAATGCAAATCAAAGAGACATCTCCTTATAGAGCAACCTAATATTACAGTGTGGCGGAAAAAATATCTTACACAAATCAGAAATTACAGAACGCAAAACCGCAACATATATTTTCTTGATGAAACATACATCAACGCCAGTCACCATGCCAGAAAATGTTGGCAATCATCGTCAGAACCCGGAATTCATGCTGATATTGGGAAAGGACGGCGATTGGTAATTCTCCACGCTGGGTGTCGAAATGGCTTAGTGGATGATGCATTGAATATATTCAAATCATCTGATTTGAATATAGTATAAATATTCAAAGATGGGTCGTGCGTTATCTTGTGATATGAAGACTGTAATTTTTAAGATGGCTGAATATTTTCAGAAAAGAAAAGCAGACAAAGAAAGCTTTAGCAAGGCCTCAGCTAGCAGGTAGAGAGATGGGCAGTACGCTAGTGCAGTAAATGTAGTAACTCTGGGTGAGTTACTACATTTACTGCACTAGCGTGCTGCTGGGATCAGGATACACATAAGACGTAGGGTCAGTAGATACGCGTAATTATAGTAGGTAGGTAGTAGAGTGGCGGTGCCGGCCTCTCTGTCGGCCCCTTTATATATCGGCCCTCCATCAGAGTTGGAGTCCGTTACATGACCATATTTGGTCAGGCTACGCGCGCGTGGACGATGGCCTTCTCTGATTGGCCGAGCGTATGGACGGTACTGTTGCGTAGACGCGGTAGGTACCGGACATACGTCACAGGTTTTATAGAGTGTTCCTTCTCGCGGGCTGGCCAGTTTAGGCAAGCCCCCCCGCCGTAGTTCTGCACGACGTACCTCAGTCCATCGATATACATGTACTAAAGTACTAGATGTAGCATTCAGAACATTTACTTTGTTCAAATGCTTTGCATGAACATACCGGCAAAGCAATCTAGTGTCACTTTGACTTGCCGGCGGTGTGGGTCTGCATCGTTTAATTGTGTAACGACGATATATCGGTTAATTCAAATCAGAACTGGAATCTGTAGTAGCGCTAGTTAATATTATTTATTATTTAAGTAATAACAAAAGTTAATTTTATCATATTACCACATAACAATGTATTTATTTATTTTTATGTGACGTAATTTACCACCATAGACTAACTAGACATCGATTGCAAGTGATTGTAGGTAAAAATATAGATATGTCTAAGAACAGACTTGATGAAGGCATTGGTTTTAAAAGTGTTGTAGTTTGATTAATGTTCTAAGACCAATTTGATTATGTATAACACTAATTTGTGTTTTCTTTTTGTACATGGATCGTAATTACTATATTAATGAATATTTCAAATAAAATATTTGTGACACATACCTAGGTACTTTAAAAACAGTAGGTACACTTATACTTCATCATAGTACATATCACAAATTTGCGGTTATAGAAAAATACGTAAAAAATATACTGAATCAATGTATCTAAGGCCATTAAAAATAAGGCCAAACATCCTGATTTTTATTATCTGACGAAGAGACAAGTTAATGGTGTTTGATGGTAATGGATTAGGTATTAAAATATATTTTTGAGCATTTCTTATGCTAGGGTAGATTGAATTGCAATTTATTTAAAGCTATAAAAATAAATTCCTGGGGCACGACTTGAACCCGCGACCACGACGAACCGTGTCAATGCTGTAACGAATAAGCTAAGCTAAGCTATTCGGGCCACTTCATCATAATAATATAATGATAACAATTTCTCCATTTGTTTTTCAATTTCCTTTTTAAAATTACTCAATCTTTGCCATTTTAAGCCACAAAATGATTTTTTGTTATGGTCGTGATAAGAAAGCTAAAACTTAATAAAAATAAACAAATTATGTTTTGGTAGAAGTGGCAGCCCTAAGTGAGGGTATTTTGGATATTACTAAAATTTCCAATAACTCCTGGAAACCAACGAGTTGGGTTTTGGAAAAATACTATATTAGAAAGTATCAGCAATCTTTTGATGTAGGAATGACCACATACTACGGCAGTTTCAATGAATAAAAAAATGAAAACCAAAAATTAGAAAAAAATTAGAAAAAATCATATCTCTTGACTCAGTCATACCAATTCCTGTTGCTTTAGCAACAGGAATTGGTGGAAGGGAATAAATAAAATCTGGGATAAGTACTTCCGTTAAATTATAATGATTTATTTTTAGTTTTTCAAACGTCGGATATTCCGAAACTTTGTCATTTTTTTAAGTACAAGTCTTAGCGAACCCGGAGTTTTACTCTAATCTTCAGAATTGTCGATTCTCTCGATTAATTCAATAAAAACACGATGACACAAAAACCGGGATCTTACCGCACGCGCACTGTTTAGTGCCATCTAACGTTCAACGGCGAAGATAAATGTGATAAAGCTATCTATTATTTATTTGTGGTACACAAATAAGAGTTGTTATTAATTTATGTTTCTTATTTCTAGATAAATGTTACCTAGAAATAAAAAATAAGAAAATTAGTACGTAAATAATAATTACATTTAAAATAACATTATATTTTGATTTGAAATGTACCGCCGTTAAGTAATTTATAAAACAACGCCATCTAGTTCATTCATATTCATTCTAATTATTGCAGTATTGTCGAGATTTAGACCAAGTTGCCATTCAATATTTAATATTCAAAATAAAACTTGACACTAAAATGTATCAAATAAAAACTCATAATTAAAAAACACGACTGCCCTGCAAAAAAACGAACTAAAAAAATAATTACAAGTTTTGAATTTTAATAAAATTGTTATTGCAGTCGAGGGACTTCTTAAAATGGTGTTCCACAAAACGGCCCCCGACTGCAATGACAATTTTATTAAAATTTAAAACTTGTTATTAACTTTTTAGTACGTGTTTTTTTGCAGGGCAATCGTGATTTTTAATTTTTTAATTATTTTTTTTTGATTTTTATTTAATACTACTACTCATGTCTTCTATCATCTTCATCAGGCCTGTGTATAAACTGTCCTACTGCTGGGTACAGGCCTCTTCGCACTATGAGAAGGGTAAGGCCATAGTCCACCACGTTGGCCAAGTGCGGGTTGGTAGACTTCACATGTCTTTCGCGAAAATTATGGAGAACTCTCAGACATGCAGGTTTCCTCACGTTATTTTCCTTCACCGTTTAGCAAGCGATCATTAACAGTTTAATACGCACATAACTTCGAAAAGTCATTGGTGCGTGCCGTGGATTCGAGCCCGACACCCTCTGCGGAGCAGTCCGTTGGTCTCTCCACTAGGCTATCGTTGCAGTAAACCTCTATGTTGCCATCTTCAGCCAGCGTCCAACCGTAGGCGTAGGCTATGCTGGCTTGCATGCAGCCTCCCCAGCGCCAAGGCACGCCTCACTGCAAACACGGTCCGGAAAAATTCAAACCATCCTGATCCGCGCAAGCAACTTTTGCAAGCTAAGCGGCATATATGTATATAAATTCGAAAGTATGTCCGTTGGCCTGCAGGCCGCCAAGCACGACCATCCAGCTTGGTAAGAGGCTCCTCTAGTTGGAGGAACACCACAGCTTTCTTCCTCCACAAGTGTATTGCATCCATCGAATATCCAAAGATACTTTATCGTGTAATCGCGTCTGTGTTTTAATGTTTAGTTGTAATTGACGGTTGTGATTGGATATTGTACTAAGACAACGTTCACGGAATATATCCGTGCTAACTGTGCCCAGTTTCACCTGGGACAAATGATCCAATTGGGTAGGTCTAACTTCGAAAAAGAGGTCATTCGTCGAGTCCAACTCGGTTGGGCGGCGTTCGGAAAGTTACGGCATATCTTCATATCCGATATCCCACAGTGCCTCAAAACGAAAGTCTATGACTATACTGTGGCCATTAGTGCTGTGCACTCCCTGAGGTATGCGCGCGGCGAGACGGGGGGGGGGGGAGAATTGGCTGCTGCGCTCTGTCAGTGCGCCGTCAACGCTCGTGGCGGCCATAGACTAATATATTATAACTGGAAATAGACTGGCAATTTCGACATTTTAGGCGACGCAAGCGCCACCTTTTTAACTTACAGGCTACTTTTTGCCGTCTGTTTTACAAAAATTGCCGCTAGAGGTCGTTTATGTTAGTCAAGTATTATAATTAATTATAGTCAACATTATTTTGGAAATATAAATAAAACGATAGAGAATGCCTATAAGTGACGTTTATTTTCCAAAAATCTCAATATTTACAGCAGAAAGATCACAGTAAGTTATGCTAAAATCACCAAATAAAAGCGCTCATAGCGAGACTTGGCTTGCCATTCGTAACATATCGGCAAAGTTAAGCAACGCCTGCACAGGTCGCCACTTGGATGGGTGACCACGTGTGGCATTTACATCTGAGCGCTGCCGTGCTTCGGAAGGCACGTAAAGCTGTCGGTCCAGGTTCTTGTCTCAGGATAAGAATCGTTAGGCCATGTCGGAGGCCTTCGGGCGGTCTGAAAACTCGGACACCAGAGTTGGCCACACACTCACACGAAAAACAACAAACAACAACCAAATAAAAAAAAATATTGATATACCCATTTTTTTTTTTATTATTTTATTTATTTAACTTTAATAATTTATTTAATTTGTTTTGTTTTGGACTGGTTTAAATGGAAACTATGGATGAAAACCGGCGTCTGCCCTAAGTACTCTTATAGTACATCGAAAAGGGCACCGTCATTTATATTATTCTTATAAACATATATTTACAAAAACAGACACATAGGTTGGTTCAGTCGTGCTATTGAAGTTGCATGATTTTGATTTTCTCACTCTTCATTTCGCAGGGAACTAGTGTTTTAGCAAAGCTGCAATTTATGTATTTTTTTACATCATTATTTATACATGTATATCTAAAAAAACAGACAGATAGGTCGGTTCTAAAATTCAGGCAGAATACATAATAGTTTCGCAGTCATGCTAATGGAGATACACGATATTATATATACTTTCTCACTCTTACTGGCAACGACAGCAAATCAGTATGAATACATGTGAACAGTGTTTTTAAATTTTATCTCTACATGTTATAAAACAAAGTCCCCCGCCGCGTCTGTCTGTCTGTCTGTTCGCTCAAAACTCCAAAAGTACTGGACAAATTTTTATACAGTTTTCAACAACATCGAGAGTGATCCCTGAGGAAGGTTTTAGTGTATAATATGTTTAGGTTTTGTGCAAACCGACGATATTACTTTTATTATTAGTTCAACGCGCTGGAAAAAAATAAGTCGGGAGCTTTCCTCGAAAACGCTGCCAATACCTATTGAGTTATATATACAAAAAATTGTATGGTGGGTAGTTCCTCTTTAATAGATCTACAAAAACGTTCGCGATGGTATAAGTCTATCTTCCAAGGAAAACCCACAATAAACATATTTTGCTTTTACATATTCCAATAAAATGATGGGTTATTTTCGAACCTATATTTAACAGTACAGTATTAATCCTTATTAAATTAAATACGTTAGATACGTTATGCATTCAATGTATGCATTTTGTACCATAATATTTACAATAATATTAAATTAATATATAAGAAAATATTTCTTACACGATTCACGTGATTCATGAAGTGTTAAATCTAAGTATAACTATTGCAAATCTTATATTCCTAAGTTAATGTCGCTAACATTAATATGTGCTATAAGTCAAAGGTGTCATATAAATAAATAAAAACTACCAAATGGAAATGTTTATTTTTCATCAATAATGTATCGAAATCCGTGTACTCACGAACATTCACGAACGAATTTAGTTACGTGTGAAAAATAAAGAGAGAGTTAGTTTCAATGATTTTACATGAATGTAGGTAAGATTCCGACGCATGGTGGCGGCAGGTAGTGTCATTTGTATCGGACTGTCTATGTCAGACGCACATGAGATAAATATTCAAAGATGGGTCGTGCGTTATCTTGTGATATGGAGACTGTCATTTATAAGGTGGCTGAATATTTTAAGAAAAGAAAAGCAGACAAAGAAAGCTTTGAATTTAAAAATGACGTGAATATTGCCAAAATCGTTGTGGAGGCTACGGGGTACAGCAAAAGAACCGTGCATAATGTGATTTCTGCGGGTTATTTATCAATTGAAAATTCAAGCCAATTAAAATTTCAATCGCCAAAAAACTAAAAGTTCTAAAGAAAAAACACGTTGTGGATGATTTTGACCTTGGAGTTATCAGAAGAAAAATTCATCAGTTTTACGAAGTTGAAAAAAAATACCAAGTGTCCGTAAGTTACTATCCAGTTTGAGACAGGATGGCATATTGAATTGTGGACGGGAATATTTAAGACAGCTTTTACACAAAATGGGCTACCGTTTCAAAAAATGCAAATCAAAGAGACATCTCCTTATAGAGCAACCTAATATTACAGTGTGGCGGAAAAAATATCTTACACAAATCAGAAATTACAGAACGCAAAACCGCAACATATATTTTCTTGATGAAACATACATCAACGCCAGTCACCATGCCAGAAAATGTTGGCAATCATCGTCAGAACCCGGAATTCATGCTGATATTGGGAAAGGACGGCGATTGGTAATTCTCCACGCTGGGTGTCGAAATGGCTTAGTGGATGATGCATTGAATATATTCAAATCATCTGATTTGAATATAGTATAAATATTCAAAGATGGGTCGTGCGTTATCTTGTGATATGAAGACTGTAATTTTTAAGATGGCTGAATATTTTAAGAAAAGAAAAGCAGACAAAGAAAGCTTTGAATTTAAAAATGACGTGAATATTGCCAAAATCGTTGCGGAGGCTACGGGGTACAGCAAAAGAACCGTGCATAATGTGATTTCTGCGGGTTATTTATATTCAAATCTGGACTATCATGGAGATATGAGCGGACCTACTTTTTATAAGTGGGTAGATGAAAAGTTAAAAGATAAGTTGCTGCCGAATTCTGTGGTTGTAATGGACAACGCGTCTTACCACAGCGTTCAGATTGAGAAGAAACCAACTATATCAAGCCTCAAAAGTGAAATGCAGAACTAGTTGCTACGCCATAATGTAGAATTTTTAGGAACCATGTCAAAGGCTCAACTGCTACTTCTTATAAAAAATACACAAAAAGAACCCGTGTATAGAATTGACGAACTCCTGAAAGCCAGTGGACACACTGTTCTGCGTTTACCTCCGTAGGTACCATCCAGATTTAAATCCAATTGAGTTGGTCTGGGCTGATATTAAAAACAACATAGCCCAAAACTATATAAATTTTTCTCTAGACGAAAAGATAATCTTATTGGATAAATTGTTTTTGGAATTCATGGCGGAAAAATGGCAGAGATGCGATCATGTCCAGAAAAATGAAAATGATTACTGGAATCGCGATAGTAGGTTCGATAATGTTATCGATTCATTCATAATAAATTTGCAAGACTCTGATTCAAGTTCCGGTGGCGAAGTGGAAGATGAAGATGATGACGAAATGGAAGATGAAGTTGAAACAGAATCTATGTCAGAATAACTTTCGTTAGAATATGTTATTGTTTGTAAATATAAAAATGTTCAATAAAACAAGTCCTGCTTTGAATTATAAGTTCAGTTCTTATTTATCACCTGCATATTTTTAATAAAATATGAGTATATTTGGGTTACATTTTAATCAACTAAATAAGTATAATATATTACAGATAGATAGCCTCCGACCATTGTCCCGCCACAAGTCTTGCCTTAGAAATGCAAACTGATATCGTAAGATCTGTCCGACATGTATCGATCTCATCTGAACTCATGCACTTTTTCTTCGCCTCCCACCTCGCCGCGCATACCTCAAGGAGTGCACAGCACTAATGGCCACACTATAGTGTGTGTTGCCAGTGATGATCTACGGAACCGAGACGTGGTCGCTAACTTTGGTCCATATTCGGAAGCTCAGGGTCACTAGGAGGGCGATGGAGAGAGCTGTGCTCGGAGTTTCCCTGCGAGATCGAATCAGAAATGAGGAGATCCACAGGTGAACAACAAAAAAGTCACCGACATAGCTCTCTGAATAGTCAGGCTGAAGTGGTAGAAGCAGAGGTAGGCAGTCAGTTTACAATTTATATATCGATGACAATTATAATTATCAAAGACATTGTACCAAGTACATATCGACAGATTATACATCAACACCGCCGTCACGGTGTTTAAATCAGGCTAGCCGCAATAACGTGCCCATTGGATTAGTGTTCGACAGATTTTACAATTCTGTGGACAAGGCATCAAACGTCAAATTAATATGAAGCTACCTATTGGTTCTGTCGAATAAATTTGTGTTTCTGTTTCGTAAAATTCAGATCCAATTCCAAGATATTGATATTTAAATATTGATATGACAAATTGTTAAGATACAGTGACTGTATTAAAATAAAAGTTTATTTTCTTTCCCTAAGATCATTATAGTCTGATAACCTCCATTTGCATCTTAATTTTACGTGGTATAACATCACTAATTTTCTACATGGCAAGTATTGTATTTGTGATGTAGTTGTTAATACAGGAACCGAAGCGGTAGTAGTAGTTTACAATGTCTATAACGATTTACTCAAAAGTTTTATAAAATGCCTATTTTTGTATTATCTTGTTAGAAAAGTTGCATTTTATTATTTTGCTCTGAATATAAAGTCTCAATGGCGATTCCCTGGCCGAATAAGTTGTTAGATTTTTGTGTTAGCAAAAGAACTTATCTCCATCTTACAGCGATATAATATGATCCTTGTATGCACAGACCATAAAACATCAGTGACAAAACGTTGGAGTACTAGAAATTATGTATTGTACATTCATCCAAAAATAGAGACAGAAACGTGTAACACTGTCCAATTAACTACATAAATAGCAATGCGTTCAAATAACATTGCCGCCCATATTTAATTTTCCAAATCATTACAACAGTCAACAAAACGAGCTTAATATACTGCCGAACATTCTTTATTCTCTCATGACCATCAGCGTCGATGAACGCGATTTTGTCAATGCACGCTACATTTATGGTACTTGTACACATACGTATCATGTGCAAAAAATGGGCAAGTTTTCTTTCTACCGGTCTTTCTTATGGGGAGGAAAAGAAATAAATTTTAAGTTTTAATTAAGTGTCACGGCTTTTTTCTTTCATTTTTTTTTTTTTTGAGGATTTTGACTCCCCTAAAAGAGTTTTCAAGATAAACATGACGTCCGGTACCAACTGGCTGAACATGCTCTTCAAGTCGCGGGACAAGTGAGAATTAAAACCTTAATATGCATTAAACGTACAAAAGAGTGATTTACACTAAGGATTCGAACCCAAGAATTTCTGCATTTCGGAAGGTAGGTCTCCTTACAAGTAAATCACTGCTGATTGCAAAGCTTAAGATTAAATACAGAGAAAATGTTCTGCGCTTCGAGTCATTCAGAAGCACTTTTTTGAAAAAAGCGGCTATAAACTCCAAATTTAAACCAACTGGCTAAGACTATTATACCTTTTTGGGTAGCAGGTAATACCAGAAAGTTATTCCAACACTTTACATAACATGCCACATATTTTTTTTAATAATTGCATTTTTGTGGCGTCATTTTATTTTATTCCAACATTTTGTTGTATGTTTTTTGGCTCTATTTTCAAATTCCATTCTGAGTTAATAGATTTATTTTATTTTAAAAGATGGGCAATTTAATTGTTCATTAAATAAAGCCCAATTCGCTACCAGTAATATTCAAAATATATTTTTTGAAGTTGTTTATAACAAAAATTTGGAATTTTCTCAAAAAATCTTAAAATCCGTTTTATTTCAAACTGGTGCATTTTGGACATATGTAGGGGGTAAAAATACTCCATTACGACCCTAGAATCACCTCCCGAAGGGAATACGAGCAATTACAAATCATCCTGTATACTTTTTGTGTAAATATATACATATTATACATAGACTTGAATGGAAATCTAAACCGAGACCTTTGGCGTAGAAAGGTAGAAAGAGCAGGAAACCATGTACAAGCTTCATATATTTTTATCTCTGTCCCTCATGCTAAAGAAATAAACAATATATTACTCATAATACGAATAAACGACTCACACGACTTTTTGCATGTTTACACATACTCGTAATATACATAGATGTGTCAATCTGTATCCTGCAGGAAACATGCGATAGTGCCTCACGTCGACGACGACGTCGCGACGTTTTATTGACACTTGCATGCAGTAGAGAATATGTGGCTCATTTTACAAGACTCCTTATTTCCGATTTATGGAGACAGCATAAGTAAAATTGTCAGGCCCATTAATGACTATTTAAATAACATCCGTTACAATATTTTATTTAAAGGTATGCCAACCGAACGACTGAATTCTATTTCATAATCAGCATCTTTTTTCGTAAATGGTAAAGGAATCATACTATTGATTGGTAGAAATTGTACAAAAATGTGTTCAGTAGTTTTTGAGTTTTTTTCGCTCATACAGACAGAACGAGAACTTAATTTCATAATATGTATAGATACTACCATGTACAAGTTCCCTTACATATGTATAGTGTAATGCAACACTAATGATGTTTGTCAGCCAATAATTAACTTGGGACTGAACTGAACCGAACGAGTGTCCGACAATCAGCTTCCGACAAACTAATTACGGGCTGTAGTGTAACTATGGACGTGGAATTGGGAAGTATTTTTTTATCTTTTGTTGTGATTTACTGAGCTTTGTGATTTCTGCTTTTTGTTAAGATTGGAGCAGGTAATACTGTTAGTAAAACTATAGTTATAGGTTATCACGTACTTGAGAAAATAAGGGACAGGTAATAGATATTTATGGTATCTGTATATTGTAAGAGGATTTTTACCTTTATAATATCGCTGTTCCTTTGTAAACATAAGAATACGACGGAAGAACGATGTTATGACGTTCAAAGTATTAGTAAGTAGTATTAATGTTCAGAGATTGCCATAGGCAATTGGGAATTGTTGCAGAGTGCAGTGGAAATTAGTTTACATACTCCAATTGACCAGGGCAACATGAGGAGTAGTCTGAACATACATGAGGCCGAGTTTCTCGGCGCTGACAATCAAAATACAATAAAGTTACATGGTGATTTTGCTGGGGTTGGTCCTGCAACTAAGTTAGACTAGCACACGACTAAATTGGCCAATATAGGGAGTGTTATATCTAAAAACTTAGCTATCAGGCTGCGTGACGTCTTCAACACGAGGAACGTTCAATATGTCACAAATTTATCACAAACTTTGCTGAAAGTCAAAAGCGGCAATTACAAGTATTTACAAGTTAATTCAGTTCTATAAATCACACGAAGAAAAACAAACGGTGTGGTCAAAAGGAACTTTTCGGAAGCAAGAGAAAATAATGATGTGTCATCTTACAGTGTAACCAGAGTCAAAAAATTACAAAAGACAAAAAAAAAACCAAGTAATATTCACGATTTAACTATTATAGAGAATATTTCTATTTCAAACAATTAACGTCTATGATAACATGAAATCACGGTATCTTTCTTTTGTATTTCGCTAAAGCGGAACAAATTACAAAACGCGCAATGCTATGCTGTTCACAGGGCATAATTCCGACGTTATCTAAGGCAAGAAAGAAAGCAATGCTTCTTCGCCCTGTATTCCATATTTCCGTTTAGCTTCATGTATGAGTTTAGCTGTTGAAGGTTTATTCTAAATGAGCACTACAAATAATACGTAAGCTATATTATACTTCGCTCGCGGCCCCGCCCACGAGGCACTGTTTATCTCCTTAGGGGTGTAATTTTCCAAAACCTCCCTAAGTGCTCCCCACACCTTCAAGAAAAATACAAACCAACAGCTCATTGCGGCATGTAGTTCCGGTTAAACTTGTCATTCAATATATATTTTTTCGTTGATGCCTATCCAAATTATTCCATACCGCCCGATCTTAAGCGTACATGGAGTTCCATAGCAAAAGTTATCATGCTAATAGAATATTAACAATAATGGCCCCTACTGATCACACCGCTTAAGGACCTGTCATGATAGAAAGGAGGAAACATGTGGGCAGGTAATGAGTTCCACATCTTAATGGATTGCCAAAGATTTATATCACAGTTTAATATTAGCTTTATATCAGAGTTTAATATTAGTCTTTATTGCGTTAGAAGCATTACCTTCTAACGCAACGCAATAAAGACTGAAAGAATCAAAATCTGCTGTTGTCTGGAGTAATCGGATAATGACCAAAGTTTCGACCATCGAAACACGGGAAACACGAAACTTTGCTAACTATTCGGCTTCCGAATGTAGATTGTTGTCTCTAATGATGGTAACTTTTAGACAGTAAATGATAAAGTTATCAACTTGGTTTATTAAAGAGACGAAAGGACAATGGGCAGTTTTGGTCGTTCGACGGCCATCAATGAATTTAATGTCAAATGAAAGTACTGGTAATTAGAAACATATTTTACTATGGAATACATACACTATATTCCATTTAGGAAAATAAATATTTGAATATCAATATATCCTAATTATTACATAGACAAACGATTTGGTAACACATCATGACTGTATAATAAACTACCGCGCGTGTCAGATTCAAATTGTATTTACTACTCTATGAAGGGATCATTAACATTCACAATACACATGTTATATAGAAGGACAGCTTTAATTTTAGAATATTACACCACTGCGTCATCCATCCACAAAATGATAAAAATAATTTAGTACAAAAGGAGCCCCCTCGAGGCATCATAAAAATTTAAGTAACGTTTTTAAGAAAATAAAATAAATAATTGAAATTCACAACTGACGTAAATAATTAAATTTGTTTTCACTGATTTACAAGTATACAGGTAGGTACTTGTATGATAACAGTAGTGTAATACTAGGACAATATTTTATTCTAATACACTGTCATTGCCATTGCCCTTCCTTTTGCGACGTCGCGCCCCGGCGCCCGCGAGCCTCGCTACGAGTGACGCACAGCAGTGGGGCGCCCGCTCGCCCCCTTCTCCTCGCCGGCCTTATATATACCGGGGACACACGAGGTTTCGCTCCCTTGCCCCGGCCAACACCACAAAGCTGAGTACCTGATCTGAAGACCTGTGAAGTGCCAACAACGTACTCACGCCCTGGATAATTGTCTTTTCTGTTGTATGTGTATAACTGGAATTATAACGCGAGTTTAAACTTTCCTGGTGATATTTTTTATTTATTTCCCGTAAGTCAACCTAATTATCTCTATTTAATTGCTCGGCGAGTGATCGATCCCGGCTACCCCGTGGAAATCAATCACTCGTGCGACACTTTCACATTAAATAATCAAGTAACAACGGTCAATCTCTTTGATACTATCTAGCCCCACACCTGCTGCACATGAGTCCAGGCTAGAACAAGGCGAAAGACTTCAGCAGTTCGTAGGCAATATGATCAATATCATCAACATCAAAATGATTATCAATATCATCAATATCATCAACATCAAAATGATTATCAATATCATCAACATGAAAATGATTATCAATATCATCAACATGAAAATGATTATCAACATCATCAACATCAAAATGATTACCAATATCATCAACATCAAAATGAGTATCAATATCATCAACATCAAAATCATTATCAATATCATTATTAAAATCATTATCAAAATCAGTATCAAAATCATTATCAAAATCATTATGAAATAATTATCAAAATCATTATGAAATCATTATCATCAACATCGTCATCATTGCCAGCATTATCATTAAGTTCTTAACCATCGGTAAGTTAATCATCAATAATAATTCAATCATCGTCAACTATTTAATCATCAATGAATAAATCGATGTTATCACATTATTATGGATATTTACAGATACCTTTATATCATCACTGCTACCTACATTATCGATCCTTGTTTAGAAGAAGTTTATATGTAATGCTGTGTATGGTTATCAGAACCTCTAACCTATAGTAAGACCGCCCTTTTACTTTCTTTGTATATGTATTTTAAAATTTAACTTAAATACCTTAGTAAGAAAACAACAAAAAGAAATGTTATCTGTAAAAGCTACTATGTCATCAAAGAATATCTAAACGTTATTAATCTATAAATCGTAGCTATCTAAAAGTACAAAGTTCTTTATTATATTCCACAAAATTAACTGTAGGAAAAACTATAAATGTAACTTATCATAATCAAAATTAATATCTATATTAATAATACACTAAAATGTTATCAATTTAGAATAATAAATGCAGCAGACCCTATTAAAGCATGCTACTATAATACATCTTTTGACTATAATATATCAAATGCACCTAGGTATAATATATAGACTATTATAGTATATTACTAAACTGCTCCTCTCTCCTAATAGTTTTCCATAATAATTGTTTCCTAATTGTTAGTCTACCACCCGTAAATGTACAGTATGGAATGCTATAAACTGAATTGACCTGAATGTATTGCAGGTACAAACAGTACAAAAGTATAAATAAATAACCAGTAATCAAGAATGAACCAATTTAGTTAATAGCTTATTTATGTTACCAATAGTCAGTGAACTGCCTAAAGTTAAACTAGACGCCAATGCCAGTAAAAGTACTCTTGGTAAGAAGCGGTATAATAAATAGTCATGTAGAAAGTCAAACCAGACTAGTTAAAATAATTTTAAATTCAGACCAGTCGGTTAATATTTCAATATCGCAACACTTAAAAACATCAATGTACTTATACAAATACTTATTATATTAAGCAGAATATCTTATTTAATTTCATCAATTTCAGTTTAATTTATCAATTGTATCATGGGATTGTGGCTATTTTCATTCCATTTACACATTCATTCAGTTACATTATAATTAAGATTTGACGATTCGTAAGAGGTTTGGTATAAAAATAGTAAGCTTACATGTAAGTATTGTTTAAAATAAATACACAAAACCCTTCAAGCACCTAGAATGATTAAATCCCATTTTAATCATGATTGCCATGGTCTCCTACAATTGAACCACACAAAGTACATGTACACATGTATATCTTTGCATAAAAAATATCTCTAAATAGCTTATCTATCGCAGTGTTTATACCAGGGATACTAAATTGATAAGATAGTTCATTACCGAGAGCTAATCCTAAGATTGACTATACGGTCTAAATAGGTTTACAGTTTAATACATGGCACTTCATAATAAAAATACATAAATTTAATGAATAAAATCGGATAAAAATAAATACCGTCTCATATTTTATTAAGTTATTGAATTTATTTGTATTATTTCCGAGAATGGATAAATAAACTATGAGAATGTTTTCGAAAAAAATCAATGATGTAATTTGGAACTATTTTCAAATTGAATCAATTTAGTTGAATAGCTTATTTCAGATCCATTTAATTAGACAGATGTCTGCATTTATTACACATTTCATTTTAACTATTTTATCTGCTATTATCGTTATAAATAACAGAAAATTATCAACCAAACTAACACTAGACGTAGCATATATGACCGCTCAGGCCTCAGGAGGATGAGGTATGTTTAAAAAATAAAAGGAAAATAGTTACTAAACGAAACTATAATTTTATCGATATGATCTAGCTAGACACAGACCCGCTTGATATAATATAGAATATTTCTGTACCTACACAAAAGTTCGCTTGTAGTAATATTTATACAAAACTCATAGGTTATCTTTACAACATGTCATTCAAATGTGGTGCCTCTGAGACAAATGGAAGCTATTTGGTTTTGTTCTTCCAATAGAAATCAAAGTGACAAAATCATAAGTATGTCTATTGCAAGTAAACTGGTGGAAATTATTTGGGTACATGACAATTACTCACTACACAATTATAGAAAGTGCATTATTTGTAATTCGATACACAATTTTTTGTGCCATAAACAATTATTAACCAGTTAAAAATACGAGTATATTTCAAAGATATGTTGAAGATAAATATACAGTTTCATAGTCTTATCTCCAGGGCAACACATTCAAGAGCTTAACATTAAAATATTCTTATATTTTTTTCTTTCGTTATAGTTTGGATCCGATTTAATAAAACTTTATAGCATGAATTGGTAATTGTGGCGAAAATTTAACTACAGCTTATGGAACAGCGCTAAGGCACATTCCTATACCGCAATATTAGTCTGTATGTAATGAATACACAGCCAACAAATTAATGAAGAAATCTCTGAAATGTATTCTACCTACCATCATTTCATATTCGACTTGTAATGAAAAGATTCGTCAGAGTACATAAATTATACAGATTTAGGCAGTTGTCCGACCGCCGGCGAGAAAACGACTAACTATCGGCGATTTTCTCTCTCAAGAAACGTACAATAGATATACATTCCGTGAGAACAAAAGAGATGCATATATTAATAGTTGATCGCCGACTGTTCACACTGCCAGCGAGGACTCGCTTCAGTATTTTGTCGCTGAGCGACAAGAGCTATCAAATATAACACTCGCTCAGCGATACTCGTTCAGCAATGCTCGCTTGATCATTTCTGTACAGTGCGGGCGAGTGGCGCGAGTAATCGCTCGTCGCACTTGCACACTCGCTTATAGCCCGGCGACAAAACTATCAAAACTAACACTCGCTTCCCGCTGATCGCCAACTCGTTTATAGTTTTTAGTTCTACTCATTTCTCGTTCATCGCCGGCGGTCAGACAACTGCCTCAGAGTACTTCATTCTTGGAATTCAAATATGCAGGACGATTATGCTAATCAGTACTTACACTAGAAAGAGTTATCATCAAAGCACAACACAGCCAATGCTCATACCGATTCTCGGTCAATCACTACAAATGTTGCCTATTTAAATTCCAACAGATTAGAACAATATTGGCTACTTTAAAAATCTATTATACATTTTCTGTAACTTTTTCGCTATTACCTACATAGTTTTATACTCAAACATTTTTGATGAACATGTTAAAATAACCTGGTACCACATAAACACAATAGTCATATTTTTCTACCATTCATGGCTATAATCTTGGTGGAAGTACATTACCAGCGTTTGCAGTTTGTTGTTGCTGTTGGCTTCAGCATACTGTTGCAGATCGTTAAGATATGTAGTCGTTACTCATCCACCGGCTTGCTCTCGGCAACGTTGCTACTGGATCGTAGGGCAATCGTTCTCCGTCGTCAGCTGAACGGTGCAGTGACGGGCTTAGGCAGAATCATGGCATCCCGATGAGGAGACTCTGAAACTTGCAATTGGATGTATTAGTATTGTGGGCGCAAATTTATCCCACTTCTGATGTCAGAATCAAGGAAGCTCCCTATAGTGTAGACAGTTTTGATAAATAAAAGAGACAACTATCAAATCATACTTTCATTTATTCAGTTTCGCACAAGGATATATCTTTAGATTACGTCGTGATTCTACATTTACATTTAGAGCCCAGTTCGCAAAGCAAATGCATAGAACCAAGAGAAAGAACGGGCAATAAAACTCTTGATCATTCTTTTCAATAAGTATCTAATAATTAACAAACAACTATACAGCCAATTTATATCAAATATCAAAGTTGTGGGTAGTTTTATATTACTAGAAAGGTCTTTCTTACAACAGAACATAATAAGCATTATGTAGCATCAACACAATCTACTAAATGTATACCACAAGTATATAATGAATCTCATTGATACAACTTGATCCACAGTAGGTATATTATTCTATCCTATATTACTAATATCTCACAAACTATCAAACTACCCACAATATCAATAAGATAATGATTACACCATCTTACATTGTTTCCTAGATGATGAAACAAAAGAACAAGCAACACAGAATATTAAAACACAGTGGCAGTTAAATAGTCAGAACCATATCGTACCTGGGGGCTTATTCACTATGACCATTTTGAAGTCTTAACGTGTTTTAACGTGCTAGTTACCTACGTCGGCACGTTATTGGCTTAAACGGTATTCACTATGCCAACTTCAAGTTTGACAAGCACGGTAGCGCACGATTCGGACACGGTTTTAGTTGTCAAAATTCCGTGAGCCAAGTGGTCACGTAACATGCACGAAACGCGTTTATTGTAAAACGATAGAGGATAAATAAGTACTAAGTTTTTTTGTTTTATATTATTTTCAGTAGCAATTAGTGGTTAAATGCTAAGTTCATTTGCTTTTTTATTTACCAGTGTCCGTGTCAAAGTTATTTAATTAAATATTATGTTTTATGAAAATTGACGCCTGTCGCTGGCGCCAGCGTCTCACTCGTCTTCGGATAAATAATAAATCCATTATGATTTATTAGATTCTGTTAGAATTGGGCTATTTGCTGCACTAACCGCACTTATATTTTTTTATATTGTAGTGTGACTGCAACTGTCATGTCTGTCATCAATGTCATCATTATGTTTTCGTTCAAAAATTGACTTAAGTACAAAAGATGAACTAAACTTTGAAGATCAATTTTTTATTTTGAGATTGTTCCTGGTGAAATTGAACTAAATTAATATAATTTAAGTTTTATTAGCCTTTTCTATTTGTACTGTAGCTTTTAGTAAAAATTACAAGTTAGTAAAATAATATTTATAAAATCGAAATTGAGCCGGCAAACCGGCATTAAGATTTATGAACGAATGTTGTGAAGTTGATAACTAGGCATAGACAAGCTGTCGTATGGCATACTGAATACAATATTTTGATTGTCGTGGTACGTCACGTAACTGAAACGCGTTTACGTCTAGTGCGCGTCACGACGATACACGTCTTGAACATGGTATTTCAGTGGTCATAGTGAATAAGCCCCTGAGCAGTCGTCGAAGGAGAATAGAACGAGCTAGCCGAGCCTGTCGACTTATATATCCAGCTTACACCTTATTTACACGTTTGACAGTTTAACTGTCAAACGTCATGTCAGTGTCATTTAATTGCCACTATATTGCTATTTTTTTATAGACTCACGCCTGTATCCCCGTAGGGGTAGGCAGAGGTGTTGTATTACACCCACATTTCATCATGAATATTTATTTTATTATTTATGTCCCACGTAATAGGGGGCGAGCCTATTGCCGTTACCGGGCACATCACCAGACTCCGTGCTGCTACTGAGAATTCGGAAAAACTAATAGCACTTTTGGCCGACCCAGGAATCGAACCCGTCTGATCAGCAATCACATACGCTATCCACTGGTCCACGGAGGCAGACTAGTAATTGTTGTGGCAAAGTTGCCAAATATAGATACAGTGAGAAAGTACATAAAAGGCACCTTGGGACGTGTGACTGGATTCGAAAGGGAATACGGAGAAGTGATATGACTACACTAGAATGTTTGTGATCACGTAAATGCAACCTGACCGTTAATTCTCAGTACCTGGATGACCGAGCTTTTCCCGGTATTTTTTGTTGGTAAATAGTGAATTCTAAAATTAAATCCTAGCTAGACCAATTTTTCGCTCTCGGTATCCTCTGCGTACTATATGAAAATCGTTGCAGCCGTTTCCGGAATTCAGATTATATACCCATAATAAAATAATAGGTATTAGATATTCGCACCAAGATCATCCCAAACCAAGGTCATCCCAAATTATGACATGACAGAGTATAACAAAGTTAAAATACAATATACATCTTGAGGTTGAAAATGATTACGATAATTATGAGCTCATAAGAATACACTGTTCCATGAAGTACACCATAACCTATCCATTTTCTCTGTAATAAGACCGCCCTTTTACCACTCGTTTTAAGTTCTTGATAATTTGATCACTGTATCTTCTTTTTGGTGTAGAGTAAACAGTTTTCTATCTATCTATCTTCATTATGTCATCCTAAATTATGCCTCGTCAGAGTTTACTCAGTTCAAAATCTATATTTTACTATAATAAAACTGTAGAGGTGAAAAAGTCTGTACATTAAAGATATTTTGACGAAAATTAGCTAAAAAATCTAGGAAAATGCTAAAAAGCAATAATTGATAATTTTTAGAATTTATGTCTGTCTGTCTGTACGACGTCTTTCCCTATGTTGCTAAACATCTCTAAAATGGCGAAATTGATTTCAATAAAATTTACACTCATGTACAAAGGATACTCAAACCTATAAAATAGTATATGTTACATCAAAATCGGTTGAGTGGTTTTCGGTGTACAGCTTGACCTCTCCTTTGTACGTAGTCCCAAACAAAACAGGGATCATCCAAAACTGGTTATATATGTGATGCCATCTATGATCATTATAAGTTTGTTAGTAAAAGTATAGTCAGTCTAAAAAGGTACCTTCCAAGTGTTTTATGGCTATTTACCCGACTTTAAAAAAGGAGGTGATTCTTAATTTCGTCAGTATATTTTTACGTATTTTCGATAAATAATTTACTGGAACCAAGCATAATTATTATAGTTATCCTTCCGACCTATAGATGTCATTATTTTCGAATAATTTTCTAGCATAATAAATGTTTCTTGCAAAATAGGCAATAATTATGTGTCGGGTATCTTTTTATTAAACAAATAATAGAGTATAATATTCGGCATTTATAAACAAAAAGTCTCTGTGTCAAAATTTATTACAATGTCCACATAATTTAAACAGTCAATCTCATTTATTTAAAATTATTATGTTTATATAATAGTTCTATAATCATTTCATTTTATCTTAAATGATAAAAACAATTACTATAGATCCTTTTTTCAATAAATTGTCGATTAGTCCATATTAGTTTCTATCTCGGTCGGTTTGTATATGTAAACATAGATGGCGTTTTCTGAATGGCGGTGTTAAGATTCGCCGTGGAATGATGAGGTTCTCGGTTAATTTTCTTTCGTTTTCGTCAGATTGGTGTTAGTCGTTTCTTTTGAATAATGAATGTGGATGTGTTTCTTTGATTTCTTTCGTTCGTGTTCTGTACTTATACAGGTGTCTCATTATTCCCAAATTCCCACACCTCACGTACGTGGGAATCCGTGGATGGGAGACTGCGGAAATACCTCTTGAGTAACTCAACGGGGCTATCTTACTTTAGGCAGGGCTGAATATTCGTACCCCTGTGTATATTTTCTAAATAAATCGCAGGGACAGATTTGAAACAGCTGGAATCAACCTCCGAACATGTTGTTTTTCACATGATCAGTTATATGTGGCATGTTCACGAGTAAGCGGTAAAAATAATTTACATGTTCTATATGAAGGTGGTAAAACAGTTAGATAATGTTGTGTATAAAGAAAGTCTCTTATGATATCCCTACTATCCCTACTTCCCTTCTAATATTATAAATTCGAAAGTGTGTATGTATGTATGTATGTTCAGTTTTCACGCTAAAACCGCTGAACCGATTTTGTTGAAATTTAATCCTACTAATATTATAAATGTGAGAGTTTGTGAAGATGTATGTATAGATGGATAGATGGATAGATGGATGGATGGACGGATGGATGTATGGATGGATGTTTGTTACTCTTTCACGCAAAAACTACTGAACGGATTTGGATGAAACTTTAGAGTAATATAGTTTGTACATCAGAATAACACATAGGCTACAATTTATAAAGATTTTGTATAATGTTGCCATAATATAAGGAAAAGTATCAACTAAGTCGGCAAAAATCCTGAACTCTGAAAGCTGTCTTCGCGTGCGTTGCCTAAACCGTAAAAGTTACTTGAAGATAATGTACGGTGAAATTGTTTATCATAGAGGCTCACTATGAAAAATTCAAGATGGCTGCCGTCACAAAATGGCGGATTACTTATTTTCCACAAAATACTTCAATACGGGTATCAAATAAAAGGGCTTGATTCGTAGAATAGAGCTCACTATAAAACATCCAAGATGGCTGTCGCCGCAAAATGGCGGATTACATACTTGCCACAAATACATCAATATGGGTATCGAATGAAAGGGCTTGATTGGTAGAATAGACCTTACTATTAAAAATCCAAGATGGCCGCCGCCACAAAATGGTAGATAACTTATTTTCCACAAATACCTCAATATGGGTAACGAATGAAAGGGCTTGATTGGTAGAATAGACCTCACTATGAAAACAGAATGAGAAGTATTAACAAACAAAACTAAAAATTTTAAAATACAATAAACTATACGATAAATGCCTATGGCATTAAGTCCGCCTATATACTTTGTGTATATGAAGAAATAAATAAATAAATAAACTAAAAATACATTTATTTTAATTTTGGGCGTAGCGTATCCGGAATAAACATTATGATAGAAATTTCACTTGCTCAATGATTTTATATTTGTCTGATCAATACCCCAGATTGATGAGAAGTTTGGTGCGATCTGGCAGCTAGGACTTACCGAATTACTTTTTAGCTTTTGGTACATAACCTAACTAGATCATTTTTATTGTAATAAAACAGTGTAACACAAAAAATATGTTTTTTACAATGCTCATTCTAGAGTAGTGTAGTTATCAAACTGTTTTCAAAATTGATATATTTATTGCCTTTAGTATTTAATGTAGATGAACTTTGTCTTTACAGTAAGTAGTTTGGACGAATAGTTTAAAAGTTATCACGATATAATTGATATAAGCGCAGCGTCATTCAAAGCGCTTCCTATGAGTTGGCGCTCTTAAGCGCAGCGGGGCAGAGGGGCGGTCTGATTATGTACTTTGTGGTAATGCTTTCAGTTTTTATTTTTGCTGCTATTCTATTCAGTAGATACATAAGCTCTTCAATAACTTTAATAATATACCTACATACTAATCTTTACCTAAAGTTTGACGACTATGAAAACAAAAGTAATTTTAAGTAGGTATTATCTGTTTATATGTATGCTACACGTGCAGATCCGTTTGTGATGAAATTTGATATGGATAGTCTGAAACCTGAGGAAGTGCAAAGGCTACTCATTATTAAAATTTCATGCGGGCGAAGCCGCGGGCGAAAGCTAGTAGAATATAAAGCTGGTAGTTTAAAGTAAAATAAGGACATGGCCTTATTTTAGGGAGCAGATTTTTTAAACGAATAAATATCTAAATTTAGCGAGAAATACGTGCCAGCCACACCGGTGATGCTTTTAGCGGTGGACAGGTAATTAATCAATATAAAGTAAATAGCTAATTAATCTTTCTCACGGTAATTCTAATTGATCATACAAATATTGTCACTTCTTCTTACTTATATATTAGTAGTATGTGTAATAGTTAGTAGCTTCTGCTGTAGATTGATATGTCACCGGAAGATAACAAGTTTATAAGCTTGTGGCCTACAAGCTTATAAACTTGCGGATAGGTTAATTTATAAATTTCCTAGGAAATTTATAAATTTGCGGTTTTCGTTATTTCCCGGTGACAGATAGATAATTCTTTATTGCACATCACAAGTAACATTATTGAGTAGAAGAATATGATATTTATAATAAGAGCTCTTTGAATTTGTTAATGCCAAATATAGAGCAATCCAATACCTACTACTCATCAAATAGTTATGCAAGTAAAGATATGGGTACACTTTGTGTCTGTAGGTTGCACGTTTGTAAAGTCCCCCGTGACACTGGATTTATTTGTAGTGATGGAGAAAAATGTCTGTTTGCTATTATTGTTTTTGCAATTACATGCGTTGAATGCATTGTCCATTTTACGGGAATATGACCTACTTTAACAAATAAAGCAACAAGATAAACCGGCCAAGTGTATATCGCACGCATACACGCACAAATTAGTTAGTTACGTAGTTTTTAAATTTTATTCTACAGATTTGTCCGCATGCTCACTATGTAAATCTATGCCAAACAGTTCATCAGTGCTTATAGATTCTGCGTAAAACCTCGGAACAGACTGACGAAACTATGGCGAAAATATAAGGTTCCTTCTAGATTACTAGTGTTACAGAACCTTAAAAAGGCTTTAAGATAACAACTATTCAACATTTTACTTATTACTTCACCGTTAATGAGTTCTGATGTCTTCTTATGCCTAAATTGACTGTTCTTAGCCTGTAGGTCTCTTGATTGGTGACAAAGCAATTACCGCAGGCGAACGCTCTCCTTGATCAATGCGTGTACTAATTAACACCTTGATATGGGAACAATTGATCAATAACGTGATTACATTAGACGAGAGATGGAGGTATTTCATTAAACTTAGTAAAGTTGAATATGATTCTGATACATCTAGAGCATAAACAAACTCTTAAAGACCTTACATGGATTTTCTAAGAACCTTTAGAGTAGGCAAAATATAATAAGAACTAGCGACCCGCGCCAGTTTTAAAATCCGTTGCGTAGTTTTAAAGATTTAAGCATACGTAGGGGCAGACAGACAGAAGATAGACTTTCATCATCATCATCATCGCCCTAACATTATCCCGGTTGCATCTAAAACTTGCACGCCTTGGAGCCCGAGGCCCGCTTACTGATCTAACCAGATATGAAAAAACTGATACTGATCTAAAGCATGGGATATCGCTATCTATCCCTTTGGGTTACGGAGGTCAGATGGCAGTCGCTCCGTGGAAAAGCTGATATTCTGTCATATCTGGTTGGAATAGTAGGTAAGCGTACTCCAGGATCCAAGGCACAAGTCTTAGATGCAACTGGGATAACGCTAGGACGATGATGATGATAATAAGAAAGAAAGAAGGAAAAAGAAAAACCAACATTTATTTCACTAACAGACAATATACATAAAGAATAAATAGCAGATTAAAAATGAAGGTATAATTCCAAAAACATGCCGTAGGTCCGTATAAAAATGGTAGACAAGTTCAGCGTAACGTCAGACACATGACTGTATCTGACGCTGGTTTTTAAACTGGCTTAATAGTGAATAAGCGGTCTTGAAAACCAGACCAAAGCTACGCAACGATGACGTCCAAAATAAAGACATATAAAATAGGTGAGATTTTATACAAACTCTAGTCTATCGACATATTTGCGGTGCCGGTATAAAATAATTTTTTGATAAAAGCATGAATGGGTGGGATATTAGGCTTCTCTGGCAGTAGTTAAGTAAGTATATTTTTGTCCGAATAGTCAAACGGCAATGGGCAGAGCGTATTAACTCGAGGAACCGATAGCCGTTATACCAGACGACTCAATGCAGTAAGGGTAGACCTCACGCAAGGTGGACCGACGATCTGGCTAAGATCACGGGAAGCGGTTGGATGCGGGCAGCTCAGGATCAGTCTGTGTGGTGAGACTTGAGGTATTCATATGTCTTACAGTGAACGTCACTAGGCTTAGGTTGATGATATTTCGTATATGAATTACAAGGTCGTAGGCCCAATCACGTTTTTCTTCTTAGTGAAGTGTGAGATCCTTAGAAGACCGCCCTTCCCTCATCTGTTCTGCTAATTGTGTACCATCTTTGAACCAGTATTGTTACACTTTACTTAATTGCTTTTAAAATGGCGCCACTAATCACACATAACATTAATATATAGTTCCATATCACATGTATTTTTCGGGATGGCTTGACGAAAACGTATTGTAACGGGTTCTGGTAGTAGTAAAACGCGGAAAGGGTTCTATGCGTTTATTTGCCGAGTATTGTCTCACTTCCCTTGCCACGAGTATGACCGACCAACAACACGACACTGGCCTGAACACTAAGGGCTGCAGTCTCCCACGCTGTTCCCTCCGGTAGTGTGTAGGCAGGCTGCTCGAAGGCTGCGCGTAGCGGTAGATCCTCGCAGGCCGTTGGTTCAGCGGCAGACGCCGGCGGTGCGAGTACGATGAACAGGGCAGGTCAGACTCTTCGGCAGAAGTGACGCCGAAGGCGATGCAGGAAGTGTAGCGGTCTAGGAGCGTAGCCGAAGTCTTAAGGTGAACCTGGAACCTGAAGGAAAGCAGCATTAGGAGAGCCACAACCAATAGAGTCAGGCAGGCGGCGTCAGCCGGCCTCAGCTAGCAGGTTGAGAGATGGGCAGTACGCTAACGCAGTAAATGTAGTGCTTACCCGTAGCTGGGACCAGGATACACGTAAATACGACGTAGGGTCAGTAGGTACGCTTAGTTATAGTAGAAGCGACGTTAGAGTAGCGGTGCCGGCCTCTCTGTCGGCCCCTTTATATACCGGGCCCTCCATCAGGCTGAGAGTCCGTTTATGACCATATTTGGTCAGGCTTTGCGAGTGCGGACGATGGCTTTCTCTGATTGGCCGAGCGTATGGGCGGTACTGTGACGCAACGCGGTAAGTACCGGACATACGTTACAATACCGCTCGCCTTAGGAGAGGATTTTACGTGGCTAACAAGGAAAATCCGACTAGCTGCGTTAGACGGATCGTTACCCTTTCTCGACGTTAAAGTGACAGTGAGAGATAATGGTACCCTTGGACACACTGTATATAGGAAACCGACACACACAGATAGGTATCTTAACGCGAACTCGCACCACCATCCGCGGCATTTGGATTCCGTTGTATCATCGTTAGTGAACAGAGCGTATGACCTGTGTGACCCTGAACAATTAAATAGTGAACTGTCACATGTTCAGGAGGTACTTAGGCGCAACGGATACAAGAAGAAGATACTCCGTCTGAAGAGGAAAGATCGTAGACCTGAAGTGAGCAGAGTGCCGGCTTACATGCCGTATCTAAAGGGAGTAACGGACAAGGTTGGAACAGTACTCAAGAAATACTCCATCAAGACTGTATACAGTCCGTTCTCTAAGATAGCACATAATCTGCGTACCCCAAAGGATGTCATTCCTCTCCAAACACCTGGCGTCTACAAAGTCGATTGCAGCTGCGGTAGTTCATATATCGGGCAGACTAAGCGTACAATCGCTGAAAGAGTAAAGGAACATATCGCAGCTGTGAAAAACCGACATATTAATAAGTCGGCTATAGCTGAGCATTTGTTGGAGTCTGGACCAAACCACTGGATAGAACTGCATCAACCACAAGTCTTATCCACCGATCGTCACTATTACTCCAGGATAGTACGTGAAGCGGTAGAAATCAAGAAATATAACAATTTCAACCGGGAGGATGGATATAGATTATCGGCTACTTGGAATCCAGTCATCAGCAAATGTAAACACCGCCGCAGTGATAAATCTCAACAGTGTGTAGACGTCATTAGTGTAGTGTGTCGGAGTACCGACAGTGCGAACTTAAATAAAGACCAAGTGAGGGTAGGTGCCGAAACCCGCACTTCTACAAGACGGCGCTGAGCTCTCATCAGTCTCTCCGCGACCACGCTCGGTGCAAGACGAGCGAAACGTCGGAAACAAATAGGTATTTATACCTTAAATAAATTCATTGTACGCGATTAAGACCCGCTAATTTATTTTGTATAGCTGCGTTAGGTCTATGAGTCCGCAACTGTCCAAGCTAAGACGGCATGTAGAGAGAAGGAAGGGAAAGTCTTCTACGGTTTGTAACAAATAGTTAGGCACCATAGTGTATAAGTTTTAGGTCCTTAATGTGCCAAAACCCAATAGAATTTCTAGACGCGTCCGACAACTCGTAAACGAGAGGCGACTTTTTATTAATCACTGTGCACTTCACGAATTTAGGGGCTAGTTTCTTACAGAAGGACTTATCCTTGTCGCTCTGATAAAAAGTCCTTTTCCACACAGTATCTCCCACATTAAACTCAGCTGGTTTACGGCGTAAATTATACGTTTGGGAATTCCTAGCATGAGCTTGAATGAGGAGTGCCTGAACTTGTCAAATATGCCTGATAAGTGACCTATGTTTTCTGCGTAATCGTCCCTAGGTATGTATACTATATCATCAGCGTCTGTGTCGACATAGTGTGAGCCGCATGGAACTAGTTCATGTCCATAGACTAAAAAACTAGGTGTATAGCCCGTGACTTCATTAACTGCAGTATATAATGCAAACTGCACCTTAGGTACGAGAGTGTCCCATAATCTCTGGTCATTTCCTACAAACGCCGCCAAGGTAGAACCAATGGTTTTATTATAGCGTTCGACCGCATTGACATGTGGGGAATATTTAGGAGTATAATGAAGATTAGGGATTTTGTACTTGCGCAACATAGCTTTTAAAGTAGCACTGACAAACTGTTTACCATTGTCCAATATAATTGTAGATGGTATACCATGAACTAAAAATATTTTTTCTTCCAAAATATTAGTTATTATTTCAGCAGTTGCGCGCCTGATAGGAAAAAGTAGACAGTATTTACTAAAACAACAAGTTACTACGAAGATGTAGGCGTTTTGTTTTCTTGTGACGGGTAGTGGCCCCACCAAATCTACACTAATGGTTTGGAAGGGTCGTGAACACACTTTGGGTCGTCCCATGGTTCCCAATGGTGCGTGGTTCTGATGTTTGTGCGCGATACAAGTGTCGCAAGAATTTATGAACTTAACTACGTCATCGCGCATTTTGGGCCAATAGTAACGCAGTGCTAAGCGCTTGTAAGTTTTAAATATACCGAAATGCCCCGAAGTGGGTTCGGCATGGTTCTCTAATATATGGCATTATTTCGATCAGAAGAAGGTGGTACTTCTTTCCATTCGAACTCCTTACGTAGCATACACCTAGATTTAATCAAACGATATAATTTATTATTTTTAATAGAATAGTCTGGATAGTCATTAGGCGAAGATAAACAACCATTGTAGGTGGCTGAATACCATTGATCAGTGTTAACATTAGGGTCATTCACGTTATTATTATTCGCGTTAATTATATTTACAGGTAGGGATCGTGATAACGCATCGGCTATAATATTATCCGCACCGCGCCGATGCTTTATTTCGAAGTTGAAGGCTGACAGACGAACCGACCACCGAGCTAATCTACCAGTCGGGTTGCTCAAGTTTAGGCACCATTTCAGTGCGGAATGGTCAGTATACACAACAAACTTTAACCCGTTATCTAAATAACAGCGCCAATATTCGAGGGCTGTTAGAACTGCTAATGTCTCCCGTTCTGTTATACTGTAGTTTTGTTCCTGTGCATTTAGTGACCTACTCATGTAAGCGATAGGTAGTTCCACGCCATCTATTTCTTGTGTAAGTAACCCACCGATGCCGCTCGCACTCGCATCTGTGTGAACTTGAAAAGGTTTCTCGTAATCGGGACACGATAATATTGGTGCGGAGCTTAACAATTGTTTTAGTTTACAAAACGAGTCATCAGCTTTCACCGACCACTGAAATGGTGCGGCTTTCTTACCGGTAGAGGTAAGTTTGTTCAGAGGACCGGCAATAGTACTAAAATTAGGTATAAATCGCCGATACCATGATGCAATGCCTAAGAACCTTTTGACTTCTTTTTTATTCTTAGGCGTAGCATATTGAAGAATGGCTTCCACCTTACATGGGTCTACTTGTAATCCTTTAGAGTTTACTACGTAGCCCAAGTACTTCAATTCATCACGGAAGAATTTAGATTTTTCCAAGTTGATGGTAAGGTTGGCCGATTTTAATTTTTCGTATACTTTATTTAATAGTGACACATGAGCATTAAAGGATGGCGATATAAGCACGATATCATCTAAAAAAACGAATACAGAGTTTTCGAACTCAGGACTGTTCGTAAACAAGTGATCCACCAAACGCTGTTGTGTCGCAGGCGCATTCGTTAAACCAAACGGCATAGTCACAAATCTAAATGTTCCTCTAGTAGGCACATAGAACGCAGTCTTATCACGATCACATTCGCGAAGAGGCGTCTGCCAAAAGGACTTAGATAAGTCTATACTACTTAGATATCTAGCGTTCCTAAGGTTGTCTAAAATTTCGGATACGTAAGGTAGTTTGTACGCGTCTTTTTTAGTAATAGAATTAAGTTTCCGACTATCTAAACAAAACCTTAATTTACCGTCTTTCTTAGGCGTTAGTAAAATCGGTGACGACCACGGACTTTCGCATTTTTCTACCACTCCCAATGCAAGCATTTCGTCTAATTCGTCAATAATTATTTTTAATTTCGCCGGCGGTAGCCTATAATATCTTTGGCGTATCGGCGCAGAATCGCCAGTGTCTATTGCATGTTCTATTAAGTGAGTTCGTCCTAAACCGGTTTTTTCAGTAGAAATCGACTCGTATTGCTTTATAATTAACTTAGCCGTTCTCTGTTGTGACTCACTCAACTCACTAAAAGATTGCAATACGTTCGTGTTACTTAGCTTATTTTCACCTAACACACTACACGGCAATGTTTTAGACATGCATACGGATGCGATATGGTTAGGCAGTAATTTAAATAGTTTCCAGAAATCGATGCCTAAAATTAAATTACTTGTAACTTCTGGAATAATATAAGCTTTCAATAAGTGGGTTTGATTATTAAAAGTAGTGGGTAAGTTGATAAAACCGCGCGGCAACAAGATATTTCCACCCGCGGACCGAATGGAATTAGTGTTGTGACACTGCTGTATTTCTAACCTGGTTTTAGTAATTATCTCCAGATGGGAGTTGTTACCTAGAATTGTAATGGCTGAACCGGAGTCGAGCAATCCACAAATAGGTAAACTGTTAATCGTTACGTTAACATAGGGCCGTAGGTAATTTTTAGGTTTATTATCCAGGATCGAGGCGACGGAATAACTAGAGAAATACACTTTTAGAGTGTTTAGCCAATTTCTCCAATCATCTTTGTCAAAATTGGTTGAATAGGTTGTAGAACCTAATTTAGATTTTGACACGCCCCGACCCTGACCAACTAGTTTTTTGGTTTCGTCGATTTACAGTTCGGGCAGTTAGGGAATGTCACATCCCTACAGCCGCACTTGAAGCAAATTGCGAAGCGATCGCGTTTGCATTCATTCAAACTGTGATCATTGATACGGCAGCGCGGGCAGTACTTAGACGTGACTAGAGCGACAGAGCTAGGTTTAGACTTAGGTTTGCTAGGTTCGTTGTTCACAGTGTATTCGGAATTACCCTCTATAGTAGCAACGGGATAATTATTGTAGGAATTATTACGCGCTCGGTTATTAGGTTTGTGACTGTAAGCTAGGTCTGGTGCCAACGTGTCGTTATTATAATACGGTTCGCGGAATTGAGAGTTCAAACATTTCATCCGTTCGTAGTTTAAACATAACGTCTGCAGTGTTGCTATACTGTCTATTGAAGACATTGACGGAGCTAGCACTAGTGAGTAGCATGGACGTATGTTATGCAATAGGATGTCTAACTTTTCGCGTTCGGACAATCGCTTTGACGGAGACAGCCTAGCGAACAGCTGATTCATTATCGAGAGATAAATAATTATAGTTTCGGTAGCACCTTGAGAACGTCGGCGGATTTCATTTAATAACCGGTAGTCATAATCGTACGGTGTGAAATCGTCTATTAATTTAGTGGTGAGTTCTTCCCATGTAGTGAAATATTCTTTTAGGCCGCGGTACCAGTGAAGTACGTTACCGGTGAAAATTTCGGAGGCATATGATAAAATTTTAGTGGAAGGTAGATTACGCGCGGTTTGGAATTCGGTTACGCGTTGTAGGAACGCTCGGACGCATCCCGTACCGTCGTATTTTAGCTTAGACAGTTCGCTAACTCTCAAATGCTCGCAATGAAATACTGGGGCTAACCCTGCCTGCGTCGAGGTAGACGGCGCAGGTTGGGCCTCAGCCACAGCATCAGCTGAGCGAACACCTGATTGTTCAATGGCGGACAGCTCCGCCGAGAGCTTGTCGAACCGGCTGCACAATTCGGTAATCCGTTTTGAAAACGCCGTAGGACGTTCCATCCTACGGAGTCTATGGTATAAGTGGTTGTGCAGTGCGGTAGACCTCTTAGCTAGGTTCGCGTCGTAAGAGGCAGATAACGAATTTAGTCGCTTGGACAGCTCAGAGACGGCCTCGCTAGCGCCCTCGAAGTCCACCGCTATGGCTAGACCCGACTCCAAAATGTCATCATTTGGAATGGCTTCCAGTAATTTAGAGAGCTGCTTCCGCAGACCTAGGACAGAGGTAGCCGGCTCCTCACCTCTAATCGCGACCTCGTAAGCTAACTCGTTCTTGTTTAGCAGGAAGTATTTTATGGGGTGTGAGCCCATGGTGTATGAATAACCGCGTAAGTATACACTACACACTACACTTAGTGCGCAAGCGTTCCGCCCTTACAAATGGCCTACTTTACGATTAGGCGTAAAAGTTCGACCGTTAGGACTAATTAGAAAAACGTAAGATTCAAATTTGCGAACTATTACGTAGTAGGTAGTTACACTAAAAGGTAGACAATTAGTATAGCAATACGTACCGGTTCGCTGTAGCCGCACCTCCTCGCTTACAATAATGGAGACCTGCTAGAAGAGAACTCGAGCACGGAAAGCGAGACAATAACCCACGTAGGCGCCACTGTAACGGGTTCTGGTAGTAGTAAAACGCGGAAAGGGTTCTATGCGTTTATTTGCCGAGTATTGTCTCACTTCCCTTGCCACGAGTATGACCGACCAACAACACGACACTGGCCTGAACACTAAGGGCTGCAGTCTCCCACGCTGTTCCCTCCGGTAGTGTGTAGGCAGGCTGCTCGAAGGCTGCGCGTAGCGGTAGATCCTCGCAGGCCGTTGGTTCAGCGGCAGACGCCGGCGGTGCGAGTACGATGAACAGGGCAGGTCAGACTCTTCGGCAGAAGTGACGCCGAAGGCGATACAGGAAGTGTAGCGGTCTAGGAGCGTAGCCGAAGTCTTAAGGTGAACCTGGAACCTGAAGGAAAGCAGCATTAGGAGAGCCACAACCAATAGAGTCAGGCAGGCGGCGTCAGCCGGCCTCAGCTAGCAGGTTGAGAGATGGGCAGTACGCTAACGCAGTAAATGTAGTGCTTACCCGTAGCTGGGACCAGGATACACGTAAATACGACGTAGGGTCAGTAGGTACGCTTAGTTATAGTAGAAGCGACGTTAGAGTAGCGGTGCCGGCCTCTCTGTCGGCCCCTTTATACCGGGCCCTCCATCAGGCTGAGAGTCCGTTTATGACCATATTTGGTCAGGCTTTGCGAGTGCGGACGATGGCTTTCTCTGATTGGCCGAGCGTATGGGCGGTACTGTGACGCAACGCGGTAAGTACCGGACATACGTTACAGTATTTTATATTTAATGTTTTAAGTTTTACTCATCATAAAACACTTTTAATAAATACGATTGCTGCCATTGCTGAACTTAGACAAAACGTACATTTGGCATTACGATACAAACATTTTGGCAATTGGAGTATCGGGGGTGTAACTCAGTGGTAGAGTGTCTGTTTCGCATGCGGAAAGTCTTGAGTTCAAATCCCATCACCGCCACGTTTTACATAATTATTTTTAATAACGCGCAGTAATAAAATCAGATTAAATTCAGGTCGCAAAATTTACTGAATCGTTGATACTTGGTAATATTTCAAAAATCCATATGTTTTTAATCTAATCGTTAGAATAAACATTACTTACTTTATAAAGTTGGGATGTGTCCAGATCTAACAAATGCACCACTTAAGCGATCTTAGATGGATGGATTAGATAAATATCGGTCAGTGTAAGTCATTTTTGAGGTTAGATAAACGTATGTTTATAATACACATACCACAACGAGCTACAATAGCAAGCTTTATTCTGGTCATAGTAATACATCGCTTTAAAATCAGTAACCATAGGTATATGTCGGCGATACGCCAGGGTTATCGTGTCCAGACTCCATTATAATAAAAACACTCACGTAATATTACTTGGTTTATTTTCAGACGATTTCTAGCACAGAATTGAATTAAAATGTGACCTACAGTCCTTTTTATAAACTAACCGTCATTACACTTAATGTTTAAGAACTGCCAATTTCTTTTCAACAAATAATTGAAATTACTGTACAATTAATTATCAAAAATCAACATTTATATTGTTATGAATTTTGCACAACACCATATGATTTATTTTATACGAATAACAAATTTATTTTAATAATCAAACGCTGCTTTACAACATTGTCAACAGATGGCGCTATCAACAGGATGTAAATATAAGCGCATGTTATTTATTACCGTAAACATAAAAATAAGTATCAGAATAATGTTATTTAATACTATTTGATTTAACTTTGAAAGTTTCTGGAGTTATCTTAATAATTAAGCGATAAATTAAATACCCAATATTTATAAAACAGTGAAGCAATACAGTGTCTAATATTCTAAAGTAGTGAAGTTCTCAGTTCTGTGTCCACAAATAGTTATTTAAATATCAAATCTTAAATATTATTAACATTTTCGTAACAATATTATCATTATATATTAATTTGCGCCCATACGGCCATTCTGATTCAGCGCGCTCCTCGCGCTGATTATTTAACAGTTACAGAATAAACAGCATAACAAACAAAATCAATGAATATAAAAATTACATAATAAACTAAAAGTTATTTACAAGGCTTCACCTAGTCATAGGATCTTAGCCTGAGGCATGCGTCACCCATCACGGGATCTAACAAACAAGGCTTCACCCATGGCTAAGCCAATTCCTGGCATCACCGTCATAGGGATCTTAGCGCACACAGGCATCACCCACATAGGGATCTAGCCCACGCGGCATCACCCATCACGGGATCTAGCCAACACACGGCATCACCCATTACGGGATCTAGCCAACACACGGCATCACCCATCACGGGATCTAGCCAACACACGGCATCACCCATCACGGGATCTAGCCAACAAGACCAGGATCAAGGATACGCATGGTGGCCAGCCAGCGTTTTGGGAAGGATATTGGATAGGAAAAATAAAATTTTACTCAAACACAAATGCAAAATTTGCCTCATAAACACATCAATGCATATACATAAAATAATCATCATCGTTCGTTATTATCAGCTATATCAATACAATGCAATTACATAGGTCCAACAACGATAGTGGAGGAGGTAGAGGACCCCACGTAAATCGGTATCGGACGAATCCTCCGCCCATACGGTCAACCTGCTCATACAGTTATTGATGTTGATCAGCAACAAAGGTTAGCAAACAATGCTTGACTCCAGTTCAGTACAGCACTCATGCGGCATGTGTGCGCGTAGCCCACACACAAAACCACTGACGTCAAAAGGGTCGGCCACCGTCATCCATACATATTAATCAGTAAAGGACCGCTCGTCCATCCTCTCTTCACACTAAGGTCAGGTCATCTGCTAGGATGTCATCATCAACCTGCAACACTCAAAAAACAGGTGGTGGACAACATTTCCCACCCAAATATTAGTTCCATGAACCTTCGTAACTATAGATGAAATAAAATTCTACTCTTACAAAGTGGTCCGGTCTATTAAGCTATATCTATATATCAGGCATGTTCAACCTGCGCGTTTGTCTATAGTTATATTAGCTACAACAGTGTTGGAGCCCATATTTTACGCATAAGGTAAAATACAAAAGACACAGAATTTTCTCAGGTTCTGTCTGACAGTGCTATTTTAGATAATCAAATATAAAGTTATCAGGATACCCATATTTTGCAGTGCTGATAAAATAGTCAAAACTTAATATATTCAACATTAGTTTTATCCACATCAAACAGGAAAACAAAATGGCAAGAACAAAGAGAGGCATATGTTCAGCCGTGAACAGTCGGACTGTGCATGATAAATATGAAATGATTTCAAACCATGCAGATCCAAGGATTTCGAAAATACTAGTGCTATAATTATTACTCATGTAAGAACATGTTTAATCCAATATTGAATATTTTTAGGCATAGTGCAAGCTGTAAAATTGTTGAACTGTTTGCCAACTGAGCCATAAAAGAGAAATTTACAAGCTACCAATATTACAAAGCAAGAGTAGTGCAGTCTTATTTCTAAAAATGATTCCACTCAGCTTATAAATTTACTACAATAAACCATAAAAGTTAATAAAGACACTCAAATGTTGGTATTTTATAATTAATTCAACATTTTATTTATAAAAATAGACCTTTCTTACTGAAATGAATGTTTTTATTTATCATTTGTCTACTCTTTCACTATGTAATTCAACTTTAATTTTATGTATTGTAAACTGACTAATCACAACTGACTTCGAAAAAAAGCATGAGTAGTCCACACAATTACTTTTATTGGCTAAGAATAAATACTGCTAAATGGGAAAAGAGATAATATGGATTGTCACATTATGTTCTTTAAACCCACTTATCATTATCCTAATAATCATATTCCTAACTGTCTTGCGTCCCAGAAGAGCTAAGCAATAAGGTTGGCACAACATTTTATTGGTTTATCACTGGTTGTCATCTTGAATATAGATGCAACTAACTTTGCAAATGAATAAAATAAATTGTATTTACCGAGCATAACACTAAGGCTTTTTATTTATAAAAGATTAGCAGTCACCTGCCTTAAGACTTTCAACCTAAAATGCTTAGAGATGGGCTTTTATAAAACCTAAGTGAGTGCATATGTCCATAAAGAAATCTACTGTCCAGATCTCATGTTTCTAGCTTCAGTGGTTTGGGTTAAGCAAAGACGTATCATGGTCGGAACAAATCATTCTATACAGGTATAAAATTAAACGACAAATATTAAGATACTTGAGCTGCAAGTTGACAGTAACAATTTCAACATAATGTTAAAATGAAATCATGTAGGCACCTACAGAGTCCACAAATATATAATAAAACCTATTTTGTAACTTTACAAATATTAGCTTTAAAAATGTGTAACAGAAATTTATTTTGATGTCTACCTTCTGAATATATCTGTACTAATATAATAAAACTGAAGTTTGTTTTGTTGAATGCACTTATCTGTGAAATTACTGGTTTTATGCAAATAAATATTTTTGTGGTCGATAGTCATTTATCAAGAGAGGCTTCATATAATCGCGCCGTTAGCCTCATGTAATGTGTTACCAAGGGCTATAAATAATGTTTTGATTCCTTTAATGTTTTACTATTGGGGTAACCTATTGACTACCAATTGAATTCATATTAAGCACATCGATTAGGTTATTTAAACTGAAAGCAAATCAGGCAATTTATACAAAGGATCTATATCAGAGCTTCAACTTGAAAAGGGCAGTTATTTCGTTCTTTACTAATAATTACATTAGTAGAACCACATAACAACAAAACTATTTTCTCTTTCTTGTGTAGTTTTACAGAAAGTTTCCGATATGGCCTAACGATTAATAAGTAGACATGAGACAAGAGCCCCAGCCGCAGGCATAACATGACTATAAGCACAGTAGCACTGCTATATACCAAACGTGGATAAACAACAGTTACCTATAAGTTCTATTTGGGGTGTAACGTTCGTAATTTTGACTTTATAATGTTTATCTGGTAATCCTTACGGGGACCGTAGGTAATCGTGTAAGCACCATAATTTATAAAATTATGGATGTTTCTCAAAAACCCTAATCAAATCAGCTCTGGATAAATACCTCTGGTCAGTGCATCAACAGCCCGCATCTGCAACCCCTGGTAGCACTCAGAGCAGAACAGCGTTCACGCCACAGCACACCCCGGTGCGTGCACCCCGTCGTAGTCGCTCTGTCGCTCTCGCTCGTACGTGGCCTCACGTGAAGTGTAGACGTACTTGCCATAACTCCGACACACCTTGTGGTCTCCGATCAGGGTTGACTAGCGCCAAACACGGCTTCCAAGCGCTTGTCGCATCAGTCTTCAGGTCATCATTGGTAATGGCGGCCAAGCCAAGAGACCCATCACTCTCGCGCCAACCGTACATCCCGAAGTCTCTTAGGGGGCGTTTATCCAACCACTGCTGTCGGCGATACGCCAGGGTTATCGTGTCCAGACTCCATTATAATAAAAACACTCACGTTACATTACTTGGTTTATTTTCAGACGATTTCTAGCACAGAATTGAATTAAAATGTGACCTACAGTCCTTTTTATGAACTAACCGTCATTACACTTAATGTTTAAGAACTGCCACTTCCTTTTCAACATATAATTGAAATTACTGTACAATTAATTATCAAAAATCAACATTTATATTGTTATGAATTTTGCACAACACCATATCGAGGGTTCACGGGCAAAATGTATTAAGCGACATTTTTTAAACTTTACAGGAGAGCGTTTTAAAGTTTCAATTTTACGAAAAAAAATCGGTATAAAAAAGTATAAGGTTATTAACGAAAAAGTGACCGAAGTTGATTTCCATGACAAAAGCTGCATAATTGAGTATAGTTTTCATTGATTTTAAGCTACTATTAATGGAAATAGAAGTCGCTTGATACAATATTACCCCAGTTTACTTTTATTTAGAAACAGGCTAAATGATATAAGTGCCATAAATTTCACAATACAGTTATAGGAAAAACGATTTAAGCGACACTCTGGCATTATTTTGTGTAAGGCTAAATATATGAACAACCATTGGAATACTAAAATAAAATCAGGCTAATCGGTTTAAGCAATCGAAATATCATAAAGTAGTTGCAAATTAAAATGATTTATGTAGCACTTTTCTCTAAAAGTAAATTGTTTGAAATAACAATTAATTTGTATGTATAATTAGGATTGGCGGTTAGATGAACATTAATTTGGACTATTGTTTATTTCCTACCTATGAAAAATGTAAAGACATTTTAAAATAAACCAAATGCGTGTTTAAAATCAGACAAGTGATCGTTTTTATTATAGACCAAGGATTAACATTTTTCGCTATTTTTTGAAAAATATTCAGCTACAAGAAATACATATTTTTTAGATAAATTACACACAGAAAAATCATCGTACTCATCACACCACAATTATTCTTGGATGATTTGATTCTGATAAGATATTTTTTTTGTTTAAAGTATTTTTGTCTGTTCATTTCAATATCCGTGGATGTCACTATAAGCAGAAATTTCCAAAAAAGAATTTAGTTTACGCATGCCAATGTCATTGCTAAGCATGAAGCCCGGGGTTTGATTCCCAGGTCGAGAACAGTGTACTCAAGTTTTTCCATATAGAAATTCTCAGTAGCACCGCAGTCTGGAATTGTGCCTAGTAAGTGGCAACAGGGACATCCCATGTTTCATGTGATAATATAACTGGTAAAAAAGTGTGTCAAATATCTCTGCCCTCTACACTTCTACCTCTCCAGAGAAATACAGGCGTAGGTAAATTTATGTTATGTCAGTTATTTAGTTTAGGACTTTAGATTATGTGTAATAACAGTCATCATTATCCTAGCATTATTCATGGTTGCATCCTCTGCTATTTGCTTAGCAGCCCAGGGCCCGATATCTTGTCGAACCTGATAAGGTGCAATATGTACCTACGGGATTCTATGGGATAACTATGTTCTTTAGTTAGACTAGTGTCAGGATATTTGAGGGTGCTGACTCTCCGTACCGACTGTCAAATATCTTCATGACAGTTGGGACCGACGGCTTAACGCGCCCTCCAAAGTACTATACAAGCAATAATTTTCAGGTAAATACGCACATAACGTTAATAAGACTACAAGTTGTTCAAAGTTATTGGTGTGTGCCAGCTTTCGAATCCGAGACCCTCTGCATTGCAGTCGGTTCGTCTCACCCCTAGACTATCGCACTATCTGTGTTCAATTCAGTTGATAGCGCATACATACACTTACATAGTCTCACGCCTGTAACCCCGAAGAGGTAGGCAGAAGTGTATTGCTACACCCACTTTTCGCCAGATTTATTTTATTCCCACGTAATAATTGGCGAGCCTATTGCCGTACCGGGCACATTCCAGAATCCGTGCTGTTACTGTGAATTTCCTAACAGAAAAACCCAATAACATATTGCCCGACCCGGGAATCGAACATGAGACTTTTTTGCACATTTTTGCCGCAAGACCAACGAGGCAGTCAGTAATAGTTCTGCTGATCATCATCCTCTTAGCGTCATCCCAGTTTCAATCTGGGATCCACTTTCTAGTCTAACCGGATTTGGCTGAATTTTAGCTTTTCCACAGAGCGACTGCCTGTCTGACCTCCGCAACCCGAAGGGATAGCGATATTCCATGGTTTATACTAGTGTCAGTTTATTTAGAAGGTACTGACGCCCTGTAACGACTGTCAAAAATCTTCATGACAACCTGGACCGACGGCTTAACGTGCTCTCCGAGGCACGGGACAAGCGATAATTAACAATTCAATACGCACATAACTCCGAAAAGTCATTGTGGATTCAAACCCGATACCCTCTGCATGGCAGTCTGTTGGTATATCCACTCGGCTATCGCTGCTTTCCAGTAATAGTTCTGCTGATAGTAACACTAAATTATAGATTTTAATAAACACAAACAACTACCTACTATTTATTAAGGAAACATTTAAAAAACAATTATGTAAGTAAGTACTTATCCCTACTAATATTATAAATTTGAAAGTGTGTATGTATGTATGTATGTATGTATGTTCCGTTTTCACGCTAAAACGGCTGAACCAATTTTGTTGAAATTTAATATAGAGATATATTGGACCATGGAGACGGACATAGGCTACCATAAGTTGCAAAAATTAAACTGGGAGGGATTGTAGGGAGGGTAGAAGTTTGTACGGCACAGATTTACCTCTTGGAAGTAAGAACGCATGCGCTAATAATTGAGTGTTGCGCATGTGCTAACATATCTGTCAGTACTGTCACGTCATACATAATGTCATATTGTGCGCGTTGAAAAACCAGCCAGTTACATTCAGTACAGCCAAAGAGGTTTGATTACTAATAATACATTCGAAATACTAAAATACTTTTGCCTCGACCTATTTCATAAAATTGTTCGCATATATAAACTAATAATTACATATTAAGCTTAATCGGCTGAAACGATTTTCTCTACTTATATTAAAAATGCAAAAATGTTTATAGAGATATATTGAACATGTATTAGAACATGGCTTAGACATCTGACTGTATGCAAAGTGATGTTATTATGTAGATAACGGAAGGTAATGTCATGGATACTGACCGAGTTACTTTGTACCCCATAGAGTTTCTGAAGTGTTTAGAATAATCAGGAGTGTCTTCACACATCTTGAGACTGAAAGTAGATTTGTGTTACCCCGAATTTAACGCGCGCGAAGCGGCGGGCAAAAGCTAGTCTATAATATTTTTTGTTTAAGCATCGAAATGTATAGGCAAATAATACTTTCAATTCAGTTTTACGCTCTCAAAATAGTACTATAATAAAATTATGTTCATTCAATGTGAACATTCTAATTCACAATAATTAATACTGTCTGATCGAGTGTAAGAGACACACCGTGTAGACTGTTTATATTTCGAATACATTTTACAGTAAGTTAATAATAAAATAAATTAATCACCTTTTTATTTTTTATTTATTTTATAGTCTCACGCCTGTATCCCCGAAGGGGTAGGCAGAGGTGTAATATTACACCCACATTTCGCCATGAACTTTTAGGTCCCTAAAAGTTCACCTTTTTAATGTATTTTAATTTCTTTATGAATTTCGTTAAATTATAATTAGACTAGCCGTTTCCCGCAGTTTCACCCGCGTCCTGAGGAAACTACTTCGCGTACCCGAAAAACCCAAATATCGTACGGACCCCTATTTTTTCTAAAATAAAATATTTCCTATGTTACTCGCAGATAATGTAGCTTTCTAATGGTGTAAGATATTTTTAAATCGGTCAAGTAGTTTTTGAGTTTCATCATCATCATCATCCTAGCGCTGTCCCGGTTGCGCTCCAAAACCCACGCCTTGGAGCCCGGGGTCCGCTTGCCGGCTATATCTCCTCCACTTCGCACGGTCTTCAGCATCCCTGGTGGTTAGTTGGTTGGCACGCATATCATCGCTTACTACGTCAAGCCAGCATTTTTTTGGCCTTCCCCGTTTACCGGGGCCCGGCGGAGGTAGCATGGCAAGACATTTGTTACCCATGTAAGATGCCGGTTGACGTAAGACGTGGCCATACCAGCGTAGACGACACTCTTGCAGTTTGTCAGCAATGTCACGGACACGAAGGCTACCCCGGATGCGGGAGTTCCTAATGCGGTCCTTCCGCGTGACACCACACATCCAGCGCAGCATGTTCATCTCCGTGGCACGCAGACTCTGCTTGTGTCGCTCAAGCACAGGCCACGTCTCACTGCCATATAACAGGACATTTATAGTATTATATTGAGTTTATCCATTACAAACAAACAAACAAAAATACAAATTTTTCTCTTTATAATATTATAAATAAAAAAAAAAATAATAATAAATAATATATAATTACATAGTGTAGATATAGATTATGCACTATTTTACGCCACAACAACGCAATATTTCAATAACCAGGTGATGATTTTGTCCAAATAACACATAACATGCCCATACTCGTACACGGTTCACGGCGACTGAAGCACCGCGGGGCCACGCGCGTTACTCACAGTGACGTAAATCAAATACTCTGGCGCCGAAACGATGTCTTACCCGACAACGGATAAACGATTTATACAAAATTTTGACTATCTTAACGAATATAGATTTCCTAATTCCAGAAGTGTAAAAATGTTTTAACTTCCACCACTTAGAATACAATATGTCTGATGAGACGAGTCTTTATTAATTCAGTTCAAGAAGAAGGATTTAACCGCCGAGTATAAAGAATTTTTATTAAATATGAAAATGATTTATGCGCCTGTGTGTATTAATATCAGACGCATGGTAAATGGTTTAAGCGACATAAGGTATGGATTTCAGCAGCAGGCTAAATGTTTTAAGCGACATCAAGTATGAATTTCAGGTGCAAGCAAAATGCTGTAAGCGACAGCATGTATATATTTTAGGCGCAGGCAAGACGATTCAAACACCTTATCTAACCAAACTTATGCCGGGGAAAATAGCTCAAGTCAAAAACACTAAATATTTCGCCTGTATGAAGTCCATTTTTTCTTAAATTGTAAAAAAATGTTGTCGCTTCAATCAAAGGTACTCCGAACTGCCCCTAAATTTACTATTGTTTTAAGCGCCAAAAAAGTGCTCAGATCAGCACGAAACCGAGTGCAAACGACGCAGAAAAATCCGGCGATTCCGATTATGTATATAACTCAATATCGGCCAGGATGTCGCTTAATACATTTTGCCCGTGAACCCTCATGATTTATTTTATACGAATAACATATTTATTTTAATAATCAAACGCTGCTTTACAACATTGTCAACAGATGGCGCTATCAACAGGATGTAAATATAAGCACATGTTATTTATTACCGTAAACATAAAAATAAGTATCAGAATAATGTTATTTAATACTATTTGATTTAACTTTGAAAGTTTCTGGAGTTATCTTAATAATTAAGCGATAAATTAAATACCCAATATTTATAAAACAGTGAAGAAATACAGTGTCTAATATTCTAAAGTAGTGAAGTTCTCAGTTCTGTGTCCACAAATAGTTATTTAAATATCAAATCTTAAATATTATTAACATTTTCGTAACAATATAATCATTATATATTAATTTGTGCCCATAATAATATATACCTACTCAAATTAATAATTGAAAATCTGCGTTCGTCAAATTCAAGATCAAAGACTAACAATTTTAATCAACAAACAATATTTTACTAAGTGTATATGAGTATCTGATAGACTAAGAAACTACTTCAAACAATATTATTACCAAGTAATATCCGAAAAAGTACGCAAAGAATGTTATTATTAGATACAGCCAGATAAAATTTAATATTGAGCACGAAACCTTAATACCTGTAGATTCCTCATAAATACTTCAATTTTCAGCTCGCGGTATATTGTGCTGAACCAATTTCTCTTTTATACCTTTCCGTGTGGATTAATTAATATAATCCTTTACAAAATGAAATTTATTAGATGATAGGGATATTATTTTTCTAATAAAGATGGTAGATTGTGAAAATGTAAGAACTTTGATTCAGTTTTGAGAGAGTGTGAATATAGCATCAAACATTAATACGATTTTAGACGAAAATAGATATTAAAATGTAGGTATAGCATTTGGTGAGTTTTATTCTCGAGGCCTCTTTACACAACAAGGACTAAATTTAATATAATACCAAACTAAGTCCTAGATTTAGAGTTTTTAGAAAGCTTTTTAAGATGGTACCTAGTTATTTATTTTAATCCTACATATTTTGCCCCAAAGGCTTTTCGAGACAGGAGCTTTACAAAACTATCTAGTATCTTTTACTCTATGTTTAATTACTTGATACAAAAGGGGTAGAAATGTAAGGCAGTTGTAACCTGTTACTTTTCTGTATTTGAACTACTATACACTAAAGTATCATTAGATTTTACGTAAAAAAGCCACAGAACTTACAAAAGAAAGCCCACCCAAATTTCAGTTAAAAAGTAAGATTCTGTGTCTTTGTCGTAAATACATTAATGCTTCAAGTTTTTCCCTCCTTTTTTGAAGTGTTGACAACGTGCTGCATTTAATTTCTAAAGCAGCTGATCATAAGTTGAATAAACTATTAACCGTTAGAAAGGCTACGCTAGACTACGCTTACTTTCCAATTTGGTATCTAAAGCCATTCAACTTTTATATCCGTGGCGATTAAATTCCTCTTAGGTCGTTTCCAATAACTGCTCCACAGCTAAGCAACGGTAGTAAAGTAATCAATATTCGGACTTGTCTTGAGCTAAGTTAGCCGAGATGTCGTGTTGACTTCTCAAAGAACATTACGGACCGTTAGAGGCTTTAAGGAGCCTACGGATAATGGTTCTAATCGCTTTGTGATTTCCTTGGGAAGTTCAGACAACGCTGTTTAGTTGCATGACCTTAGACATAAAAATGTTAACTTTAAGGAGGTCATTTTTGTTATAATGTTTGTTTGTTTTTGAAGGCGAACATGTAAAATAAATTTATTTAGGTCCCACTCACCTGATTAAAAATTAATGCTCTCAAATCTTTCGTCATTCTTTGGCAACATTTTCTGTTATTTTGTCTTTTTGAAGTTGTTGAAGATGACCTTTATTTTTTTTACTATTCTTGTTAAATTTAATAATGGATGCCGAATCATAGACCCCTAGAGTCGCCCACCTATTTATGTAGCAAGTAACTGTTTACATTCATACAAATTCTTCTTATGATTGTTCCATTATAATCGGTAAAGCGTTCCTATGATTACCCAAGACAAACCGACAAAATATTTTTCGCTTCATCTATAAATTAAGAACGATCCCAGTATTCAGGCGCTCAAATTAACGTATAAATGATACAGACATTTCTTCTCTAATCTTCTTCGAAAAGTCAAAAATAACAATAATCAACATAATCCTAAAAACTATGGGATGCATTAAAGGAAACATATGAAACGCCACGAAAAACCAATTATAATCAAGAACTCTTAAAATTGCACGACTTTCCTAAAACTGCTCTAAATCACTGCAATAATCACTTTGTATCAGTGGAAAAAAATCTTGCAGACCGAATTCAGGCAAAATTATCTACAACAGAAAACAAGCTAGCTTTAAATATAGAAAACAGGACACACTACAGCGACTTCATATTCCTAGTGCCGACCGACTTTGACGAAGTTAACGCAGTAATACTCAATATCAAGAATGACAGCGCCCAAGGACTGGATAATTACATCCGAAAATCCATCCTTGAACCTTTTACTTTCACATGTAATCTGAGTATGGCCACCGGAGTCTTTCCTGAAAGCTGGAAAGTAGCTTCTGTTTCATTAATTTACAAGGCTGGAAATAAAGGCTGTCCTGATAATTACAGACCTATCGAACAACTAAGCAACAACGAAACCACCTGACACCTGCATAAAACTGCATAATATAACATGTTACAACGATAACACCTCCAAGCCAAGCTTTCATTGTCCGGAAATTGGACAAGACAACCATGTAAAATATCTGGGCATAATCATTGACAAAATGTTGTCATTTAAAAAACACATTATAGTCCTAGGGAAACGTGTACGCAAAGTAATTTATGTAATGAAACTACTACGCGACTGCGCATCCATAGAAAAAAGAAAATTGGTATACACAGCTTTATGCCAATCAATTATACAGTATTGTCTAGTGATCTGGGGTGGCGCCACTAAAACTCACATGTTGGTATTAGAAAGAGCCCAACGAGCCGTGCTCAAGGTCATGTTGCACAAACCGTTCCGTTTCCCAACTGATAACCTGTATTCAGAAGCAGCAGTACTCGGGATTCGGAAACTTTATGTTACTACGTAGCGTGTTAAATGCAAATAAAGATATCGCGAAGTCCCAGCCTCTTACCTCAAAACACACGCAGGCCTAGAATACCTCCAGTAGCAGTCAGATCAACATTCGCCCAAACGTCTACCAATATTTTTACACACACATTTATAATAAAGTAATAACATTTCTTAACGACACAAATCTCACAGGCCGTCAAATGAAAAATATACTAAAGATCCATTTTCTGGATATTTCGTACATTGAAATAGAAAATTATTTCCTAAATTTAATTAGATAGGTACCTTCTGTGCACCGCAGAAACATTTATATCACACACAAAACACCAGACGCACACACACTACACAGCACCTTACTCACATAATATAATTATATTTTTTTTATTTTTTGCCATGTTACAGTTTAAAATTGACCAATAATTTTTATTAACTAATAATGCTATTTAGTATGACGTAGCATTATCTTTCCTCATATTGTATTTAATAATAGATTTTGTAAAAGGTTCTTTACGATTTATGGTGCACAAAATACAGGCATAGCTTAGTTTGGGACCATCTACACTTCATTTGTCAACTGTTTTTTGGAAATAAATATACTTAGTTACTATTTTAAACTGTTGCTTATGGCTTCGTATCAAGGAATTATTACAAGCACTTAGGAAAATCCCGTTATTTCAAAATCAGAGATAGACATGTGAATTGTATTTATATGTATAGAGTAAAGATAACGAGTACTTGCAAAAAAGTTTTTCAAATATCACCACGCCTTTAAGTCACACGTCCCAGAAAAGCGGTCATAAACTTTTCAGACATCTTGCCCTATCGTGTTCACGCAATAACTAACTCTGTCAATATCCATGTTTTAGCGTCATGCGAACAATAAAAATCTTTCGTCTCATGTAACAATCTTTTACATGTGAGACCTTTTTATCGAAAAGGTTTTAGACAAAACTGTTATGGCTGCCAAACGGACACCTGTGACGTCTTAAGAACCTACCCTTGGTAATTTGGAATTATAAGGCAGGCATACAAAGGAAAAAAAATCTTAAGACATATCAATAAAATTGATATTTGAATGTCAATAATTGCACATGAACTAAAGTGCACATATTACATCAAATAAAAAATTTCGTCATACTGTATCACGCAATTTTTCTATAATAATATCCTATTTCTTATTCTTCTTTGTCGCAAAGACTCCAAAAGCATTCGCCGTTTTTTTTGTCATACTGAACAACGAACGAAACCAAACCTCGCTATGAACATATTCATAATCTCTCAAATTTACTTTCCATTAGTTAGAATGCTCGTCAGAACGCTGGATAGATTGTTCGCTAAAATACTCTCGTTTGTTTTTTTCATTACAGGTAATGTATCAGCACCATAAGAAAGTTGTTGAATATTTCTCTATTTTTCCGCGAGCAAGCTTATCGCATAAGCAGGTCGTGTGGGCTCTGAATAATAATAGTGTTTAACACTTGGTTTTGCTTTATAGTTTCCTGTATCGTAGGTTATTTAAGAAGCGCGAATGGTTTAATAATGGTTTATGGTTAGCTTTATGTTGTGTTAAATATGGTATTCGACATAGGTGCAAAAGATTGTATGGAAGAATAACAGCATGTAAATACAATATAAAGTCGTTGTGGAGCGAAAACTCACTAACTAACAAAAAGTTCCATATTCTTCCACTGGTTTGCATGTACATAAGAGTATTGTGTGTTTTTGTGAAACTACATCCACAGTATTTTAGTAAATTTTCAGAAATACCCGGTAGAAATTCTAGGAACAAATTTAAACTTCTTCGCCCTAGGTGTAGACTAGACATCTATGGAAAAAATGTATATGTTAAAGCTATAGAGGTTTATAATAAGTTATCAGACAAATTCAAAGAACTACCTATTACCATGTTTAAAAAAGGAATCACAGCGTGGCTTGCAGAAAAATGTTTCTACAACTTAAGAGAATTTATGACATATAGAGAAAATAATGCAATGACATAATATTATTCAAATTACAATGTATATCTATTAATCTAATTCAAATGAATATTTATTCCATTTTTTGACATTCATATAGGACTTATACTTAATTGCTATCAATTATTACTAATCATTAACTTTATTATAGAATTGATATAGAATAATTAACTTATAATGATATAATTTAACCCTGTATTTATTAAGACTGACCTATTCACACACCATTGTTATGGTAGAATGTGAGAATATTGTTAATACCCTACCACCATTCTGTAACCACATTTCTTGTGAGCAAAATGATTTTCTTTTTTAAATTTTTTGATAGTCGCTTCTAAAATATATTGAAACTTAGAACTTAAATAACTCTTAAATGGTTAGGATTAGAAAGATTATGCCTATGACCAAAATATGTATCATATAAATTATGTAAATAAAATGAAATAAATAATTTTAAATGCATGAATCTTACATCTACTTTAATAATTCGATTATATTTGAATTAATGATTTTTCGCACAAGTAAAAAAATACTTTTTTGCTATTTAGTTATTTATTCACGTAATTTAGTTAATATTTTTTACTTTGTTTAGTTAAGGATTTTTAAACATACATTTTTGTAACTTAGTGATTTATTCACTATATTATACGTATATTATACGATTTAACTCATCAATATTGTGTCTGCGAAAAGTCACTAACACTGTTCCGTGTGGTGACGGATCAAGAGGGAGGAGAACAAGGAGTGTCACCACCCCATTTCATACCGAGAGTGTCGTATGAGGCGACTAAGGGAAACACACTTCGCAACGAATATCATTGCTAAGAGAGAGAAATCTGGAAATAAAACCCTATACCAACCCGATTGGCCAGCGTGGTATAGTAGGCTAAAACCTCCATACGGAGAGGCCTGCAGTGGACTGCAAAAAAAAGGCTGTTGACGAGGAAAAGTCACAAAGTCATCATCATCATCATCAGCCTTTAACAGTCCACTGCTGGACTAGGCCTCTCCTTTGAAAGGAGGAATTGGCCTACTATACCACGCTGGACAAACGGGTTGGTATAAGGTTTGTATCAAGTTTTCCTTCTCTTACAGTGCTGTTCTCTGCATAATATGCTCCCTCTGTCGGCTCTTACGACACCCATGGGATGATATGGGGTGGTGACATTCCGTATTCTTAATCCGTCACCACACGGACAGTCACAAAGTGCTGTTAGTGAATTACAAGTCAAAACATGCTGCAACGAAAAGTAATTAAGTACGTTTCGTGACATTGTAAATAAAATATTGGTAGTAGTTTGCCTAAAGTGCCTAAACGATCTAATATGAGTTTTAACCAAGTTCTAATTCTATTCACATTATTATTACGTAGTTACTTAAGGCGGCTTTACGTATTATTTCTTTAGTTCTCGTATTATATATTATTATAGTATGTATCTATGTATTTATCGCTTATACAACATGTAACAAGTTTAATGCACATCTTGAAAGTACTTTGTTCAGAATCGGCAACTGAATCCATTTCCGTCATTTTTAACATTGTTTATTTTTAGTCTTAAAATAATTAAAATAACGTAAATTGTAGTCACTCATTTTTAAAAAAATTGAGCTATTCGAAAATAAACCTTAAATCAAAGCAGAACGGCTTATTTTTAAATGCATTTGTTAAATGGTTCCACCTTGACTTACACAAACGCACACATTAAAACAACACAATTTAAAAAAAAAAGAGCTATTCGAAAATAAACCTTAAATCAAAGCAGAACGGCTTATTTTTAAATGCATTTGTTATATGTTTTCACGTTGACTTACACAAACGCACACATTAATACAACACAATAGACGGCAAAAGACAATAGCACACAATTGACCACCAAAATGTCTATCATCTATCTTTCACTAACGTAGGTAATAAACAACGGGAAAGAGCGAGACGTAATGTCTCGCTCGCGCTGGCGCATGACAAGCGCAGCGGGCGATGCGCTTAGACATGTTATGACAAGTACAACTGGGAATATCTATCTGATTCTATCAGTGAGTGCTGTGAAAACCTTTTTAAAAGTTCACTTGTTTACAAAATGTGTAATGGTGTATAATTTAATCATTCAACAACAAAGTGAAAAGTTCAAAATCATCTTGATGTTGACTTGTCACCCCTGGACTTTCTCATTGTGGAGAAATATTAAATCACCAGTTTATTGTGACGAGAGAAAAAGTGCCGAGTAGTTAATTAATTAAGATACTAGCTGCTTTTGAAACAGTGAAAAGATATGATTTGTTAGGAAATACTGAAGTGCTAAGTGCTACGTGGACGAAAGAAATGTGATTTAAGCCTGTAAGTTATTTTATTATTCTATTATTGTAAGTATTTAGATTCACAAGACAACTTTAAACACGCCTTGTTTATTTCTCTCATTGATATTCTTTTATTTTATCTGATTAAGTTAAGATAGACACAATAGTCACTTACGATGTTAAGAAACAATAGATCGTGCATATTAATAACAAACAATAAATGATTCGACTGTCCACACCATAGCTTAAAAGTGTGATGGAAAGAAATACTCATAATATCTTTGGTAATATCAACAGTAGCCGACAAATTGTTCAAACATCATTTTTGTAAACCCCACTCTATCAGAGTGTGGTTTACAGACTGAATTTCATACATTTTGTTATATCGTATTGTGTTTCGTTCCTATCAGATCGCTGTTGTTTGTTTACCATAGCAACCGTTTCGTTTGTGTGCGTGCGTAGATTTAAAGTGACCACGATTTTCACTTTTAATTGAGTTAATACTTTCTTTAAAAAACATTATTTACGCAAATAAAAAAAATATTTCAATGCATGCATTATGATTGTAACAAGGTTTTCTAATTGGGGTGTCTGAGGATGTGCGTTATTTCCATTACACCTTGTATATATTGTATAACATAGATATTATATTTATATATGTACATACGTATATGTATATACTTACCTACTTATTTAAGTATTATATTATTTTACATGTTATGTCTATTATTTGTAATATTGTAATTATAGAAAGTACATATTTAATACACCTACTACGTTTCTCAGCACCGCTCAAAGGTAGACTGGCAGATAATGCCCAAGGCATTAAGTCAACCTGGGGGCTTATTCACTATGACCACTTAAATACCATGTCACGGTAATAATATCTAACAGTATTGTAACTCCGTACAAACGCACGAAACTCGAGTTATACCTACGCGCCTCGAGCAGAGTACCCATTAGACGGTGCGGACTGTGCCTACAGTACCCACAGCCACGATCGTGCCGCAGCTCGCATGCGGCGCGTCTGGTAGGTATATAACTCACGAAGGCGGCTGAGTTACAATACTGTTAGATTATATTACCGTGACCATGTTCAAGACGTGTGTCGTCGTGACGTGCACTAGACGTTAACGTGATTCAGTAACGCGACGTACCACGACAATCAAAATATTGTATTCAGTATGCCATATGATGCCATACGACAGCTTGTCTATGCCTAGTTATTAATTTCACAACATTCGCTCATAAATCTTTATGCCGGTTTGCCGGCTCAATTTCGATTTTATAAATATTATTTTACTAACTTGTAATTTTCACTATATGCTACAGTACAAATAAAAAAGTAAAATTGGGCAAGTGCGAGCCGGACTCGCGCACGAAGGGTTCCGTACCATCATCTATAAAAGAAAATCACGTTCGTTGTATGTATACTTAAATACTTTTAAAGTTACTACCTGTTTATTAAGATCAAGTAACAAATTGCTTAAAAATTACTTTTGTTGTATGGGAGCCCCCCTTTATTATTTACTTTTTTTAATTTCATTATTTTTTTTAAAAGGTAATATACAACTACATATTCTGTGAAAATTTGAAGCGTCTACCTGTTACAGTTAGTAATTTTTAGCAAAAACTACGAAAAGAAACACGTTTTTTGTATGGGACCCCCCACCTCTTAATATTTTAATTTTTTTCTTTTTAGTATTTGTTGTTATAGCGGCAACGGAAATACATAATTTGTGAAAATTTCAGCTTTCTAGCTATCACGGTTTATGAGATACAGCCCGGTGACAGACAGACAGACAGACAGACGGACAGACAGCGGAGGCTTAGTAATAAGGTCCCGTTTTTTACCTTTTAGGTACAGTACCCTAACAAGGTTAATAAAACTTAAATTATATTATTTTAGTTCAATTTCGCCAGGAACAATCTCAAAATAAAAAATTGATCTGAAAAGTTTATTTAATTTTTTGTACTTAAGTCAATTTTTGAACGATAACATAAATATATGATGACATTGATGACAGACATGACAGTTGCAGTCGCGCTACAATATAAAAAAATATAAGTGCGGTTAGTGCAGCAAATAACCCAATTCTAACAGAATCTAATAAATCATAGTGGATTTATTATTTATCCGAAGACGAGTGAGACGCTGGCGCCAGCGACGGGCGTAAATTTTCATTAAACATAATATTTAATTAAACAACTTTGACACGGACACTGGTAAATAAAAAAGCAAATAAACTTAGCATTTAACTACTAACGGATACTGAAAATAATATAAAACAAATAAACTTAATACTTATTTATCCTCTATCGTTTTACAATAAACGCGTTACGTGACCTCTTAGCTCACGGAATTTTGACAACTAAAACCGCGTCCAAAACGTGCGCTACCGTGCTTCTCAAACTTGAAGTTGGCAAAGTGAATACCGTTTAAGCCAATAACGTGCCGACGTGGGTAACTAGCACGTTAAAACACGTTAAGACTTCAAAATGGTCATAGTGAATAAAGGCCTTGCCACACGATACAATTTTACCACTGATCAAATTTTCAATCGAATTGGCTTTGCCCGTCTACACGACACAATCAAATCACTGATTTGCATTCCGTCCACCCGATTGGTTAAAAGCTGGTGGTACCGCCCACCCGATGAACTTGGGTTGGACGACTGGCGTCTACACGTCACGATTTCATCAAGTGATTTAGTCAAGCTGGACGTAAAATTGTGCCGTGTGGCAAGGCCTTAAGCCCCCTGTACACAATTAAGTGCATAAAATAAATTAATGTTTTATTTAAATCCATTTACTAGACCGTGCGAGAGAGAGAGTTGCAAATACCCATCCATCCTCACAAACATTAGCATTTACTTGGATTTAGGTGACTGCTTCACATTTAAACTACTTTTTACGGATTTTATCGCAATATAATATTGGTTTACCTAAGATTACATTTAAACCAGGTTCTTCATCATCAACATATCAGCCAAACGACGTCCACTGCTGGACATAGGCCTCCCCCAAGGTTCTCCACAGAGACCGGTCTTGAGCCGCCCGCATCCAACCGCCTCCCGCGATCTTGGCGAGATCGTCGGTCCACCTTGCGGGGGGCCTAGCTCTGCTGCGTCGTCCGGTACGTTGCCGCCACTCCAGAACCTTTCTGCCCCAACGGCCATCGGTTCTTCGAGCTATGTGCCCTGCCCACTGCCACTTCAGCTTGGCTATCCGGAGAGCTATGTCGGCGACCTTGGTTCTACTTGCGGATCTCCTCATTTCTGATTCGATCTCGCAGGGAAACTCCAAGCATAGCTCTCTTCATCGCCCTCTGAGTGACCTTGAGCCTTCTGATAAGGCCCATAGTGAGCGACCACGTCTCTGATCCGTAAGACATCACTGGCAACACACACTGATCAAAGACTTTCGTCTTGAGACACTGCGGGATATCGGACGAGAAGATATGTCGTAGCTTCCCGAACGCTGCCCAACCGAGTTGGATTCGACGATTGACCTCCTTCTCGAAGTTGAACCTACCTAATTCGACTACTTGTCCCAGGTAGATATACTTGTCGACAACTTCGAGCGTAGAGTTCCCAACCTGAATAGGAGCAGGTACAACATGGACGTTCGACATGATTTTCTTCTTGTCCATGTTCATCTTAAGACCTACTTGTTGGGAGACTCTACAGAGGCCATCGAGCATTGTGCCTAGGTCTTCCATGGTCTCAGCCATGACTACGATATCGTCTGCGAATCGAAGGTAAGTGATGTACTCGCCGTTGATGTTGATGCCGAGTCCATTTCAGTCCAGAAGCTTGTAAACATCCTCCAGCGCAGTGGTAAACAGTTTCGGGGATATGACCAAACCAAGTTCTATAGAAACTAAATTAAACAGTTTCTGGATCATTCGGTTTAAATACAAGCTCAGTTAAACCATTAGGTATCATTATTGTCCTAGCGATATCCCTCTTGCATCGATGACTTGCACGGATCCGGGGTCCGCTTACTAGTCTAGATATAACAGAAAATCAGCTTTCTCAGTGAAACCAATATAAACGATTAAATCTGTAAATAGTAGTTTAATTGTAACATTAGTTTTGATTCAGAGGGCAAGAGCTCAAGCATTTCTAAAATAATCTTTTCATTTTCACAGACAAATCACTTTCTATTGATTCTGTGTATAACACCTTCCTTCATCAAGACGGACAGTCTTGATGAAGGAAGGTGCCACTGTTTTTATTATAATCGTAGCATTAGAGCATTCAACAGATAGTTATGACATAAAATAGAGTCATGGTACCATAGGATCTTATACTATCACAACAATTTAAAGCTCCTTGCACTTCTCATCTTGCAAGCAATAAGTTGCAAGGCGAGGCGTGTCTGACAATCTTTTAGAGTTTATATAGGACATAGTGCGAACATACTAGGTACACCACGACTTGCAAACTTGCAAGTTAAATTATGACACTGATAGAAGCAGTTCACACGTACCACAGCCACACCGTATAGACATGTGATGGTTTGTATGAAAATAAGAAATACAGTAAACGTGTATACTATAGTGCGTATACCGTCCAATATAAGCTACATAGCAATGAAACTAGTATTATTATGTCACATGTTGATGAGCCCACTTCTTTGCTTGTATGTCGTTAAAAAAAATACATAGTCTCACGCCTATAACCACGAAGAGGTAGGCAGAAGTGTATATCTACACCCACTTTTCGCCAGATATACTTTAGTCCCACGTAATAAGCCTATTGCCGTACCGGGCACATTTCCAGACTTCGTGCTGCTACTGAGAATTTCGTGACAGAAAAACCCAATAACACTGGCCGACCCAGGAATCGAACCCGGGACCTCCCGATCCCGCGCGCACATTTATGCCGCGAGACCAACGAGGCAGTCGTATAGGGTTTGATGTCGAGTTTTCCGTCTCTACGGAAATATGGTATTTGCATCGTGTTATCCCTTAGTCGCCTCTTACGACATCCACGGGAAGATAGGGGGTGGTGACACTTGTATTCTATGCCGTCAACCAAACGGTTTATAAAAAAAATAGAACATTTAAAAATAATTGTGTATACATTCATATGTGAATATATAGATATTTTGTGTTCTATTATGATTCTGCGCCATCTATGTCAAAAATCAACAGTCATATTTAGTCGATGTTTTGTAATGGTGGCCTTTGGTTACGTACCTGTTACCAGTAATTAACTAATATTACTATGTACCGGTACTCACTGTAGTAACATACGATTCATGCCATATGTCAGACAATGGCAACACATACACAACAAAACTGCAAAGACCGATGATATTGAATCGCGGTTTTGAAGTTTCGCACGCTATTTCTATATAAATATATACTAGTTATTAGCAAGTTTCATTGGGCTGCGGTTTAGCAGGCATAATCACCTAGTCTGGTCAGAGTATCCCTACTCCAGTTGAACGAACCAACCTTGTTGTGAGTTACATGTAAACATGAAAGACAGTTTTTGAGAAAATACATATATCTCTATCATATTGACACGTAACACAACCTGAATAAAATAGGCATGTCATATTTTATAGATATCCGTAACCAGATTTTCGCACAGATCACTTTGCAGCCTACGAAAATACTCAATGCGGTGGCACCGAATGAATTATAAATTTATTTATTCATCAGATCACGCACTGATTTATGCCAAAGGATACCATACAATTGGGAATGGCCCAATCGTATAGTATCCTTTGGCATAAATCAGGGTTGGTGTGCCGTCTGAATTATGTCGCATCAATATGGCTTGTTGGTCCTCAATAATGTACGGGGTCAAGAATGTGGAATAATTAATGCGTGGAATTTGATGGCGTTGGGGAATTTCGCACGATATGCTGTGAATTGTAGAGAATTTGTTTGAGGCTCTTGAGTTGGTGAGATACTTATGATAGCTTGTATCTTTGTCTTGAGAATTCCCGCAGCGATGCCCGCACATTTTTTTTATTTAACCATTTTGCTGGTAACCTTGAGAGAGAATTTCTGGAAATCCCTTCATAGTGCACCTCTACGGTCCCCAAAGAACATACATGCCAAAGGAGACCAATCACGATGTATGGGACTTTGGCCTGGGCGTGAACAATTTAAAATTGGAATTACAATATTAATTTTCAATAGACTAAACTAAGTAGAAAACTTTGAAGTTTAGTACCAAGTCAGTTGAATAATAAAATAAAACATACTTATTGTTAAAAATAAATATTTATTTTCATTATTCACTCCTTGTCATTAGCGCTATAGACTGTCCTACTGCTGGGCACGAGTCTCTTCTCACTGTGAGAAGGGTAAGGCCATAGTCCATCACACTGGCCAAGTGCGGGTTGACAGACTTCACAAGTCTTTCGAGAACATTTTGGAGAACTCTCAGACATGCAGGTTTCCTCACGATGTTTTCATTCACCGATAAGCAAGTGATAATTAACAATTTAATACGCACTTAACTTCAAAAGTCATTGGTGCGTGCCTTGGATTCGAACCCGAGACCCTCTGCGTAGCAGTGTCAGTCTCACCACTCGGCTATCGCGGCTCTCTTTGTTGTTATTCACTCAGTTGGCATAGTTTTTTCACACACTTCATACTCCTTAGGTATTTCTTATCGGCATATAGCTAATAGGAGCGGACTAGCAAAAAGTCGAGCACAAAAGCTAGTTAATCATAATTATGATAACTTACTTCACGTGGGTTAATCCATTGTATAATAACACTTCTGATATGTCGCTCACGTTCTGAATCACAGTTGAGGCTGTGAGACCTAATTCTCATCAGCGAAGTTCTACAGCTGACACATAGGTATTTGCCTGTAACGACCTGAATCAGAACTTCCAACTTCTTCTGATTGGTTTGCGATTTGTGGCATACGGGATATGTTTAATGCCACAGTCCAACGAGAATGACATATGTACTGGCTATGAGTCTCGTTCTGTTGACAAACCAAAATAAACAATTGTAATGCATGTGACGGCGCATTACCAGCGCCTCTTTATTATTTCACGTCGGAACGGAAATTGCATATGTCATGAAACGTCATCACGTCATTAGTACAGGTTTTAAACGAATCGAAGTGCTCCCGGCCGGTTGTGGCGAAACGAATTGCGGTCCAGTGGTGGGGGGCACTGACGGTGTTCATGTGGACTTGTCTGGCGGACTGCGGGACATTCAGTCGGGTCGCCTGGTTGATGGTACACCATGAATCCGTCTTCGGTTCGTTAAAAGACTTGCAAGTGAAAAGTGTTAGAATAATCTAGTTACCCGCCTACATCATTTGTGGGATAAAATTGTGCAATAAAACGTACACACAAGACGCGAGTGAGGGCGACTGTGCTGCTGCGGTGCTGGCGAATCAGTTGATTTCTCAACTGCTACCGTGGTGAGCGTATTCTATCTAATTTCTCTATAGGCCCTGCAAATTTTATTTGGTGGCGGTAGTTGTAAAACGTTATTGGTTGGCAGAATACTGCTACACGTTTAGTAACCTTAGGATTGTGGTGGTGAGGTCGCCGTCACATCACTAGCCGCTACAGCGTTATGGGTTCGATTCCCTCGCGAGACATGAAATTATGGTTAAAACGGGCGTTTACTGTGAAACCGGTTGAACTTTACGGTATCGTGTTTCCCATGTCATGATCTCTTGGATAAGCTTCTTTTTTAATAGCTTAAAGAAAAAGGAAAGAAAAAGAACAAATTTGTGGGTAGTAATGACTGATTAAATAGCGACCCCATTGCTGTATTTTATGCTATCGTATGGGTGCCCGATTACTACTGTGACCTAGCTATAGCGCAGATATTGAAAATACGTTTTGGGTTCGATACTTGGGTTAAAAAGAAAACGATTGTTTTTATTTCTTTTTTTCGTAATAAAACTTGAGGGTGGCTTGCGATCACGAACCTCGTCAACGCAAATAGTCTCTCTGATCGGCGTGCAGCCGTTTGTGAACATAGTATGTAACGGTAACAAGACTGAGCGTACAGGCCGACTTGCATTATTCCATGCAAGTGCGTTTTAAGTGAAGCGTGCTGGTTATTGTTGTAGTGCAGTTGTAATTTTGGTTTTAGAACCAAAACCCAGCTTCGGCTGGTGTTCTGCTAAATCTAGAACAATAACTCCGGTCTAGACTGTCATTCGCAGGGCAGCGGCGCTAAATGGTAGATTCGCGTTCGACTAATCGAATCGTACATACTAAGTTCATAGTATTAGACTGTGCTGAGCTATTGCAAAGCTATTTTATGTGGAACTGATTGTAGCGTTTGTTTCTTAAATGGACGTGTGACCTGTAGTGCTGTTTAGAACTTTAGACGTGTAGTTGGTTGGTTGATGTGGAACCTAACCACCGTAGTCTAAATTAGTTTTGGTAGATGGTACTAGCGCTATTATTTTACCGACTCGAAACGTTTTGAATACCTAACGGTGTTATTTAAACGTGATTACGGCTTAAGCAGGGCGAGGCAGTTTTACTCCTTGTAATTCTGTTTTGTACAGACAATCTGTTGCATTTAAACCTGCTTCTCTTTGTGCGTGATTTGTAACACGTTAATGGATGTTTGGTGCTACCATACTGTGGTTAATGGATGGCACTGCTAGTATTTAATTTGATCTTAAGATTGTACGTGTAAAAAAATTACCTACTGTGTTTTTAAAAATTAGTGTGATACGCTGGGAATCTTTACCAATTGCCCCCGATTCTCTCTCCAATTCCAAGTTACGTTTAGGACGTTTCGAAGTGATACAGTAAGGAAGATACCTTCAGTACAAGGTTTTTAGTAGAAGCTGTTAAACTCGATTATCAGATGTAGAAGAAAATAATTGTTATCATTGTAGTGTAATGATAATCATTTTGAATGATTTTAGTTTTCATTGTAGGTAGGACCACGTTAGTGGCCATTAGTAATGATTGTTTGCTTAACCTTATTCCCAATTGAGTTGCGAACCTTGTAAGTCGTTGTTGTGATGTTCTTGTTCTTCATACCCTCGTTTCCGTTGCTGCAGATTTGCAGAAACTGAATGAGCTGTCTGTGCGGCGACAAGCTTTTATGTTAGGAGGCATAGTTTCCATTGGTGCGTAAGCAAGACAAGCCCTTGTTGCGCTGTCATAGTACCTATCACTAATGATTGGGTTAGGATAAGTATTTCGTGCCTATTTAGAATCGACCATTAAGTTTAAACTAGCAACTACGGGCTTTGTTTGAACGCCGCGTTCTGGTGTACTTTCTGTAATAGCGAGTACCTATGTACGTATTGATGAATTCACCATGAGTTTAGTTGACACCACGATAGTTGTACGCCTTAGTTATGAGCAGGTCAGAAGTTTGTTATAAACCATACCTTAGGGAAAGCGGGTATGTCTAGGGGTACAAAGGTTGTTATTAAAGCTTCATTTTATTTTGCTTAGTAGCATACTCGCTAGATTTGAAGTAAAAGTAGAGCCCATCTTACAAACAATGCTATGAGAACGAATCAGGCAAAGCTATTTCAAAAGACATTGATGTTATAACCATTCTGCTGTTGAGAATTAGAAAATTATTGTTATCAAACATGTAAGTCGCTGTCAAATATGCATACCTAAAGTACTAGTAATATTGGAAACTGCACCGGAGTATCGTAGCGGTAGCCCCTAGAAAGCGGCATCTGGGTGATAGTCTCATCTAGCCTTGTAGCGAGGACCATAGCGTGGCCCGGCATTACCTACTAGAGGGGAGTGCATAAAGATGTGGGGTTTGGACGTAATCATGGATACAGTGCCACTTAAATGGCTTTAATTTCATTTATGTTCATTGATTCTATATTAATCGCTAAAATTGTGTCATCGGTGCTCGACCTGGCTTCTGTTGTATAACAGAAGCGCGTTGCAAGAATCGGAAAGAACTCGTTACAGTCGATTGACAATCTTAGTAGTCGTTGCGTTCGCGTAGACAAAAGTAAATCAATTTGTTCAACTGTAACTTACTAGTATCAGTAGTATCAGCCCATGCGCGGTTTACATTTAAGCAGCTTCAGCTTATGTTGGTGGCAGTTGGTTTCAAATTCAGGTTTGGATGTTCTGGTAGAAAAGATGAACAATAAATAATTGAAAGTTGCGTTATTATCATCTTTATTCTTGAGCAGAGAGCCAAGCACCCAGTGAAGTTGTAAAAGATTTTGATAATCACTTAAGATTTCGATGTACGGATATTGAATTAGTCTGAAAGGAACAGGGTCTCCAATTAGTGGGTATACCATGCGAAGAATCCTTGTAAAATTCAGTTGGTAGATAAGTTCGCGTGTGTGACGCGCGGCCCGTGAGTGGCGCGCATCCTGTGCGCGACTTTGAGGTGCCTCGTAATCGGTATAGTTACAACCTATATCGCTTTCTAGCAATTAAATTTAAGGTAGTTTATCAAGGGAGTTTGGTTAAAGCTCGAGTGAAATGGTTTTATGATAGAAATGACTGGACCATAAATTGATTAACGATCAATCGATCAAAAAAAAACGAGATGACATCACTGTTCTTTGAAATGTTAGGGTCATGATGGGTTAGTCGAAATTAGTGCCAGCTTATTGAACGAAGAGAAGGCCGAGACGGCGGTGATTGATGTAGAACTCGATGAGGATTATCCTCATAGACTCGTTAGATGCGTAACACATCGGCAGGCTCCTATACTATTTCAGTAGCATTTGATACAATCACAGCAGGATCAGATAACCTTTGCATCAACTCAAACCATGAGCCAATTGACCTCGAAGTTCAAATTCACGCTGAATACGACAGTTCATAACTGATAGGTGAGGTTAGGCTTGACGTAGCATAGGTTTAGTTTAGCTAGGCGTAGGTTTGACCTCACCTGCGGCATGCTACATTATTACTTCTTTGATCAAATTACACACATTCACATCACATTTAAAACTTACATTACACATTTATTACTTGGGTATTTAAATTTATCTGTAGTCTGAAATAGATAAGCTGGACGAAAGGGCCAGTGCCGTCCAGTCCATGCCTTGTTTGAAGGATGGTTGAAAGGGCGCACTCGTCCGGTCCAGACTTATGTTTAGAAAGTGGTTAGGTAGGAGGACAGTGTTGTCCAGTCCAGACTTATGTTTGGAAAGTTAGGAGGACAGTATTGTCCGGTCCAGACTCATGTTTGGAAAGTGGTTGTGAGGAGTCCTCACTGAGGACAGTGTTGTCCGGTCCATGCCTCGTTAGGAGGATGGTCGAATGGGCACACTCGTCTGGTCCAGACTTATGTTTGGAAAGTAAGGAGGACAGTGTTGTCCGGTCCAGACTCTTGTTTGGAAAGTGGTTGTGAGGAGTCCTCACTGAGGACAGTGTTGCCCGATCCAGACCCATGTGGAAGGGTTGGTGGAAAGGGCGCACTCGTCCGGTCCAGACTTATGTTTGGAAATCTGTTGAGAGGACAGTGTCGTTCGGTCCAGACCCGTGTGGAAGGGTTGGTCGAAGGGCTCACTCGTCCGGTCCAGGCTTACGGTTTGGAGAGTCTGGTACTCTGGTTGTCAGGGTGGACGAGCGGACTGCTTTTCAAGGTAAGCTATAGATAATTGTGTGATTGATACAAAATTGCAAAATGAAGCGCCCGAGGACGGTCGCAGGTCAGTCTGGCCGTGACGGCGCATTACCAGCGCCTCTTTATTATTTCACGTCGGAACGGAAATTGCAGATGTCATGAAACGTCATCACGTCATTAGTACAGTTTTTAAACGAATCGAAGTGCTCCCGGCCGGTTGTGACGAAACGAATTGCGGTCCAGTGGCGGGGGGCACTGACGGTGTTCATGTGGACTTGTCTGGCGGACTGCGGGACATCAGTCGGGTCGCCTGGTTGACGGTACACCATGAATCCGTCTTCGGTTCGTTAAAAGACTTGCAAGTGAAAAGTGTTAGAATATAATTGTTAAGATAATGCCTTTCGTGTTTTAAAGTAGATAGGGTATTTTAGTTTGTGTGTATTCAATGCACAATAACCCAGCTGCGCCCACTTAGTAGGAACTCTGAACACTCTGAAGTGATTATATCGGCCAATAATCTAGTTACCCGCCTACACATGTATTTGTAATACCAACCTTATATTTGGATTAATAAAAATAATTATGTGAGTAAGTTGTTGAAATGCCAAATACATACCACTTGCGGTGCTATTGAACTATTACTTGTCGTACTTCCACGAGATTGAGAATATGTTTTCTCCGCTGTGTAATATTGGTACCACAATTGATGCAATGCATTAATTCATGATTATGAAGCGGGGTTGGATAATCCATGTTCAAGCGCAAATCATCGTTCGAAGCGTGAGTCGTCGTCATGAGGAGAATATTCGGAGTCCATTTTGCACAAGTAGAAAAAGAACAGCTAACACAAATTCAAATCCGTAATACGATCAATCAAACAAAACAAACGCAAAGCGAATGACGGTAGTAACAGAATTGACAAGTAAATCAAGTGTTGCTGGAGTATGAAAATAAATACCCAACATACTTCTATTTTGATATTATGAAAAATAATATCATTATTTTACGTTAATTATGACTTATGACTGTCGTCTGAAAAATATATAAAATTATAAAAAAATATCTACCTACTTTCAGGTTTCGGCAATCGCTTTAAAATGTGATTTTGTTAAAAACTTTTTAACGATATTTTCCACAGATTATTTACAAGGCAACACAAACCAATCATTCAAATAGTCCATTGAAGTACCTACACGTTTATATTCAAATGAAAGTATTTTAAAATCCATTACCTATTATTATGTGTTTATTTCATACTACTGGACAGCGATCAATCCTACTAATATTATAAATGTGAAAGTTTGTGAAGATGTATGTATAGATGGATGTATGGATGGATGGATGGATGTTTGTTACTCTTTCACGCAAAAACTACTGAACGGATTTGGATGAAACTTTACAGTAATATAGTTTATACATCAGAATAACACATAGGCTACAATTTATAAATATTTTGTATAATGTTGCCATACTACAAGGAAAAGTATCAACTAAGTCGGCAAAAATCCTGTATTATCTTTTTTTGTTTGCTTGGGTCAAATTTAGTAATTGGAATTTTACTCCCTTCCTGATGATTGATCTGATATCCTACTAATATTATAAATGTGAAAGTTTGTGAAGATGTATGTATAGATGGATGGATGGATGGATGGATGGATGTTTGTTACTCTTTCACGCAAAAACTACTGAACGGATTTGGATGAAACTTTACAGTCATATAGTTTATATATCAGAATAACACATAGGCTACAATTTATAAAGATTTTGTATAATGTTGCCATAATATAGGGAAAAGTATCAACTAAGTCGGCAAAAATCCTGTATTATCTTTGTCTGCTTGGTTCAAATTTTGTTATTGGAATTTTACCCCCTTCCTGATGACAGATTGATCTGCTATTTGGTATACACTCATAATGTCATCAAGATTAAAAGATAATATTTAAATTATTGTAAACTCAACATGGCCGCCGATACAAAATGGCGGATCACATATTACTTCACAACAACCTCAATATGGGTATCAAATGAAAGGCTTTGATTGGTAGAATGGAGCTCACTATGAAAAATCCAAGATGGCCGCCGCCACAAAACGGCGAATTATTTATTTACCACAAATAACTCAATATGGGTATCAAATGAAAGGACTTCATTCGTAGAGTAGAGCTCACAATGAAAAATCCATAATGTCTGTCGCCCTAAAATGACTGATTTCATATTTTTCACAAATACCTCAATATGGGTATCAAATGAAAGGGCTTGATTGGTAGAATAGAGCATACTATGAAAAATTCAAGATGGCCGCCGCAACAAAATGGCGGATTACTTATTTTCCACAAATACCTCAATATGGGTATCAAATGAAAGGGCTTGATTGGTAGAATAGAGCATACTATGAAAAATTCAAGATGGCCGCCGCAACAAAATGGCGGATTACTTATTTTCCACAAATACCTCAATATGGGTATCAAAGAAAGGGCTTGATTGGTAGAATAGAGCAAACTATGAAAAATCCAAGATGGCCGCCGCAACAAAATGACGGATTACTTATTTTCCACAAATACCTCAATATGGGTATCAAATGAAAGGGTTTGATTAGTGGAATTGAGCATACTATGAAAAATCCAAGATGGCCGCCGCCACAAAATGGCGGATTATTTTATCCACAAATAAGTCAATATGGGTATCAAATGAAAGGACTTGATTCGTAGAATAGAGCTCACTATGAAAAATCCAAGATGGCTGTCGCCGCAAAATGGCTGATTTCATATTTTCCACAAATACCTCAATATGGTTATCAAATGAAAGGACTTGATTCAAAGAATAGAGCTCACTATGAAAAATCCAAGATGGTCGCCGCCACAAACTGGCGGATTACTTATTTTCCACAAATACCTCAATATCGGTATCAAATGAAAGGTCTTGATTCGTAGAATAGAGCTTACTATGAAAAATCCAAGATGGCTGTCGCCGCAAAATGGCGGATTATATATTTTCCACAAATAATTCAATATGGGTATCGAATGAAAGGGCTTCATTGGTAGAATAGGGCTCACTATGAAAAATCCAAGATGGCTGCCGCCACAAAATAGCGGATTACATATTTTCCACAAATACCTCAATATGGGTATCAAATGAAAGGGCTTGTTTGGTAGAATAGAGCTTACTCTGAAAAATCTAAGATGGCCGCCGCCACAAAATGGCAGATTATCTATTTTCCACAAATACCTCAATAGGGTATCGAATGACAGGGCTTGATTGGTAGAAAAGGGCTCACTATAAAAATAGAATGAGAAGTATCAACAAAACTAGCAACTTTAAAATAAAATAACTAAAAGAAATTTGTTTTGGGTGTAGCGTAGCCAGAGTAAACATTTTGATAGCAATTTCACTTGCCCAACGATTTTATATTTGTCTGATCAATACCACAGATTGATGAGCAGATTGGTGCGATCTGGTAGCTAGAACTTACCGAATTACTTTTTAGCTTTTAGTACATAACCTAACTACATAATTTTTATTGTAATAAAACTATGAGTTAGCGCGCTTAAGCACAGCGGGGTGGAGGGACGGTCTGATAATATGTACTTTGTGGTAATGCTTTCAGTTTTAATTTTTGCTGCTGTTATTTTCAGTGGGTATATAAGCTCTTCATAACTTCAATAACATACCTACGTCCTAATCTTTACCAGAAGTTCGACGATTATGAAAACAAAGTAAGTAATTTTAAAGTATAATCTGTTTATATAATATGCTACACTACACGGCCAATCTGCAGAGGCGTTTGTGATGAAATTTGACATGAATAGTCTGAAACGCGGGGAAGTATGTACATAGGCTACCCTTTGTTAAAATTTCATGCTGGCGAAGCCGCGGGCGAAAGCTTGTATTTATAATATATTAAAACAAACACTTTGAGTAATTTGCTTTTTTTAAGACGATTGTTCACGTTCAAGCCAACTTTGGCCGGTCTCCTTTCAGCTTCCTGCGCCCTATAGTTTGGACGTTGGAAGCTGAAATTTGGCAAGAATCTTATACTAATATAAAGCTGAAGAGTATGTTTGTTTGTTTGGTTGAACGCGCTTATCTCAGGAACTACTGGGCCGATTTGAAAAGTTATTTCAGTGTTAGATAGTCCATTTATCGAGGAAGGCTATAGGCTATATAACATCACATCGAGCGACGGGAGCGGAGTAGTAATCTTAAATAACGCGAGTGTAACCGCGGGCATCCTCTAGTTTTATATATACAGAAGATACGACACGGTAAGCAATTTAAAATATTGGGCTAGCTTATAGAATGAAAATATTTGCATCCGTTTTACACGTAATTTATTCTGCAAGTTTTTGTTTCTTTTTCTTAGCATCGCGACACATCTGCGTCACCTACCGTGCCGAACGTTTAGTTAAATAAATATTATTTTTCAAATCTTCTATGCCTCATGCGACGAAAGTATGTAACGTTTGACAGTGAACATTCCAGCGAGCATCACCTCGCGTGGATCGTAACGCGACCGAACGTTAGCCGCCGTGGACAGGTAATCCTGACAAAAAACAAGTCAAATAAATATAAAGGCCAAGAATTCAGTCACCGAAGGTTCAAAGCGGTATTTTAGCAAGTGTGTCGCTACGCTTATCCGTTTTACGTTTCCTAAGCAAAGGTAGGCACTTATGCAAATCTCAGAATTTATACTTTGTCACATAAATCTGTTGTACTAAGCACATTTGTACACTTTTTAAATTACAAAACGTTTTTGTAAGGAATGTGCGAAGTTTAATTTGCACAGTTTCCAAGACAGATGGTCGCGTTAGCCGATTGCGAAACAAAAAGACGTTCTCGATTCGAGACAAAACTTTTTCAATCTAATGTTTGTGTCCGATTGTTTAAAATTTACTAAATAGCATATAGGTACGTAAGATTTTTTTAAATTGAACTCTTTGGTTGGTGGTGAAATGTAGCAGCAACTACATACATTATGTCATTCATTGTAAGCAGAGAGGTTGGACCAGAGAGGTTGGACTACGTTTAGACTAGAGAGAACATGCTCGCTATTTTTCCTTATACCAAACGTGCAACTTGTAATGTCAGTTGGTCTTAGTTGGTTAATCATAACGTCAAATTACGCGTCTCATTTAAAGAGGCATAGATTCCTTACAGACTCATATCTTTGACTGCATTCTCTAAATAGCTGTGCTGTCAAATCCCATCATTAAGGAGTGATGGGATTTGACAGTGAAAGGAGATATCGATGTTTTTTGAATGAGGGATAAATACGGAAACAAACTATCGGACATGAATGTAAAACTGTAGCTGGAAGCGACAGCGCGCCACGGTTGCTAAAGGTGAACGCAGACTTGGCCGCACCGCAGTCTCCGCAGCCCCCGCAGTTAACCGCTTTTTGTTAATGGCCTCGCACATCTATCCGCACTGCAATCACTGCAGTCGTTCCCGTCGCCGCACGCATCGCACTTGATTTCTTTTATTCAGTTTGTAATATAAATTAAGAGTGGGCGTCATCCGCGCCGCGCTAGCCGCAGCGTCCGCTGCGTGCGGGCCGGCGTTGGTGACGTCATCAGCTGCGGCTTGGGGAGTTCGGTCGTTTCGGGGACTGCGGCGTCTGCGACGCGGGTGGGTGTGCGAGGTAGCATGCTTCATATAAAGAATTCAAATGCGAATACTGCGGCGCATCCGGTGCGGCCAAGTCTGCGTTCACCTTAAGTTGGCAATAAACAAAGACGACCAGCGGTCTAATTTTCTATCATGTGTTTGATAGTATGCGCAATTTAATTACATAATTTACTTAGATACCTACCTTAAAAGTAGCGTCTATTAACCTAAAGCCTTGTAAGGACCAAGCGTTCCAGTGTACGCGTTATCCAGGTGTGTTGACTTTTAATCTACCTACTTCTAGGTATGTTATTTATATAATATTAGTGCCATCCTGACTGATCAAAGACGTCTTGCCTTGTAGTCTGCTATATAATATTCTACCATATACTATAATATGCTTCCATATTCACACAACACCATCTGGTCTCAAACTAAGCATATCTTGTACTACGGGTACTAGACAATCGATAAACATACATAGGTATATACTTTTTGTAAATATATTACATATTATACATAGTACCACCCAGACCAAAACAAACATCCATATTCATGCACACAAATGTTTGACTTGAGCGGGAATCGAACCCGCAAGCTTCGGCGTGGCGCATCATTTGTGCTGGCGTATCACAAATCGGATTACCTACAACTCTAAAAAAATCGAGCAGTGTGCAACATAAGCGATAACAAGCAACATAATATGATGCTACGCAAACAAATTGCCAAAGCCTGCCGCATTAGCCAATCTGGTATAATAAAATTCGAACAATACATGATCTAAGTGACAGTTTCTTAGCATCGCTTCGCAACGCATCGCTCATTAGTTTATGGATACTTTTTGTCAATAGATTTTATGGCTAAAACGAACAATTAAACACGTGATTTTTTTTAGTACTGTCTGTCTGACAAGTCTTTGCAAAGCACTGTCAGGTGCCGACAGCAAAAACTACAATTTCAATATTTTTGTTGTTTACTTCTACGGCTTAAATATATCGACACATACTAAAGTTAGACATTTGACCAAAAATATTTATCGATAAATTATCACTGTTACAAACAACACTCGGTTTCCTAACTCTATGTTTTGTCTACTGTCTGGCTACCACGAGACTGCTATAAGATCGAGCTGCTATAAGATCGAGCTGCTATACTTATCGATAGCTCTTTCTATCATACTGCATGTGTCATTAGAAAGAAGATATCAATCATAGCAACCGCTGTTGTTATTTAGTGTTACTTCTAGGACTTAATAAGGTTATATTTCTTTGGATTGGACGTTTAGATTGTAAGATTAGCATAAACTAAAACATCATAATGACATCTATTTAATAGTCGTGGCACTACAAAGAAGACTAACAATGAATATTTTAACGGAAAATGGGATTTTTATGGTGACACATACAGAACGAATAACCCAGTAGAAGGTGGTAATGCCCGATTAAATAGAACATTTTCTGGCAAACTAAACATGATTAGTTTTTTGAATACTATTAAAAATGACGCTCAATCTCGAGTGATAAGTCAAGGTAGACCAAGACGTGAACAAGATGTTATGTATGATAAAATCATCAATGATTCAATTGCAGCAATGTTAAATGGTTCTATTTCTGTGGGACATTGTTTAGAAAAAATATGCGCGTTCGTTTTTTAATAGCATTAAGTTATATGTTGATTTTTACAAAGTTATTAGTATTTTTGGAATATTTTGTTATATTCATATGTTTTTTGTTGATTTTTATATATATGCTTGTTTTATCTGTGATTGTGTAACAATTTTTTTGACTTTTGTTAGTACCTACATATCATTGATTAATCTTATTGGGCATGTGGTTTTTGAAATTTAAAAAATTGTAATTTGATTCGATATTCTCGTTTAATTGTTGGTCGGTATGTTTTTCAGTAATTAAAATTATATCTATGTTGTTGATCCCATTTTTAGTTTACAAAATATGTTGATTTTTAATATGTGTATCCATGATTATGTAATAATACTAATAATTACAATTATTTTTCGACTTTTGTTATACTCATTATTGATATAATTTTATACTATGCATGTTAGTTTGAAATTTAAAAAAATATAGCAGGGATTGTTTTTCAAAACCATTTGATTTGATTGATACTCTCATTGAATTGTAGTTTGGCATTTTTTTTAGTAATTAAAATGATGACGTCTTAAATATTGCTTATTAAAGATCTGTTTTGTATATTTAAACTGTAGTACTTAATGATAAGATGATTACTGTACAATTTCTGTGATTTTGATTGTGATAATAGTTAATAAAGATGATTTATACCTAATTTATAAGAATTGTTTCATTGTTGAATTATAGTCTCAATTATTTAATGATAATAAATTAAAAAACAAGACCATCATGAATTGAATACAAAACAAAATAAAAAAAAGTGTAAGGTATCTAAGGAAACCCACACATCCAAATCGGTCCAGGCATTCAGAGGTTATGATAGTATAAAGACACTAACATACTTACATGATTGCTAATAAAAACATAACACTTCTTTTTGTCAGACGTGTAAAAATTTCAAATCAATTCATTCTTTGTTTGTGTACTTTTAAAGTACTTGTGATTCGGGACGAAGAAAGACTTCAATAGGAATGTGGGACAAACTAGTAATTTTTTGGAATGTGGGACAGAACTGAGGGACGAACGAAGCATAAATCACAATAAAAACTCTTTAATTACGCTACCAAAAGTTACTAATCGTTTCTTTGTATTCCATATTCCCGAGCCTAAATTTAAAAAATTGGCAAGTGCGAGTTGGACTCGCGCAGGAAGGGTTCCGTACCATCATCTATAAAAGAAAATCATGTTCGTTGTATGTATTCTTAAATACTTTTTAAGTTTTTACCTTTCTGTTTATTAAGATCGAGTAACAAATTGCTTAAAAATTACGTTTGTTGTATGAGAGCCCCCCTTTATTATTTACTTTTTTAAATTTAATTATTTATTTTGAAAGGTAATAATATATACAACTACATATTTTGTGAAAATTTAAAGCGTCTACCTATTATAGTTAGTAATTTTGAGCAAAAAATGCGAAAAAAACAGTTTTATTGTATGGGACCCCCCTTAATATTTTCGTTATTTTTATTTTTAGTATTTGTTGTTATAGCGGCAACCGAAATACATAATTTGTGAAAATTTTAGCATTCTAGCTATCACGGTTTATGAGTTACAGCCTAGTGACAGACATACAGATGGACAGACAGACAGACAGACAGACAGACAGACGGTGGAGGCTTAGTAATAGGGTCCCGTTTTTTACCTTTTAGGTACGGAACTCTAAAAAACAGCACGAAGTAAATAAAAGACAATAAAATTTCCTTTCAGTAAGTAACTCTTTGTACAAAATCAATATCACATCAATATGCTTTAGAAATATAATTAAGAATTTGTAATTAATATATGAATATTATAGGATACACAACACTACAATCCAACTGCCATTAACGGTTCCTGCACTTAATGTGATATCCATAAACATAGAGGGCTTCTCAAATGAGAAAGCACAGATGCTCGCCGAGCTCTGCGACAAAACTAACTGTGATGTACTTTGTGTGCAGGAGACCCACCGAGGCGGACACCAAACTAGACCTATGGTTCCAGGAATGACACTAACAGCTGAAATTCCTCACCAAAAATACGGCAGTGCCATCTTCACAAGACCTAACATGTCCCTGAAATCAGCATGCTGTGTATCAGCAAATTCCATAGAAATTATCACAATCGATACTGGAAGCTGCACGGTTACTTCTATGTACAAACCACCAAGCCAACCTTTCAATTTCACCAATACCAGCAATTTTGGCAACCACAATAATAAAATTATAATCGGTGACTTCAATAGTCACAGCACGCTGTGGGGTTACCGAAATACAAACCCAGATGGTGTAGCGGTTGAGCAATGGGCAGACGCTGAGAATCTTACTTTGGTCCATGATGCTAAACAACCAGCATCGTTCAATAGTGGTCGATGGAAGCGCGGCTACAACCCAGATCTAATTTTCATTAGTGATCATCTAAGACAACAGTGTTCAAAGGTAATTCTACCACCAATCCCCCACACACAACATCGTCCAATATCCTGTTTGATTCATGCAGTAGTGAAACCAATACAAGTCCCGTTTCGCCGGCGATTTAATTTTCGGAAAGCAAACTGGGATCGGTTCACTGCCAATATAGACGCTGAGCTGTGCGACTTGGACCCAAACCCTAAGAACTATGACAAGTTTGTCGAGATAATAAAAGCGGTTTCACGTAACACTATACCAAGAGGTTGTCGCTCAGCTTATATCCCAGGCCTGAATTCAAATTGCAAGGCACTACTACAAAAATACCAGTCCCAGTACGAGGTCGACCCATTCTCGGAAGAAACCATCTCATTAGGAGAACAGCTGCTATCTAATATCCACGAAACGTGTAAAGAAAAATGGATAGACACAGTGACCAAAATAGATATGACCAGAAATAGTAAGCAAGCCTGGTCTATGCTCAAAAAGCTCACATGTGATCCCCCTGAGCCAAAAAATCCAGGCCAGGTAACAGCTAACCAGATAGCACATCAGATACTTTTGAATGGTAAACCACCTCACAAAATGCATCGAATTTCAATCCGCAATACTGCCCCGCCAAATGCCGAAACGAGCAGACCTATCACCCTCTCTGAGCTTGATACCGCAATAAAAGGACTGAAAGACGGCAAGGCAGCTGGCGTTGATGACCTGACAGTTGTACAGCTGAAACACTTGGGACCTGCTGCGACGTCATGGTTGCTCAGCCTCTTTAACAACTGTTTGGAGAATGCCAAAATTCCCAAAACTTGGCGTAAAAGCAAAATTGTTGCTATTATTAAACCGGGTAAATTACCTAATGACCCAAAGAATTTTCGCCCGATTGCCCTGCTATGCCACACCTACAAGCTATTCGAGCGTATACTGCTAAATAGACTTCTTCCTGCTGTTGAACCCATGCTCATACCTGAGCAGGCTGGCTTTAGACCCGGAAAATCGTGCACTGGTCAAGTTCTTCGCCTCACCCAATTTATTGAGGATGGTTATGAGATGGGTAAAATTACCGGTGCTGTTTTGGTTGATCTGACGGCGGCGTATGATACCATCAACGTGAACCGGCTTATCGCAAAAGTGTCTTCAATGATCAATGATACTAACTTTACCCGCATCCTAGGCGAACTTCTGAGAAACCGTCGTTTTCAAGTCTCACTGAATGGTAAAAAAAGTAGATGGCGCCGACTCAAAAATGGCTTACCTCAAGGGAGTGTGTTGGCACCCACCCTTTTCAATATATACACCAACGACCTACCCAGCCCACCCGGAACGGAAAGATTTTTATACGCTGACGATCTGGCAATAGCAACTCAAACGAGTACCTTCGAGGACGCCGAAGACACGCTAATGAAAGCTTTGGACGATCTAGGCCGTTATTATGACGAGAATGCCCTTCGACACAACCCTAATAAAACGCTATCTTGTGCATTTCATCTGCGCAATAAACATGCTGGCCGAAACCTTAAGATTAGCTGGCGAGGTAACAACATCTTATCCTGCGCTAATCCCGTATACCTTGGGGTCAGCCTTGATAGATCTCTGACCTACAAAGAGCACTGTCGTAAAACGAAAATGAAGGTTAACACCCGCAACAATCTCATAAGCCGGCTTGTTTCGACTTCTTGGGGGGCCTCACCGCGCGTGCTTCGCACATCGGCACTTGCACTCTGCTTCTCTGCTGGTGAATACGCGTGCCCAGTGTGGCACCGTTCGGCACATGCAAGAGAAGTAGATGTTGCACTTAACAACACCTGCCGTATAATAACAGGCTGCCTGAAGCCAACACCACTTAATATGGTGTACCCTCTGGCAGGTATTGCACCTCCAGAGGTGAGAAGGAGTGTGGCGTGTTCCATCGAGAAGTCGAAACAAGAGACGGACACTCGACATCCACTCCATAATAAGGAAACAGTGTCAACCCGCCTAAGGAGCCGTAAAAGTTTTCTAAGCCACACGAAACCTCTTACAGGCAGTCCAGCTGAGGCACGCCGTAACTTGTGGCATGAAAAACACGCTCCTCCTGAGTCCTACATTGTGCCTACAGAGGAGCTTCCCCCAGGGCAGGACCTGCCCTGGTCCACCTGGAAGTCCCTAAACCGACTCCGAACACAAGTGGGTCGCTGCAGATACAATCTGTGTAGATGGGGCTATGTGGCTGAGGACTCTGTCCGGTGCGACTGTGGAGCGACAAGGCAGGACATGCCACATTTGCTTTCTTGCCCCTCCTGTCCGATTAAATGCTCTTTGGCTGAGCTGTATAAGGCCACAAACAACGCTATAGCTGTAGCAGAATACTGGTCGTCTGTCATCTAAAACCGCCATTGATACGACAAGAAGAAGAAGAACACTACAATTACTCATATTATACTATTATTAAAAGTAATTGTAATGTCTATGTCAAAATTACCTTTAGGCTGTAAACCAACTAAAGGAACATAAGTAGAAACACAAACAAAATGTTTCATTCTTGAATCGTCCAAAACCAGATCTACTTGTACAAAGTCAGGTCACTAGATGTAACTGGAATGACACGACACGGTCTAAACTGGAAGTTTATTCCGAGATCTTTTGTGTCTTGGCTGAAAATAGTTATTCGCTCCAAAACTGAGCTCAATCGAGTGGTAAATCGATGCTGTAAGCCTACGTAGTAGCAACCTAGTTTACTCTGTGACACACTGGTTGAAAGAATGGATGATTCGTCTTGATTTTATTTAAAGTCTGCTCTTAAGAATATATCATGTATCGCGGAGACCACCAACATGTAATCATCATCTTCAGGCTCGGCAACAATTTGTGGATCACACAAAGTTGTATGGAGTTGCAGTAGACATGTAGTCCGATGAAAATCTCGATGAATGTAAAAAACATTTTAGCATTTTTCTTTTTTGGTTCCATGGATGGCGTAGTGGGTTGATCGGTTACATCGCCGACTACCATTACGCCGTATTATGCGTTTAATCCCTTCACGGGACAACATTTTCTGTGATCCACAAATTGTTGTATCAAATTGTTAATTTCCTCACGATACAAGAAGTATTTGTTCGTATAATATTGCTATAAAAAATGTTCGTACATATATTTTAAGTGACTCGTATTCCTTTCTTTTGTAACTTTATCTCGCTTTTATGCCATATTACTGGTCACTGTTCTTATAATGCCAATACATGCGTTTGTAATACACTTCACATGCCACTGCTTTTGTAATGTAAAAATAAGTCCTATTCTTAGTAGTTACCATGTTGGATTTAGGTTAGCATATTGCCGCCATTGTTGGTGACCGTCGATAGTGTTGATGCCAAGGTGACGACATGGGCAGGGCAAGGTTTCATGGTAAAAATATATGTACTTCGAGAAGTACTAGTTTGTTTTGGCCACCGAATACTGGTCTTTTATTAAGAACAATATTATTTATTCAAGAAGTTGACATAACATAAATGCAATGTGTCCTATTTTAGCTACAGAGGCTAGCAAATGAACGTGTTTGCAGAAAACCTAGGTACGTTGTGTTAATTAGAGATAGATGTGCTAAGATTAAAGCTTTTACTTAAATACCTTAATTAGCATAATTTATTTCAATTGATAGAGTTTGGTGAAAATAGAGAATACAAATAAGAATAAATTGGGCAAATCTATTTGATTGTAGGTTTGGCTTTTTATTGATCCACAAGGCAGTAGTAGTGTAGTTGACAATTATACACTAGTTTATTCCCTCCGTGGTACAGTGGAAAGCGTAGGCGTCTGCTGATCGGAGATCCTGGGTTTGATTCCCGCGTTGGGCAAAACTCTTACTGAGTTTGCCCAAATTCTCAGTACCAGCACGGAGTCTGGCAAAGTGTCCGGTAACGACAATAGGTTCGCCCACAATTACGTGGGACCTAAAACTCAACATGGCGAAATGTGAGTGTAATATTATACCTCGGCCTGCACCTTCGGGGATCAAGGCGTGAGGCCATAAAAACCTCTTATAATATGATCTCTATAGAATTCTTAGCCTGTCATTTGTAACAGATTGTAAAGTTAATAAAATATTTCATTAACGTGATAGCGAGATTTATACTCTCAGCATTAAAACAAAATTGTGCTGGACCCGTGTCGTGGTAACGAGCTTCAACCTCTTCATGGACAGTTGTTTGCAAGATTGGAAAAAAATGACTGCGGATTAAGGATGAATGAGTTACTTGTCAAATGCCTCCTTTAGGCTGATGATCAGGTAATACTTGCGTCTTCAGCGGAGGAGTTGCACGAGATGGTGGCAATCATGCTTGGTAGTTCTTATGGAGGAAAGGAATGAAAGTGAATGTGAGCAAGACGATCGTTGGACATCGTGTGGAGCAAGTGAATGATTATGTTTATTCATGTACGCTTTTTACTAGGAATGGTAAAAATTTAACGAAGAGTTAATGCAGGTAATAGGGTGAATGGAGCTTTGAAGGCTTTTATGAACAGTCAAAACGTGTCCAAAAAGGCACGTTTGGCTGTGCATAGAGGGGTGTTCCTACCTACACTTATGTATGGCAGTGAGAGTTGGGTATGGCAGAATAGACATGAAAGTAGAATAAATGTCGTAGAAATGAGAGCACTGAGAAGTATGTGTGGAGTGTCTTTGAACGACAGATTAAGGAATTGTGTGATAAGAGAGTGTTGTGGGGTAAAAGAAGATGTAGTGACAACTATTGAGAAAGGTATGCTAAGATGGTTTGGACACATGGAGAGGATGGATGACGAAAGACTGACCAAGAAGTTATATAAGTCAAGTGTGAATCTAGATCTTTCCCTTCCTCCTGTCCCACAGGAGGAAGGGAAAGATCTAGACGGACGTTCTCTGATCAGATTGGAGACATCCTAAAACAAGGACAGGTTAGAAAGGACCTTTAATCGAAGAGCATGCGTGAGAAATTTGATGGGAGTGAATAAAGAAAGAGAGATATGTCAGGATCGTTGCAAATGGCGTTCCGTAGTCTCTGCCTACCCCTCCGGGAAGCAGGTGTGAGTCTATGTATGTATGTAAAGTAAATAAAATATGTCATTAACATGACAGCGAGATTTATACTCTCAGCATTAAGACAAAATTGTGCTAGAACCGTGTCTTGATATGGAGCCCTAATATTTAAGGAAGATAGAAATAATTTATTTAAACGTTAATGGTGGTAATTACTTTTGCAAGGAGAATGCAATGCTCTGAACCTTTAATATAACCTAACATTAATTTTCAGGAAGGGTAATGTTTTTTGGCAGTCGATGTGTACCGTATGTTTGAATGTTCTACCGCAGCGCCTAAACTACGGAACCGATTTTAATAAATGGGGTGTTAATAGATTTGCATTAATATCCCGGGTGATTTTTGTCGTGTCGGGCGGGATAAAAACATTTTAAAATCGGAAAACGTTTTCTAAATATTTTTTATACACAATTTGGTGTCTAATCTACATGGTACAAGGCTTATATTATGAATAAGTTCATATTGATTATTAAAAAAAAAACTTAAACCATAAAATTCTGATCGCTTTGGATTGACCCAACTCCCGATTGAATGAAAAAAAATATTTTTTTACTTTTTAATGAGAAGGATCACATCAAACAACTTATTTATATTACATAACAAATAGTTAATCTTCTTAGTAATAAAACATTTTTAGTTATATTAACAATAACTTAAACTTTGCCACAATTTGAATTTAAAATCGTGACCGGGCATTTAATCTCATCGCTCTGCGTTGAGGTAAAACATCGCGCTCATCCCTAGTTACGCGTTATAGATACTCTATTCCCCTCCCGCGGGGCAACGTCTGTAGTCTAACCGCCGGGGAGGATACTCCGTGTGCCACGTTTCCGCGTTCCAACATTACGAAGGTAAGTTTATGATTGCTCTGGATTTGCTTCTCGAATTTTATAATTGCTATGGCATGTTATTTAAATTCAGTAGTAAGCCTGTAAATGTGTTTGTTATGTGAATTAAGTGATCATTATGATGTTTTTTTATGCAACGAAATCACAACTTTCTATTGCTTTTAAATTCGGCTATATTTATTATTTCGTGACTTTTTCTGATCGCTATGGCTCTGATTGCTCTGTCCAAAAAGACCACAGTGATGATATTTTGCATTACTTGTGCGTTATAAATGTTTTTTAAGTAGTAGTACCCGACTGTAACAATGACAAACGATGAACTATGCATATAACATTGAATTTATAACCTTTCCTGGGTTACCAAAAGTAGATTTTTAAAGTAATGTTAATTTGTTTTTATAAAATTAATTTTTATAAAAGATTCTTATTTTTTATATGTATGACGGATAATATGCCTTGAATTTTCTAAAATAATACATTTTTCTTACTGATCTTGTTACACGTTCACTGAATATGACTGAAAACGGTTAAATAAATAATATTTTATCAATATTAATATTTTTGTTTCAATGATTTCACCATTTATGATCACTCTGGCATCAATTATGATATTCTGTTCTGGTCGCGAAATTTTTTGAACTTTAATATTTCCGTAATTGTTTGTGTAAATTGAAGGCCAATAGTAAAAATCTAACACTTGATTATCATCATTTTAAATGAGATACATAATTACCATTAAATATCAATATCTGAAAAGCACCAGAGCGATCACACGAATACGCTGATGTTTAGATTTTTGCTTTAGATTGATCCTTATCTAAATTTTCTATTACGGAATTAATACCGTGTAATTTTTTTTGGGTTAGAAGCTTCTGACCCAATAAAAAGGTAGTTTCAAGCTATTTAAAGTAGAGGCAGATACGCATAAATAATACAGCTGAAGACGACATATTAATAAATAATAAAATACGAATAAAATATTTTGCTTAAATATAAATATTGAATAGGTTCAAATAAATAACGCGAACGATTTTATGAACACCGTATGGACAATAAAACGGATAAAACATTTTATTGTAATATTAATAATGTCGTCCTTTGCCGAATTTCCCCTAGAGGAAATTTAAATTAAGCCTTTGTACCCTTTACAACCTTGCGGTCAACAACCGTTTTGCAGTATAAACAAAAAATAACGCGTTGTATTTTCTTTTATTACCGTAAATGTATCTTCACGCAATATCATATAAGTAGTAGCCATAGCCAAGAAACTACGAAGAAAGATTGACAGTAATGAATCGCGCTATTAGATGTTATACGCGCGATATTTATAATGTACTATATTATTTCGCGCGTATCAATTATGATAGTTAGGATATATTTGAGAGCTATCATACAAGTTCTCAAAAATATCCACCAATAATAAAATTAACAATATCTATTGGTAAGTACAATATGAGGAAAAATAATTCTAAGCAAACGTCAAACTAAATAACATTATAAGTTAATAAAAAATATTGGTAAATTTTATACTGTAACAGTGTGGCAAAATAAATTTTAAATTAAAAAATATATAATTATATTATGTGAGTGAGGTGCTGTGTAGTGTGTAGTAGTGTGTGTGCGTGTGGTGTTGTGTGTTGTGTGTGTGAGAAATATGTTACTGTGGTGCCCAGAAGGTACCTATCTAATTAAATTTAGGAAGTTTGATAATATATGTTCATTCTGTTTATCTAAACAACTATAATACGTACCGTCCTTTGAGTAATAGATAAATAGTAAACTGCTAACAATTATATGAAACATCAATATTATGCCAGCAGTTCTTGAGTTACTCACTGACTGACTAACGGACAAGGCACACCCATAACAACTGGGTGCAAGAAGCAGAAATTTGGCATAAATGGTCCCCGCTTTGGTCCCAACGAATAATGTACTAAGATGGATTTGCCCGAAATTTGAATAGTTTTACTTACGCAAAACTGTTACACGTTCGCCAAGATCAACAGGGTACCTAGGTTGGTCTGACGGACCAATTGACATCATGTACACTGCACCATACACTGTACATGGTATTTGTTATGGCAAAGGCAAAGGAAGGCAAAAGTTGCGCAGTGAAGTAAACTGGCAATAATCAAACTTTCCAAATAAGAAACAACAACGAAAGCAATTTTTTTCGGGCTGACAAAATAGCACACACCGCATAAAAAAAAGAAAAGAAAATACCGAACTCCAAACAAAACAAACCGTCAATTTCAGCCATTCAAGGAACCTTCAAGATATCACGTCAAACCGTCATGTAAAAATTTCGTACGATAATCATAAGTTTAATAAGGCACGTCCGGTGGACGGGGTTATACGGTAATGTGACAGCGATGCACGCTGGACACGCGGGCCCGTAACGACCGAGCCCGTACGTGTCGGTCGTACGTGGGACGGTGTTATGCGAGAATGTTTTTTGTATATCTCCTTTATGTTTGATGTATGGTCAAGATTTTCCATTTTCTTTTGAAGACCATTTTTGTGAAATTTGTTTCATGTTTTGCTCTGGAAGACCGTAGGTTATCCATACGTTTATTTTCTTATTTTTTGCTGAATGTGCTTTTTTGAAATTTAATTTCAACTCATACATTCTACGTACTCATTACATCTAATACCCTTGAAACTAACATAGTCAGGCAGAGTTTAATTCATTTACTTTGCTTTTAAAATATATTCATCTCTTCAATTAATCAATATGAGGACGATATAATTTTGATGCCAAGAGACATCGGGGATGTAACTCAGTGGTAGAGTGTCTGTTTCGCATGCATTAAGTCCTGGGTTCAAATCCCAGCACCTCCAAATTTGCCTAATTTTAATAACTCTTGACAATATAAATTGCATAGAAGTAACTGTTGTTTTCGCTGTCAGAAACATTGTTACTTCTAATAGTAATAAAAGAGAAATAGGCAGAGCCAGTTTACTTGATACCATAAAAGGCACTAACTAAACCTATTTAAACAATATAAGTCACTCAATTGACCAGAAACAAATATATTCATTTACACCTTAAATACAATTAAGACTAGACGTTGTGCAAAACCAAAGACTGCTGTCACAATTACTTTATAACTAGTATTTTTGATACTATAGATACATTCACTCCAACAACATTGTTCATCATTATTATGTTCTTTTGCTATCTAAAAACAACACGACTTATCAAAAGAAAAATTCAATTGAATTTAGGCCATTGTGCATATTGTTCCTTTGTTGCTCCTTAGTCGATCGTTGAGACAATGCCTGTAGGGTAGGCACGTTTCTACAAACGAATGGGACGTGATCACGTGAACTCAATGGTACAAGCACGTGATGGTTTGGTGACCAACTGCACTTCGAACTAAGAATTTCAATATAACGAGCTTTGCTGTGTAAAATGTCGTCTGAATACCCTCGAGGGTATTGAATGAATATCTCGCATTCAATGCCCAGGACATTTAAACAATCTGTGAATGTAGCCATATGCTAAACAGCGGCAAATTAGCAGACGGATCGCCTGATTGTAAACGATTACCACCACCCAACACAAGCAACACCAGAGGAATTACAAGTGCGTTGCCACCCTTAGAGATGCAAACAGGTATAGAAGTAGAAGCGGGACGAGGGAGATCTCTATGGATACTGAAATATTATAGTAATGATTTTAATACCAGTAGCTCCTTAGAAACATACTCTTTAACCTGTTTTTAATATACGATGAGATGAAGGTATGTACGTAGTATCAAATACCCAAAAATCTCACCTGACCATTATATTTAATGTATTTTATTCGGTACTAGCTGACCTGGCAAACTTCGTACCGCCATAATATATGTATTATTATACATAAACCTTCCTATTGAATCATTCTATCTATTAAAAAACCGCATTAAAATCCGTTGCATAATTTTAAAGTTTTAAGCATATATAGTGACAGACAGACAGAAGACTGACTTTGTTTGATACTATGTAGTGACTTAAATACACCTTAGTCTTTGCTCGTTATCGACTAATTTTTACCCGACTACGGTGAAGCCGAAAGGAAGGGCATTATGTTTTTGGCAGTCTATGTATGTATGTACATATGGTCCACCGTAGCGCCTAAACTACTGAATCGATTTATTAAATGGGTAGCAATGTCAGTAAAAAAGAAATAAGTACAGAAATGCTCAAGCTAAAGTTTGTATAACAATCAAACACGACAAGTAACTACACGCACACTAGTATACAATTGGTGCGACCAGGTCTCTAGTTTGAGCATTTCTGTATTTATACTTTTCTGGATTTATATCTGAGTGAGCTATTTTCATGTTTCGTCCTTTTAAGACTCCTTTTTTCGTAGTTTTTAAACTTACTTTATTTATTTTTTTTATAAATGTTAAACCAAACCAACCCTAAAAAGGTCGATCGTATCAATTACTTATTTAATAATCGATACTCATCAATAGTACTCAGGTCTATTCCTGTCACAACATTGTCTATGGCGACAATCAAATAATCAAGTAGATACCTATTTCGGAATCAATTGGAATGCTTTTTATCATCATAAAATACTCCGGCTTTAACGAGACAAAGTGAAAATATTAAATACTGTAGAAAAAAAAACCAATTTATTTTGTTCATATGAAGTTTAAGGTCGCCACAACAAACCCAGACCAAATTCTGCCTTTCTTCTTTCGCTATTACACCTACGCACCAATTTTTGCATTCCTTGATAGGGAAAAAGTAAATCGTTGATAATAGTTGCCTGCCTAAAACATCACAGTTACTTTACACAATAAGCCCCAGTCCACGATGCATATTCTATTCTAATTTCGTCATATACAAGTCTGTCGGTGAGAGAACGACTGTGGCTGTGGGGTAGGCACGTGTCTACAAACGAGTGATACGTGACTCCATGCACTCTCTGATGTCCAACACGTGGTAGTTTAATGGCCGACTGGATTTTTCTTAGCGGGACTTTGGGGACTCAGATGTGCTGTAGATATGCAGTTTTGTGGAAGTAGGGTTGTGTGCTAAAAATATTATGCTAAGGCACAAGTGGTTATGCTAAGGTACGCCGTGTGGTTGACGGCATAGAATACAAGTGTCACCACCCCCTATCTTCCCGTGGGTGTCGTAAGAGGCGACTAAGGGATAACACGATGCAAATACCATATTTGCGTAGAGACGGAAAACTCGACATCAAACCCTATACGACTGCCTCGTTGGTCTCGCGGCATAAATGTGCGCGTGGGATCCCGTCAGGTCCCGGGTTCGATTCCTGGGTCGGGCAGTGTTATTGGGTTTTTCTGTCACGAAATTCTCAGTAGCAGCACGGAGTCTCGCCCCTTATTACGTGGGACTAAAGTATATCTGACGAAAAGTGGGTGTAGAAATACACCTCTGCCTACCCCTTCGGGGATAAAAGGCGTGACGATATGTATGTATGTATGTATGTACAAGTGGTTTTATCAGATATAAGAAATTATGTTGACCTGACTGTAGAAACAGGCTCGAGCATTCACAGCTATCCACAGATAAAAACGCAAAAGACTTAATTACAATAAAGAGTTAAATATTATAATCAACTTAGTCTAAGATTTATATTTATATCGTCTTTCCAATATGCTATATAGTTATAGTTGGTCGTGGGTTTTTCGCGCTTAGCCACTTATTTGGACAATTGTGCGTAAGTGGCGACTTGATTGACGCCGACTACTCATACCACCTTAGCTCCTTTCAGAAAGCTATTAGTTGGCTGGTGTCGTTCAAAGCCTCACACATGGTTCTGGGGTTGTTCAGCAGCTTTGCCCGTGGATCACTCACACTTGTGCAGTGCAGAATGACGTGACCCGCTCACGTGTTTCTTCGGTTTCCATGCAGCCCCTGCACAGTGGGCTGTCCGTAACGCCTATGTTGAATAGGTGCTTGTAGAGTGGACAGTGGCCGGTTATTATTCCTGTCAGATGCTTAAGTGTTTTTCTATTAGAATGCAGCAGCTTGTGCGAGAGTCGCTTGTTCAAGCAGGGGATAGCATCTTTTGTTTGTCTTCATTATTTTATGTCTGCCCACTGTTTTCCGTGTTCATGTGCGGTTCTCTCGCCTTGCCGTGCCAGTTGGTCTGCGGCGTCATTACCTGTGGACTTGCTGTAGCCTTTAATCCATTGCATGTTCTCGGTTTAATGACCGAGCAGTTGTGTAGTAGCTTACCACACGTTTAGACCACAGATGATGTCGCCTCTAATCCACGGCTCCTGGATTAGGGCTATTGTCTGCTGATTAACTTCCAGCAGCCTGCGTAGGGTAGCCGTTGCAATTTGCTTATGCTGGAGGTTAGTTTGTATGACTCTAGCCTGACGAAAAGTCGAGAACATTGCTGTCCATAGACTCCCCACCAGATGAGTCAAGCTCGTTTTTTGCGTCCATCACAGCGGTGGGTGTTTGTTTCGTCGCTCCGGGCGTCGGTGTAATACGGGCTGTGCCCGAGGTGCTTGGGATAGCTGGTGCAGCTCGTCCCACTGAGTGCATACCTGCACTCAGCGTTTCCTTGGACCCTTTAGCCGCCGAACTCTCCCCCCCCACTGGAAGCGTGGAACATTACGTACACGCTGCCAGCGAAGAAGGAAACCCGACCCAGCGCTGGTTACCATCAGCTGCGAGTTTGTCGCGTCTGCGTAGCTCCTACCGCTCTTCGGTGTGGCGACTGTTTTCGCCCGTTTCGACCTGGCGCTGGGTGGTGTGGAGACTTCAGGACAATCCCTCTTCGTGTTTGGTGTCGGGGTGGGCTGTCAATGGTGGTGGTTTTCAATATGCTTCACAAAGAAAAAGTAGTGGTTACTAAAAATTCTATACAGCTAAAGACACGATATAACTGTGAACTATATTTAGTCTTGTTTGTAATAAGGCCCAAAATGATTAGTCGTGCCCTATACATCCTATAGGACATAATAACAATAATAATATTCTACCACATTCACACAATACCATCTTGTCCCAAACTAAGCGGAGCTTGTACTATGGGTACTAGATAGTGGATAAACGTACAAATATATTTCTATTTTTTTGTAAATGCATACATATTATGTATAGAAACACTACTAAACCAAGACAAATATCCATGTTCATGCACACAAATGTTTGACGAGAGCACATGTTTGTTTTTTGTTTTTATATGTTTATTTTATTCACAAAATATCACAGGCTTTCCATCCTTGCATTCAGAAAAGAAAAGCTAATAGAATTACATTAGCTTGTGCAAATATAGCAGCCGTAACAAAACCGGGCAAGTTTTGCCTAATGACATCTACGTGGCTGATACTCAGTTGTCCCACATCCCTGGATTGCATAAAACTGTAGGTTTAATTTAAATTTTATTGTTTGTGTGACGTAATAGGACGCACGTGTTGCTTAGCGACCTGCATTGACGGTATCCGCTGATGACCAACACGTGTATGTGTTTCAAAAAGGTACAATGCTTTTATTTTGTTACAGAGCTTTTAAAAATTCATTATGAGTTTATCTGTAAGCTTATGTGTATTACTATAATGGATGTTATTCTTTGGACGAGGAGCGTGAATGACTTTTCGACAGTACAATTTTCTTGTCCCATATTAATCATTAACGATATAATATGAATGTTTATATTTTATATGTCATTACCGCTTTTCCGAACTATGTGGCAATTTTTCTCATCGAAATAAAGGTATTTAGGCGCTTTTAAGAAGGTTGAGTCTAATCTTTCAAACGACCCTTACTGGGTAGGTACATAGGTGACTGGTGAAGAGCAGTTTTTTGTAAATTCAATGATGCATCGAGTGGAGATATCTACCCTAATCGTAGCGATCAGAAAATAGGTAAGTGATGTTGCCAATGCGTTTACAACGCAGAATAGGACAAGTGAAAGCCCTTTTAACAACCTAAAAATCTGCTTCTGAATATTTAAAACATCAATTCTCCGTAAATATTTAACTCGCCGGTACTCGCGTCTCATTTTGAGATACGTGTAGTCGCGCAAGGGTCGAAAGGACTCAGAAATGGAATGCATTGTTTTTAATAACTTAATGTAATTTCGGTATTATTTGTAAATAAACTTTCTAGTCTAAGTAATAAACATTTCGTATTTTTAAGTTTGTTTCTGTTAAAACAAACTTAAAAATACGAAATGTTTATTATTTAGATACAAATGGAACATAAATTACAAGATCACTAAATTTTTTTAACTTTTTATCATAATTATATAAACGAGAAAATGACTATCGAAGGATAGAGGAACCCACCACGCACCCTCGGATTGACCACCCCAACTATTGCAATAGAAAAAGTTTGACAACTTCTCTAACGGCCTTTTTGAATATTCGATCCATACATGGATATTGAGATTCGAAATTCGTGTTTGACATATTTTGTCCATACAAAATATGTCAAACACGAATTTCGAATCTTAGCTTATGTCAAAAACGAATCTAAAATCTACAGATCTATCTATAGTTCGAATATTGAATTTCGTAGTAAAAGGATAAGGAATATAGGAATGGTATGGGTTCCAGGCAAAATATCTGACTTGCAGTATTCCGCTGTATGCACCGACTATACTTCGACATGTGTTTCGCCTCTGCACGAGGCATCCTCAGGAGCGACGGGCAACGACTGAGCCCAAAATGACTATCTTTTTTATTTAATCTAGAAACATTATTTTTTTTTTCATAATCAAATATCATAAACTATCTTATAATTAAGAAAGTTTTATAAAGACTTATACGAATCTAGTTTTACTAAGCCGGTCTGTCTCTATTTTCTTTTCTACCATGTACTCGAAACATTATGTTTCACATATGCCGCATTGATAGATAAAAACCAGAAGAATGTTTTTTACAAAGAAATATAACCTTAAGTCATAGAAGTAACACTCAAAATAACAACAGCGGTTGCTATGATTGATATCTTCTTTCTTATGGCACATGCAGTATGATAGAAAGAGCTATCGATAGGTTTAGCAGCACGACCTTATAGCAGTCTTGTGGTAGCCAGACAGTAGACAAAACATAGAGTTAGGAAACCGAGTGTTGTTCGAACAGTGATGATTTATCGATAAATATTTTTGGTCAAATGTCTAACTTTAGTATGTGTCGATATATTTAAGCCGTAGAAGTAAACAACTAAAATATTGAATTTGTAGTTTTTGCTGTCGACGCCTGACAGTGATTTGCAAAGACTTACCAGACAGACAGTACTAAATAAATCACGTGTTTAATTGTTCGTTTTAGCCATAAAATCTATTGACACAAAGTATTCATAAACTAATGAGCGATGCGTTGCGATGCGATGCTTAGAAACTGTCACTTAGATTATGTATTGTGCGAATTATACCAGATTGGCTAATGCGGCACGGCAGGCTTTGGCAATTTGTTTGCGTCGCATCATATCACGTTGCTTGCTATCGCTAACGTTGGACACTGCTCGATTTTTTAGAGTTGTAGGTAATCCGACTGCCACACCGAAGCTTGCGGGTTTGATTCCCGCTCATGTCAAACATTTGTGTGCATGAATATGGATGTTTGTCTTGTTCTGGATGGTACTATGTATAATATGTAATATATTTACAGAAAAGTATATATGCATGTTTATCAATTGTCTAGTACCCGTAGTACAAGATATGCTTAGTTTGGGACCAGATGATGTTGTGTGAATGTGGAAGAATATTATATTTTATGCTAAAATATTATGTAGCGGACTACAAGGCAAGACGTCTTTGATCAGTCAGGATAGCACTAATATGATAAATAATATAGAAGTAGGTAGATTAATTAAAATATTGTAATTATTATATTTTATTTATATGTTCAAACTAAAATTACACACTTTTTGTTTAGCTTTGGAAAAATAATTCTACCGGGTGTGCAATGTCCGGGCATAAATATAATGTAGGCACAGCTTTCGGTTTTAAACGACGCCAGGTGCTTTCTGTCTTTAAAAAACAGTCTTTCTCAAAATGACGTGAACAAATACGATGGTACTTCTGCTAAATCAAACTAGGCCATCCAACAGCATTTATCCAAAGTTTTCTTGTGACGTCATTAATAGGCAACCTGTAATAAAAAACACCTTCTCAATAATAAAAAATGCTACTCACATCCCTAATCTATCTACTATTTTATAGATGCAAAAATGTAAGCCTACACACACGCGCGTACACTGGAACACTTGATTTAAGTTTATAGACGCTACTTTTAAGGTAGGTATCTAAGTAAATTATATACATTGTACATTAAACTGCGCTTACTATCAAACGCGCGATAGAAAATTAGAACGCTGGACATCTTTGTTTATTGCCAACTTAGCAACCGCGGCTACCCGCTGTCGCTTCCAGCTACAGTTTTACATTCATGTCCGATAGTTAGTTTCCGTATTTATCCCTCATTCAAAAAACATCGATATCTCCTTTCACTGTCAAATCCCATCACTAAGGCCATTAAATCAATAAATGTACAAAATATTAATTTGTGAGTTAAATTCATAACACATACGTATGCAAGCTGTTCCTTTGATTTGCAATACAATGATATTGTGTAAACTTAACACTCATTATAGCATTAATACGAGAAAAGTAAAGAAATTTGTTGGAAAATCCCGACTCTCTGCTAGAAGATAAAGTTTCTCTTGTTATTTCCGTTCCGAGAATAGCGGAATCCACGTCTCGATATCACATACACGATGTGTATTAATTAATGAGTACACTATTTAATTATTTTAAGCATACTTACTATTTAAATGCAAAAAAATTATTAAAAATGTAAACGCAAACGTCCAACAAATTTTACACTGATGACAGATCACAGCACGGCTATTTAGAGAATGTAGTCAAAGATATGATATGTAAAGAGTCTATGCCTCTTTAAATGAGACGCGTAATTTGACGTTATGATTAACCAACTAAGACCAACTGACATTACATGTTGCACGTTCGGTATAAGGAAATTTATAGGGCATGTTCTCTCTAGTCTAAACGTAGTCCAACCTCTCTGGTTTTTTATTTCAATGTGACGTCTATCGTTACGAGGCAAGTTTCACAAAAATGGATACACTGCGCCACTGTAACGTAAAAAGAACCTTTCGAGTGTGTGCTGTTACGTTATCCCTACTAGGGGGTGTCTAAATGAGAAGCGTGGTTAAATGTTACAATAAAAATTGATTTAATTGCCAAATAAATTTTATACATCAATTAGCAAGCGTTACTTAAATGAAAAAGATTACGATTTATGTGATATTTAGAAAAATTAACACAGGGTCGCGTAGTTCGGCGAGGGGTGGGGTTTGTGTGGAGAATCCAGCTGCCGATGGTCCAGGATAGTTGGTCAACTTAACTCCGAGCTGTAGTCGCCGCAGAAAAGGTCCGCGAAGCCAACGCGTCCGCTTATATAGAGGCTTGCAGTGCGGTGGGGACGGAACATGCAGGCAGCCGGGAGGCGGTGTCGTCCCGACGTCACAGCGACGTCACAAAGCATCAGTCTTATGATTAAGATTACTTTATCACAACCAAAACTACAACTAAACTATGAAGGTTTTATAAGGCCTAAAATTATAGCTTGAAAGAATGTTATATACAACGTCATATCATTATGCTATTTTTATTTAGAAATAGCACAAAACGTATCTTGTTAGACGTGCTGACGCAACCGGATAACATGTTAGAAAACTGGACACGCTTTGCCTTATGACATCTACGTGGCTGACACTCCGTTGTCCCCTTAGACTATATAATATATGTTGTCCCACATGCCTCGATTACATAAAACTGTAGGTTTAAATTAAATTTTATTACGCGTCTGACGTAATAGGACGCATGTGTTGCTTAGCAACCTGCATTGACGTTATCCGCTGATGACCTACACGTGTATGTGTTTCGCACAGAACAATTAAAGGGGGTTAGAACGGAAATAGTAACTGATTTGTATTAGAACGCGTGTCGCCGATTGTCTTCCACTCTCTATCTCCACTACAAGCAATACACTAATACGTACGCGCATTACTCACACAAATCAACTGCACTTACTTAGATCGCGAGTTTGCCATTGGTTGTCACACTAGCGCAAACACTTCGCTTGACATGGAACTATCACGCTTGACGATCACTCACACACTCTCATTAATGTTACGGCGTCCAAAAGGTCGATTATTTATATCGATAAAATACTGTTGTTTTGTTACTTTAAGTTTTGCAATTGTTTGTTTTTATTTCGGGATGGTGGGATAGGGTACAAATAGTGTGACCTTTCTTAATATATATAAATAATAATATAAAATTAAAGGGGAAGATACAATATGGCCTTTATCATATCCGAATACCAAGAGTTAAAAATCATGTCCACCTAGGATGTCAGTGTCCGTGATAAACTATTCATGTGTACAACCACATAAGCTAAAGTTTGTAAAGAAATAAAGGACACAAGTATATAATACAATAATATTTTAATGTTGAACAATAATTTAAATTAAATTTCAACCCAGATTCTATTATTGTCCCTGAAATAAGACGTATTTATTAAGAAGCATACGCCTGCTATCTTTTAAATTCGAATTTTTCAAAATAAAATGCAATCTTACATTGATATATTTTTCTATGATAGCTTTAGATAGGTCTGTAACATGGCTCGCACTAGGATAAAATCCAAACTGGTGATAACTAATGTTGCTAAATAATTCAGTTCCGACAAAGGTGCGCAAGATCTTTGTTGTCAACATATATTATGTTCATTAATTTGCCGAAGATTGTCGGTGTAAATCTTTATATAATGATACAGGAGACCCCTTTTATCTTTTGCTACGATAAATTTATGGTCCGAATTAATTTCATTTGACAGCAGTGCTACAACGCATAAGTCACAATCAATTTTCTTAATTAAAATACGTGATATGTAACCCGCGATACTAAGTTAATAACCCACAATAAACATTAATCGGTAGTAATAAACAAAGTTATGTTAATCTTAATATTACTGATAACAATAATTTGAATACATTCACACGAAGGAACTCACAATCGACATTGTTCACAAGTTGGTAGGTACAACACTATTGGACCCACCACCATAGATTTAGCAGAATTCAAGCTTTGACGTTCGCAGTGAACGAAATACATTGCGCAATCGCCTACGTAGTACTAGATGGTACCCACGTATTGCCAGCAATGTACATTTTTTTATTTGCTTGCGATAGTATCGTTTTGTCTACAAATTACATAATACTATTGTAAAAATTACAAATATCATTTTTATTTTAAGGTTTTTGGACTTACCGGTGAAAAGAAATCCCTTCTCGAGCCACAGTACAGAACTGGCTTCTTTTTCGACACGTTATTATAGCGAAAGACGGCATAATTCTTTTATTTTCGCGGAGCTTCGTACGCTGTCGCAATATGAGCACGATTGTTGACAGCGTCAATCAAATTTTCGGCATATGAGCGTTTGCTCACAAGAAACGGCGAGGCTGCCACGCCCACAAGGCCGTTCTAACCTCTCTTAACTGTTCTGTGGTGTTTCGAAAGGGTACAACAAAAGTTGGAGAGCTTTTAAAACGCATTACACGGTATCCTGAGTATAATGCTATGAGAACCCAACTTGAGCAGAAAATCTGTAAGGTTATATCAGAGACGAATTCTTACTCGTCTCTGGTTATATGCATAATTATGATGGTTGTTGTTCATAGGACGAGGAGCGCGAATGATATTTCGAAAATACGATATTTCTTTCTCATAATAAATATCTGATAACCACATTTTCAAACTGAGTGACAACTTTTTCTTATTGACATAAAACTATTTGGGTGTTTTCAAGTGGCGTTTTATGCAATTCAATGATGCATGATCGTCAGCAGATACTCCAATCGTAGCGATCAGCAAATTGTCAAGTTAGGTAATTCTATTAATACTCTTTTAACAGAGAAAAAGACAAGTGATAGCCCTCATTACAACGTACAAATTTGCATACCTGGATAGTGAAACATACAGCATTTTAAGTAAGATGTAACAAACTTTCTTCAAAAGTTTAAATACAAATATCAAATGACCTTCTCACAATCGGACAAGAAGCTTTTCCTTTTAGAATTACCAATTGTTTGATTTAAAAAATTAACATAAGAACAATGTTTGCCTGAAATATCAGCCCAAAACTTAAAGTTTCGCTTTAAATAAACCCAGGATACCTGGGTAAAATTGGTTGCCGTAGCCAATTTTGGTTTATATTGCTTTCCGTAACCGCAAACATAAGCAATTTGTCTGCGATCGTGACCAAGAATTCAGCTTTGACTATCTAAAGTTACTTCAGTAAATATACCAGTACGAGCAAACCCGTTCACTTGTATTGTATAAGCTTTTTGCTGACTATGGCGTACGATTTCATTGTGACGCATTTACCTTATACAGTGTACTAACATAAGATTCAGTCTCAATAAAACTATCATAGCAAACACATCTCTCTATAATTTCCACCGGTTCGCGAGACTCGTTATATCAGCTATCAACTTAGCATTATCATAGCATCTGAAAGGTGCAAGGTCGCACACCGTACAATACCAAAATCTTATATCTGCGGAACCTTAAAGTTTAACACAGAAACTGTTTACGAACATTAATATCTTGTAGTCCTATCTCAGTTTTAGCCTTTGAGGGCAAGTGCCTCGACATTTACCCGCGTAAACTTTGCTTGACGCTTCTGTACCAAGTTAGGCTAATGTGTTACAAAGAACAGTTTGTGGCGATTTAGAACGGATCGCTTGACAACTGGTGAGAAATCACTTAAGATAGATGTCGTAGCATGTGCGAAATATTCTAATTAATTACCTGTTTTGGTTTACGAACGATAGAAACTGTTCGCGACAGACATTAAAAACTACGACAGTGAATAGTGTATTCGAAACCGCGAGTGAAAATCGTATAAAATCAGTGCTATCCAATCGTGCGGTACACCGGGTTCGGTTCCCGGACGCGTTAAAGTGTTAAAATAATGCTAAAATAGTGAAAATAGTTAAAATGTCAATAAGAAGTACTACACAGTACGTGAACATTAGTTTAAAACTTGTGCTAACTGTAGGGACCTAGATATCGATCATAAATAGTGTTATCAGTTGTAACAGATAAGAATCATAAGAACTAATAGTTGATAATCAGCTGTTTTGTTTACATAGTCGTTTTATAGTATTATAAGTGTTTTTAGCTTCGTATAGGTTTGAAATCATGTCTAGATACTTTCTTATTACTAGTTATTACCTTATATCGTTAAAATAAACATAATAATAAACATTTGCATGTTTATCATAAACTTTGTTTATGTACGATAGTCTCTACTTAAGAAAATCTGTATTTTTTCTTATGCATCGTAGGTTTTCATGTAATAACTGCGAATTGAATAAAGATAGTTTCATGGTGTTTGTTTTAATAGATGCCCCATATAGTTGCACACAACGGCCTACCAAAATTACATATATAACTATAGTATTTAATAGTTTTTCAATAGAAAATATAGTGGGCGGGCCGGTTTAGGTATTGTATACCGATAGATAGAACTTTATGAGACCTATCTAACTATGTATAGAACATATATGTATGTATCATAGTACCTAAGATAAATACACATTTGTACCTTAACGAAAATAAAAATAAATAAAGATTCTCTGTGCACGTGTTCGGTGCGGTGGTCGTCGTTAATGTAAAGTTTTGAAGTAGCTAAGCGACCATGTATTCGGCCAGTTCGTTGGCGTCCCAACCACCATCTCGTGACCAAGTAACCATATGTAACCATCAAGCACCGAACACCTGAACAGCATCGCTGTCAACGTATGAAGATGTTTTATTTCTGAAGCCCCGATAGATAAAAGCCATACAGTCCACACACACCGATAGAAGGGCATCGTCGTAGCATCACTCGTCAGCAACACACCACCAGCGCACTGTAGCGGACTAGCAAAGGTTCGATTCCTGGCATCCGTTGCAGAAACGTATATAACAAGATATAAAACAGTTGTTTGCATGAGACTTTTTAGATTAAGACTTTGCCTCTCAATGGAGCGGAGCTGGTGGAAGGACCTTATTTGAGGTTGGTGCTAATTTCGCTAGTCCTCTAAATGTGTATAAGCGCCCATACAACTTAGAGGACTATATTAAATGGAGTCTACTATGTATGTATAGGGACACCCTTAAATTTTCCACTTTTTTATTTTTTGTAATTTTTCCTTTATTTGTGCTGTAAGACCCTGCTTTAGGCCAAATTTCGTGATTCTAGTTCAACGGGAACTACCATATAGGTTTTCGACCCAAAACCTATAGGGTACTTACGGTTGACCTAGAATTGTCAATTTTGGTTAAAACCAAGGTCTTTCAGCACAAGTGAAGGAAAAATTCCGAAAATAAAAAAAGTTGAAAATTAAGGTTAATTTTGGTACTAACAAGTTTTCGCAAAAATCTAATTTTGACATATCACACATCTTTTTATAGGGTTGACCCAGGACCCTGTTTTTTATACACCAGGAACAATAGACCTCAGTATCTGGTACAAATTTCAATTTGATAGGTCCACCCGTTCCTGAGAAAATCGGTGGTGACTCACGGACAGACAGACAGACGGACAAGGAAGTGATCTTATAAGGATTCCTTTTTTACCTTGTGACGTACAGAACCCTAAAAACAAAAATAGGTTTTCAGGTTAGTCATATTCAAGTTGTAGGGCAACTACAAAAAATCTGGAATTGATAATTTACAATGACCTTGGTGGTTTGCCTCTGCAACTCTTTAAATAGTTCTCAAGGAACTTGCTTATTTAGCATCGGAGGTTATAAGATGCTTGTGGTTTTGTTCACATCATCTGTAAATCCTCTTAATTACCATCTGGAAATTAGAACAGTGAATTGTGTCTAGTGCTGAACCGATGCCTAATGTTGTTGCAGCCTTTTGCTTGCATCACCGAAAGCGAGACGACGAGTCACTGCAATACTCTCTCGTATATTATCAGTACCATATGTATTTAAATAGGATAGGAAGGATGATGAGGATGATATGTTTAAATACATGCTTGTGCCATTAATTATATTATTTGTGTATCTATAATTTCAATCATCATCCTCTTAGCGTTATCCCAGTTTCAACCCGGGGTCCGCTTTCAAGTCTAACCGGCTTTGGCTGAATATTAGCTTTTCCACGGAGCGACTGCCTGTCTGACCTCCACAACCCAAAGGGATAGCGATATTCCATGGTTTAGACTAGTGTCAGTTTATTTTTTTAGAGTTACTGACGCCCTTTAACGACTGTCAAAGATCTTCATGACTGCCGGGACCGACGGCTCACGTTGAGCCATTCTCCGAGGCACGGGACAAGCGATAATTTAGAATTCAAAACGCACATAACTCCATTTATCTATCACGAGCCGTTTCCAGCGGTTTCACCTGCGTCCTGAGGGAACTACTTTGCGTACCCGTAAAACCCAAATATCTTACGGACCCCTATTTTTTCTAAAATAAAATATAAAATATAGCATATGTTACTCGCAGATAATGTAGCTTTCTAATGGTGGAAGAATTTTTAAAATCGGTCCAGTAGTTATTTAGTTTATCCATTACAAACAAACAAAGAAACAAAAATACAAGTTTTACCTCTGTAGAATATTATTAGTGTAGATTTCAATATGTTTCATTATTTTTCTTTCAGAATTATTATTATACATACTCATTCCAATGTTTTATGAAATGAGATCTTCTCATTATCAATGCAAATAATTTTTGCATACCTATGTTGTTTTTTACATCATGCATCATGCAGCCGCACAGGAAATCCTAGAAACAATCAGTAGTTTGAGCAAAAAACTCTATGCACAACTAATTGTTTGCAGAATGCAATTACAATATTAAATACTAATATGCGATTGTCATCTACAAAAAAAGCTTATGTTTATTCTAAAGCAATAAAAAAACATAACTGAATTTTAGCCTCTCAGCATATTTGAACAATTTGAAAACAACACGTTTTTTTGTGTGGATACACATTTTGTTCCAACACAATATTTATGATGTCGAGTCAAGAAAAAAGTTATTAATGCTGACACAAAATCAAAATTCACAGAACACTGTCTCTAGTACTCTCAGAACATTATTAACATACAAGTTTTTACAACATGTCGTGCAAAGACTATTAGGTGTTAATACTTTATAGAAACACGGTCCCAAGCGTGTGAAGTTAAGCACATTAGATAGCTAGCAAAGTACCTGGTTGTGGCAAAGAGCACACTTTTGTTCCTTTCACATTTACTTCGTGTTCTCGAGATTCAAGTGCTCTCACGTTTAGGCCTTTATTTTTGCCAGTAATATTAGTTTTATTGAGAGGTTCGGGTTAGCTCGTACTACAAAGGCTCTCACAAAATGTACATGTGTGGCGTTTATTTAAGATGTATTTTTTCTTAGTATTAGTAAAATCCGATTATTTCAGTTTAGATAGGATTGCCTTGGTGTTTTATTTGTGACTAAATATTTTAGTTTGCTACTTAAATTCTTATGCTTTATCGGATTAGGTGTCAACTGCTTTATTATTAGTAAATAACAGTTTATGTTTATACTGTAGGTACTTAATTTAGGAAAAACTTTGTTTATTTTTCATTTGATATAGAATATGTCAATTGTTTCTCTTTAAAATTTTTTGCAGTGGCTTTCAGAGAAGCCCCTGTTGAAGAGAACTAAGAAGAAACTCAATAGGCGTACTCTACATAATTGGTTTTAATACTAACGTTGTTATTTTATAATTAACGAGATGTTTCTCGCAACACAACAGTAAACATACTGTAAGTTTACATCAATATTTCACTTCCCTGAAACAATTTATTATGAAATAAGCAAGGCTTTACTACCTATTAAACCTAACAATAAGTTATGGCAAAAGTATCTGTATTCAAAACTATTTTTCTTTTCAATTTAAGAGCTTTGTTTGCTTGGTGGAGTTTACACCATATATTTCTATCTTCGGCCAGTACCTTGACCTCCTTACATACATGACGTTTGGTTTTTCTTTAATTTGATCCGTGAAAGCCCTCCTGGGTCGACCTCTTCCTATCTTTCCTTCTTTTTTGATAAAGTCAACAGGACGTATAAGGTGGCCAAAAAACTTTCCTCTTCTTTTTTCTATGGTCGCTAAAATGCTTCGTTTTTCTTGAACTAGGCTTAATACTTCTGCGTTGGTCTTCCTTTCAATCCAGCTGATTCTTTTCATTCGCCTTCAACACCACATTTCCAACGCCTCCAGTCTTTCCTGGCCTTGCTGAGTCATCATCCATGTTACGGTTCCGTATAGAGCAGTATTGCCACATGAGTAAATAAATCGAACAGAGACAAAGCTTCTTAAGAGCTTGTAAATTTGTTATCTATTTTGATAGGGTTGACACAAAAGGTTAAGGCAAATTAAACAAAACTTTTGTCAAATAATTTTATTATTATGTTAGAAACCTTTACAAATTACTCACTCTACTAATTTTATACAACATTCCATGATGACATTTAAGATTCCAAATATTTTGAGGTTATGTTTTATAATACATAGTGTATGATTTAATCATATTAGTAGTAGTAAATTAGTTAATTAACGCCCGTGCTTTGGAGAGTAGGTACGTTAAGCCGTCGGTTCCGGCTGACATGAAGATCTTTGACTTTCATTGTTTCTTATAATGGTATGGTAAATTCTGAATCTAACATATTTTTTTAAGTAATCCAACGGGAAACACTCACAAGGCATATCAAAGGAGAATGACCATTTTTGTATGGAAGTTGGGCTAAGTTTGCTTCTTGATGGTTTGACCAGTAATATGTAGAAAATATAGTCGTATTTAAATCAGAAAAAAATAAATACGAAATTCGGCGGCAGTTCTTAGATATCGGACATTTAAGATTCCAAATATTTTAAGGTTATGTTTTATAATACATAGTGTATGATTTAATCATATTAGTAGTAGTAAATTAGTTAATTAACGCCCGTGCTTTGGAGAGTAGGTACGTTAAGCCGTCGGTTCCGGCTGACATGAAGATCTTTGACAGTCGTTACGGGGGAGTCCTTCAAATAAACTGATACTGGTCTAAACCATGACAAATCGCTATCCTATTGAGTAAAGGAGGTCAGACGGTAGTGGCTATGTCGAAAAGCTGACATTCTGTCATATATGGTTAGTCTTGTAAGCGGACTGCTAGGCGTTTAAGTATTGTATGCAACTGAGATAATGCTAGGAGTATGACGATGTGATTTAATCATATTATCGGCATTTATTTTAAGTATACCCCAACGGCAAAAAGGCGTGACTATATGTATGTATGCATGTTATTGTAAGTCTCTAATATATATTTGATACATATAAGTATAGAATATAGTTGTAACAAGAAGTGGAGCTACGACAAGCTACATATATTTGAACGCCTGTAAATTATATAAGTTTGGGGTATTTTCAGTCTGATCATTATATTTCTTACTGAGAATTCTCAATACCATGTTGCAAAAGATAATCTCATTCCTTTGGACTTTATATTATAAAGTTGGCATTAAAACTAAACTGTTTAATGCTTAATAGGCAAATGAAACCCAGTTATTATGTTATTTTTATTTTACTTGTTATTATAAATGTTTTTTAAATGAATCATTTACCAATAAAACAGGAGCTTGTATATCGTATAGCATAATGTGGTGCAGGTTTGGCCTCAGAAGTTGCAACAGCTTCAATTAAAGTGTATCATTCTAAACATAAGACTCCATTCAATTCCTGAAACAAAGAAATTAAAGTCCGTCTGAATATTCGGTTAAGAGAGATAATTGTAAGAATTGTGAAGAGAAGTAAATAACACTTACATAGACTGGAGATATCCATGATGTATCCAATATATTGAGCACCGAATGAGATAGCTCGTCCAAAGGATGGACGTGCCTTGCTGCCGAGGTACCGCAATATTGCAAAGGAACAGTATAAGACCGCGATCCTCACCACGGTTCAACGTCTAGACGACATAGGTACTTATGTTACCAAAAGAGTCCTGTATCAAAATCTAGTAAACACACTAGTCACGCAGTTAACGTGTTTAGGCTACAAAAGATTGCTCAACTCAATGTAAATCACAGTAGGTAAATTACTTATTTTCCACAATATCATCGAAACACAAACGCAAGGTTCATACCATAGATGATATACTATAACCAGAGAGTTCATACGAGAAAAAGCAAATTTACTGTTTTCATGTCAAAATAACTGACGTTAGCGTTAGATCTTAGACTATATATATTATGTAAATAGACGGAGGAATCCCATCACTCAAAGGTCTGACATAGGTCACCGCGTTGAGCCCCATTACCCGTCAAAATTTAATAGAACTTCATTTGAAAGTTTGATACTTCGTTCATAGACATTTTGATTTATTCGTATAAAGGTTGTGACGCATAAACATAGTGACGTTATAACTTTATCGATACTTTTATTTTACAGACTAGCTTCGGCTCACGTATTTGCCAATGTGGGTGACAGTTATTGCAAAAAAAAGGAAGCCTTTGCACTATTTTGATGTAGAAGCTATACTGCAATATTTCTTTGAAAATATGTATACCTGAATACAATTATTTATTTATTTATTTAAAAACTTTATATACACAATGCGTATACAAGGTGGACTTAATGCCTTAGGCATTTTCCGCCAGTCTACCTTTGGGTAGTGCAGAGATTAAAGGTAGGTGTATTTTACAATTAATTTGATACTGATTTAGTTTTACTTAAATATAATACAAAATACATAAATACATACTATACATAAATATATAATATACATAAATAAATATTATGCATACATATTTTATAATAATACAAAACAAATACCTTGATATGAACGAATGTTATGCTACTTCTGCTAACTTTTCCAATAGCATTGCTTTAACTTTAGATTTAAAGCCATACCTGGTAATCGACGTCCTGACTTCGAGAGGGAGGGCATTCCAAAGAAGGGTAGCTTGTATAGAAAAAGAAGAGTGAGTGAAATTGGTAGTATGAGGAGGACAAAGAAGGAGAAGATTATCAGATGAGCGAAGGTTTCGGTCGTGAATTGAACAAAGATACGGAAAATGCTCACTTACTTTGGGGTATTAGGGGACATAAGGATAGAATAGAGTGTTGTGAGGGCACGCAAACTGCGTCTTTGGCGAATTGGAATTATATATCTCAAGAAAAGTGTTTTCATCGATCATCACAAACTTTCAGCTATCGCACACAGGCTATCGCTGCCTTCACGTACAACCTTTACTGTAACTTTAAAAATATGTACATATTTTGATGGTGAGACTAATCCTCCTCTTTCTTTTACTTTTATAAAAATAATTACATAAACCTGCAGTACTGCAGGTTTGTGTAATAATTTTATTAATATTCTATTCTCTTATTTCTATTGTTCTCTTCGGTGAAACCAAAGGTTTTGTCTTCATAATTATAGACGAAGTTGTCATGACAAACAACTACCGATAGTATGTACTGAGGGACGGTGCGATTGACATATATGGCGGCCATGTCACCAGCCCGGGGAATCTCTCAGACATATTATAGTATCCGGTTGTTCTAGTTTTGCCAATGGCCAGTATTTGTACAGACACAATCAAGTGGCCAAGATAATCCATAAGCAACTAGCCCTTAAATGTTATCTCATTGGTTCACCGTACTACAGATAGAAATATGTGCCCGACCCAGTTCTCGGTTTATTGTAGCCAATAAGCGTGATATTGTAGTGATCGACCGAGCAGAGCGACTTGCATTGATAGACGTTATAACCTATCGCATGACAGCAATCTCGTAAAAGCAGAGAAAGAGAAGGAGTTCAAATATTTGGGCCCAGCTCATGAGATTGTCGATATGTGGGATGTGAACTCGGCGATCATTGTGCCGATAGTTGTGTCAGTTAATAGACTAATCGCCAAGAGCTTTTACCAACATCTAAAGATGCTCGCACTAGGCAGCAGAAAAACTAATATTTTTAACAACAACACTTTTTGAGTTCGGTGCCAGTTAGAAGTACGCACAAAATTTTATTTTCTTTCTTACTCACCATGCGGGCTCCTGGTTTAATTCTTTTAAATTATTTTATTTCTCACTTATTTTAGACCCAGGCGTATCTATAAGGGCGTAATTAATTTGACCTGTATATATAATATGATTTTGTAAAGATTTGACTTTTTTACTAACTAAGCCAATGACACAGTCAGTGACTTTTTCTATTTTACCTTAAATAAATGAGATGCATTATGTATGAACTATTTTATTTAAAATTGACCCTGAAGTTAAATTTTATTTCTAATCTATTAGTTAACTCACTTATTACTGCAGCCTGCTCTCGATTGGTGATTTAATATGTAAGGTCCCCATTTTTATTAAAATTGATATCGATTGCAATTTAATAATTTGTAGTCGATTGACTCGTCCGAGTCATATCACTATCGAAAGAATTCAAAATGGCGGTTGGCGAGAGTGGGCATTCTATTCCTGGCGACGGTACCGAACGGACGGTTGCTCTTCGGCAATATTATAATATATGTACAGTGTTATATCTGAAATATAAATATATAAACTATATTCTAATAAGTATAACTGGAGTTTTACTACAAATATAATTATGTAACTGAACATACTGGGCTCGTGCCTCCCTTCAATTTGAGAAGGCCTAATTTCGTTTGCAAGATTTTCGACAAACACTTGACGATCGAGATAATTTTCTAAATAATAAGCATATAACTTCCAAAAGTCTGAAATACGTAACGTGGTTTTGTATTCGAAAACCATTACGATCACGTCATTAATCCTATCATTTCATAAAGGTAGTAATTATTAGTGATATTATGAATGTCAATTGCTTTATTCACCTTAAAAAGGTAATATCAAAATAATTTTTTTATCGTAACCTATTTACTAGTGTTTAGTATAAGCTTGATTTATTCACATATTTAACTTTATTTGAGGATTTATCAACATTCCATAGATATTCTTTGTAAGTAAACCAAATCTAAGGATTTATTGCAAACATTATCGATATTTTATCGAAATTAATTTTGAGTAAGTCGCACTAGTCGAGTTAAAATTTACGACAATTTCGAAGATTCGAAATGACATTTGTATATTAATCTTTCTCTTGCATGAAAAAAAAATCATAAGTCAGAGTGAAGTGCATATATTGGGTAAGGTTGCTATTTTAATGCTGTCTCTATTACTAGTCCAACCTCTCTGCGTTAGATATTATGGATGCCAGTGTCATAAAAATATGTTCCCATATTTTAGATAAATATAAAATATTACTTCGTAGGTAATATGTTGCTTAAAGGATATAAATATTATTTATAGAAAATATTTCACCACCTGTTTCAAAATATCAAAAAGTTTTGGTGTTGTTTTGGTTATTAGAACTTTCATTCAGCTACCTACACTGTTTGCATTATACCTGCAATGTTTCCCTATTTAAAGAAGTTTGAAAGAAACTGTAAACATTTGCTGAAATATGCAAAAGGAGTTTTAAATACGAAATGGCAAATGGCGATGTTACTTATTTCCGAATAATGCAAATACTTATATTTTAAAACTAAACATCCCCATTTTGCTTTAATATCAAATGAATATACATAAAATTAAAAAATAAAAGAAGTTTTTCCACGTATGAATGGATTAGAAGCAAACGTGCCACAAAATAGCAGAGTTTTGGTCATTCTCCTTTACAATCTTCAATATGTTTTAGTATTTCATTGCCAACATTGACAATATTTATTTGAAGATCGAAATATTGGCGAAACTTTTGCTTGAGCAATTCAACAAATGCGATAAAATTATCAGTAGGTAGGTATAATTAAAAAACCCACTTACTACACTACTCCTTGGGATAATTAAAGTTTGATATATTTTTATTTCTTCTGGTATTATTCATACACACAGTACAATAAACAACCATTATTAATCATATAATACCACGTTTTTACATTAAAATATTAAAACTGCTGCTGCAACGTACAAAACAAACAACGTGCGTCGTAATAACCCTGAGATTGTCAACTGACTGTGCCTACGTAAACCGGTTTTTCCCAGTCTCGCCACGTACACGACAAGCGACCAGTGGTCACGCACACATGCGCCGCGTGCTTGTAGTAGTGCAACCGATTTGCGCTGTTGTATGAAGCTTTGTCTCTGTTCCATTTATCTACTCATGTGGTATTGCTCTATACGGAAGTGGAGTATTCCAGATATATGATTTAACTAATTGTTTTCTTATATTATTATGTCTTGCTATTTTCGATTTCAGAAGATCAAAACTATTCAGGAAGTGCAAAACTACGAATGGATCTATCACAAGTTTAAGTATGATGAATACAGGAATTTTGCCATAAAAATATTTTTAATCGGTAATCACTAATCACAAAGGAGAAAAGTCTCTAATATCATTACTATCCCTAGAATTTTGCCTTGTTACATGATAATACGATCTAAAATACATAATAACATGAGATCCGTGGTAGGAACTGTACTCTACTGCTCGAGGACAAAGTTAGGTCCATCGGCAAACTTATCTAGTTTGTTTAGGTATAGTTGACCCCAATGTCGTCGGTAGAAGGTCCTTTTAAGCTTAGATAACAATGTTTTTTCTATGTGTATAACATTGTTTGGAGTTTATTCAAGGGTTAATCATGGCTGGTGAACGTTAGGTGACTTATTTTTTCATCGGTAAGTATACTTAATTGTCCGTGTGGTGACGGATTAAGAATACGGAATGTCACCACCCCATATCAACCCATGGGTGTCGTAAGAGCCGACAGAGGGAGCATATTATGCAGAAAACAGCACTGTAAGAGAAGGAAAACGTGATACAAACCCTATACCAACCCGTTTGGCCAGCGTGGTATAGTAGGCCAATTCCTCCTTTCAAAGGAGAGGCCTAGTCCAGCAGTGGACTGTTGGAAGGCTGATGATGAATGAAGTATACTTATTAGATTTGCTTTATTCACAGTTTGTTTAACAGAGTTGTTATTGATGTCGTTCTGTTTTAACATATGTCACGTATTTATTGCTCTTTCTAGTATATATTTTTAAAGAATAAAGCATATGTTATGGTTGAGTAGAATTATCTGTACTGAGGGCCTAGCCAAATGGCGTAAACGCTAGATGAATAGAATAGAATACGAGAGTCAATGTATGGAATTGACACATTAAGCTTACGACGCATCCCATACATTGACTATCGTATTCTATTCTATTTGTCTAGCGTTCATGCCATTTGGCTAGGCCCTCTGATATTTAATGTATATTATCAGGATACGTGGCCGGTAGGAGCGACTGCGGGGCATTACTAATATGTATAAACCCCTGATAAGGCTTATGTTGGACTCGGAAATTAGTTCTGAATTCGAAGGACCAGACATTTCTTACTATCACAACTTATAAAAAAAAATCTGAAGAATTGGATACGTTTTCCACGTCCAATTACTATAAAAAAATATAAAATTGGAAATACCAAGCCTTAATGAAATTACGTTTCCAGGTTTAATACTTAAGCTTTTTACTATACATCATCATCCTCTTAGCGTTATCCCAGTTTAAATCTGGGGTCCGCTTTCTAGTCTTACCGGATTTGGCTGAATATTAGCTTTTCCACGGAGCGACTGCCTGTCTGACCTCCGCAACCCGAAGGGATAGCGATATTCCATGGTTTAGACTAGTGTCAGTTTATTAGAAGGTTCTGACGCCCTGTAACGATTGTCAAAGAACTTCATGACAACCGGGACCGACGGCTTAACGTGCTCTCCGAGGCACGGGACAAGCGATAATTAACGATTCTATACGCACATAACTCCGAAAAGTCATTGGTGCGCGCCGTGGTCTCGAACCCGATACCCACTGCACGGCAGTCTGTTGGTATCTCCACTAGGCTATCACTGCAAGCTTTTTACTATACAATTGAGCATATAACTTTAGATTCTAGCCTAGCCTCGCAGGTCAGGCGAAGCAATTTCCTTCCTGATCAGGGAATTAGAGAAGATATATTGTGTGCTCGCTCGCATGCTATAATTGAGTAACCCCACTAACATTTTCTCATATTCGCGGTTACTTAAAAAATATAGTACGGCGACATACCTATAGCCACAATGAGCTTTCTGCGGTGTTATGATAAAACACTTACGCCTCCGCTAAACTTTGTTTCACCAAGCCATAAGACAATATTAATTTTACATTCGACCGGATATTTGATAAACCGCAATATGTTTAAATAATTTATATTTCGTATGTTTTAATGAACCTTGCCAAGAAAAGATATAGTTATGTTGAATTTGTACAAAGCTCAGTAAAGTCTATAAAAACGTCATACTGTGACTTTTTACCTAATGGCGGTGCTAAGAATATGTGTATTCTATATTTTAATAAGATATAATAGACCTTTTGATTTGGTAAATAATTTATCAAAATAGAGAAAGGAACGAAAAAGGGAAATCAATACACAAACCGTTCTGAGTAAGCTTATAAAATAACAAAATCATAGTAGAGCTTTTTACATTTACCAGTAATCAATTTCGCCCGAGACCTTCACACATATATCGGTGAAAACCCCTCAATTTGCCAAGCTAAGGCGATTAAATTACCTGTCGAATAGAACCTCGTGAACGCATTAGAGCTAAACCTTAATTGATATTAAAGTCCTGGACAGAACCTAGGTTTAGCTTGTCACGCAGGTATTTTGTTTATGGAGGGATAAAAACGCTATCGTGTATTTAACGGTCAATTTCAGCTTTTCATCTAAATTATAATGATATAATAAATCTTGTAGTTGTTGGACGACGAATGTCGTTGCATTTAATATAATAGATAAATTTTAAATGAAATCTAAATAATTTTTAAATTAAAAAGAATTGTCGTAAAATTCAATAGTAATCCTTGCAATGTTATTTTATTATGAGATTAAAAAATGTAATATTTATGTTTGCGTAACCAAGTCAAAATAAATACATTAATTAATGTAATATTATTTCGCTGTGAAATTCGCACAATATCTTTTGAAAAATAGTTCATTAAAGAAATAAAGAAGGTAAATAATTTATTTATCAGAAATTTCTTACCAGATAAAAATTAATATTATTACAGCAAATCAATATTCTCACTTACTTGAAACTTCGAGTTTCTGTTAAACACTTCTGTTGAAGTTTTCTTTGCTCTTGGAAACGATGCGGCGACTTTCTCTTACTTCAACCGATAACCTCGTACCTCAATAGGCTTTTCCCTTCATTTCTTAATCCAACCATGTGTTATTTGTGCTAAAGAGGGGAGGAATAGAAAGTGATGTTATAGGTGGATGTCATTTTCGCTCACCGCACATCTCATTTTGATTTTGAGGCGGCCTTAGCCGGTCAGATTACGGTATGTCAGGAATCTTATGTTTGACGGCAAAAAGAAGCCTCAAAATCTTTAAAATTAAATATATGGTTAGAAAAATACTTTTAACCATTCCAATTTCCTCAGACGCACCATCTAAGATAGTTGAAATGCCTGGTATTTTTAAAATATTCAAATCAAATCAATCTTTATTGCAAACCAAGTGTACAAATAGGTCTTATGGACATTACTGTCAACTAAGTTGCCTTTTACAGGCATTGAACATGGTACTTATCTCTAAATATACAAAAAAATAATTAACAACATTTTAGACGTCTTACACTTACACTAAGCCATAAAAATAAAAATAAAATAAACATAAAAAATAAAAACCGCTTGAGAGGTGTCGAGGGACACCCGGATGGAACGAAGTTCCTTTCGATTAATTAGTGAAGAAATTGTAATTTTTTTTTAAATTTATAACAATATTTTTAACTAACAAATATAATGTAATTAACAAATATAATGTAATATAAACTTAATCAGTAGGCTCAATTTTAGTAACAATCGTTAATTTAACAAAAAAATTCCCGTTCGCTATCTTGGATTCCCAAATTAATGTCATTTACGTTATCAGAATGCATGATAGCCCCGAAAATTATACCCATATTAATTTTATTAAAAATGTCCCGTTCGCCATCTTGGATTTCCAAATAGATGTCATTTTCGTGTCCAGAATCCATAAAAACCCCGAAAATTATACCCATATTAATTTTAGTAAAAATTTCCCGTCCGCCATCTTGGATTCCCAAATAGATGTCATTTTGTCATGAAAATGATGCTTGCTTTCTATAGGTGAGAGAGAGAGACAGACAGAGAAACATATGCACGCCGCACGGCTTACAATCTATATAAAATATATAAAAGAAAGTCGTGTTAGTTACACTATTTATAACTCAAGAACGGCTGAACCGATTTGGCTGAAAATTGGTGGGGAGGTAGCTCAGAACCAGGAAAAACACATAGGATACAATTAGTTGCAAAAAATAATCTGGGAGGGATTTTACAGGGGGTCGAAGTTTGTAGGGACAAACCTACTACCTATTGAGAGTAAGAACGCATGCGCAGTAATAATGGAGTGCTGCGCATGTTCTATCGTATACCTGTTAATACTGTCACATTATACATGTTCATGTGGTGCACTGTTATTACTTCGTTCGCTTACTTATATAAACTAATAATTATTGTAATAGCCTTTTCTAATCCCTACTAATATTAGGTATAAATGCCAAAATTTGTTTTTTGTATGTATGTACCGATTTCACGCTAAACCAGCTGAACTAATATTCTCTACTCATAAATGCGAAAGTGTGTCTAAGGATATATCGGACCATGGCTTTGACATTTGACTGTATGCAAAGTGATGTTGTTGAGCACCTTTTGGTAGATAATGTCATGTTTGTTTCTTTGTTTTTCGTGTGAGTGTGTGGCCAACTCTGGTGTCGGAGTTTTCAGTATTATATAATGTCATGAATACTGACCAAGTTACTTCGTACCCTATAGAGTTTCTAAACTCCTTATAATTATCAGGAGTACCATCACACAACTTGAGGCTGAACCTTGGTGTTCCAGTACTGTTAATGCGGAATCTTTATGCACCAAAGCTTTGTAATGGCAAACGGCTACTAGTAACACCTAGGACGAAAAACTGTAAAAGCTATTCGCTATTGCGAGTCAGGCTCGCTCATGAAGGGTTCCGTAGTGGAGGTATCCACTTATCATAGCCATTATCTTCCACTAACTATTAACAGTATTTGTATAAACGAAAAAAGCTATATCAAAAACAGCTGTCTACATATCCTTCAAACCAATTTTCGTTGGAAGTTTTTATAACGATCTACAGCATATATTTTGGTTTAGATTTGTTACTCTCTTACTTTAAAAGTTAGAGAGACGCACACACTCGTTTTACTACCCATTTTACCACTTTGGAACCGTTTATCTTTCAAACGATTGACTTTGAGAAACAATGTTTTTAGGAACCTCAAAGTAATTTTTAACGACCCATTTTCCACATCAGTTCCATGTCATGTATGAAGAGCCCCCCCTTATTTAATATTATTTTTATTTTCTATAACGTCGTAAAGCGGTTCACAGAATACATCTACCTACCAATGTTCAAATGTGTAAACTGAATAGTTTCGGCATAAAGTGGCTGTGACATACGGATAGACTGACAGACATAGGGCGTCTAAAAGGATTTCGTGTTTAGCCATTTTTGACTACGGAACTCTAAAAATATTGTTAACAGAAATGTTTATACCATATTTCTACATCAGGCCCTATGAACAGAATTAAAATGAAAATTACTATTGGTTCGGCGTTACACCGAAACCGTAGGTTCTAGGCGACTTGGAGAAGGAATGGACTGTATATAAAGGATGGCGGGTTTTAGTCGCCTAGGATTGGATAAGGGAATAGGATGTGGAAAAGGATTGTGAGTGGGTATAGGATATTCTAATGATGAGGGGCACTTACCTCGTACGTCAGTCCTCCTTCCTTGCAAATGGCAGCCTCCTGGTGTTTTCGGGATGAAGCTGCTTGATTCACTCCACTACACAAATCACTTTCACTTGCGAGCGGTTTTGTAAAAGCGATAATAATTATAGCGGGAGCGGCGCGCTGCAGTACGGTATGGCGGACACATATTTAGCGAATCGAAAGTTCTAGACTGTCCCTCGCGTCGACGATCGCGGCGACCAGTCCGCGAAAGGCGTGCCCCTCCTAGGGAATGGGAGACAGGGACGGAAACATGGTATCGCTCGCACTAGACAAGCAAGCGTGGAACGATTGACGTTGATGCGATTAGTTATAGATAGGAAGGTAGATGGCGCTACCAACTATCGAACGATGAAGGAGTTTTGTGTTACCCCGAATTTAACGTGAGCGAAGCTGCGGGCAAAAACTAGTAGCTTACTATAGCAAAAAGTGTCGTTACAACTTTTCATCTTAATTTTCCCGTCTAGCCCCCTTTCGCAACGCGCGATAAGTAACTTTGATTCGATTGACATTGTATTGTTTCATAATATTAGGCAGATAGTAAACAATAAAATTATTATTATTGTGTTATAAATTATAATTATTATTAAAAACATCAATACTATATTATACGTGGATTACTAAAATGTATTTAAAAAAAATTCTTTAGTTGAATAAAAGCATTTCTGGACTAAGAATTCTTTTATTTTTTATTGAATGCTGGCAGTTTGCTCTCTTTTTTAAATGTTTTTTGGTAAATTATTAAATATCTTGACTGCCATGTAATAAGGGCTCTAATTCAGCATTTTAATTCTAGATGGTGGTAAATATAATCTATCCCTATGCGGCTGCCCCATTTCAAAACCTAGTAAGGACTCAAAACAAAATTTTACAGGAGAGCCCATAAACGTAAAATAGGTAAGCCTATAAAAAGTATTCATGTGAGGTTAAAAAAAAGCTATTGGTTGTAAAGAATACTTAATAATGAACACATAGTACTAGCTTCATTTTAATTATGTCTATATTACATATTTTAAACCCCTTACTAACTTTGATAATTGCCACGAGGTAGGAAATTCATGTAGCCAATTCGTTTTAAAACATAGTAAGAGCACTTGCTTGGTTCTGTTATGGTTTTTGGAATATGGAACTTAGCATATATCATAGACTAAATTCTAGTAACTCTATAGGGTTTATGAATAAAATAATGATTTATTGAATAAATCAGTTTATTATACTTAAAACGAAAGTTATGGTTTTTGAAAAAGTTAATGCAGCTAATAGAGTGAATGGAGCTCTGAAGGCATTTATGAAAAGCCAAAACGTGTCCAAAAAGGCACGTTTGGCTGTGCATAGAGGGGTATTAGTGCCTATTCTTGTATGATAGTGTAAGTTGGGTATGGCAGAAGAGACTTCAAATTAGAATAATGCTGTAGAAATGAGAGCACTGAGAACTATGTGTGGTGTATCTTTGACCGACAGAGTAAAGTATTGTGTGATAAGAGAGCGTTGTGGGGTAAAAGAAGATGTAGAGACAAGCATCGAGAAAGGCATATGGTTTGGGCAGATGGAGAGGATGGATGACGACAGACTGACGAAGATATATAAGGCAAGTGTGAATGGGATAGGACAAAGGGGAAGATCTAGGTGGACGTTCTCTGACCAGATCGGAGACATCCTAAAAAAAGGACCGGTCAGAAGTACCCTAAACAGATGAGCATGCATGAGAAACTTGATGGGAGTGAATGAAGCAAGACAGGTGTGTCAGGATCGTTGCAAATGGCGTTCCGTAGTCTCTGCCTACCCTTTTTTGTTTTTTGGTGTCGGGTTGGAAAATCCTCATGGAGTCGCTCCGCCCTGGGAGCGGGCGACGGGGACTGTCAGACTCTTACTGACTAAAAACCAACCCGTGTTCCTCATGTACCCGTGTGTTGGAGGGTCGGGTATCGCCGAAGCATTCCCTGCTGCCCCCCGACGGGTATTGGCCCGCCAGATGGTCAGGCGGGCCCCGCACAAAATCCCCTTGGGGGCGAATTAAGGTGTTGGGATCCGCCGCCAAAACACCCAGTGGCCGTAGAGGATAGAGAGGACGGCAACGCAACACCGCATCTCCTCTTTCTCTGCGGCCCCATCGCAACGCAACAATGGTGCACCCTCATTTGCTCGCGGGAAATAGGGCTCACGGCATCGCAACACCGACACGCCTCTCCTCTCGCGACCGCGCCCGACACAGAGGGAGAAAAGAACTGACCCTCGCACCCGCACCATTGGACACATCCTGCGCAAGCCTCCGTCAAGCCCACGCGGAGCGTCCACTCCCGGGATCTCCCTTAGCTTCACCGTGGGTGACCTAACCACGGTTACTGAGCCCCTCCACCACGATAAGGTGGAGATCTCACGAGCGGAGGGTCGCTGCCTACAAAATATTTTTCGGCATTTGGCGACTCATTTTACGAAGTAGGTATTAAAAATACAGCAACACAGTATAGCTTCCACGTCGATTGAAGCTGCCGCGTGAGTGCATCGTGTCGTGAGAGGCCCCTGCCCCGCGCCCATCCCCACGTTTTACGTGTTTCAAAAACCTAGTAAGGCGCATCGACCATTTAAAAACCTAGCAAGTCCAAAGAGTTACTAGGTTTTGAAATGGTTAACGTGACATGCTAGGTTTTAAAATGGTTACGAGGGAGTAAAGCGAGCACTTTCGTTATCGATTCGATGCACGTTTCGATGTTTAAATAGGGGGCCAATTCTGCTATTTTTATATTACATTGATATTATATTTTGAATGGATTTAAAAGCGGTATTCTGATAGCCTAATGTCATTATCGTATAATTTAAAATAAACAGTTCGTCATTGACACATACGATCTCGTTACAATTTCATTCAAATATCATATAATTTAGAAGAATACGCTTTTTGTGACGTAAGTATGACACTGACATGATATCGCGACTATATTTATTTAGCGGAATTGGGCCCCTTTCAAGTGAGTTTAAGACGCCAGTGTTTTTGTATTTGGTAGGGACTTACTAGGTTCGCAAGATTATGCATTAAAACGAATTTTGTAAAAAATGTCCCTTACTAGGTTTTGATATGGGACAGCCATGCATGTGAAAGATACCCATAATATGTATAGCATGTATTTATATTATGGGTATCTTGCACTTGTTGAAAATGTGAGCTGTTCTTGAATACAAATAAACTTATGTAATCTTATATCTTATCTATACTAATATAATAAAGCGGAAGAGTTTGTTTGTTTGTTAGAACGCGCTAATCTCAGGAACTACCGGTCGGATCTGAAAAATTCTTTTTGTATACGATAGCGCAGTTATTCCGGAAGGCTATAGGCTATATAACATAACGCTTTGACCCTTTGGGGCCGGGCAAAAGGCTAAAATGGCTAAAAGATAATGTCGGCTAATCTCAGGAACTAGCAGTCGGATTTTAAAAATTGTTATTGCCTATGATAGCCTAATTATTTCGAAAGGCTATATAAAATTACACCACAACTTTTGGGGCCAGATAAAAATAATAAAATGGTCAAATGAGAAGGGGGAGGGTTGGGTGAAAGGCAAAAAGGCTAAACGAATTGGATACAATCTACATGGGTATCGTTTTCGAGATTTTCGGGACGCTGATTAATAATATGAAATTTATTTAGTGATCCAAGATGACGGACAGGAATTCAAAGATGGCGGATGAGAAAATTTTATAAATCAATATGGGTATCGCCTTCGATATTTTAAGGAATGGGGAATCCAAATACAACATCTATTTCGTGATTCAAGATGGCGGATGGGAAATCAAAGATGGCGGATGGGAAAATTAAAAAAATCAATATGCGTATCGTCTCTGATGATTTAAAGGGTGGTGAATCCAAATACAACATCTATTTCGTGATCAAAGATGGTGGACGGGATTTTTTTATAAAGTCGATATAGGTATCGTCTCCAATATTTTAAAGAATGGGCAATACAATATTATATAAAAATCTACGTTTGTTTGGTCATCTTTATAAACTGAAATGATAAGAGATGAAGCGCTAAGTCTATGGTAACTTTGGAAAAGGGGCTTGGAAAAAAGGGAATTAAATAAAATCTCTTAAAAAGGCGATTCGGAGTTCGCTGGGTCGACTAGTAATAACATATAACGCTGAAGAGTTTGTTTGTTTGAACGCGCTAATCTCAGGAACTACCAGTCCGATTTAAAAAATTATTTCAGTGTTAGATAGCCCATTTATCGAGGAAGGCTATAGGCTATAAAACATTGCGCTATGAGCGACGGGAGCAGAGCAGTAGCCTTAAATAACGCGAGTGTAACCGCGGGCATCATCTAGTGTATATATATTATATTGATGATGGTAGTGTTGATAAATTATATTTAATGAAATAGGGCCTGCAGCTTTCCTAGTTGTCTATTTGTGCAATTATTCTGACGAATTTTTGTTGAACGACAAATACATCGATACTGTTTACACTATTACCTCACAACATTATACCATATCTCAGCCATGAGTAAGCATAAGCATAGTATGCCAATAATGCTGCTTCAGCGTTTGTGCTGCATTTCAGTTGGAAAAAGGGCATGTGAAAATTTTTAGATTTTTTTTCACGTGTTCTTTATGAGTCTTCCAGTTTATATGGGTATCTATATTTATGCCTCGTAAATTAAATGTTCCTACTGCTTCTAGGGTTATATTTTGAAAAGTTGTATCTATATCTAACGGTGAGATTTTGTAGGATCTGAATTGAATGGTATTTGTTTTATTATAATTTATTTGAAGAGTTTCTTGATATGTCATCAGCGAATAAAACTGATAATGCAACTTCTTTATTTAGAATCTTTGGTAAATCGTTTATATATATATAGTAGAAATAATATACATCCTATCACGCTGCCTTGTGGTATTGAACACAACAGTTTTCTTGTTTGAGATCGTACTGTTTTTATTTCTTTTCTAACAATGTCATAATTTCCTATTTGCACTATTTGAGATCTGTTTTCTAAATAAGACAAATCATGAGTAGGACGGACCACGACTGCGTAAACCGTATAATTTATTAAGTAGAATATTATATAGAACCTACCAATAATATCTCCATCCATAGGTTGCCTGGTAGAAATCGCTTTCAGCGATAAGGCCGCCCGTTGTACTTTACTTACTCCGGAATTCAATATTCGAATTATAGATAGATCAGTAGATTTTAGATTTGTTTTTGACATAAACTCCATATAAAATATGTCAAACACGAATATAAAATCTACAGATCTATCTTTAGTTCGTATATTGAAAATGGCCGTTAGATGTAATGTCTCTAATAATATTTTTCATTGTGTGTAGAACCTTATCATATGCTTTTGTCATGTCGAGTAAAATACCTAATACATGTTTTTTATCATTTGGAGCCGTTTGCACATATTATTTTACATACTGCGGGTGGTAGACCTCGACTTTCTAAATCCATTTTTGCAATCATCAAGGATATTATATTTTCTAAAAAGCTATATAATCTGTTGCACATTGCTTTTTCGAAGACTTTCGAGAACGTAGGTAATATGGCTATGGGTCTGTAAGTGCTAGGGGTTATTGTATCTCCTTTCTTATGTATCGGTTTCACCAATGAAAATTTAAGCTGATCCGGGACCTTTCTCTCTTTAAAGCTTTGATTGATTTAAAGGAATTGAGAAGATATACGCACATTGTTTAAGCAATAGTGGCGGCATGTCGTCTTTACCACAACTGTGTTTATTTTTAATTGATAGAATTATATCTATTTTTTCTTTACGGTCTGCTGGCCGTAGGTACATGGAACACGTTGGAGGGTTCACTATTGGTCGTCCAGCCACGCTACTTGTATTACAATTTAATTTTTAGAGTCTAATCCAACGGTGGCGAAGTAATCATTGAATAATTATGTTGGAGATTCTAGTAGGACACTCAATAGTCTCATTATTATTTTTTGTGATATATTTTTATGGGTCTTTTGTGTATATTTACCTGTTTTTTGATTAATAATATTCCACATAGCTTTTGTTTTATTATCTGAGCTTTTAATTTGTTTGATAAATTCATTCCTTTTGGGGATAGTCACGCTTCATTTAAGTGTTTGGCAATATGTCTTGTAGTATTTTTTGATAATATCATTTTTTGATGTATTCTTCTCCTTCTTGTAGTGCCTCTCCAACTAGTGAAAGTTGGCAGTCAGCTCTGCATAATTTGCTCGATCTCTGGCGAGACTAAAAAGTTCTGCCGCACTCGTGATCCCAGTCCACTCGCGTATATTGCGCAACCACGATTTCATTCTTCGACCAACAGCTGATCTTTTGCCGGCGACTTTGCCCATCATTATGAGTTGCAGGATCTCATATCTGGGATGCCTAAGCACATGACCCAGATAGGCAACTTTCCTTCTTTTGATGGTCTGCATAAGTACACGCTTTCTGCCAGCTCTTCGGAGAACTTCCACATTGGTCACCCTGTGCGTCCAGCTAATAGATAACGTGCGCCTATAGGTCCACATCTCGAATGCTTCTATACCTTTCCGATAGTCCAGGCTTCACATCCGTATAGTATAGGCCATATGTAGCATTCCAGTAGACGAGTGCGCAAAGACATCTTATAGTTGCGACTACAAAGAATTTTCTTCATCCTGTTGCATGCACTACGAGCGATTTCAATACGGGTTTTTATTTCGAGAACATTGTCCCAGGTTTCAATCACCCATGTGCCCAGGTATTTGTATTTACGCACACGCTCCAAGCGCACCATCTACAGTTATATCAGGAGTAGCCGTTTCATGTTTTGATATTACGATGAGCTTTGTCTTGGACACATTCATACTGAGACCGGCTCTCAGGCTGTACTCATTGACCCGGTCAACAATTTGCTGTAACTGTGCTTCTGTAGACGCTATTAGGACTCGGTCGTGGTCGGCATATCTAAGGTTGTTAATAAGTCGTCCGTTAAACCTGACTCCACAGTCTAGTCCTTCCATTGCTTCAGCGATGATTGCTTCCGAGTATAAGTTGAAGAGAGTAGGTGAAAGTACACAACCCTGCCTGAAACGCCTGCAAATGTCCACTTCGTCCGTCTCTTCTCCGTCTACACGAACAGTCGCTGTTTGATACCAGTAGATATTATGGCTTATACGGAGATCCTTGCCGTCCAATCCTATGTCGGTCAAGATTGTCATAAGTCGGTCACGTAACACTCGATCAAATGCTTTCTCGTAATCCATGAAACAAAGAAAAACATCTTGTTGCATATCTTTGCATTTTTGGATCAACACTTGCAGAGCAAACAAGGCCCCTCTCGTTCCTACCCCTGCTCGGAATCCAAATTGGCTGTCCCCTAGTTGGTCATCACATTTGACTCGAATACGAGCGTGAATTATGTTGAGAAACAGTTTTAAAACTTGACTCATAAGGCTGATAGTTCTGAATTATTCACAACGCTTTGCATTCTTTTTCTTGGGTAGTGTGATGAAGGTTGACTTTAACCAATGTTTAGGTATTTTACCGAATTCATATATGTCGTTGAAGAGACCTGTAAGTGCTTCCAGGTGAATTTCTTCAAGGAGCTTAAGAATTTCAACGTGGACATTGTCAGGACCCGCCGCCTTTGCCGATTTTGCGAAATGTAGTGCCTTCCGAACTTCATCTTTTAGTATCAGTGGGCCATCTTGGAATTTAGACACATCTCTCACATTTCTCGAGTCATCTGAAAACATTGACTGTATGTACTCCTTCCAAGTAGTCTTTTTCTTCGCCGAGTCCAATATAGGTTGGTCGCTAGCATCCACCAGCTGATGCATTAAAATTCTACGTCCCAACATATGTTTGATCTCCTTGTGCAGATTGAATGCGTTATGCTTTGCATGAAGTTCCTCCATACGTTCACATTTATCTCTGTACCTTTATTTGTCACGAGCATACCGAACTTCTCTACGAATCCTTTTGTTCAAGATGTCATACTTGTCGTTATCTATGTTCTTGCAGAGCCTTCGCTCTTCCATCAGACGATAAATATTATCGGACAACCAAACTTGCTTTGGCACCCACTTTTCTGGTTTCAAGTGGTCCTCACTCAGTTTGACCACTGTAGATTTTAGTTCGTCCCATTTATCTTCTATGTATTTATAAAACACCTGGTCAGAGATTACTGCCCACTCGTTTATGCCGTTCGAAACTTTAACTCTTATGTCTGGCTGTTTAATTTTACGCACGTCAAGTACAGACTTAAGTCTTTTCTTCTTCAAGTTTTTCAAAACACAACACAAGTCTGCAACAACCGGATTATGGTCAGAGCCGATATCTGCCCCCGGATATGTTTTGACTCTTTTCATAAAATTTCTGAAATTTCTGAAATACTTTTGATGTATTGAGAATAGTTTTTAATATTCTTTTGTGTTTACACAATATTTTTAAACCCCTTGTTAGCCATTATTTCTTTGGTCTCATTTTTATTGTTTGTATTAGTGTAGTAAAACTCCAGTTATATTAGAATATAGTTAATATATTTATATTTCAGATATACTTTTACACTGTACAGATATTATAAAACAAAATTTTGTTTATTTTATGTGGTGTGTGTCCAGTTTTCTTTACATCCTATCTTTGGATGTAAAAAAATTACCCAAGTTGCGCTTGCAGTGTGTGTGTTGCATGTAAAGAAATGTGTCTGACTGTTGTGGTGATGGTGTAAGTAACCGCGGATCATAAAGTCTCGGATTAGTTATCTCGATGAACCATATCACTATTTGCTCTAACACAACTATATTAGTAAAATGTGTTGGAAATTATCCAATCGAATCTCGGAGTCGTTAAATTGGCGGCGTAACCTCGGAAAGCAAGGTAGGTGTCATGCACGCAATATTTTTGAAGTGAAAAAAAAAAGAAAAAAATTGTGTGATTTCGGATGCCGTTAAAAATAATGCAATAAATTTGGATTTGCGCTCACCATTATTATGCAACCAAACAGCTAGTGTCAGTCATGCTACGGGCATTATTATGCAACCAAACAGCTAGTGTCAGTCATGCACAGTAATTATAAATATAACATTTTATTTTATGTTTACGATACAGAAATCTCTTAAAGTCAAAGAATGGTTAGAAATTCACATTAAAATAATAATCACACCATAGAATAATGGAGGCCGATTTCCTCAGAGTTTCGAATAATATATTCGGCATCGTTAACCTAAAATTGCTCATCTTCCAATGAATAACAGATTGTTATTGTTTCAGCAAACATCGTTTAATTTATACTGAAGAAACGACATCCTAAGCATACATGATTAAAATTTAAATATTTGAGGAACCTTTTCAACGTACTCGTCATTGGGACATGAAGTAAATAGCGCCGTCCTGAATTATTTGCTCGATTATCAAGCAAGAACCTCGCAGGAATTAAGGCTGAAATGCATGATTTTTATAAAGTTTAAACGTATTTTTTTATAAAACAACTCCCCCCAGACAAAAATTCTCTGTTGCTTGCGGAAGAAATATTATGGAGAACTTTTCGATATGTAAGTTGCCTCAAATTTTTTTCTTCACTGTTTAACCATTTATTATTCCCATATCCTTGAAAAGCTATAGATTATAATCATCACCATTTAATGAGTTTATTTTAATGCAGTATTGGATAAAGTCCTACCTTGCCTATCGTCGCGTTTTTATCTGGTCGTCATGGCCTTCGCGTTTGTTGCTTACCCATGGTTAGACTCTTCTTCAGGTGTCGGCCCTGGATTCAAAAAGCTTGCTTGTGCTTGTGCTAAATTGTTATAAAATTATGCATTACGTTTGACATTACAGCTAACTGAAATGACGTTATTAAATTAATATTCTCACAATGATATAGCAAGTTAAGTCTTTTAGGCTTTATATGACCCTAAATACTGAAATCTGGGCCACTGCAGGAGAAAAGCGTAAAATATTTCTTAACCAGATAGCCGAGCACCATCTATAGCAGTGTTGTGTTCAGCCACTCGGCTAATCGCCATTTAAAGATCTGAATAAAAAAATATACTTTATTTGACTTACACTATTTCACTCACATTTTCAAATAATTACGCGTTATATACCCATTATATAAATAATATTAAGTAATCAATCAAATTCTAGGCATATGGACTAAGAATGTGCTGAAAGAAATTGCCAACAAAATATGTATATCTAACTCACCTAAGGAGAACTGTCATTTGTGACCCAGACCCGACATGAACGAAACATATCCCTGATTTTTTGTTATTTTGAGTATAACAAATATGTATTATTGTTATATTCGAAAAAGTGGTTAACAACAAAATAATTACCTTTGAATTTTTCATACTAAAAATATGTTTGGTATTTATTTACTCACAAAACTTGTAAAATAAAGTAATGATTGGATTATCTAGATGACCTAAAATTCTAGTAAATAATAATACGTAACTATTACATAATATTTGAACTTCAAGTTAAATCAATCGAGTTAAAAGTTCATTTAAATCTTCGAAGGTAAAGAATAAAGGTTTCATTACAAATCTGGGAGCTTGATAGTGGAATATAATATTGATAAATAAAAAAACAATAATTCTGAAAATCAGTTTTTATTCATTTTCTATTTCTATGTCTCTAAGTTCATAATCCATACCCAGTGCGGGATGGTCAAAGTTATCTCGATTTCGTAATGTACGTTCACAAACAGCACAATTATCGTCAGCCATATCAATGAAGCACTCGTAAAGCAAATAATCAAGTCCGGTAAGAAGAATGCTTAAAGTGGTCGTAAAATATAACCTCGGAAATAGAATCGCACAGATCTTAACTCAACACAGGGAAGCGAAGGACTGCGCCGATAAGTACGATGCATCAGCGCACGCGCTTTGTTCGCCTATTTAGTCATCTGTGGCCGCGTACCTACAGACCCTCCCCGCTCCGGCCCGCGCTGTTCAAGTTCTAATCAAAGAGTAAGTAACCACGATTGGTTTCTGTTACCTGATCCAAAGCAGGTATTAAACCTAAGATTACACATTACATGTAATTTTTTTTCACTTTCGGATATAGTGTTATTCTACTACCAATATTTTATCTTTGCTCTAATGGAGATAAAATTTGGTGACTGCCTATATTTCCTATTTGTATTAACTTCTCATTCTAAATGGATACAATTGCTATTAAGTGAAAAATAAATGGTTTTTAAATATTTCGCCTGAGTAAAGTCAAATAGCTATAAATAGTTGTTAACCACTGGTATTTAAAATACTGTTACGATATTTTTGCTATATGTATATAACTAAAAACTGAGGTATGTTTCGTTTCTGTCGGGCCTGGGTAAATTTTGTATGAAGCATAATATTGCCATAATTATGTTATGGAATGAATATGACATTAAGTAGTTATCGATATAAAGTTGATTTAAAATATTGAGCTGTCATCGGCACGACAGTCTATTAACTGAAAAATTACGTGATATTTCCGAATGAGACTTTTTCTTTATATTTTGATTTCGACATTATAGAAAGTTTTTCATTTTAATAAGCCAAAAATGGCTCACTGTGTTAGAACAGTGAGCCATTTTTGGCTTATTAAAATGAAAAACCAGTGAGCACAAATTACGTACAATTAAATACTCCGGCCTTCCAAAGTATTCCTCTGTTACAACAATCTCAGTGTCATGCAAAACTAAACGTACCAACTTCGCCCCGTAACTAAAGCACATAAATATACGCTGCGGCTTTAATTAAGGCTCTGCTTAACCGCAAATTTTGTGACCGACTGCGTTTGTCGTACGCTTGCTATTGACATGTGCAAGCTCTCACTGCGTACTAGCAGAATGTTTCACGTTGAAATTGAATAGGTTAGATAATTGGAAAGGTTCTTATTATCTAACCCATTCAATTTTCGCATATTCATTTTGTGATTATAATGTTTATGAAGGTATTGAGAACTACAGATTGGTTTTTTTTTTCATTTTGCGCTTTATATCTAATATATAAAATTCTCGTGTCACAGTTTTCGTTCCCATACTCCTCCGAAACGGCTTGACCGATTTTGATGAAATTTTTTGTGCTTTCCGGTATTTATGAGAATCGGCCAACATCTATTTTTCAAAAAAAAAAAAAAATTTTGCAAAACAACGTTTGCCGGGTCAGCTAGTGTTACTATAGTTATTTACTGCATTTTTACTTTCGTGCTGATTTTAATTAAATATCCGGTGGCTTTGTAAATAATTTTCTTGATCTAATAAAAATCCTAGATGAAGCAATTAGGTTAAAATCTTGCACTCGTATATAAAATTTTAAATATATAATTTTTCGAAGTTATGTGTGTATTAAAAGTAATAATTAGGGCTCGCTTAAAAATGTGCCCGGTAAATGGCAAAAGGCTCGCCCCCTATTAAATTGGGACCGAAACATAACTGACGAAGTGTGGGTGTGTAATACACCTCTGTCGGGGATAAAGGCGTGAAGTTATTATGTTATAATTTTTCGAGTGTTTTCTATAAATAAAAATTAAAATGTATGTATTTTTTATTCTTACATATTTTGATACGGATGGATGAAATTTACATATATGTGTTCTTTAGAGAATTAAGTAAAAGACTCTGTTTAAACCGCAGCAATGTTGCTGGTAAATAACAATGTCACCAGAGCGAAAAATATCCAAAATAAAGCATACTCCGCTAAGTCTATAATTATCCTCTTAAAGGTTCGACGCGGTTAAAGTCGTGAGTAAAGTCAGTAATATTATAGTAGTGTGCATTAAGATAGAACCTTATTAATATGCGCAATGCATGCTGTGAGCTAATCTGCGATTTACCCAGCGTACTGTGTTGGCGCAATCTTGGTCATGTAAGGTTTTTTTTTTGTACCAATATTTTTTTTTACATTTATACATACATACATATATATCGTCACGCCTTTTATCCCCGAAGGGGTAGGCAGAGGTGTATTTCTACACCCACTTTTCGCCAGATATACTTTAATCCCACGTAATAAGGGGCGAGCCTATTGCCGTACCGGGCACATTTCCAGACTCCGTGCTGCTACTGAGAATTTCGTGACAGAAAAACCCAATAACACTGCCCGACCCAGGAATCGAACCCGGGACCTCCCAATTCCACGCGCACATTTATACCGTGAGACCAACGCGGCAGTCGTATAGAGATTGATGTCGAGTTTTCCGTCTCTACGCAAAGATGGTATTTGCATCGTGTTATCCCTTAGTCGCCTCTTACGACACCCACGGGAAGATAGGGGGTGGTGACACTTGTATTCTATGCCGTCAACCACACGGCATTTATACATAATAAAGAAAATAAAAAGTAAAACAATAATAACAAAAGCAATATAAAAAAAACGTAAAAGTGACGTGCGTGTGTGTGCGCGTGTGCGCGCGCTCCTTTGTGTGTGTGTGTGTGTGTGTGTGTGTGTGTATGTGTGTGTGATGAGCGTGCGTGCTTGCGTATTCGTGTGTGAGTGTGTGTGTCCTACGAATCAGCCACAAGCAAGTTTTCAGTCTCCTCATATGTCAGAGACAGAAGATGTGATCTAATAATATTCATACATTCAAACCTATTGCGACCATAAATATTGCAACTTTACTATACTTACTATACTATACTTTACTATATATCCAACATAAATATGTACATTTTACTGTAGAGATAGTAAAAGACTTTCTTTGGAGCCATACGTTAGTGAAGTGAGCCACCTGAGTATTTTTTGCTTCGTCTCTGTCACAGAACATTCCTTGATATTACACGCGCTTGCTACCTTGTTATATAATTATGTAAATATCCTTAAACGGGCTGAAATGTCTAGCGAATCTGGTTTTGATTTGTGGTAGTGGTAATCTGTATACCCGAAGTAATAGTAATTTTGTATAATCTTTAGAGGTTATGGTTCGCTTGTGAACGGAGATAACTGTTTTTAAGATGAAGAGCTGGCGTACATTCAAAACTTGAGAGTCCTGATATAACTTTGTTGATGGGTACCGAAAAGGCTTTTTCAGCATCGTTTTAAGAACTGAGCGTTGTGCTCTTTCCACTAGTAACATTACGGTCTTATGCGCAGCACCCCAGCAACTTAAGCAGTATGTTATCAAAGACTGACTCAGCGCACAATATACGGTCTTCAGGATAGAAGTCGTGGCGGATGACCTAAGCAATTTTAAAATATTTGTGGTTCTACGGATTCTAGACGAGAGTGAGCTTATGTGTTCCTTAAAATTAAGGCTTTGGTCAACTACCACGCCCAGATATTTAATGCTGTCTGCTTTTGACAATGTTACATAGCTGCATGATTGTGAAATGCGACATCCCAATATTTTAAAATGTCTTTCTGCCAGTTTTGTTCTGTGGCATGCCACGGGGCAGACCTTGGCAGACTTACGTTTGACTAGGTGTGCTTTGTCATATTGTAGCGTCCTATGTTTGCATAGTGTCGCATTTAGCACGAAGAGCTGTCTGACGGTCATGACATAACAGTCTTTATGTAACTGTGTGGTGCTGTACTGGTAGTGTTTAAAGTTCATCACCTTCAGGACAGCCCTCTGTGCTCTTTCCAATTTCAGGATGTTTACTTTAGGAGCACCACCCCAGACTACAATACCGAATGATAGAATTGACTGGCACAGCGAGAAATAAACCATCCGAATAGTTTCTGTCGTTGCACTATGTCTGAGATTTTTAAAAATAGCAACGGGTTTTCTGACCCTACCTGACAATTCCGATATTTGTTGGGTCCAAGTTAAAAGATTGTCTATCAGGATTCCCAGGTATCTCACACTAGCGGTTCTTGTCAAAGAGAGGCAAGAGCATTGCTCCCATTGTCCATCACACGTGTGAGCTCTGACAGTAAATGAGTTCTCTGGTTGTGAAGATGATTTGATGCTAAATGGAATGTAATGTGGTTTTTCAACATTTAATGTCAAAAGGTATGCACATAGCCATGACATAACAATTTCAAGAGAAAATTCTGCCCGCTCATCAACCTCTTCCCAGTCCTTACCACATATGAGTAAGGCTGTATCATCGGCATACGTGAATATTTTGCAGTTTAGGATGGTAAGATTACATAAATTGTTGACATATTTTAGAAAGAGCGTTGGTTCTAGTATTGATCCCTGAGGGACCCCGTAGGTCAAATTAAGCTCATCGCTGAGATATGTACCTATTTTGACACGCTGCGTCCTCTCAGAGAGATAACTCTCAAAGATCGTAAGGTCAGAGCCCCGAACGCTCATTTTCTCCAATTTGCTTACAAGAGCGGGAACAGAGACGATGTCGAATGCCTTTGATAAGTCAAGAAAGATTCCTAAACACTTAGATCGACTATCTAATGTACCTACGGCATTGTCAACGAACTCACACAGTATCTTCACAGGTTTTTGCTCTCCGGAAACCAAACTGATTTGGTGATAAAATATTATTGGCTTCCATAAACTTTATATAACGGTTGTTAAGCAGCTTTTCTAAGATCTTTGACAATGCTGGCAGTACAGAAATCGGTCTATAATTACTGACACTGTCTCGGTTCCCACTTTTGTAAATAGGATGCACGACTGCTTGTTCCAATGACCTCGGAAAGACACCCCTAGAAAAAAGCTCACATATATTTACAATTGAAGGTATCAAAGTTTGTCGGTTCAGTTGTATCATTTTAGCTGTAATTCCATCCCAACCTTTGGCAGAATCACAACAAACGCTCATAATTATTCTTTCTACTTCAGTGTGATCGGGTGTTAAAAGTACAAGGGAATTTGACTGCAACTTTTCATGTAGGTAAGGTAGGTGCTTGGTATGTACTCCCACATGTTTTTTTGCAAGATTTTTACCAAAGGTCGCAAATATTCATTGACCCTATTGATTGACGATATTTCATCTAATCCAGGACTATGCAAAAGATCGTTAGGAGGAGATTTGGATGGCTTTTTATTTAAGATTTTATTTATTACCTGCCAAGTGGCTTTAGGATTTTTATTGGCTTTAATGAATTGATTTTTGTTACAAAAATTACGGTAACGGAGATAAGTTACTTTTAATACATAATTTTCGGGTGATTTTTTATGTTGTCTGTGCATGTTATCCCTGTTTCGATCTGTTATATCCCTAAAGTGTATGGCTTTGTGCTTACCCTATGCAGACCAAAGGCTTGGTCAGCAATCCGCGTTCTAATCTGTAGTGTGATGCCCACTTTCAGACAGTCGGTCCTTAATCCCCAAACGTTCAAGACGTCTACCGAACTCGTCTATTTTTATAAATAATCCTTAACATTAAACTAAACGAAATAAATCTTTTTTTAAAAAGTCTATCGTTTAAATCCGGATAACATTTGGTGGCAGCGGTGGGATTCCGAAGGAGTCCCCTATACGTCTCTGAAAAGTCCAAAATATACGCGAGTGTGTGTGTTGAGTGTACTTGCCGATTCCAACTACGTATATACTTACCGTGCTGTTGTTCCGGTGATTCTTTGTACATCGCGACCGTGTTCTAGAAAGGCCCATTGCTGCGCACTGTTCGTGCTGCAGCCGGTCTCTAACCTTGAACCTGCAAAGTATACCCTCTGTCACGCGTAGCCTAACGCTGTGACCGGTGTACCATTCCCGACGAGAAAATACCAACCAGACGGCGATATTTTCGCGGCATCATCCTTACATCCGGTCCAGGAATCCAGGACTTACCAGGGAGTGACGAGAATGAGGCGTGGTGAACTATTGCTGTAAGTGAAACTATTCCTTAACTTTGATCCTGAGACTGCGGTGAAATCGTCGAAATATCCTGAAATCAAAGTGTTCATTTATCCGCTCCGTGTAACATTCGTGTTTTCAGTGTTCCAGTGTAGAATTTATACTACGTTAAATAACTTTTATTCATTATAACGTTCTTATAATTATAAAACCAAATAAGTTGCATCGAAGTGGCTCTTATCTAAGTCACAGTTCTACTCAGACCGTTCCCAGTAACGCCTACGCACATCATACCTTTGTTATCGGCTCTGTTCAGAATACTATACAAGCGTTTGCGTTCGGGTTTGGTTTCGATTTATTTTAATTTAGTTATATCATATTCTTTTCTTTTAAATTAAAATGGCAAAATCAGATTCTAAGAAAGATGTTAAGGAATTAAGATCTGAAGAGGAAATTTCCTTAAACGTTGTGTTGAAATTCATTAAACCTTTTAACGGTGACAGAGAGAAATTAACTGCTTTCCTGAGAAATTGCGACAGCGCAATTTCCTTAGCGTCTTCATCCCAGGAAGATGTAGTTTTTAAATATATTTTAAGCCAACTAGAAGGGAAAGCCGAAACAGCCTGTTCAATTAAAGATTTTGAGACGTGGTCATCACTTAAAGAATTCTTAAAAAATCAATTTGGAGAGCGCAAGCATTACGCTCATTTACTTACAGACTTGCAAAACTGTAGACAAAGCGCTCAGGAAACCGTCAGCCAATTTTCTCTACGTGTAGAGACCTGTTTACAGAAACTTTTAACAGAAGTAACCGTTTCAAATTCCAAAAAGAGCGAACTTGTTGGCAGATTAGCCGCTATGGAGGATCTAGCCCTCCATACTTTCACTTTAGGATTGCATCCTAGAATAGCGAACCTGGTCAGAAGTAGAGATCCTAAGAGCCTGAATGACGCAATAAACTGCGCCATATCAGAGGAGAAAATACAACAGTTTTCTTACCGTAACACCTCCCTAAACTTTAACAAAACAAAAACTACTGAACCTTTTAATAAAAGAAATGACTCTTATAACCGCGTCCCACAAACACATAAACCTAATAATAACTACCAAAACACATCTTCTTCTCGCGATTCAATGTTTTGCAGATACTGCAAGAAGCAGGGTCACCTTCTTGAAAACTGCAAATTACGTGAATATAATAATAAAAGATTCTCTAATGGCCCTCAAACGTTTACCCCAATGCAACCTTCTACCTCTAAACCTTATCCTCGTGTGAACTTTGCTGAAAATGATGAAGAAGATGGTAAAGATGAAGTGGATGAATGCGTTGATAATAATTTAAACTAATAAATGTCCCGTCTAGGTATCGCGCGGGGCAATTCCCTATTACCCAAGTCGATACTATTTCCAACGGATTGACCTATGGACCGGGTAACCAGCCCCAAACTCAAGGTCATCCAGTCAAATCGACCAATGGACAGGGTAACCAGCCCCAAGCTCAAGGTCATCCAACCAAATCGACCAATGGACAGGGTAACCAGCCCCAAACTCACGGTCATCAAATCAAATCGGCCAATGGACAGGGTAACCAGCCCCAAACTCAAGGTCATCCAACCAAATCGACCAATGGACAGGGTAACCAGCCCCAAACTCACGGTCATCCAATTAAATCGACCAATGGACAGGGTAACCAGCCCCAAACTCAAGGTCACCCTAATCCATTGAAACCTGCACAGATCTATGAAATTGTTACTCACAACAGATACTTACCCTATGTCAAAATTCAAACACCTATAAATCAAAACCCACTTACCTTTCTCATTGACTCCGGTGCATCCATCTGTATCCTGAAAAATAAATGTATTAGTAACAAAATAACGCTAAATGAAAACGATATTAAAATTAAAGGAATAGATTCAAAAAATGATCCTTTGAAAAGTATAGGCAGCCTAATGTTACAATTACAATTTAACCCACAAGTAAAACTACTACATACCTTCCATGTTTTTGACAACATTAATTTACCGTATGATGGCATAATAGGTAACGACCTATTCATGCATCATGGATGCCGAATTAACTATAATTTAGAATCTCTTGAAATAAATGATACCAATATTAAATTATCATTTGATGAACCTTCCTATAAGATCGAACCTCGCACTGAAAAGGTAATTGAGTGCTCGGTTAAAAATCCCGAACTAAAGGAAGGAATAATATTTGATCAACACATATCAAATTCTATCTTAATATCCAACTGTCTGGTTAAAGTAAAAACTAACAACAGAGTTAACCTTACAGTACTTAACACCTCTGACGAACCAGTTCAAATAAATTCTAATTTGTTACTTACCTTACATCCTATTGATTATAATCAACAATTTAATGGTAATGCCAATCCAAATAACAACGGCGTTAATAATAGTATCGAAAGAACACAAAAGTTATTTGACCTCTTACGTATGTCTCACCTCAATGAAGAAGAATCAGAACTTCTGAAGGATATATGTAGTCAGTATGCAGATGTATTTCATTTACCAGGAGATCAATTGACCTGCACAGATATTATCAAACACGAAATTAAAACAACAACTTCCCAACCTATAAGTGTAAAATCTTACAGATTCCCCGAAATTCATAAAAATGAGGTCAAGACCCAAATTTATAAAATGTTAAACGAAAATATTATTAAACCCTCCAAATCTCCATGGTCTTCACCAATTTGGATAGTTCCAAAGAAGACAGACTCATCCGGGCAGAGAAAGTGGCGAATTGTCATAGACTACCGGAAGTTAAATGACATTACAGTTGGAGAAACTTACCCAATTCCTCAAATAAGTGAGATATTAGATCAGCTAGGTCAAAGCAAATATTTCTCAACATTAGACCTGGCATCTGGATTCCATCAGGTGCGAATGGATCCCGCTGATAGCCCTAAAACCGCATTTAGCGTCCCAGACGGTCATTTTGAATTCAACAGAATGCCGTTTGGGTTGAAAAATGCCCCTGCAACGTTTCAAAGAACAATGAACGCTGTACTATCGGGATTACAAGGCACACACTGTTTTGTGTACCTTGACGATATCGTTATATACTCCCATTCCTTGATTTCAAGCATCGAAAAGATCGCTTTAGTTTTTGAAAGATTGAGAACCTATAAACTAAAATTGCAGCCAGAGAAATGCGAATTTCTCAGAAAAGAAGTGGCTTACCTAGGTCACATTATTAGCGACGAGGGAGTCAAACCTAACCCCGAAAAGATAAAAGCCGTAGTACAATTTCCTGTCCCTAAATGTCCGAAAGACATAAAGTCTTTTCTTGGACTAGCTTCATATTACCGACGCTTTATACCCGAATTTTCTAAATTTGCTAAATCCCTTACAGCTCTTCTAAAAAAGGATGTCCCATTTATCTGGACTAATAGTCAACAATTAGCTTTTGAACAGCTTAAAGATAAATTAGTTACAGCCCCAGTACTTATATATCCCGATTTCACAAAACCCTTCATTTTAACTTGTGATGCTTCTAATTATGCAATTTCTGCAATATTATCTCAAGGAGAAGTCGGAAAAGACAGACCTATTGCCTATGCCTCCAGGACACTAAATAAAGCGGAATGCAATTATAGTGTCACTGAGAAAGAGTGTCTAGCTATCGTCCACGGCACCAAGGTATTCCGCCCATATCTTTTTGGACGTCGATTTAAAATTATAACAGACCATAAACCTCTTAACTGGCTGTTCAATTGTAAAGACCCCGGATCTCGCCTAATACGATGGCGTTTAAAGTTAGAGGAGTATGATTATGAAATCCAATATAAGAAGGGTAAAATTAATACAAATGCCGATGCACTCTCGCGATATGTAGTAAACCCAGTCCAACAAAATGATAATACTATACCTGATAATGTTCCATCGCAGCCTAATCCTGAAAATCCTGATGACTTACCTGTCGAAGAACCCGTAGTTAGTAGAGAGCGTGAACGTCCTCCTCCTCCTTTAAGTCCTGAAATTATAATTAGGGAAAACCCCGACTTACCTGAAATACTCGAACTACCCGATGACTTTGAGATTCCAGAGGATGTAGAACTCCCAGATGATTTTGATATTCCTACTCCACCATCCAATGAAACCATTAATATTAATAATGATAATTATTCTAAATGCTTAAAGACTATAAATAACAAATCAATTACATTTAATACCAAGATCCAAGAATATAATGAAAATTTGCTTAAAACTAAATCTAAATGCATCGTCATACCGACTTCTATTGACTTAGATGAGTCAAACCATTACGTCATAGATGTTCTTAGTAAACTTTCTGATTCTAAAGAATTTCTATCGAGAGAAAGAACACTCTATTCATACATAAAATTTGAAAAAGATAATATCACCTATTACTTTCTTTTTGTTAAAGTATATCACTACGATTCCAATAGTTATGAAGATATTTTTAAAAGTTTGAATATGTTAAAAAATGAGTTAATATCACAAAATGTCAACGAATTTAGTATCTCAGACTTCCGAAATCCTTTTGACTCTCATACTTTTATGAAAATATATAATATAATTATGTACCTATTTCATGACACTAACATAACGATAAATATTTATAAAAATACCGTAATATATCCTTCTATGAGCGAAATTATGAAAATTCTAAGAGAAAATCATGATCTCCCAATTGCGGGCCACCTAGGGTCAAATAGAATGTTAGGCAGAATCCAAGAAAAGTATTATTGGCGAAATATGCGCAGCGATATTGAAAATTATGTCCGCAAGTGTGAATTGTGTCAGACTAACAAAGCTTTGCGCAAAACTAACCGCGCTCCCATGCAAATCACTACAACTTCGACACAACCTTTTGAGCGAGTGGCTTTAGATATTGTGGGCCCCCTACCCGAGGCTGGCAACGCCAAATTAAAGTTCATTTTAACATTGCAAGATGATCTCACAAAATATTCGGCAGCTTATCCAATTTCAAATGCAACCGCAGAAGAAACTGCTGAATGCCTCGTTCATTTTATTGCTCAATTCGGCATTCCAAAGACCATCTTAACCGATCAAGGAACTAATTTCACGGCCGAATTGTTCAAACAAACATGCACATTTTTGAAAGTGAAACAACTTTGGTCTACCCCTTATCATCCGCAAACTCAAGGGGCACTGGAAAGAAGCCACTCCACTTTAAAAGAGTACCTTAAATCTTTCATAAACGAAAACCAAACCAACTGGCCTAGATTTGTCTATACTGCAATGCTCACCTATAATACAACTATTCACTCAACTACTCATTTCACCCCTTACGAGCTATTATTTGGTCATAAAGCCTCTATCCCATCCTCAATATATGAAACCCCTTTGGAACCTAGTTATAATACTTACGTTAGAGTTTTGCAGCAACGATTGAAACTTTCCCGTGAGAAAGCTATAGAAAACATTTTGAAATCTAAAACTATATCAAAAGCCTATTATGATAAACATACAAAACCAGTCCAATACAAAGCTGGAGATATGGTTTATGTAAAAAATCATTTACGTCTACGTAAAGCATTATCACCCATTTGGAAAGGCCCTTTTAAGGTTGTCCGTATAAATGGCAACAATACCCTTACTTTACTCATGAATCGTAGACACGTAAAGTATCATTACGATGAGATTAAGTTGGCAGAAGTCAACATAGAAAGATGAAACTTTATTTTATTTTACTACCAGATTTACACTTTTACTTTACATTTTACTATCTAACTATACAATTAACATTTATATTATTTAATACAAGTTTTACATTACTAGATTAAGTGATAGAATATGTCGCCTTTCAGAATTGCCGCAACGAGCATCTGCGTTCTTGCTGCAGATGTTATACAACAGATAGACAAAAGCCCAGGCATCTATTTCGAAACGTCAGGCACCGTTAAAATTTCTAATGAATATCTACATGTTTTAGTTCCTATTGACATTGGGTATATGAAACCGCATATTGATAACATTAAAACTGTTTTAGGAACTGCTAGATTCATTTGCCAACAAAATGAATTGAATGTTTCTAAATGCCATAACTTTCTTCAACCCTTAGTGCCGCGTCTTGATAGTATTCTAAGAGATTACAGTGCCATCTCTCATCTCATTACTGAAAGAGATAAAAGGTCACCATGGTTTGCTGGAATTGGTACTATGTTCAAACAAATTATAGGAACGATGGATGAAGATGATGCGATGAAATACAATAACGCCATTCAAACTTTAAATGATAGCAATAAAAAATTGGCATCCTTAATAAAGGATAATGTTTTAATGACTAATAGAGCATTACACCATTACAATGAAACATTAAAAATAATAAACATTAATGAAGCCCGTTTAAATGACGCTATTGATTCATTGGTCATAAGTTTTAAAAACGCATCTGAAATAAATTCAAAATTGTATTCCGAAATTAAACTAAATGAAATATATAATGAATTATCATCCTCTCTTCTTACCTTGTCATTCAGAATCGAAAATGTTGTAAATGCTATAATGTTTACAAAAAGTCATTCTATACATCCATCTGTGTTAACACCTAAACAACTGTATGATGAACTAGTAGACAATATTAGATACTTAGATAAACATAAAGAACTACCAATCAGCTTAAGTCTTAATAATATACATACTATAATTGATGTAGCCAAACTGTCATGTATCTTCGTAAACAATAAAATAGTATACATTATAAAAATACCCTTAGTCAATAGAATAGAATATAGTTTATTTAAACCGATTCCTATACCAATTCCACATGACAACCAGCAACCAAACTCTTATGCAATGGTGTTACCTAATTGTAAATATGTAGCTATAAGTAGTGATAAGAATACATATATATGTTTTAGTGATTTAAGAAAATGTATTATAGCGGGTAACCAAATATTCATATGCAACGATATTGATATACATTCAATTCAAAATTATCCGATTTGTGAAACAGAAATGCTATGTAAAATACCTATTAAATTACCACTTCAATGTAAAACCAAATTAATTTTCGGACAAATTGATATCTGGCAAGAATTGAAAGGTAATAGATGGCTATTCGTTGAAACTGAACCTCTTAAACTAATAGTCGAGTGTCAGACAACAACATCAGAGTACAAACTTTTGGGTACAGGAATATTGAACCTAAAATCAAATTGCAAAGCTTACAGTAATAATAAAGAATTTATAACTAAATCTAACGTTACGATAACAATAAAACCAATATTATCAGACTTTAATTTAATTGATGACCCTTGTTGTGATAAAGATAAATTTAATTTACTTAAACCAAAATTAGAGCCCGTAAAGCTTTTAAATGCAAACTTAGATAAAATCACAAGTATTACAAACAATCAGTTCATGACAGATATCAATGAAATTATAAATAAACCTAGCCCGCTAATAGAATATAAGTCTTACTATCCTATAATGACTATCTTTGTGACTACTATAATTATAATCATTGTATTGTATAAGTTCATAAACGGATTCGGTAAATGTCCCAAACGTAAACAAATCAATATAACAGATTCCGGAATAGCAACAGACGATAATCAGGAATTGGAACAAATACCAATTCCGCGAATTAGAATAGATTCCTAAAACTTAGCACTAAAATGTGTAAGTTTCCTCTTGTTGGGGGGGTTGTTATATCCCTAAAGTGTATGGCTTTGTGCTTACCCTATGCAGACCAAAGGCTTGGTCAGCAATCCGCGTTCTAATCTGTAGTGTGATGCCCACTTTCAGACAGTCGGTCCTTAATCCCCAAACGTTCAAGACGTCTACCGAACTCGTCTATTTTTATAAATAATCCTTAACATTAAACTAAACGAAATAAATCTTTTTTTAAAAAGTCTATCGTTTAAATCCGGATAACAGATCGAAGTAAACCCTTTGTTATCCAGGGCTTAATAATCCGATGCTTCGATGGAATATTATAAGTTTTGGTATTATTGCTCACAATAGATGTAATACTGTTAATTAGCAACTCTGTTGCTGCGTTTGGGTCATTTAATAACATGACGGGGCTAAAATCTGTATTGGAAATATCTGACACCACTATTTTTAAGTCACATTTTGTTACGTATTTAGGAACTTTATTAGAGGTTGGTTTTGCCTTTATAACAACTAATATTGATGCGTGGTCAGTTATATGCGTGTCTAAGATTAAAGAAATTACTGAGTTACTTGATCTTATCATGGTATGGTCCAGGCAACTATGGTCTCTCGTTGGGCAGGTGTAGGCCGGCAAAAGTCCATGTAGTGCAATCAAGTTCATATACTCGTGATAATGTGGATCCCTATTTGTTGGTGTTACATTAATATTAATATCACCCACTAGTGATATAGTATTGTGTGTTGATAAGGTGGTTAATATGTGATTTAAACTATTCAGAAATATATCTATTTGTCTATGTGAAGGCGATCGATAGATAGCTACTATGACGATACCGGGATTAACGTTGCAAATAAGACAGTTTGCTCCTTCAAATGCTGGTTCTGTGACATTATGTTTTATATTCGATTTTATGTACATTACAATGCCGTCATTTTGGTTGTGTGTATTGGTAGTGATGTAAGGGGCGTAATCCCCCTTTACCGGTATGATCGACGATTTATTAATCCAGCACTCAGAAAAAATTATAACATCGCAACTAATTTGTACTGTTGATAATAGTAATTCTACGCTATCAAAGTTCTTGTTAATGCTTCGTATGTTAAATGTAGAATATTTAGTGTATCATGGGTATCACCTAAAATCTGCTTGCATTTGTCGGGCGTATAGGAATAAAATTCATTGCATCCATATTCGTCAAGGGCCACAGCTATATCATTAATATTATTCATTTTGAGGTTTATTTTTTATCGACAATATTGAATTCCAAGTAATTCGAGACCGAGCACAAACGTAATAACCACCACTTTTCTTTAGTGTATAAAGATAGAGATAATTATATTTACTTACATATGCAGCGTGTTGCACTTCAATGCAGGTGTTGTATAATAATATAATGTTAACTGAATAAATATGCTCTGATCCAGAATATTCAAACATCCAGCCACAATTATTATTAAGTGTCAACATATTGCATACAAAATTAGAAAGTACTTGCTTGTTGGGTTAAATATTTTTTGTTGTGATGTGTATTGTAAGTGGTAAAGTGTCTTAAACATAGGCATGCAATATGTATAAATTCTTATAAAATGTATGGCATAGTTTACATAAAAAAGTGAAAAAAAAGTGAAGAAAAATCAATCTTTTGTTTTATCAAGCTATTCAACTTAGTCTTGCAGTGGCTGCGACAAGTTGTTGAGACAGGCCATTGATGTAATAATAACTTTACCCAAACCCTCTCTCTTCCGAAGAAAAATTTTGTTATTTTGTGTCCAGCAAAACTTATAATCATGCGCGGTAGTGTATTTACGCGCCTCGTAGAACAATAGTCTTAGACTATTTGACAAATGATCAGCCACATACATAGGTTTACGTTCTCCTTTAATACCTATATCGTCGGTTCAAAGGTAAAACTCATTTTGTAGCAGACTAATGGAGATAATTAAAATATTGCGTTTTTTTAGTCTGAAAAATCAGAAGTAGGATATTATGTACTGAAACATTCTGTGAACATGTAATGGTATGTATTTTATAATAGTATTATTATATTTTTGTGTAAAATCTATTAGTTTGTATGTAAATAAGAAAAATGTACTCAATGATTTTTTCCTCTTTGTTTTTGGGTAAAATAGTGGATTAAATGAAAAACTTTGTTTTAAATCATAATGAAATATATTGACTACAAGGTAATATCTTGCATTTTGTTATGAATCTGGGTTCAGGTCCGGTCCGCTGCGGTCCACTAAGTTCGATTGCAGGTAAGTTCTTATACCATGGATGAAGTTCCTCTGGTATGTGACCAGCATTCACAAGTTTAACCAAGTCTGTTTTCTTTGCATTAGATATTGGCAGTGGGTTAGAATAGGCAGAGTTCAAGGGTGGAGTTGGAGCTGTTCTTCTGCGACCTCTACCAACTATTTTTATTTTCTTGTATTCCGAAGAATGATCATACCGACAAAACAGTAGTCTGGTGACCCTTTTTCAACCTTTATAGATTAGATCTTCAATCATGAGATTGTATTTCCGTCTTCGTCTTTATTTCTATTTTTTATAGAAAATGACGCCAGAAACTGTAAATCAAAGAAATCCGTATACCTTAACGACTTTAAACAGGGCCATGAACACAAGCGCAGACGAAGATTGGGACGCTTATAAAGTGGCCAAATCAAATAGCTTGATTTGGTGAAATGCCTCAGATTCAGACGTACCATGGGATGGAGGAAATTCTGTGTGAGCATTGAATCTTGCCAACAAGCAAGCCGGGTAAGGAAATTACTGGCTCAGCAACTAACGGTTGCTCCAGGTACTCTCCGTAAACCGGATAACACATACACCACATCGGAGGAGGAGACAAGACGCGTCCTACTCGAAACACACTTCCCAGGCTGCGTCCTCACCCCGTTAATAACGTGGCACGATACACAAACAGTAGCGACCGAACACGCAAATACCGTGGTCACAGAGGAAAAACTCCGATGGGCCATTGTTATCAATTAAGGAAGTTGTCTTCCATCCCTTCAAAGCAGCCGGACTGGACGGCATCTTTCCTGTCCGTAAAAGAATTCTGGCAATCGTGAGGGCTAGCCTGGCCCTCAGATATGTACCAAAGATATGGAGGAAAGTCAAACTAATTTTCTTACCAAAACCAGGAAAAACAGACTATACCAATGCAAAGTCCTTCAGACCAATAAGCCTGAACTCCTTTATGCTTAAAGCCTTGGAAAGGCCCTGCGAGAGGGAACTAAGAAGTGGGGCACTTAAGCACCTACCCCTACATGCCAACCAACATTCATACAGCTCAGGGAAATCGACGGAATCGGCCTTACATCAGATCGTGAACCTGATAGAAGCTGCTATACAACAAAAAAGCATCTTTTCGTTGACATAGAAGGAGCCTTTAACAAGACAAACTTTTCCAGCATAAGCAACGCCCTAGCCAGGCATGGTGTGGATCAGATGCTCATACAGTGGATCCAAAACATGCTCAGCAAAAGGGTAGTGCACCTGCTCGGCGACACCCAGACGGCATTGATAACAATAGGGTGCCCGCAGAGAGGTGTACTCTCCCCGCTATTTGTGTCAATGTGAGTGGAACTTAGTCATCAGTGAACTCGTAGACAAACTCAACGCGAGATACTTCTACATAATAGGTTATGCAGATGATCTAACCATAGTCACCTCAGGTAAGGTAACCAGTACACCGCATACTAGCAACTTAAACACACTCTTCAAAGAAGTTCCTCTAACATAAACCATTGGCGACCGAATACCGAAACAGTTTGTGTTCGACAAGAAATACAAAATCCAACTGTACGAGGATTAACCACAACGAGCTCGCGATCTTCACAGATGGGTCTAAGATAGATACAGGTACGGGTTCAAAAGTATTCTCCGAGGACCTAAACATCAACATCGCAGCACCGCTGAGAGCTTATAACACGTTCTACCAGGCCGAATATTTTGGCATAATCCTAGCTGCCACAGCAATCATGGCGCTTGAGGTAAGGTAACGATCCATTATGATCCTCTCAGATAGTATGACTGTCCTTTCAGCCCTCAAAAGCCATACTATCACCTCGGCACTCACACTAGAATGCCACCAGAAACTAACAGAGGTAGGAAAACTAAACAAATTAACACTGCAATGGATCAAGGGCCACAGTGGCTCAAGAGGGCATGAAAGGCGGACAGTCGCGGCCGCCTATACAAGACACGGATCCTTTAATAAGCACCTATTTACTGTAGGAATCACCGACAGCCCGCTGTGCAGAGCCTGTTTGGCAGCAGACGAGATCTTTACCCCTCTTGTTTCGATAATCATTCATTTTATCAATTAAAACCGTTTTTAATTTGAAAAATAATGTTAATTCTAAACAAACTGTGCAATAGTATAACTGGCTAACCTGCAAACCAAACGTCAATTCGCAAGTAACAAATGTCACGGTAGAGTTGCGAGGTAAAGTTCATTATCGACATAGTGAGTTTTTATGCCAAACATAATTTTAGACTGCCCTACAGCGAAGATTTCAGGCAAAATTAATTAAGTGCCAAATGAGTTTTACCTGCAAATGGATTGCAGTGGATTTGGAGATATAGACTTTTTTCACTTCACAGTTTTGTTAGGGAGCACAATACGCACATAGTGATTTTTTCTTATCGTAGATTTTCTCTGTATAGAAGCAAAAGTAGTAAAATCTCATTTTGGGTCAAAATGTCACTTAGTGTGTTTTACCTTTGAACCGACGATATGCTCGGTATTCAATTTATCCATCGGCGGTCGGTCTTTATTAAATGTTCGAACGGCTTGCAGAATCTGATTTTTGAAGGTTACAGTTACGAATTCCGCGACGATGGGCCTGGTTACGCCTTTTTTACCAGGAATGCGATAAATATCGCGTAAATCGGTTAGATTCATAGAGACTTTGAGAGTGTTACAAGTTTGTAACACCACCGATGTTAGATCCTCAATGGATTCGTTTGGATGTTGCGGGACGTTTCTTAGTTCCAGGCAGGATGAGCGTGAATTTTGATGTAAGTCGAGGATTTTCTTTTCTAATTCTGTAATGTAAGTTCGCTGTTCAAGCCTTTCCTTTTCAAGTTTTTCTATAGAATTCTTCATAGTCAGGTTGATAAATTCGATGGACTTTTCAATTTCCGCATTCGACTTATGTATCTCCTTGTTTTGAGCTTTAACCTCATTAATATCCATGATAATCTTATTTAATTCAACATCCTGATCGCTTTTCCATTTAGACAACATAGACATTATTTTGTTCTCGAACGCCTGAAAATCGTTGCAAGTGTTGTCCGGTGAGAAATCAGCGCGTAGGCGTTTACTTCTCGAGGTAACATTTGAGTTTACAGTCTCATTTTCTACACTCGAGACATCAGGTGATGACATAACACGCTGCTTAGGTGTAGAATAAGGAGGAGAGTGAATCATTATGACAGTGCATGTTCTGTCAATACACCCAATCAGAAGCTTGGATCAAATTATTAGAAGCGTATGTTGCTCGGTGAAATTATGCAGGCGCCGAAATAAAGTGGCTCGCTAGTTGCGCAAGAAAAATATATATAAATTCCTTAGATATGCTGCTGCATAAGTTGTATAAGAGCTTATTAATGCTAACTGTTGATAAAAATCACATGCAAAAGCAAAAATAATCCTTGTGTGTAATGGGATTCGATCTAGACTTCGGTGTTTAGGTTTTTTGTCACTTTTTATGTACCTACGTAGTAGCCACAATTCACGTAACAAAACTAAGTCTATTTTATTTTAACTTCACTGTTTTTGTTTGTAAAGTCAATATCACTATTTCGTTTATACACAGTTTAAAGTTCACGATTTCTCTATTCGAATGATGTATAACACTTTGCTCAAAACTTATTTATCTCGATTACAATGATTTTTAAAAATTACTTACTTTGACAGACGTTTTACTACGTTGACGCGCGCGAGAGGGCAATTTTAAAGTGCTAATTCCTGTTACAAAATTTAATATTGGGGGATTATTTTAAGTTGCCGAATTCAGTGGAATGGCGCAGTGGATTTAGCAGTCACTTGATCGTGTAGCATTGCGCGGAGTGCTGTGAGTTTGATCCCCACACGAGACAACGACAATCCACAAATTGTTGTTTCTATTCTGCATTTCCGTTGACTCAATGTTAATAGTATTACCTGCTACATGTAATTTATACCTAGAAAGTGCAATGTGAAAGTTTATGAGGATGGATAAAGGGATGTTTGCTATCCTCTGACTTAAAAACTTCTAAATGCGTTTTGAAGAACGTTTGCATTGTAATATATCTGACCTATATACAAAGGTACTCTGTAATGGCTGATACATCATTGTAGTATATGAGCTTTAAATTTTGTCATGCTAAATGACGAGGGTGAAGCCACGGGTACAATCTATAGTCCGTTCACAGTTATTTTACCTCTAGCTGTTAGATTGGCCAACCTGGGCGTTGTGTTGCTATATTTGGTATATAATACTCCCATTTTAAATAAACATTATTGCTAAAAATGTACTTATTTTTTTATTGCCTAAGCGATCGTATTAAATATTTGGAAGTAATGTTTGTAACAAAACCTCTTGATATGGGCATGGCTATATGCATGTACATTTATTTTCTTACGAAATAACTAATTTCCTATGAAGATAAGTAGTTATAATAAAATAAAGGTAAACGCATCATAATTACGCCAACGTGAGGTTCTAATTATTATCAAATAAAAAACTGCAAATTTAATTTTCATATTTATTTTGAATAAGAATGATGTGGGTGTAATATTACACCTCTGCCTACCCCTGCATGGAAACAGGCGTGAGTCTATAAGAATGATCCATGTGGACTGCCAATGTTATGATGATTCGTAACTGCTGGCATATTCTGTATCAGACTCAGAATTTAATTCTATTGTGAACCTGTCCATTTCAGCATCCGTAGACCCATCTGATTCACGAAGCTTGTCTTCAATGTGGCGCTCATGTTTGCATTGTTTTTGTCAGTCTTCTGCGGTGATAGATTGAAAAGCTTCTTCAGCTAAATTCACAATGTTGGTTGCCTCTTGTCCTACATTTTTGCTTGTGACTTGCCTTTTAATGAGACTCCACATAAGTTCAATTGCGTTTAGCTCGCAGTGGTATGGCGGTAATCTAACCACTTTGCGGCCATGAGCTTCAAGCATTTGAATTTTTGAAGCATTTCCACTAATATTGGGTAAAATGTTATGCACGGGTAACCCTATTTTACATTTCTGTCATCACAGAGTACAATTCCAACATAAAGAAAATAAACACCGACATCTGTCAGAGGTAAAATAACTGTGAACGGACTGTAGTTTAAGACTAATTGAGCTCGTGTACAATTTAATTTTATAACGATTTGAAACACTTTTAATAAATAAAGAAGCATTTATAATAAAACATAGGACAACATTTCATAAAATAAAACAATATTGAATCTGGGAAAGTTTCAGTGCTCGCATTATTATTCTATTTGCAAAGCTCGGGGGTTAAAATAACTGGGGAAGAGAGAAAAACCGTCTCGTGGTGTTGAAAGGAAAACTGTTTTTAATTATTCTTCCCGGTTGCATGGTTGGCTTTCTCAAATATTTTCCAAGACTTCTATATTGGTCTAGGAGGTTTTGTTCGCATATTCAGTTTAAGATTTTATAATCTTGATGAATTTAATTCCCTGTAATTATGAAAGAAAGTTTAAGTCGAATTATTTCCATAAATAAAATCTGCTTCTTGCTAATTTAAGTAGCTCAAGTACATAACTATAAGTATTGCTGACGTACGTAGAAAAATATGAGATGAATTATTTAGCCTTCTCTTCTTTGAGTACCTCCGTGGTCCAGTGGATAGCGTATACGTCTGCTGATCGGAGGTCGCAGGTTCGATTCCCAGGTGGGGCACAAGTGTTACTGTTTTTTTCTGAATTCTCAGTAGCAAAACGGCGTCTGGCGATGGGCCCTGTAACCACAATATATATAACTCGCTTCTAAAATATATAAAATCCTAGCGTTACTGACTGACTAAAAGACAAGCCACAGCAAAACATATAAGTGTAAGAAGCTAAAATTTGGCTTATATGTTCCTTGGGGACCGTAGGGATGCACTAACTACGGAATTCAATATTCGAAATAGAGATAGATCTGTAGATTCATTTTTGACAGTTTTTGACATAAGCTCCTTACAAAATATGTCAAACACGAATCTAAAATCTACAGATCTATCTATAGTGCGGATATTGAAAATGGCCGTAAGAAGTGATTGCCGAAATGCCCGCGAGATCGGGCAAAAAGAGTTATATAAAAAAATGTGCGAGCGTAGCTGCGGACATCTTCTAGTACCTATTATATAAATATCACTCGACTTGATCAATGCCTACATCACATGATAATTTATAATCATGACGCGAAAAATACAAGATATTTTGCCATCCATAGGCATGTAAAATTTAACTAATTTACAATTCCTAAAGTCACAGATATTTTTTTAAACTGAAAACATTGGACTTAACAACTAAGTTATTTACTCATCGAGGAGTCCAATATCCAGCATATAGATTTTGAAAGCCGAAACCTCCCCGACTAGGTAGGTACTTTTTTTCCTATTACCGCCTGAGCATCGTTTGCTTGATGTCAATTATTTTGAGCTTCACATCAAAACTTTTCATAGCGTTCATTTTGAAACTAGTGTTATAAATATTCAATTTATTAAACAGTCCGAGCCGTCATAATTTTCATGGAAATATCATTACGTATGTCACTATAAAAATAGTTTACACACCCAATTACTGACGTTTAGAAGATAGAGGGGAATAAACAATTTAATCTAAACATATACTTAAATAAAATTAGAGTGTCTGTTGTAATATTAAAATAACCGCTTTAAATGCATAAGAATTTATACACGGTACATATAACGAAATTATTTATTTTTTTAATTTTTGTCTGCCTGTCTGTTTGTTTTCGCTGATCTTTGGAACGGTTCGCTGATGTACCATGAGTAACTTAGGCTATAAATTAGCCGGGTACTCGAAGTAGTTCCCTCAGGACGTGGGTGAAACCGCGGGCAACAACTAGTAGAAAATAAAATGAAAAATACTTTAGCATGTCCTTGTACCCCCAAATCAAAATTTTGCCAAATTTTATTGTATAGATTTGTCCGCGTAGGCACAATGTACCTATAACCCTGCCAAGTTATAGCCTTCTAGAGCTTTTAGTTCCAGTGTAAAACCACTGTCGGACACACAGACGAACTGTCATGGTGAAACTTGCTTAGCTTGGGACTAGATGGTGATGTGTGTATGTGGTAGAATAGAATATATTAAACTGTAAGGGTTCCATAAGGTACTCACATGGCGAAACTATGAGGGTTTCATAAGGAAGTCTTATAGTTTCGCCATGTCAGTTCGTTACAATTATAAAGGTTGCTACGGATCCCTAAAAATAAACATCACTTGCTACTGCAGCTGTTTTACCGAAAACAGCTTTTTTTTAAGTTTCGAAATACTAATTTTAGAAAACCAATAATGAAACGTCGTGTTTACCAAAGCAGTAAATTTCAGCGAGGCTCTACCTAATAAAAAGAGTATTTGAAAGAAAACCGTTTCACATACATGAGATGACAAATCTCGTCTCTCATTCCTCGCAACTAAATTAATCGATTCATTTTCTTGAGACTTGACTTTGAATATGAAAATCATTGGCGTTCCATTAAAATAAGTTTTTCAATAAGATGAATAACGATCCTTTGGGCGTGACTTACCAGTTTTATCGTGTTTCTAAGGATTTTTACATAGACTAATGATTGGTCTCGCTCTGCTCTACTAGACGGAGCTCTCATACTTGTAAAATGAGGCAGAAAAAACCATGCCAGCTGGCATGGTTTGAAGCTGTCACACTGACAGCCGTGTGTCAGGTGCATATATCCACCAAATTAATTATGCAAATAATTCGCTGTACAATGCCAAGTTGCGCTTTTATGCCGTGTAAAAATAAGTCAACAAGCAAGAAGAAGGACTCTGGGATCACATACCATCTGTAACAAAACAATAAATTTGAAATTTCACCCTTAAATTACATTAAACCAAAAATTTCATTCAGTGTTGCTGCGCGTAGAAGAACAATTTCCTCGTAGTTGAGATTTTTATAATATAAATGTATTGTTATTGTATTTTATAATATAATCTATTGCATTTATCTAACCTTATTATTTATTTTACATATTTATGTATTGTTTAATGTTTACATTAGTAATTTATATACCTACATAAAGTGTTGAAGTAAATATATAAGGCAGTCATCTTGAACAAATGTGAGCTCATATTGTATTACAAAGTAACAGTAGTGATAGGTCGCGCATGCGTTTGGACTTCATTTTAAGCAATAAAGATAAGATAAGATTCCTTAAAAAGTAATTTAAAATCTTTCAACACAATTTGGTACCTAGAACAATTTTATCTATTTTAATTATTAGTAAAAAAATCTAAAAAAGTTCAACAGTGTACGCAGTATCTTCTCGTGGTTACAGAATAAATATCTTTTGGGCCTCACATTCTGCTACTCATTACACATAGATGCTATTAGAATAATTAGGTATATCCGTATCGCAGTCATTCACCATCATCATCGTTCTAGCGTTATCCCAGTTGCATCCAAGACCTTGCGACTTGGAGCCTGGGGTCCGCTTACATACTAGTCCAACCAGATATGACAGAATATCTGCTTTTCCACAGAACGGCTGCCGTCTGACTCCGTAATCCAAAGGGATAGCGATATTCCATGGGTTTAAACCAGTATCAGTTTGTTTGAGTGGACTGATTCCCCGTAAAGAAGTTCAAAGATCTTAATGAAAGCCGGGACTGACGGTTTAACATACTCTTGGAGGCACGGGGCAAGCGATCATTAGCAATTGAATAGGCACATATCTTTGAAAAGACAATGGTGCACGCGGGCACGCCGTAGATTCAAACTCGAAACCGTCTACATGGCAGTCTGTTAATATTGTCTATCGTTACTTGTGAGTTTTGGTGTCTACATGACTATTAACAGTAAATAAACCTTAGTAAAACTTAAAAGGTCAAATTGGTATACGTACTAAATAATGTGTAACTAACAATTGACGGCTAGAATGGAAATAGAATGCACTATTTTCTAAATAACTTATAACTTACAAGATTATTTTGAATACGTAATAATTTGTAAATATCATATGTTACAACCTATTTGGATACAACCAAATCATTGGATAATATACCCACCATTTTTTCGATGATGAAACCTGCGCCTAACCCATACACGAATAAATTGATGCTTTTAAATTATTGTAAATTTTGTACCTACATTTATAACCAGTTACTTATCCAATAGACCACAGTATTAAATATTTTCCTATTAACTCGGGTAACTGTTGAGAAACTGACAACACAATTCTTCACGCATGCGTCTTGATGCTTTTGATTGACACACACTGTCATAATGAGTTGCCTCACTTATGGATCTAATTTTCTTAGGCAGTGCGGTGTCTAGTATAGCGAAGCGATACTAATCATTTGTCTAAGGATTTTTATATCAGACGATACTTATGCTGACTTGAATAAGTATACAAAAAACTATTAATTACTTGCCATAAATAAAATCTAGACAGCCAGATGATTGGTGGATATATATATTTAGTTTTATTATTATTTTATTTTATATTTTACGCTAGTTAATGAAATGTCTTGATGAATTTATCATAATGTATTATTATACTGACATTTTAACTTAATAATTGTCAAATAAACAGACATGGTGATACAATAGAGATCGTACTATTATCTCTACTATATACTCTCTAGTCTATACTCTTATAAACATACAGTTCAAAGAGAATAGTGGAAATCTATTGTTCAAATTGGAAGAAATTATTAAAAAAAACCCTATTCAGTATGAATACGACTGCATCGGATGAAGAAGTTCCACTTGAAACCATGTTTTCAATGAGTTATTAATATGGCAATTAATTTCTGAGAGTCTGTTTATTTTCTCATGCAGTCATTTCACACTATATACATTTTTATTTGGATTGGAAATAGAATATCGCAGCCATTTTATTCCATCGGCAAAGAAAAGTGTTATATTCGTGATCTTTTTCAACTTCTTGCTCTTGATTTTTAGCCTTCTTTTCTTTTACAGCCCCAATGAATGGCATCTAATAGCTACGTAATTGTTCGTATGAAAAAAAACACACACATTAAAAAAGTAATAATACTTAATATTATAAGTATCAAAGATTTTATTATTGTTTAGATTTGCACCATTGACAACATTTACCTCATTACTTGATATAAGTTATATGTGATATGTATAATAATATATTTATGCAAGGCATGCATCTGTGATTGTGATTATATAATACTAGCTTTTGCCCGCGGCTTCGCTAACGTTAAATTTGGGGTAGGTAGCACAAAACTCCTTTATCGTTCGATAGTAATTTTCGTTTTAATTCTGTTCAGAGGGACTAATAAGAAATATAACCGCAAGAAGTATTTAAAACATTACAGAAACAGTATTTTTAGAGTTCCGTAGTCAAAAATGGCTAAAAACGGACTCCTTATAGACGCGCAATGTCTGTCTGTACTGTCTATCCGTATGTCACGGCCACCTTATGCCGAAACTATTCAGTTTACACATTTTAAAATTGGTAGGTAGGTAGATTAAATCGATTTTTAAACTTTCGAGATTCTATTATATTACATCACACAAAATAATTTAGCGGGTCTTAATCGCGTTAACTTAACTTATTCAAGGTATAAATACCTATTTGTTTCCGACGTTTCGCTCGTCTTGCACCGACCGTGGTCGCGGAGAGACTGATGAGAGCTCAGCACCGTCTTGTGGAAGTGCGGGTTTCGACGCCTACCCTCAGTTGGTCTTTATTTAAGTTCGCAATGTCGGTACTCCGACACACTACACTAATGACGTCTACACACTGTTGAGATTTATCACTGCGGCGGTGTTTACATTTGTTGATGACTGGATTCCAAGTAGCCGATAATCTATATCCATCCTCCCGGTTGAAATTGTTATATTTCTTGATTTCTACCGCTTCACGTACTATCCTGGAGTAATAGTGACGATCGGTGGATAAGATTTGTGGCTGATGCAGTTCTATCCAGTGGTTTGGTCCAGACTCCAAAAAATGCTCAGCTATCGCTGACTTATTAATATGTCGGTTTTTACAGCTGCGATATGTTCCTTTACTCTTTCAGCGATTGAACGCTTAGTCTGCCCGATATATGAACTACCACAGCTGCAATCGACTTTGTAGACGGCAGGTGTTTGGAGAGGAATGACATCCTTAAGGGTACGCAGATTGTGTGCTATCTTAGAGAGCGGACTGTATACAGTCTTGATGGAGTATTTCTTGAGTACTGTTCCAACTTTGTCCGTCACTCCCTTTAGATACGGCATGTAAGCGGGCACTCTGCTTACTTCAGGTTTACGCTCGTTCCTCTTCCGACGGAGTATGTTATATGATATAAGAAAAACATACATTGTTTCTCAATGTCAATCGTTTGTAAGTAAAATGGGTGTGTGTGTCACTCTAACTTTTAGAGTAAGAGAGTGATAAATCTAAAAAAAATATATGCTGTAGATCATTATAAAAACTTCCAACGAAAATTTTTTTGAACGATATGTAGTCATCAGTAATGAAATAAAGCACATCTTGAAAAATATAGCTTTGTGGTTTGTACAAATACTATTAATAGTTAGTCGAAGATAATGGCTATAGTTAGTGGATACCTCGTGTGCATCAGAATGAACGGTCACTAGGCGTATTTAACGTTGAATTTATGCCTAACAATTGCTTCCCTATTGCTTCTATTTGCTTTCTATTCTCAAACAATTGCTTCCATCGTATTGTAGAAGAAAAACATTTTAAGAGTGACCGTTCATTCTGATGTCTGGACGGCCGGTCACCGAGTCGTAGTGTCCTTGTTAATTAGAATTATTGAAATTCACGGTAGCCATTAATTACTTCCCGTTTACTTCTCTCAATGTTTAACAACGATAATATTATAACTTTTCTGGCAATAAAGATATCGACAAAAGTGTTGTTTATCAATATTTTCAGTGCCTGACAAAAAAAATAAAGGCAAAACTCTTAATTAAAATTGCAGTTACGCTTGATTGGCGATAAATCTATGGTATTGTACCGGTGGCCTACAGATAAGTAGTATGTTATTAAAAATAAAAAGAAGTGTCTATCGTATTTAGTGACTAAAATTCATACAAATGTAATAAACACCTTTAAAGATAATATTTCAATTCTTATCTTCCTAGGGAGTGTTCTTATAGGCGCAGGCCACTGTTTGCTAACCCCCCAATTTTTACAATCTTACACTACTATAACATTGAATTCATTACGAATAGTCGCAATAATAAAATTATTAACGTTTTATTGAAAAATAATAACAAAAACAGACTTTAAAAAATTAATACTAAGATAAACTTATTTATTCACTAAAACAATACATTGTAATTAAGGCTTCCTGTATACGACGCCGGACCCGCACCGGTGCCGCACCGCAATACTGTGTATTCACATCAAAACCGCATCGCCACCGCGTCGACGCCGCACCGACGCTGCACCGACGCCGCACCGACGCCGCGCCGACGCCGCATATATACCGCATTGTCAAACGCTAAGGCAGCGATCACAGTTCAGTATAGTATTGTCGGAGTAAAATCTTTTACATTTATTATAATTTATTTCCGCCGCTCCTTGAAGATTAAAATAACTAAGTTCTACTTAATACTTTATTTTTTATGCATAATGTTACGAATATATGCGAATATAACTAAAACAGTGAAGTCTGTACAGTTACACAGACAATCCTATACTTAACTGTGATCACTGCTTTATAATTTAGCGTTGTGACAATGCGGTATTTATGCGGCGTCGGTGCGGCGTCGACGCAGTGGCGATGCGGTTTTAATGTGAATACACAGAATTGCGGTGCGGCACCGGTGCGGGTCCGGCGTCGTATACAGGAAGCCTTACTGTTTTTGCAAAATACAAAAGCCAACTACTTTTAACCAGAAAAGTACGCTTCTGTCTTTTCACTTCGTCAAAAGCGTCCAATATGCGCTGTTTTAATTGTTCGACACTAACCGGCTCACTTTTGTACACGCACACAAAGAAGTCACGCACAGGCCCGCCTCGACCAATCCACTGGCTTCCAATCTCTTCCCTGTACAAACCAGCCCAGCCCGCCCAGCTGCACTTGCGTAATGTGAACTGATTTAAAGCTATCGTGTTGTGCAAACGTAAACAAACAATTAACTGTTGCGTGCGAAAAAAGGATGTGCTCCTTTCCGCAAACGATTTAGCACTGTTTGTCGCATCGCGACGCGGCGCGAGCGCAGAGGGCCAGGACCCAAATTTATCAATGGTGCAGTGTCAGCCATAGTAAAATTACTACTCATAGTATTTACTTATGCAGTTACCAATTATTACGTAATTTTGTGGACAGTTTTGGGACAGTTATGGCACTTAGTGTTTTTATTTTTTACATACCCAAATATGATTAGTTAAAGATACTAAGAGCCCCATAATTTTTTTTTGTACTAATTAAAAAGTTGTGGTGTATAGGGTACGAAGTGACTTGGTCAGTATTCATGATATTATCAAACATTACCTAATGAAAGGTGCTCAACATCATCACTTTGCACACAGTCAAATGTCAAAGCCATGGTCCGATATATATCTCTATACATACTTTCGCATTTATGAGTAGAGAATATTGGTTCAGCCAGTTTAGCGTGAAATCGGTACATACATACACATTTTTGCATTTATACCTCTAATATTAGTAGGGATTAGCCAAGGCTATTACAATAATTATTCGAACAAAGTAATGACAGTGCACCATACAAATATATATAAAAACTATAGATGCGTTGCCCGCACACTGAAAAGGCATACTGAAATGAAGGCAATTGCCGCCATTCCGTTGTTGTACGTGTGTTGTGATAGTACGCTCCGTAACAATAATTTGTGTGTCAGAATTAAAAAAACAACCAAAATTATGTCTCTCACACACTAGGTGTCCACTATAGTAGTATTGATTTACTTCCTCTATCTTTATCTATATAAGATATTATTTGGTATTTGTAGCGGTTTTTCAGAGCCGCTTTGTGGGAGTATGACGCGTCTATATTATAATACGCCATTGGCACCATATGAAAATGTATAATGTGACAGTACTGACAGTTGATGAGAGAATTATTATAACACATGCGTTATTACTGTCAATAAGTATTAGGTGGTTTGACCCTACAAACTTCTACCCTCTTTAACCCTTTACCGCATACTAACCCATATAAGGTTCTCTAAATTAACCTTTTTTTTTGTTACTTTAAACGTGAGGAGAAACAAAACGCAAATTATACTAATTGTCTATGGTCTTATTACTGCACAAAAAAAAAACAGGAGTCTGTGGTCTAAGCTCAAAACGTTCCACATGCAATTTTTCGTTGGCGGGTGTGAAGTTCCTGTCAATGTCGAAAAAGAGTTTATTCAAGAAGGATTATTGGGAAAATAAAGGTAAGTTTCTGTCGCGTGAAAAATGTTTTTGATTGCGTTTACTCTTCTTCTAAGCATTAGTGAATGGAAATCTAAATTTTGTTTTTGCTTACCTACTATTTTGAAGGACTAATTACAGTAAACCATATATGGGTTAGTATGCATTCGCAGACTTACAACTGCATTTTGGCTATACCATATATGGTTTACTATGCATCCGGAGCTTTTTGGGTGTTGCAAGATATTTTTTCTGCTTGCTTGCAGAATGGATCCAGCTCGCTTTTATGGAAGAGCTCGGCATGTCAATGTCATACCAGGTGAAGGATCGCAAAGCGATGACGAATGTGATTCCGATTCTGGCACCGAATATGTTCCTCCAAGTCAATTTCGCTTTCATAAAAAATCGCTTGTCATCCCTGAGACTGATAGTGATAGCTCCGATGAGGAAGTAGCTCCTGTTTCTCCCCCTCCCAAAAAGAAGAGAACAAAACAGAAACAAATCAAACCTGCTAAAGTTAATTGGGTATCGGGTAAATTAGATGATTTTGACATAAATAATTATAGATTTACAGGCAATAATTTCGACATAAATAATTATAGATTTACAGGCAATGTTGAATTACCCGACTATATCCAAAATCTCGAAGAACCAGCAGAGTTTTTCAAATTCCTTTTCACTGACGAACTGATTCATACTATCGTAGACCAGTCCAATCTCAAATCCGTTCAAAACAATATAAACAAACCTGGTAATATAACAAAAGATGAAATGGAACAGTTTATTGGTATGGTTTTTTCATGTCAATAGTTAAACTACCAGCTGCGCGTTTATACTGGAACACAACTATAGGGCAAGCTCATGTTTATGAAATAATGACGTGCAATAGATTTGAGGCTATAAAACAGCACTTGTACTTCAATGATAATTACCATTTTATCCCTGAACGTCAACCAGGTTATGACAAATTTTTCAAAGTGCGACCACTGTTGGAGCAGGAAGCAATTACTGCTTGTACCTAAAGAAGAATTTTTGGCTGTGGACGAACAGATCATTCCAACAAAAATGCGACATGATCTAAAACAATATAACCTAGCAAAGCCTCATAAATGGGGATATAAGAATCAAGTGCTCAGTGGAGTATCAGGCTTTAGTTACAACTTCGATATTTTCGCTGGAGACCAAAGCAATAATTACCCAGATGATGCGCCTGATTTGGGTGTTAGCGGGAATGTTGTTACTCGTCTCACGGAGACCGTACCAAGACATGTGAATCATAAGATCTTCTTTGATAATTGGTTCAATAGTCCAAATCTCCAGGTGCATCTAACAAAAATTGGACTTTTGCCATTAGGTACTGTGCGCCTGAATCGCGTCCCAAATGTTGCAATGCTTATAGAAAAAGAGCTCAAAAAACACGAACGTGGATTTTTTGTTGAGAAAGTTGCCACCATTGATGATGTCCGTGTTTGTGCCATTACTTGGTATGATAACAAACCTGTCAATATGCTGTCAACCTACGTGGGTAGCGAACCAACTACAAAAAAACGAAGATACTGCAAAAAAGATAAACAATACATAAAAATAAACTGTCCTCAGGCCATCGAAGTTTACAATCAACACATGGGAGGTGTTGACCTACTAGATTCCATGTTGGGTCTATATAGGATTCCTCTAAGGTCCAAAAAATGGTACAGAAGGATATTTTTCCACATGCTGGACATGTGCATCGTGAATGCTTGGCTTCTTTGGCGAAGAAAGCACAAAAATGAATATATGAGCCTCTTTACTTTCAAGCAAGCTGTATCTGAGCATTTATGTAAATCCAGCAAAGTCATTTTCCGCAAAAGAGGAAGACCGTCAAACGCAGCAGGAAACCACAGCAGGGATGGAACACCATTAAGATGTGCAAGCCGTAGCAGTCCAGCATTGTCTAATCCGGGCACACTAACGCAACCAAAGAAGGTCAGGAAACGTGGAAGGCCTCAAGACATACCACTGGCCTCTGTGAGATCCGATCATGTCGATCATATGCCAGAGTAGCAAAAGAAGAGGCTAAGATGCCAAATTTGTGACTAAAAACATTCACAAAATGCAGAAAATGCAAAGTGTTCTTGTGCTGTAACGATAAACGTAATTGCTTCATCAAGTTCCATGAGTAAAGTGAATACAGTAATAAAACATATTTAGCTCACTAATTACGTACTCAAAACGTGATTGGCATAAATAAATAAAAAAGATTATTGTTTTCTTACTGATGCATATTAACCCATATATGGCCCGTAACTTTTTGATGCAAATTCACCGCACTGCATACTAACCCATATATGGCCTATTGTTTTTTTTTTCAGTTTCTAAAAGAAGTATTTTTTTTTCTTGTATTTTGGTACTTCTTTGTCTTCAATAAAAACTATTAACTACACTTTTTTTTTATTCCACTTATTTAATCATTCATGCAGTAGAGGGTTAAAATCCCTCCTAGATATTTTTTTGCAACTAATTGTATCTTATGTGTTTTTTCTGGTTCTGAGCTACCTCCCCACCAATTTTCAGCTAAATCGGTTCAGCCGGTCTTGAGTTATAAATAGTGTAACTAACACGAATTTCTTTTATATCCTGCTTTGCTTAAAGCTGTACTTTGCAGGTCCATCCCACAATGAATGCGAATCGATACTTAGTACAAGCGTTTTAGTTTAATTGGCATTGTTAATGGAAGGGCCATTGCAACCCGTCCAATAATGGTAATTGTATATATAGATTTTGGTATAAAAGTCCACGCATTTCTTTTTTCGGTCAGTAAACTTAGTTTACAAAAGAGACTGGCTTCAAATAGAATAAACGATTGGAAGGAATTTAGTTATTATTGTATTGATGAATAAAATTTGTCTTTTCATTGTAGCTATATTAAAGTTAGTGAATTTTGAATCTGATATCATGTGGGCGTAATATTACACCTCTGCCTACCCCTTTAGGGGTACAGGTGTGAGTCTATAAAAAAAAAAGAATGATGATGCTTAGGATGTTGTTTCTTCAATATAAAATAAATGAGAATTGTGGTTGCTGAAACAATAACAATCTGTAATTCATTGGAATATAAGCAATTTTAGGTTAACGATGGCGAATATATTATTCGAAATTCGAAGGACATTGGCCTCCATTGTTCCATGGTGTGATTGTTATTCGAATGTAAAGACAACTCAGCCTATTAGATGGCAGACGTAAGCGGTCACTTTCTGTCAGCACTTTAGACTTATACGTTTTACATAAGACTAATCCCAACACTAGTTATGAATTATGACGTACCGAAAATTTGAACCGGCCAATTAGAATGCATTTTGATTTGATTTTTGTAGCTCCCTTCACCCCGCATACCTCACCGTTTTGACAGAATTGTTTGTTTGTAGAAATGAAAACATAAGGAGTCTAGTAGGCTGGGTTGTCGTTGATCGAATGTGAATTTCGAATTATTGTTTGACAAGAAGGGATTGCTGTATCGTAAACATAAAATAAAATATTATATTTATAATTACTGTGACCAATTGCATTATTATTAGTCGGTAACCGACATCACTGCAAACATATTGAGTGCATGACACCTTTCTTGTTTAACAAGGCACTAAGGGTGCGCCGCCTATTGCATGACTCTGAGTTTCGATTCCTAATAACAGAAGATTCTACTATAGTTAAGTAAGAGAAAATCATGAATTACCGGATTTAAAAAAACATACAGAGACTTCATAATCTACAGTCGCTTACATAACCGTTGGACCACCGACATACAGATATTTCTGCAGTATATCTACAGACTGCAAGTACAAATCCGATGATAAGTTTTTAAATAAAACTGGACACACGCCAACTATAATCTACAACTAAATTTTGAATTTTAATAAGCCACAGATGGCAATTTTTTCTAAATCATTTAGCAGCAAATTACGTACAGTTACGTATGTTAGCCTTCCAAACTATTCCTCTGTTTCAACAATCTCAGTATCATACAAAACTAAACGAGCCAGATTCACCCCATAACTAAAGCACATATATACGCTGCCGCTTTAATTAAGGCTCTGTTTAACAACATTTTGAGACCGACTGCGTTTGTCGTACGCTTGCTATTGACATGTGCAAGCTCTCACAGCGTACTAGTAGAATGCTTTACGTTGAAATTGAATGGGTTCGATAATTGGAAAGGTTCTTATTATCTAACCCATTCAATTTTCGCATATTCATTTTATGATTAAGTATATGTTTAAGAACTTATTGACAACTACAGATCGTTTTTTTATCATTTTGCGCTGTATATGTTAGTATAGTCTATTAATGCATTATTACTTTTGTGCTGATTTTAATAAAATATCCGGTGGCTTTGTAAAGAATTCTCTTGATCTAAAAAAATCCTAGATGAAGCAATTAAGACAAATACTTAAACTCTTATATTAAATTTTAAATATATAATTTTTCAAAGTTATGTGTGTATTCAAAATCGTAATTATGGCTCGCTTAACAATGTGCCCGGTAGATGGCAATAGGCTCGCCCCCTACTACATAGGGACCGAAACATAACTGATGAAGTGCGTGTATGTCATACATCTCTGTCGGGGATAAAGTTATTATGTTATAATTTTTCGAAAGTTTTCTATAAACAAAGATTTTTTTTTTATTCTTACATATTTTAGAGCGCAACATATCCAAAATAAAATCATATGCATATTCCGCTAAGTCCATTTCCTCTTAAAGGTTCCACGCGGTTAAAGTCGTGAGTAAAGTCAGTAATATTATAGTAGTGTGCATTAAGATAGAACCTTGTTAATATACGCAATGCATGCTGTGAGCTAATCTGCGAATTACCCAGCGTGAAGTGTTGGCGCAATCTTGGACTGTAAGGTTCTTTTTTGTACCAATTCTCCGTTGAGATTGCTTACTAGGTTGGTTTTATATATTTGAAACTGTAATATGAATAATTCATTTTGTAGTGTGGGTAGAATTTTGTAGTGCTAGTTCCCGTTTCGTAATTTTTATTTGGGAATGGTTTTAAGTTGCTGGATTTTAATGGATAACGTAGTTTTTTAGGAAGTCCCATCGCTGTTTAGCATTGCGCAGAGTGCTTAATTTGATTTCCACACTAGATGACGATTTGAGGCATAAATTGTTTATTATCGTTGTCGATTCTGCGTTTCCATTGACTCGATGTATTATAGATACCGTCACAGAAAATGTTTGTATTCTTAGAGCATAATTACAAAAAAAGCTAAGAAAAATAAATGGGCGAATGTGAAAGTTTGTGAGAATGGATATATGGATGTTTTTTACCCTCTAATATAAAAACAACTAAATTAATTTGAAGAAAATTTGCATGATAATATAGCTGTCCTATATACAAAGGTGCTTTGTGATAGCTGATACATCATACTAGCACTTGTATCGCACTTGAATTTAATTTATTGTCACGCTAAACGACGAGGGTGAAGCCACGGGCACAATCTTGTACAATAATAACTGACAGACTCGCGTATAATTTCCCTTTTATCACGATTGAAACATTTTAAATAAACACGGAAACATTTATTATAAAACTAAGGACAACATTTCATAAAATAAAAACAATATTTGATCTGGGAAAGTTTCAGTGCTCGCATTAATTTTCTATTTGCAAAGCTCGGGGGTAACTGAGGAAATAAAAAAAACCGACTCGTGGTGTTGAAAGGAAAACTGTTTTAAATTATTCTTCCCGGCTGTAAGGTTTGCTTTCTCAATGTTTAATATTGTTCAAGACTTTTATTGGTCTACGAGGTTTTGTTCGCATGTTTAGTTTATGTTTTTATAATACTAATGAATTTAAATCGCTGATGTTATGAAAGCATTTTTATGTCGAATTAATTTCATAAATAAAATCTGCTTCTTGGTAACTTAAATCCCCTATTACCTATAAGAAAATAGCTTTAGTCCGCTGCTTCGCTCGCGTAAATTTACAAACAACACAACAGTTTGTACAAACTCCTCAAGAAACATACATTTCAGGAACCAATATACAAAGTTTGAAGTTGATCCATTGAAGAATTAAAAGTTTCATAAAAACTCTGACAACCTGTTTTAGCTCCTTAGGGGTGGTAGGGGTGGAATTTCCAGAACTCCTCCCTTAGTGCTCCCTTACACTCCTCAAGGAACATACATACCAAATTTCAACTATTTGCACCCCGTAGTTTCGGCTGTGGCGTGTCTGTGAGTCAGTCAGTACGCACGGATTTTATATACAGACTAGAGGACGCCAGCAGCTACGCCTGCATTTTTTTTTAATTTACCCGTTTTGATCGATCCCGTGGGAATTTCGGGAAATCCCTTCTTAGTGCACCCCAACGGTCCCCAAGAAGGAACATACATGCCAAATTTCAGCTTCCTGCGCCCAATAGTTTTGGCTGTAGCGTGTCTGTCAGTCAGTCAGTAACGCAAGGATTTCATATATTAAGATAAACAGATGCTGAGTAGAGTAGAAAAATATGAGATTCTCTATATAGCCTTACCATGTTATGGCAGTTTTTAAACCATGCGGGAGTAAATTGTATTTTCTGAAATAGGACTGCACAATCGTATTAATTTGTCTGCAAGTTTAGCGAAGTGGCTTAAGTGGCAGCCTCGACGCTTATGCCAAGTGTTGTGGGTTCGATTACCACACGAAAAAATACTTTGTGTGATACACAAATTGTGTCTCGAGTCTGGTTGTATGTTTGTAAAGTCCCCCGCTACACAGGATTTTTCCCAGTGCGGAAATTGTTTATTGAAGAAAAGAAAATGAGCATGTTTGACTGACTGACGATAACAAATTATTCACCATAATTTTTAAACATGTGGTATCGTGAACACATGTGTGTAGTTTATTTTTACTCAGACCATAAATTGTATCATATCATTAGCTAAACTGACAAATTCTGAAGGTTCTTTCAAACGAATATAAAGTGGCATAAGCCAAATATTACACCAAAATCGTTAAATGCTTCAATAACATGTCAATGTATAATATAAACATGATGCAAAAAACACAAGGAATGACACGATTGATAGATATGTAGGTATTTGAATAATATACAATTCCGAAAGCCACGGATATTTGTGTAAAATGATGCACTTATCAACTAACTCATCGAAGAAACCAATACCCAGTATATCGATTTTTAAAGGCGTAGCCTCCCCGACTTTTATACATGTATATTTTTCTTAGTACCGCCGGAGCTTCGTTTGCTTGATGTCAATTATTTTGAGCTTCACATTAAAAACTTTTTAAGGCGTTCGTTTTGAAACTAGTATAAATATTCTAATTCAAATAATTAAAGATGCCGAGCCGTCAATTTTCATAGAAAGTTCATTGTGTATGTCAATGTAAAACATAGTGTAGGTACTCATACCCAATTAGTTTTGCAGATTGAGGGTGAGGGGCAAGAAGGACAGTTTACAAATAAGGCATATGAAGCTGAAATTTGACATGTATGTTTCTTGGGGACCGTAGTGGTGCACTAAGGGAAAGAAACTCCTGAAATTCCCAAAGGTTAAATGAAAAAAAAAATTGCGGGCGTAGCTGCTGTAATCCTCTAGTAGAAAGTAAAAAGATACATATTTTACTGACGTAGTGAAACTATAAGGGTTCTTTAAAGACTACTACGGATGCCTAAAAAAATACATCACTTGTCGGTATGGTAGCTTTTATAATAAGTTTCGAAACACATATTTTAGAAAACCAATAATGAAACGTTGTGTTTACATATCCAGTAAATTTTATCAACGCTCTTACTATATGAAAGTATTTGAAAAAAAAGTATTTGAAAGAAAACCGTTTAACACACATGAGATGACAAATCTCTTCTCTCATTCCTAGCGACTCAATTAATCGATTCATTTTCTTGAGACCTGACTTAAAATATTAAAATCATTGGTGTTCCATTAAAATAAGTGTTTCAATAAGATGAATAACGATCCTTTGGGCGTGACTTACCAGTTTTTTCGTGATTTGTATAAGGCAATACTGATGCTGACTTCAATAAATATACAGAGAATTACTTCCTAGATTATTTGTCATCAAAATAATCTAGGAAGTAAGATGATTGGTAGATACTTAGTTTAGCGTAGACTTGTTAAGTTATCTTTTTATGCTATGCTGGCAAATAAAATGTCTTGATGAATTTACTCAAATAAATAAATACTATGGAATTATACTCATCACAAAATATAGCTCAAATGGCAATGCAAATTGTTTATTATCATATAAACAGACCCGATACTATAATAGAGATTATATGATTAACATACTTTTCAAAATATAAAATTCAAATAGAAAAGTTAAAATATATTGCTCAAATTAAAAGCAATTATTGAAAAAAGCGCTATTCAGTATGAACACGACTGCATCGGATCGCTGTCGGTGAAAGCCAATATAAAGAAGTTCCGCTTGAAAATATATTTTCATTGAGTTATTAATAGGGCAACTAATTTCTGAGAGCCTGCTCATTTTCTCATGCAGTCTATCTATCTATATCGTCACGCCTGTCTCCCATTGGGGTAGGCAGAGACTATTGAACGCCACATGCTTCGGTTCAAACATACTTCTTTCGCTTCCTCGACATTCACTAACCTCATCATGCATGCGCGTTGGTTATGGGTACTTTTAATTTGGCCCTTTTTCAGTACGTCACCTATTTGGTCGGCGTACGTCCGCCTAGGGCGTCCCCTACTGACATTTCCATTCATTCTCGCACGATACACTCCTTTCGTATTCCTTCTTTCATCCATCCGTTCCAAATGTCCAAACCAACGCAACATTCCTTTTTCAACCTTTGTCACTACATCTTCTTTTAGACCACACTTCTCTCGTATCACACTGTTTTTCACTTTATCAATCAGCCTTACTCCGCACATACTCCTCAAAGCTCTCATCTCCACAGCATTGATTCTACTTTCATGCTTCTTCTGCCATACCCATGATTCACTACCATACATCAGTGTTGGCGCCAAAACTCCCTGCAGTATAGCAAGGCGAGCTTGGTTTGGGATAATATCATTGCTGATGATGGACTGTAAGGCGCCATTCACACAATTTCCTGCTTTCACTCTCCTTTCAATATCGCCCTCACATTTTTCATCTCTCGTAAACAAAGAACCTAAATATACAAACTCGTTCACTTGCTCCACTTTTTCATCTCCTATCATTACGTCACATTCAGTTACACTATCATCCCTCTCTATGACCATGACTTTGGTTTTGTTAACATTCACTTTCATACCTTTCTTCTTATACGCTTCATTCATCGTGGTGACCATCTGCTGCAAATCCAACGCTGACGATGCAAATAGAACCTGATCGTCAGCGTATAGCAGGGTCTTAAACACTGACCCACCCATTCTTAATCCACATTCAGACTCTTTCAGATCGGTCAAACAACTGTCCATGAACAGATTAAACAGCCAAGGAGACGCTACACATCCCCGTCTAACACCACGATCAATGTTAAACCAGTCCGTGTAGGCCCCGTTTATTCTGACACAGGCACTTGAATCCCTATATAAGGATTCAAGTGCCCGTATCAGACTGCTGCTCACTCCATACACAGAAAGTGTTGACCAAAGTTCATCCCTCACCACTCGATCGTAAGCCTTTTCCAGGTCAATAAAGGCGCAGAAAACCTTCTGGTGTTTACTTAAGACTTTCTCTGCAATGCACCTTAAGGAAAAGACTTAATCCGTACATCCCATTCCCTTTCTGAATCCCGCTTGCACATCCCAAATTTTACTGTCCGTTTCAGAAATCACTCTTTCAATCAGTATCTTTGCATACAATTTGCCAACAACACTCAGGAGGCTGATACCGCGATAATTTTTGCATTCCTGCTGTGACCCTTTGCCCTTGTACAGTGGCACAATAACGGCTTTGTTCCAGTCACCTGGTACACGACCGGACCGCCAAAATTTATTAAACATCTGTATCTACATACAGCAGGCTTGCAGTGACACCTTCGCCTACCTTGAGCATTTCAGCAGATATCCTGTCATATCCCGCAGCTTTACCCACTTTCATACTTTTCAATGCATATCGTATCTCTTCCATACTTATCCCACTTTCACAATTATCTGCCTCATTCGTTACTATATTCCTATTGTCTCATGCAGTCATTTTTACAATTTATAGTTTTCGACTGGAAATAGAATATCAGCAGCCATTTAATTCTATCGGCAAAGAAAGTGTTGTATCCGTTATCAATTTCAACTTCTTTGTTCTTCTTGTTTCTTTTATAGTTACTATGAATAGCGTATAATAGCTCCGCAATGTTTCGTGGGAAAAAATTAAACACACATTAAAAAAGTAAAAATAAATAATATATTTTATCAAAGATTTTATTATTGTTTAGATTTTCACCCTTGACAAAAATTACCTCATTGCTCATGATAGTAATATCTGATATGTATATATTTATACAAGGCATGCATCTGTGATTGTAACCCGGCCATTTGTATCAGCAAATACGGGCGAATGTATTCGTATGTATTCCATTAAGACATCATAGTCCACTCCTACGATCTCCACATTTTTTCGGTTCTCGCTTATCATCTGAAAAGTTTTATAAGTCTTATTAGCTACAAAAATAGGACAGACATTTTAAATTCTATGCTATACTGAATATCGTTCACCAGTTTGTTTGCATAGGAAAACTACGATAAGAGCTTATTGATGACGAGAATGAGAAATGATTGAGATACGATAAAGTTAAAAATAACTAAAATCGTCTTTTGTATATCTGTATGTTTGAGGTTTGGCGATGTTAGTAGGAGTGGTTTTAGAATACCATTTACATACGCGCATTTTAGTACGGTTTTAGAAGCGCTTGTAAGCGTGCCTTAATAATGATGAGTTTGCTTTTTGAAGGGCATAATGTAGATAGCATACGTGAAAGCGTGCTTGATTAGCGCGTGTAACCAAGCAAACTCCTCAGGTGTATGTTAGAATAGATTAATTTGATGATGCATTGTAGGCATCAATCATTGTAAGTGTGCAAAAAAGCAATGCATCGAAGTCAATGCTACCTTTTTATGTAATAAGCGACAAGCGAGTCGACGGATTACCTACTGGTGGCTTCTTATTATCTGTAAAGTTAATAATATTTTAAACTACGTCTACAGTTTTAGTTTTTGCAGATTCGGTACATTTACATAGATAAGTATTAATTGTTTATTTCAAATAATCATTGAAAACCTTCGATAGATAGTTCCACGTATTATAATGATCTTCCCACTTATAGGTAGTAGTAGCTTAGAGTAAAGCGTTTATATGTCCATGCAGCTTTGCTTAAAGCTGTGATTTACATTTCCATCTTACAATTAATATGGATCGATACTTAGTACAAACGTTTTAGACTGATTGGCATTGTTAATGGAAGCCCCATTGCAACCCATCCAATAATGGTAATTGTATCTATCGATTTTGGTACAAAAGCCCAAGCATTTTTTATTTTCGATCAGAAAACTTGGTCTGTAATAGTCTGGCTTGAAATAATACCTACGATTCGAAGAAATTAAGTTGATTATTATATTACTGAATAGCTTTTTTGTATTTTTATTGCGGTTATATTTAAATTGGTGTAGTCATGCCGCAATGTATTTTATTTTGTTAGAAAAAATATCGGCATAAATGATAACTGAAAGTAGCATCACTTTGTAATACAAAGAAAACATTGTTATTAACAATGTTTTCTTTGTATTACAAAGTGATGCTACTTTCAGTTATCATTTATGTATTAAAATAACATAACAACATGCGCATCACTTAGTCAAAATATTGTTAAATTTATTTAAACATTTTTAAAATACTAAGATAATTACCATTCATGATTAACAAAAATGTACGAGGTACCCGTAAGTAAGTATATAATTATATACCTGTAGGTCGCCATTTTCTTCTTTTATGTCATTACGCAGTCTTAGTCCTGGGGTATGTGCCCTCGATCAATGTCTTAAGTTTATAAAGCACGGTAGCGCTCTGATGTGAATTCCACTACAAGCGGTTATCCATCCAAGTGGCCTATGCAAGCTTTGCCCATCTATCGTGAACGGCCATTCAAATCACGCTTTGAATGTATGCCCGGCTAGTGTGAACACATGTCAACAGTTACTTACTGTATAGCCGTCGCCGCCCTCTCCGATGAAGTTTTGTGATACAACTTTGTAATATTTGTCGAGCTGCATTGGCTCGTACCGGGGGACGCTGCACTCGATACAGCGGATCTGGACTTCGGTAACACGCTGGTTGACGGGCCGTGAACCGTCGAATGTTACGCGCATCCCTGAATTAATGATAATGTGAGTTATGGATGCGTGAAAGAGACAGATTCGTACAAATATTTAAGGTGGGATACAGTAAATTAATATATTAAAAATCAATTGATAAAATAATGTATGGAATCTTTATACAGCCTTTTGGCAGTCTACTGCTGGATGTCAGGTTTTCCCATTTGAGTCACAACAGTGTTGTGAGTATTTGGCCTACTATACTAAGCTGGACAATTTCGAGGTGAAGATTTCTGTAAGAAAAATATTTTTTGGTCCGTGTATTTTCCTAGGTCGTCTCTTACGACACACACGGTAAAAAATTGTGTAATGCCTCTTTATTTTTATAACCCGTCACCACACACGGTATGATATTATAGAAGATGGCAATACATTAAACTTACATGTGCCATGGCAAAATGCTATGCTTATGGTAGTCGACGATATTTCATATATTTTAATTAGCACGGAGAGATTCTCAATGCGATGGTACAATTATAATATTTTTATGAATCTTAACATTTTCAATTATATTAAGTGAATATTAATCCATAATAAAACTTATTGATACCAGTGTTGTATAATTTGAAATAATAACAAAGTTAGTTAATAGAGAAGCGCTCAAGTTTGTAATTTAGGCGCTGTTGATCAATTACTGATTGGTTTAGAGGTTGGTCTTTGTTAACTTTGAAGAACGTGTCCGAGGCGACCGCAGGTTAATACTGCCTGTCGAACCGTAGTGGAGAATAACAGAGTAAAATTTATATAGCAGTATAAATAAACACTGTAAGAGCGGATTGCCGATATTCAAGAAATGTGTTTATATTTTACTCCAACTATTTGATAAGTCAAACAATTTAATAATTAAATTGTAGAAAAGACATTGGTCTACTCTACATTTTAATTATTAAATTTTCACAACATTGTCCCAGAAAGGCAGTACGTTTTGTGTCCTGCCTTTCTGAGGCAATATTGTCCCTTAAGATTGATTTAGCTATCCACAGAAGATATTGCCATAGTCTCTTGAGCACTATTCCTTAAAATTTAAGACTGCAAATATGAGAATATAGCCATCTTTGGTAGAGTTACGACTCATAAGCATTACTGTGTTTATATTACTGAAACAACGTTAAAATGTATATAAATATATTCCAACGCCTATCAGAAGAACACTTTACCTGAAACCTGCACCATCCTAGCTCCAGCAAAGGGGTCATTGGCCGCGGCGAACTCGAGCATTTCCATAATATGCTCTCCTTTTAAGTCAAACACCTCTACGTTGTTTTCAAATGGCGTCGATAAAATCACAGACTCATATGTAATAACTGTAAAAATAAAACAAAAGTAAAATACAACTACCTAGGTTCTAACCTAAGAATAATAATCACAATAATGTATTTTATTTTCATTTAACATAATGATACATACAGTTTTTAACCCTAGAAGCCCAATGTACGTCAATTTGACGTATACCGCGGCGAAATAATCTCTATATCTTTTCCATTTACCATCGAATCGCTTTAAACTCCCGAACTAACTCGGTGACCGTCAGGACCTCACAGAAAAGGTTTGCGTCATCTCGGTAAATGCCGCCATTCTGGTGGAATGATGAAATGCACGTCATTTCGACGTATAATTGGGCTTTGTGTAACTTTTGTAATTGTTTCAATTTCTTTTGTTGTGATTTATCTGAGTTATCTGTCTTGTTCAGACACATTTGTCATAATATAGTATTATACTGGTAGGTTAAATATAAGATGGGGTCCCATCGACATCTAAACCAGGACAAAATAGCTTCAAGATAGATAGCTTCAAGCTTCAAAATAGCTTCAAGAGATATTATGATTATGTAAGATAGCAATGTATATAGTTAAAATTAATAACCTGGTATAATGTTATTGTGAAAATTATTCAAATAAAAAGAAAATGACGGCGATTGTTCTCCTTGAATTCGAACTCCGAGCAAGCGTGACAATATACCAAATATGTAAAAAAATCTGGCACCGCCATCTCCAGATATTACTAATGATGAGCCAGAACTAACCAAACAACGCTCGCTATTGCGGCTTTTTTCAAATAAAAAAAGACGAATGACCAAAGCGCAGCTTGCCAAAAGGCCATATCCGGAGAACACAATATTGATATTCGTCAAGATTGTCTTTATAGACTATTTTTTTCTATTTTAGTAATAAAATATTATTACGGATTTATTAAGTTTTTGAAAAAAAAGTAAAACTAGTAGATTTTTGTGATGATTACCTAATTATAAGAAAACAAAATAGCTTTTAATTTTTGTTGATTTTTGTTTTGATTGATTCGATGATAGTACTGTGATTGAATTAATACAGAGTATATTATCATAAATTGTATTTTATCTATTAATTAACACAGTATTCTTAATAACTATTACAAAAAAATATGCTTAACTAAAAACAATAGGAAAACTAAGCGATTTTATTTTTACACGTCATTTTGACGTATGATTGGGCTTTATAGCCAGTGAAATATGATTGGGCTTTTAGGGTTAAATTTAATAAATTCAGGTAAAAACTTAAGGTGCCTGTACTAGGGTAAACCTGTGCCACAGGCGCTAAGGGCACTCACAGTATACTATTATGAACTAAGTTACGAGTTTTAATCTTAACAATACTCATTACAAACATATTTAACCAAGGTAAATATTTCTACCAGAAAAAAGTACAATATATAAATTAAAATACTAGAGAACTATGACCATTTGACAATATTACAGCCAGAATTTTTTCGGAATATTCATATTATTATTTCAGTTTATGCTGATTGAGGCGTAATGTCGATTTTGCATAAACTAGGTCACAATTATGTCACTGTTTCTATAAAGTATGTAAATAAACACATGCCACAACAATTTTCCAATGTTATAACTATCTTAGTTATAACATTGGAAAATTTAACTAAAATATATGGCGGTCTTAGGCGCCCTCATTGTAGTCTACAGAGTTTATGTATCGCAATTCTGTTATCTTCTTCGCTGAGCAATCGAGGTCCCCAGTTTTATGGGTGCCTGGTTTTTTAAAACGTATGCATGTTGCACATTTCAGCGTTTCATTCTTCTTAGTGCAATTAAATAGTGCAATGTCCACACGTGTAGATGACCTCGCGACAAGTCTTTACTGCATGTCCATACTGTTGGCATTTGTAGCACCTGGTCACAAGGGTAAAGTCACGAACAGGACAGGCGGTTCAATTGATGAATGCCCCTGATCAATGAGGGCTTTTCTAATGTTGGCAGGAACTTCAATGATAAAATTGCAAATAAGTGCATCTTTTTTACCAGATTTATGGCTTAACTTAATGCAAATTAAGCCATAAATCTGGTATAATCAACCAGGTTCTGCTCATATATGCAATCATATACTTCTTGGTCATGAAGGGCTACCGGTACACCTATGACGATTAACCTGGGTCTTCTTTTATGCGGTTCTTCCACTTTGAAGCCAAAACTACTCAGTTGAGTTAAGCTCCGCAGTTTTTCGACGTCCTCCTTTGATTCAGTGCTGATGATAACACCTCCGTTCTTGGTCTTACGCAATCCCTTTACGTGCAATTTCATCTTCTCAGGATATGTTTTCTTCTGCACAAGAGATTTGGTGTCATCGCTAGTTTTAAATGTATCATTGGGATACATTGCGATAGAACTCAAATTAGAAGGACGCAGAAAATTGGTTTTGTTGGTCTTGACCATATCAGCAAAAGACACATTTTGAACTGCAGATTTAGTGCAACTTTCTAAAACAGTCTTTTTGATAGTCTTTTTGAAGTCATTAAGGCATTCAGCAAGGTCTTCTTTTTCTCTTAAGGTTTCCAAAGATGTTTTCATCAAAATCGCCCTTTGCTTCAAAGACTGATAGTGCACATCCATTTTAGAAGCACACTTGCCAACATTTCGCGCCAGAGGGTTAATGCTCAACTTTTGTTCTGTGTTCAGCTTACCTTCAGCAGCAATTTTGCATACATCATAAAGGGCTTTTTCTATAGTGGACATATAATATCCGATGTCACTAGTAGAGAGGGCGTGATACACCTTTTCGGTGGCATGTTCTTGTGGTTGAGGAGTGCTAGGAGGGCTGCGACACGTCTTTGTACTCCGGTTGAAAGGTCTATTTTCCATGTTAGCCATATTCCGAAAACGCTCACTCGAAATTCATAGTTTTTAAAAAAATTTGCAAAAAACCTCATGGCAAATAATAAATAACAACAAAATAAATAAGGAACCAATTTCACAGATAAGAAATAATAACCAAATAATTACGAAAGAAATAGCAGAATCATTCAATATTTTTTCATTGACCAAATTACAAATACACCTAACAACTCAATGCTCGACGTTAAGAAAATAGACCATAAGTCTAACTCAATATTTGTGCCACCAGTCGCACCTCAAGACGTGATAAGAAAAAAATTGGTTGCCTGTAAAGTCGGTATACGGGCGAAAGTTTTACGTGACAACGACTTTGAGTGGTAAAATAATTTTAATGTGAATATTCATTCGTATAGTAGGAAGAAGGATGAAAGACGCGTGCCTTTCACTTTTTATGTCTGTCTCTCTCGCTCTTAGGCGGGACGCGTGCCTCTCACTCGCTCTCATTGTGAGCGCATAACGTGAGCGGAGCGTAACGCAGTTTCTTGAAGTGTCACCCGGCAAACCAATTTATAAGACGTTGTCACGTCAATAATTAAATCATAAAAAAATAAGAAGAGCTTTGGTTGTGATGGGGTTTCCACTCAAGTCATAAAATTTGTTGCTAATAGTATAGCTGGCCCTTTAACTCATATTATTAAAGTTAGTATAATTATCATCAGGAACATTTCCAGATAACTTAAAAACTATAATTGTAAAACCAATTCATAAAAAAAATAGTAAAGAGGATATGTCGAACTATAGGCCGAAAGCATAAATTTCAGTTTTTTTCAAAAATGGCAGAAAAATCATATATGAGGCAATATCATCATTCTTAAATAAATTTAACATACTTTGCCATGAGCAATACGGGTTTAGGAAAATAGAAATATAAACATGGCAATTTTTGACTTGCTGAATGATATTATGTCAAATGTTGATAGTAAAACGCCTATATGTGCTGTTTATACAGATATGTCGAAAGCTTTCGATTTTGTCGACCATAACATACTACTTCACAAACTAAATGTCTAAGGCATTCGAGGTTAATATCCTAAACCTAATAAAAACATATTTATCCGGTCGCAAACAAATAACAGAAATATAAAAATATGTGACAAGTCAAAATTTGAAAAAAAGATAAGTGTCTACTAGCAGAGAAATTAAATTTGGTGTACCACAGGGAACTTGGGCCCTTGTTATTTATAATTTACATTAACGATAAACAAAACAAACATTAACGATCTCCAACGCCAAATCCACCATCTCATGATACTTTTTGCTGACGACAGTACAGCACTCTTAAAATGTGTCAATAATGAAAATTACAAAAACGCTATAAACAACACCATTAAAGTTATAATAAATTGGCTAAATAGTAACAACTTACAAATTACATACTTAAAACAAAAAGAATGCATTTGTATCAAAGACAACATATTAATGACTTGAACATCAACTATAATAGCCAAGATGTAGATACAAAATTTTTAGGAATCTTAACTGACAGTCAGCTGATATGGAAGGCACAGGTTGAAGCAATCTGTAAAAAACTCAGTGCATCTGCATATGCATTTTTTAACCTTAGGAAAAAAGTTAATATCAAAACAGTATTACTAGCATATCATGGCCTTGTCGTTTCCATTTTAAGGTTTGGAATTATTTTCTGGGGAAATTGTACCGAAAGAGAGAGTATTTTTAAAGGCCAAAAACGCTGTTTGCGAGCAATATTTGGTTTGAAAGTTACTGACAGCTGTGTTCCAATTTTTAAAAACTATAATTTATTGGCTTTGCCTTGCTTTTATATTTTAGAAATAGCTCTTTTTGTGTAATGTAATAGTAACCTATTTTTATCTATCTCAGACATCGATATGTAACTTTTCGATCTCAATACCGAAACTTGTTACGCCCTGGGAGATATAGAACTGCTTTATCGAGGAAAAGTATTTTTGATATAGCACCTGCTATATTTAATCACATTCCTGATTCTATAAAAAAGGATCCAGTAACCAGTTTCAAAAAGAAACTAACTTTACTTTTACTGAATAAGTGTTACTACTCCGTATCGGACTTTCTAGCTGAGATCTTTTAGTTGGGCTTTTATGTATAACTAATGATGAGCTGCATAAACATTTGCTTGTCAAAATGGTAGAATGTACAAGGATTCTTCAACTTTCTGTAACCACCTTATTGTAAATACCTACATTCTGAGCAAATAAATGAATATTACAAAACATTGCCACTTGCTCTAATAAAAAATTCACAACTTGTAACTATGATCCAAATTTTGATGAAAATATTTCTAAACCAGTTGGGAAAAGCACATTAAACTCATTATTCCTGAAACCAACAGACAAGCATGAAATTTTTAAACACATACAAGCTCTCAAAAGTAAACAAAGCACAGGTAACGATGAAATCAGGTCACATATTGTAAAGACTTGCACCACCACATTGATAATACAATGATAACGAGTGGAATATTTCCTGATAAGTTAAAAAAGGCGATTGTAAAGCCAGTATTTAAAAAAGGCAACAAACTAAATACTCATAACTATAAGCCTATTGCATTACTCCCAGTATTTTCAAAAGTCATGGAGCGAGTTGGTCTCGCGGCATAAATGTGTGCGTGGGATCGGGAGGTCCCGGGTTCGATTCCTGGGTCGGGCTGTGTTATTGGGTTTTTCTGTCACGAAATTCTCAGTAGCAGCACGGAGTCTGGAAATGTGCCCGGTACGGCAATAGGCTCGCCCCTTATTACGTGGGACTAAAGTATATCTGGCGAAAAGTGGGTGTAGAAATACACCTCTGCCTACCCCTTCGGGAATAAAAGGCGTGACGATATGTATGTGTATGTCATGGAGCGAGTTATGTATACGCCTGTAAATACATATTTAGAAAAATATGAAATACTGAACGACGCACAATGTGGTTTTCGACAAAATCGATCAACATCATTAGCCATTTTCAAAATATTAAAAGGTATACTTGATGCTATAAATACCAAAATGCCTGCAACCGCTATACTACTAGATATGACACGTGCTTTTGATTGCGTTAATCATTGCATTTTACTTAAACAGTTAAAACACTATGGAGTAAGAGGTGTAGCATTAAAACTCATGGAAAGTTATTTGACAAACAGAAAAGATCTATTCCTTTCTAATACCAAAAACTAATACCAATGGTATTAGTTTGGACTTTAAATTATTTATTTGCTCGAAACGAATACCAAATTTCAAATATTTAAATGAAGTACCTAATCTACTCCCAACGAATACCAAAATATAACTTTTAGTACAGTCACAGAAAACTTTGATTTTGCTTTTTAATAATTTAATATAATGATCGTAATTCAATCCTAAATCTTTATAAACACATTTTTACTTATGGAGAATCACATGCCATTTTTTTACCTGCAAAAAAGATGAGCTCGTTCCTATTGTTTAAAAATCCAAACCAACCAATAACAGTCAAGCGTTGAGCATACAAAGCGCCCTAAGCGTTTTGTTATTTTGCGTAATGAACGTTAAGATAGCGAAATAAGGTCTGTTTTTCTACGAATCGTTGTCCTTGCACTAATAATTATTATTTATCTATATCAACTGGTTCTGAGGGATATTTTACATTATATTCTTCAGTAGTCAGTATTTGCATAGGAATGGCTAAGAGTGCAATGTCGCAGTTGCAAGGCATTTGGAGGGATCGCAACATTTCTCGCAAAACCAAAACTAAATTGGTTAAATGTCTAGTCTTCTCCATATTCAGCTACGGGGCTGAGACTTGGATTTAAAAAAAGGCGGACCGCGACCGCATTGATGCCTTCGAGATGTGGTGCTGGAGGAAAATGTTCCGAATTCCCTGGACTGCTTTCCGTACAAACCTCTCCATCTTGAGTCAACTGAACATCAAGATCAGACTGTCTACTACCTGCATGCGCAGAGTACTGGAGTTCTTTGGCCACATTGCCAGGAAAAATGGCCACAACCTTGAACAGCTCATCGTAACTGGCATGGTTGAGGGCAAACGACCAAGAGGCCGCAGCCCAAAAAGATGGGCAGATGAGGTCAGATCCACACTGGACGCCCAATTGCATGTCGCACTTCATGACGCTAAGAACCGTCACAGATGGCGAGATACCATCCATAAGAAGCTAATCCAGAGGGAACTTCACGACCCTCAGTAATGAGGAACACGACTCGAGGAGGAGGAGTCAGTATTTTACCGTGCGGTGGCACGCGCGCAGTGAATTTAACCTCAGTGAACGTCGTATTTATTAAGTGAGTGTTTATTGTTTCATATTAAAAACAAAATAATTAATGAGGCAATTATGTGTAAAGTCCAAATAAAAATAAACTTTTAAGAGATGTATTATTTTTCGTAGAAATGTTTGATGATCTGCCTTCCACATCTTTGGGAAATACCGGTGGATTGAATTTTATAAAAAGAAATGGTGGTTTGGTGCTGTTGAGAGCTGGTTATCAATACACGAAAAAGAGAGAAAATAAAAATGGATGGAGCCACTGGAGATGCGTGAAAATTAAAGAGTGCAGTGGATCTTTGCAATTAAAGGTTTGTTACCAACCATATACATAAACTATTTTCATTCAGTCAGTCAGTATTTTGATATATTATTTTTGTTCCCGTAGGATGGTATTATTTCCAATGAAAAAAAGCATAGCTGCAAGCCTGACGAAGTTTATAATTTAATGCTGACAAAGCTCAATGACTTGCGAGAAACAGTCTTAAATGCAGATTTTACCCCCATACCAAGAATTTACAACAAATTCAAATCACAGTTTTATGATAATAGTGAAATGAATTTGGTAGAAAAGATCCCGTCGTTTAAAAACACTAAAAGCAAATTATACGAAGCAAGAAACAGGGAAGCTGGTATTTCAAAAATAAAGTGCAAGACAGTTGACGAAGTGGAAATTCCCAAACCATTTCAAAGTTTCGTTTTTCATGATCATAAAGATCAATCATCTAATACACGAATAATTATTTTATCTACTCCTAATCAACTGGCGCAAATGTCAAAACTTAAACTGTTTCAATGTGACGGGACGTTCGATTGCTGCCCTACTCCATTTTTACAGCTCTATACAATAAATGGAGATCATGGAAGTGACGAAGATCACACTCGCATAATTCCTTTGGTTTATGTGTTATTAAATAATAAAAAAGAAGAAACATACAAAATTTTATTCGAAATTTTGAAACAAAAGATTTCTGAATGGTGTCCCACAAAATTTTTGACAGACTTTGAACAAGCTGCTATGAACGCCATTTCGACTGTCTTTCCGTCAGTTGTGATTAAAGGGTGTTATTTTACTATTCAAAAAATGTGTGGAAAAAAGCCAAAGAACTTAATTTAACAAAAAATACAATCACCCGAAGACATGTAAGACTTTCATCTTTACTGCCTTTACTTCCACGACAATTTATATCTGAAGGCTGGTGCTACATTATGGAAGACGCCATGGAAAGTTTTAATAACTACATGGTGTCACATTGGCTGTAAGATGAGAATTTTGTAGACGTTTGGTGTGTCCATGGTGAACGTCATCGAACTACAAATGCCACAGAATCTTGGCATTTAAAATTAAATACTACTGTGCCGAAAAACGCAAATTTATATTAGCTTCTGGTAGCACTAAAAGAAGACGCTGCCTTACAAATAGTGGTCGCTACACAAATAGAGAAAAGGGCACCACACGTAAAACGATGTGCAGGGGAATCTGTGATAAATAATCAGAGTATCAAACATGGCACTGATTAACTGGTTGACCAAAAAATTACTGTCGGTCACTGCCCCGAAAAATTAAAAATTAATTATTAGTAAAATATAAAAATGTATATTATTGTTACCAAAAATTAGATAATTGTGCCATTTTAAAACGTATTTTTTATATAAAAGGTTGATTTTTTAAATCTTTATTATAGTTAAGACTAAATTAGCAAAAGTAGTTTTTTATATTTAATGTTAATTTTTTGTAATAACATTATATTGTAATGTCATGCCAAAATTTTATATTTGTTTAGAAAGTAAAAAAGTTATTTCTTTTTATAATAGTAGTTGATTGAAATTTATTGTCTTTAATTGTAACTTTAATATTATTTTTTGTGATAGTTTTTAATTCCTGCATTTTAAAGTTGATAATTGATGAAACCAAGTAATTTGTTGGAAAAGCTTTATTTTTATTATTTTCAGTATTTGTACAATTATTTCCTACTACACTTAAACATGTTTAATAAGACTGATTTTGATTGAAATATTACTTAAAATTACTTAAAATCTCATTTCACAGCATTTTTATTACTGACTGTACCTTCATACCATTTTACTAATTTTGGGATTCGTTTATGAGTGGTATTCGTTCGGAATAAAAATTTACTGGGATAATTAACTAATACCAGTGGTATTAGTTTTTGGTATTAAAAAGGAATAGGTCACAGAAAACAGGTAACGGTAAAAACGAGTGTCAATAATGAAAAAATCATAACGAATACCCAGTCACCATATGAAATAATAAAAGTAGGAATACCTCAGGGGAGTATTTTAGGACCACTTTTATTCCTAATTTAAAGATCAAAGCGTATTATTTGCTGATGATGCATCCACACTTATTTCTGGAAACAGTTTGACCGATAACGACTGTAGTAGTGTAGAGCAACTGTAGTAGAATGGCTAAAAACATTAAATCTAACCGTAAACGTTGAAAAAAATAAAATATATGCAATTTAGGCCCTATTAATCCAAGCACATTAAGCTAAAGATACACTTTAAAGGAGAGGTCATAGAAGAAGTAAATACATCTAAATTTTTAGGTCTGTATTTGGATAATCACTTAAATTGGAAAAGACATGTCGAATACTTGAATAAAAAAATTAGATCATATTGCTACACTCTGCAAATAATTAGCAATACAACTAATATTGAAACTGCACGATCGGCCTATTATCTGCTTGACCGCTAGCGCCAATTCGCCGAATTCACTTGACCGCTCACGCTCTAAACAAAATGTCGCGCCGGCGCTCGCCAGATGGGCGCGCTAACATAAACATTTATTGTTGACAAGTCGGTAACATGAGTAAGTTGAAGTGATGTTTTCCTTCAACCTTATAAATGACTTTTTCAAGTCGTATGAATTCTTTGTTGATATTTACTTTCTAATTTATTATACTTAGCAGCGAACATTGACTATCGTTGAAAAAAACACTTTGTGTAATTTAAACAGGATTATTTTAAAAAGTAAATCGATGACATACATAGTTTATGAGTTTTAACTGTAGAGGGATTCTATCTGCACCGAATTAAATAAAAAAAACATGTATCATAGTATAAAAATATTTAATTACACGCATACGATAAGCACGTAATTACTTAGCAGCGAACATTGACTATCGTTGAAAAAAACATTTTGTGTATTTTAAACAGGATTATTTTAAAAAGTAAATCGATGACATACATATTTTATGAGTTTTAACTGTAGAAGGATTCTATCTACACCGAATTAAATAAAAAAGAACATGTATCATAGTATAAAAATATTTAATTACACGCATACGATAAGCACGTAATTACTTAGCAGCGAACATTGACTATCGTTGAAAAAAACATTTTGTGTATTTTAAACAGGATTATTTTAAAAAGTAAATCGATGACATACATATTTTATGAGTTTTAACTGTAGAGGGATTCTATCTACACCAAATTAAATAAAAAAAACATGTATCATAGTATAAAAATATTTAATCACCATATCATAATGCGTGTAGCATACGACAAGCACGTAATCACGGAGCGCGCGAAACAAAGAGTGGCATTTGACATTATTTTTTCGTTTCGGGTTAACGATTTTAAGACTCGCTTCATATTTTTAGCACGAAGAAATGTTCAATGATTTGAATAGAACAGAGAAAAATAATTTAAAACATTACGTAGTAGAAAGAAACAGTAAATTCAGACCGAGTATAGCGCTGTAACCAAAAAGAGAAAATAGTCACTTGTGCGCGGTCTACGGTATTTCGAAAAAGGGAGAATAGTTACTTGTACGCGGTCAAGCGGTTATAGGAAAATATTCTCTATTCTCAATTATGGTGTAATATACTGGGGCAACTCTGTTGAAGCCAACAGTACATTTGTTTTGCAAAAACGATGCCTCAGGATTATATACAACATAGACAATGAAACTTCCTGTAGGCCACTATTTAAGAAACATAAATATCTTACACTCACCGACATTTACATTCTTCAGGCAGCTAGTTTCGTAAACATGCACCAAGAATACTTCCCGCAAAATAATACACTGTCGTACAATAAAAGACTACGAAATAGGGACAGTGTAATTTTACCCCATGCAAATACTGTCATTTTTAAAAGAAACATGCACTTTGCATGTATCAAAATATATAATCACCTACCGAACAGTATTAAACATAATGAACTTACATTGTTTTTAAAATACCCTCAAAAACATTCTGATTGATCGTTGTTTCTATAACCTATCGGAGTACTTTAATGCTAAGTTAATCTATTAGTCAATATATAAAAATGAGACTACAAATGTAACAATAAAACTTATTATACAGGTTCTATGAATAAATAACTATTACCTTATGTATAAATAAATATGTATTATAAATATAAGTATATTAAACCAATGCAATAATATGTTACACTGTAGGTATGAAGTTAGCCATACATAGGCAGCGATAGCCGAGTGGATATACCAACAGACTGCCATGCAGAGGGTATCGGATTCGAATCCACGGCGCGCACCAATGACTTTTCGAAGTTATGTGCGTATTGAATTGTTAATTATCGCTTGTCCCGTGCCTCGGAGAGCACGTTAAGCCGTCGGTCCCGGTTGTCATGAAGATCGTTGACAGTCGTTACAGGGCGTCAGTACCTTCTAAATAAACTGACACTAGTCTAAACCATGGAATATCGCTATCCCTTCGGGTTGCGGAGGTCAGACAGGCAGTCGCTCCGTGGAAAAACTAATATTCAGCCAAATCCGGTTAGACTAGAGAGCGGACCCCAGATTGAAACTGGGATAACGCTAAGAGGATGACTGTAGGTATGAAGTTATTTGATGTTTTCTTGTGTGAATCAAACTGCCAATCAATTTTAGTTTCGATAATAATATAGATAAACATAAATCATAGAATTTATAATATCGTCACGCCTTTTATCCCCGAAGGCGTAGGCAGAGGTGTATTTCTACACCCACTTTTCGCCAGATATACTTTAGTCCCACGTAATAAGGGGCGAGCCTATTGCCGTACCGGGCACATTTCCAGACTCCGTGCTGCTACTGAGAATTTCGTGACAGAAAGACCCAATAACACTGCCCGACCCAGGAATCGAACCCGGGACCTCCCGATCCCACGCGCACATTTATGCCGCGAGACCAACGAGGCAGTCGTATAAGGTTTGATGTCGAGTTTTTCATCTCTATGCAAAGATGGTATTTGCATCGTTCTATCCCTTAGTCGCCTCTTACGACACTCACGGGAAGATAGGGGGTGGTGACACTTGTATTCTATGCCGTCAACCACACGGCGAATAAGTATATAACTGTATATAATATATCTTTTAATATATTGCAATCTATTGCATGCCTATAGAGGTAAATTGTGATGAACTTTCTACTTTTAAGATCACATTGATTTGTAATACCACAATTTATAAGCAATAAAGAATTTTGTATTTATATTTATTTATTATTATTTTTATATTTTGGGTGAACATTACCGTTTCTTAGCTTTTAAAGCTATTATTATTATTATTAACTATTTATATACCTTTGTATGGTAAAAGGAGGATTTAGCCCAATATATCACACTAGCCAGACGGATTGTATAGAATATAGATGATTGTAGATGTTGAGTTTTCCGTCTCTTTTGCAAGTTACTATTCGATTCGTGTATCTTCCTAAGGCGCCGTTACATCGCCAACTGAATAAATTGGGGCATGAAGCTTAATCCATCACAACATCGACAAACACCTGTATAGTATTGCTCCACAAGTGAAATAAATCATAATATATACAAGTTAAACAAAGGCTTACTTACTTCCTGGACTTATGTCAGTTCTAATTCCACCTTGATTTATGACACAAAAGTGTGCATACTGCCAGCTACCATTTTGAGCTCTATCCAAAACCTGAAAATCACCAATTGTATAATGTTCAGCAATCTGGCGAATGTTTTCATTACAGCAAAATAAATGAAAGCTTTTGGCGGGCATTCTATAGAGCATTCTAGTGAGTTTTGTGGCGAGCGTTCTAGCGAAAGGACAGGTAATTTGATTCGAGCTGATCGACTTAAGCGTTCACTAGACTGGTCATAGCAATATATGCCTCTATGCTTGGCTCTGTTCGTTGTTTTGTTTAACAAATGACAACATATTAAGTAACATACACACATACACAATGACAACATATGAACAGTTTTCTTAATAGTTCTTGTAGCCGAAGTTCATTTTCTTCATATCACATCTTGAAAAATCCAAAAATAATAAAAATATACTATAAATAACTGTAAATATAAAAAACTGTCCACACAAAAATGTAACACAGATTACGAGGTCGGGTGTGACGTACCCCAGCCACGTGTACCCATGTGTATCTACCGTCACTGCGGGCGCAGCACTAAACTTGATACTGTACCTCGCCTTTCGAACCCTCACCACCAGCTACTGAAAAGTCAGGACTCGTAAGACAACAGCAAAATTCGACCTCATTCACGCCCGGTTAAAAAGTCAAATGCTCGATGATCACCAGTACAAGTGAATGCTGAAGTCTATCTACCACCTATATATTTAGCTGTCAGTATTACTAGTATTTCTAGCCATCTATCGTCCAAACAGAAATATACAAAATATATAATCAACAAAGAATCTCACAGCATGCATAAACGCGTCGCATATAAAGTTGCCCAAGTTGCACTCGGCGCATCGACAACTCGACTGTAAATGCACCATCGACGAGCCAATCTCTTGTGTAGCCAACTCCTCTATCATTGGCAAATACTTATTGATCTTTTCTAATACGTCCGGCGCTGTGACAAAAAGCATATTCAAATAAATTTACTTTTTCGGTCGGTCTTGGATTTAAATCCCACTTTAAGAGTCTACATGTAAAAATAAGTATGTTGTAAACCTAATAATTATTTTGAACCAAGGATTTGAATTTTCTGACATTTTCATATAACATATTTTTTTACAAATGTACGTTTACTTGTAAGCTTGACTTGGGTCTAACTTTGCTCCTTATTTCTTCATCATCATCACTACATAGTATAACACAAAGTCTGTCTTCTGACTGTCTGTCCCTATGTAGTTGCTTCAAGGCAGATTTACATTGAGTCAGTAGCTAACGTCAGTGCACTGCCGAGTCAGTGCTGACCTGGCACTGCCATCGTGTAAATTGATTTCAAGTCAGTACAGGACTGTCGCGTCAGTACTGACTACAATATTCCCGCTTCATATTTTTCGGCGTCAGTTCGCTCCCCCCACCACCCACGCCAGCGCAACTGACGCCATGTAAATGCCGAAGTCAGTCGCTGCCTCTTTTTTGTAGGGGGACGACGCTGCGTTGCACCACATCACAAAATGACGCGAAAATTGAGTGACACGGAAAACTTAAAGATTATTCACTATACCACGATAATGAATGCCTAAGGGATAATAAATCACAAAATTATCGATATACGAGTAAGAAATGCGCGCAACAGCATTACATAATATTGCATGAGCTTTTTTTTGTCTGAGAATTCATGTTTCCCTACTAACTTTCTGACTTTTAAATGTGTGTACCTCATAAGAAATATCCTCGATTACTGACAAAATACTGACTGCGTGTAAATCGTATGAGGCAGTTTTTGGCGCCAGTTACTGAACCTGTGTAAATCTGCCTTAAATCTTTAAAACTACGCAACGGATTTTGAAGCGAATTCTTTTAATTGATAGAGTGATTCAAGAGGAAGGTTTATATGTATAATACATGCATAATATAGTAGAGAAACATTGATAGATTTAGAGGTTTCTAATGTGATGTCGGAAATAAACACATTTTTTGCGCTTACATAGCAAACGCTGCCTGAACGCTACGAGATAGATCGAAATAATGAACTATAACTGATAGAGTGATTCAAGAGGAAGGTTTATATGTATAATACATGCATAATATAGTAGAGAAACATTGATAGATTTAGAGGTTTCTAATGTGATGTCGGAAATAAACACATTTTTTGCGCTTACATAGCAAACGCTGCCTGAACGCTACGAGATAGATCGAAATAATGAACTACAGTATTGTACACCTTAAAAAAGTCTACAAAAAAATCCGGGATGGTATATATCTATCTCAAAGGGTTAATCCACAATAACCATTTTTTTCTTTTACTTTTTACGAGGAATAATAGCTTATTTACGAAGCGATTTTATGGAATACAACATTAATCCTCATCCGATTAAGTACCTTAAATACATCATGCATGTAATGTACATCAATATGGGCCTATAAGTATGTAATTAAAATGAATATTTTCGAAGATATTTCAGATTTAAAATGCAAGAACATGCGGTTGCAGCGGGGCCGAGGACCGGGCGCGCGGCGCGCGCGGCGCCGCGTGCGGCGTGCCTATAAGCATTGCACCCGTGCGAAGCCGGGGCGGGTCGCTAGTCTTTATATATTTTTTTAGGAGTTTATTGAAGGATTATTATTCGGATAACCATACACCTAAGCGTGACATGGTTTTTGTTTTGTATAATAAATTACTTACGCTTTTTATATAGAGCTATTGGTTAATCTGATTCGGAAAGGAATAAAAGAAACCAAGGATACCGAATATACTCAAAAAATAGCTAACTATCTAGCTATTTAACTTGTGTATTTGTACTATTGACACTGGCATATTATTATACATTTCATATTTTATTTTCAAAGTTTAGTTAAAATCTAGTAGCGCGTATGTGTATCAAGTGACATACTGAGACTAAAAAATAAATACCTTGTTTGACTTCATTTGCCATATAGTGAGGGTTTCCTGCCCACTCTAGGAGATTGCCAGCGGGGTCAAAGAAAAGTTTGATTTCACCCAAGTATTGAGTATGGGCTGCAGCTTGAACTATCAGAACCTGAAAAGTATTTGAATAAATCAATTTGTGAAATTTATACCAGTAGCATTTATACCACTAAATGCTCTTAAAGTAACGGACAGACGAAAACGATCATTACTTTCATCATCACCCTGTTTAAATTTTATCATAGACAACATAAATAGGCATTATTTTCATATTACAAACAGATGCTTTATTTCAATTACCAATAGTTGTGAGTTTATCAATGTTTATTTTTAGTGTTCTGCAAAACATCAAGTACAAAAAACACAAAATTGAGTAAACTTACAGATCTTCCAGTCCGTTCGTTTTGTTCAACGACAGGGTAAGGTCCCAAAACGGGAAATCCACTATTTGCTGGTGCATCACCATTGAATAGTAGGGTATGACTGTGACCACCAACTATGATGTCTATATATGGACCACCACGCTTAGCTATATCTCTGGAAAATGAAACCGAAAAGTTAGATCAAGAATAATTTAATAGTGATAACTGCAATATTTTTTTTCTCCTTTAAGCGTTTCTGAAAGTTTTGTAACAACTCACATACAACCTTAAATAGACTATTTCACATTTTAAACTTATGCGCCTCATTTATTTTCATCATCAGTTCGTAATTTGTAATTCTCTTACCTGTCAATATCAAGACCACAATGCGATAACACTATAATAATGTCGACTCCTTGTGCATTCAATTTCTCTGCTTCTTCTCTTACTGATTCTACTTCATCTTTAAAGATGAGCTTGCCTGTACTCGCTAATGTCTGAAAAACAAGTGCAAAATTGATTTTGAAGCTTGCACAAAATTAGCAATAACAATATGGGTTGGCGCGTCAGCCATTCATTTAAAATTTTCTCAAAACGAAAATGTCTGGATGTGAAAAAAAATGTGCCGAAGGCACAATCATTCTAGAACAGCACAGTATATTGACATTTTAATTTTGAGCAAGAATAATTTAATGTAAAGTTTTAAAGTATGAAATTCTACTTTCAAATCCATCCTTTATTCATCAGCATTAGCTTGCCCTAGTCCACTGCTGGATATAGGCCTCTCCAACAGTACTTCAATGAGCCTGATTTTCAGTTTTTCGTGTTCAACCACTGCCAGCGGCTTAATCAAAATCAATTAAGATACGTCTATGGGATTAAAATTATTTAATAGGAGACTTTAACAGGCTATTAGAGGCAGTTCTCTCATAATGACTTCAAATTAATTAAAATGCCAAGAACGTACAGATATTGTAAACTTATCTATTGAGCGCACTATAGAGTTGTCCTGTGTGGAACTAGATTTATATATTGTAATTTGTGTATATCGACCCCCTTCTGGTGATTATAATCTATTTGAAACTGTTATGGAAGATGCTATTAATAAAATTAAATGTAACAGTAAGAATATTATAGTTTTTGGTGATTTTAATATTAATATTTTAGAAAACTCTTCACAGTGTACTAGAGTTCTGAATTTTTTTAAGTCATTTAATTGAAGTAACTTATTCTGTGAACCTACTAGAGTCTCTGCAACATCTTCTGCTTGTTTGGATAATATATTTAGTTCTTGTGTTGCTAAAAACCCAGTAGTTATTAGTTCTATTCCTTCTGATCACCGTGGACAGATAGCTAGTTTTTCTTGTTCAGCATATAATAAATCACATACAGTAGAATGTAGGCCTCAAACTACCAATCGTCTTATACGTTTTAAAAATAATAGTATCGCAAATCTCAATCCTTCAATATTGAACTCAGAAAATCCAAATAAAATGTATAATTCACTTTTTGGACTAATCATTAATGAGTTTCAAAATACTTTTAGGAGTAAAACTGTAACACTAAAGGGTACTACCGGATATTTTAACCAGTGGGCCACTAAAGGTATATACAGAAGTAGAGCCAAGTTATTTGAACTATATGGTTTGAAATAACATAGATTTGACACACCGTTTCTAAATTATGTAAAAAGTTTGTATTATGGCAAAATCAAAATTTATTAGTGGTAAAATTAAGCAATCGACAAATATAATTAAAGAAACGTGGAGAATTATAAATAATGAAACCGGTAGAGCACGACAACGAGAAAACCAATTTGAAATCAAAGATAGCAATTTATTAGTCACAGACAAATCTCAAGTTGCGCATATGTTCAATAGTTTCTTTGCAAGCATACCAATAACAACTACTAGTTCCTTACAATCATCGTCTTTATACGCTGGCAATTTGTTGCTTAGCAGTGTACCTGAATGCAAGAGCGTGCTTAGATTCGAGCACGTCACCCCGCAAGATATATTGATCGCATTTAATTCAATTACTATTAAAAATACCGGCGACTTTTGGGGCATTTCAATTAAAGTTTTAAGTACTATAGTTGAGACTGTTGCGCCTTACCTTTCTGTAATTTTTAACCAATGTTTTGACCTAGGCATATTTCCGGATTTGATGAAGCTAAGTAAAATCATACCTTAATTCATATCTGGCAGTAAAAATGACATAAATAATATTAGGCCCATCTCTATCTTGCCGGCATTTAGTAAAATATTTGAAAAGATTTTATTAAAGCAGCTACTAAGACACTTTAATTTAAATAGTGCTTCACAAAGATCAATACGGATTTACTAAAGGTACATCCACTACTGATGCGGGTGTTGCTCTCATAAAACACGTCTTTAATGCTTGGGAGTCATCTAAAAATGCTATCGGAGTATTTTGTGACCTATCAAAAGCATTTGATTGAGTTCATCACGACACACTACTGCGTAAGCTCCGCCACTACATGCGTAGAGGAAATCGCACTTAGTGTTGTCGAGTCGTACCTGCAGCAGAGATTTCAGTGTGTCGATATAAATGGGACTACATCCTTTAAATTACCTATACAGTTAGGCATTCCACAAGGTTCAATTCTAGGTCCTTTTCTATTCTTTGTATATATAAATGACTTACCTTTCTATTTAAAAAACATCTGTGATGTCGTACTTTTTGCAGATGATACGTCACTTATTTTTAAAGTAGACAGGAATAGGAATGAATTTGATGATGTAAATAATGCACTTATACAAGTTACACAATGGCTTACAGCAAACAACCTAGTACTTAATTCTAAAAAAAACTAAATGCGTTAAATTTGCTTCACCTTACGTTAGACCACTGGGACCTAATATTATGCTAGATAGGGAGGAACTTGAGACAGTTGACTCTACAGTGTTTCTAGGCATTACATTAGATAATAAGTTACAATGGGGTTCACATATAGCATGTCTTGCAGGTAAGCTCAGCTCTGCAGCGTATGCTGTCAGAAAAGTTAGACAACTTACTGATGTCGACACAGCTCGTCTAGTTTATTTTAGCTATTTTCGTAGTGTCATGTCCTACGGCATTTTGTTATGGGGCAAAGCTGCGGATATTCAGAATATCTTTGTTCTACAGAAACGAGCGCTACGAGCAATATACATGTTAGGTGCTAAAGATACTCTTAGGGAACGCTTTAAGTCTATAGGAATCCTAACAGTAGCCTCGCAGTTCTTATTTGCTAATATATTGTGTATTAGGCAAAATATAGGTTTATTTACTACAAAAAGTGACATACATAATATAAATACTAGGAATAGGCATAAGTTATATGCCCCTTATCATCGTTTACATAAAGCTAACAATTCTTTTGTAGGGCTAGGTATTCGTATTTACAATAAAATACCTATTAGTCTTTTAGAATTACCATTTAATACGTTTAAAAGTAAAATAAAAGACTGCCTTATTAGGAAAGGTTATTATACTGTTAATGATCGTTTCAGTGATAAGGAAAGATGGTCACTTACACTAGACAACTCATGATCTACTACTTATTTAGAATTTATATAGATACATAGCATTTTTCAGTTTATCATTATATAACATTTCTAGTTCTTTTAAATTATTATTCGTTTATTATAATTAGGTCATTCCACTTACTACATTTACATTTGCATTGTTGTTCCACTAATTTTATTAAAATTTACTGTACTGTAAGATGAAGATAACTCGTTATCATGGTCTGTGAACAAACGTTTTTGTAATTTTGTGTATTCATATACCGTCACTTCTGTAACATACATTTCCACCATAGTTCTGAACATGGTCACGAGTTGTATACATTATAAGTCGTAAGTGGATGCTCCTATTACACAATATTCGCATTGGAAGGCTAACTAAAACACATAATTTAGTAACTGCATTAATTGCTTTAGTATTATGTCTGTAACTAATTACTATTTACAAGTAACTTAGTTCAATGTGTAACAGTTGCAGCTCCTTACAAAAATATAAATATGTACCATAATATTGGCGCTTTAAAAGTGTGGCCTCGAGTTTTATTGTCCGTTCTTTCTCGTGGCTCTACCTATTGCTTTGCGAACGAGGCAGTAAATGTAAATGTAGAAGCATTAAGTAATTTAATTTTAAAATTGACGTTCATAAGCGTCACCTTGTGACCTAGATGAATAAATGATTTTGACTTTTGACTTTGGTTGCAATTTCATTCATACTCACGTTAGTTGAAGCAATGAGAACACCAATGATCCCAATTTTCCGTCCTTCTCGTTCTACTATTACACTCTTTTCGTATAGCCCTTGAATTGTTGGTTCCTCATCATCAACAATGTTTGCTGTCACAACCTTATCGTTTAAATATTGTAAATAAGGTACAACTCCTTCGATCCCATTGTCAAATTCATGATTTCCTAAAACCTAAAAAATATTTATATTGCACATTAAAATTTGTTAATTTGTTAAGCATGTGCACTGTATTATGACGGTGGCATTGAAACCATACACAAAATTCACGGCAGAAATTATTAATGCCGTCGTATTACTGTTATTTAATAACTAATTAGTAGTAGTAAATAACTAGTTCACCACCGTTTCACCAGCGATCTTTTCGGTATCTCGACAACAGTGCCACCTATCATGTCATATATACCTATACGTTGCACTACTAAGGCCTTTGATTTACGGTGAAATTTTTATCAAAATCGGACCAAGCAGACATATTTCATCAGGAACGAAACGAAGTACTTAAAATCTTATTATCTCAAATGCTAAAATGATAGTTTTAAATAGATTTTACAACTAACATGTGCGTCATGGGGCAACATATTCATGAAGTCTTGAGTGACGTTCCATCGTAGAATGTTGTACCAGATGGTGCCTTGGAAACTGTCCCCTCCGTTGAGGAGGAGTGACTGCGGTTCTCTGACAAATGCTTCGCGGACAGCTGTGGTAAGGCGAGCGAATCCTCCAATGCATGGGGCGTCGACTGGATTGCAGACGCTGCCGAATGGGCTAGTTTCAACAAATCTGAAAAAAAGAAATAATTTGATAAATAGTCCATCAATATTATTTATTTTGTACTGCGTGTTTATTGATATTATATTGTTGATACGTGTCTCGTTTTATTAAATTAATAAAACGAGACACGTATCAACAAATCTAGTTGTAGAAATAGTTTAAAGGATATTTTCATTTCCCTAGCTTTCCTGGGATAGATATATTCTCCAGGGCTTGCTTACTAGACTAACCAGATTTGTTGTTCCATGCAGTGAATGGCGTCTAATCTCATCGACCTAAAAACGTATCGATGTTCTATTTATAGACAAGTGTCGAATACTTAGTGTATCAAGTTCCCAAAGATCGGAGATATTAAGTGTGCAAAACTATTTTCTTACTAACGAGTAAAGTCCGATAGAAACTGTTCCGAGCCGTGGAACACGTTTCGTTTTCGGCACTGTAATATCAAAGGACTTTTCTTTTAGATTAACCAACTACATATCTGTGTCTTAAGAAAATGTGAAACTTTACCCCAATCACAATAAATGATAGATGTGCTTATGCTAAAACTGTTAAATTATTAAAATATAATTTTGGCAATATTAAATTTTATTCATAGCTTTTAATGGTTAACCATTGTATATTTGCTGCCATTGGGTAAAACATGGCAAATGGTACGAATCTGATAATTTATGCAATGTTAAAAATCAGTCAAAAGATTTTACTATCTCATCTTGAAATGTATTTGTGCAAAATCATGAATTATTTAAAAGTAGCCGTTATAAGAAAACTTATCTGGAACTGATTTTAAAGGGAACTAAGTAAGCCCCCTACTTTACGTGCAGAATTTTGATCAGCCAACGGGAAACTCTCATTAAACTCCAAACTTCGGTAGTGTAGCTTTTTATGAGGTTTCTTTACTTAGTTAGAAAGAGTATAAGTCTAATGGCTTATATTATTTATCAAGGTAAATATTACGAAGTCGCTTTTTAAAGCAGGTCATAATATTATTATTATTAATAGCCGAATTTATGTTCCACAGCTGGGCTAAGGCTTCCCCTTCTATCTTCCACTTGTCGCGATAATATGCGAGATCTAGCCAATCCTTTCGAATAATATCTAATTGATCCCGCACTCTCTTCCTAGGCCATCCTCGTTGCCGTTTCCTGCTATTGAGCATCCACCTTGTGTTTGTACCCGCCCATAGCGGTTTTGGCATACGACTAATGCTCATAATTTACTAAGTAAGTATATATATTTTCGGGAATTAAGCGCAACGATTAAGACTAACGAAATTTGAGTAAGTATACAAAGTATATTCTCGTTCCAAATTTAAACCGATTAATTTCATCCGATGAATTGTTTTAAAGATATTCAAGCTTCTACAAGAGTTTCTTGACAAAGTTAAGCGATTCAATGTGAAGTTCAGATAATCGGAAATAATTAAAGTCCCAAACTGTCAGACGCACGGCCGAGTTTGTCAACTCATTCGGATCGTTTTGTTGGTTACTGAACCGAAAGTCACGAGACCCCTACCAAGTATTCAGTAAATATTTGATATTTTGTAGCGTGAGTCGAGTGTGGGAAGCGTAAATGCATAATCGACAATATTATTCCGTTGCAGTCAGCAAATGTAATAACAAGATACTACAGCAATTACATCATTATATTATCTTATTATGAAGTATTGGTCCACCTACGGGAGTTCCTATAAATAAAACATAGTATGCACTGTAATAATTCTATATTAGGTGCATAGGGTTCTCACCAAGAACTTAGGGTCCCAAGCCAACCTCACCTGGAAGTGGTGCACCTGCCGATCAACGGACGAGGCTCTGGCAAACAAAATATCCCGATAAGCGGCAATAGGCTCGCCACCTATTACGTGGGATCAAAACACTGGCGAAAAGTGGGCGTTTAATATGCCTCTGCCTACCCCTTCGGGGAAACAGGCGTGAGTCTATGTATGTATGTATTATTACGCCTTTATTTGTAGAATTAAGAAGAAGAAGAAAATAAGCTTTGAAAATTATCTTTATTACAAAATTTATGTATGTCTTTCATCCAACTATCCGTAATTTCGACAAATCTTAAAATGTACCTAGTGGTCTATCATTACCAATCATCATCAGCCTTTAACAGTCCACTGCTGGACTAGGCCTCTCCTTTGAAGGAGGAATTGGCCTACTATAACACACTGGCCAAATGGGTTGGTATAGGATTTGTATCAAGTTTTCCTTCTCCTACAGTGCTGTTCTCTGAATAATATGCTCCCTCTGTCGGCTCTTACGAAACCCATGGGATGATATGGGGTGGTGACATTCCAATTCTTAATCCGTCACTACACGGACAATATCATTACCAATACTCAATTATTATCTTTTAATAACTTGTAAAAAATGCAATGCTATTAAAAATCACAATATGAGATTGAATTAAAATTGCGATGAATTAAGAACATGGTATGTAAAATTGTTGTACAATCAAACAAGTCGGCGCTGGGCCAGTTTGAAAAATAATCCCTTAGCTCGTTCATAGAGTCGAGGCACACTAGAAACTGGTTTTGTATACGAGTGTCAACGTGCGTGTAAAGTAGCACTGGAAGCGACGATGTCTTGCTGAGCGATTCTCGCCCTTATGGTGGTCAAGAGAGCGGGAACTTGTTGGACTGTACATAAACGAATTATTCTGCAGAATTGTTTATCAAGTAACTTGTGAGAAAACAATGGTTCTGGTTTTGTTGCCTATTGTACAAAAAATATGGATGCAATCCAACCGAAAAAAATTGGTGATATATCAAATGTCTTAACCAAGAAAGAAACGAAGTTGGTACCGTAAACAAAACTAAGCTGTTTGCTTTATAAAGGATCCAGTAAAATATCCATTAAAGTCTAGAACTCTAATAAAATCTACCCTAGTACTGATTGACTTAAAATACAAACTTTTCAGATCTATATCTTTAGTCTAGGTCTAGGTCTTGCTAGTTATAAAATATCATCATGCAACATATTCAGTCTTGCGTAGAAGCTGGTCATCACATCAAACGAGATTTATTTTAGCCCAATTTTTAAGCATTTTACTTTGAAACAGAGAAAGACAGCAAGCCAATTAGTAGGTACATTGAAAGTTACATTTGGGTTGCATTTACCAGAGGATGCAATTCTATTTTATAGATGCGTGGAGGGAGCTAGAGTTAAGCTTAATCCACATTTGTGGGTACGACCGTACTCTTATCCCTCAGTCGTCTCCTTGGAAAGGGTGTAGGACTGTAGGTGCAGATGGCTTTGCTTAATTATTTTTTTTAACTTTTGGCCGCACAAAAAATATCTTCGATCGACGACAACATGAGATCGTGAGATCGTGACACTATGTTTTAAACGAATAATGTTTATTATTGACCCGCTTCTTGCACCCGACCGCTCGAGGCGACTGTATGTACTACCTAACAGTGAGGACCAACTTCAACATTTACTTGTACCACAACAAAGAGTAGCTATAGTGTGTCACTCTTTCCAGCACGACTAGAGGTTTTGTCACAACCTTAACAAAGCAAGCAACGAGCCAATTAATCTAACATTTAGACAAGCAAATCATAGCCCTGGGAACTGACATTTCACTCGTCATGAACGTTACGTATGCAGCGTCGAGGTTTCACAGCAGCGTTACACAGACGTGGCAGGCTCTTAAAACTGTCTTTTTCGCTATATATTTTAGATATTATGTTTTATGTCATCTTTCAATTAAATTGTATATTGATACGCTAAGCGGGAGAGATTGGAGAGGCCTGCATCCAGGAGTGGACTATGGCAGGCTGATGATGATGATGATGAATATACATACATACGTAATTATGTATGTACATACATACATAGACTCACGCCTGCTTCCCGGAGGGGTAGGCAGAGACTACGTAACGCCATTTGCAACGATCCTGACATATCTCTCTTGCTGCATGATGAATATGCTAAGCTATTAAAAGGCCAATGAAAATTATTTCGTTCTTTAACTTGGAAGTTATCTTTTGTTTTTTATAGAGCCAGGTAATTCACAGGTACTTATTACATTCTTTCACTAATCACGTAATTTTATCTTCTTCTGTTGTTATTTTGTAGTCACTTAGTACAGAAATTAGAAATGGTTAGACTTACAATTTTAGAATTCGGAGAAAAATAAGATCAACAATTTGCTTATCATGTTGGTACCTACAGGAAACAAGTTATTACCGTGTCTATCCTTTTTATATTACTCATTGATTACACTAGAATATTATTATTTTAGAAACGACATGCAAGAAAGAGAAATCAGTATTTGTCTTTTAATGAAATAATTGAGCTTTGCTGAAAACTCTTTCGGACTTTCTTAATTTAAATCAAAGCGGATTGTTATCTGGTGAGATTATAATAAGTATGCTATTTATGCTGTTATATACGTGAATAATGAGGGATTATGATATGTGGGTACGTATAAGGATCCGATCACAGGCAAACGAAAAGTGGTTTTGATAAAAGTTCTAAAGATACTTATTATGCCTCTGTTCGGGGAAACAGGCGTGAGTCTATGTATGTATGTATGATACTTATTATTATGACTACCCGACCTTAACATGTATTATTTGCCTGTATATATCACTTTGTATAACAACAAAGGTCGTATCTCTCAAGTCTAAGTCGATTAGAACAACTTATCCTTAAAACTTTGGAGAGCAGTAACCACCAATAGAAATGTAAGAAGATAAAACATCTATCGTGTTTCGTAAAGTGCCCTTCCAAGTATTATCTTTCCAATATACGTTGATCTATGTACATTAGTCAAGCGTTTTATCAAAACTTGTACCTTGTCTCTTCTGCTTCTCTACCAAAGGGTCGTTAAGCCGGCATTGCTTTTGTTCTAGTAAGAAAACATAGCCATTAACATATAAAATTCCAGAATTATTAGCTACTGGCTGTCTTTGAGATCGAGTGGATAGCGTATGTGTCTGCTGATGCGGGCTCGATTTCCGCGAGGCTCAGGCAAAAGTTTCAGGCCCGAATTCTTAGTAGCAGAGGCTCAAGCACGAAATATTTACGAATTTGATAAGTAAATGTATCGAGTCCTCGATGACAGAATTAAAGCAGCCAGCACCAACCAATTTAGACATCTATCGTTTACTCGATGACTTTACATTAGTAACGTACATAGAGATGTGGCCATGTGAGCTAAATTACCGCCTTATTGAATGAATGGTACGTTCCAAACTAGGTGAAATAGTTAATATTTATAAAATTTATACTGTAAAAACTCTTTAGTAGAAAACAAAAAAAAATATTTTATGGTTTCCGAATGTCCTTTCTTGTCATTGTCAGATGACGGACTTGTGTCATTAAATAAAAATCTAGTAAATCAAAATACGAGAAACTAAATCATTGGCACATTGTTATTTTAAGAATTCAATACTATTATGGAAGGTTTTCGTGATACATTATTTTATTTTGGTTAAAACTGCGTGAATATTACAATATAACGTGTTCAACGAGAAGTTTATAATAATATAAGTTTACAAGTTTCATTGTTGTTGGAACACCTTAAATGTATGATATCTAAACATAGAGATATATAATATAGAGATGATATTTCAAATAAAATGACTGTCACTCATTGTCACTCAACTGATTGGCTACGCATGCGCGCTTGGGTGTTCTCATCATAGATTATGAATGCATATACGCAGATGTGACAAACTGTATATTTTACCTACTTGATATTTCGTGGACACAGAAAAATACAATCAGATATTTTTTTTATATTTTGTGCAAGTAATTTATTTTTTACAGATACTTGACGTATGCTTGCTTTTAATTTAACTTTTCTTGGGCTATCAAACATCGAATCAGATTCAGATACGTGCACATTATGTAGAGAAGAAGGCGATGCATTTTTAGGAGTTTCTAAAATCTCAAACGTGTCATATGGAGTCCAACAAGGATCATAAGGAATTGCGTCTTTTTTAAGAAACTTTCTTCCAGTTTTGGAAATGGCGAAATCATCAGGACGGAAAAGCGCTGAGCAGATATGCGAGTGTTCTGCTGGCAACCAAGTTTATTCTCTTCTCTCAGCTTGGACGAATTTGATCCAAATTTTACTTTTCTCAACGTTAAAAAAATATTTTTTGTGATAAAGAAAGACATAACTTAAATATATATACATACATACATCATCAGCCTTTAACAGTAGCTGGACTAGGCCTCTCCTTTGAAAGGAGAAATTGGCCTACTATACCACGCTGGCCAAATGGGTTGGTATAGGATTTGTATCAAATTTTCCTTCTCTCACAATGATGTTCTCTGCATAATAGGCTCCCTTTGTCGGCTCCTACGACACCCATGGGATGATATGGGTGGTGACATTCCATATTCTTAATCCGTCACCACACGGAGAACTTAAATATAAGTAAAACTTTAATTTCAATGACAAAAATCAATAGTAACAAACGAACGGGAATGCCACGGCATCCCGCGGGATTTCTTTCGGAGTTCAAATTTAAACTTATTGTAATATCATTAATTGATAATTTTCTTTTTCTTTTAGACTTTAGAGAATACCACTCGTTGCCATTCTATGTATGAGCAGCAAGGGGCCTTATCAGTTCATCCATTTCATAAAAAATATGGCAAAAGTATGGAACAATGTCCAAAAATCTATATTTTCTCGTACAACTACGTACGATGATTCAGTATATTACGCAAAAATTAAGTAATAGATGTTTTTATTGATATTCTACCTGCGATCACGAAATTTCCCTTCCTATAGGAAATTTTTTTAGTTCGCAACAACAGCACCCGCTTGTGGACCGTAGATTGCTATGCAATAAGACCTATGTAGGTAACTTCAAAAATACTAGAAAAATCGTCAATATCGGTAAAGAAGAAGAAGGCAAACGAACATTTATTTTTTGTTCTCTGGCATATAATATACTTATAATAAACATTTGTGAAATACCTCACTTGTGGAAAGAAACTCCTGCAGCTTTTTTGGTATTTTTGGACGTATTTTTACAGGAACGTAGAACACATGACGGCATCGCTGAGTACGAACGTAGAATACACGAAATCTATGAATTTAAAACTATATTATTTATATTATAGTTTTAATTACATACCAACCTTCAACAAATATTGTAGATAAAAAAAATATTAAGTCGGTACTCGAGATTCTCAAAGGAAATTTTTCAGTCTGTAATTTTATTCTATGACGAGAACTGCCGTCACCTCGGCGTTTATATCTGTCTCTTTTTTGCAAACGTAATATCGTGCATATGTGAAAGTGACAGATAGTACAATGGACTCGCCCTCATTTATTCATCATGGACTTGCCCACAATGGACTTGCCCGCAATGGACTTGCCCGGTGCACGAAAATTGATAATATTGCCTAGTAATTGCAGTGCTAAGATGTTTTATGCCAAAAAATAGATTAGTTACCAAACAATAAAACAGATTTGCAAAGAATAATCACTGAAAACTTTTTTATTCCAATTAAATAAATAATTTCGTAAGCAGTTTGATAGAGCGCGGTTTCGTGCGCCCACTAGAGAGTTGTCGAACGAACTAAGAGCTGTATGGTTCCCTAACCATAAGTCAGTGGAACATTTTCGTTGTACAGAAGGGCGCATCTAGTGCGTTAGTACATATAAATCTATGTATCTAAAGAAGATTTCGGTTATTTGTATAGCTAAGAAGCATAAAGTTTTATAAAGAAGCTAATAAAGTGAACCAATGTTATGTACCTGACATTCAAAGCCTATTTTTATAAGAATATTTTGTTAAAAATAAAATAATGGTTATTGTTGTATTGCTGTTCTTCATTTATTACTATAGCATAATAAGATTAATAGACAGCTATCTTATCACATGTCTTCTGACTAAAGCGTTCGTTTTTATTCATATTCAGTCATATCCGAGAGGGCTAGGTAAGACGCTGATATAAGACTCACGAATTATTTACGGCAGGTTCTCGTCCGTCACCTAAATTTTATTATTATACTCGCTGTACCCGCATATTATGGTACCTACTTTAAAATAAGAGGGTTGTAAAAAAATCTTAAAAACCCAATTTTACCCCCTTGAAGATACAATATGAAAATCCTTCCTAAGTGTTATAAAATGAATCCGCGGTCCAAATTGTATGTTTCTATCTTCCGCAGTGTGATTATATGTCAGTCAGGATAAGTTATTTTATACTAAACTTGTAGAGTAGAGTACCTACTTAATTGTAGAGTAGAGTACGCAGGAGTGTTAAAAGAGTCTCTAAAGAACATCCTATGTTCATATTAGAAAATTGATATGATGTCAATTGGTACTTTGTTTTTCGTATATAGATAATTTTCACATATATTTTTACATGCTCGCAACCAAAATATGGTGTTATTTATTACATATTTAAAGTGCTGAAAGAACAATGGCAGGATTATACCTGTGAAGTGTTAGAAGCGTCTATAAACGTAACGTATGAAAAACTTATTAATATAATTATTTCGTATTTTGTACGTTTTTAGTTTCAACTATAAAAGCGGACGTTAAATTATCTAAATTGATAAACTATTTATTGAATACATTCATTTCCGGTGCTTGTTTAATGTCATTTTCAGAGTTACCATTTACAAAACAATCGTATTTGTTGAATAGAAAATAGGTAAGTAATCTTTTTAACCTACATCTAGAAACAATTCACGATAATGTTAAAAAATATTTTATGTATATTATATTATATAAAAAGAAGATTTTAATTATGATATAAATAAATTATTTTTTGTTCTTTATCTGAGATATTATTTAATTAGAGGTATCAGTAGGCAATTGAAAGAAAATTAATGACAACACTAAGTGAAATGTCTACATTGTCAGTATCCTTGTGGTTAAGGTTATATTTCTTTGTGGTATCCTTACTCCTTGCCCTTGTCTATGATACCTATAGACCGTGCCACGAGAATATAGACTTTTTGAAACAAAGAATTTCTACTAAGTAACTTAGCGACAGATCTGTCAAAAACAAATAATGTCAAATCCAATGAGCGCAACGGTACACAAATATGTGTCATTGCAAAGTAATATGTCAATATGCGCTACCAACAGTGTTTTGTGGTACTGGAATATGTCAGACGCCTGAAATGTCAACATTTTGCGTTAATCCATTAATTTTTTTCATTCTTAGGCATTTATCAAAGGATAAAACATATTTTTTGGATGTTAAGTATATTTTTGGTGTCGCAATGCTCGTCCTACGGTCGGCATCTTGGAAAAGCGGGTGCAGAATTGCAGATGGCAAACTATTATATAACGATTTTGTTTAAGTTCATTGTGTTCATTTTAATGTTATGTACTAGCTAGTGGTCTGTAATATTATTCATTAGTGGTATTTTGTAGGGTTCCGTACCTAAAAGGTAAAAATCGGAACCCTATTACTAAGCCTCCGCTGTCTGTCTGTCTGTCTGTCTGTCTGTCACCAGGCTGTATCTCATAAACCGTGATAGCTAGAAAGCTGAAATTTTCACAAATTATGTATTTCGGTTGCCGCTATAACAACAAATACAAAAAATAAAAAAAATGAAAATATTAAGGGGGGTCCCATACAATAAACGTGTTTTTTTTTCGTATTTTTGCTCAAAATTACTAACGGTAACAGGTAGACGCTTAAAATTTTCACGGAATATGTTTAATAAATAAATAATTAAATTTAAAAAAGTAAATAATAAAGGGGGGCTCCCATACAACAAACGTAATTTTTAAGCAATTTGTTACTCGATCTTAATAAACAAGTAGAAACTTAAAAAATATTTAAGTATATATACAACAAACGTGATTTTCTTTTATAGATGATGGTACGGAACCCTTCGTGCGCGAGTCCGACTCGCACTTGCCCAATTTTTTATATTTACGATAGCTTAGCTATTGACTATACGATCGAGTACCATGTTTGTACTCTATAGGTGCTTCTAAACGGGCAACATTTTTCTGCAATATGTGGCTGCAACTCAGTGGCTGGCAACATTGCTAGCTATCTCGGCCAGACTATGCAATATTGCTGTAATATCCTGGTAATATAGCCAAACATTTTTGGTGTAGCCACATGCGGCTGACATTGTTTCGAGGGGTTGCCGGACGATCGCTGAGCTGTCGATATTCTGCAATATTGCGACTAGTTTCTATTGTTGTTTCAGTCCCACTCTATAGTTATGACATAGTATGTCCTTTTCTACGCGACATGAAGTTTGCTGCGAATGACGTCGTGATTATGGCTACATTCATTTGGTTATATTTTCGGTCCAATTTTATTAAGGAGTAGGTAATTCGAAGTCACCCTTTGACATTCTAGTAAAGTTTTTAAATAATTTTTTATCAAGGTTTATTTCTTGACTTAAATTATTTAACGTTTCACGCCTATTTAAGTAAGGTCGATACTACAATCTATTATTTTTTGATTTTTGTGTTAAAATTATATAAGCCGCTGCGAAAAGTGTAAATTCGTTGGCTATTGTTGCCCGATTGTGTATCCCGTTTAGGAGTCTACATAACCGGTCATACTGTATCAGACATAATCGATTTTAAACTTTCGCGATTTGTATACATCAATGAAATTAATTTAGCGGGTCTTAATCTCGCTAATAAAAAACGTCGGTAACAAATAGGTATTTATACCTTAAATAAGTTAAGTTAACGCGATTAAGACCCGCTAAATTAATTTCATTGATGTATCAGACATATTTCAACAAATTGCCCGTTTAGAAGTCCCTTATTATTGACATACATGGCTCTCTTTTGTTGTCTTGCATTTACAGAATTACTTACGGGTGAAAACTAAAAAAAATGGCAAATTCATGAAAATACTTCCGGGAAATTCGAATACTCAAACACAAAATAAAATATGTTTATTTTTGTAAAATTTGAAAAAAAATATTAATTTACATAGATAATAAAATATAAATTCGAATACTTAGTACCATAATTGAGCATTGAAACAAAAAAACTACTGTTCAAAAAGCATAAAGTTCACTAAGACATAAAACCTCAAAAACAACTGTAAACAAAGGTTGTGAAACCCTGAATGTGTGTTTGCAAAAAGTCTATCTTCTCGTGGCACCAACTATAGTCTGTGACATTGTCAACGTTCTTTTCTTTCCGAAAAGCTTGTTTGGTAGTGTTCTTGTTGTTTTCGCAGTTTTTTGTTGAATTATCTTTATTTTTGATTCTTGCTTACCCCCTGGACTTGATTAGCTGCCCCATACGACAGCTTGTGCTTTCTTACGGACTATCTGCGCTCAAAACATCTGGACCTATAGCTTTTTCTACACGGACTTCGATTGAGCCTTAAGATTTTGTTATGATGCGAAGTAGCAGGCCTACACGCATATTGTGCGTGAATTGTAACATTTGCGTCAATACTCTCCGGCGATATCGCATCTTAGATCAGAACACAAGAGTTTGTACTTTGCTCTGCAACTGGGTTTATCCAAAAATCGTAAGTTTTTAAACATTATTATACTTACTTACCAATTTAGCGTTAGTATGTTTCAGTGAATTTTCAAAGCAGTTTAAAATATTACAAAATTCGGTAACATTAGTCTATCTAGATGTAGTGTGATGCATTTTCTTTGCCTGTAGTAATAATGGCTTTTCTTAATGTTTAGATTACTGATGATGATTATGTTTGTGAAGCATGTTGGGAACTCGCTATGGATTGAGTAAATCAGAGTTTGCAGCAAGATGCTAATGAAGGTGAACAAGCTGGATCGTGTCCACAAGGCCATAGAAATGTGTGCCTTCTGTGTGGATGTTCATTAGTACGAAGGCAAAGTGACAAAATATTAAAAGATAGCCTGACCGAACTACAACAGAACATGATAAATATTATCCAAATGAAAATAGAACCACGTCAGGTCCATTCATCTTTAATTAGTATTTATTAAATAATAAATCCTTTTGCAGTGTTTTATTACTAAAGAGTTTTATAAGTCTATTGGTGTCTCTTTTAAAGCAATCTAATACAAATTGTCTGTGTTTTTTATCAATTATTGAGTAAGTATTTGATTACAAAAACATTCCTTTATTTAATTTGCAGCTGTCACCTTCAGATAAGGTTTGTCATGCCTGTTGGTGGCGCACTAAGAGAGATCCCATATCCTTATCCTTACTAATATTATAAATGCGATGTTAATTTGTTTGTTACGCACGAAAAAACTACTGAACCGATTAGAATGAAACTAGGCGCACAGATAGACCATAACCTGGCATAGGATATAGTATACTTTTTATCCTGGTATTGAGTTCCTGTGGCATAATTTTCGACTTCCACGCGAGCAAAAGCTAGTTCCTTATAAAAGCAAGTGACTTGTACCTATTTGTTGCCATGACGTCTAATCTTAAGATCTTTATATTGAAATGTACCTAAGACTGCCAAACCGTGGCCAAGTGAGTTAGGTACAATACATATCAATATAAATTGTACGGTAGCTGGCGACGTCGCTATGGCCTCATAATGAGGTGGGGCTCTAATACTCAATAAAATTGTGAAAGATAAAGGATTACATAAATCCTACATAGTCTACATCCCTATTTTGTGATGGAACTTTGATTTTTTAATATTAGGTACCTACTTATCAAGTCTAGACACTGATCTTGAATCAGTCTAAGTATATCCTATCAATGCTTTTTGAACATCACCACCCCTTATCTAAATGTATTTAATGCATTTGTGTAGTTACAAAGTTGTTTTCTATTAACATAACCTTAAAATATAAACAATGTTCATATCTTTTTTTTACGGCCTCCTAAAATAAAAACTCTTGATGATTATGTTTAAGTAATAGAACCCCTTTGTTTTTAACATTTTTTCATACATAGACGCTTCGAATCGATTTCAAATAAAGTGTTGTATTGAACTTGCCATTGTTCTTTGCGTGTTTACTTCTTTATTGCGTCAATAATCATGTCCTACATTCAAAAGGAATACATAAAATATGAAACTACATAAATATTCATCATAAAAAGGCTTAAAACGTATAAATACGATACATTTATATGTTTCGAATGTTTTCTCACCAACAAATTCTAGGTGAAAATTGTTTCGACAAAATGACATTAGATTTACGTTTACTTTACTTTGCTTATGTCAAATCAGAGTTCGTGCTGCCGTTTTTTGCTTATTTGTTACAAAGCTCGACACATTTGCATGACATTTAGGGGCGGAACATATCTGACGGAAGATCCGTCAGATATGATCGTTTTTTTTTTTTCGCGTATATTCCGTCAAATGAGTCGGTACACATCTGACGAAAAATGCGTCGAGCGTATCTGCACACATTTGCTAAAAGCGTGGCTATTATGCACACATATAAGTTTGTTCGTGCAGGCCCGTACTCAGGGCAGCTCAATATTTTACTGTCATATTCTTTTACCTAATCATTTTTCGTGTTCCCTGATGTTATGTAGTCACTGAAGTCCGGCAGTTATTTATATTGTAATTCGAGTTTGACTGTTAAAAATATGACTATATGATGACTTTATTATTAAAATTATAAATAATTCTGCCAGACTCATTACGACGGCAGTAATTCCTGTAGACCTTTAGAACCTCATACCTAAAAATTGGCCCACGATCCAGGCTAGCAAGTATGCGTACACTCATAGCACATACTAACACTACTTTATTCTACACATTTCGTTTTTGAAAAAATAAGTAAGGTCTTGCGGCCCTGGAATCTTACTCTACTACGCGTCACTCAAAATCACCGATCTGGGAATGACATGGATATGGCATGTCCAAATACCTACGAATTTAGCGTGCATACCTACGAAATTAGCGTGCATACCTACGAAATGTTGGGCAATTTAAAATGGCTGCCATTTGGCTGGTACTCCAGAATATAATCGATATCGATATGGAGCCGGTCAGAGGAATATAATACATTTTTGTAGTAAGTTACTTTAGTTAGTTTAAATCTTTTGCCAGATTAGTCTATTTCATAAAGCAAATGTGGGCGAACATGGCAAAGCGAAGGACGACCCTTGTATCAAACATGTAACAAAATATTCTCTGAAAGCCAATATCGATACTGTGTCGCTGAGAAAGTACCGGACATGAATGGCACCATACATACGGTAATGAAACACACAGCCTGAAGCACTGATTCATCTGGTTTTTAGACATATTTATGCACAAAAACAAAATTATTATGTTCGTTATACAACGATTTCACAGCAGATGTACCACAAACCTTGGCAAAAAATATGGCGACAGTGGCACGAATGACATTTCTAATAAAATATCGTCATGATTAACTTATTCAGTAAACTAGGGCTATCTCTTTTTTCTGACAGAGATATCCCTAAGACAAAACGAGACAACACTATGTTTGGTAGCTTTATGTCGATTTCGTATATATATGTGTATAAAAAAATCATGGTGAAATGTGAGTGTAATATTACACCTCTGCCTACCCCTCCGGGGATACAGGCGTGAGTCTATAAAAATAAAAAATATAATAATATATGTGTATAATGTAATTTTTCTATATGTACTATTTGCCATCTCCATGTTTATTCCTTACTCAATGGTCAAAATTCACGTGGTGCGTGGTGCGCGCGACGTCGACGGATAATCCGTCAGTTCGCTCGACGTACTAACGGATCTTCGGTCAGGTGTGAAAGGTTGAACGTTTTTCTATACATTTGTATGTATTGGCGTTACGCGACGGATAAAACGCGACGGATCTTCCGTCAGATATGTTCCGCCCCTTACCGCAGGTTTGTCGTCGAAAGTAGTTTGTGCTGCCAATGTTAGTTGCATCTTACGCACGATAGGGGCGCTGTACAATTGTCATACAAATTTTGACATTTACGATACGAATACTTTCTCGAGCTCGGGCCTCTGCACATAGTCTGGCATAGTACCCGGTAACGACAATAGGCTGGCCCCCTATTACTTAGGCCATACAAATTCATAACATGGCGAAATTTGGATGTGATATTATACCGCTGCGTACCGGGGATACAGGAGCGTATAAAAAAAAATATATATGTTCTATCAGGTACATAAAACGTGTTAGTCTTGGGTGGAAATCGAACATACGACTTCTTGCTTCACCAATAGGCCAGTCAATTTAGAAGTCGTAACCGTCTATGCCTCGTATGATGTAGGTTGTCAGGCTTCACATGACATGTCATCATTATCGTCCTAGCGTTATCCCGGTTGCATCCAAGAGCGACTGCCGTCGTCCTCTGCAACCTAAAGGGATAGCGATATTCCATGGTTTAGACCAGTATCAGTTTATTTGAGGGTATTGACTCCCCGCAGCGACTCTCAAAGATCTTCATTACAGCCGTTGCTGATGGTTTAACGTGCTCTCCGAGGCACGGGGCAAGCGATAATTAACAATTTAATACGCACATAACTACAAAAAGTCAGTGGTGCGCGCCATGGATTCGTACCCGATACACTCTGCATGCCAGTCCGATGGTATCTCCACTAGGCTATCGCTGACAGGCTTCACATGTGTTTTAAGGTTATTATGGAAAACCATTACGTGTGCAGGTTCTCTAACGATGCTTTTTATTAACAGCTCAGCACTTAAATTCGATAAGTGTTGCGCACCATCGAAACGAATCCGAGATTTTCTGTATAAAAGTCTGTAAATTATTTTTATAATTTCATATTTTACATTACATACCTCGCATGAAAATCGTTATAATGGAGAATATTCAACGCAAATCTATCATTATCAGCACATACTAAAATTACCACGCAAAGTAACAAATATAATTTTCTCATTTTCACAATAGACACACTTGTTCACCATTCAATAGAAATGTTGCAACTAATATGTATCTTGAATGATAATACACAATAACGTGATAATATTTTATCAAGCGATTTTAATATGTAATCATGAATCTGTTAAGAAAACTGATAAACAGTGTTTATGTGTGTGTCTGCGTATATATATTATGTTATATTTCTGGCTATTATTTTGTTATTGCCAAGGATGTAGATGGGTGGCAGTAAAGTTCAATATGCTTACATATATATTCTTTGGAAGATTGTTTTTTTGTCGGCAGCCATAGCGTAGTCCAGATACGAACTGAATGCCATGCAGAGGGTTATCGGCAAAGCCCTGTAATGACTCAATCTGCTAATAAATTACAATCCAACTGTCAGACTATCCCAGTTAAGAAAAGGGTTAAAGTAAAATCCATTATCGTTAATCGTTTTTAGATTTCACCTCTGCAAGCGTTTAATTCTCTTCAGAATGCTTTAAAATAGCCGCAGTCCAGCCTCATATCTTCTACATACTCTCAAAAGTCTTAGTTGGAGACGTGCCAATGTTCAAGGCTGAATTACGAGGCACTCAAGTGGTTAATCCAGGCTCCTTGCTGATACCAACTCATGCGTTATTTAGATAAAAGTGTCGATTATTTCGAGTATGTGAAACTTTGGTTTTGGTTTTGCCGAGAGAGTGATTACCGTACTCTACCTTTCCTTTACAGAAATAATGGTTATATAGACATTTAACCAATCGAATGGCATTTCCTGTATAAATGTTGGTTCCTGTCTAAGTATTTTCTAAATAATGTGCTAAATATTTGGGGGGCAGGGGCTTCATCCGCCGGCAAGGGGGTTTCGTTCGGGGACCGCCTGACCATCCGGCGGGCCAATACCCGTCGGGGGGTAGCGAAGAATGCTTCGGTGAAACCCTATCCTCCGACACATGGGTACATGAGGAGCACGGGTTGGTTTTTAGTCAGTAAGAGTTTGACAGTCCCCTTCATCCTTCCCCCAGGGCGGAGAGACTTCACAAGGATTTTCCAATCCGACACCAAAAGTAAAAAGGCGTAATATTGTATTTGCGCGGCGCAGCAGTCGTCACCCTTCACGCAGGCAGTTAGGTCGTACATAGTTATATAGTTTATTTATATATTTGTGGTACCAAAGTAAAGTAAATATTTCGTTTCCTGTATTCTTTCTTTTATCTCTACACACAAAAAACATCATCATGGAAACTTTCACACCTAATAAAAAAAAATAGAGCTTTCTGACAAAAAGTAACCCCAAATGTTGTTTTACAGTAACTTTTTAATGGATTTTGTTTAAATTCATTCTGACGTTTCCATTCATACACAACTTTAAATCTCCATGCCTAAAAATTTTAATGCAATGTATAAGCGAGTGGTCTGTAATATTATTGTTGGTGCATTTGTGGTATTTTTTTTATATTTTAGGATAGCTTAGCTATTTTAAGCAAATTATTCATTGCCTATGATTAAAAAAATCAAGTCAATTATAAAGTACCATGTTTCTACTCTATCATTGACACACATGGTTCTCTTTTATTGTCTTGCATTAACAGAATTACTTATGTTTAAAAGACTACCAAAAGTCGTCAAATTTATGAAAATACGTCCAGGAAATTTGACCACTCAAACACAAAATCAAATAGGTATGTCAAAATTTTGTAAAAATAGTTTTTTGAACATGACAGGCACTCCATAAATAATAAAATATAAATTCAAATACTTAGTAGCATAATTGAGCATTGAAAATGAAACGACTGTTCAAAAAGTATAAAAGTTTGTGAAAGGTTGTAAAGCCCTGAATGTGTGTTTACAAAATGTCTATCTTCTCGTGACACCAACTATAGTGGTGAGACACAAGGTACGATCTGCATTATTTTAAGTACACGTTTTTCACTCCAGCATCAGCTTCACGAGAAAAAAAAACAGTTACCTACTTATATTATAATTCATTCCAAACTTAAAATACTGTTACATTAATTGTCCATTAATAAATTGTACAACAATCAATTTTCCATAAAATGTTACTCGTTGTTTAAATCAAGCAATTATTTATCAAAGTCGATTAGGCCATACGTTATCAAATTATCAATGCCATTTTATTATGCAAATGACCAATTTGCGATATGCAAAATCTGATAAAATAAATAAATTTAATGTATCATTTTTCTCGACTGCGTTAAAGAAAGGGCTATGTTTTTCGAGCGTATGTATGTATGTCCTTTTTGTAATTTTGGCTCCCCTCAAAGCCCAAATAATCCATTATAATTAGGCTATTGCTTTTTTCTCATTTCTTTTTTAACAGGTTTCTAGTTTTAGAAAAACAGTTTAAATGATAATAATCGAGTAAACTAGATAGTATAGTCCTTTTAAATGTGCGTAGCACGTTTCCTTATTATTTCCATAAAATGTTACTCGTTGTTTAAATCAAGCAATTCTTTATCAAAGTCGATTAGGCCATACGTTATCAAATTATCAATGCCATTTTATTATGCAAATGACCAATTTGCGATGTGCAAAATCTGATAAAATAAATAAATTTAATGTATGATTTTTCTCGACTGCGTTAAAGAAAGGGTTATGTTTTTCGAGCGTATATATGTATGTCCTTTTTGTAATTTTGGCTCCCCTCAAAGCCCAAATAATCCATTATAATTAGGTTATTGCTTTTGACGTGACAACGTCTTATAAATTGGTTTGCCGGGTGACACTTCAAGAAACTGCGTTACGCTCCGCTCACGTTATGCGCTCACAATGAGAGCGAGTGAGAGGCACGCGTCCCGCCTAAGAGCGAGAGAGACAGACATAAAAAGTGAAAGGCACGCGTCTTTCATCCTTCTTCCTACTATACGAATGAATATTCACATTAAAATTATTTTACCACTCAAAGTCGTTGTCACGTAAAACTTTCGCCCGTATACCGACTTTACAGGCAACCAATTTTTTTCTCATTTCTTTTTTAACAGGTTTCTAGTTTTAGAAAAACAGTTTAAATGATAATAATCGAGTAAACTAGATAATATAGTCCTTTTAAATGTGCGTATGTCGCCTGGTACAGACCGCTTTAAGCAATAAGGCAACCTTAAGTACTCATACTGCAAGATTTCTCAAATGAAAATGCTGGTGTACAAAGAAAAGTACAGTATGAATAAAAAATATAGCGATCATTTTTGACGTCAGCAATTATTACTCGTAGTATTGTTTAATAAGTATTAGTTATCTGAAATTTCCCAATTGCAATTTAAGTAGATTAGAAGAATAACCTAATACTGATAAGTAATCACGTGTTAACAATTTTATCGAAACTATCTACCGCATGTACACAGACGCGTAAAATGATGAAATTTTTACTGAACTTTACACAGTAGTTTATAACCACATAATTTTGTCCTTAGGAAATAATCATATAAACTTTGACACTATAATAAAGATGCATTCAATTAAGTGCAACTTTCGGACCATGAATAACAACCTCCTAGCGTGATGCCAGTTGCAACCCAGAGTTCGTTTACTGGTCTAACCGGATTTGGCTGAATATTAGCTTTTCCACAGAGCGACTGCCTGTTTGACCTCCAAAACCCAAAAAGGATAGCAATACTCGATGATTTGCCCAGCCAAGACTATAAGGCACATAAAGCTGAAATTCGTCATGTATATTCCCTGAAAAAGAGGCATTCCCGAAATTTGCAAAAGATCGGGTAGACACGACTAAATTAGAACAATGTGAGGGCGTAGCTGCAGATATCCTCTAGTAATATATAAATGGCCCTAAATATAAGACCCAGCGTTTCAATTGCAACAAAACTGCGTGAACAGCGGCCAGTTTTGCGGCTCGCTTAGCGGCCAGCCGCTAGTGCGTTCACGCTCTAACGGCCGGTTTCAATATTCAAACTATATTTATTTTTGAGATTTTAGGTTCGTTATTGACATAAGCTCCATGCAAAATATGTCTAACAGGAATCTCGAAGCTCAACATCCATCCATAGGTTCTGTCTTTGTAGTTCTTGATTCATCATCCTCCTAGCGTTATCCCAGTTTCAACCTGGGGTCCGCTTTCTAGTCTAACAGGATTTGGCTAAATATGTAAAAAAAAATCCACGGAGCGACTGTCTGTGTGGCCTCCACAACCAGAAGGGGCAGCGATATTCCATGGTTTAGACTAGTGTCAGTTTATTTAGACTGTACTGGTGTTACTGTCTACGCGACTACTAACACGTTAAGTGCTAGACGTGGATTTAAAAAACCTCCCAATTTATTTATTTATACACCAGTATCAACGTTATATAAATCTTATGTAATAGGTAAAGTATAAAGGACGGCCTTATCGCTTAAAGCGATCACTACCAGGCAACCTTTGGATGGAGATATTGGTAGGAAAAGAAGTGGTAGTTGTAGGTGTACCAGTTTTAATATTTATATTATAGATAGATAGATAGATAACTATGCATTCATATAATGCATACATACATATATATATATTAAAAAAATTGGTGCATAAAACTAAATACATATTTTTAGAATCGGAAAACAAATTAAACGGACAAGTAATGTGCCTTAACTAAAGCCCACACAAAAAAATTAAAATTATAAACCTAAAATTCAGATTTTTACAGACGCCTACGGCCTATTTTTACGGGTCAGAAATGATTCGTATCGCAGTTATAACAAGCCTCTAACGAATCAGATTTGTTTCGTATCGCAAACACCTAGTTATTCACAATTTGTCTTTAATCACTTCACCGATAGTGATGTTAGGAAGAACATTATGTCAATCACGTCCAAAGCGGGTGGTAGTGACTGTGTCAGCCATAATATGATCCTTCCTATCCTAGATTTAATCCTTCCTATCATATCTCACATCCTAAATCACTCCTGTTCCAGTGGTATTTTCCCGTCAATCTGGAAGGATGCCCAAATTACTCCTATTCCGAAAACTTCTCACCCGTCATCCTTTTCTGATTATCGTCCCATTTCAATCTTACCATTCCTCTCCAAAGTCCTCGAACGTCTTTGTCTACAACCAAATGAACTCATTCATATGTATAAATAATCTACTTAATCCTTTTCAATTCGGTTTCCGTTCGGGTCTTAGCACCGTCACATCCTTGGTCAATATTACGGATGACATCAGGGCTATTATGGAAGTTGGCGAACTCACTATTCTTGCTCTTCTTGATTTCAGCAATGCCTTCGACACAGTAGATTACGATATGCTTCTTGGTCGCCTTTAATCTCTTAACATATCTCCTACGGTGATTGATTGGTTTTGCAGTTACTTGTGTGGCCGCCGACAGCGTATATGCATCGAGTACTCAGTTTCTTCATGATGTGATACATCTGCTGGCGTGCCCCTGGGTGGCGTATTGTCTCCTTTACTCTTAGCAATTTTTATAAATTGTATCTCATGCAACCTTCGTTCCTCCTACAACCTTTATGCAGATGATCTCCAAATATATAGGCGGTCTATATTAGTATGTCTATCGCAAGCTTTAGCTATCATTAACCGTGATCTGGCACTGATCAACAGTTGGAGCAATTCCTTTGGACTCAAAGTGAACCCCACGAAAACCCAAGTCACTGTTATTAGTAGTTCCAGAATGAAATCTAAAATTGACTGGTCTTTACTGCCTTCAGTTATTTTTGATGGCACTACTATTCATCACTATCACTGGATATTGCTGGGATACTCGGCGCCGATAATACTATATGACTTACATACCTGGATCATGTTCTTCGTCTCCATGGATCTGCCGTCTCTGAGATACGCTGCCTTGTACTTAAGTACCAATATGCAAAGCATCAATATGTGGAGAGTGACTTTATGATGACAAACCAATACTAATGTATCGTTGTCTTTAGTATTTTGATGTCCTCTTTTCATTCAATTATAAGCGTTAACGTTTGGTAAATGCTGTCAGCAGAGGAATATCCAGTAAGGGACAAGTTCCATGGGCCCTGCGCGGGGAGGGGCGCAGGACCCCTGCCACCAAATTGCCTGGCAGGCTGTATTCCCCCCCGACTGGGCGGGGCTGGCATTTAGAACCCAGTTATTACGAAAACTAAAATTTTTATCAGCCTGGGTCTATCAGATTCCATTATGTACACTACTGATATATAACGACTGTCAAAGATCTTCATGACAACCGGTACTAACGGCTTATCGTGCTCTCCGAGGCACGGGACAAGCGATAATTAACAATTCAATCCGCACATAACTTCGAAAAGTAATTGGTGCGCGCCGTGGCGTGGGTTCGATCCCGATACCCGTTGCATGGCAGTCAGTTGGTATCTCCACTAGGCTATCGCTACCATTATACTTCTTGATTGAATGTTAATAAAGACACTCACGACACAGAATATACTCCTAATGCTGAAATGTATTTAAAAATACTAGGAATGATCGTGTAGTTATATCTAATCTTATTTTATTACTAACGATATCAGTGGCAATATTTCAGTAGTACAGTTTACAAGTGTAGATTAATGTCAAGATGTCGAAATTGTATTTATTATTTTATTTCGTAATTTTAATATGTGCTGACAGTGACAGATTTGCGTTAAATATTCTTCATTACGACGATTTTCATGCGAGGTATGTAAGTCATAATACTAGTTACCGGGTAAAAATAATCAACAAATAATTCACACATTGAATTTTTACCTTACGTGCGCGAACGTAATTCTAAAAATTGCATGTTTTATGAAATAATCGGCTTCACTATCATTGTCTTCAGCTTGGTACATAAATTGTCTCATTGCCGGATACAAGCTTTTATACTTAAGAGTCAATCCATAGTCCAATAAGAAGGTGAAGTGAGTGTCGAAGATATTGTACAAAAATCAGTTACTTTAACGAGAGAAGTGCATCGGTCTTATCCATCCTGTAATCTGCCAGTGTTCGAGACTCTAAGGCATATGTATAAAAATTATGAAGTCAATTTTATATACCTTTTCACCACGTATCTGAATAAGATCAAAAAAACCTTTAGTCTGAATAAGATGGAGGTTTGCTGACGTACTAGTCAAAATAATCTATTTCGACCTCAGATGACCTTAGATAAGAGAAATTCGATTAAAAATGTGTACCGAGATACTAGATTTAACTTATGGGACTTCGTAGATTTTGGACTCCAAGGCAAAGGTCTTGGATCACAACCGGGACAGCGCCAGGGTAACGACGATATCGTCGTACATTATGTTATGTATAATCGTATTTCTCATGTCAGTTAAGTCAGACTAGTTATATTCTAATTTTATTTAATTCGGAGAAAGAGACAGACTTAGAAGGCAGTCCTCAGACCATAGTAATATTTATGTAACAGGTCTACATCGTGTAATGAATATTACTATTTGTACAAGTTGCCACCAGATCAGACTAGACCAGTTCTCTGACTAGATTGGCATTATCATAATACAAGGACAGGTTAGAGGTACGCTCCCCCCCGTGGGATCTCCACCTTGTCGTGGCTCAGCAACCGTGACTTGGACACCCGCGGCGAAGTTAAGAGAGATCCCGGAAGTGGACGCTCCGCGTGAGCTTGGTAGGGGCCTGCGCAGGATGCGTCCAAAGGTGCGGGTGCGGGGAACAGTTCGGTCTGTCCCTCGCAGTCGGGCGCGGTCGCGGGAGGAGAGGCGTGTCGGTGTTGCGTTGCCGCGCGCCCTATCTCCCGCGACCAAATTGGGGCACACCATTGTTGCGTCGCGGTGGGGCCGCAGAAGAAGAGGAGATGCGGTGCTGCAAGTTTGCCATTCGCCCTATCCTTTGCAGCCGCTGGGTTTTTTGGCGGCGGAGCCCAACACCTTCATCCTTCGCCAAGAGGGTTTTGTTCGGGGCCCGCCTGAACATCTGGCGGGCCAATACCCGTCGGGGTGTAGCGACGTATGCTTCGGCGATACCCGACCCTCCGACACACGGGTACATGAGGAACACGGGTTGGTTTTTAGTCAGTAAGAGTCTGACAGTCCCTTCGCCCTTCCCTCAGGGCGGAGGGACTCCATGAGGATTTTCCAACCAGACACCAAAAAAAAAAGGTTAGAAGTACGCTAAACTTAAGTGAATGGAGCTAGGGAGATTTGTCAGAATCGTTGCAAATGTTGGTCCATAATCTCGACCAACTGTTTCGGAAAACATACGTTTGTCTATGTATGTAAATAAAGATGTCTTGCCCTCACTCTTCCTTAATAATATATATCATCGAAACGTATAAGTACTCATCATAACTAAGTAAAGTAGCCTCATAAAAAGCTAAACTAAGAAAGTTTGGAGTTTAATGAGAGTTCGTCTTTTCCTGATCAAAATTCTGAAAATAAGGTAGAGGGCTTACTTGGTTGCCTCTTAGAAATCTGTTCTATATAAGTTTTCTTATAACGCTCGTACTAAATTATTCATGATTTTGATAAAATAATACATTTTAGTCAGAGAGATTTATTCATGGACTTTTTTTATTCTACGAGGACGCCAACAAACTAAGACCTATTTAATACTGTCTTCTAGTTAAAATTGTTTTCTAGGTTTGGCAAAGCACGATGCTATGAGTAATAAAAGAAGGTAAAGTTATATTCGACAATGACTCTTAAGCAACTCTATCAGGAATAAAATGACGTGTAGAGAGATCTTCGAGACTTGACCAGTATTTACCAGTATAAAACAGTATTTAACCCGCCATTGGTCACGTACATGTCTGCGAGACCGGGTAATTTTAAAAAGTCGAATTACTTTTTCTCCCGAAGTCGATTTGTTTTGTTATTTTGAGTAGTTGCTTTAATCCGCGTCCCACACCGTTAGTTCAGCGCGCGACAGCGGAGCATACTCATGAACGTAAGTTTTGGCGCCAAAAAGCTGCTTGACAGGCGAGGAGGACTGATTTCTGAGGGATGTTTTAATTTTTTTTTGTTTTAAGACCACTATTATTTTTGTTGATTTTTTATAAGTTCCTAGTGTCATACGATTTCGAAATGCTGATTTAGTTAGGAAAGTTGATTGCTTTCAGTTTTGATATTTACAAAATTTAGGTTAACAGATATGTTAGATTTTAGTGTTCCAAATACAAATATGTAATTACCAATAAATGAGCTATGATTTATGAATTGCCTATGTTTTACTTAAGGAAAAGCATGTAGTTTTAAATCTAAATCAAATAAAAATAGTATATACAAATCATTGTGAAGTTATCTGGGTTCAAAACCTCGGTGCGTGAGACCGGGGTCACCAACGGTGTAAGTCAAATTCACGTCACCAATGGCGGGTTAATGTTCTAAATTGCTTATTCCAGATTCGTTGAAACTAGCCCTTTGGGAAACATCTGCAATCCAGCCGATGCGCCATGCATTGGTGGATTCGCCCGACTCACCACAGCTATACGCGAAGGATTTGTGAGAGAACCGCAGTCACTTCTCCTTAACGCAGGGGATAGTTTTCAAGGCACTATATGGTACAACATTCTACGATGGAACGTCACTCAGGATTTTCTGAACATGTTGCCCCATGACGCACACGTTAGTTTTGCAAATTTTGATGTAAAATGTAATTTATTTTATGATTTATGTGGTAGAAGGGATCAGTAAGATCTTCGAATTCTAATAACATGAGGTGTAAAACGCCAACGCTTTCATACTGGAACATTTATCTTCAGTAAGAATAATTTCACTTGGTGAACAGTATCTATGAATACTGAAAAAGTTATATTCGCCTAAATGATATCTAACTACTCTTAACGTCACTTAATTTTTTGTAATCATAAATCTTTCCCATTGATTTTCATTTGGCTAAAATTTTATCTGCAAACAGTTAGACATTTAAATTTTACTTATTTACTAAGTTACAAATTTAAGACGAATGATATGTTAATATATATTTTTAAAACATTTAATGACAGACATATTTTTATTCTAATAAACATGTTTTAAGTTCACGTTCGCTACAAATTCTATTTGGAATATATTATAATTATTTATTTGATTTTTATCCCGTTCCCGTAGGTTCTAGGTAATCATGAATTTGACAACGGCATCGAAGGTGTTGTACCTTACTTGCAATACCTGAACGATAAGGTTGTAACAGCAAACATAATTGATGATGATGAATCAACGATACAAGGTCTTTACGAAAAAAGTATTATAGTTGAAAGAGAAGGACGGAAAATCGGGATAATTGGTGTTATCATTGCCACGACTGACGTAAGTATTAAACCACTACTGAATAGTTATTGAATATTCTGAGAAGATTTAGGTGCTGCTAACTATGAATTGGATTTCTAAGCGGTTTTAAGCGTTTTTCGTAAGTCTTAAAGCACAGGACATTCTAGAACAATCACCGTGGCATGAGATTTGAGTAATCAATATTTTCTGTGCCATGTAAATCCATCCCAAAATTTGTCCCATATTGGATATTCGAGGATTGGTTGGCGTAGTGGTTTATTCGGCCACCTCGCAGCTTGACACTGCGGCGTGTGTTCTGGGTTCCATCCCCATAAGAGACAACACTTTGTGTAATTTATAAATTTTTGTTTCGAGTCTGGGTGAGATTTGTGTCCGTTAGTATTATGTTTGTAAAGTTCGAAGTTCTAAAGTACTCCGCGACATAGAATTTAGTCCTGGTTCAGGAGTTATCTATTCAAAAAGCCAAACAAAACCTTTAAGTTACCAGAGTTACAATAAATCTAGCGTAGGTACTTTTATTAACAGACATTAGCAAGTACGGGTCGCCTTAAATTCAAAGATGAAGTGGAAACAGTAAAAGAAGAAGCAGAAAAGCTAAACGCGCAAGGAGTAAACATCATAATAGTTCTATCGCACTGTGGTCTTGATATTGACAGGTAAATAAACTCATAAGTACTCACAAACTAACATTAGATGAAGGGAAAAGGATAAGTAATAATATGGTCATAATTTACAAAAAAAAAACATTCAGAAAAACTACTTTTTATTAAAAAATGTGAGCTATGTTATTGATTTAACCTTTTTACCCTACTACGGCGAAGCTAAAAGGATTATTGTTTCAGTTTATATTATTTGATGTATTTATATGCTTTGCAGGGAAATAGCAAAGCGTGGTGGTCCATACATCGACATCATAGTTGGTGGGCATAGTCACACTCTGTTATACAATGGTGATGCGCCAGAAAATACTGGCTTTCCTGTTTTAGGTCCTTATCCCTATTATATTATCGTTGAACAAAATAAGGATACACTACAACCGGTAAGCTTGCTTTGTTATTATTTTAAATTTGTATATAGACTGCCTCCGTGGTCCAGTGGATAGCGTATGCGACTGCTGATCGCAGGTCCCGGGTTCAATTCCCGGGTCGGGCAAAAGTGTTACTGGGTTTTTTCGAATTCTCAGTAGCAGCACGGAGTCTGGTGATGTGCCCGGTAACGGCAATAGGCTCGCCCCCTATTATGTGGGATCTAAAAATTCATGGCGAAATATGGGTGTAATATTACACCTCTGCCTACCTCTTCGGGGATATACAGGCGTGAGTCTATAAAAAAATAGTCTATTAATTTGTATCTGCGTATTGTATTGCTGACAATGTTGATTAAATAAAATTATTGGTTTTACGTATATATGTGCAAAATTGCACAATCATTAGCAACTGAATAAACTTTGAAAACATCGACATAGTTGAGAGGGTATATGGTATCATCTAACTGATGATTTAGTAAAATACCATAATAATCGTTAATTTTCAGGTATTAATAGTGCAAGCTGCGGCCCATACTGAATACTTGGGAGAAATCAAACTTTTCTTTGACTCTGCTGGAAATTTGCTGAAGTGGACAGGAAACCCACATTACATAGGAAACGAGATTGAACAAGGTAAGTTAAATTGAAGGCTAAAGTATCAAAAATTCCGTACCCAATTTTATTTTTCAATGCAGGGGACTGCGAAAGGCTGTTAAGCAAGTGTTTTTTGAGTTTTTAAGGTATATAAGCTGTAATGCTGATACAATATTCTACAATTATGACCTAACGAGCAGAATGAAAGAAATAATGGGATTTTTTATACTTATTCTTTTCTTATTTGCGCAGCCCCCGATGTATTAGAAAAAATCAATCAATATCTGCCAATGATCGAGGAACTGGCTTTGGAAGAGATTGGTACATCGATGGTGCATATGACTGCGAATTGTGCGTGCGCCGAGTGCAACCTGGGCAGCTTCATCTGCGACGCTTATATGCACTCTGTGAGTTTTTATATATTTTATGTGAAGATGATAAATCTCTTGTTCTTTTTGGTAGTAACCCTAACAGAACTGCATATCCGTAGATTTTGCTTGAATTGTTTATTAATGGCCGCTGTCGATCTATCAAGCCGTGTGGTTGACGGCATAGAATACAAGTGTCACCACCCCCTATCTTCCCGTGGGTGTCGTAAGAGGCGACTAAGGGATAACACGATGCAAATACCATCTTTGCGTAGAGACGGAAAACTCGACATGTGCCCGGTACGGCAATAGGCTCGCCCCTTATTACGTGGGACTAAAGTATATGGCGAAAAGTGGGTGTAGAAATACACCTCTGCCTACCCCTTCGGGGATAAAAGGCGTGACGATATGTATGTATGTATGTATGTATCTATGGATTTGGCTAATAAAGACTTATGCTTACTAAGGCTTACGTCAAATATTTGCATTTTACGTAGGCTTGATACAAAATATATCAAATATTGATATATCTATTAGCCAACTCCATTGATGGATAAAACATTGGGAACTGCCATAAGTAATCTTCTTTAAATTTTACAAGCAGAAGCCTTTGAGACGAGTCAGCAGTCGATTAAAACGGGCTAATTGTGACTTCATTTTCTTATGGTGACACTGTATTTGGTGAAATACGGTTGTCGACTATATTACATTTACTGAATCCTTGTTGTAATTAGCGTGAAAGGATAGTTGTATTCGTTTTACCTTAAAGAAATGTTAATCTGGCAAATGTTTTAGGTATTGGACAGAGCACAAAATGGTAGCTGGCACTACGCTCACTTTTGTGTCATAAATCAAGGTGGGATCCGGAGTGATATAAATTCAGGCAGTAAGTAAAGAATTAAATTAAAAAAAATACCATAAAGCTACAATTTATAATTATAATGAATTCGATTGTAAATATTCTCTATATAGATCTCCTTTATACTAAGAAGGTTAAAAATCTGGGGACCACAAATACAGGAGGTGAGTCGCAGACTATTTGCATCAGCCGGATCTCTGCGTAGACTACGCAACTTTCTTCCGACTGCTACTAAAATTGCACTTGCACAATCGCTGCTGTTGCCTATTCTGGACTACGCTGATGTCAGTTATCTTGACCCCACGTAGGAGCAGCTAGACAAACTTCTCGGTACCGGCCGAAGTGAGAACATACCAGACAATCCGGGTTAAAACTACGAAGAAGTTGTTGGACAAATTATGTTTATAGGACTTTAAAAGGAATTCCAGTGACATTGACAGTTTGTACATATTATTTATGATATAATGTTTGTGTATATTTTAATGGCGTTATTTTTGTAAATATTGTGTTTAAGTACTTATTTATGAATATCATAGATAACTGACGCTACACCGTCAATGAACATGACTGTTAACCTACATCATTTCTGTCCATCCGCTGTTGCCTGGAAGAGATCGCTCAATTAGCGATAAGGTCGCCAATTGCACACTAGTTTTAAGTTATATATTTTTTTGTATATAAAATTAGGCGCAAACAAGCAGACGGATCGCCTGATGGTAAGCAATTACCGCCGCCCATGGACACAAGGAACACCACAGGAGTCACAAGTGCGCTGCCGCCCCTTGGGGTTGGGAAAAGGGACAGGAGAAGGAATAGGGGATGGGCCTCCGGCACTCTCACTCACCGAACGAAACGCAACAGTTTAGGTACTGTTACTTTACGTCGATTTTCTGTGAGAGGGTAGTACTTCCCCGGTCGAGCCGGCCCATTCGTGATAAAATCAGCGAGGCTCTACTGCCTCGTTTCTATACTTTGTTTGTTTTTGTGTTCAATAAAGTGTAATCTATCTATCTATTACGTCATGAGGGCGACATTTTATGATCCATAATAGCAGCAAATCATCGAATTTTGGTTCAGGGATGAAACGGTGTAATGGTGTCATTGACATATATATTACTGCGTAAGGACTGGGCGGACCGCATGTTACAATGACGCCTCAAACTTGGTCCTAAACTGGTCTGCCCTATATCGAAGTGAACTAGGACGCGATCAGCTGTCATCGGGAGTGGTCGTAAATGTTACGAACAAAATTGCCAAGTTGTGCCGTGAAAGATTTCGTGAACTACGACAAAAAACTTAATAAAAAATATGATAACATTTCATATCACCGGTAACTTAAAAATATGTCATTAAATCAACTTCTAACATTATTTAAAGCAATTTTCTTTCATATTGGTAAAAACGGCGCGAAGCCGCATAAAAGTGCGACATAACTTTGCAGCGGTGGGCGTTCTAGCCGATGAAATTAAAAGAATAATATTACTATAAGATTAAATAATGTAAAAAATATTTTTCATTGATTCTTAAAATTTAAAGATACACCAACGAAAAAAAAAACATTACGAATCTAAAATGAAAAAAAAAAATTTTTGGTACCTTGAAAAATACCTCACCCCGCTCTTATAAGTTTATGTCTAGGAGTAGACCACGCCGATTTACATCGTAGTTCATACTAGTTTTAATAGATAGCGTTTTTTTTTGTAGGGTGACTGCGTCCGTCTAATGTTCGGTCGAGCGTATCTTTACTATTTAAATCAATGAATGGTGTACTACATTATATTAACTTAGCTTTAAATTATTTTTTCCTTATTTTACAGTTGTCACCTATGAGTCAGTTCTTTTAGCGACACCTTTCGAGAATAATATTGAAGTATTTGAATTGAAGGGGGAACATATTTTGGAGATGCTTGAATACTCTGTAGCAAACACACCTTATGCTGGTGCCAGGATGCTGCAAGTTTCAGGTAATATTTATTCAGCTTTAATTGATTTTTACATACATAGACTCACGGCTGTTGCATGGAGGGGCAGGCAGAGACTACAATACGCATTTTGCAACGATCCTGACATATCTTTCTTGCTTCATTCACTCCCATCAGATTTATCATGCATGCCCTTGTGTTTAGGGTATTTCTAACCTGTCCTGTTTTTAGGATATCACCTATCTGAACAGATAATGTTTTTGTGAAGTTTTTTCTACAATGTGCTCACTAAGCTAAGCTTTCGTTATGTCAGCAAATCTCGCTGCTCTTGGTATTCCTGTTCTTATCCCAAAAGCCCGCATCGCACTTAACGTTTACCATCATGCGTCGCTCGTTTATCTCCTATTACATAAAAAATACATTAAAATGAAAACTATATTTTAGCGTACACAGTTCACTCTTGCTCAATATAAATAATCCAAACAACATGCAATGCATTCGACATAACCCGAAATATACAGAAACCGCCACATCAATATAATGCAAACACAAAATTACAATACTAGATCAACAAACAAACCGATTCAGGTAAACAATACAATTCATGTTGCTATTAATTGCCATTCATTTTGCTCGCGTACGATCCAAAGATGAGCGGCCAAACATCAACAAATGGCTGAGCGAGTCCCAGCAAATAAAACCATACAGCGCAGCGGCAGTCTTACATGCTCATTAAATTGTTTTCACTTGTTAAGTGGTTAAGGATAACAACAAAGATTTAAAATCCAAGGATGGGACCGAAACCTAATGTTAATCAATCAATCAGCCTATTGCAGTCCACTGCTGGATATAGGGCGCTCCCGAAATACATAATTATAAGGTCTGCCAACCCGCACTCAGGCAGCACCCAACTATTTTTCTAGAATGTAGAGATCGGAGCCCAGTGAGGACAGTTAATAAATAATGTTGATATTATATAAATTAAGCTTTTTGTCTGTAGTCCGCTCAGTCGCCTGTCTGTTCTCATCTCAAGTACGTATGTACTTGAGATGAGAACGCGTATACAGCCTTAGTCGACAGTTCCGTTGGGAACGGTGTTCAAAGTTTACAAATACAGTTATCTAAAACCTTTTTAAGTTATTGATCAATGGAGCCTGAATTGTGAATTCAGTCGTTTTCTTGACGCATTTGTTAATACGCCAATATTGTAATAACCCAAAATATATTTTGGGTGCATAGTCATAGGTCACCACCAAGAACTTAGGGACCCAAGCCAACCTCACCTGCAAGTGGTGCACCTGCCGATCAACGGACGAGGCTCTGGCAAACAAAATATCCCGATAAGCGGCAATAGGCTCGCCACCTATTACGTGGGATCAAAACACTGGCGAAAAGTGGGCGTTTAATATGCCTCTGCCTACCCCTTCGGGGAAACAGGCGTGAGTCTATGTATGTATGTATGTATATTTTCTGTAATATTTTTTTAATATAGACTCACGCCTGTATCTCCGAAGGGATAGGCAGAGGAGTAATATTACACCCACATTTCGCTATGAATATTTAGGTCCCACTTAATAGAGGGCGAGCCTCTTGCTGTTACTGGGCACATAAAAAATATATACCAAATTAAAAATATATTTATTACTAAAAGTACACAAATTATGCAATGTTCTTTAGCTCCACACTAAGCCTGTCCTGTGGGTACCTTTAACAATTTACAGAACGTATTTAACTGGTACTCCGTCGATATAGTTTTATTTATAAAAGTAGGGACTTAAAAGATATATCTATATCTATATATTTAGACTAGCTGTGCCCGCGATGCCGTTCGCGTGGACTTTGTTTCTTCATTTATCATTTAATAGTCTACATTAAAGCTTCTTTGTACACTAAATAAGGATAGGCTTCGGGGATACAAACATAAAGGTGCCTAAGCTCGCTAACACGTGACAGAGCTACATTAAGCGGACCGTGCGAAATCAGCTGTTACTTATATCGACACCCGTAACTTTCAGCGTTTGGCCTTAAGCTAAGCTGGACTCGTTTGAAACTAAACCAAAAATTTTTTGGAACTAGAGAATTACATCCAAATATATATAAACATTATCACCTGCTCCGCACCCTATTAAAATCTCTGCTTCGATCACGTTTCGTTGTTAGTTAGTCACTTTTCTGGTGCAATCATAAAGCTTTAGTGGGGTTACTTTTTAAATTTATCTTTTGAGATGGCCTAGTGGTGGACATACCGCTGCCGAGACTATGGTATCAGGTTCGATCCCCACGTATCCCCGGCCATCGACCCCCACACACACCTCTGACTTTTCAAAGTTATGTCTGCATTAAAAATGTTAAATATCGCTCGCTTAATAATGTGCCGGTAGATGGTATGGTAATAGGCTCGGCGTGTGTAGTGCACCTCTGCCTACTCCTTCGGAGATAACGGTGTGAAATTATGTTATGTTATGTCTTTTGAAATGACAATCCAGAAGCATTGATGGATTCCAAAAATTCCACTGGAATTTAATAGTTCGTTGATTCTTTGTCTTCCATAACTCGTTATGTTGATAGAAATAGGTGTACTCTACAATTTTCACTATCCCGTGTCCGTTTCTGGGTATCTAAATAGCCCTTTTTCATAAGTCGCTTGCGCTCGCATATTTAATCTCAAATGCATAGCGATAATAGAATCCTACAGTGTAGATTTCTTTAGACAGATTAACTTCATCAGACCCTCGTGGTATAACAGGCAGAGTCTGACAAAAATCGCCACAAAAGATACTGCCCATGGGTTGGTAATTTTGCTTGATATCCTTTAATGTAGGATCTACATGCTTCGACTGCTTTACGGTTTGTCATCGTGCATTCATCCCATATGGTGGGAAAGGTAAGGAAAATGTTAGCTTTGTAGCTGTTTCTAGATATATTACAAACAAAGCTCTCAGTGTGGTCTAAGTCGATCAGAGTTTTAAACATTGTAGGCACCTTTTCCTCCTGATAACGATATGGCTGCTATCGGTCTATACTAATAAAATTCTTGCGTTAGTGACTGACTGACAAACATCGCACATTCAAAATGATTGGTAGCAAGAAGCTATAATTTTGCATGTATGTTGCTCGGGGCCGTAGAAGTGCGATATAAAGGGTTTTCTCGAATCTACGGGATCGGGCACGAATTGTGAAATTTATAAGCGACCATGGCCCAGTGTACGCAACGGACTGCTGAGACGATGGTCTCGGGTTCGATTCCCATGTACCCCGGGCACAAACCTCTGTCTTTTTGATGTTATGTGAGTATTTAAAATGTTAATCATCGCTCGCTTAATTATGAGCCCAGTATTACATTTGGACCGAAACATAACTGGCGAAGTGAGGGTGTGTATATACACATCCTGTCTACTACTTCAGTGTTAAAGGCGTGATGTTATGAATAATCTATGTTTATAAAAATGTGCAGGTGTAGCTGATGTCACTCTCTAGTACCCGATAAAGCAACAGCTGTAGTAATCTTACTTTAGCTTCGTTCCTTCGCCAAAATCATCTTAATAGGTAAAGTATTTCCAGTTCCACCCGAAGCATCTACTATTTTGCTCAAAGTACTATCGATAGATAGATAGATGTATTCTCTTTATTGCACACCAAAGTAAATAACAATCATACAGTGACTTAAAGCTAAGTTTCATGTACAAACGGTGACCTTATCGCCAGGGGCGATCTCTGCCAGGCAACCTTGGGATGGACAGGAATGATTAAAGCATTATTGTGGGCATGGTGTAGCTTTAAAGTGAAATAATTATCAATAAGGTTACCCTAAATAAAATACACATATATACACTTACATTAACATAAATAAGTAAATAAATATACCTTTTACTTACATACATAAATTACATACATAACTTATACAAATACAATTAAATATATATCAATATACTAAATAATATAGATACAGTTTATACAAGTGATGAACTCAGACGATAATTAAGTTGATATATTTGTCAATCCTTGAAATAGTGCTTCTCTACCAAGTCTTTGAAAATATTTATTGTGCTTGCTCTTCGAATCTCCAGTGGTAAATCATTTCACAGTCGCACAGCCTGAATAGTAAAAGATTTGCCGAAGTAATTTTTGGAATGCTTCGGCATCTCCAGCGTTAGATCCTCAGACGACCTCAAGGACTTTACATGTGTGTCATCGAGGAACTTAAAGCGTTCTTTGAGATAAGAGGGAGAATTGGGATTAAAAAGTACATTATATAACAATAAAAGTACATTATATAATAAGAATGTGAGTATTCCTGCGAAGACGAATTGGCAGCCACTTGAGTTTGTTGCGAAAATCTGAAACGTGATCATATTTGCGCAATCCAAATATAAATCGTATGCAAAAGTTTTGGAGACGCTCAAGTTTATCTAGCTGCTCTTCAGTGGGGTCAAGATAGCTGACGTCCGCGTAGTCAATTATAGGCAGAAGCAGAGCTTGAGCAAGCGCAATCTTAGTAGCAGTTGGAAGGAAGTTGCGTAATCTACGCAACGATCCTGCTGATGCAAATAGTTTGCGACTCGTTTCTAGGATTTGAGATCTCCATGACATAGTATCATCAAAGTAAATACCTAGATTCCTTACGGTTTTGCTGAACGGAAGATCCTTTCTGTTAAAACTAATGCGTGGCAGTTCGGACCAACAAATTTTCGAGACGAGTTTGGGGCTGCCGACAACAATCAGTTGTGTTTTGTCAGGATTTACCTTAAGTCCATATTTCGTGGTCCACTCACAGATACGCGACAGGTCCGAGCTAATGGCAGTACAGACTTCTGCTAGCTTATTTAACGGGGCCTGCGTGTAAATTTGCAAATCATCTGCGTAAAGGTGGTAGGATGAAAGTAATTGGTTTGAGATAGAATTAATAAATATTGTGAAGAGTAAAGGAGATAGCACGCCACCCTGTGGCACACCGGCATTTGTGTTAGACCAAGTGGAATAAGTGTCTTCGATGCGTATACGTTGCCGGCGACCAAACAAGTAACTGTGAAACCAGTCAATTGCCGTTGGAGATAAGTTAAGAGAGCGTAATATGCCAAGTATAATGTGAAAATCTACGGTGTTAAACGCATTACTAAATTCAAGTAGGCTCGAAACCGTCAGATAGCCACTATCCATACCCAGCCTAATGTCATCTGTTATACGAACCAATGCAGTGACAGTAGTGTGCCCGGGGCGGAAACCAGATTGATAGGGATTTAGGAGCGCATGTTTAAGTAGGAAGGAGCTAAGTTGAGAGTGAACAAGACGTTCAAGGACTTTTACTATCCACGCTACAATACACACGATCATAATTATATTAAACGCTGTTCTTCAGTTAGACATCATTTTGCAGGATTTCGGTGAGTTTTAATGGGTATATAATTAACCTATTCATATACATCGTCTAATTTTCATTAATACTTACACCATCAAATGTTGCTACAGGCAGGCCATATTGAGTTATAAGATAGATATAGCTATGTCTTAAAAAGCAAGCAAACAACGATTCATTAGTTGGTTGTGCGTGCCTGAAAAAGCCCTCGGCCAATTCGTTTTAAAATCTGTGCCATAACTGTGCAGTATCTGAAAGTTTGCAGAACTCCATCATTACTGCAAACAAATGGCGTAATCGATGAGGAATTTTACTGATATTTGCTTCAAACAAAGCGTTATCCCAGCTGCCGTCCTCTAATTAAAATGCCGTTAAGTGTCATTTTGTAATTTTTGAGTTTCCTATACCATTTTTATCAGAAAAAGAAGCTCTATCGATGTGTCTGACAACAGTTTTAATAGCTCTTATGGTTATCGAGATATAAAAACATGAATTGTCGTTAAATGCACAAATCATCTATCATAGCTATGCTAAAACGCCGTTATGTGGCATTGCTAAGCTAAAATGCGGCTTAGGCTACATAGCCACAAATTGTATAAAATAATTCGTAATTTTTTGCCTAGCTAAATTGCCGTTAAATCATTTTCCTACGCTATAGTGCGACAAAGGTACTTTAACGGCTTTTTAGCTTAGCTTTTTTATTATTGATGTATAAAAATCATAACTATAAAGCCACTATTTAAGAATCCTATGCTTAAATGCCGCAAAAAGCCTTTTGCCGCATTTAAGTTTTTTATTTCAAAATATTTATTTTACTATATACAATTGGAATTCTTATATAACGGCAATTATGTAATAATCTAGAAATATTTTTAATTTTGTTCAATACTAAATTGCCGCTATCCAACATAACCTATCTAAAATGCCGCTAAGTATTCTTGCGCACTTAGAAGTTCAACTGATTCAGCGCACGCGGTGACGGGACGCGGTTGCGGGTGATTAATTATTTCGTAACCATGGCTAATAACATTCCCAAATATGTACCAACTTTTCTTAGAAGCGCGCTTTTTTGTTTTCTTTCACCAAACTGTGGTCTTTAATTCTACAGTCTTTTCACTAAACAGGCATTTATATGTGTGTCTTCGCTTCGCTTTCTATATATTGCTTTAGAGCAATGTTACTGAAGAATTACTCTCATGAACGATTTCCACATAACGGGCACAGTCATGTTAATTTATACAGTATTTCAGTATAAATTAACATTACTACACAGTGTAAAGTCACAATTCCTTCACCAGTGACTGCGCGCTCCCCCTTGCGTGTTTTTTTGCGTCATTTTGCAAAACCCTTGAACGGTCCGAGACCGTTGTTGACAATAAAGGATAAATGTAATCATCGAAGCAAATTCAATGCAAAACACATCAGAGTTAACGGTAGGCTTCGGTGTCAGTTACGTTTTATGAAACTTTTAATTCTTTTAAAACAAATTACAAAAGAAGCAGTTGGAGAAATGATTCAGCGAACTACACTAACAAACACGCATTGAGTGCTGTGTTAGTTTACTCAAACGTCACAATAAAGAGAAATTTTGAATCATATCGTTTCTTGTGATGAAAAAATGGGTCCGGGGAAACACTCGTCAACGTGTTGAACCAAGAAAAACTGACCAAATCCTACAAAAGTGCAAGTTCACTCAGAAAAAGTACTGGTTGTTGTCTAGGGGATCAGTGCTGGTATCATGCACTTTAGCTTTTCAAGAACTGGACAATATATTACGGTAGATCTGTATTGTGAACAATTGCAAACTATGATGGGAAGGTTCCTGTTAAACAACCGACACCGGTAAATCGTAATAATCATAATCATATCTTTATGCGTTATAGTCCTCTGCTGCATCAGAACAACTGACATTCAGATCACATAGGTACTTCGCTTAAGACGGTTGCTAAATAAGAGGGAGCTGAGGTTAGAAAATCTTGAACACTCTCCATATTCCTTAGGGCTTCTCACTTGCTCGAACATATTATCACTTTATCGGAAATTAAAAAAAAATCATGAGGAAAATTTCAAAGAAATTTCATAGAATTAATTTATTTTCGCGCCCACGATTTCTTCAACCATTAACTACCCATAAACTAAGGACAAACACATAAACTCTCACTTTATTTGCAAACTTAAGTTATATTTGTTTTTTTAACTGTCACTGTCCCATTGTTAGGCAAAGGTTTTCCCACACTCTTCCATAAATCCCGATCTTTGGCTTTATCTTGCCAGTCTACCTAAAAACTATTAAGTTCATCCTAATCATCCTGGCATAATTTTTTCGGCCTGCCCCAGTGTCGCCTTCAGGGTTTCATTGTGTGGCGATGTGTATCCAGTTTTCGAGATACATCCTAGAGACATTTCCCACCCAGTCCTATTTTAACTTCGCCACTTTGACGCCCACATCGATTATGCTTAGTCAAAACCAGGCATAATCGATGTGGGCTCAAAAGTGTATATCGGTGTTTTGAATTTGTCGTCAGTCTTATAAACACGCTACTTTTTATGGCACGATGGCAAACCATGAGAAAATGGGTCTTTTGAAAATGGGTCTATTTTAATGTAAAATTTTAGACTGTCTACTTTTATAACATATTATTATACTATTTTTATTATTACCTTTTAAATACTTTGTCTTGAATATCCATGGCATGTTAATAAATAAAAAGTAAAGCATGTTGAGTTGTTAAAATTCAATGGTAAAAATTTGTTCTATCCAACTTGTAAAGAATTATAGACAGACTGAGTATTTTATATTAGACATTAAACATTTTCAGGACCATACAAGTTCCAGAACAAGAGAGAAGCTGGACTTCTCGATAAATTATCCAAACTATCCAATTAATTATAAAAAGGTCAATTAATAGTAGCGAGTAATTTTAAGTAACTAAAGACTGCCTTGTTAATTATTTTATGCCTTAATTCAGCAAAGTTCCTCATAAAAAATGTTGTGATCGAGGTGAATTGAAGAAAAAGAACACATTATATAGATCTTTTTAAATCCTGTCATATTGTTTTCCCTTATTTGTGCACTATGTAAAACGATTTGATAAGATATTTTTAAAATAATGATTAATTAATGAGGAATAAACAAAGAATTTTATTGAATTGTTTGTTTTTATTTGACTCTCTTTTAATTTTATGAGGTGTATTGCATAGCTAAAATGCCGTTATCGTCAAAGGTTTTGTACTTAGCGGCATTATAGCAATGTAATCAATAAAAATGTCTATAACAAAAATATTATTGAGATATTATTGAAATTTACTTGTCTTGATTGCCGTTAAGTGACTTAGCGGCATTATAGCTTAGTTTGAGTCTACTTGTTTAAGCAATAATGCTAACCTATATTATCTCTAGCGCTTTTAACGGCATTTAAGGTGTGTATTATACCGCATTTATTAAGAGTGGTACTATTAGCAAAAATGCCGTTAAGGTATGCATAACGGCATTATAGTCATGTTTTTAGGACTAGATATTTCAAAGATTACTTTGCGAAAATATGAAATATTTATTTTCTTTAATTTACGGAAACGTTTTCGAACGGCACCAGCATTGACTAAAAGAGCTTTTAATGACATATTTTTTTTGTATTTTTAAGGTTCACATGTGACTTCAAATTGGGAAGTAGCATCCATTTGAAATTATTTCACCGTTTTTCGCGCATATCTGAAAAAGTGGTTTTGGTACTTAACGGCATTATAGTTAAAGGACGGCAGCCAGTGTTGATACCACATGAGTAGATAAACGGAACAGAGACACAGCTTCATACAACAGCGCAAATCGGTTGCACTACTACGAGCACGCGGCTTATGTGTGCGTGACCACTGGCCGCTTGTCGTGTACGCGGCGAGAGTAGAAAGAACCGGTTTACGTAGGCACAAGCAGTTGACAATCTTAGGGTTATTACGACGCACGTTGTTTGTTTTGTACGTTGCAAGTTTTAATACTTTAATGTAAAAACGTGGTGTTTTATTATTAATAATGGTTGTTTATTGTACTGTGTGTATGAATAATACTAGATGAAATAATTCAGTCATTATAAAGATTTTAACGATGGTAACGTACAATTGGGTTTTTTAATTAGGTATACCTCCTGATAATTTTGTCGCATTTGTTGAATTCCTCGAGTAAAAGTTTCGCGAATATTTCGATCTTGAAATAAATACTGTCAATATTGGCAACGAAATACTTAACATGTTTGCATGTTGTCCACCAGGATCTCCTAGCCCGATCCCCAGAGGATCCTCATGAACTCATTAGTTGTGAAATTGTGTAAAAGCAATTAATGTTTACAAAACCAATGATTATCAGAAAGTGATCAGCCATCGATAGGGATTCCAAAAAACAGGTGCATGCGATTTTCGACCTTATTGACGTAACTCAGAATTTATAATTTTATTAACGTATCAATGTCAGAAATCAAGAAAATACCAAAAAAAAGTCTGTCATGAATTATCAATAAGGTCGAAAACCGCATGCACCTGTTTTTTGTGAGCCCTATCGATGGTTGATCATTTTATAGTCATTTGTTTTGTAGACGTTCATTTGTCTTGCACAATTTCTTTTTAAACTTATTTTAGGTACCTATCCCCGTGGTAAAACTAGTGGCACATAATAGCTAAAAGAGATTCCTATGTTTATTAGCAAAATAGATCATATTACCAGAAAATATTCAACACTATTAGTGGTATCGTTGGGAATGTCAAATAAATCACGTCGTCACGTCGTATCCTTGGTAACAAATGTATATTTTTATTTCCGTGCTTTTAAAGGTTTCAGGTGCATGCCTTTTTTGGTTCCACTCGCTATTTTATTTACAACTGTACTTCTGCCGTATAGCGAATCCGTCGAGTCCAAGAATCTGCCCAATCCACGAATCTGTCGAGTTGGGAATCTGCCAAATCCCGAATCTGTCCAATCCAGAATCTGTCGTATACCGAACAAGCGATTTGTCTTAACCTATTGTGACAACCCTACCAAATAGGTAACAAATTTACAAGCTCTTAAGAAGCTGTCTCTCTGTTCGGTTTATTTACTCATGTGGTTGATACCCTCCAGTAAATGGCAATAATACTAATTTTCGAAAATGACCATTTATAATCTTTCAACTGTCACGGCGTCGTAATTTTATATTTAATAGATGATACTATATTAAGTTTCAACCAATTCAACTAAAGAGTTACTTATTTACATTGCTATAGGACAAATTTCAACCGAATAAATACATTGTTATGTTTAAATTGACATAACTTTTTTATTTATGAACCGATGCGAATTGTTTTTTGTTTGTTTTTCGCGAAGTGTGTGGCCAACTCTAGTGTTGAAGTTTTCAGACCGCCCGAAGGCCTCCGACATGGCCTAACGATTCTTATCCTGAGACAAGAACCGGGACCGACAGCTTTACGTACCCTCCGAAGCACGGTAGCGCTCTGATGAAAATGCCACACTTGGTCACCCATCTAAGTGGCGTCCTGTGCAAGCGTTACTTAACTTTGCCGATCTGTTACAAACGGCGAGGCAAGTCTCGCTATGAGCGCTACACCGATTCGAATAAAACAAACACTTAATGTTAAGTGAGGTTTCCCGCAATATATCAGTCAAAACCGCATTCAAATCCGCTAAGCCGTTTCTGAATCTAGCGTGCACAAACGCACAGACAAACAGATAAACAGACAAACATTGTAATAATGATATTTTTGGGTTCTCTTTTATAATAAAGAACCCTTAAAAAAGTTTTCTCCTAAATATCTTCCATGTACAGACATCGATCACTTACAGGTTTATTATATGTATACATAGATATAGATATAATACATAGATATAAAATGGAATACCAAATTAAATTAATACACAATAGTGTACAAGTATTTGAATCTCTCGAGTGGATAAAATATAAATAAGGTGATTTAAGATAAGTCTATGTACAATAGTTGCGTATTTACCACCTCATGGGTGGTATAGTATATTAAAACGTTTCTTAGAGTTAGTATTCGTCATAGAAGGAACTCACTGTACAAATTTCATGTTTGTAGCTTCAGCTTTAGTACTTTGTGCTCTGCGATGATCACGACTTATTTAAGAGTGGTCAGTCTAACCTTAATCAAACTTTTTATCAAACCTTATTTGAAATAAGAGAAAATAGAAGTAATAATACTTCGACGAAATATATTAAAATTCCTCGGACTGTATACCAAAATCGACCATTAGGGATATTGGGTTGGCTGCACTGGTATTACCCTTTTAAATTAAGCTAAAACCTTTCTACTAAAAATGGGTTGGCTTCAATTGTGCGATGAAACCGTGAATTGTTTGTAGCTTTAAATAAAACTGGATAAATAACCCGTTAATATCGAGTTTCAAGTAGTAGTTTAATTTTCTTTATAAGGTACATTGCAGATGATTAATTATAACTATATACATGACTATCTTAAATAATCATACTGTCTAAGAATATATATGTACATAAGACTAAAAATAAAGAGTAAAAATAGATACATATGTACAGGTGTGTTTAGGCGTCATAGAATGCCTCCGCATCAATATCATCGGGTAACGTGCCCAGAAGGCTGGCAGCATTGCCACGCTGGATGGCAATGCTGATTCTCTGAGCAAAGAATAAACCAGCCTTCTGGTCACGTGAGACGTCGACTAACCGTTTAGATATTTCTCGGTATAGAGAACGAGCGCTCGGACCCCATGAGCCTAGCGTTTCCACCCCAAACGGCTCAAATACGTAATTAGCTACTAGATTACTGTATTTGCGCCGTTTGAGGGTTTCCGCAGATGCAGCAGCAGCGCCAGCATGACCTCCCGAGCTTGGAACATGTGATGGCGCGAGGGTGTCTACGCAGGTTGCGTCCCACACCAAAGGCCTACCCATTTTCCATGGCAACAGTGACATACCGTCAGGTCTCTTCCCGTCGTCGCGTACCAAACCATTTGGTTCAAGTACAGCTGGTACACCAGACGCGACAAGAGCACGACGGATTATGTCATTTAGGTGAGCATGACGAGGAATCCTACCAGCGCTTCTGCTGCAGGATAGCCCATGGTATCCGAGGCTATCGACGTCTTCTCCACAATGACATCGATGCGAAGAAACACACGGAGCACCTAAACGGAGACAAGTGGCGATACGGAACGTCTCATCGTCCAACATGGTTCCTGTGTTGGACGATGGTAGTGCCTGAAGCCATAGACCGGATTCCCATTCCCCCACAGCCAGCAAACGAGCACGCTCTGTAACATTAAAAGATGTATCCAAAAGAGTTTTCCTCACAATGTTACAAAGCGGCGCGTCCCACTGTCTTTGGGAGAATAGGTTGGTGGGCAAATCAGTGTTTGGACAAGCCATTTTCCAGGCGTTTATAGCTTCGGTTTTGCACAGCACTTCTGAGTTAACTAGTGTAGGTGATAATATTTTCCTAGTTAACTCTTCCGTGCTGTGAACCGAAGACAGGAACGCCGGTAAACTGACACTGGAAATTTTGCGAACGCCGAGCCCACCCAAACGTATGGGTAAAGATGCTTGTAGCCAGGCTCGGTCGTCCAAGTCCACATTTAATATTTTTTTTAAAGTAACTTGTATAATTTGGTCGATTTGTCCTAATAGTGTTATTTTTTTCCAAAGTTGCGATGATCTTAAGGCATGAGTAAATTTTGGGACAAAAAGGCAATATCGAATAATAGTATAAGCCGAATGTATATTAATTTTGAATAGACGATTTGAAATTTCACAAAAATTTTGTATTTTTTCTTCCAAGAAAGAATCAAAAGCTTCTTCAAATACGGGCGAACCTAGGAGGCGAAATGAACTCTTTTCAATAATTTTGATGTTTGGTGCCAAATGATTAAATTTAGATACTATCGAAAGTTTTTTTGTAGAGTCTGTTGTATTTATAAACAACTCACACTTACTAGAATTTAGTTCCAAGCCAATAGAAGCGAATTTATTTTTAATAAAAGCTAAATCTTGTAATACAATGTCTAGATCTCCCCCTAGGGTTCCGTCATCTAAATACCATACATTAAATTTAGAATTTATTTGCCGAATAATGGGTTGTATAGCTAAGCTAAAAATGACTGGTCCAAGAGGGTCACCTTGTTGGCATCCAACTGCAGATTCCAAAAGATTGTCCTGATATAGTAATTTTGTGGGATACCTGTAACATTGCCAAAGATATTTATAAATTTTAGGGGTTTCTAATTTTGCCTGTGCCAACAAAGTGTCCCTATTCACTGAATTGAAGGCGTTTTTCAAGTCAACCTTCAGAATGACCTCCCCATCACCACTTCCAAGATACGTCGAAAGGGCATGTATAGCAGCCTCACAACCTCCCTTTGAACCAAAACCTAGTTGGAGAGGTTGGAATTTATCAGATAGCTCCCTGCTGTAAAATTTACAGCATACCTTAGCTGCTATACGCCGATAAGTGCAACCCACGGCAATGGGACGGATGCCACCATCTCTCTTGTTAAGGGCGCACAGGTTGGCCCCATACAAGATATCAATGATAGCATCGTCCACATTACCGGAGAGCATCATATTTACTAGCGCAGTCAACTCCTTCAGAAGTGTATCGCCAGCAACTCCAGCACTTGCACACACAAGATCTTTTAGATGCTGTGGTGTCAAGGCATCAAGGCCACCTGCCGAGCCACTTCGGAAGGAGCAAACCGCTGCTAAGACGTCCTTGGCCGTGGTGATCAGATGTTCTGATTCACTGTCGGGAGCTTCAGGAAAGGAAAGATCATTAATGGGCGCTGGATGCTTGCTCTTCAGACCCGCAAGCGTATCTGGAGAGCAAGGCGCCACCACATCACTGCTGAATAAGAGTCTAGACGCGCCCCGTATGTCGCCTTCCCTCAATTTGGATTCCACATATTGATACAGAGATTTATGCTTATTTAAAGTGAATTTAGGGTCTAAAGTGTTAGCCGAAATTTGACAATTATATTTAATTTGAGATGTTAATGAATTTTTGCCAGTCTGATTTTTATCAACATGTAGAATCCTATAAGGGAAAGTCAATAATTGCTCCCAGGCCGCTTTTGAGTTCTCCCTTAAGACAAGACCAATGCATTCAGCCAATTTTTTTGACACTGATGGTCTTGCCCCACGGGGAACTCTTTTGACTATAGGAACCGAATGTTTTAATTTAGATAGAGTTTGCCAAAAAGGAATTTGGTTGTTGTCTCCTGATATAGGTGGTGAAGATATTGAAGGGCCAGAAAGCACATTTTGGGATTTATGTACTTTGCCAAAATGTACTTTCAAGCCCCGCTTACCTTTGAAAAAACGGTCCTGAGAACAGTCCGGACAGCGCACCAGACCAGTCAGCGATGTGGTAGGTTGACTGACACTAACTCCCGTATCGCCAGTGTCATAGTAATCTTCCATACACACAATATTTACAGAAATAACACAATAAAAATCCTTACTCTAAGATAATAATATAAACAAACATTGTATCATAAATAATATGTACAAACTGTCAATGTCACTGGAATTTCTTTTAAAAGTGCTATAAACAATAATAATTTGTTTTCAGACTCAATGATAGCTTTTAACCCATTGTCTGCTATGTTCTCACTTCTGTACGCCAACTCACACTCAGCCATGCGTGTGCCAGCCATGCTGCGGCAGTGGGCCTGACGAAGTATCCATTTGTGGGTGGTTTATTGCTTTTATTTGCAGGAACAGATCTTATATTGTAGGCAAAATTTATTATATTTTTTCGAACGTTGACAGCGGGTGCTTCTTAGGTGGGGGGGCTTCTTGGGTTTTAGAGATTTATGATGGTATATGTCTTCCGCTGGTTAGGCAAACTGTGTTCATTATGTTATTAATATTATTAAGTAAATTTTAAGCACGAATAGAAGCCCAATTGATACACTCAATTAATATTGAGTGTATCAACAACTTATGTTGTTTACGTTTTTCTAATGACGAGATGCAACGGATGTAAATACATATACAGGTAAATTCTTTTATTATTCATAAATTTTCTTCTGTTACATTTTTATTTGATTGAGAATTCTAAATATTTTGTTTAATTTCTAATAGAAACAAAACTTAAAAGCTATATCTTCAGTACCTGTAGATTAACACATGTAAGCGCGTTCTGGCGTTTGTTAAAAATCTTCTTCTTATCGGATAAGTGTGTGGTGAACACTTGTGTCAGCGTCTATTTGTTTGGAGGTCTTCATGTAGCTTGTAGGCATGCGACATGACACACTCTTATGTTGTAGCAGTCATCCAAGTACTGACCTCTATAAACGTTGTTGTTTACCGTTGACCTATTTTTATAAAAGTCAAGTCAGACAAAGAAAGATACCATTCAAAAATATGTCTGTTACAAATGATTCATTACTTGTCTTTTGAATCACTAAAGATACGTATTGTCTACGTTTTTGTAAGAGTCTAATATTTAGTAGTAAACTTTTGGTTAGTGTTTTGAAATAGAATAAAACAATTTCGTCACAGCAAGTAAAAGCTACTTTAAGTAACAAGACCCAAAATGTAGAATGAGGTAGCGCTTGAACAAAACCTGATAGACACGTGTTCCATTTGACACCGAGAAACTTAGTACGGCTGTTGTGATCTAATATAAATAAGTTACACCTACAAGTTAATATTAGCATAATATTGTATACATAATGTAAACCATCGAAATTTAATATCTTGAGGTAAAGTGCCGTATTTTGCGAGGTGTATTTTGCGTTATAGGCTGATATCGTGTTTTGGAATATTGTTTATTCGAAGCGAGTTACATTAGATTACTTACCGAAAACGTAGTGAAGCTATTTTTAAGGCTAATATTTCATAAACCTCATAATGTGTGAATATGCCAATGTAGATAAGTACGTGGTACTTTTTGCCCCTTATTATAAGACATGAATTAAGTATCAAATTTGGGTTTAGTTTTATACGAGACTATCTGTGCCCGTGTCTCCGTCCGCGCGGAATTTGTCTTTTCATTAGGCTACAGAATTGATACCCAAAATGTTTTAAGTTGTAGGTATGTAATACCTATCATCATTGTCTTGCCCTGGTCCCAATTTATTTGGGGTCGGCGCAGTATGTCCTTCGCTTCCATACTTCTCTGTCACCAGTCATCCAATCGCTTACCCCTTTCTCTTTCATATCCATCCTCACACAGTCCATCCATCTCTTCCTTGGCCGTCCTCTCCCTTTTCGTCCTTCTACATGGATATCCATCACTTTTTTACCTACATACATCTCATCTCTCCGCATAACATGTCCATACCAGGCCAATCGACTCCCTTTCACCTTTTCAGCTATGGGCGCCACTTTCATACTACCTCTAACGTAATCATTCCTAATTCTGTCCATTCTTGTCACTCCACACATCCATCGTAACATTCTCATCTCTGCCACATGCAATCGTTTCTCATCCATCTTCTTTGTAGCCCAACACTCAGCTCCATACAGTACGACAGGCCTTATAACCGATTTATACATACGGCCCTTTAATTTCACAGGCATTTTGTGGTCGCATATTGTGCCTGAGACCTGTCGCCATTTCATCCATCCTGCGTTGATTCTTTGCCTAACATCCCGATCAATTTCGCCGTCATCTTGCAGGAGTGAACCTAGGTAGCGGAAATCGGAGCATACTGGTAGAGGTGTACCGCCGAGTGTAACCGGTATAGGACTGGAGAGACCGCCAAAGTCACAGAACATATACTCCGTTTTGGTTCTGCTTATTCTCAAGCCTACATTCTCCAGTCTCTGCCGCCACTCCTCCAGCTTGCTCTGCACTGTTGCAGAGTTGTCTGCTCTGATGATATAGCATCCATTATTAACAGGAAGAGGTAGGGGCTAAGGGCCGACCCTTGGTGCAAGCCTACGGCCACATCGAATCTGGCTGTGATACCAGCTGCGGATCAGACCTGCGTTCGGCATTCAGCGTACATGGCTTGAATCAACGTCAGGTATTTCCCAGGCACTCCTTTCTTCGTCAGGGCCCACCACAAGACTTCACGGGGCACTCGATCATATGCCTTTTCAAGGTCGACGAACACCATGTGCAAGTTTTTATGTGCCTCCCTGTATTTTTCGCATATTTGGCGAAGAGCGAAAATGGCATCCACCGTACCTCGACCAGGCATAAAACCGAATTGGTTTCGTGAAATCTCACTCTCGTCACGCAGGCGTCGCTCAATTACTCGCTCCCATACTTTCATAGTATGTGGCATTAACTTTATTCCCCGATAATTGTTGCACTCTTGGATATCACCCTTATTTTTAAAAATGGGCACCAGGTAACTGTTGCACCATTCCTCGGGTATGGTCTCCTCGTGCAACAGCTTATTGAAGAATAAAGTCAGCCACGCCCATCCATCATCTCCTAATGCTTTCCATGCTTCTACTGGTATTCCATCTGGTCCTAACGATTTTCCATTCTTCATTCCACTAACAGCCTTTTTTACCTCGTCCTTATTTATTTCCTTCACTAACCCAATATTCATCACCTCATTCTCAAGTTTTCCGCTCCAATCGTTCTCCTCATTCATTAACTTTTTAAAGTATGTCCTCCATCGTTCTTTTATTCTATCTTCGTCCATAAGAATCGCTCCTGTTTCGTCTTTCATGCACTTAATATGGGATACATCCTTCGCCTTTCTCTGTCTAGCTTTAGCCATGCTGTATAAGTATTTATGACCCTCGGGTTTTTCAAGTAACCCGTACAACTTGTCTAGGGCATTGGATCTAGCAATGGCTACGGCCTTTTTGGCTCTCTTTTTACATTCGTCATATTCCTTCTTCTTACTTTCTTCTAAAGATTCATTTCCTCCTTTCGTCAGCTGCCATTCTTTAAACCTTGCTTTCTTTTCCATAAGTGCATTCTGTACCTCTTTTGTCCACCACCACGTGTCCTTATCTTTCATACGCTTCCCTTTCGACTCTCCTAAAACATCCTTTGCTACACCCTTAATACATTCACTCATCTCTTCCCAAAACTCATTGACACTAATATCATTCATATCGCCCATTCCTAACATTTTACCTACCACTCTATCTCTGAATTTTTCTACACATTCATTCTTCTCTAACATATGCCATCTTATTTTTGGAGTCAGTTGCTGCTTGGTTCTTTTAAAGCTTATTTGAATCTTAAGTTCGACCATCAGGAGCCTGTGCTGCGAGACTAAATCTTCTCCTGGTACCACTTTACAGTTTTTGACCCAGTCGAGTCGATTACGTCTTATTAAGAAATAATCGATCTGGGTCATATGGTGGCCGCTGTTATACGTGATCAGATGTTGTTCTTTTTTTTCGAACCAAGTATTTGCAACTGCTAGGTCAAAAGCGGCAGCAGCTTGAAGAATTGCTTCTCCCTCACAATTTCGGCTGCCGAGTCCCCAACCTCCATGTACTCTTTCATATTCTTCATTTGTTCGTCCCACATGTCCATTAAAATCACCTCCCACAATAATCTCTTCATTCTCCGGTATATTCGTCATCATGCTATCGAAATCCATCCAAAACTTCTCTTTCTCACAATCATCACAGCCTATCTGAGGGGCATACACACTTATCACATTCAGAATAATACCTTGCCACATCACTTTCACAGCAATCAATCTGTCATTAACTCTATTTACACTTGTCACGCTATCTTTCAGATTTTCGTCTAACACAATCCCCACACCATTTCTTTTGCCATCACTTCCACAATAATAAAACTTGTATCCTTCACCGATCTCCCTAGCTTTTGTACCTTTCCATCTTGTTTCCTGCAAACATGCCAAATTTATTCGTCTTCTCTTCAAAACACTAGCTAACTCTCTAGCTCTTCCAGTCATCGTACCTACGTTCCAACTTGCATACCTCACCTTTACGTCACAGGCTTGCTTCTTATGTTGCACTCGCCCGGAGTAGTGCAACAACCCTTGCATATTTCTCGCAGGTGCCGGGTGCTGCCCCTGCGCGTCGCCTGCGGGGAACGCCCTAATCCTATCGCACTCATGTACATACTTGGCCATACTGCAAAAGGTTTTGGCATGAATTTTACCAGCCGGCCGCCTGCCTGACGCCAACCCTCCTTGGGAATGTTGTCGTTATAGAGGAAGGTGATAGGAGATACGGGGTAAATGGATAGGATGGATTGACAAGGAAGAAGGGGGTTGTAGGTTGGGGTACTGTAATCACTGGACGGATATAGGGTAGTGACTACAGTAGCTCGGAGAGCCGGGAGCGCGTACCCGAAGCCCTGTCTAATGATCGGACAGACCAACAGACAGAAGCACCCCCTGACTATGTAATACCTATATTGAATAGAAATATAAAAAATACCTCAAATGACTTTCACTTGTGCATGCGAGTCCACACCGCGAAGTTACCAATCGCGAGTAAAAGATCACAGAATTCCTATGCATGTTCCTTTCCTCATAATCGCGCTCGCATATTTAATGTCAAATGCATAGCGATAATACAATCTCATAGTTATGAACTCTTTAGACAGCCTCTTATTTCATCAGCTCTTGTTTCATATTGTATGGTGGTATAACAGACAGAGCCTAACGAAAAACGCCACGAAAAAGTACTGTTGTACCGCCCAGGGTTCTTCATTTTGCTTGATTTCCTTTGGTTTGCGATCTACATGCTTAGACCGCTTCACGGTTTGCCGTCATATATTCATCTCATATGATAAGATGACAATATCGTTAAATCTTAGCTTTGTCACTGCTTTTAGAGTTATAACAAACAACTGCGTGGTCCAAGTCGATCGGCATTTTAAACATTGTAGGCACTTTTTAGTATTCTTTATTCAAAAATTTCAAAAATCGGAGCCCTGATAGATTCGCCATATCTGTCTGTCTGTCTGTACTTCCGTATGTCACAGCCATCATAAACCGAAACCATTAAGACTACATCATTGAATATTTTTAGAATTATGTATTCTGTGAACCACTGCCCGATTTTTAAACAAACATAAAAAAGGAATGACAATTTAGGGGTCCTCTCCATACATCGAGCTGACGTGAAAATATTTTTACAATATGGCATGTACCTGGCAGGGTACCTGAAATTATCAATTTCTCAAAGTCAATCAAAGATAGACGCTTCCAAAGTGGTTAAATGAGGATCGTTTCCCCGCCCCTCCGTCCTCAAACTTTTGAAGTAATAAAGTGACAAATCTAAAAAAAGATATGCGTTGGATCGTAATAAAAACTTCCAACGAAAATTAGTTTGGACGATATGTGGTCAGTAGTTTTTGGATTCAAAAACCGCAAATAAAACTTGATCGTTAATACAAACACTATGAAAAACAAAGTTATTTGTACCGTTGAAAAAGTGATAGTGGTATACGGTTTAGTGGTATATGGTTAGGTGAAGATAATAGGTATGTTTAGTGTATACCTCTAACACAGAGCCCTACATGGGCGAGTCCAACTCGCTCTTGATTTAATTATTCATCCTTGCAACAATGTGAATGTTTCCTGTCTGTAAATATTAAATCATTGCGTTACTAATTGACTGCGGACAACTTGATACTTGATACTTGATGGCACGGGCTGTTTCCGCAACTCCACGTCTTGGCGTGTATTTTGCGTGCAGGTGGGAATGGTGTCTTCATTCGAGCCACCCCAGCTCTTCGAGGAAGGCCAGCAGACTCTTGATGTGGCCCACTGCCTCCCTCAGGGTGCTGTATCTCGTCAGGTACTGCTGCCTGTACTGTGCGACCTCAGGGCAGTCGAGGAGCAGGTGGGCTGCCGTCTCGTCTGCTGCCATACAGGCCCTGCACAGCGGGCTGTCTGTGATACCTATAGTAAATAGATGTTTATTAAAGAATCCGTGTCCTGTGTAGGCGGCCGTGACTGTCCGCAGTTGTTGTTTGGACAGCCGGAGGATTTGTTTGGCTATCTTACCGTCTACTGCGGGAAGAGCCTCCTTGGCCTGCCTACATGTTTCAATACCAATCCAGGACTGGTTGTGTTGGGTCCTGGTCCTATTCCTTACCAGGTTGCGATAAAAACCAGAAGGGAGGGGAATAATGGGCTCGGGTCCCACCACCTCTAAAGTGGCCCCTCTTCTGGCAAGTACGTCGGCTGCGTCATTCCCTCTTGAGCCACTGTGGCCCTTGATCCATTGCAAGGTTAATTTGTTTTGTTTACCTACCTCTGTTAGTTTCTGGTGGCATTCAAGCGTGAGTGCCCAGGTGATAGTATGGCTTTTGAGGGCTGAGAGGACAGCCTTACTATCTGAGAGGATCCTAATGGATCGTTCCCTTACCTCACGTGCCATGATTGCTGTGGCAGCTAGGATTATGCCAAAACATTCGGCCTGGTAGACCGTGTTGTAGGCTCCCAGCGGTGCTGCGATGTTGATGTTAAGGTCCTCGGAGAATACTCCTGAACCCGTACCTGTATCCGTCTTAGACCCATCTGTGAAGATCGTGAGCTCGTTGTGGCCAACCGCTCCCTCGTGTATTTCTTATCGAAAACAAATTGTTTCGGTATTCGGTCGCCAATGGCTTGTGTGAGAGGAACTTCTTTAAAGAGTGTGTTTAAGTTGCTAGTGTGCGGTGTGTTAGTGTCTTTCCAGAGCTTCAGAGCTCTTAGCCGGATCGCCGTCATCGTTGCTTCCTGTTGTATGAACAGGTGCAATGGAGGCAAGTCCAGCAACACTTCGAGTGCCGCTGTAGGTGTAGTTTTCATGCAGCCCGTGGCCGCTAGGCATGCAAGTCTTTGAAGCTTTTGAAGCTTGTTGGCGGCCGTTGTTAGGTTGGTCCGAGGCCACCACACTACTGCGCCGTAGCTTATCATCGGACGTATTATTGTCTTATAGAGCCATAAGACAATTTTGGGGGATAGGCCCCATCGTTTACCTATCATCTTCTTGCACTGCCAGAAGACGATGCTGGCTTTATTGAGCTTATTTTTCATGTGGCTGTTCCATGTCAATTTGCTGTCAAGAGTGACTCCCAGGTACTTTACCTCGGTGGACAGCTTGAGCTCTGTGTTGAATAGCCTGAGCAGTCGGTAAGTACCCAGCGCGCGTTTGTGTGTGAACATAACTAGTTCGGTCTTGTTCGGGTTTACTGATAATTCGTACTCATTACACCACCACTCTACTATGCGTAGAGCCTGTTGAGTAAGGTCGTACACTGTACTAGTTACCTTACCTGAGGTGAGAATGGTCAGATCATCTTCATATCCTATTGTGTAAAAATATCTCGCGTTGAGTTTGTCTATGAGTTCATTGATGACTAAGTTCCACAATAGCGGGGTGAGTACACCGCCCTGCGGGCAACCTTTAGTTATCAAGGCTGTCTGGGAGTCGCCGTGCAGGCGCACTACTCTTTTGCTGAGCATGTTTTGGATCCACTGTATGAGCATCTGATCCACACCATGTCTGGCTAGGGCGTTGCTTATACTGGAGAAGTTTGTCTTGTCAAAGGCTCCTTCTATGTCAATGTAATGTCAATATGGTGCCCAGACAGATGCTTTTTTGTTGTATAGCAGCTTCTATCTGGTTCACGACCTGATGTAAGGCCGATTCCGTCGATTTCCCTGAGCTGTACATATCTAAGGGCCAGGCTAGCCCTCATGATTGCCAGAAGTCTTTTGCGGACCGGTTCACCCCCCCATTGTAATAACCCAGGGAAGATGCCGTCCAGTCCGGCTGCTTTGAAGGGATGGAAGCTATCGATGGCCCATCGGAGTTTTTCTTCTGTGACCACGGTGTTTGCGTGTCTCCACTCGTGTTCGGTCGCCACTGTTGGTGTATCGTGCCACGTTATTACCGGGGTGAGGACGCAGCCTGGGAAGTGTGTTTCTAGTAGGACGCGTCTTGTCTCCTCCTCCGATGTGGTGTATGTGTTATCCGGTTTACGGAGAGTACCTGGTGCAACCATCGGTTGCTGAGCCAGTAGTTTCCTTACCCGGTTTGCTTGTTGGCAAGATTCAATGCTCCCACAGAATTTTTGCCATCCCATGGTGCGTCTGAATCTGAGGCATTTCTTGTAGCTTGATTTGGCCGCTTTATAAGCGTCCCAATCTGCGTCCGCGCTTGTGTTCATTGCCCTGTTAAGGGCCCTTCTTACCTTCTTGCGCTTGCGTTCAAGCTCAGCGCCCCACCAGGGTTGTTTACCTGGGGTTGAGGGTAGAGTGGTTTCTGGGCATGCTGCGTGGTAGCTGTCTAGCATCGACTGCGTCAGTGTACATACCTGCTCGTCGATCTGTTCATTGTCACCCAGTACCGTCGGCGTAGCAGTAAGGGTAAGTTTCTCTTTAAGTAATTGGACATACTTTGCTTTGTCAGTGTTGTGTGGTTTCCTGCGTGGCTGTGTAGGTTGTATAACGACTTCCATAGAGAAGCTGATCCATCTGTGGTCTGAGCACGATGCCTCTTTCGAGACGTGCCATCCCTTGATGCGTTCAGCCGCTCCTTCTGTTGCGAGAGTTAAGTCGATAATTGTCTGACTACGTCTTGTGACGAAGGTGGGCTCCGTACCTGTGTTTAATAGGGTAAGATTAGTGGTGAATAGGTATTCAACCAGTGATTTACCTCTGTTGTTATTGCAGTTCATGCCCCACATTTGGTGGTGGGCATTGGAGTCCGTTCCTATTACGACCTCCGTTTTGGTTCTCTCGCACTGGTTAACCAGACGCGTGAGGTCGAACGGTGGCGGGTCTTCGGCCTCGGGCATGTAGACCGATGCGAAAACAACCGCTATACTCCTTGGCTGCTGTGTTATTTCAATTTGTATCGCTGTGATGTCTCTGGAACAGAACTCCGTTAGAACTTGGGCTCTGATGTTTTTAGTTGTCAGTATGCAGGTTCTTGGATGTGTGTGGTCAGTTGTAGAATAAATCTTACCTCCCAGGCTGGAGAGGCCTCTGATGAGGCTACCCCTTATCCAAGGTTCCTGGATGAGCACGATGGCTGATTGTTGGACCTCCATCCATTTGCGCAGTTGCGCAGTGGCCGTTTGGCTGTGATGGAGGTTGATTTGGAGGCAACTGACGTCACTAGGCAGAGGGTTCATCTTTGGTTGATGTCCCCACCTCCCCGACCGTCAGCTGCGTTAGGCCGGCCAGGATGTCGCCAGCCTCCACCCCGTCGTCCCACCGCACCGTGCTCAGGAGCAGGCTCTCATCTTCCGAGTTACCCTCGGCTGACGGGCCAGCCCCCGAGCCAGACGCGGCCGGCTCTGACGGGCCGGGTTCTGCGTCGCACCCTGGCTTGGTGTTTGAGTCCTGCTTGACTCGTGTGGAGTTGTCGTCCGGAGGATGGTCGACAAACTTACCTGAGGGGTCCCAGAACCTGACGTAGACGGCACCTACCCCCAACGCGAGGCGGCGCTCGTTTTTCATCAGGATCGGGACCTGTTCTACTGGGACGCCCACTACTAGGAACCACCCACCTGACTGTCTTTCAGAGTGCAGCATCGACCATTTGTCAACCTCCAACCAGGGGTTCTGAAACTCCAGAGCGCGACCCACGTCGCGCACGTCGTCCAAGACCCCCTGTTCGTCGGGTACGACAATGCCGCACCACTGCGGACAACGTGCAGCCTATTGGTTGCAAAAAGGCAAATTTTCTTATTTTTTTAATTTTAAGATGGACGAAAAGGATTTCTCAAGGTTCTCATAGAATTGGGAATAAATTGTAAAATTAATAAAAATGAGCGGGTACCGCTGCGATCATCCTCTAGTTCCTGATGAAGCAACAGCAAGCGCAATCTTACTTTAGCTTCGTTCCTTTGCCGAAATCACCTTGCTAGTAAAAGTCTTCCCTTTCCACCTAGAGCATCTACAATTAGTATTTTCCAAAATCACTATTTCGGGGAGATGGGCCTCGTTAGCTTTGGTCGGCAACCCGTCTAGGAGAAGGAAAACTCCGAAATTAAACCACTCTCTTTTGGGGAGATGGGCCTCGTCAGCTTTGGATAGCAACCCGTCTAGGAGAAGGAACACTCCGAAATTAAACCAAAATTCAGGGAGCATCCCCGATAACAAACCCCAATCCAAGGTGTCAACCGACCCGTGCCGAGGGATTCGAGGCCAGAGGGCAAGCTGGTCGCAAACTGAGAAGAGTGCCTGTGTTGGTGGTCACAAGGCACAGCTGTGATTCTACCTTATCCCCGTAAAGGCCTCTGCGGGGATGGACATTTGAAATCCCTAATGCTCGTGGGAACGCAATGGGAACTAAAAAATATATTTCTCCATACGGCGGCGACGCGGTTCGCAACCCATCACGTTTCGTTTCCCGCGAGGGCGAAAAGCAGCCTACGAAAAGCCGGTTTGCAACATTAAATGTTGGAGGAGGAATGGACGGCAAATTGAATGAAGTATGTCAGATGATGAATGACAGAAGGATTGATGTTCTTTGTGTGAATGAGAGAAAAAGGAAAGGTTGTAGCACCACCAAGCATGACAGTTACACGGCGTATTGCTCTGGAGTAGACAGTACCACCAGAGCCTGCAAGGGCGTTGGTGTAATACTGTCAGCGCGTATGAATGAGTGCGTTAAGGAATTTGAATGTGTAAATGCTAGGTTAATATGGAAGAGAATGAAAGTAGGACTTACTCGTCTCTTTATTGTAGGGGTTTACGCCCCAGTCAATATAGTAGCGGGTATGACACAGCAAGAACAAGACGAAAGGCAGGAGTTTTAGGAGAGTTTAAGAAATATTTTGAGGGAATGTAAGGATAACGAAAGATTGATCTTGTAAGGGGATTTCAATTGATGGGTGGGAGTAAAACGACATGGATTTGAAAGGGTTTTAGGTGGATTTGGTGATGAGAGTGTGAATGAAAATGGAAAAGTATTGCTTGAGATTTGTTTAGAGTGGAGCCTTTGTGTGACAAACACCATGTTTGATCACAAAAGGATACACATATATATGCGGGAGGCTAAAAATGTTAGAAGAAGTATGATTGATTTTGTAATTGTAGATGAACGATTGAGAAAGAATGTATTGGATACTAGGGTGTATCGAGGGATCGGCATCCACACAGAGGGAGCCGGATAAGTGGGCTCTTTAAAGGATGGCGACACCGAAAACATAATGAAAATAGGGTCTTGGAAAGAATAAAAGTAGAAAATCTGCAAGAGAAAGATGTGAAAGAAAAGTATAAACGAAGATTGATAGCAAGATTTGAGAGGTTCGATGGCATAAATGATATGGAAGAATTATGGTATTCCTTTAAAGAAGAGGTAGTATGTGTAGCGTCTGAAGTATGTGGTGTGATCAAGAGAAGGAAACTACGAAAGGTTAAGTATACATGGTGGGACAAGGATGTACAATCAGCAGTATCAGAGAAAAAGAAAGCGTAGTTAGATTGGTTGGCTGCCAGAGCAAATGAAAGAATGGGAAAGGCAACGAGTGATGACATAGATGAAGCAAAAAAGGAGTTTGTTAGGTCTAAAAGAATAGTGAAAGAAATTGTAAAAAGGAAGAAAGAGGAAAAGAATGATGAGTTTGATAGCAGATTATCTGAAGATTTCCGAAGAAACAATAAGTTTTTCTGGAAATCCGTTCGTGCAGTTCGAGGAAGAACTCAATCCTCAGAATACACGTCAATCAGAGACAAGAATGGAAAGATACTGAATGGTGAATCATGCGTGCTGAAGAGATGGAAGGAGTATTTTGAAGGTTTATTTTAAAGACCGGCGATAGAGACATCGATCGCCGAAATGAATGGTTATAATAGCAATAATGAAAGTGATATTGGCGTATATGAGATTATGAAAGCGCTGGGAAGAATGAAATTAGGTAAGGCTGCAGGATATGATAAGATTACAGTTGAAATACTGAAGGCGAGTGAATACTCGAGCGAGTTTCTTAGTTCGACCCAAGATAAAAACAAATGTCGGTAAATCAATGTTTACCTATGCCGGCGCTGAACTTTATAATAAACTACCGTCAATTATTAAAAATGTCAGCTCTTTTAATATGTTCAAATCAAAACTTGCGCAGTATGTAATTGAAAAATATTAATATTATACTTAAATTATTGTCCAATACTATCTGTCAAGTGCATTTGAAGGTATTAAAAGTGTGTGTATGTGTAAAAACTGTGAAGAATGTGAACGATGGTGATATCACCCTACAATGTAATATTTAAGTTCTCATGTAAGTGACTTTGTCTTTTTTGAGAATAAATATTCTTTAAACCGAAGGCTGGACTGGGCATCATAGTTGGTCAGCTGCAGCGCTTGTTTAACTTGTATTGGAGCACCGGCCGAGTACCTAACGACTGGACTACAGCTGTAGTTGTGCCTCTTAATAAGGGAAAAGGCTCGCAACAAGACTGCAAGAACTATAGAGGCATAGCCTTCTCAGCATTGTTGGAAAATTGTATGCTAAGGTACTGATTGAAAGAGTTATGGAAGTAACCGACAAGAAAATACGGGATGTACAAGCGGGATTCCGAAAGGGTATGGGGTGCACGGATCAAGTATTTTCCTTGCGGTGCATAGCCGAGAAATTTTTGGCCAAAGGTCAAAAGGTCTATTGCGCATTCGTGGATTTGGAAAAGGCTAACGATAAAGTGGTGATGAATGAAATGTGGTCAGTACTGTCGATGTATGGGGTGAACAGCAGCCTCATTCAAGCTCTGAAATCCCTTTATGAAGATTCCAGAGCTTGTGTGAGGATAAACGGCTCGTACACTGACTGGTTTACCATCGAGACAGGTGTTAGACAGTGATGTGTAGCGTCGCCGTGGCTGTTCAACCTCTTCATGGACAGTTGTTTGCAAGATTTGAAACATAGTGATTGTGGATTAAGGATGAATGGGTTACTCGTCAAATGCCTCCTTTATGCTGATGATCGGTAATACTTGCGTCATCAGCGGAGGAGTTGCAGGAGATGGTAACAATCATGCATGGTGCTTTAGGGAGGAAAGGAATGAAAGTGAATGTGAGCAAGACGAAAGTTATGGTTTTTGAAAAGGAGGAATGTGTTACGGCTTGTAATGTTATGATTGATGGACAACGAGTGGAACAAGTGAATGATTTCGTGTATTTAGGTACGCTGTTTACTAGGAATGGTAAGAATGTAAAAGATATTGAAAGAAGAGTTAATGCAGGTAATAGGGTGAATGGATCTTTGACGGCTTTTATGAACAGTCATAACCTATCCATAAAGGCACGTTTGGTTGTGCATAGAGGGGTGTTGGTACCTACACTTATGTATGGTAGTGAAAGTTGGGTATGGCAGAAGAGTCATGAAAGTAGAATAAATGCTGTAGAAATGAGAGGACTGAGAAGTATGTGTGGTGTGTCTTTGACTGACAGAGTAAAGAATTGTTTGATAAGAGAGTGTTGTGGGGTAAAAGAAGATGTAGTGACAAGCATCGAGAAAGGTATGCTTATGTGGTTTGGGCACGTGGAGAAGATGGATGACAAAAGACTGATCAAGTAGATATATAAGGCAAGTGTAGATGGGACAGGACGAAGGGGAAGACCTAGGCGGACGTTCTCTGACCAGATTGGAGATATCCTGAAAACAGGGCAGGTTAGAAGTACCCTGAACAGAAGAGCATGCATGAGGAATCTGATGGGAGTGAATGAAGCAAGAGAGATATGTCAGGATCGTTGCAAATGGCGTGCCGTAGTCTCTGCCTACCCCTCCGGGAAACAGGCGTGAGTCTATGTATGTATGTATGTACTATCCACGCTACGACACACACGATCATAATTATATTAAACGCTGTTCTTCAGTAAGTCTCGAGACATCATTTTGCAGGCTTTCAGCTAGTTCTAATGGGTAATAGTTTATTTCGTGTATGGCGTAATCTTTATTCATACGTGTCAGGCAGGCCATATTGAGAAATATGATAGATATACCTATGTCTACTGTCAAGCAACGGTTTATCAGATTGCTGTGGGAACCTTAAAATGTCCTCGGCCAATTTGTCTTCATATTTATGCCACAAATGTGCAGCATCTCAAACCCATGCCGTAATCATTGAGGACTTTAAATTATATCCAGTTAAAAGAAATGACTCGCCACTCTTCGACCTTTTTACATATTATACATGTGCGAATACGTCCAGCCTAAGCTGCACCCCATTTAAATCATACAGATTTAAGTTCAATTTAAATTGCTAGATCAAAATGTTCGAAAATATCCTACTTATATAGGCTTAAAAACTACGAGTAATGCACAATCGGCGGCCTTATCGCTAAGTGCGATCTCTTCCAGGCAACCTTTGGATGGACAGGAATGATGTTAGCGTTTTATGAGGCGATGGTGTAGTTAATAAGTAGAATTCGCAATAAAAAAATATTTACATAATATACATACATTTACATATCACATATAAGTACTTACACATACATAGATTAAGTATATACATGATACATACATACAATATAAATTATATATTAATATATATATATATATATATATATATATATATATATATATATATATATATATATATATAAGAAACATGATAGATACATTGTAATACATACCTAGAACTCGAGTAAAAGTAAACTACATAAATAAATTTAAATACGTTAAGAATTTAAGTAGTGTTTGTATAACAAATTTTTAAAAATAGTCAATGATGTTGCTCTTTGAATTTGTAATGGCAATGCATTCCACAGACGCACTGCCTGAACAGAAAAGGATTTATCAAAATAATTTGTGGAATGCCTTGGCATCTCCAGAGTCAGATCCTCAGACGACCTCAAAGACCTTATATGTGTGTCATGAAGGAACTTGAAACGTTCTTTGAGATAGGAGGGAGTACAAGGATTAAATAGAACATTATATAATAATGTAAGAATGTGAGTATTCCTGCGAAGACGAATTGGGAGCCACTTGAGTTTGTTGCGAAAATCTGAAACGTGATCATATTTGCGCAGACCAAATATAAATCTTATGCAAAAGTTTTGGAGACGCTCAAGTTTATCCATCTGCTCCTCTGTGGGGTCAAGATAGCTGACATCAGCATAGTCAATTATGGGCAGAAGCAAAGACTGGGCGAGCGCAATTTTAGTAGCAGTTGGAAGGAAGTTGCGTAACCTACGCAACGAACCTGCCGATGCAAAAAGCTTGCGACTTGTCTCTTGCACTTGAGATTTCCAGGACAAATTTTCATCCAAAGTGATCCCCAAGTTTTTCACCGTTTTACTGAAAAGGAGATTTTGTCCATCAAAATAGATTTGTGGCAGATCGGACCAACTGATTTTTGAGACCAGTTTGGGGCTGCCTATAATAATTAGCTGTGTTTTTCTGGTATTTATTATGAGTCCGTATTTCTTGGTCCACTCACAGATTCTGGCCAGGTCTGCGTTAATAGTATTGCAAGCTTCTGCCAGTTTATTTAAAGGGGCTTGCGTATAATATATTATGTTTCAACCAAAGAGTTACTTTAATAGAACAAATTTTAACCGAACAAATGCATCCTAATGTTTAATTTGACATATCTTTTTTATTTTTGAGCCGATTCGTATAAAACAAACAATAAATGTTAAGTGGAGTTTACTACAATACATCAGTGAAAACCGCATTCCAATTCCATTAGCCGTTTCTGAAATTAGCGTGCACAAACGGACAAAAATTGGAATAATGATATTTTTGGCTTCTCTTCTTTAATATGGACCACTTAAAATAGATTTCTCCCGAATATCTTCCATGTACAGACATCGATCACCTACAGATTTATTATATGCATTGATAGATGGCCGTTTCGCGCGTTAAACAAAAATCAACCGTATAGCCGTACCCATACTGGCGCGGCGAGATTTCTATAATTAATTTTGAATACGGGCGTTTGATAAAGATATATCCATGTGAAATACAATATATTTCTGTATTTAATACACTTTGAAGAAATGCCTAGCGATTAAACAGGTTATTGTGGCTAATTTATAAAAGATAGATATATTTTATACTATTAAGAACTTTTTTGTAGATCTTTTGAAGACCATCATCTTTGTTATACATACTTTTGGTATATGATCAACGTATGCGAGGATAAGGGCTCGAAAGCGCTTTTTCATCCGACTTGCTTCAAATTTATCATCACTGCTCAGCTCCTATGTGCGTTAGCGTTATGTTATATAGCCTATAACCTGCCTAGAATCCTGGACTACAATCGTACCAAGTTTGATTAAAATCCCTTCGGTAGTTTTTGACCCATGCGTGCACATACAGACAGACAGATAGACAAAAAAATTACTGATTGTATTTTTGGCATCAGTATCGATCCCCATTCATCCTCCAATATTAATTTTGAATAAACAGGGTGTAAAAGGACCTATAACAAAAACTGAAATCCCATGTTGTACCAATCACTACAAACATTTTTTACTTCGGCACCATACCTGGGAAATTACTGGTTCAGGAGATATTGAGGTTCAAAGTTAGTATGGAATTTTTCTAATTAAGTACAAAATCGATACATTTACCCCGCCAATATGTTATTTATGTGCCCTATAACCCCATGGATAAGTGGGTATTTCGAGCATTGCACGCGCGCGCTTTTAATTGCGAATAAACAAATGTGAAAACTTAAAAAAAGACGTTTCTCAGGTATTATTTTTGGTTAGCATAACTTGGCATGATGTCCACAACGAGTAGACTTCGGCTTGGTGTTGGGTCTTGTGAAACCCTGTATATTCAATGTACAGAATAGAGATCTCTACTGTTTTATTATAAGTAAGATAAGATATTATAAGTATAAATATAGATAAATATTTGTACCTATTAAACTGATGTTGGATTATATAGTGGAGAATATGTCCCTAAAATTCGTTAGAATGTTAAATATATTTAAATTAAGGCTTTCTTTGACAGATAGTCTAAAGTAATTTATATTTAGTACTTAGTGTTATGTTAAATTTTGTCATGGTTGTGTTATAAAAATATGGCAAATATATCCGGTCACAATTAACACACCTGCACTATTGGTTTTCCTTGACAAGGCCATGTCAAATTAGGCCAACGCCGCGCCGTAATTTTCGGTAATAATTTAACTAAAATATTAATGTTTTGTAGTCGATATTATTAAAGTTTCATAAGGTGTCGTGCCCTTAAATTGGTAATAAATAAAAGTTATGATAAATACGTTATATGGTTCCTTACAGGCATCCGCACCATTTTCGATGGTTCCCGTCCCTTAGGCGAGCGTGTGGTAGATGTGAAAATACGTTGCATAGAGTGTTCGGTACCAAGATACGAACCCTTAGTACCGGACAAGTACTATCGGGTTATTACTAATGACTTCGTAGGAACTGGCGGAGGAGACTACACGGTGAGTTCAAAAACTGTTGAATTTTGTCGACTATTTCTGGCCAGTATCTTGTATGAAATATCCGAAATATCCGGCGCCGATGAGCACGTGAAAAAAGAGTAATGAATGTAGAGGAAGCGCGTGAGGTGTGTAACGGCCCGGCCACGGCGCACAGCGGCGGCGGCAGCGGCGAGCGTTTTCGATGTACATGGCGCGTTTACTCTAACGCGTCATCGGCCGCCGCGGCGGAGTAAAGCGCGCGATGTACATCGAAAACGCTCGCCGCTGCCGCCGCCGCTGTGCGCCGTGGCCGGGCCGTAAGGATAGAAGCAAGTGGCTTCCTTTATCTCTGCCTTTCCCGACGGAAAAAAAGGCGTGAGTACATGTATTTTTTGTGAGCGTGAAAAGTCACTTTCTGGAACACCGAAACCCAAAAATACACTATCGGGGATAGCCCAAAACAATATGATTACCATTTAGCACCCCTCAAAATAGAAAATAGAGTTTTACAAAGCTTATTTACAATAGCTAAAACCATTCGTTTGATACTTATTTATGTCTAGGTTATTTTCGGCAGTCTATAAGGACACGTTTGTCTTTCATTTATTTACAAAGTACGAAACACTTCAAAGGTGTTCATAAACAGCAATTTATTTTGGGCACTTTTGTACATATTTAATGCATACTGTTTTTGGGACTGGATGATAAGTATCTCTAGATGTTAGCAGACAGAATTAATACACACTGAACAGTCTCAAACTAAGCGGAGCTTGTACTATGTGTACTAGACAATGGATTGACATTATATATACGCATTTTTATTACTAAGTTGTTTATTATATGTTTTGTTTACAATATTAGCTCTACTATAATAACTTTCGGTTTTCAGATGCTGAGTGACAATCGCATCAATGTTGAAGTAGTAGGGGTAGATTATGATATATTAATGGACTACATAAGAGTGCATTCACCGGTGCTTGCTGAAACTGATGGCCGCGTGACGATTTCAAATCCTTGCATTTTATAGATACTTTTTGGGAAAGTTATATTTTAGCACAGCATTTGAGCATTTTTTTATGTTTTTATTAAATATTGATTTTTAAGAGTTCGTTTTATTGTCTTCTAAAAAGATTTCTAGAAAACTAAAAATTGCTATCTGTATGCCTGTTGTATCCATCAATACTGCCGACTTATGTAAAAAGTCTTCATCATCGTTATCAGCCTAGCGCTATCCCGGTTGCGATTTAAGGCCGTCGTCTTGGAGTTCGTAGTCGCTATATTATCATAAAAGTTAAATAACGAAAAATAAGATAGTCACGGCCAAAGGAACGATCGTCTTATTGAAAAGTTATTCTCATATAATAATGGAGTACCAAAACCTTTTCACATTCAAAAACTACTCTCTAGAAAATTAACCGATAATTTTAGCTGCTTTATACGAGAGACCAGATCTTTCACGTCATGTAATATGCTAAACGGTTTTCATTCACATACTGCTTTTTATACGACGACTAGACGATGCCCGCGGTTATACCCGCGGTATTTAAGGCTACTGCTCTGCTCCCGTTGCTCATAGCGTGATGTTATATAGCCTATAGCCTTTCTCAATAAATAGGCTATCTAACACTGAAAGAATTTTTCAAATCGGACCAGTAGTTCCTGAGATTAGCGCGTTCAACCAAACAAACAAACAAACTCTTCAGCTTTATATATTAGTACTAGCTGACCCAGCGAACTCCGTATCGCCTTTTTAAGAGTTTTTATTTAATTCTCTTTTTCCAAGCCCCTTTTTCAAAGTTACCATTGACTTAGCGCTTAATCTCTTATCATTGCAGAGTCTATAAATGATGAACAAACAAACATAGATTTTTATATAATATTGAATTCCCCGTTCCTTAAAATATCGGAGACGATACCCATATCTTTGATTTCCTATCCGCCATCTTTGATCACGAAATAGATGTTGTATTTGGATTCTCCATCCCTTAAATCATCAGAGACGATATCCATATTGATTTGTTAAAATTTTTCCATCCACCATCTTTGATTTCCCATCCATCATCTTGAATCACGAAACAGATGTTGTATTTAGATTCCCCATCCCTTTTAACATCGCCGACGATACCAATATTGATTATTTTAAATTTTCCCATCCGCCATCTTTGATTACCCATCCGCCATCTTTGATCACGAAATAGATGTTGTATTTCGATTTCCCACCCCTTAAAATATCGAAGGCGATTCCCATATTGATTTTTAAAATTTTCTCATCCGCCATATTTGATTTCCCGTCCAGTTTCCCGCTGGCCCCTAAAAGTTGTGGCGCAATTTTATATAGCCTATAGCCTTTCGGAATAATTGGGCTATCATAGGCAATAACAATTTATAAAATCCGACTGCTAGTTCCTGAGATTAGCCGACATTATCTTTTAGCCTTTTGCCCTGCCCCAAAGGGTCGAAGCGTTATGTCATTTAGCCTATATTTCCTGAGATTAGCCCATTAGTTCCTGAGATTAGCGCGTTCAAACAAATAAACAAACAAACAAACTCTTCCGCTTTATTATATTAGTACAGATAAGATAGAACGTCGCAAAAATGTTTAAGCCAGGTTTACATTATTTTACACAGGCTTTCAAACCATGCTTAGTTATTTTGTGTAATATTACCTATTATGTGGTATTTAGAAATGCATATTATCAGTTAATTTAATTTTTGCATAGGCTTTCAAACCATGCTTAGTTATTTTGTGTAATATTATTATGTGGTATTTACAAATGCATATTATCATTTAGTTTAATTTTTGAGGTAAAAGTGGTATAGAAAAATTAAGTAACACCGCGATGATGGAAAAGATTCCTGGAAAGATAGGACACAAATTCTATGATAATGAATCCTTTATTGGGTGGAATATTATTATTTGACTCGATGATAGTCAAGTCACAACGAATTGTATCAGAACCGTATAATAACCACAATAATATAATATATTATACACGCGTGCCTTTAATTTGCTTCTTACGCTTAATAGTTTTGGTTGTAGCTTGTCTGTCAGTCAGTACCTAACTCAAGAAGTTTATATACAGATACCTAGTAAATGGTTGCCTCGCCTGCTTTATTTAAACCCATCAACACAAAAAATAAAACATTCGCATGGCAGCTATTTTAAAACAGACAATAGCGTACTGCTAAAACCAAACGTATTTTGTAGCCACAACCCTTCCCGGCACATGTTACGCTGTCACCCTTATCTATTTCGATTACGTGTCCACTACGCCGAAGGCAGTTTGAATCTGCCAAATTTCAGGTAGATGCAATACACACATTTACAGGGAAATAATTTTAACTAACCGTGCATCGGTGGATAAATTATGAGGAAATTTGAGACAAAGGAAGGGATTTTGTAATATCGAAACTAATAACAGAAGAGAAACAAGCATGAGACAGAATTAACTTTAAATTATTTTGATTAAATTCAAACCTTATAAGGAATGTTAAAATATCAATGGTGACAAATTGACGTCAATCAACAAAATTTTATAGCAAACTAGACTTTGCCGGTGGCTGGCAAGGCAAGCGGACCCCGGGCGCCAAGGCCAGGGCCTTGAATCGAAACCGGGATATTGCTAAAGTGATGATGGTGACTTTGCTGGTGGCTTTACAAAAGGGAATTTCCAAAAATTCTTGCTTAGTAGTTATTCTTGCCTACGTACTACACTTCCCAAGGAACTTCTTTTCCAAATTTCACAAGTACTATATATACAGATAAAATATATTGATTGAATATCATGAGCTGTTAAAATATCCGGCAATGAATAAAATCGTAAATTGTTGAAGAGCCGTTAACTACCAAGTCCGTTTTCCAATGGCTTATGGTTCATTAAAATAAGACTTATTTATGCTCCAATCTCTAACCTTTGTGGTGGACTTATATATATTGATAAATATTTAACTAAATAAAGATAAAAAGATACTTATTGCCACAAAAGAAGACGTAATTAAACGTTTCATATAATCGTGCAAATAAATAACTCTTCTAAATGCAGTACATGTTTGTACTATATTTAGTAGAGTTACTTAGTATAGCTACTAATAATAAAACTTCATTATTACATAATTCGTGTCTAATTGTTCCAAAAACCAGGTGTTTCAAGCTATGTAATGCTCTGAGATTGTCTATTAGTGTGGAGACACACTACTATTGTCATCACCATCGCTTAAGGGCTATCTCGATATTATCCAAGTTTATCACCTTGCCCAACGTCAGTTTTCTAGTGTAAACAGATTCGACAGAATGTGATATTTTCTCCAGAACCCTTTGACCTCCGCAACCAGAAGAATGATGTGTTCTGTAGTTTAGACCAAAGTCAGTTTATTAACACATATTCTGACTATATAACATTCAAATATCTTTAGACAACCAGGGCCGAAGGTTTAATGGCCATGAAGCTAGTGATAAGACTAAATTGATTCGCAAATAGCTAAACCTGTGGTGCATACCGTATATTGAAGCCCAATACCATCTGCATGGCAGTCTGTTCATATCTCCACTAGGGTTTACTTGCTTACTTTTATATCAATAAGAAAACAAAACAAATAAAACCAATCACAAACTTCTTTTATTTCTCTATCTATCTATTTGCAACCACACGCCTTGAAACAAAACCTTTTTGCAAAACTACACAATATTTAAGTCCAGGACACCACTTCAACCGCTAGTTACAAAGATGCAATGTTCCATGAAATTGCACCGAGCTGGCCTTTGAAAACATTCAGCTGTTATGTATGGAGTCCGTCTTTAAATAATGTTCTGTTGTCTGAAAAAGTAATTGCTGCTTAGTTCATACTAATTGTAATCTAGGATTTGCTTTGTGGAGCTTGAGAAGCGTTAATGATGTATTCCGTTTATTAGTTGCGGTTTGAATGGAATTCGTAGAAGAATGTTGAATCCTGGTTCTGTTCCTTTTTCTTAGTTTTATTAGTTTTGAGGCTTTTGAAAAAGAGCTACAGTTTCCCATTTCGTCTTTAAAGGTAATACTTCAGGTATTATGAGTCTTTCTATGTCCCTAGAGAAAGGATTCCTGCCATTAGAAATGCTTTATGATTCATCATATTTGTGTTGTTAGAATAAAAACTTTAGAGCATAGACTAATGATTGGTCTCGCTCTGCTCTACTAGACGGAGCCCTCATACTTGTAAAATGAGGCAGAAAAAACCATGCCAGCTGGCATGGTTTGAGGCTGTCACACTGACAGCCGTGTGTCAGGTGCATATATCCACCAAATGAATTATGCAAATAATTCGCTGTACAATGCCAAGTTGCGCTTTTATCCCGTGTAAAAATAAGTCAGCAAGCAATAAGAAGGACTCGGGGATCACATACCATCTGTAACATAACAATAAATTTGAAATTTCACCCTAAAATTACATTAAACCAAAAAAATCATTCAGTGTTGCTGCGCGTAGAAGAACAATTTCCTCGTAGTTGAGATTTTTATAATATAAATGTATTGTTATTGTATTTTATAATATAATCTATTGCATTTATCTAACCTTATTATTTATTTAACATATTTATGTATTGTTTAATGTTTAAATTAGTAATTTATATACTTAAAGTGTTGAAGTAAATATATAAGGCACTCATCTTGAACGAATGTGAGCTCATATTGTTTTACAAAGTAACAGTACTGATAGGTCGCACATGCGTTTGGACTTCATTTTAAGCAATAAAGATAAGATAAGGTTCCTTAAAAGTAATTTAAAATCTTTCAACACAATTTAGTACCTAGAACAAATTTTATCTATTTTAATTATTAGTAAAAAAATCTAAAAAAGTTCAACGGTTTACGCAGTATCTTCTCGTGGTTACAGAATAAATATCTTTTGGGCCTCACATTCAGCTACTCATTACACGTAGATGCTATTAGAATAATTAGGTATATACATATCGCAGTCATTCACCATCATCATCGTCCTAGCGTTATTCCAGTTGCATCCAAGACCTTGCGACTTGCCTGGAGTCCGCTTACATACTAGTCCTACCAGATATGACAGAATATCTGCTTTTCCACAGAGCGGCTGCCGTCTGACTCCGTAACCCAAAGGGATAGCGATATTCCATGGGTTTAGACCAGTATCAGTTTGTTTGAGGGGACTGACTCCCCGTAAAGAATTTCAAAGATCTTAATGAAAGCCGGGACTGACGGTTTAACATGCTCTCCGAGGCACAGGGCAAGCGATCATTAGCAATTTAATAGGCACATATCTTTGAAAAGACAATGGTGCACGCGGACACGCCGTAGATTCAAAGTTGAAACCGTCTACATGACAGTCTGTTAATATTGTCTATCCTTACTTGTGAGTTTTGGTGTCTACATGACTATTAACAGTAAATAAACCTTAGTAAAACTTAAAAGGAGAAATTGGTATTCGTACCTACTAAATACTGTGAAACTAACAATTGACGGCTAGAATGGAAATATAATGCACTATTTTCTAAGTAACTTATAACCTACAAGATTATTCTGAATACGTAATAATTTGTAAATATCATATGTAATAACCTATTTGGATACAACCAAAGCATTGGATAAGATACCCACCATTTTTTCGATGATGAAACCTGCGCCTAACCCATACACGAATAAATTTATGCTTTTAAATAATTGTAAATTTTGTACCTACATTTATAACTAGTTACTTATCCAATAGACCACAGTATAAAATATTTTCCTATTAACTCGGGTAACTGTTGAGAAGCTGACAACACAATTCTTCACGCATGCGTCTTGATGCTTTTGATTGACACACACTGTCATAATGAGTTGCCTCACTTATGGACCTATTTTTCTTAGGCAGTGCGGTGTCTAGTATAGCGAAGCGATACCAATCATTTGTCTAAGCTTTAGAGTTAGTTTACGATTGCTTTCTCTGAATGACTAGTAGGCTAATAAAGGCTTACACGTATTGAAATAATACACTAGTATTTTGGTTGTCATTCAGGCTTGGACATATTTATTGTGAAAATGCTTAAATGCGTGCTTCCATAATTTCAACTTCTGCTTGGAACTCAATTTTGAGCAGCCATTTTAAGAGACAATCTAAAGCGACATGCAGGAAACCACATCACACAGACGTATATTATGTGTGCGTATGTACGTATGCAGTATCCAATTACAACCGCCGACATGCACGCACCACTTACATGAATGAAACAATTAAAGACATTGCTACTGGTTACGCTGATTGGGGTTATATAGGTACTCATACTAAAAGATAGTCATTTAAATGGATCGGAATGGTGTAAAACTGGCTCATGCGCTGCTAATATAGCAACGTAAAAAATTTTAACCACCTGCTGTGGTCGACCGATTTATATATTTAAGGGTTATTTTGATTTTGGTCTGGGATAGATGCTAACATTGTCTAGCAAATTATAATTACAGCTACTTGTCCAAACAAAATATTCCTCAATTTTGCAGTAAATCTAAAGCCAGAAAACAACTTATTTGATTGCTATTTTAAATTGAATCTAATTTTATAAAATGCGATGCGATATCTACCAAATCTAAATCTCAATTAATTCATAGCGTCGCCTTCGAAAAGGCTCCTGCATCCGTTTTACATTAATTGCCTTCCAATCAGGAAATAACTGTTAAACTGTTTGTGTCTTGTGTAATTACTTCATTAAGATCTGCTTATGCTGAATAAGTAAAAGTTGATTGGAAGATATAATAACTAATACTTGAAAGGGGATATTTCTATTTCTTTCTTGTTGGATTATGTTGTGATTGGGTTTTTCGCAAAATATATCAAATGACTAAATGAAAGGGCTTATGTTAATAACCAGAGATAGTAACAAATAACAGACAACAATAGTAAATGATCACCAAAACAAAATCGGCATTTTAATGTAAAATTATAACGTTTTAACATTTCGCTATACTATTTAAGCAAAATGACTCTTTTTTTTTTTTTTTTTTTTGGTATCGGGTTGGAAAATCCTCATGGAGTCCCTCCGCCCCGGGGGGGAAGGACGAAGGGGACTGTCAGACTCTTACTGACTAAAAACCAACCCGTGCTCCTCATGTACCCATGTGTCGGAGGGTAGGGTTTCACCAAAGCATTCCTCGCTACCCCCCGACGGGTATTGGCCCACCAGATGATCAGGCGGGCCCCGAACGAAACCCCCTTGGCGGCGGATGAAGGTGTTGGGCTCCGCCGCCAAAACACCCAGCGGCCGCAGAGGATAGGGAGGACGGCAACGCAACACCGCATCTCCTCTTCCTCTGCGGCCCCACCGCGACGCAACGTTGGTGCGCCCCCATTTGGTCGCGGGAGATAGGGCGCGGGGCAACGCAACACCCACACGCCTCTCCTCCCGCGACCGCACCCGACTGCGAGGGACAGACAGAACTGTCCCCCGCACCCGCACCATGGGACGCATCCTACGCAGGCCTCTACCAAGCCCACGTGGAGCGTCCCCTCCCTGGATCCCGCTTAGCTTCACCGTAGGTGGCTTCTAACCCACGGTTACTGAGCCCCCCCACCACGACAAGGTGGAGATCCCACGGGGGGGAAGCAAAATGACTCTAAATAAATTATTGTTAACCCAAAAGTACTAAATAACCAAAATTAAACCAGCATTTTGATGAAAAATTATAACCAAAGTTTTTTTTGTTACTTGTATGAAATACCAACACATAAATTGGATTTGGTTACACCACCTACTTTATTAAACTAAGTTGACGGAGCCCTGCTTCGCAAGGCTCCTATTTTTTACTTAAGGGTCACAAGACAACCTACCATAACCTATTTATTTGGTGATCATTTACTTCATTTAGTGTTCGACTACAATTTGAAGTGCAGTCGTGACTAAAATAGCTAGCACTATTGTAATTTTAGACTTTATTTTTCTTTATTTTTGTGTTAAATATAAATTTTTGGTTAAAGAACTAAGGGTATCAAAGCATTTTAAGGTGGTCATTATAAATATATTGACCACCTTAAAATTTATATTTGAACTAATTTAAATTAATATTTGGGCTTAAATAAGCCCAAATAAAAGTATGATTAAAAGCGCTGTAAGATATTTATTTCAACTTTAATTATTTAGTCAATTCTGGGTAACAATCAAGGAACCTAAAAGAAATAGTAGCAAAATATGAAACTTAATTAAAAACATACTATAGTTATCAAAAGGATGACTTCTTTGCCGAACCCATTGATAGCATTGAGCTACTACAGCGGTAAGCTTTTAGATTGGTACATTTTCTAAAATGTAAATTAAGAACTTACTTAATTATTTATAATTGTCATGTCTTTATTTCGTTAGTACATCATCAATCCCAGGAATGATTAAAGGAATATTAATGACTATTATAGCCGTCTTCTTCAGAACTTCATGCAAATGGTACTTATATATTTCACAAGTACCGAAACTAATGTTACAAATTAATCTTGGCGTTTTGATCAAATAAGCATTACTTCCATATAACATTTATACATACATACATACATAGACTCACGCCGTACGTTTCCCGAAGGGGTAGGCAGAGACATATTAAACGCCCACTTTTCGCCAGTGTTTTGATCCCACGAAATAGGTGGCGAGCCTATTGCCGCTTATCGGGATATTTTGTTTGCCAGAGCCTCGTCCTTTGATCGGCAGGTGCACTACTTGCAGGTGAGGTTGGCTTGGGACCCTAAGTTATTGGTGGGAACCTATGCACCCTATTTATATCAAAATATATAAATTTTATCACACGTAAAATTAAGCTTATAACTATTTACATATCTTATTCAAGAGAGAGCTCTATATCAGAAACTGGGAAGACATTTATTTTTATAGGAAGACAGATATGTATGTTTAATCCTTTAATATTTTATACTCAAGTAGATGTACATATGTTACTTCCAGCGTTACCAATTTTGATTGTGAATTGACTATTTGTATAAAGGCTATGGTAGCGTAAGCACCCATAAGGATGTTTTTTTAAATTACACCTCAACGGATGTGTGCAGGTTTTGAGATTTTTAAGAAGAAAAGAATGGCAGTTGTATATTGGCAGTTGTATACTGGTGTTGTATATTATGCAAATAGTTAGTAAGGGAATAACTGATTATTACATTGTAACACTATGGGACAGTTTGCCTGAAATAAAATTTAATTATTGTAACACACCTAATAAGAAACATCATCAATATACTACTTACGCCATCTATGTACGGAGCCATTAATTATTAATCAACTTAGTTTAACGGTGGATCATAACGTAAGCATTCATCTATTTCAACAAGTTCCTGTGTTTTGAGCTAGATGGCTCTGATCAAACTACGTCACAAATTAAAAGTTTATGTTAAGATTCTCCAAAGGTGAATGACCTCCGTAGGATCGAGCACTATTTGTTAATCTATCTCAGGTTGCATTCGCTAACTACGTCCTACTTGGAATAGTTATTCGAAACTTCTCGAGCTTAGATAGTCTTTAGGCGACTTCCTCCCCTTTCGTCCTACTTGGTCTAAGGGTGCAAAGTCGATTGAGTACTTATATAATTTTTACACATTCGTACAATAAACGCTGTACAATTCTACCAGTCGGCTTTTCTTGCTGATTCCCTGCATCCCGGACAAACCCCAGCTACAATTCTGGCGACCAATGATGGGCCCGAACAGTACGGCAAAGCAAGATACGTCACGCGCACGGGTAGAATCACTACGATAACAGTGAATCGCAAAGGCAACAAGATGTCTGTCAACTTGACCAAAGAACAGTTCCAGATACTTTCGGCTAGACTGTCACCACAGAAACACGGCACCTTCGCTACCTGTACAGCCGAATTCGACGGCAGCAAGAATTCAAAACTGGTGGAAGCTTTTCTGGCAGCAGCGACCGTATTCAAACAAATTGAAAATATTCCTGATGCGGAAGCCCTTACAGGTGTGCCCTTGTTGCTGAAAAAGGAAGCTGCAATATGGTGGCAAGGCGTGAAGGAACAAGTGACGTCTTGGAAAGATTTTCAAGATCGGCTACGGTATGCATTTGCTCCTCGTAAACCAGCGTATGTCTTGTACCAGGAAATCGTCGGGGAAAAACAGGATTGCCACACATCAACCGAGCCCTTCATCAACCCATCAACTTTATAGCCCACAAGCGAATGTTATTTGCTCAACTGCCGGATCCGAAACAGCCCGAGTGCCACCAGCTGGACATGATATACGGACAACTCAACAGCCGTATCCGAGATAGGGTTCCTCGCAAATCAATTACAACCTTCGACCAACTTTTGGAGGCAGCCCGGAGGATTGAGCAGGTGTGGTTTGACCTATCGCAGAGCCTGATTCCACCTGAACGGGAGAAAAATGTTAAACCTGTCGCGCCCAAGAAGAAGAAATGTAGCTTCTGTCACTTTAACGGCCACACAACAGAGGAGTGTAGGAAGTTGAAGAAGAAACAGGAGGAATTTGGAATTCAGGAACGCAGGCCCTACACGTCCAAAAGCGGAAGTGACCACAGCAGTGCAAGTTCCATCTCCTTCAGCACCGAAACTGTACTGTTATGGGTGTGGTGCACCAGGTGTGGTCCGCAGTAGTTGCCCTACGTGTGCTGCAAAGAGAAAACCGACGCCAGTGTCATATATAAGTTTCTGCGCCCTGAATATCCGAACCGACGTCAGAAACCGACCGATACTTTTTATAGAGGTTGGAGGTGTTAAGGGGTCGGCCTACGTGGACACTTGTGCCAAAACGAGTGTCGCCTCGTATCATCTTTAAAGGCAATTAGTTGACAAAGGTCATAAGTTTTATGAAGAAGACGTACGTCTTACATAAGCCGACGGTGTAGGCAGACATCAACGGGTCTTGTAGACTACGGTATCCGTCAAGCTAGAGCATCGGATAATCCCAACCACTTTCATCGTGCTTCCGGAGTCCAGAGACAACCGACCGTTACTGGGAGTCGGATTCATTCAAGACGCCCAAATGGTACTGAATCTTCCACAATTTACATGGGAGTTCGTGGATGACCCAACTCGGTATGAATTATACGAGGAAGACTATGTAAATTTCACCAACTCCGGTAATAGCGCAGTACATCTCAAGCGAGTACTGAGTGCTGCGCTGCCTACTGAGACCGCTTCCATACCGTCCTCACGTGCCACAACGGTATATAAACTTATTCCGCTCGACTTAAGGTCAATAAAGAAACACAAAACCGTCTTCGACGGATACTCGCCCCGCTTCGAGGAATATATGATGAGGGATGCTGAAAAGATGGTCCGAGAAGCGGAAGTTACATTATCTCCTCACTCTAAAGGACTGTTTCCAAGCCATCCCAATTCGGAACGAGGCTCCAGCCCTAGCATCGTCGACTCAATCGATTTATGTATGGTAGGCCTCTCTAAGGATCAGGAAAACCAGATAAATAAAAATTTATTAGAGTATCAAGATGTATTCATTGATAACGAAAAACCTTCTTCGCTTGGCGAACATTGTATTATAACAAAGCATGATATACCTATATCAGTATCTCCTTACAGACTTTCACCAGCAAAAAAGGAAGTTCTGAAGAAAGAACCAGACAAAATGCTGGCAAAGAATATTATAGTACCTTGCTCTTCACCATGGGCTTCTCCCGTTATTTTAGTACCAAAGTCTAATGGAGAGGTTCAAGTGTGTATTGACTATCGCCATCTGAATGCTATCACTGTAGCAGATACTTATCCAATTCCTCGGATAGATGACCTGCTGTACTCAGCAAAACCCACACCTTATAATTATGACGTCGCTTGACTTAAAATCCGGGTACTGGCAAGTCAAATTAAGAGAGGAGGATGAGGACAAGACAGCATTCATTACTCCATTTGGAGAACTACTGAAATAAAAATATACAGCTAACATCCAAACACATATACATCATATATATAGACATACATGCATACATATAAACACACACACACGCACACGCTCTCACATACACACACACACATACACACACACACACACGCACGCACGCGCGCGCGCGCACACACACACACACACACACACACACACACACACACACACACGCACACGCAAACGCACACGCACGCACGCACAAAAACACACACAGATTTTTTGCATGCCTAATTTTATGTTACTTTTTTGTTTTTAAACCACAATTATTCATTAAAAAAATTTCATTGTCTTATTACAAAAAGCGAATATTGAACTGATGGAAGGCGCTGACAGCCGTCACACAGTTTCTATACTAGTACAGCTGTCAACGTTCATACTTATTAACAGCATTTATTGTAACATGTTTTTCTATACCTTTAAAAACAACCTGTAATGTATTTTTGGAAACCGATAAATTATATATTTATTTATATTTGGAATCTACAAATTCAAGAGAACGTCTGATTGATAGATTCCGAGTTAACCTGGAACACGTCACCATGCTGGCATATTTGGATGATTTAATATTTTTTTCTGGCACTTATGAGGGTTACCTCTCTGATCTAAAGGATATACTGGGTAAAATGAGAGAATTTAATTTAACTGTGAACAAAGATAAATGCAAATTCTTCTGTTCCCCTATTAAATACCTGGGACACATCATAACGCCTGAAGGCCTAAAACCTGACCCAGAAAAGACAAAAGCAATTTTGGACAGAACAACTCCCAAGAATCTTCAGCAACTGATATCCTTTTAACAAATGTGCTCCTGGTATCGTCGATTTATTGGTAATTTCTCAGCCATTGCTCAACCCCTCACAAAACTTACAAAGAAAAAGGTTGCCTGGATGTGGAGTACAGAACAAGACGAAGCATATAGTATGCTGAAGCGAAAATTTTGTACCGCCCCGGTTTTGCGGCAAACTGATGCCAGTAACTATGCACTCGGAGCAGTTCTGGTCCAGGGGGAGAAGGATGATGAACACCCGGTTGAGTATGCAAGTAGACTGCTTACCTCAGCGGAGAGAAATTATTCCACTACCGAGAGAGAGGCTTTAGCTATAGTCTGGGCCTTAAACAAATTCCGTTCATACATTGAAGCAACGCCAATCACGGTGATAACAGATCATCAAGCTTTGAAATGGCTTTTAAATTTAAAATCACCTACTGGCCGTTTAGCCAGATGGGCATTACAGATTCAGGCGTATAACTTAACTATTTCCTATCAACCTGGGAGATTAAACTCTGTCGCTGATGCTTTGTCGAGACCACCTTGCTGTGATGATACTTCTAGCTGCAACATCTGTTCAGTAATAGTAGATATGCCTACCAGAAGCCCAAAAGATATTCGCAAAGAACAAGAAAAAGATAGTAAGCTACAAAACATCATAAATAGTCTCGAAGAGACAAAAAGGACCGAGGATGCTGCTTATTTGAGTAACAAAGGGTACCTTATGAATAATGGAATGTTGTATCGCTTGCATCCTGATTCTGAGGTCGATGATGCTCAGTTGGTAGTGCCTGAACATGAATGGGCAAATGTTCTTAGTGCTTATCATGATGATCCTTTAGCAGGTCACTACGGAGCTGATAAAACTTATAAAAAAATTGCCAATAGGTATTATTGGAGTGGCATGCGTAAATATATTGCAAGTTACGTAAATAATTGTTTAGAATGTCAACGCTATAAGCCTTCTAACCAGAAACACACAGGTTTGCTTCAAACTACTGCCATGAATCAGCGCTTTGAGGTTGTGTCGTTTGATTTATTTGGTCTTCTTCCAGAAACTGAGGATGGAAAGACATGGATTCTGATTGTAGAAGATATGGCCTCTAGATGGGTTGAACTTTTCGCTCTAAACACCGCCTCAGCAGAAAACTGTGCTATGACCCTTATAAACGAAGTTTTCTTAAGATATGGAGTACCAAGGCGATTGATAAGTGATAATGGTACTCAGTTTGTGAGTAATGTTATGCAACAAGTAACCTATAGCCTAAATATAAAACATCAATACACTCCATTGTATCATCCTGAAACAAACCCGGCTTAACGCCGGAATCGAGATTTAAAAACACAGCTGGCTATTTTGATACAAGGAGAAAACCATACCCAATGGTCAAAACTTTTACCTGGGATCAGATTTGCTATGAATAGCGCTAGTTCCTAAGCCACGAGTCAAACGCCAGCGTTCTTGACATTTGGAAAAGAATTAAGATCTCCACGAGATAACGAGATTGATTTCCGAAATATACTCATGTCTGAGAACCTTATACCCGAAATAACACCAAAACTTAGAGATCTTGCTGACACTTTGGTAAAAGCTAGAGAAGTACAGGAAATGAAAGAAGAGGCTTGGAAAGCATATGTGGACCAACACAGACACCCTCATCCGCAATATAAGCCAGGAGACCTAGTTGTTAACCTACATCCTGTTAGTAAAGGAACACAGGGCATCACCGCTAAATTTGCACCTCGTAGAGACGGACCATATGTAATTTTAGAACGACATGGTCCTGCCTCTATTAAAGTAGCTACTTTGTATAGTCCTGATATACCGATCGGTCTTTACCATTCATCAGCTTTGACTCCCTTCAAAAGTGAAACTTCGGATACAGTTCCAGCGCCTGTACTAACTCTTAGAAGAAGAGGTCGGCCAAGGAAGCCAGTTGTCGCTTCCGCGCCACCACCCGAGATAAAAAGAGGACGTGGACGTCAAAGGAAACAATAAAATTACCAGTTCCTGTCGCCGAGTCGTCTTCGGGAACTGAGGGGGAGATTGTAACACACCTAATAAGAAACATCATCAATATACTACTTACGCCATCTATGTACGGAGCCATTAATTACTTATCAACTTAGTTTAACGGTGGATCATAACGTAAGCATTCATCTATTTCAACAAGTTCCTGTGTTTTGAGCTAGATGGTTCTGATCAAACCACGTCACAAATTAAAAGTCGATGTTAAGATTCTCCAAAGGTGAATGACCTCCGTAGGATCGAGCACTATTTGTTAAACACCCGGCCTTGGGGGTGAGGAGTACTTTGCGGGCAGTCCACTGCCCGTAACGCCGACACCGACGGCGAGGCCGAGGACGTCCTCAAGGTCGTCACCAGCACCACCCAGGCTCTCGGCGCCATCGATGCCACCGATAGGCGTCACTCCGGCCGCCGACCCCCCGCGACCCGCGCAGCCCACCCGCGCCGCGCACCCGTTTGTGTGGCCGCAGGCGAGCACCAGCGCCGCGCCACCGACCGGTGCCATGCAGCCGTCCGGCGCCGTGCCCTCATCCGGCGCCGCTCCGGCACTCACTGCCGCTGCCAACGATGCCCCACCGGCGGGCGTCACGCCCGACCAACGCATCGCGGCCTTGCCCTCGCACCTCGTCCCTCTGGCGACGTCAGCTGCCCTCCTGCAGATGGCGCCTCAGCAGCGGCGAGAGAAGAGGCCACTAACGCAGAGTGCACCCAGTGCACCACCACCGGACAGGCTGGACCAGCCACCCTGCGCGCCGCGATACACAGCGCCACCGGTGACCATCTCACCGGAGAGGTTTCCCTCACCCCCCCAGATAGCCGAGAAGAGGCAGGCGATATTTACGACGCCACCGTTCAGCCCGACCTCAGTCTCCCCCATGGAGACCGGGCCGTCCTACGCCACCATTGCCACCGCGACCGCAGCGGGTGTGTCTACCTCTGCCGCACCTACTGCCGCCACCACCGCCGCAGCACCGCTACCTACTCCAGTGGCTACCACCACCACCACCGCCACTGCGACGACAACCACCACACCCGCTCCTGCGAAGACCAGGTACCCACCACTCCTGGTCGAGGTACTACCGGACTGGCCGACGCACCGCAAGGAGCTCAAAAAGGGGCTAGGGTACGCGCCGAACAGCCGCGCATACGGGAAAGGCATCCGCTTCATGCCGAAGTCACACAGCTGGAGAAGGATACCAGGATATCCTGGTATTGTTACTCCCTCCCAGCCGAGCAGAGTGTGAAGGTAGCAATACGAGGCCTGCCTTCTAACACCGACCCCGGGGATATCGAGAGGGAACTTCGGGAGCTCGGATACATCCCGGAGTACGTCCGCGCCATACGGGCGCGCACCGGCCGTCCCGGCTGCCTGTTTCACGCGCAGCTGTAGCGGACCCCAGACATCACGCCGGGCATATATGTCGTCACAGAGTTACTCTGTATGCGCGGCGTAAAAATCGAGTCATGGCGCGGCAAGAAAGGCCCCGCGCAGTGCCATAGATGCCAGCTGTTCCGGCACTCGTCGCACAACTGCCACAGGCCCCCTGCCTGTGTGCGCTGCGGTGAGGAACATGCCGCGAAGGCCTACCCACGCCCACTTGAGGCGCCACCCACCTGCGCGGACTGCGGAGGTGCACACTTGGCGAACAACATTGCCTGCCCAGTGTTCCGCAAGGAGGCGCGGAACAAATGAGCCGGCACTGTTGCTCGCACTTCTGCAGCTTTGGCAATGGCAAAAACAGCCACTGTCGCTGCCGAAGAAAATGCCCCCGGTTCTCTTATGGCTGCTGCTAACCCTGCTCAGGCGGCAGCCGGTAAGAAGAGGAGGAGGTGAAGGAGACCCCGGAGCAAGTCTGCTGCGACATCCACGCAGTAGACCAAGAAGAATGAGCAGTCTATTGCACCTGTGGTCGCTGCCCCCTCGTGGGGGACAAAGGCGAAGCAGGCTGCAGCGCCAGCGCCGGTGTCCACCACACCAGTGCCGCCACAAGTAGACCCGGTGATTACCATGGCCATCGGCGCGCTCAACGCCGTGCTACAGGCCCTGCAGGACGGGCGGGATCCGGTCCCGCTCATCCTCAAATGCGTAGGCGAACTATGCGCTTATGGCCGCTAGTAGCCTACGCATTGTTTACTGCAACGCCGACGGAGTGTCCCCCGAGAAGACCAGGCTTTTAAGGTTGCTGCTCTCTCAGCGGCAGGTTGATATTGCCCTCGTCAACGAGACGCACCTTAAGGCCAGTATCTCCTTCAAGATGCCAGGGTGTCATGTCTACCGAGAGGACCACATCTCTCCAGCTGGGACTGCGTACAGGGGATTAGCAGTCCTAGTGAAGAGAAGGATCGTCCACCAACCGCTGCCTGTACCAACGCTGTAGTCGTCGTACGCACTTGGCGTAGAAGTCTGCATTGACAGCCGCCCCATCCGTGTGTTTACTTTCTACAAGCTGCCCAACAACAGATTAGCGACGGCTGATGTTCACGCCCTGCTGGACTCGCCGAACGCAACTATAGTCGCGGGCGACTTCAACGCTAAACACACGGCCTGGAACTCCACCACCACCTGCCCTGACAGCCGCCGTCTATTGGACGATGCAGACCGCAACAGCTACGACGTGCTGGGGCCAGAAGTCCCGACGCACTACCCGTACCAGGCAGCCCTCACACCAGACGTCATCGACTTGACGGTCATCTGCGGCCTGCCGACCGCACCATCGATCGACGTCCTGGACGACCACCTTCTCTCGGACCACCAACCTGTACTCCTCACACTGTCGAGAGCTCCGGCTCGGACATTGACGCCACCCTCTCGTCACCGCCAGGATTGGCAAGCATTTGCCGACTACATGGTGGAGCACGCGCCCTATCGCTGGATCGAGACCCACGCAGACGTCGACACACTCGCTGAGCAACTCAGCGCTGTTATCAACACAGCGCTTCGAGTCTCGCGTCTGGACGCTGCGTCGACACGTGGGCCTCCCCAACTCCCGGCTTACATCATGGCGATGATTGAGAGGAAGAGGAAGCTGAGACGCCAATGGCAAGGCACCCGATGCCCGACCATGAAGTCGCAGTTCAACGCTCTGGCTGCGAAGATCTCGAGTGCACTGGAGACAGTCGCCACCGAGTCCTGGCACCGCACCATCGAGCGAGCAGGTGAAGACTGGTCAGGCATCCACCGTCTGTGCCGCCAGCTCTCCGGGAAGCAACCTCCGATTAGGCCCCTCCTGGCTGGTGACGGCACTCCACGTTACCGCCCCGAGGACCGAGCGGAGATCTTTGCCGACCACCTGGAGACCCAGTTCCAGCCGAATCCAGCTTCCCACATGCAGCATGTAGAAGCTATCCAGCAGCGTCTGGAGTACTACTTCCAATCGCCGATAGCCCCCACGAAAGACCCAGTAGTCTTTTCCCCGGGTCAGGTGCAGCGAATGATTCACCGCACCAAACTGCGGAAAGCCCCTGGTCCCGACCGGATCACCAATGAAGCCCTGCGCGAGCAATCGCGTCGTTGACGTAGCTATTCAACAGCATCCTCCGCACAAGCCGCTTTCCCGCAACATGGAGACTTGGCCGAGTCATAATGCCCAAGCCCGGAAAAAACATTCTGAAGCCCGAAAGCTATCGGCCCATCACGCTGCTGTCGATACTTTCGAAAGTCTTCGAGAAGCTTCTACTGCTGCATCTCACTCCACACATCCAGCCACGCGACGAGCAGTTCGGGTTCCGAGCCGAACACTCCACGACACACCAGCTCGCAAGAGTACTGCACCACATGACGGTCGCTCTCAACAAGAGGGAGAGCCCTGTCGCACTACTTCTCGATATGGAGAAGGCGTTCGATCGCGTCTGGCACGCCGGCCTGGTCTATAAGCTGTCCACATCTACTACTCCCCGCCGAGTAGTTAAGACTGTGGCCACCTTCCTTCAGGACAGGCGCTATCAAGTGACAGTTGACGGCGTCCTGTCAACAGAGCACCCCATCAGAGCCGGCGTCCCTCAAGGGACTTGCCTCTCGCCCGTAGGTACACGGACGACATCCCCGTCGCTGGAGGCGCCATGCTGGCGCTGTACGCAGACGACGCTGCCTACATCACCACCTCCCTTCCCTCCCGCGCGCACTGGATGCACTCCCGCCCTGGTTGGAAGACTGGAGACTGACGGTCAACGTGGCGAAGACCCAGGAGATCTCCATGGGTGAACGGAGAATGCCCCCCGCCTCTCACCATGCTCGGACACCACGTCGACTGGTCCCCGACGGTGAAATCCCTCGGTGTGACCATAGACCGTCGTCTCACGATGGCCCCACACGTCAAGAACGTTGTTGGCCAAGCGCGAACCGCACGAGCTCTCCTGCGTCCTGTCTTGGCGTCCGGACTTCCCCTCCGTGCGAAGCTGGCTGTCTACAAGGCATACATCCGCACCCGCCTCAACTATGCCTCCCCAGCGTGGTATGCGCTGGCTGCGGAGACCCAATTTTTATATTTTTTCTAAGTTGAATGACCCTATCTCAATTTTGTTATACTGGCGCCGGTGGTACACTACCTAATTAAAGATGTTTCAAACCATATTTTGGCAGATCCATATCACCAACAATGTTAAACCTCGCACAATCTAACATCCTCTATCTGCATTGTAAAAGTTCTACCCATTAACCCACACTCATAAAATGGAGCTATCGCTTAAATTAACAATAATAAGGATTTGTGGTCACCCCGTAAACTCATAACTCTGGGAAAATATTATTACTCATAACTCTTCAAATCATAACACCTTAGTTATAAAGGGATAATGAAAGGCTGGGAAATAAAAAGTAGGAAGAATATTTTGGATAGGCTATGTTTAGATATGCGTTTTCATGTGTTTGTGTTCTTGGGCTTTCTATTTTCTTTGTCTTTTCGAAGACGTGTCGCAATGAAAATGAATCATGTAACGTTTTCAGAGTCAAACTATGAACATAGAATACACCTTGACTTGAAACTACAATTTGTGGTTTACAAAAATGTTGTTCTGCATAGAAATTGTAACCATAACTCGCGGCGTACAGGTTTCAGCTGTAGCTGCCCATATATGCAACAATATTTAACAGGATAAGTGGAATATTTTTTATTGGCCTCAAGAATTCGAAATAGGTTATACTAATCTGTATAAAGAAAACCTACCCATTTGAAACGCGTTGCTTCGATAAGAAATGAAATGAAATACTTCTTTATTTCGTATAAACTTTGCAAGTACATACGAAACGTCATTAAAAAAAAACATTTCATACAATTATTTTTGTGTGTCGAATTAGAGCAGCTCAGTCCCAAGCGTTTTGGTCGTCTTTATATTCCGATATTTTATAATATGCTTTTGAACACAATTTCGCTTTTACAATAATTATGAACTTATTTATAGATAGGTTTCTTATATTATAAAGGAGCTTGTTATAAAAGCGTATACATTGCTCCATAAAGCAGCTACTTATTTTGTGAAGACGAGTGCTATGAACTACGAGATTATTCCTGTGTACAGAATGTATGTCACATTTTTTACTAAATTTGTCAATATTTTTATATATATATAACAGATTTTCATAAATATATTGTGATACAACAGTTAGAATGTTTATTTCTTTGAATTTTTCTCTAAGAGTAACTCTTGGACCGAGGGTATAAATTCCCCTTATAGCTCTTTTCTGCAGAACGAATATTGTATTTAGGTCTGCAGCATTCCCCCAGAGAAGGATCCCATACGACATTAAGCTATGAAAGTAACTGAAATAAACCATTCTAGCTGTTTCTAAATCTGTTAGGCTCCTAATTGTCTTGACTGCATAAGCTGCAGAACTGAGTTTGCCCGATAGCCTTTCAATATGTGGACCCCATTGTAGTTTGGTGTCGAGCATAATACCTAAAAACATGGTTGTCTCGACGGGCTCAATCCTAGATTCATTTAGTTGCACATTGGTTTCCATTTGTTTAACATTAGGCATAGAGAATTTAAAAAGTTTAGATTTCTTATTATTAAGTAATAGATTATTTACATTAAACCAATTAACAACTTTAGAGAGTGCATTGTTTACTTCGTCAAAATTAATCTGTTGTCTTTTAATGTTAAAAATCAAAGATGTATCATCCGCGCACAACACAATCTCATGATTGTTCTTTACATAATTAGGTAAATCGTTAATATATATCAAGAATAGAAATGGAGTATTGAGTATTGAGCCCTGTGGGACGCCCATTTTTAAAGCCGAACCTGGAGATGTCTTACCATTAACTTCGACCTTCTGGATTCTGTTGCCCAAATAAGAAGTCAGGAGATTGAGAGCTCTGTTCCTAATGCCATAGTGATATAATTTCCTAATAAGAGTATCATGATGTACACAATCAAAGGCTTTTGACAAGTCGCAAAATATACCTAACGCATCTTGCGACTTCTCCCAAGCCGCAAAAATACTTTTCAGTAACTCAACTGCTGCGTCAGTAGTTGAACAACCCCTCGTCAATCCGAACTGTTTCTTGTGAAGAAGGTTATTTCTATTAAAATGATTAAGCAATTAAAAACCCGTTACTTCGATAAGGACCCCATTATCGAAGTAACAGGTATCTATTAGGACTTCTAAAGACTAAACGTACCTATTCACATTTAGGTTTTCATACACTTGTCCGAGAAAAACTAAGGTAATCATATAGGGGCACTGGTAACGATAAAACATCATTGATCCTCCTAGGTTTATCCGTTTTGTAACCCGAGGTCCCACTAATCTGACCGGATTTGACTGAATATTAGCGCTATATAGAGCGGCTGCCGATATTCCATAGCTGAGACAAGTGTTTCTTAAAGCGGTTGGTACTGACTCCCTGTGACGACTGTCAAATATATCATGACAACTAGGTTCCGAGCCACGGGACAAACTAGTAGTGCACAACGTGGATTCGAACTCGATCCTGCATGACACTTTGTTGGTATGAGCGCTAGGCCATCGCTGACACCACCAGGCTACAGATAAAACTGGTTTTATATTCGCTATCCTGAGCTCATAATATAATTATGATCAATTGAGTAAGTTTAGAGACGATATTTTACAGATTATGCTCATTTATTAGCTATCTGGATCTTTAATAATGATAAATCGTGACACTTCATGGAATAATCCTAATTTTAAATTATGGGAAAAACGTGTTACTGAGGCCAAATAAGCATAACTTATTTAGTTTCATCTTGTAGAAACATAAAGCTAGTATAAAATTTTGCCGCTTTCTCTATAATTTTGAAGCTATATTATCATTGAACTATAGCGTATAATATAAATTTGAAAAATAATTGAATTTTAAGAGCAAAAGTAAAAGCCATGATGCTCAAAGCTGATTAAAATTGTATATGTAACATTGTACTATTTAATTGTTCAATATTTCGGTACTAAGCAACAAACGCATTTAATACATGTAGTAGTTTATTTTGCAACAGCTTAAGTGAAAATTATCACGATTCTACTTAGTAAAAATAATCCCAGTACGCATTACTTTACTCCCCAGTAACTCATTTTAGCTGCTGAGCACACATAAACAGTATGTATCGACAATACAAAATATTAGTAAATAAATCAAACAACATTTACCAAACGCGGAGCGCGTTTAATTTGACTGTCAACAACATTCAAAGTTTTTCTCTGTTATGTTATATATCAATGTAGTGGCAATACATTGATATATAACATAATACGCGATACAGTCGCGGCTATTATGTTTCAAAGAGAAGCCTCCCTGTGACAATCAATTTGCTCTACAAATACTATAGCGAAGATAAAACTAAAGGCGTCCGCCCACGGTTTGAAAAGGGTAGTTCTATACTGATTCGATTCAGAAATATAACAGTTTATTCATAATGTATAAATGCATGCATGCTATCTATCTATATATCTATGCATGACTTTTAGCTGAGTTCAATGTCAAAGTGCGTACACAATAATGTACAAACTTATAGAAACTTCTTTAAAATAATTTGTTCTTTTTAAAAGTCTACCTCATCATCACCACTTCAGCCTAGAGATGTCCATTGCTGGACATCGGCTGATCTTAAGCTGCTCGCATCCAAACATATTAAACTAATAAAATAAATTATTGACAAAATGTCAGCTTGGTCAATTTTGGAGAAAAAATACTTTTGCTTATAGCAGTGAAAGTTTCAGGTTCAAATCTAAAAAACCTAAGGACTGCTTTTGAAACTGAAAGTAGATAAGTTCGGCAACAATAGTAAGGGTGCTTGTACACGGCGCATGTAGCTTGAGCATGTTGAGGCACTTGCGCGGGTTACATGCACCGTAAACATATCGTTTAAAACAATGTGCGGGTCCAGCGACTCGTGCATGTACCAATGCGAGCCACCCGCGCAAGTAACTCGCGTGCTCTGCGGCGCGCGCGGGTCACTCGCGCATGTTACTTGTTAAAATTACATTTTTAACATATGATTTTAAAGAATTTTCGTTCATCGAGATATTTTGACGCGTTTCAAGTCATAAAGCTACCGCGCGAATAGCATGCACATATACCTAGCTCTTGACCACGAACAAATAACTTGTACACACAGCTTGTGCAAGTAGCCCGCGTCTTTACTTGCTCCAGTTATTTGCACCATGTACAAGTACAAGCGAGTAACTTGAACAAGTAGCTTGCGCATATTACTCCCGCGTGTAACCCGCACCTTTACTTGCTCCAGCTACATGTACCGTGTAGAAGCACCCTATGTAGTAATCTAGCTATAAATATAACTAAATTAGATTCAGTAATCTGTTACCACTTTAAGAGCGTATACGCCTCGAGCGGCGGCTCGAGTTTAGGTTTTTATAGTAACGCGGTCGCCCGCACACCGCGCATGCGAGACCCGGCGCACTATGACGGTATCGCGTGGAATAATAATCTTGATCCTTCTTGCCATACATGAACAGTATTCGTTTATGTAATACGTCGATTATGATATAAAAGTATTCAAATTAATTATTTTCAATGCACATGCATTTAAAGGTATCAAATAAAGATAGATATTACATATATTTGTTTAGTAGGATGATGTTCCTCAGGATAACAACGACTATTTATAATAATTTGGCGCAGTTTTATTATATGATAGAAATAATTTATAATTGTCATCTACATAATTGTTACATTTCAAATATACATCTATTTTGTTATTAACGCATGAAAACCCACGAATGACACTAAATACAAAACCAAAAGAGTCGGGTAAAAGAAAATACTTAATTAATTAAAAGAAAGAAAAAAATATACAATATGTTGATTTGTATTTACAAAATATTGTAATTATACAATACATATTCACCAAAAATTATTTCACACAGTTTGCGATGATATAAATCCCTCTTTTTATAAAATTTTACATAGATAAGGCCAATTCTCGTATTTTATATGACATTGAAATTATATTTTGAACGAAATGAGATTAGATTTTAAATTGACTCAGAATTGGTATTCTTCTTATTTAAATGTCATTATCATCTAGAGTCCGTGTCACGAGAACATAGACATTTTGTAAACAAAGAATTTTTACTAAGTGACTTAGCGATAGTTCTGTCAAAAACAAATAATTTCAAATCAATGAGCGCAACGGTTATAGGTCGGGTTCACGAAAGATGACCACCGCGCAGAAATCATTTTTTAGGTCTCCGTGGAGGTGCGGGGTGAGGCGCGGGTGGAATGCCAATGGTGTGGCTCCGTTCTTGACGCAATCCCTAAATGCGTCAAGAATGGAGCCACGCCATTGGTGCACGAATGTACATATGCGTGACGGCCGCCATTTCTGGTCAACTTTCGTGAACCGACCTATACATAGATACGTGTCATTGGAAACTAATATGTCAATGGATCGGGTTTTTATCGATATTATGCGCTGTCAACCGGATCTTTTAATGTTTTGAGGTATTGACGCCTAGAGTGTCAACATTTGGCGTTAGTTCATTGAAATGATACATTCTTGGGCTTAACATCTTTATATCAGAGGACAAAATTAAATTTTTAGTTATCAGGAAGGGGTTGGTGTTAAGTTAAATACAAGTTTATAGGATTGCAACGCTCTTCTCGCTGCCGGCATCTCGAAAAAGCGCGTGCAGAATATCAGATGGCAGAAAATTATTTATACCTAAAAAGAAATTGCGTTTTCAGACTACCGTAACGTTTAATGGTTTTTGTTTAAGTTCATTCTGACGATTTCATTCACAGACAACGTAAAATCTCTATGCCTAGAAATGTTTATGCAATGTATTAGCTAGTTATCTGTTATATTATTCATTGTTGGTCAATAATTTAATATTTTAGAATAGATATGCTACTTTGAGCAATATTATTTATTGCGTAGTGATTTTTTAAAAATCGTGTCAATAATAAAGTAACATGTATGTACCTACTCTATAATTAACATACATGGTACTCTATTTTTCATTAATTTACAGATTATTACGTGTCCCCCCCGTGGGATCTCCACCTTGTCGTGGTGGGGGGGCCTAGTAACCGTGGATTGGTGACCCGCGGTGAAGCTAAGAGGGATCCAGGAGGGGACGCTCCGCGTGGGCTTGACGGAGGCCTGCGCAGGATGCGTCCAAAGGGGCGGGTGCGAGGGACAGTTCATCTGTCCCTCGCAGTCGGGTGCGGTCGCGGGAGGAGAGGCGTGTCGGTGTTGCGTTGCCGCGCGCCCTATCTCCCGCGACCAAATGGGGGCGCACCATTCGATGCGTCGCGGTGGGGCCGCAGAGGAAGAGGAGATGCGGTGTTGCGTTGCCGTCCTCCCTATCCTCTGCGGCCGCTGGGCGTTTTGGCGGCGGAGTCCAACACCTTAATCCGTCGCCAAGGGGGTTTTGTTCGGGGCCCGCCTGACCATCTGGCGGACCAATACCCGTCGGAGGGTAGCGACGAGTGCTTTGGTGATGCCCCACCCTCCGACACACGGGTACATGGCGGAAATCGAGGTGGTTTTTAGTGGAAACACCACATACTCCGGCTCTTATTTCCCCCAAGAGTCGGAGATCCGAAGGGATTTTCCACCTCGTAAAACAAAAAAAAAAAAAAGATTATTACGTGTAAAACAACATCAAAAATCGGCCAATTTATGAACATTAGACCACTAAAACACAAAATCAAATATTTTTATTTCAGTAAAATTTAACAATATAAATTTAAAAACATAGTGGCATAATTAGGCATTGAAAAAAAAGACTGTTCAGAAGCATAAAATCTAAAACGCAACTGTTCGAAAAAAGGTTGTGAAGCTCTGAATGTTTGTTTACAAAAAGTCTATCTTCTCGTGGCACCAACTATAATTTGACTTCTATTGTTCTCACTGACGTTGACACATTGTTTAATTAACAACAGGCAGCGATAGCCTACTGGAGATACCAACGGACTGCTATGCAGAAGGTATCGGGTTCGAATCCACGGTATGCTAGAACGATGATGATGACATTGTTCAATTAACGATCTAGTCACGATAACATTCCAATATCAGTTTATTTAGGAGAATACCATTTGTGACATGAGTATGACACTGACATTAGATCGAAACTGCATTTTGAACAAATATAGTTAAAAGAATTGAGTCAAAATAAACTGTTAACTGGTGCAGAATAAGACTGCACAGTAGGTAGGTGGGCTTGTATGTGTTAGGTATCTGCAAGCGAGCTCGTGGGGATCAGCTGAGCTGCAGTGGTTTGTAAGATAATATTCGATTCAAGTGTGTTTTTAATTGCATTGCATAGTACGTTTTAGGTAAATACCTATTACATTGGTATCATGCTAACGACGGCGCGTCCTAGCTTAAAAATAACCATAATTTTGCCCCCATTAAGAACCTCATACACTGAGCTGGGCTCTGTAAATTCATCAGTCGGTCACCCATCCATACTATGACCGTGATGTCAATTACTTTACCTTAACTGATGTAGTTTGTACGAAAATAAACCTGCGATAAAGGCTCTGCAAGCCAATCCCATGGTCACCCATCAAAGATCAAATGCGTCTAACTACTGTACCTGTTTATACTGTATATTGCCACTTGATTTTTGCAGCAAGGTATTATATCTAACGGTCCGTTTCTGTCAGTCTCGCCCAGCCCCTAGTTGACGGCGCTACTATACTAACCAGTAACCACTAGACTCCAGATGTCTCGACTAACACACTAGTTTAATACGTAATACATAAATAAAGTTAAGTACATCAACTTTTCATATTTATAAAAAAAAATACGTTGAGAAAAAAATAAGGATCAAGAAGCTTTAGCCGCGCTATAAACGTTTTGGAATGCAATATTTACGTAAAATGGCGGACGCGGACGCGAGCGACAGGTCCGTCCTCTGAGAGCGCTCAGCGCTGAATGGCGGACATAGCATCGCGCTTCGAGTTTTATAGGTCTTTTTAAAAAAATCATATGATTACAAACGAAAAGTTTAGATTCCAATTTTTTATATGACTTAAAATGAATCTTAAGGTTTCTAAATATGTATATATCTTTTTAATAATCACAGTAGTTTTTTAGATATAAATGCAAATTTGCGGGCTAAAATTAAGCAAAATGCACTGTTTTGTTCTCCGATTTTCTTGAAAATTATGAATGAAAGTACAATTTCTTTTTTAGGGACTCGCTTGTATAGCTTTTGCTCGTACAGTTTACATTTACAAAATTATAGAACGATAAGTTTTCATAGCACTAGCGACCATTAATGCTGGCCTAAACTACAGAAATTACGAAAATGACTTTTTTAAATTCATCCGTTTTAAAATATTTACTATAGTAACCCATATATTTATCTTGACCACTCTCTTGATAAAGAACTGAACTTTCATATTTTCTATATCTTTTCCATTAATTGTTATTTACCCGTAACGTAATAGAACAATAAAAACTCGCAAAATCGCCTCCGACGGATTAAACGCTCAAAGCAGTAAAAATTCACAGCGTTTAACGCTGTGAATTTTTCACCTAACATTTCGCGGTCCATACATGAGTTGCCTATATTGTCAATGCACAGTAAATACAGTCGAAAAACATACAATTTACAATATATAGCTTTTTTCTCCTTAGTGAACAAGAGTCTTCACATTGTCCTTCTAATACAGTTGTGTTCGATAAAGACAGGCATTATTTGCAAAATACTTAGTCTTCTGGAACAAATTCTTCGTGTTTTTTTACGAAAAGTGGAATAAATTGTTATTACAATAAATATATTTTAATTATTTCCATGACTTAATCATAATAAAATGAATGAACGAAAAACTTTTTTTTTATTAAGCTCATGTTTATTCTGCTCTTTATACATTGCTGAAACAACTCATTTCATTACCAGATCTTTGATCTCTCTCTCTCTTTCTCTCTCTGTCTTGGTTGAAATCACTTTTAATTATAGTGAAAGTAAACATAATGATAACTTCTATTCAATGATTGCTCATTTTTCTTTGTTAAACTAATATTCAATGATTGCTCATTTTTCTTTGTTCTAGTTTCTTGTATATAGAAACAGCAGTAAAACAATAATTTATAAAAGATACTGAATTAAACTTTCATAATTACAGCTGACGATGTGAGTAATCCTAATAACCTAAAAATTTCAACAGAGCCATCCACTCTTACCAACATAATTTTATTTTCTACACTATTCACAAGGTATTGTATTAATGTTTTGTAAAAAAAGAGTCTCTACAGCTAAACATATTGTCTATTTGCGACTACAATGTGATATCTCGAAAAAAAAACGATTTTTCGTTTTACAGATAATCGAAATCGCCGTATCGAGATCTATTATCTACAAAAACGCGGTAGGTTTTACTTTAAAAATGGCTCCGCAGTGAGAGAAAAAGACAAATATATTGCAGTGTAGCACTGTCTCTTTCGGCTATCTGTTAACTTCAACAAAGTGCCAGCTCAGTTGTGCAACTGCATTGCTAGCGTGAAGTATTCTCGTTTTTCGCGAACAACGTCTTATTACGAAGTTATTACGTTTTTAGCGCAAAGTGAGTATATTTAAAGGCTGATTTCTTTTTTTCAACATAGTGACATGTTGTTTTGTCATAGTGTTACTGTAAATCTTAAAAGTAGAAAGCATGTGGCACTTTGATCTTGTCAAATTGCTCTTGTAAAAATAAGAAACTTTACTGTGACATCTCAAATTGTAGCATTGAAGATGATGAGACACTAACTCTTTAGTGAATTTGAACGTGGGTTATTTTTTGATGTACAGTTATTACAGAAAAGTTTCGGAAAAGTTATGTTTTTATTTCCACTTGTAACGCTATAGGTGCTAAATAAAAGTATTATATCTATGTTACATTTACAAACTTTTATTTAACTTCACTAACCTATGAATATTTACACCGTCGCTCCACCGTTGATGCCGGTGTAACTTTGTTAAAGCATATTTTCAATGCTTGGGAAAACTCGAAGGATGCCATTGGTGTTGTTTGTGACCTATCAAAGGCCTTTGACTGTGTGGAACATAATACGCTTTTACTTAAATTGAAACTTTATGGTATTAGAGATACCGCACTCAATCTTGTTGCCAGCTACCTTAGTGATAGAATTCAGTATGTAGATGTTAATGGGAGTAGGTCTCTAGGTTTGCCAGTAGGAATGGGCGTTCCACAGGGCTCTATTCTCGGTCCATTTCTTTTTTTAATATATATTAATGATTTGCCGTTCTTTGTACAAAATTTATGTGATATTGTTTTGTTTGCCGACGATACGTCACTAATTTTTAAAGTTGATCGTAATTTAAGTAACTTTGATACCGTCAATAACACTCTTGCACAAGTATTAGATTGGTTTTCGACAAATAATTTGGTATTCAACTCAAGCAAAACCAAATGTGTTAAATTCTCTTTGCCTAATGTCAAAAGTGTTCCTACTAATATAATTTTAAATAAGGAAACAATTGAAATAGTCGAATCAACCGTATTCTTAGGTGTAACTTTAGATTTTAAGCTTCAGTGGGGCGCCCAAATATCCTGTCTTGCAGTAAAACTTAGTTCTGCAGCGTTTGCAGTTAGAAAAGTTAGGGAATTCACAGATATAGATACTGCTAGACTAGTTTACTTTAGGGAATTCACAGATATAGATACTGCTAGACTAGTTTACTTTAGTTATTTTCACAGCGTAATGTCTTACGGAATAATGATATGGGGTACAGCTGCTGATATACAGACTATTTTTGTCATTCAAAAAAGGGCCATACGTGCAATTTATAAGTTAGGTGCTAGAGATTCTTTACGTGATAAATTTAAAGAAGTAGACATATTGACAAATGCATCGCAATATATATATGCTAACTTAATGTACATTAAGAAAAACTTAATTCTATACCGCAAAAATAGTGATTTGCACAACGTGAACACAAGGAATAAGCATAAACTGGTGGGAACTAACTACCGTCTACATAAAGTTCAGAACTCATTTGCGGGGATTGGTATACGATTTTTCAACAAATTGCCTCTTGAAATAATGAATTTACCCATGCACAAATACAAACGGACAATTAGGAACTTTCTTTTACAAAGGGGTTATTACACTATTAAGGAATTTTTAAATGATAAGACACCATGGGGATAGGCTTAGGCTTGTTTAACTCACGATTATTTTATTTACATGTTAAGTGGAGGTGCCTCGTGAACACATGATTTTTGCAGGATTTCGTTATTATTATGATTTGTTGAATGTAGTTTAACATTATTTATCTCTGATCATATCATTGTTCACTTGTCACCTTCACAAAATTCTTTCTACATTTGCATTCCTTCACGCGTTCCACTAACTTATGTTAATAATAACGATCTGGAAAATGGAGGTAATTGGCGGTCATGGTCAGTATACCAATAGATTGTTTCTTACTGCTGGTTCGTATACCGTTGTTGTCATGCTCACTAAAATGTCATTTCTTGTGGTGGCGTCGTGTGTCGGGTCATCCCTGTCCCTCTAATATGGCGAGAGGGATGATGGCTGGCACATGCGTCATACTCGTGAACGGGTGCTACTTGCGATGACTGGTCGATGACGGTCTTGCGGGCTGGTATTAGATTTTAATATTTAACTGCAACATTTCCATCATGGTTCTGATCACTTTCGCGGATTGCCTGCATTATTAGGTATATATAATGTAAGTGGATGCTCCTGTTTCACCATGTCTATTCTGAGGAGGCTAACCAAAAGTATTATGCTTGAGTATTATGATGTACAGTAAATATATACAAGTGATATAGAAGGTGTAACAGTTGCAGCACCTTACAAAATGTAAATTGTGTATTATGCAAAACCTGGCGATGAAAAAAAGTGACCGTGAGTTTTATTGCCCGTTCTTTCTCATGGTTCTACCTATTGCTTTGCGAACGTGGCAGTAAATGTAAATGTAGAAGCATACAGTAATAATGTTTTAAATTTGAGTATAAGTAATTATTTTATAAATTTATTATTTTGACGTTCATAAGCGTCACATTGTGACCCAAATGAATAAAGGATTTTGAATTTGAAATTTGAAAAAATCTTGTACATAACATTTAAATCAATTCCCGTGGAGAGATTGACCTAAAATTTGGTATACTTACGTAGCTTTAATGATAATTAAATAATATATTAGATTAGTTTTGATAATGTAGCCGGGGTAGTCATTTTTATATGAGCTTTTTGTAATGAAACAAGATAATCCCACTGTGTCTGATTTGTCTTCGTCGTATCTAAACTGTAACTTTGTTTACATTTATTTTCTGATATAGGTATCTTATTTTAGATGAATTCGAGAGCAAAGCGTATACTACAGTTAGCAACTACAAGCAATGCGGATGATCTGCAAACTTTTGACCACACCTCACATGAGAGCACTAATGCTTTGCAATGTGCTAAGGATAATACCATATTAGAGCATCAAGAGACAATGTCATACCAAATTTCACGTCGCCGTAGTGTATGCAATAAAGATTTGAATTTGAATTTGAATCTACAAGTTCGTCATCAAGTAGCTCATCCAGCAATTCCTCAAGCAGTTCCTCGTCATCATTATTCACTGAACATATGTAGATGATAATATATTATTATTTAACTTAATCTCACAATATTAAACATAGTAAATTAACTTACCAATCTTTATGTTTTGTAGACAGTGATGATTCGGTGAAAGATCCGGATTACAAAGATGAACGTAAGAAATTGAAGTCCAAATTTAGTTTTAACGGTCTAACAATAACCGAGGCTAATTTGGGAGTATCCAACCAATGTGAACCAACATCATCCATAAACACAGATGTAATGGAATCAAACGAAAATACAATGGTACAAAATACAGAAAATGAAACAAACACTACTGCAGACATTGACACTCCAAGCGCCGTCATAGAAAACGTACCAATTTTGGTTGAATCCATCGTTGCTGATACGGAAGCTCCAACAACTACAAAAAAGGGAAAGAAAAGACCAAAACAGGAAAGAATTGAAAGAAGAACGCGGCCAAAAAGTTAAGAAATAGCGGTAAGTCCTACAAATCATCATTCATCGGAGCCATAAAAGCTGCAAGAAAGAAATCAACGCCGATTCATGTCAATGAAATGTGCCACAATGATATTTATAATTGGAAAGCTGCAACAACTCAAATTAATTTTATGCTACACAAGGATGATGACAAGAAAATCGTAAAGCTCACTGATATTAAGGTTTATTAGGTCACCAAAGAGGAGCCTGAAGCATTATATTATAAAACCTCTTACAATGAAGAGTAAACTCTTCTCCCAACGAGCTATCGTTATAAAAATACAGACTGATTTTAATATACAACTTAGGAAAGCTTATGAAAGAAAACCTGGCTTAGCTGAAAATAAGAAGAATTATATTCTTTCCTTATTAAATAGTAATCACATTCCTGGTTATAACAGGGCTGGTGTAGCATGCAACCACACAGTGAGTAAGATTAAATATAGAAAGAGTATGTTGGGGTTGAGAGATTAGATTGAGAGTGAAAGGGGACAGAGTGAATACGGGAGTAACGGATAGACATGCGTGATATGGAGTCTCTTACCTGATTTTGCTTTGTCTTACAGGTGCCTTGATTTGCTCTGTTCTTGTAACAATCCCAAGAAGTTCTCCGCTACGAAGCCGGCCGGCTGATGATAGGTACTTGCCACGTTTTTTCAAAGAGTCCATTCACACGCACAATATCCAACACAATCGATGAAATCACAATATATTATTAGAAAAGGCGGTTCTAGATACTATTGTAACGGATGGATTACAATTATAGCGGTAAAGAATCCCGAAATTCAAAATTATCAGCTAGCAGCGAGTTTTAAGATCGCGAGCACTCGGCGGTTGGAGATGAAGTTCGTTCAAAAAAGGCACGACGTGAAGTTCGCCGCGATGATAGCGCCACCAAGTGAAGATATCCAACCACGCATGCCATATGATGTTTATCAAATCAGAGACCAATTAATGAATTTTACAGCTATAAGAAATTACTCTCAATCCTTCCATGTGGAAAAATCTAAAATGGGATTATGAGCCGATAGATATCAATTAAAAGTGTGAGCTTGCCTCACCATGCTCCCCCCCTTGGAAGGACGCGAGTGCTTTCAACAGGAAAGTGATAAAAATTATAAAGATTGATTGACCTAAATCATGATCAACAAAATAAGCTATAAGCTAGGAGCGTTGAAGCTTTATGGCTGAATGCGGACGTAAACGATATTTATAAGTTACTTAAGCCTAATTACTAACCTAACACTTTACACTTATGTATTAATCATCATTGCGTTGGGATAGGATATAATTTAACGATAGCTCGTTTGAAATTACCGAACTTCGTCTTAACCATTGCTACGCGAGCTACGTTATCAGAGCCTTTATATACCTCCGTGATAACCCCTAAAGGCCAACTAAGCGGGGCGGAATTGTCCTGTCCAACAAGTACGACAGTACCAACTTCTACAGGCTTGCCTGGAGTAGCCCATTTTTGCCTCACTTGCAGCGTATGCAAATACTCAAGATGCCATTTTTTCCAAAACGATTGGACCATACTATCCAACAATTGTTTACGCTGTGCCAGACTAACACGCTGGTCAGACAAATCGGCTGCTGGCAGGTACGTTAACGGTGTCGACATCAAGAAGTGAGCGGGAGTAATGACTTCCGGATAAGGATCTGAAGATATCACGCTTAGAGGACGTGAATTCATGATACACTCTATTTGAACGAGGACGGTTTGTAATTCCTCATAAGTGAGAATTTGGCTACCGATTACCCGGTAAAGATGCGTCTTTAATGATTTCATGTTTGCTTCCCACATAGAACCGAAGTGTGGGGAGCGAGGAGGAATCATTTTCCACCTTATGCGGCGCGTTGAGAGCTCATCTAAAAGAGACGAATTAAAACTAGAATTCCTTAAAAAACTATACAGGTCATCTAGTTGTGCCCTGGCACCGACGAAGTTAGTAGCGTTATCTGAATAAAGACAGGATACCGGCCCCCGACGCGAAATAAAGCGTTTAAACGCGCCCAAGAAAGCATCGGACGTTAAGTCAGAGACAAGCTCTACGTGGACGGCCTTGGTGACCAGGCATACGAACAAACAAATGTAAGCCTTTTGCGTACGTTGCCCTCTGCGTCGGGCGAGGGTTATACGTATGGGGCCAGCATAATCTACTCCAGTGTGGAAAAATGCCTTGGATTCAGACACCCGACATTCGGGAAGGTCAGCCATCATTGGTGTAGGATGCGTCGGACTAACTCGAAAGCAGGTGTTGCATTGCCGCAACTGAGACCGTATGACAGTCCTGGCATCTAGTATCCAAAATCGCTGTCTTAAAATAGACATAAGAAGTCCTGGCCCAGTATGACAATGCATCACATGATAATGCCGAATTATCAGATCCACTACATGGTCATGTTTTGGCAGCAGTAACGGGTGCCTAGCGTCAAAAGGGAGGCCAGATTTGGAGAGCCTACCACCGATGCGTAGGAGGCCTTCATCGTCCAAGAACACAGCCAAACGCTGAAGCTTCTTGGGCAGTAATTTGCCAGATTTGATGAGCTTAATGTCATCAGCAAAGTGTACAGATTGCACAGCTCGGATCATAACTCGTTCCGCAGCTGACAGACTCTGAGCGGAGCGAGGCTGGCAATGAGCCTTTGGATACACAAATTTAAGTACATAAGCAACGATACGCAATAATTTATCCCATGAGGAGGCACGTGATGCCACTTGGCATAGGAGCGGTTGTTCCAATCGAGTGCTCACCATCAGTACGCTTGCTCGAAGCTCGGGAAGCTCCTCACAATTAGTAGGCGAGAATGGTTTTACAGGCCACTCTTCCGGAGGGCTACAAAGCCAAGGCGGACCATTCCACCAAAGCTCATGGAACACCAATTGAGAGGGAAGGATACCGCGAGATAAACAATCGCTGGGATTCTCAAGACCAGCCACATGATAAAAATTGCAAGAATCCAAATTTTCTTGACACTGAGCGACCCTATTACTGACAAAGACCGACCAACGATGCGGGGAAGAATGGATCCAAGATAAAGCGATCATTGAATCCGAAAAGGCGTAAATTCCTGCAATAGGAACACGTAAAGCATAAGTATCGCGCACAGTCCTTATTAATTTTGACATGAGCACGGCGGCACATAGCTCGAGACTTGCAAGGGTTACCACCTTTGTCGGGGAAACCTTTGATTTCGCACAAAGCAAGCGAACCGCGACACCGGACGGGCTAACAGAGTGTATATAAATCACACACCCATACCCACCCATACTGGCATCGGCAAACGCGACTATACGAATAGCGGAACCATCAGTGACACCCACGTGACGCGGTATCCGTAAGGTCTCCAATAAAGGGAACTCTCGCATGAGAATAGAGAAACGTTTAAAGATATCGTCAGGAACGGGTTCATCCCAACCAATCTTACTTAGCCATAGCTCTTTGATGAGCAACTTGGCGTAAAAGATCACGGAGGCGACCAAACCAAGAACATCAAATAAACGCGCGACTATCGAGAGTATATTTCTCTTAGTACATTTCTCGACTACTTGAGCGGAGGTGAAAAACAAATTGTCCTGGGAAGGTTCCCACGACAGACCCAACACCTTGGACACATCATTTCCAGTATGAAAATCGAGGGACTTACGATGAGAGTCAGGAAGACTATTTAAAAGCGAGGGTGAATTACTACACCATTTAACCAAGTCAAAGTCCCCCGATTTGAACATCTTTATAAGATCGTGGGAGAGCCGCTTGGCGGTGTCTTCATCCTGCACAGAATACACCAAATCGTCCATATAAAGACTGGTCTCTGCCACTTTAGCAGCTTCAGGGTAATGCGGACTATCAGAGGCCAGTTGTCGCACCGTACGCATAGCTATATATGGACTCGATTTAAGTCCGAACGGCAAGCGGTTAAAAGAGAATGTTAACACAGGTTCCTTCTCGTTAAAGCGAAATAAAATGCGTAGGTATTTACGCTGGTCAACGGGTACACCAATCCGTAAATACATGTGTTTGATATCTGCATTTATAGCTATAGGAAATAATCTAAAATCTATTAATAGAAGGAATAAATCGGTTTGTAAATTTGGACCAATGTGGAGTATATCATTTAAAGATAGACCCGTATGAGTCCTAGAACTAGCGTCCAATACAATGCGCGGCATCGGTTTGTCCGGTCGAACAACAGCGTGGTGAGGGATGTAGTACCCGTCATCCAAGATATCTGATTCGTTGACTTGGCTTAAGTAACCATTATCAATGTACTCTTTAATCACCGCGTTATAACTTTCCCTCAAAGTAGATGATTGTCGAAGCTTTCGTTCAAGCGCCATAAGCCGACGATACGCGACGGCGCGGGAGTTACCTAATTCTGCAGGATTCTTACTAAAGGGCAATGCGACTGTATAACGTCCCGCCTCGTCACGCGACACTGTAGAGGAAAAAATATTCTCACATTCGGTTTCCTCGGGCGAGAAAAAGCGTTTATGATTGACTTCCTCCAATTTCCAGAATTTTTGTAACAAATCATTAATAACCAATGCTGAAAACGAAGAAGTAGGTCCATCTACATTATCATTATCAGGAGGAAAATCACCCACAAGAACATAACCGAATGCGGTCAATAAGGCGGGAGGGGCACGAGAACCGAAGTCAACCCTCTTCCCCAAATATATGTACGGAAACAGTTGAGCGCCCAACACTAAGTCAACCTCTCCCGGAACATTCCAGCTTAAATCCGCAAGCGGAAGCGAGTCAAAGTCCACCTGACCACCCAACTCCACACGATGCGAAGGGAGCCGATCAGTAATGCAATCAACTACTAATGCATGTATAGTATATTTTTGATCTGGATAAATGCGTGACTCAATATTTAAATGTACGTAACCTATAATTGGACGCGATACAGCACCAACTCCTTTGACAAATGAGTTACTCAAAGGAGTTATTTGTAATCTAAGTTTTCTACAACATGCGGTGGTTATTAAATTACTCTGCGAACCATTATCTATTAGACATCGTACTATTGTCTTTTGCCGCGCGTCATCGTTATTCGCTCGCGCATAAACTTGGGCAGTTGACAACAATACGGTCGACCTAGGGTTCGTCCCGGCAGAGAATAAAACCGCAGAGCTGTGAGTGAGTGCATTTGACACCTTATCTGACTCACGCGGGACGCGAGAACGCGTCGATGTGCCAGTCGACCGGACTAGCGAAGAAACTGGCGAAGGTAAGATCGCGGAGAGGTCGCGAGAAGGTGGGGCATGAGAAGAAACCGAAATCATATTACAACTCGTATCGACGCTATCAACATCAGTGGTGCGCGCGGTTTCATCATTTTTTGTGAAATGCAACAAAGTATGATGTCTTCGTTTACATAAATTACAGACTGATGTTGACTTGCAGTTACTCAGTCCGTGTGACGTGCTTAGACAGTTGGCGCAACCTCGCTTCGATTTAATAAACTCGAACCTCTTTCTAAGAGTGAGATCCGATTTAAATGTAGCGCACTGATACAAATGAACATGATCGTTATCATTGCAATATGCACACGGCGGAGGCGCAGTCGCGAGACAAACAGCCGGCTCGTCGGGTGGGCCACTTATGATGAATGCTTTCGATCGAGCGGGTAGCGAAGCGGGTTTTCTAACATTAAATCTCCATTCGAATAAGATGAATTCGAGCGCGCCAATATTTTCGCTTGATCCTGCACAAAACTAATCAATAACTTAGCGGTGGGAAATTCAGTATCTCTAATGGAAAGTTCGAATAATTGAGTTGTTTGTGAATCTAACTTTCTCATGGCACAGTGCAGGAACATAAAATCCATAAGATCTTTAATCTCAAGTTGTTTCAATGCGGAAATAGATGCACTAAATGTTTCTATGAAAGAATCGAGACTATTAGCGTTATATGAAGTACTTTTCAAATCAAGAATATTATTCAAGTAATGTGCACCTAATGTGCGTTTATCTTGATATTTCTTGACTAAACTGTCCCATATAAATCGGTACGTTTCACCCGTAGGTACAATGCCAGCGGTAACCCTCAAAGCGTCATGTGTGAGTCTACCTATTAAATACTGTACCTTCTGCGAGTCTGTGAGCTGTTCATTATCATGTATATTCGCCTTGAACGACTCATAGAAGACTGGCCAATTCTCAGTTTTGCCGTCAAACGATGGCAGCGCTAACGGAGGCAACTTTATTTTAAGCGGTTCAAATGATTTATTTGGGTTAGAATTACCGGGTGTTGATGGAGTCTGGCTACTGTTTATTTTATTTCTAACACGTTTGACCTGGATACATAAATCCTCAAAAGACTCCAAACAAGCAAAGTCGGGACTGGTGTCCGGTCTTAGATTCATATTAATCTCATTAATTTGATCGACAAACGATTCGAATTTATCGCGCATGTCATCAATTGTCTCAGATTCAGCCATAAAACTTTCATTTTTCCTAGACTCAAATGAGGAGATATTTTTTAATGAATCATATAAACGATTCATGCGTTTAAACAATAATCCCTTCTTTCCATGAAGAATTGTCAATAAATCTTCTGGCTTTCTTTGCTTAGCAGCCATATTGCTGACTAATAATAAGCGACAAATACACTGAAAGCACTCAGCAACACCCAAACAAAGGCAGATTGCAAAAGGTGATAAAATAGAATATGATTATATTCAAATGTAAACAAAGCGGTGCGGGATTATACCTACGTTTGAACTAAAGAAATCCAAACGCTATAGGTAGATAAGAATGCAGCGAAGCGACTTGTGAGTGGATAAGTACCTACCCACATATTACGCCATGAACTATTAAAATAAATGTGCGGTACATACAAAAATAACTGACCAGATTTATACAAATGAATTACGTAAAATCTATTGTCAATTATGCAGTTTCGGAGAAAACATTTACCAAAAAATTTACCTAAATGTATTACGTACCCACAGATTTAACAAGAACCAGATGTAGCGTATTCGTCCAACTAAGTGAGGCACGTTGACAGCTATGTGTGCGTGACATTTGGCGACTGGTACTATACGGACACGCGCGTCTATGTGTGTGTAAAGTTGCCAGATTATGAATAATCTCCCACTATTTTGCATATAGTTTTTGCAAACGAATATAAAAATATTACATAGGTAATATTTTATATTAGTTTGTGGTTTTGAAGAATTTACCATAGATTTAATTAATGCTTTTAATATGTAATGCTGTTGTGAAAATTATTCAAATAAAAGATACCATTAAAGTATGCTTTTATAAATACATTTCTTAAAAAATGTAGGCTCCGAGTTAAGTTTTAACTAATTTTATTCGTAAATTGAGAAATAAATAGATAGGCTTGCGTCATAAATATTAATTAGCTAAAAACATTTTGTCATGCATACAATAAATTATGAATATCATAATCATAAATCGTAACCAAAAAAAATTGCAATTAAAAATAAATAATGGCTACAATCAATAATTTCCGTTTCTGTACTTAATGTACACACGGCGCCAAGTCAAGCTAAATAGTCGAAGTACGATTTTGATACTTATTCCCTACGCCATAAGAACGGTACAAAGGTCTAACAACGGTACAAAGGTCAAAGTGTATAGCTTGACAAGTAGCCGCGTGTACACGAATATTTGGATCGTTTTGGGATCGAACTCAAAACAATGTATATACTAATGGAAATCCTATTAGTATATTTATAAGAAAAAATATAATCTACAATATACTTTTACAATACGTTAATGTATTTTTTATTAACATGACAATCATTATTACCTATGTACATAATCAATTGACAAGTGCATTTTCCCTAATTCAGGGAAAACGGTGTCGACGTAAACTGGCAACACTTACATATTTTCTGCAGAAATACGAATTTTATCGAAATAATATTATAAAACGGTCAAATAATCCATAGTTATCAGTAAGAATATATTCCATCTTCCCGTATTTGCTTTTAGAAACAACTTTTACAATGTTTAAAAACGCAAGACGGCATTTTATGAATTTAAAAGCAGGATCGATCGTGGCGTGTGAACTGTGCGATGCTTCGCAGCGCACTGAGTCGAGTTTGAAAGGGGACAGAGTTAATACGGGAGTAACGGATAGACATGCGTGATATGGAGTCTCTTACCTGATTTTGCTTTGTCTTACAGGTGCCTTGATTTGCTCTGTTCTTGTAACAATCCCAAGAAGTTCTCCGCTACGAAGCCGGCCGGCTGACGATAGGTACTTGCCACGTTTTTTCAAAGAGTCCATTCACACGCACAATATCCAACACAATCGATGAAATCACAATATATTATTAGAAAAGGAGGTTCTAGATACTATTGTAACGGATGGATTACAATTATAGCGGTAAAGAATCCTGAAATTCACAATTATCAGCTAGCAGCGAGTTTTAAGATCGCGAGCACTCGGCGGTTGGAGATGAAAAAAAGGGGGCGTTCAAAAAAGGCACGACGTGAAGTTCGCCGCGATGATAGCGCCACCAAGTGAAGATATCCAAACACGCATGCCATATGATGTTTATCAAATCAGAGACCAATTAATGAATTTTACAGCTATAAGAAATTACTCTCAATCCTTCCATGTGGAAAAATCCAAAATGGGATTATGAGCCGATAGATATCAACTAAAAGTGTGAGCTTGCCTCACCAAGGGCATTCTTTGAAAGTTTGTAGTTTTGTTAAGATTGAATTTGTTTATTTCGTTTGTGTGTTGATTTGATAATTATTATATTTGTAACGTCAGTGTGGTGACGGATTAAGAATACGGAATGTCACCATCCCATATCATCCCATGGGTGTCGCAAGAGCCGACAGAGGGACCATATTATGCAGAGAACACCACTGTAAGAGAAGGAAAACTTGATACAAACCCTATGCCAACCCGTTTGGCCAGCGTGGTATAGTAGGGCAATTCCTCCTTTCAAAGGAGAGGCCTAGTCCAGTAGTGGACTGTTAAAGGCTGATGATGATGATATTTGTAAGAAAGTTTAAACAATAGTTATTTCAAGAGACTGATTAAAAAGAGGCTTTATATGTAACCTTATTAATTTGATAAGAATTATTTTGAGAAGTCAACTCTATTGTGATTTTGATATAAGTAGATTCCAATTTATATGTGCCATAGATAATTGTAATTCTGAATGGGGTACCTAGTAGGAAATAAGTATACCTAGTTAGGTAGGGGTAAACAGGGTAACCCAATTTTATTTTTTTGTTTAACTTTCTTGTCTAACCCAATCAGATTTTTTTGTTATAATTACCTTTATTTGACTTCTCACTGGTATGATTAGGTAATCATGAGTGATATATGTGATTATTATAAGAACCTAGATATAATCTTCAAATTAAAATTAAGATAATGTTGATCTCATTCTAAGAACAAAAGACTTGTTACTTGATATTAATCGCTTTTTGTTGTAAATTAAAAAAAAAAAATTATATACTTTCGACAACAATGTTTTATTTAGAATTGATACAATCTCAAGTAAACGTTTTCATCATCTTCAACGTGATATTTAGTTATATCGCAACATATTTTTTTTTCAGGTAAAATGTGATAAGTTCTCCATTTTATTTTTAAACATGAAAAATATATAAAATTTCTGAGAAAATTAAAAATTATATAAATTAAATCATTATATAATTTTTTTACCCAAACACACTCATACATCATTTTGGTATTTGGACAAAACTTCAAAATTTAGAAGCGATCTAAAGTTTTAAACGTGTCCTGTGAAAAATCAGGGTTTTCGATATATCACATTATAGTCGCAACTGGACGAATATGTAATTAGGTTACCAGAGCAGGGTGTGGGTCGCTTCCATTAACTACTAAAGCGTTCTCTGGGGAAATTCCACAAGTTTGTTGTTTTTACAAAACTATGTCAACTAAATGTCGCTGTCATATTATTTAGGAGTTGTGATTGATTGCATATTATATACTACAAGTTTACTATGGCTTGTGTTACGGTAATTTTATGTAGTGTATGTACTTGCATTAAACATCTCCAATGCAAAATGAGGGGTGTGTCTGTCTGGCTGAGGGATCGTAGTTCTGAAACGAAATAACCAATTTCAATGTGATTTTTATCATATGAAAGGCCGTTTCCTTGCGGTTGTTTTTAGTTACATAATATGGGATGTAAACTCTGTATATCAATTTGAAGAGTAATAACTCTTTTCCAAAATGATGTAAGGCGTTTTTCGTATGAAATGTAATATTTTTTTTATTTTGTTGCGTAATATGTAAGCAATATCAGCCTGTTTCTACCGGGTTTACGTTGTTCATGGAGCTTGCACGCAAGACAATACTTTAATTAGGTACCTTCGAGGAAGGCAAGCTATGCGTTCAAGACCTCGAACTGTAGGTCTATGTATCATATGAATGTTTACTTGAGATACTGTCGTGTTAAATTCTGCTTACTGGCAAACGCCCTGAATCGGTAACTTGACTCTTGAAACCTAGCTGTTCTTGGTTACATGGGCAACAAGGCAGATCATATAAACTATCATCCAATATTATAGACGCAAATGTTTGTAGGGATGCCCGGATGGATGGAAAGCTCTTTTCGCCGCAAAATCGCCGCCGTAAAATCGCCAAGACTCCAAACTTACAATAAGTGGATAAAATAACTGAGGTCATGATTGGGGGTCGGACCTACTACACTCAGTGCAGTGTTGCACGCCATGCTCACTACTTCACCAGCTATACAGTAGACATATATACATAGCACTGAATTTAACCTTGTCAGTATACCAACAGATTGTTTCTTACTGCTGGTTCGTATACCGTTGTCGTCATGCTCACTAAAATGTCATTTCTTGTGGTGGCGTCGTGTGTCGGGTCATCCCTGTCCCTCTAATATGGCGAGAGGGATGATGGCTGGCACATGCGTCATACTCGTGAACGGGTGCTACTTGCGATGACTGGTCGATGACGGTCTTGCGGGCTGGTATTAGATTTTAATATTTAACTGCATCATTTCCATCATGGTTCTGATCACTTTCGCGGATTGCCTGCATTATTAGGTATATATAATGTAAGTGGATGCTCCTGTTTCACCATGTCTATTCTGAGGCTAACCAAAAGTATTATGCTTGAGTTATTATGATGTACAGTAAATATATACAAGTGATATAGAAGGTGTAACAGTTGCAGCACCTTACGAAATGTAAATTGTGTATAATGCAAAACCTGGCTTTGAAAAAGAGTGACCGTGAGTTTTATTGCCCGTTCTTTCTCATGGTTCTACCTATTGCTTTGCGAACGTGGCAGTAAATGTAAATGTAGAAGCATACAGTAATAATGTTTTAAATTTGAGTATAAGTAATTATTTTATAAATTTATTATTTTGACGTTCATAAGCGTCACATTGTGACCCAAATGAATAAAGGATTTTGAATTTGAATTTGAATTTGAACCCAAACAAAGCAATCGTAATTAAGAAGTAATCACCTTAGTCTAGGCACTAGGTGATTCATCAATTGCATAAATTATATTTTAATAGTATTGTTGGCAAATACATGTCCAACTGATTTTTACTAGCAACATTTTAGTTAATCTAGAAAATATCACTTTATCGTCAAATCAACATCGATCACGAAAAGTGTACAATATTGATGATGATGATGTCCTCCCGACCGATTTCGGCCACGGCGGCTTGTCTATATATGGGACTTGCCAACTGCGCGAGACATATTAAAGTGTACAATTAGTGTGTACGCATACATAAGTGCACTCTCTATTCCCTTACTCTCGTAGTCCGATGGGACGCCACAATAACGCGTCTTATGATTGACTTTGTTGAGGGTGGGAGAATTAAAATTGTGTTTTTTTATAATGATTATAACTGTGAGCTTAATCTCGAAAGAAATATTATATATTAAAAAAAAAAATTATACATTTTTAAGCGAAATTTAAAAAAAAATCATGCATCATCAAGCAAACTATGGCCTGACCAAAGTGACTAAAGCAGCACCATCTGCACTATCAAGCAACGTTCCGATACATATACCTAAAATATTATTTAAAAAAAAACTAAACTCGTCAACAACGGCTCGACGCCAACTTGTAGTAACATAATAGTTCGACCATCTTGCAAATAGCGAATTAGTGCCACTATTTGTATTAAAACTCATTGTACGATGTTGTTGAGATAGGCTGAAACTGAGTCGATCGCATCTCAACAATTGATTAAACGTTTGTGAAGAACGTGATAGACGCTTATCAAGTTATTCTCAAATGAAATCAGCACGGTTTAGAGAGTGGTTTGAATAAATTAATACAAAAACAGATAAAACTCTAAACGTGATTACTGACTATCTAGTATAAACGTAATGTATAAGCTAGATAGTAATACAAAGGTAGAGTACACAACATGGATATATTAAAGTGAATTCTTCTCAGTGTCAAAAAGCATTACTATAATTATAACTAGCGTGAAAAGTAGGAGCCATTAGCATAAAAAGAACTCAACATTTCAGAGTATTTTAAGCTAGCTAGTCATAGCTGTAGCTTTTGCTAACGCTAGGTCTTGGGTAGTCTAAACGAGATATCTAAAAGCAGAATTCGCAGTGAACTCTTTATCCTTCAAGGTCTCGATCTCGTCCAAGCTGATCAAATACATAAGCTTTCTATTTTCTCTTGAGGGCCCGCACTGAAGCACAAGCAGTCTGCCTGACAGTAGTAAATATATCAGTTCTTTAGTTGCAGAAACGTGATTGCAATGTTTTCCAAACGGTGTGTTTTATTTTCTAAATTTGGTTTCTTGACGGAAAATAATGTCGTGATCTCGACACGTAGTTTAATAGTTTAAAGTACATTCGAGTAGAATTCATTTATTTTAATGGACACTCCTTAGTAATTTTTATAAAATTACCATGGAAATAAAAAAAAATTAAACATACAGGCCAGGTTTCTTCAGGATAGTATTATGCAGCAGGGAAACATTAATTCTTATTTCTTGTGCTAGAAACATAGCGACAAAGTCCTAAAGGGTCTGAAACATGTGAATACTGAAGATTGAATGTACATAACTTATGCTTGCTATGAGGGACATACACCTGTGTATCACAAACAAATGGTATTGTGGTATTTGTCTCATGATTCTGTTTTCGGAACTTTGTGAATATAACTGATGCGTTTTATGTTTGTCGTATTTCGATGATTTACTACAGCTTGCTCGCAGCTACGTCCGCACATTTTTACCATTTATTCCCGATCCTGTGGGAATTTTGGGCTATCCCTTCTAAGTGCACCCTCAAAGTTTCTAAGAAAGGTATTCTGCCAAATTTCAGCTTCTTGCGCCCTGCTTTATCTGCCAGTCAGTCAGTAATCGAAGAATATTATTTATACACATAACACTATGAACAACAGCTTATTTAGTTCAGGTACTTCCATGTCGGAATACTGACAAACACTATAAAGGTAATTACATATAGCATAACTCTATAAAGGTACACATTATATAATATATTACATTCACACTCTACCATTTCTTTTAGGTAGAAATCATATGTAGATATAAAGCACTCTTCTAATTATCGACCACATTTCAAGTCTTGAGCATGCTTAAAATGCAGAGCATTTTAGAGTTTTCATCATATATTTATTCTATACGGTACCACTAACCACTTATAACACCAGTAAGTCAGTTCTGTCTTAAGTTTCAATTATTTTGGAGGCGGACAACTCAGTAGTAACTTATCAACACATAACATCATCTTGCGATACAACGGAAACCAACATTTCGTGTTGTTCAATACCAAATGGATATCTATTGCCAGATCATGAATTTTGTGACATATATATCGTATTACTTCGAACTCGTCCCAAACTAGGTCTTCACGTAACTAACTCAAACATGTCACCATATCAACAGAAGGAATAAAACAACATTCATATTTCACAAACGTAAAAATCCAGATCCAATATAGGCCAAGATCTTCACGTCTGAAGTGAATAATTCAAACTCAAATACGTAACTGAATAGCAAGCAATCGATTCGATTGGATTGAATCGGCACTGCGTCACGATTTTCGCTTTGATTGAAACAAATAATTGGTGTCCAGTAAGCTATTAATTTGTCAGACGGAACAATCCACACGTACCCCAAGTCTATTTAATATTTGACCGATAGCTCTGGTGTGATAATATTTGTTTAAGTGTTGGCCTCTCGTAATCTACGTACGAGTAAAGCTAGGTTACAGTGATGGAGACTATATTGAAATCCATTTATTTTTGTTTTGTATGTATTATTCAATAGTTCCTTCATATAGTCTATCTCATAGATTATACAGATATACTGGTATAGATGCGCAACTCCCTCTAAGGAAAAAGTTCAATAGGCATCCTCTACGCTAGATGGCGTACAAACAATTTTATTTTTATTCCGATCGTATAGATGGCGTTAGTAGTAGATACATTTTTCAAAATAAAATAAATGTTGAATTTCGGTGTTAATAAATAAGTAAATGACAACTATTATGTAAAATATGCAATTTAAAAGAAAAAAAAATAAAAATCACAAAATGTAATTCTTGGTAGGCGTGGATTCGATCCACGGACATCTAATTTAAGAGCAGAGCACGCTCCCACTGCGCCACGTAGATCTTAGTGATGTTGGCGAAATGACCGTTCAGTTGTCGCTTTTTCTTTAGTTCTTGCCCTCATCGGTAGATGGCGCTGATTATATGAAATTTATCCATGTATGGAACTTTCACGGCCCTGGTCTATCTAGTATAAGGACTGAACATTACAATCCAAATGCACCATAAGACACTCTATCGGTGCATTTGGAGAATTTTCCCCTGATTCATAAATCAACAGAAGATAGGCAACATATTACGAGTATTTTTAATAGGTCTTCTTGGTGAGCACATATTAATCAATGTTTACAGTATTTACATAGACTCACTAATTTGCTTATTGGCAAACGTACAACAATAGGTAACTGAATTATTGTGTCATTCGATATATCAAAAAGCAGTACTATAATAATATATTTAGATACTTTCAAAACAAACTAGGTGAATAAACATTTAATCCAAATAATATGACCGGACTATAAATACGGTCAAAATTACCATAATAGGCCGCTATCAAAATGCAATGAAGCATGATTACATTCAGTTAGTGTGCGTACGAAGTAGACTGGATGCATAATTCATAGTCCAGCTGGCAGGGCAGTCTTAAGCCGTGCCGGGGCCCCTGGGCACAGAAGAATTGGGGACCCTCGGGCACCCAAAGATGCCCAATAAAAGTAGGGAACATGGATGATATAAGCAGATTTTTATTACTTAATTTATTTGACTGCCTCGTTGGTTGGTATAAATGTGCACGTGGGATTGGAAGGTTTCGGGTTCGATTCCCGGGTCGTGCAGTGTTATTGGGTTTTTCCGTTAGGAAATTCTCAGTAGCAGCACGGAGTCTGGTAATGTGCCCGGTACGGCAATTGGCCCGCCACCTATTACGTGGGACCTAAAAATTCCTGGCCAAATGTAGGTGTAATATTACACCTCTGCCTACCCCTTCTGGGATACAGGCGTGAATCTATAAAAATAATTAAAATTATTTATTTTTACAATATTCATAGTGAATTGGCTATCTGTAATTATCATTAAATACAATTGTTGCTAGGTAGGTAACTGGTGATGTGTTTTATATATGTGTGCACATCCCGCGTATGCTAAAGACAGTTTTGATCGAGCTCCTAGGATCTAGGAGGGCAAGTGGAAGGTCAACAGCGCTTTCAGACCAATCAAAAAGTCTATTGCATTAGCCAAGGCAGAACGCATTGCAAAAAATGGTGAGCAACATGGAACTGCTTGAAAGATTGTCATCTTGTACTTCCTCGTAGCTGGCCAAAGCTGCCCAAAGAAATTCCTGACAATTCTATGATTGAGGAAGTCTTATGACAGTGTGTCTTATGCCCATAGTTCAAAGACACGGCTAGTCTTGGATGAACTATTTGCCTCAGACATTCTATTAACAATTCTGTTTCTGAAAAAACTTTACGGTCTGTGACAAAAATGTTTTAAGAAAATAAATCTGGAAGGAATTTCTCCGTCCTTCGGGGGCCCCGCGGGGCAAGGGGGCCCTGGGCACGGGCCCCGTGTGCCCCTATGGTAAAGACGGTACTGCCAGCTGGCGTTCAATAATTCAAGCCGAACACCGAGAGGCAAGCCGAAAAAACTCGATGGGTTCAGATGTTTTATTTAAGTTATCACTTATTCAGTTGTTCGCGGTATGAATGATGATAAACTAGATTGTGCTTAGATTTGACTTGCTGAAGGGTGCTGTGTTATTGCGATTTACGACTGGGCTTGACTTACATAAATATATTACATAACACTGAGTATGTGTTATGTTCTCTGATGGGGTTTTGAATAACGTTTATAGTTGTAACATAAATACCTTTATATGCCTGAGTTTTCTTTATTGACTTGATGTAGCATAAGTTTTGTAGAATTCCAAAAACCTGTATCTTATTACAGCACTACCAGACTAGTTTAAACCACGGTGCGATATCTATCAATAACAAATTCATATGGGTTATTAATATCTTAACTTCAATACGTAAAATTCTATACGTGACATGCTCTTGATTTAGCTAAACCACCGATACCAGCACAAAAATATGTTGCCTATATCCGCAACTAAATGACCGAACCCATAAAAAGTACCTTATCTCACGCAACTCGTTAAAAGCAGCTGAAAGGGTTATTATCTTTAAGCGGAACATATCTGCTAAAAGCAGTATCAAGGGTCCTTTGGCACCTCTTGGGATCTTCAGTGCTGAGCATAAAACTTATACTTCGCTTTTTATGCAGGCATTGATTTTATGAGTAACATAGAAAATACTGAGGGCGGCACAAAGCCTTGCCTGCGTAGGACGTTATTATTAGACAGCTATTATAGTGGAGAAAATGGTTTGCAGCAAAAAATTATAAAAACAACCGCTAGTTTACAAAAACTTGTTCGTGAAAGTAATTGTAGGGTATGGTCAGCATAAAAATTATTTTGTGTACACCTAGAAAGTGATTAACATTTTTATGAATCGATAGAGAAATAATAATTTTCTATTAACAGTGGATTGAACTTTCGTAATATACAACTGCGAAGATATGGTGATAGGAGTGAATTTATATACGGTCGATGTAGGTAGTGTCTGCAGGCTTGAGTCTGTCCAGACAATAAATAAAACACAGGGTTCCCAGTTACACATAAGTTTAAGTTTATTGCGGGTTTCAAGCGATTTTCTACTGCGTCCTAATGTTGAAATATTTGTGTTTGAACTTTCATGGTCTCTAAAATGTAAGCCGATATTTCGTAGTATAAAAGTATATCTTACTGAAAGCATAAATGGTGCCCTGGAAACGACGGAATTAATCTAGCTTTACAGACAACATCACGACTGATTTGAAAAAAAATCTTATGAGTCTTTACATCTCTTTGATGGCACAGAGATGCCATTTTGTCGTTTATTATAAACCAGTTAAAATTTATTCCGTAACTGGAGACAATTCCTCAAAACGTCCGTGTTTTACGACATCATTACTTATAATGATGTCGTAAAACACGGACGTTTTTAAGCGAAGGTTTCAATGTGTGCAGTTATGTCTTAACATAACTGCACACATTGAAACCTTCGCTTTTTATATCAAACGTCGTTATAAAGAGAACAATTGCATTTTATTTAACAGCCTTAAATTTACAACTGTTCATACCGTTTTGTGATACCGTAAAATATATATTTTGGCTGTAAAACTGAGTTGTAAAGAGGGTGTAAACGAATGCTTTAAACCTTATTGAGATAGTTTATCTGATCTTATTATTGAATTTTTGGTGAACTGTAGGCGTTTGACAGTGAAATGGCAGTGCTTAAAATGTGTTGTTCAAAATTGTTACTGAATATTAAAATATATATATTTGCAAAAGAGTATTTTTAATAACAAAATTCAGAAATAAAGGGAGGGATGCAGATTATATTCTAATGTTTTGTCAGGACATACAAAATAGTTTTAAACTACATAATTGTGAAAGCAATCCTCTTTTTTATGGTGGGCTTTTAAAGTATACAGCTGTTGACAAAAATAAATCAGGCACAAAACAAAATTATTTGGATCACCCAAAGGAATCTTACCCACAACACTTTTGGTACTACCTAACGACCTAAGCGCTTATCACTACGCCATCTGTGCAGTAAAGTATACTTACTAAATTTTAATTCTAAAATAGTGTAAAATATTTACCATCACTTCACCAAATCACTAAGTCCATTAGTCTGGTACTTTTGCTTTGTTATTGCACTATGCAAATTCATCTATCTGCCCAATTAGAGATACAAGTGGTGCCTTTAGTAGTGTCAGTATTTCACAGGCCAACTGCCCGTTACAACTGTTGTTCCACTTTTGGTACTAAAAATAGAGCCCCTTCTTTTGTTGTCGGCATCGCTAGGCTTTGGCTGTTCCGAAGTGCAGTTGTTTGAAACATTTGACACATGCTTAAGCTGTGTAGATTAACGGTAAGCTGTACGTATTTATTTTAGAACACAATTATCGGTTGAAATGTTATTAGATTATGGGACAGAAATAATTAGTGTATATCTTATTTATATCGGACAACTATTAACGATCGAGTAAGGGCTATCCTAAGAAGAGCATAATATTTAAGGTAGGCAATTTGTTCGTTCACATTCTGTCACTCTATTATTTCCAAGATTGTTGTTTGGTACTCGTAGCTTCAAGGAAAGTTTATTAAATAAAAGTAACTATTTACGTTTTTATATTGGAAGTTCTAGAAACGTATCTGATGAATAGTGGTAATCTTAACTCGTGTTATGGTTTATCTTAGTAGAAAACAGCAAAAAACAAAACGAACTAAACTGAAATAGAAATTCGCTGATGGCTTTGCCGCGTTCCATTAAATCATATTAAATGGGTCACTTGATTGTAAGAATTAGCTCCTAGATTACAATCATTGGCATCGTAATCAGGTTATATATTGCTTTCGAAGAAATTCTCCGAATTGTAATATATATAGCCTTTCAGGTAACGAATAAATTGTTATTCGACATCCAGATTTGAGGAATATTCCGTAATTACGTCGGAATATTTCTTGCTATTTTTGCGAATAGCGTTATTTAGGATAGTATCTTATATTTGCTTCATTTGTGGATCGTACGATTCTTTATCACGTACGTGATTAGAAGTATAACATGTCGAAACATTTCAGTTAGATTTTTTTAATTATATTTTAACTTTGATATTTTTGTCTGTGTGGCGGTAATTTGTAGCTAGCAAGCAATAACTTTTTACTTTTACATATACTTACATACGTAAAAATAAAAAGTTATTGCTTACTGTGTCAAATAATTGCACAAATGAAAATTTTGACATAACTTGCAGTTTCTAATACAATAAAATATATTACCAACTGGAACAACTCATCTTATTAATATACAGGTACCTAGAACATAATAAACATATATTATGATAAACAGATGAGTGACAAACATACTTACTTATAATGTTTTTTATATTAAAAAATGTTACAGCAATAGACTTTTTTTCATTTTTTTTTATGTAAAATTACCGCCGCCCATGGATACAAGCAACACCACAGGAGTCACAAGTGCGTTGGCGCCCCTTGGGGTTGGGAAAAGGGACAGGAGGAGGAATGGGATGAAGGAGAAGGAAAAGGGGATGGGCCTCCGGCACTCTCACTCACCGAACGAAACGCGATAGTTTGGGTACTGTTACTTTACGTCGATTTTCTGTGACAGGGTAGTACTTCCCCGGTCGAGCCGGCCCATTCGAGACTAGACACAGAATCAATCGTTGTACGAATACAAGTTTTCCTAGGTGAGAATCGTCTGGAACTCCATATAATTTTATTAAGCACGTCTTACTCGCAATAGTTGATTTATTTCAAGTTATTAATATCTCTGTTATTCTCCAACGTTCCTTAAACCTGTTAATTTGTAGTTTCTTTCAACGCAGCCGCTAAATAGTATTGTTCGATATATTATACAAATCGCGAAAATTAATTTAGTCAACTTTACTTCAAGACTTTGACTAAATGTGTACAGGCCAGTCAAGATTACTATATCGATTCGTAATATAATCGAAAATACAATTGAAAGACACAGGTGACTTCATCTTCAACCCAGCTTCTCTCCGCAACTTCTACATTGTACAAAAATAGTCCGCAAGGCAGCTTTATTTTCATCGTCCTAGCGTTATCTATGAAAAGTCATTAGTTTATATTACTTATCCAGCCCAGCTTTTAAATTAAGCTTCAGCTTAAAATAGTGGTGGCATGACGAAACAGAAGTATAACTCGTTACGCCTACATAATGGCAAGTGCCCAAAGCTTTAACGACTGAGGCCATGCCGTACCTGCCTATTTATCTGACTCTTTGACTCTGCCTTCTTGGATTGACCATAAAAAGACTATATATTTCCTTTGAAACCACTCCTTTGCCTACGCGAAATACAGTGTATGCCTCTGGGAAAATAATCAAGCAATAAGTAAGCTTTGAATTACGTAAGTTTGTTCAAACATTTTCATTAAAAATAAAGAATTTACTTGGGTAAATTATTAAAGCAAAGTAAAAGAAAAGTCAATCTTCGTACTGCCTAATTATCGTGCGATATCTAGGAATCGTTGCCATGGAGTTTAAATATCTAAATCGTCTCAGCAGGGAGGAGAAACATTTTGGCGGTATCCGTTTATGCAAACCGAATCCCCGCACACTGTGGTACATTCGAGTGACCCGCTGCTGAAGAAGGTCGAGGACACATCACTGGTTTTAGTTTGTAGTTCGAATTTTTACGGAGCCACACTTAGTGCCAGTTTCACACGTACCGGTTGCCGGGTAGACGGTGCCGACTGTCCGGTATCACATTTAGCTTTCACACGAGCCGATTTTACATCCAATAGCGTCTTCACTATCGAAGCGAGTACAGTCGCGTAGTGACTACGCATACATAATTTAATTTTCACTCTTCTCTGAAAATGGAACGACTTCTCTCCAAGTCTTTTTTGTTTAATTTTTAACTTTATATTCTGTACAAGTTTTATCTCATGAAACCTGGTCTAGCTTCTACTAAACTTATTAGTAATTCAATATCTATCTCCATTTTACAATTTTAATACTATAATAGGAAGATACGAGGGAGTGAGAATAAACGACGTGCGCGTGCTCTCCCTGTGATTGTACCTGGGCGACTACGCGCCGGAGCGTATGAAAGCATGCTGCGTCTTCCATAAAGCACTACGCGTCCAGTCGCTGGCCAACCGGTAGGCGCCAACCGGACGCACAGTGGTGGATCCGGTGCGCACCTGGCGGCCGCTTGCCCGGCAAATTACGCCGGTACGTGTGAAAGCTAAAGTACATGGCCATACACTGCGCCGCCGGGTACCCGGCACCGGTTACCCGGCAACCGGTACGTATGAAAAGGCACTAACTCCCTTTACCGGGCTTCAGACTTAAATTATTGGGCTTAAAAATAATCGAGCCAGACCTGCAAATAAAGCTTTACACCACGACCACAAACAGTATCGATAGATGAACAAATCCGAAGCAGGAATGCATGCAAATTAATTTTGGACTGCATTGTTACATAAAGTATAAAAAGAGACAGGTATAAATTAAACATTACATATTCCCACAATTCCCGGCAATTTGAAGGTAATGAAATAAAAAAATACGCGAACAATCCCAAAAAGAAATGGAAAATAATAAATTCAGTCGCAAATAGACACAAATTAAAAACTCCCCCTTATGAATTACTGAAACTAGAAAATACACCAGATAAATCTTTAGACTATGTAAATGATTATTTCGCTAATATTGCAGAAAATCTTTGTAAGAAAATTGTAATAGGTAACGATCCAACTAGTGCAAATAATAGTACAAACACTAAAATTAAATCTATTGTGCTCCTAGAAACGTCCGAACAGGAAGTTGCAGCTATAATAACAAATCTAAAAGTGGACAGTGCAGCAGGTTGGGATGAAATTCCTAGTAAACTTATAAAAATGGCGAAAAAATCTATTGTGCCTCCTATGTCGCATATTGCAAACCTCTGTATACAAACTGGCGTTTTCCCTCAAGTATTTAAAATATCTATTATTCACCCTATATTCAAGGCAGGGAATAGAGACTGTGTCAGCAATTACCGACCTATCTCAGTGCTACCTGTATTATCAAAAATCTTAGAAAAAATTATGAACAAGAGGCTACTGTTATATTTAGAAAAAGAAAATATCATTGCCGAAAATCAGTATGGTTTTAGAAAGGGAAAATCAACCGCACAAGCCGTTTCTGATCTAGCTGATCTTGTTGCCACTCAGATGGACGATAAGAATAAGTGCGTTGGAGTTTTCTTAGATTTAGCTAAAGCATTTGACACAGTCTCTATTCCAACCTTGCTTGGAAAAATGGAAACTATAGGAATATGAGGAAAGCCATTAGAGTTGTTTTCAGATTACCTAAAAAATAGAAAACAGAGAGTTGCAATATGTGGAAAGCTTAGTAGCGAAACTGCTATTACTCATGGAGTCCCACAAGGCAGTATTCTTGGCCCGTCTCTGTTTACCATATACATAAACAATCTATGTAACCTTAAACTTATGAATTGTAAAATATTTACGTTTGCTGACGACACGGCGCTTATTTTTCATGGTAAGACCTGGCAAGAGGCAAAAATCCACGCCGAAACTGGGCTCAAAGTCACGGCATGCTGGCTAAATAATAATTTGTTAACATTAAATACCAGAAAAACTAAATTCATATTATTTGGCAACATTATTGGTTCGACCTCGAAAGATAACGTTGAAATCAAGCTACATACCTGTAACTGCATAGCTTTGGATAAGAGTAACGTCATTAAATACTTGGGAGTTCTATTAGATAAAAAACTTACGTGGAGAGTACATATCGATCAATTAGCTGATAGAATGAGACGTCTTATATATATCTTTAGAAAGCTCAGGTACGTTGCTGATTTTAGTCTCATGAAAACTGTATATTATGCTTTGGCCCAAGCAGTTTTGACATACTGCATCACTTCATGGGGTGGCGCACGAAAATCCCACCTGATTAAATTAGAGCGTGCACAAAGAGCATTATTGAAAGTTATGTCCTTTAAACCGTTCAGATATCCTACGACTGACCTTTATACAGATACTAATGTTTTGACAGTCCGAAAATTATTTATCAAAGATACCATCATGTCACAACACAAGAAAACTGAGTTTAATTATCAACATGCCAGCAAGAGAAGAAATTATAATGTATGCCCTACCACAAAGTTTAATACGTATTTTATAAATAAATTTCAGTGCTACATTGGTCCTTTGTTATACAAAAAATGTAATAAAATCCTAGAAATTTATTCACTAAATAGCATCAACTGTAAGAAAAAGATTGTAACATGGCTAAAGTCACCAAATTATGAAGAAATTGAAGAATTATTTCATATTGCTAAATAACAGTGTTGGGAATACAAAACATACATATTTACTTAATACTCACACTAAAACACGCACAATACATAATCTATATGAAATATGTAAAGACAGGAATATTCACAAAAATACGCATAATGCTACGTTGTGTTACCGATTTTATTACTAACAAAAAAAAAACATAATTACAAATTGTACCTACGTTCACACTCTCGGTGGTTGTCTACAGGATATTGATTGTTGACGGTATAAGCAAAAAATGTCTAAATTAATATTATGTGACAGTTCACACTATAATAAAACCACAAAGGCGTTGTTTTATGTGAATGTGATCCTTGTGTTATATTTATTTGGATTGATCTGTAAAAAAATACTTGGTAAGTTTATTTTTAGTTACACAGGGAGGAACTAACGCCTATGATACAGGCTCGGCCTAGTTTAGGTGTTAGTGTCCATTGAATTGTCATACCGATACCATTGTACAAGAATTATTATTAGTTATGTAATCTTTCGAGTGCAAAACAAAAAAAAAATATTATAAACGCGATGAAAAAAAAAATCCCATAACACCTTAACACGTTGAATTCACACATCGCCAAGCACTAATCCACGTAAACCTTTGGGGTTTATTATACCAGTTTTCCAAGTAAAATTCTGTGTTAAAGCGAGAAGTAGGGAGTGAAAACTAAAAGCCACCTGCAACGGGTGCCATCGTAAATCTTGCGTACAGGCGTTCATCCCGTACTAACCGAGGCGCAGTTTGATATAGGAAGCTTACAAAAAGTAAGCCTTTTGAAATTTCCGGTTTTATTTAAGGAAATGTTGTGTATGTGAATAATTTTGGTACGGGCACCCAAATTTTCTCTGTATCTGTATATATAAAGTTCTGGCGTTACTGACTGGCTGACAGACAACGTAGGTACAGCCAAAACTACTGCTCGCAATCATGTCAATTCATATAAATATTTCTAATTATATGTAGTTTTTAATGTATTTTAGTAAAATAATGTACCTTCTAAAATACATTTCAAAATCAAGAAAAGCGTGATTTTATGGCATTCTGGTTTTGTTTTGTGTGCTTAGTTTTATAAATCAAAATCAAAATCATTTATTCATCTAGGCCATAAAGTGACGCTTATGAACGTCAAAATTTAAGTTTAAATGATTCTTATTTATTTAATTTTATTATTGCTTAATGATTCTACATTCACATTTACTGCCACGTTCGCAATGCATTAGGTAGAACCACGAGAAAGAACGGGCAATAAAACTCATGGCCACTCTTTTCAAACAAATATATTTCGCCAAGAAGCGTAAAATGTGTTTCACTTTTACTTTAGTTTAATTTTACATAATAATTAGGCTATGATTTTCGATTGGATGACTTTAAAAAATAAATAGTACAATTCAGAAGACTGTTTGTGAATTAATATATAAGAAAACTTCAAACTTTGAAATGCTTTTTATTTTCAGGTTAACTTATTAAAATTATTCAGTAAATGTAAAAATAAATACTTACTAAGAAATATGTGCATTCTTTCCGAAGTAGTTCGCTAGTTGACTACACTAAAGGAGATTGGTGGCCTATTTATTTGAGTTATGGAGCGTGACACTATAAGTCATAAGTTATAGTAGTAATTTAACGTGGTGCGAAGTTACTCTTTCGTTTTTGGAAAGTTGGGAAAAATGAGCCTACGTTTTAATATCAATGTTAACTATTTTGTTATACATTATTTGTAGCGCTCATAGCGATACTTGGCTTGCGGTTTGTAACCGATTGATTTGGTTTGCTCGCGGAGCAGATGCTATATCTGCCACTGAGTTTCATCCCCGATACTTAATAAACTGCCCTAGTGTTAATATTAGGTACCTTATTATTCGCATTAAATAAGGCAGCGTGAAACCATTTCAGTATTCTAACATTAAACTCTCCTTAGAAACTAAATACCAAGATTACTATCTAATATAAAGCAGAATATTCATGAACATCAAACTCTTGATGTAAACACGCCGGGTTATTCACTTAATAAAATGGCTGCAGGACATTTTGTAGTTGGTAGTTCTAACTTTGCTTGGATATCAGTGCCAGCACTGGCGTGAAACCAATAAACTAAGTTCAACACCAAGTTTTAAATTAGACCTAAACCAAGTAATTACAACTTGGGGATAGGAGAAAGGTTAGACTTTTATTAGAGGGCGACTTTTTATTAGTCGTGTTTTAAAACTTTATGACTTTAAAACAGGAAAAATGAAAATAATATTTTGTTCAAAGACGAAGTAGCACAGTATCGCGAGGACTTTACAAATTAAGAAAAAAAAGAAAAGAAAATAAAATATATCTTTATTGCAAGCACGCTGTACATTACTCCTTAATTTTACTTAGGGCGGTTTCAGATTAGCGTATTTTTCTGCGCGTATACGGTCGTTTCAGCATACGCGCTTACACGCTCGCTACATTACACTCTTCAAAAAACCGGACTCACGTAAACGGGCATATGTCGGCGTGTTCGCTCGAAATGGTAGTGACATCTTGTCAGTGTCAACATAGATTCTGACGGATAGCGCTTATTATACGAGCTTAGAAGCGCGTCAACGCTCGTACGAGTTGCGCGTGTGCAAAATGGCACTCCTATACGCGCCTACATGCGCTTCCAAAAACGAGCTTATACGTTCGTATAAAACACTAATGAACGCTAACTTAATATACAAAAAAGAACCATATTAAAAACACATTGTGGCGAAGTCAATATACACTAACTCAAAAGACTAAGACTCTATTTGGCAACTTGTTGCCATAAAGTCACTTGGCATGTCTTGTCAACTGTCACAAACGAAGTTGAGTTAGCTGACATCTGGCATTTATGTGCTACGTGTCACCACGTGACTCGCCACGTGTATCTATATCTATCCACACCAGAGACTGAATTTATAATTATACCTTTTGCAAATACAACTAACTTAAACAATAATAATCGCATAAGTATTATACACCGCGTGCCGCAATTCGGGCTGACACTCCGCAAACACTGCGATGGACGCCATAGTTCCAATCACAGTACTGATTTTCAGTGCCGCCACGTATTATGTCAAAAGGCCACTGACACGTGATGGTCATCTTCCTAGAATCTACGTACCATTATTTATGGACGTGTACAACTATTTATAATTACTTAAGTACACCTTACAACATGGGTTTTACAAGTAACAAGGGAATACACAAATAGCAGATATGCCTGTTTACTGAGTTTCTAAATTGAATTTACTTATTTGCTCATAGAGGATAATATGACTTTATTTTCGTTTAATGTTTAATTTTTCAGGAGTTCCTGCAAGTACCCAACCAGACCTTGAAGCAGAGATACTAATATGCTGTAAGCAATCCAGACTTATGTTACTAGGGCTATAAGAATAAAATAAAATAAAATCTCCTCACAGGTAAGCAGTATCTTGTAGCTGTAGTTTCTGTTAAGATAGTAAATAGCTCTTGAGGTTCTTTTTAAATGATGCTTTTGTTTTCAGGTCCCTTATCGGAGGAGGCAAATTGTTCCAGCATTTCGTACCTAAATAATAATAATAATAATAATATTCTACCACATTCACACAACACCATCTAGTCCCAAACTAAGCATAGCTTGTACTATGGGTACTAGACAATGGATAAACATACATATATACTTTTTTTTTTTGTAAATACATACATATTATACATAGAAACACCCAGACCAAGACAATCATCCATGTTCATGCACACAAATGTTTGACTTGAGCGGGAATCGAACCCGCGACCTTCTATTAAAAAAATAAAAAAAATATCTAAAAGAGCCACGGAAAGCCATTGTACGGTGCTTAGTTTGGGAAAAAGTTCTGGCTGAGGGTCTGGTGGAGTATGAAAAGTGGTTTTGTCTCCAATCTAACTTTTATACAAGTAGGTAGGCTTTTTACTAGCCACTACCCCAAAAAGCAACGTGGCAAGATGTAATTACAATTATTGCACAAAAAGAAAACCCAAACTCAAACGAACTAGAATTTCCGTTATTCACTTATTCTCACATGTTAATCGGATCTTCATACTCAGCACAATATTGAGCAAAGGCACTGCTTATTCTTACGTCATCTGTATGGTAAACAAATTAAATCAAAAGTAAAAATCTTAGATTCTGTTTTTGACTGTTACTTTAAGATTAGTTTACTTTACAGGTATTTTGGTCATGACAATATTATGTAACAATTCTGTGAACAGAGTCGCTATCATACTAATACTATAGAAAACGAAAAAAGTGTATGTTTGTTTGCCTTTCTTTCACGTTCTTACTTAACAAATTTGGATAAAATCTTGCAGTAATATAGCTCACTAGAGGACGCCAGCAGCTACGCATGCATTTTTTTTAATTTACCCGTTTTGGCCGATCCCGTGGCAATTTTGGGAAATCCCTTTTTAGTGCACCCCTACGGTCCCCAAGGAACATACGTGCCAAATTTCAGATTCCTGCGCCCAATAGTTTCGGCTGTAGCGTGTCTGTCAGTCAGTCAGTAACGCAAGGATTTTATATATTAAGATTTAGCATAACATCAGTAACCTTTTGCTGGCACCCACGTGGGTCGAGCCGCAGGGAAAATCTATTAATCTTTAAACCAGTCACTGGCAGGTGCAGATAGCATAGTATGTATTATACCCCGTTGCTACATCATACTTTTTATTGCACTCTCGATTTATTATAATTATACAACATTATTTGTTGTTCATCGTAGATTACCATGATCGATCGGAAAATGTACTACGATTTTTCGGCGGGCTTTTGCTGGTCTCACGGGTAGACAAGCAATAACAATGTAGTCGAAATAAAGATTGATGGGCCAATATAACTGATCATATTGCTTTTCTTTAATCATAGTCATAGTCATTTATTCACATATAATAGAGTATACAGATGGCATGTAACAATGTATGTACTTATGATCTATTAAGCCGATATTTGGCATGTGAATTAATTATGTAATAGCATTAATTAAAATAGGGATACAAAATGTCAAAAATAAAAATAAATGTCAGTGAATAATAAATAACATCAATAACTTATTATATAAAACATCAAAAACCAATATAATATTACAGAAGCCATTCATTAACAGAGTAAACCATTTTTTCCATTAACAATGTTTTCAATTTTGATTTAAATCTAAATAATGGCAGATTTTGTAACTGTAATGGCAACTTATTAAATTTTTTTTGCACATTACGTAACAGCTTTTATTGTATAATGTAGTTCTAGAAACTACATCTAAAACTAGCCGTTCTCCCTGTCTTGTGTTTCATTGGTAAATGTCTTCCGCTTTCACAAATAAATTTGGGTTAGTTTTAACAAATACACAAATTTCAAAAATGTACATACTCGGTAGTGGTAATATTTAGAACTTTTTAAAATGTGGTTTGCACGTTTCAAAGGGCGGAATACCATTACCAACTATAGCCCTTATGCATCTCTTTTGCGACAAAAACGCTTTCTGTGAATCAGTTGAGTTTCCCCATAGTATTAAACCATATCGTAGGACCGAACTCAGATAGCCATGGTATGTCAACATTAAAGTTTCTATATTTGAGGTATTCCTTAGCTTATTTAGGACGTACACATAGCTATTAACTTACTTTCTTAACTTTCTTACAGACGTCATCAACGTGTTTTTTCCAGTCACAGAACTTGTCTAACGTTAGACCCAGAAATTTGGCCGAAGAAACTTCACTTATTTGGATGCCATTGTAAACAATATTTTTCGGAACTATTTTTGACCGGTGTGTTTGAAATTGGATGCATTGTGTTTTAGTCAAATTTACGTGTAGATTATGTTTACAAAGCCATTTTATAACGGAGTCAATAGTGTTATTAATTTCAGTATCATATAGTTCGTCATTCAAGGAATTTTTGCAAGTCACAATAATCGATATGTCATCTGCAAACAATATAGTTTTATGTGAAGTAATGTCAGGAATGTCATTTATATACATAAGAAAATAGAGTGGTCCAAGAATACTTCCTTGTGGAACACCGTAATTGTTTGTTACATAGTCTGAGTATTCCTTTTTGACTACTGTATCTTCACCCATATGTGCTATCTCCACGCATTGTACTCTTTTTTGTAGGTAACTTTTAGTCCATGCAAAAGCCGGTCCTCGAATACCATAATTTTCCAACTTTTCTAAGAGCAGTTTGTGAGATACAAAATCAAAAGCTTTTGTCATATCAAATAGTATTGCTGTTGTACGCCTTTTTTTGTCCACATTCGTAAGGATACTATTTACTAGATCGAACATTGCAAGTGTCGTTGATTTTCCTTTCTGAAAACCATATTGCTCGTTTTTAATTAGCTTAAATTTATCTAAGTAAGAAATTAGTCTTTTATGCATTGCCTTTTCTACAATTTTTGAGAATATTGGAATTAACGTTATGGGTCTGTAGTTGCTCATTTCAAGTTTATCTCCTTTTTTTAACAGTGGCTTAACTACTGACATTTTTAAGCTATTAGGGAATATGCCTTGCTCAAAATAAAGTGTGATTTGCATAACCTTAGATTCTAAGCTACAGTGGGGCCCACATATAGGTCAGTTGTCGAATAGACTTAGCTCTGCAGCATACGCGGTTTACAAAATTCGTCAGTTAACTGATATAGATACGGCCAGATTAGTATATTTTAGTTATTTCCACAGCATAATGTCATATGGCATTTTATTATGGGGCAACGCAGCTGACATTTAAACTGTGTTTGTACTGCAGAAGCGGGCTATTCGTGCAATCTACAGTCTTGGTTCAAGGCATTCACTGAGGGAAAAATTTAAAGAAATTAAGATAATGACTGTCGCATCTCAATACATTTATGAGAACTTGTTATATGTCAGGAAAAATATAAATATGTCTTCTAAATTCAGCGACATTCATAATTTAAATACACGAAATAAAAACAAACTTGTTCTACCTTCAACTAGACTACAAAAAATAAGTAACTCATACAAGTGTCAAAGCATACGTTTTTACAACAAAACTCCAGGCAATATTCAGGAACAAAGTATTAATAAATTCAAAGTATTTATTAAACAGAGCTTGTGTTCAAAAGCTTATTACACAGTTAAAGATTATTTAGCAGACAAAAATTCCTGGAATTGAGTTTAAAAATTATGAATTTTGACATTTTGAAATTAGTGACATGATATTTTTATTTACATTTGTAATAGGTACTTTTATTTTTACATTTTGACATTTTTAATTTGACATTTGTAATTTTATTTATTTTGTTTTGACATTGTTTGATTTGACATTGCTATTTTATTTATTTTCTTTTGACATTTAAAATTACTTAAGTAATATATTATTATTCATAAATTGACATTCAATAATATTTTCTGACATTTAATAATATTTTCTGACATTTTAAATATATGACATTTCATTTTTAAATTTTTATTATTTTTACTTATTGTTTGCAATATGTATTTTACTGTGTATTAGCATGTAAAGTTGTGAGTACGATGTGGGCATTATTAAACATATAAACAAATAGTTGTGGCAACCTGTCTGATGGCTTAGGCTGACATGCTTATGCATACACCTTCTGATGGCGTGGAGGCATAGTGATACAGATTGTGCTGGCTCCCTCAATTAAGGTTGAGCCGTACGATTGCTGTTGAATGCGGGCCATCAGTGGGCCGAGTCAGTCAAAAGCGTCAGATAATTTCCTGCATTGTACTTGCATACTAAACCCTTTTTTTTGTCTGGACTTTAAAAGATGAAGAAAAGACTAAAGAAATTGAAGTGACAAAAAAAACAATGACTCTGAGTTTGTTTCGGCCTTTCTTCTCAAGAAGTCATTTAGCTAGGAAAAGCCGGCATCATCTAAAATAGGGTTTTAACATGTATAAGTGTTGTAAACAACCAAAATGCAGAAATAAACATGTCTTTATGTCCTTAATAACATCTATTTTCCTGTAGTTGATTCCTTTTTGAAGATAAATAGCTGTACCACCTCTACCTTTTCCTCTACAAAACCTTGATACTAGGTTATAGCCGGATATTTTAGAATTTTTTACCTCTTCATCCTTTAAAAATGTTTCAGAGAAACAAAGAACTTCAGGTAGAAAGTTGTGTTCTATTTGTAAATCTGTTAGATTAATTTCGATTAGGTCCCTTTTTGATGTGAGTCCAGCAATGTTTTGGTGAAGAATTTGGAATGATGGGGAGTTAATATTTTTGGGTCCGAAAAAAGTTATTTACCTGCTTAAAGTCATGTGTCATGGATGGTTTACTTTTAGGTCTTTTAGTAAAATAATATGGGATAGTACCCTTTTTTGGTTCTTTTACTATACAGATTTTATTAGTTGTAATACTTGAATCATTTACTTTCTTTATTTTTGGAAAATAGAATGGTATTGTGCCCTTTGTTGGTTTTAATTCTTTCATTTTATTTTTACTTGTGTATGTTACCGGTAACGAGATATGTACATCTTTCGGCTTTCTATTGTTATAAGATACGTATTTTTGGTAGTAGTTACTTTCTCATTTATTAATTTACACAATATTTTTAGATTGATATTTACATAAGAGTCAATACTATGACTTATATATCTATGAATGTACAATGTTCAAATTGTGCACAACACGTTTTTAACATATTATTAAGCATTCTTTCGTTGAAATGTTTGTTATGTGCAATGCTCAGAACGTAAACATTTCGATTTTGAAGAAGCTTGAGTGCCGCTGAGAGTTTAATCATCACCTGTGCTGGATTAGCATCATGTTCGCCTACTGAGATAATTATGCGATCATTTACCATCGTTTTTATCTTACGGTCATTGATTTCTCTGATGATTTGTTGAGTAGTCCCTTCTGGCTTGATGAATCCTGAGATTGAATACTGATCAAAGCTTGTATTTTCTCGACTCTCTTTTAACGTTGTAGACAAGCCTTTACACTGCGCCCCTCCTAATATGTGGATATGAGGTTGACTCTGCTGCAAGAAGTTGTTGGTTTTGTTTTCTTTTATTGATTTCTTTTGGTTACATTGACTCTCATTGCTACTTAACTCTTTTTGTAAAATATTTGTGTAAGTTTTTGGATTTTCTTTGTCTGGAGAGATTAAGATGGAGTTATCCGTTAATACCGGTCGAGATTTTCTCTTATTGGTCTGAATCTGGCTTTTTAGAATTTTTCCTGGACTTTTACATATGTCTTTGAGAGAACTTATATATTTATTTTGCTGGGTGATAGTCTTTTGTAGCTGGTTATTTTCCAAGACTAGGTAGTCAATTTTATTATTGGCACTATGTAGTTTGTGAGTTATGTCTGTAATCTCATTCTTCGGCCTCTCTATGAAGTTTATAGGTATTATGCCCCGTAGACAAGTCTAAAGTTTTTACAAGCAGCTCAGAATCAGTTGAGTCAAGCGATATGCTATGTAAAAAATCAATCGATTTCGCTCTTAACAATCGTTTAGAACGCATTGTAATGTTAGAAATGTTCTCGTCTTTCTCGTTCGTTTTCTTTGTTCGTCAATAAAACAGTCAGGAATTGAACACGTGCCTTCCTCTTGTGGTTATTGCAATAACTTAGCAGATTGTTGTAAGTATTGTGTGTATATAGAAGGCACTTTTATGTTGATTTAGCTATTAGCCGTTAGATGCCACTGTTTGAGATTTTACGGAGTTCATAGAAACGTTATTTCAATCGATTGCGGCAGAAGAAGTTCCGCTATTCGTCACTAGATGTCATAGACTAAACTGTTGCAAAACTACGAAGAAAGTGCTGCACTCTATTATCGACTATCACAGGTAGTAATTTTAAATGTCACTAGTTCCACTATTCATATATTATACACGTCAGCACTTGAGGCGCTTCGTGTTTATTTAGTTTTAATTATAATTCACAACTCAATTTGGAACAATGTTGTGTGAAGATTTTGTATTCTGAAGAGTATTTTATCAATAATGTTTCCTTTTATAAATAGATAATTCACAAAAAGTCTCAATTGAACCTGGGGGCTTGAACTTGAACACAAGTTATTCCTTACGATAAGTATATCCAATCTTCTAGTTTAACACTACGTAAGCACTTGAAATAAAAGTTCGCTTTGTAGATGTATTAGGCTAATAATAATGTTTACGCTGATTGGTTGATTGAAGGACTTATCGTTTCGCGTTTGAAAAAAAATAACGACATTGTTTTTTCACTTTTGAGTAAACACTTAGTTTTTGAGTTGAGTATCACTTTAAAGTTATACTTGTAGTTTGTTTTGCGAGTTTGTCCGTTATGTATATTTATTTGTTGAATGTTTTGACATTTATTCACAAATTGTACGTAAAGACACTATCTGTAAGTCACAACACTTTTTATCTGATAACCTTTGTTTTGTTATTCGTATCAGTTCACTAACGCACGATGTTTATTATCAGACACTAAACTGTTAGTTAATAATAGTAATAGCCTTTAAAACTGATGTTTACTATTTTTAATCACTTTATAATTACGGAGCCAATGTTTACACAGCGACTAGCGCCATCTGTCCTCCAATTGTAATTTTCTTTTAGTTGAAAGTCGTTTATTATAGTGCTAAATGTTCTTATATGGTGTTTTGTAAAATATAAAAGCGCAGGACCCTTACCTTACCTTCAAATGACCATGCGGTAGTTAACTTTTCAGGTCAGCAATGTTTGATCGTATTTATAAGTTTTTATGTATACTGAAGACGTCAAACTATGGTTATTTACATTGGAAGGTTTGACGTTTAGACATGTCTCAATGAACATGGTCACAAAAAGACTAACTACAAAGAAGCTATTAAAGCGGAAATTATTATAATTATATAAATTTCTAACTTAAGGGGCCACAAAAACATCTCATACTTAGCCTCTTTTAGCAGACTCACTTCATGAAATTGCCTGTCTCCAGAGTATACCATACAAGCAGATATTTATTCCAATTTCGCCAATATATTGCATGTTGTGGCAACTTCTATGAAAATGCGTCCAAAAGACACACACGGTACCAGATTAATCGTTACTTCTTTTGCCAAATGCACTCCAAAGGCTAGATTTACGCTAGGTATTTACCACGTTTTTGCAAATATTTAACGTCATTTACCTTACGGAGTAAAATTGAGCGGACGATTTAGTGGCGCACAGTAAAGGTAGGTTACAAAGCACAATTAAAAGTTACGATTATTTTGTCTTGAAGCTAAGTGCGTTCGCGAGCCATTTGGTTTATTGTTTGGTTTTGTGCGTAGGCATTCTATGGAATATGGGCCATTTGCGCAGTTATGGTAGATTTGAGCATGTATAATAGTAGATACGCACAATAGTGCCACGTTACAAATATAAAGTCATGTGTATAAAAAGAGATGATGCACTTCGTTATCCGTCGTGTAGACAGATGATGAACTTTTAAATTATGAGATTTTTTATACATTCAACTTATCACGAAGATATAAGGAAGACGTAATTAATGGTAGGAAAATCAAGATACAAGGTCGCTTACGAAGATGTGAATGGTTTAAGAAAATTTCATTGCACTTTTATTAGCAAAATAAAAGACTGACTGACTGAATTTTTACGACCTGGTATAATGGCGCAGTAACAATTAGTAAACTTACCACAAACGTCTCTTAGGAATATCTGCAATAAGGCATCACTTCCCGATGATTACCAATAAGATGCTGAACAAGAGGTTTTATCCTAATTACACTTATTAGTTACATATAAGCATCGAAACTCTAGTTGTCATCAAAATTAATTATGATCATCATCTGATCATCTGAAAGACTTCTACTGCTGGATATTGCTTATCTCCAGCAGCCTCGGAGGCTCTCCCTTGAGAGCCTTGTAGGCATAGATACATAGACCTAGACCGATATTGGTAAGAAAATTAATCATATCTACATATATATAATTTTATATTTATGTTTTTAAATGCCAAAAAGTTTAATAATCTAACTATAAATATCTTTATTTTGTCTTGGCCACTAAGCATGTAATAATGTCAAACGTAATAATATACTTTTATAGTGTAAAGTAAGTAAGGACCTTTCGTATATTCAAGTTGGCTGGACTAGGTATTGGTTAATACGTGGGTGGAGCTATAATTTTTACTTAACTGTATTCCTGTGATATTATTTCGACTGCAGTGAGAAATCTCTTTTAATTTGTGCATATTTAACTGCAGGCATATTTCAATAAAGAGTAGACAAGCAATAACAATGTAGTCGAAATAAAGATTGATGGGCCAATATAACTGATCATATTGCTTTTCTTTAATCATAGTCATAGTCATTTATTCACATATAATAGAGTATACAGATGGCATGTAACAATGTATGTACTTATGATCTATTAAGCCGATATTTGGCATGTGAATTAATTATGTGAGCATTATGATAGCATTAATTAAAATAGGGATACAAAATGTCAAAAATAAAAATAAATGTCAGTGAATAATAAATAACATCAATAACTCTAATCAAAATTGAAAACATTGTTAATGGAATAAATGGTTTACTCTGTTAATGAATGGCTTCTGTAATATTATATTGGTTTTTGATGTTTTATATAATAATATAAAACATCAAAAACCAATATAATATTACAGAAGCCATTCATTAACAGAGTAAACCATTTATTCCATTAACAATGTTTTCAATTTTGATTTAAATCTAAATAATGGCAGATTTTGTAACTGTAATGGCAATTTATTAAATTTTTTTTGCACATTACGTAACAGCTTTTATTGTATAATGTAGTTCTAGGATCTACATCTAAAACTAGCCGTTCTCCCTGTCTTGTGTTTTATTGGTAAATGTCTTCCGCTTTCACAAATAAATTTGGGTTAGTTTTAACAAATACACAAATTTCAAAAATGTACATACTCGGTAGTGGTAATATTTAGAATTTTTTAAAATGTGGTTTGCACGTTTCAAAGGGCGGAATACCATTACCAACTATAGCCCTTATGCATCTCTTTTGCGACAAAATCGCTTTCTGTGAATCAGTTGAGTTTCCCCATAGTATTAAACCATATCGTAGGACCGAACTCAGATAGCCATGGTATGTCAACATTAAAGTTTCTATATTTGAGGTATTCCTTAGCTTATTTAGGACGTACACATAGCTATTAACTTACTTTCTTAACTTTCTTACAGACGTCATCAACGTGTTTTTTCCAGTCACAGAACTTGTCTAACGTTAGACCCAGAAATTTGGCCGAAGAAACTTCACTTATTTGGATGCCATTGTAAACAATATTTTTCGGAACTATTTTTGACCGGTGTGTTTGAAATTGGATGCATTGTGTTTTAGTCAAATTTACGTGTAGATTATGTTTACAAAGCCATTTTATAACGGAGTCAATAGTGTTATTAATTTCAGTATCATATAGTTCGTCATTCAAGGAATTTTTGCAAGTCACAATAATCGATATGTCATCTGCAAACAATATAGTTTTATGTGAAGTAATGTCAGGAATGTCATTTATATACATAAGAAAATAGAGTGGTCCAAGAATACTTCCTTGTGGAACACCGTAATTGTTTGTTACATAGTCTGAGTATTCCTTTTTGACTACTGTATCTTCACCCATATGTGCTATCTCCACGCATTGTACTCTTTTTTGTAGGTAACTTTTAGTCCATTCAAAAGCCGGTCCTCGAATACCATAATTTTCCAACTTTTCTAAGAGCAGTTTGTGAGATACAAAATCAAAAGCTTTTGTCATATCAAATAGTATTGCTGTTGTATGCCTGTTTTTGTCCACATTCGTAAGGATACTATTTACTAGATCGAACATTGCAAGTGTCGTTGATTTTCCTTTCTGAAAACCATATTGCTCGTTTTTAATTAGCTTAAATTTATCTAAGTAAGAAATTAGTCTTTTATGCATTGCCTTTTCTACAATTTTTGAGAATATTGGAATTAACGTTATGGGTCTGTAGTTGCTCATTTCAAGTTTATCTCCTTTTTTTAACAGTGGCTTAACTACTGACATTTTTAAGCTATTAGGGAATATGCCTTGCTCAAAATAAAGTGTGATTTGCATAACCTTAGATTCTAAGCTACAGTGGGGCCCACATATAGGTCAGTTGTCGAATAGACTTAGCTCTGCAGCATACGCGGTTTACAAAATTCGTCAGTTAACTGATATAGATACGGCCAGATTAGTATATTTTAGTTATTTCCACAGCATAATGTCATATGGCATTTTATTATGGGGCAACGCAGCTGACATTTAAACTGTGTTTGTACTGCAGAAGCGGGCTATTCGTGCAATCTACAGTCTTGGTTCAAGGCATTCACTGAGGGAAAAATTTAAAGAAATTAAGATAATGACTGTCGCATCTCAATACATTTATGAGAACTTGTTATATGTCAGGAAAAATATAAATATGTCTTCTAAATTCAGCGACATTCATAATTTAAATACACGAAATAAAAACAAACTTGTTCTACCTTCAACTAGACTACAAAAAATAAGTAACTCATACAAGTGTCAAAGCATACGTTTTTACAACAAAACTCCAGGCAATATTCAGGAACAAAGTATTAATAAATTCAAAGTATTTATTAAACAGAGCTTGTGTTCAAAAGCTTATTACACAGTTAAAGATTATTTAGCAGACAAAAATTCCTGGAATTGAGTTTAAAAATTATGAATTTTGACATTTTGAAATTAGTGACATGATATTTTTATTTACATTTGTAATAGGTACTTTTATTTTTACATTTTGACATTTTTAATTTGACATTTGTAATTTTATTTATTTTGTTTTGACATTGTTTGATTTGACATTGCTATTTTATTTATTTTCTTTTGACATTTAAAATTACTTAAGTAATATATTATTATTCATAAATTGACATTCAATAATATTTTCTGACATTTAATAATATTTTCTGACATTTTAAATATATGACATTTCATTTTTAAATTTTTATTATTTTTACTTATTGTTTGCAATATGTATTTTACTGTGTATTAGCATGTAAAGTTGTGAGTACGATGTGGGCATTATTAAACATATAAACAAATAGTTGTGGCAACCTGTCTGATGGCTTAGGCTGACATGCTTATGCATACACCTTCTGATGGCGTGGAGGCATAGTGATACAGATTGTGCTGGCTCCCTCAATTAAGGTTGAGCCGTACGATTGCTGTTGAATGCGGGCCATCAGTGGGCCGAGTCAGTCAAAAGCGTCAGATAATTTCCTGCATTGCACTTGCATACTAAACCCTTTTTTTTTGTCTGGACTTTAAAAGATGAAGAAAAGACTAAAGAAATTGAAGTGACAAAAAAAACAATGACTCTGAGTTTGTTTCGGCCTTTCTTCTCAAGAAGTCATTTAGCTAGGAAAGCCGGCATCATCTAAAATAGGGTTTTAACATGTATAAGTGTTGTAAACAACCAAAATGCAGAAATAAACATCTCTTTATGTCCTTAATAACATCTATTTTCCTGTAGTTGATTCCTTTTTGAAGATAAATAGCTGTACCACCTCTACCTTTTCCTCTACAAAACCTTGATACTAGGTTATAGCCGGATATTTGAGAATTTTTTACCTCTTCATCCTTTAAAAATGTTTCAGAGAAACAAAGAACTTCAGGTAGAAAGTTGTGTTCTATTTGTAAATCTGTTAGATTAATTTCGATTAGGTCCCTTTTTGATGTGAGTCCAGCAATGTTTTGGTGAAGAATTTGGAATGATGGGGAGTTAATATTTTTGGGTCCGAAAAAAGATATTTACCTGCTTAAAGTCATGTGTCATGGATGGTTTACTTTTAGGTCTTTTAGTAAAATAATATGGGATAGTACCCTTTTTAGGTTCTTTTACTATACAGATTTTATTAGTTGTAATACTTGAATCATTTACTTTCTTTATTTTTGGAAAATAGAATGGTATTGTGCCCTTTGTTGGTTTTAATTCTTTCATTTTATTTTTACTTGTGTATGTTACCGGTAACGAGATATGTACATCTTTCGGCTTTCTATTGTTATAAGATACGTATTTTTGGTAGTAGTTACTTTCTCATTTATTAATTTACACAATATTTTTAGATTGATATTTACATAAGAGTCAATACTATGACTTATATATCTATGAATGTACAATGTTCAAATTGTGCACAACACGTTTTTAACATATTATTAAGCATTCTTTCGTTGAAATGTTTGTTATGTGCAATGCTCAGAACGTAAACATTTCGATTTTGAAGAAGCTTGAGTGCCGCTGAGAGTTTAATCATCACCTGTGCTGGATTAGCATCATGTTCGCCTACTGAGATAATTATGCGATCATTTACCATCGTTTTTATCTTACGGTCATTGATTTCTCTGATGATTTGTTGAGTAGTCCCTTCTGGCTTGATGAATCCTGAGATTGAATACTGATCAAAGCTTGTATTTTCTCGACTCTCTTTTAACGTTGTAGACAAGCCTTTACACTGCGCCCCTCCTAATATGTGGATATGAGGTTGACTCTGCTGCAAGAAGTTGTTGGTTTTGTTTTCTTTTATTGATTTCTTTTGGTTACATTGACTCTCATTGCTACTTAACTCTTTTTGTAAAATATTTGTGTAAGTTTTTGGATTTTTTTTGTCTGGAGAGATTAAGATGGAGTTATCCGTTAATACCGGTCGAGATTTTCTCTTATTGGTCTGAATCTGGCTTTTTAGAATTTTTCCTGGACTTTTACATATGTCTTTGAGAGAACTTATATATTTATTTTGCTGGGTGATAGTCTTTTGTAGCTGGTTATTTTCCAAGACTAGGTAGTCAATTTTATTATTGGCACTATGTAGTTTGTGAGTTATGTCTGTAATCTCATTCTTCAGCCTCGCTATGAAGTTTATAGGTATTATGCCCCGTAGACAAGTCTAAAGTTTTTACAAGCAGCTCAGAATCAGTTGAGTCAAGCGATATGCTATGTAAAAAATCAATCGATTTCGCTCTTAACAATCGTTTAGAACGCATTGTAATGTTAGAAATGTTCTCGTCTTTCTCGTTCGTTTTCTTTGTTCGTCAATAAAACAGTCAGGAATTGAACACGTGCCTTCCTCTTGTGGTTATTGCAATAACTTAGCAGATTGTTGTAAGTATTGTGTGTATATAGAAGGCACTTTTATGTTGATTTAGCTATTAGCCGTTAGATGCCACTGTTTGAGATTTTACGGAGTTCATAGAAACGTTATTTCAATCGATTGCGGCAGAAGAAGTTCCGCTATTCGTCACTAGATGTCATAGACTAAACTGTTGCAAAACTACGAAGAAAGTGCTGCACTCTATTATCGACTATCACAGGTAGTAATTTTAAATGTCACTAGTTCCACTATTCAGCACTTGAGGCGCTTCGTGTTTATTTAGTTTTAATTATAATTCACAACTCAATTTGGAACAATGTTGTGTGAAGATTTTGTATTCTGAAGAGTATTTTATCAATAATGTTTCCTTTTATAAATAGATAATTCACAAAAAGTCTCAATTGAACCTGGGGGCTTGAACTTGAACACAAGTTATTCCTTACGATAAGTATATCCAATCTTCTAGTTTAACACTACGTAAGCACTTGAAATAAAAGTTCGCTTTGTAGATGTATTAGGCTAATAATAATGTTTACGCTGATTGGTTGATTGAAGGACTTATCGTTTCGAGTTTGAAAAAAAATAACGACATTGTTTTTTCACTTTTGAGTAAACACTTAGTTTTTGAGTTGAGTATCACTTTAAAGTTATACTTGTAGTTTGTTTTGCGAGTTTGTCCGTTATGTATATTTATTTGTTGAATGTTTTGACATTTATTCACAAATTGTACGTAAAGACACTATCTGTAAGTCACAACACTTTTTATCTGATAACCTTTGTTTTGTTATTCGTATCAGTTCACTAACGCACGATGTTTATTATCAGACACTAAACTGTTAGTTAATAATAGTAATAGCCTTTAAAACTGATGTTTACTATTTTTAATCACTTTATAATTACGGAGCGAATGTTTACACAGCGACTAGCGCCATCTGTCCTCCAATTGTAATTTTCTTTTAGTTGAAAGTCGTTTATTATAGTGCTAAATGTTCTTATATGGTGTTTTGTAAAATATAAAAGCGCAGGACCCTTACCTTACCTTCAAATGACCATGCGGTAGTTAACTTTTCAGGTCAGCAATGTTTGATCGTATTTATAAGTTTTTATGTATACTGAAGACGTCAAACTATGGTTATTTACATTGGAAGGTTTGACGTTTAGACATGTCTCAATGAACATGGTTACAAAAAGACTAACTGCAAAGAAGCTATTAAAGCGAAAATTATTATAATTATATAAATTTCTAACTTAAGGGGCCACAAAAAAATCTCATACTTAGCCTCTTTTAGCAGACTCACTTCATGAAATTGCCTGTCTCCAGAGTATACTATACAAGCAGATATTTATTCCAATTTCGCCAATATATTGCATGTTGTGGCAACTTCTGTGAAAATGCGTCCAAAAGACACACACGGTACCAGATTAATCGTTACTTCTTTTGCCAAATGCACTCCAAAGGCTAGATTTACGCTAGGTATTTACCACGTTTTTGCAAATATTTAACGTCATTTACCTTACGGAGTAAAATTGAGCGGACGATTTAGTGGCGCACAGTAAAGGTAGGTTACAAAGCACAATTAAAAGTTACGATTATTTTGTCTTGAAGCCAAGTGCGTTCGCGAGCCATTTGGTTTATTGTTTGGTTTTGTGCGTAGGCATTCTATGGAATATGGGCCATTTGCGCAGTTATGGTAGATTTGAGTATGTATAATAGTAGATACGCACAATAGTGCCACGTTACAAATATAAAGTCATGTGTATAAAAAGAGATGATGCACTTCGTTATCCGTCGTGTAGACAGATGATGAACTTTTAAATTATGAGATTTTTTATACATTCAACTTATCACGAAGATATAACCAGGAAGACGTAATTAATGGTAGGAAAATCAAGATACAAGGTCGCTTACGAAGATGTGAATGGTTTAAGAAAATTTCATTGCACTTTTATTAGCAAAATAAAAGACTGACTGACTGAATTTTTACGACCTGGTATAATGGCGCAGTAACAATTAGTAAACTTACCACTATCGTCTCTTAGGAATATCTGCAATAAGGCATCACTTCCCGATGATTACCAAGAAGATGCTGAACAAGAGGTTTTATCCTAATTACACTTATTAGTTACATATAAGCATCGAAACTCTAGTTGTCATCAAAATTAATTATGATCATCATCTGATCATCTGAAAGACTTCTACTGCTGGATATTGCTTATCTCCAGCAGCCTCGGAGGCTCTCCCTTGAGAGCCTTGTAGGCATAGATACATAGACCTAGACCGATATTGGTAAGAAAATTAATCATATCTACATATATATAATTTTATATTTATGTTTTTAAATGCCAAAAAGTTTAATAATCTAACTATAAATATCTTTATTTTGTCTTGGCCACTAAGCATGTAATAATGTCAAACGTAATTGGTAGCGCCATCTACCTTCCTATCTACAACTAATCGCATCAACATGAATCGTTCCACGCTTGTCTAGTGCGAGCGATATCATATTTCCGTCCCTCTCTTTCCCTCTCCCTGGAAGAGGCACTGCCTTGCGCCTGATTTCGTCGACGCGATCGTGAACGCGAGGGACAGTCTCGAACATTCCGCTCGCTAAGAACGCCGTCTCGATACCGCTCCGCGCCGCACCGCTGTATCGCCGTCTAGTTCGTACCGCGCCGCTCCCGTATGTGTTTATCACCGCTTCCACCAAGGAAAACCCGCTCGTGAGTGAAGTGAAAACAAGCAGCTGTATCACGAAACCACCAAGGCTGTATAAGGTAAGTGCCTTCCATCCTTAAAATAGCCTATACCCACTCAATCACCTCCTCCCGTATCCATCTCCCCTTAATTCCTTATTCCTTTCTAGGCGACCCAGAACTCGCCCTAATACAGTCCATTTCCTTCTCCAAGTCGCCTAGAACCTAATCGGTTTTGGCACCACGCCATACCATTTTTTTTTATCCATACGAGTCGGATTCATTTACGTTTTATACGTTATACCGCTATACCTAGGCAGTTATAGCACCTAGCTATACTCCTAATAGATTAACATAACCGTCACATGGTTATTTCCGCCCGCATTAGTAGGTAAACTTTTATGTAGCTACCTACTTATTAAATTATTATTTCTGCAACTATCATAGTTGTCTTATAAATCTCATATTTCAATCAACTTTTATTTCATCAGCTCTAAAGTGTTGCCTACTTAGGTAAAATAATAGATACATTAGATATTCTTATTTTGTTTCGTTCTCATTAGCTTATACTTACGTAAGCATGTCACAACAAAAGAAGTCACGCGTGTCGGAAGACAAAGAGATGACAATCTTAGAAGCGAAACGCAATATTTTATTTGAGCGCATTCAAAATATCTATGAAAGATCAAAAACCGCATCGATGTCTGACAGTAATAGCGAAGCATTTCTCAGTTATTGTACAACAGTAGATAGTATTCGAACAGATTTTCATAAGTTGTTAGACGATTATATCGCAAGATTACTTTCTATCAATCCTGATGAAAAACCGAACTATCAGGCGTATACCTCATTCGAAGATCTTTATTGTATTATTAAGCGTATACAATCGCAATTGGAGGGTAAATGTTCGGCAGAGCCCGTTGCCCGCAAACCGAGATTACCGCCAATCGAGATTATGTCGTTTGACGGAGATATACGAAATTGGCCGTTATTCTATGCAAGTTTTAAGTCTACAGTGCACGATAATGGTTCTCTGACAGATGCTGACAGGTTGTACTATTTAATAGGTAAACTGTCACCGAAGGCCCAGTCCGTATTTGCAGGTGTCACACCCAGTGCTGAGAATTATCAGGTCATATTTCAGTCACTACTTGACAGATATCAAGACACGCGCGTCCTAGCGTCTACGTACTTTGACCAAGCTTTAAATCTCAAACTGTCCAGCAACGCGTCTGTCTCGAATTTCCAGCTGTTTATTGATAACTTCGTAACCGCGGTTAATTCTCTTAGGAATTTAAAATTAGAAGATCTTTCCGACTTTATGTTGCTTCAACTCGCTTTAAAAAAGTTTGACACTGATACAATTCGCGCATTCGAGATGACGGAACGCAATAATAAAATACCTACACTAGATAGTTTTATTTCGTTCATCAAAGATCAGTGTCGAATATTTCATAATACGCAGTCTGGTTCACCTGGCCCGTCTAACACTAACAACAACAAACAAAGGTTGAATAAATCGCGAAATAGTAATAATAACTCAGTCCCTAATCCACAATCTTACGTAACATGTTCGGAATCTAATAGTAATAATTCACAGAAGTGTCTGTGCAGTAATATAGTGCACGACCATTACTATAAGTGTCCCACCTTTAATGATTTAAATCCAATTGCTCGTTTTAAAAGCGTAAAAGATAACAAAGCTTGCATTAATTGCTTAAGCATAAAACATAAAACGAGTAATTGTTCCAGTAGAACGAGATGTCGCACATGTAAACAAAAACATCACACACTGTTACATTATGATAAAAATAACCGGTTGTCAAGTCAAGCCGCTAACCTTGACACACTTACGAGTACGTCGCAAGTGCAGAACACGGTAGCTGCGCCTTCCACGCCTCGCAATAATGAGATATCGTTGTGTACGACATCCATTGCGCGGGCGGCACGCACGCGCGGACGGCCTTCGCGCGCTTGTAGTGATCAGAGCAGTGCTAGGCCGCCATGTATGGCGTCTAAGACTGTTCTGTTAGCGACAGCGCAAGTTATCATATATGATGTCAATGGGTCGCCGCACATGGTACGTTGTCTGCTAGATAGCGCATCTCAGACCAATTTAATAACGTTAGAATTGTTCAAACGCCTCGGATTATGGAATAACTTTAAAAATACGAACTCAATAATCCGAGGGATAGGCGGATCAGAAAAACATTGCAAAGGTTCCGTAGATATTAAAATACATTCGCGTTTTAATAGGGACATTAATTTTAACATTTCTTCGCTTATCGTGGAACGTATTACAGACACGTTGCCAAACGCTAATGTGGACGTGTCGCTCCTCACACATCTTGAGTCATTACCACTAGCGGATTCGGAGTTTGCGAATCCGGCAGACATTGATGTTTTGATCGGAGCCGCAATATTCCCGCACTTGCTACTTACTAAAGTGGTACGTAGTGAGCAAAATAACTTACCGCCCGCTATTGAGACGGTATTCGGGTATGTAATTATGGGTACCGTACCTACATTACATACTTCTCAATACGTTACGTCTTGCTGTTGTTCTGTTCTTCAAGAAAACAATATTGACTCTCTTCTCAAGCGATTTTGGGAGCTTGAAGAGGTTACCGCACCGCCCTCGATGAGCCATAAAGATCTCGAGTGTGAAGAACATTTCCGCGCTACCACTGTTCGTGACGACAGTGGCAGATACGTTGTGGCGTTGCCATTCTGTGGTGACCCTTATTCGTTAGGCGACTCGTACGCTGCTGCGCTCAGACGTTTCCATTGTTTGGAACGTAAACTTGATGCATCACCTAAGTTACGCAGCGCCTATAATGACGTCATTCGTGACTACATAGATAAAGGTTTTTTGAGTGTAGTTGTAAACAACGAGGGCAACTCTCTGCCCTCATATTATATCCCGCATCACGGCGTAGTTCGCGAAGATAAAACCTCTACTAAACTTCGTGTGGTTTTAGACGCTAGTTGTAAGACTACATCGGGTCAGTCGATTAATGACATTTTGCATGCCGGCCCCAATCTACAGGGTGATTTATTTAACATCATAATAAAGTTTCGTCTTTTCCAAATCGCTCTGTCAGCTGATTGCCGCCAAATGTTCCTCAATATCGGCGCTCGCGAATCTGACCGTAGATTTCAACGGGTCTTTTATCGTTTTGACAAGAAAGAACCTTTATCTGTGTATCAGTTCAATCGTGTTTGCTTTGGACTCAAGTCTAGCCCATATCACGCGTTACGAGTTGTTCGCCAGTTGATCGCTGATGAAGGCGATCACTTTCCCGCCGCAGCGGCTGTTGCCACTTCCGCTTTGTACATGGATGACATTGCCTGTAGTGTCATATCCACTCCGCTAGCAATTTCGCTTTGTGAAGAGCTTATTCAGCTTTTCAAGCGAGGCCAGTTTGATCTTGTCAAATGGACAAGCAACTCTAAGGAGGTTCTCGCACGCATACCAGATTCTCATAAGGCTTCTCCAGACATTGAGTTTGAGAAGTCTGTACCGCATAAGGTTCTCGGTTTACGCTGGGACAAATCCTGCGATAGTTTTCGGTTTGACGTCTCACCACCAGATGATAAGTGCACCAAACGTACTATGCTGTCCACAGTGGCTCGACTATGGGACTTAATGGGTTTTGTGGCTCCCACAATTTTGTACGCCAAGCTCTTGATCAAAGAGCTTTGGCTATCAAAGTGTGAGTGGGATGAAACACCCCCTGACCATATTGTCGCCGCTTGCCAGTTTGGCCAGTTTTGTATTGAGCTTACCGCGCTCAATCAAGTTACTATTCCGCGTCATCTTGGGTTGGTAGATGGATGTACCATCAACTTGATAGGTTTCGCTGACGCCAGCGAGCGTGCTTACGGCGGAGTCGTATATCTGCAAGTCCGCATTGGTTCTAACTACTCGGTGCAGTTAGTTTGTGCCAAGTCTAAGGTCTCGCCTGTTAAAACCGTTTCAGTTGCGAGACTGGAGTTGTGCGCGGCCCTTCTGCTGTCTCAGTTGCTCCGCAAAGTTCAAGACACAGTTTTGCCCCACTACCCCATTAATAAATTATACGCATTCTCCGACTCCAAAGTAGTGCTCGCTTGGATTCATTCTTCTCCTCATCGCTGGCAGACTTTTGTCGCCAACCGCGTTAGCAAATTGATTGAACTGGTTCCTGCTACTTGTTTCAATCACGTCGCGGGTATTGAGAACCCCGCAGATTGCTTGTCTCGTGGTGTCACTCCACTTAATCTTCTGCATCATCCATTGTGGCGTCGTGGGCCTTCTTGGATCTCCCATGATCCGTCAGAATGGCCCATGCAACCCTTTGACCACAGTGCAGAAGACGAAGATGTACCCGAGCGGAAGTCTGTTTCTTATCCCGTGATTGCTGAGGTTGCGGAGTCTCCCATCTATGCACTCGCACTACGCATGTCATCGTGGTCTAAGTTACTCCGCGCCATCGTTTATGTCTATAGGTTTCTTAGGCACCTACCTAATGAGACTTTTGTATCAAGTACTGATCTGAAATTCGCAGAATGTAAGTTACTACGAGCTGTACAAGCTGTTCATTTTAGTAACGACATTCAAAATTTAAAGGACAATGTACCTTGTTCTCCCGCTATCCTTAGACTCAAGCCGTTTCTCGATGAACATGGCGTCATACGCGTTGGGGGTCGTCTGTCAAATTCGGATGAACCTTATAACTACAAACATCCTTGTATTCTGCCGCGACATGATCATGTTGTCGACCTTCTTGTTGATTTTTATCACAAGAAGCACCTCCATGCCGGTCCGGAGTTGCTTATGTCCTTACTTAGGCATAAGTATTGGATTTTAGCCGCTCGACGAATAATTCGTCACAGAATACATAAATGTAACGTCTGTTTCAAATTTCGTCCGCGTCCGACTTTCCCTCCCATGGCCAATCTCCCTAGCCAGCGCGTCAACCAGGTTGCTAAAGCGTTTACACACACCGGTTGTGATTGCGCAGGACCACTGCAGTATACGCCAGTGCGTGGTCGAGGTGTTAAGAGCCGTAAAGCCTGGCTATGTATTTTTACATGCTTAACGACGCGCGCTACGCATATTGAAGTTGCGACAGATTTAAGCACGGTGTCATTCCTGGCAGCCCTTAAACGATTTCTCTCACGGCGCGGCCCTATACAGTGTTTGTAGACGGATAACGGCACTTGTTTTGTGGGCGCAAGCTCTTATTTACGCGACCTTTATAAGTTTCTCAGGGAAGAATATCGTACTCGTCTTCAGGAGGAACTTTCCATAAATCATATTGACTGGAAGTTTATTCCACCAGCATCACCGCATTTCGGTGGATGTTGGGAAAGCATGGTCAAAGTAATTAAAACGCATCTCTTCAAGGTTATAGGTCAACAGATCCTCTCTTACGAAGAGCTTTTAACTGTCCTTGCACAAGTCGAGGCATTGATCAACTCGCGTCCGCTCACGGCATTGAGTAGTGACCCTGCAGAACCATCCGCGTTAAGCCCTGCACATTTTCTGAACACAGTGCCATTATCGTCATTTCCGGCTCCTGAAGCAGACTCTTCAAGCTTGCTCCAGAGACATACTCTGCTGGATAAACTCGTGCAGTCGTTCTGGCGGCGCTGGCGTGCGGAATATCTACACCAGCTTCAGGCTAGATCCAAGTGGAATAGTCCTGCATCCCCTATACAAGAGGGTACGTTGGTCGTCATAATACATGATAATGCTCCGCCGCTTTCATGGCCGTTAGCCATCGTAGAGAAATTGCATACTTCGAAGGACGGTACAACTCGCGTTGTTACCGTGAAAACCGCCAAGGGGAGTTACGTGCGCCCTGTTGTACGTCTCTGTCGGCTTCCAACTCAGTGAGATCTAGCCTGAAGTTGGACTTACCTCTTAGTTTAAGTATTTAGTTAGTAGTTTTCGCTATTATTGCGTTTGTAGTTTTCGCTAAAGTTAATTTAGATTAATTTTATTGTCATATCGCTGTCTTAGCCTATTGATGGGTTATGCGGTAGTACACCCAACATAGCTAAGTTCAATTCTATTTTTTTTAAAGGCAACCCTTTAGGGCCGGGGGGATATGGTAGCGCCATCTACCTTCCTATCTACAACTAATCGCATCAACATGAATCGTTCCACGCTTGTCTAGTGCGAGCGATATCATATTTCCGTCCCTCTCTTTCCCTCTCCCTGGAAGAGGCACTGCCTTGCGCCTGATTTCGTCGACGCGATCGTGAACGCGAGGGACAGTCTCGAACATTCCGCTCGCTAAGAACGCCGTCTCGATACCGCTCCGCGCCGCACCGCTGTATCGCCGTCTCGTTCGTACCGCGCCGCTCCCGTATGTGTTTATCACCGCTTCCACCAAGGAAAACCCGCTCGTGAGTGAAGTGAAAACAAGCAGCTGTATCACGAAACCACCAAGGCTGTATAAGGTAAGTGCCTTCCATCCTTAAAATAGCCTATACCCACTCAATCACCTCCTCCCGTATCCATCTCCCCTTAATTCCTTATTCCTTTCTAGGCGACCCAGAACTCGCCCTAATACAGTCCATTTCCTTCTCCAAGTCGCCTAGAACCTAATCGGTTTCGGCACCACGCCATACCAGTAATAATATACTTTTATAGTGTAAAGTAAGTAAGGACCTTTCGTATATTCAAGTTGGCTGGACTAGGTATTGGTTAATACGTGGGTGGAGCTATAATTTTTACTTAACTGTATTCCTGTGATATTATTTCGACTGCAGTGAGAAATCTCTTTTAATTTGTGCATATTTAACTGCAGGCATATTTCAATAAAGAGTAGACAAGCAATAACAATGTAGTCGAAATAAAGATTGATGGGCCAATATAACTGATCATATTGCTTTTCTTTAATCATAGTCATAGTCATTTATTCACATATAATAGAGTATACAGATGGCATGTAACAATGTATGTACTTATGATCTATTAAGCCGATATTTGGCATGTGAATTAATTATGTAATAGCATTAATTAAAATAGGGATACAAAATGTCAAAAATAAAAATAAATGTCAGTGAATAATAAATAACATCAATAACTTATTATATAAAACATCAAAAACCAATATAATATTACAGAAGCCATTCATTAACAGAGTAAACCATTTTTTCCATTAACAATGTTTTCAATTTTGATTTAAATCTAAATAATGGCAGATTTTGTAACTGTAATGGCAATTTATTAAATTTTTTTTGCACATTACGTAACAGCTTTTATTGTATAATGTAGTTCTAGGAACTACATCTAAAACTAGCCGTTCTCCCTGTCTTGTGTTTCATTGGTAAATGTCTTCCGCTTTCACAAATAAATTTGGGTTAGTTTTAACAAATACACAAATTTCAAAAATGTACATACTCGGTAGTGGTAATATTTAGAACTTTTTAAAATGTGGTTTGCACGTTTCAAAGGGCGGAATACCATTACCAACTATAGCCCTTATGCATCTCTTTTGCGACAAAAACGCTTTCTGTGAATCAGTTGAGTTTCCCCATAGTATTAAACCATATCGTAGGACCGAACTCAGATAGCCATGGTATGTCAACATTAAAGTTTCTATATTTGAGGTATTCCTTAGCTTATTTAGGACGTACACATAGCTATTAACTTACTTTCTTAACTTTCTTACAGACGTCATCAACGTGTTTTTTCCAGTCACAGAACTTGTCTAACGTTAGACCCAGAAATTTGGCCGAAGAAACTTCACTTATTTGGATGCCATTGTAAACAATATTTTTCGGAACTATTTTTGACCGGTGTGTTTGAAATTGGATGCATTGTGTTTTAGTCAAATTTACGTGTAGATTATGTTTACAAAGCCATTTTATAACGGAGTCAATAGTGTTATTAATTTCAGTATCATATAGTTCGTCATTCAAGGAATTTTTGCAAGTCACAATAATCGATATGTCATCTGCAAACAATATAGTTTTATGTGAAGTAATGTCAGGAATGTCATTTATATACATAAGAAAATAGAGTGGTCCAAGAATACTTCCTTGTGGAACACCGTAATTGTTTGTTACATAGTCTGAGTATTCCTTTTTGACTACTGTATCTTCACCCATATGTGCTATCTCCACGCATTGTACTCTTTTTTGTAGGTAACTTTTAGTCCATTCAAAAGCCGGTCCTAAAATACCATAATTTTCCAACTTTTCTAAGAGCAGTTTGTGAGATACAAAATCAAAAGCTTTTGTCATATCAAATAGTATTGCTGTTGTACGCCTTTTTCTGTCCACATTCGTAAGGATACTATTTACTAGATCGAACATTGCAAGTGTCGTTGATTTTCCTTTCTGAAAACCATATTGCTCGTTTTTAATTAGCTTAAATTTATCTAAGTAAGAAATTAGTCTTTTATGCATTGCCTTTTCTACAATTTTTGAGAATATTGGAATTAACGTTATGGGTCTGTAGTTGCTCATTTCAAGTTTATCTCCTTTTTTTAACAGTGGCTTAACTACTGACATTTTTAAGCTATTAGGGAATATGCCTTGCTCAAAATAAAGTGTGATTTGCATAACCTTAGATTCTAAGCTACAGTGGGGCCCACATATAGGTCAGTTGTCGAATAGACTTAGCTCTGCAGCATACGCGGTTTACAAAATTCGTCAGTTAACTGATATAGATACGGCCAGATTAGTATATTTTAGTTATTTCCACAGCATAATGTCATATGGCATTTTATTATGGGGCAACGCAGCTGACATTTAAACTGTGTTTGTACTGCAGAAGCGGGCTATTCGTGCAATCTACAGTCTTGGTTCAAGGCATTCACTGAGGGAAAAATTTAAAGAAATTAAGATAATGACTGTCGCATCTCAATACATTTATGAGAACTTGTTATATGTCAGGAAAAATATAAATATGTCTTCTAAATTCAGCGACATTCATAATTTAAATACACGAAATAAAAACAAACTTGTTCTACCTTCAACTAGACTACAAAAAATAAGTAACTCATACAAGTGTCAAAGCATACGTTTTTACAACAAAACTCCAGGCAATATTCAGGAACAAAGTATTAATAAATTCAAAGTATTTATTAAACAGAGCTTGTGTTCAAAAGCTTATTACACAGTTAAAGATTATTTAGCAGACAAAAATTCCTGGAATTGAGTTTAAAAATTATGAATTTTGACATTTTGAAATTAGTGACATGATATTTTTATTTAAATTTGTAATAGGTACTTTTATTTTTACATTTTGACATTTTTAATTTGACATTTGTAATTTTATTTATTTTGTTTTGACATTGTTTGATTTGACATTGTTATTTTATTTATTTTCTTTTGACATTTAAAATTACTTAAGTAATATATTATTATTCATAAATTGACATTCAATAATATTTTCTGACATTTAATAATATTTTCTGGCATTTTAAATATATGACATTTCATTTTTAAATTTTTATTATTTTTACTTATTGTTTGCAATATGTATTTTACTGTGTATTAGCATGTAAAGTTGTGAGTACGATGTGGGCATTATTAAACATATAAACAAATAGTTGTGGCAACCTGTCTGATGGCTTAGGCTGACATGCTTATGCATACACCTTCTGATGGCGTGGAGGCATAGTGATACAGATTGTGCTGGCTCCCTCAATTAAGGTTGAGCCGTACGATTGCTGTTGAATGCGGGCCATCAGTGGGCCGAGTCAGTCAAAAGCGTCAGATAATTTCCTGCATTGTACTTGCATACTAAACCCTTTTTTTTTGTCTGGACTTTAAAAGATGAAGAAAAGACTAAAGAAATTGAAGTGACAAAAAAAACAATGACTCTGAGTTTGTTTCGGCCTTTCTTCTCAAGAAGTCATTTAGCTAGGAAAAGCCGGCATCATCTAAAATAGGGTTTTAACATGTATAAGTGTTGTAAACAACCAAAATGCAGAAATAAACATGTCTTTATGTCCTTAATAACATCTATTTTCCTGTAGTTGATTCCTTTTTGAAGATAAATAGCTGTACCACCTCTACCTTTTCCTCTACAAAACCTTGATACTAGGTTATAGCCGGATATTTTAGAATTTTTTACCTCTTCATCCTCAAAAATGTTTCAGAGAAACAAAGAACTTCAGGTAGAAAGTTGTGTTCTATTTGTAAATCTGTTAGATTAATTTCGATTAGGTCCCTTTTTGATGTGAGTCCAGCAATGTTTTGGTGAAGAATTTGGAATGATGGGGAGTTAATATTTTTGGGTCCGAAAAAAGATATTTACCTGCTTAAAGTCATGTGTCATGGATGGTTTACTTTTAGGTCTTTTAGTAAAATAATATGGGATAGTACCCTTTTTTGGTTCTTTTACTATACAGATTTTATTAGTTGTAATACTTGAATCATTTACTTTCTTTATTTTTGGAAAATAGAATGGTATTGTGCCCTTTGTTGGTTTTAATTCTTTCATTTTATTTTTACTTGTGTATGTTACCGGTAACGAGATATGTACACTTTCGGCTTTCTATTGTTATAAGATACGTATTTTTGGTAGTAGTTACTGTAATCTACTTTCTCATTTATTAATTTACACAATATTTTTAGATTGATATTTACATAAGAGTCAATACTATGACTTATATATCTATGAATGTACAATGTTCAAATTGTGCACAACACGTTTTTAACATATTATTAAGCATTCTTTCGTTGAAATGTTTGTTATGTGCAATGCTCGGAACGTAAACATTTCGATTTTGAAGAAGCTTGAGTGCCGCTGAGAGTTTAATCATCACCTGTGCTGGATTAGCATCATGTTCGCCTACTGAGATAATTATGCGATCATTTACCATCGTTTTTATCTTACGGTCATTGATTTCTCTGATGATTTGTTGAGTAGTCCCTTCTGGCTTGATGAATCCTGAGATTGAATACTGATCAAAGCTTGTATTTTCTCGACTCTCTTTTAACGTTGTAGACAAGCCTTTACACTGCGCCCCTCCTAATATGTGGATATGAGGTTGACTCTGCTGCAAGAAGTTGTTGGTTTTGTTTTCTTTTATTGATTTCTTTTGGTTACATTGACTCTCATTGCTACTTAACTCTTTTTGTAAAATATTTGTGTAAGTTTTTGGATTTTCTTTGTCTGGAGAGATTAAGATGGAGTTATCCGTTAATACCGGTCGAGATTTTCTCTTATTGGTCTGAATCTGGCTTTTTAGATTTTTTCCTGGACTTTTACATATGTCTTTGAGAGAACTTATATATTTATTTTGCTGGGTGATAGTCTTTTGTAGCTGGTTATTTTCCAAGACTAGGTAGTCAATTTTATTATTGGCACTATGTAGTTTGTGAGTTATGTCTGTAATCTCATTCTTCAGCCTCTCTATGAAGTTTATAGGTATTATGCCCCGTAGACAAGTCTAAAGTTTTTACAAGCAGCTCAGAATCAGTTGAGTCAAGCGATATGCTATGTAAAAAATCAATCGATTTCGCTCTTAACAATCGTTTAGAACGCATTGTAATGTTAGAAATGATCTCGTCTTTCTCGTTCGTTTTCTTTGTTCGTCAATAAAACAGTCAGGAATTGAACACGTGCCTTCCTCTTGTGGTTATTGCAATAACTTAGCAGATTGTTGTAAGTATTGTGTGTATATAGAAGGCACTTTTATGTTGATTTAGCTATTAGCCGTTAGATGTCACTGTTTGAGATTTTACGGAGTTCATAGAAACGTTATTTCAATCGATTGCGGCAGAAGAAGTTCCGCTATTCGTCACTAGATGTCATAGACTAAACTGTTGCAAAACTACGAAGAAAGTGCTGCACTCTATTATCGACTATCACAGGTAGTAATTTTAAATGTCACTAGTTCCACTATTCAGCACTTGAGGCGCTTCGTGTTTATTTAGTTTTAATTATAATTCACAACTCAATTTGGAACAATGTTGTGTGAAGATTTTGTATTCTGAAGAGTATTTTATCAATAATGTTTCCTTTTATAAATAGATAATTCACAAAAAGTCTCAATTGAACCTGGGGGCTTGAACTTGAACACAAGTTATTCCTTACGATAAGTATATCCAATCTTCCAGTTTAACACTACGTAAGCACTTGAAATAAAAGTTCGCTTTGTAGATGTATTAGGCTAATAATAATGTTTACGCTGATTGGTTGATTGAAGGACTTATCGTTTCGCGTTTGAAAAAAAATAACGACATTGTTTTTTCACTTTTGAGTAAACACTTAGTTTTTGAGTTGAGTATCACTTTAAAGTTATACTTGTAGTTTGTTTTGCGAGTTTGTCCGTTATGTATATTTATTTGTTGAATGTTTTGACATTTATTCACAAATTGTACGTAAAGACACTATCTGTAAGTCACAACACTTTTATCTGATAACCTTTGTTTTGTTATTCGTATCAGTTCACTAACGCACGATGTTTATTATCAGACACTAAACTGTTAGTTAATAATAGTAATAGCCTTTAAAACTGATGTTTACTATTTTTAATCACTTTATAATTACGGAGCCAATGTTTACACAGCGACTAGCGCCATCTGTCCTCCAATTGTAATTTTCTTTTAGTTGAAAGTCGTTTATTATAGTGCTAAATGTTCTTATATGTGTTTTGTAAAATATAAAAGCGCAGGACCCTTACCTTACCTTCAAATGACCATGCGGTAGTTAACTTTTCAGGTCAGCAATGTTTGATCGTATTTATAAGTTTTTATGTATACTGAAGACGTCAAACTATGGTTATTTACATTGGAAGGTTTGACGTTTAGACATGTCTCAATGAACATGGTCACAAAAAGACTAACTACAAAGAAGCTATTAAAGCGGAAATTATTATAATTATATAAATTTCTAACTTAAGGGGCCACAAAAACATCTCATACTTAGCCTCTTTTAGCAGACTCACTTCATGAAATTGCCTGTCTCCAGAGTATACCATACAAGCAGATATTTATTCCAATTTCGCCAATATATTGCATGTTGTGGCAACTTCTGTGAAAATGCGTCCAAAAGACACACACGGTACCAGATTAATCGTTACTTCTTTTGCCAAATGCACTCCAAAGGCTAGATTTACGCTAGGTATTTACCACGTTTTTGCAAATATTTAACGTCATTTACCTTACGGAGTAAAATTGAGCGGACGATTTAGTGGCGCACAGTAAAGGTAGGTTACAAAGCACAATTAAAAGTTACGATTATTTTGTCTTGAAGCTAAGTGCGTTCGCGAGCCATTTGGTTTATTGTTTGGTTTTGTTCGTAGGCATTCTATGGAATATGGGCCATTTGCGCAGTTATGGTAGATTTGAGCATGTATAATAGTAGATACGCACAATAGTGCCACGTTACAAATATAAAGTCATGTGTATAAAAAGAGATGATGCACTTCGTTATCCGTCGTGTAGACAGATGATGAACTTTTAAATTATGAGATTTTTTATACATTCAACTTATCACGAAAATATAAGGAAGACGTAATTAATGGTAGAAAAATCAAGATACAAGGTCGCTTACGAAGATGTGAATGGTTTAAGAAAATTTCATTGCACTTTTATTAGCAAAATAAAAGACTGACTGACTGAATTTTTACGACCTGGTATAATGGCGCAGTAACAATTAGTAAACTTACCACTATCGTCTCTTAGGAATATCTGCAATAAGGCATCACTACCCGATGATTACCAAAAAGATGCTGAACAAGAGGTTTTATCCTAATTACACTTATTAGTTACATATAAGCATCGAAACTCTAGTTGTCATCAAAATTAATTATGATCATCATCTGATCATCTGAAAGACTTCTACTGCTGGATATTGCTTATCTCCAGCAGCCTCGGAGGCTCTCCCTTGAGAGCCTTGTAGGCATAGATACATAGACCTAGACCGATATTGGTAAGAAAATTAATCATATCTACATATATATATAATTTTATATTTATGTTTTTAAATGCCAAAAAGTTTAATAATCTAACTATAAATATCTTTATTTTGTCTTGGCCACTAAGCATGTAATAATGTCAAACGTAATAATATACTTTTATAGTGTAAAGCAAGTAAGGACCTTTCGTATATTCAAGTTGGCTGGACTAGGTATTGGAGCTATAATTTTTACTTAACTGTATTCCTGTGATATTATTTCGACTGCAGTGAGAAATCTCTTTTAATTTGTGCATATTTAACTGCAGGCATATTTCAATAAAGAGTTATTTGTGAAGTTAAAACTGTGAAGTATTACTGTTTATAAAATAGTGTCGTGAAGACCTAAAACCGTAAAGCTAAAAGCAGACTGCCACGCAAAGGGTATTGGGTAAAAACCCACGGCACATACCAATCACTTTTCGAATTTATATGCATACTGGAGGACGCCAGCAGCTACGCCTGCATTTTTTTTAATTTACCCGTTTTGGCCGATCCTGTGGAAATTTCGGGAGATCCCTTCTTACTGCACCCCTACGGTCTCCAAGGAACATACATGCCAAATTTCAGCTTCCTACGCCCAATTGTTTCGGCTGTAGCGTGTCTGTTAGTCAGTCAGTAACGCAAGGATTTTATATATTAAGATTAAATTAAATTGTTAATATCGCTTGCTAAATGATAAAGAAAATCATAGTTATGAAACCTGCATGTCTGAGACTTCTGAAGATGTCTTTCGAAAACATAACATAGATCATGTTATGTTTTCGAAAGACATGTGAAGCCACTAAATCGCATATGGTCAGCGTGACGGACTATAGCCTCATCTCTTCACATTAAAAGAATGGGGTAGTTTATATGCCGGGCTAGTATCATTATAACTTATATATATTTTAAAATTAAATTGTTTGCAATTAGCCAACATTTACTATAAATATACAGGGTGTCACAAGACCCATCACCAAGCCGAAGTCTACTCGTTTTGCACATCATGCCAAGTCATACTACGCGAAAATAATACCGGAGAAACCAAAAAACATTTAAGCTTAAAAAAATTTACAACTTTTATTACCGGCAATGTATAGCGCGCGTTTGCAGACATCGTACCTACGCCGGCCGTATCTACCTACACCATGTGCCGCGGTGGCGGCAGTTTATGATCACGTGGTCACGCGGCCGAGGGGAATGACCTCGCAGCTGATTGATGGTACGCATACACTACGCGTCGGGAACTTTAAAGCTGTTTACTTTAGGGAAATATTGAAAATTTTGTTAATGTTTATTTGGCGGAAAGTGTACATTTATCATTCTAAACACGATTTTGGAATAATTCGAAAAAAAAATTCGTGACTTTGAGCCTCAATATCTCCTGAACCAGTAATTTCCCAGGTATGGTGCCGAAGTAAAAAATGATCGTAATAATTGGTACTATATGGGGTTTCAGTTTTCGTTAAGGGTCTTTTTACACCCTGTATATAATTATGTTAAGCCTAATTACATAATTAAACAATACACTATATATAAAAGTACTATTCAATAGTATTAATTGATCTACGGCGTACCAGTAAGTAACTATTAGAAATATCAAGCAACAAAATACCAAAACCTTTATGTAAATTTAATATTACGTATGTTGCTAATACCAAAAGTCAAAACAATCAAAACTTTCATTTTTCAAACCTAACCTTGATAAATTATTCAAAACACTTATAAGTCTAACTTTTGAACCAAAATATAAGCATAAATACTTAAAATGTGTGGCAGCCAAACTATTAACGGCGACCGAGACCTCAATTTATTCAAAAACTTTACTTGTTCGTCAATATTGAATTAGATGCATACAGCCACTGTACAGCCATTTAAATTTAATGCCTCGCCCAAGTATTCAACTCATTACTGCAAATGTGTTTTCCAAATAACATATTTCTCATTTCAGAAAAGATTCCTTTTTAATATAAGTTTATTGGTATAAGAAACCAATTTGAATAAAATTTACTACGCTGTATTTATTTCAGAGTAAAATAAAATGAAAAATACACAAAATTAATTAATTAATTGATTTATTTACACTTTATTGTACACATTAAAAAGCATTAGAAATCGTATAACTAAGTAGAGTACAAAGGGCGGCCTTATCGCTGAAAGCGATTTCTGCCAGGCAACCTTTGGATGGAAATATTATTGGTAGGAGAAAATCGGTAGTTGCATGTGTACCAGTAAACAAAGCTATATATTATATACATACTTAATATACCTATATTCATTCCTGTAATATGATAACAAATAATATACATACATATATATATATATATATATATATATATATACATATCCATACATAAATATAGTGTTATAGCAAAATTAGTTCATTTCAAAATAACTAATATACTTTCAAAATATTTTAAGTAGTCACAAGTTGTGTGAACTTTTAAGCTAATCGTTTTAAAAATTTACAAAATGTGCGTTTAAGTGCTAGAAAAGTTAAATTTGAAATTATTTATTTAAACTTCTGCATTTTAAGTGTCTAGTTCTGAAAGGCTATTTCAAGGGGTGAAGCGTCAAAGTACTTATAAAACATTTTACAATTATGGCCCCATTAACGTTACAAATAAAACATTCGTACTTTAAAGTGTGAATAAAAAAAATACAAAAAAACAACGCACGTCTTAATTCGGTTAAACTATTCAAATTTATAATATATTTAACACAAAATTATATGTGTTTAATGATGAACATTCATTGAGTCAAAGACTGCCCATGTCCACTGTCCAGTTTATGAGGATAGTAAAATATAGTATAATAATGTTAGAGGATGGTCGCAGCTATGCCCGAATATTTTTTTAATTTAACGGTTTCTGCCCGATCTCATCAGAATTTCTGCCATTTCATGCCAAATTTCGGTTTCTTGCGTCGAATAGGGTTAGCTATGCTTTGTCTGTCAGTCAGTCAGCAACGGAAGATTTTTTTTATATAATTATACAGACTAGTCACTGTTAATAATATTTCTATCACATACACACAACACGATCCAGTCCCAAACTAAGCAGAGCTTGTAATATAGGTACTAGACAATCGTTAAACGTACATATTAACTTCTTTTTGTAAATTCGTAAATATTTATTAATAGCAAGACCAAGACCAGACCAAGACACACATTCATGTTCACGCATGGAAATGTTTGAGTTGGGCAGGAATCGAACCGAAGAATACAACGTTTGGCATGGCAGTCAATTACATTCCCGCTACGCCACTGATTCAGGGATTTGTTGTATTTTCAAAAACCATCAGGATAAAGATACTATTTTGATTAAAATGCCAGAAAATATTTTTCTTGCACTTGTTTCAAGTATGTATAGTGTTATGAAAACATATGTTCAAGGTGGATGCCTAGTAGCAATAAACGGCAACGGGGAAGGCCCAGAAGGAGATGGCGGGATGAGTTGGATGCATAATATCGGAGGGATTGGCGGGAACTCGCATGTGATTGCGACAGGTGGAAGTTGAAAGGGGAAGTCTTTGCCCAGTAGTGGGACCCAAATTAGGCTTATAATAATAATAATTGTTTCAAGTATGTTAAGTGATTAAAAGGATGATACAGTCCATGCCAGTGTCATCCTATATGAAAAATAGGCCGGCATAGTTTTCTTTACTTTCACTAGTTTTACATACATACATAGACTCACTCCTGCTTTCCCGAAGGGGCAGGCAGAGGTATGCCTCTGCCTGCCCCTTCGGGAAAGCAGGCCGCTTCTCGCTAGTGTTTTGATCCCACGTAATACTGCCGTCCTTACGAAAAGTGCAATAACTAGGTCAAACCTGATTTCGAGAAAAACGCGGGTAAAGATTTTATTTTTGTTTTGTTTGTATCTCCATCACTATACAAGGTATCGGATTGAAACTTTTACTACATGATGTATAACAATGTAGATAATATTATGTGATACTTAATGTTTGTTCCCGCATTTATTTCCCGATATAAAAACCAATAAATGAAATAATGTTAAGTATAATTACTATACTTAACATTATTTTAAGTATAATTACTATTGTCCGTGTGGTGACGGATTAAGAATACGAATTGTCACCACCCCATATCATCCCATGGGTGTCGTAAGAGCCGACAGACGGAGCATATTATGCAGAGAACAGCACTGTAAGAGAAGGAAAACTTGATAAAAACCCTATAACAACCCGCTTGGCCAGCGTGGTATAGTAGGCCAATTCCTCCTTTCGAAGGAGAGGCCTAGTCCAGCAGTGGACTGTTGGGGGCTGATGATGATGATAATTACTATGTAGAAAGAATGTTTACTAGTCATAACCGCAATAAGTACCCCACTTATTGCACTAATGGTTAGGAAACCAACATGATGCATTTATGAGTAGCAATTCCTATTTTTATTTAACTGCTTCCTAACCAAATGTGCATAAAGTTTCTTATTTATTGCGGTTTTAATTAGTATGAGACAAATTTAAAACGCCAAAGTTTTAACTTGTTACTATTAAAAAAACGGAGATGTTACACTTTTATGTCAAATACCTATGAATAAACAGAAGTTTGTAAAACATTATATTTCGTCTCGCCCATTTAGTATGAAACTGTTGTCGTTAAAGCCAATTCTACTCATCATATCATTACATTATTTACATGTATTTTTAAAATAATTTGAAATCGGTTATAATTTTATGAATAAAAAAAAATATTAAATCTTTTTTATTTCAAACTAAAAAGTACAACTACAATGGGAATCACTTCGCCATCTTACTTATTAATTCTGGTCTATTATCCAGCATTTAATGTTCAACGGCTACTAATGGGGGATAAGATCAATAATACACAAACTGTTAGTTATTCATCCAAATTTATTTTATCACCCTCAAAGTATGCTCCTTCAGAAATTATAGACTTACGCCAACGAATAATCCAATCAACAAAACTTTTTGAAACACTGTTTCCGGAATTGAGTTCAGTTCTCGCCGCGAATTCTCCTTTGTGTCTTCTACCGATTGAACACGGGTGCCACGAAGTGGTAATTTGAGTTTAGGAAAAAGAAAGAAGTCGGCTGGTGCCATATCTGGTGAATGTTGTGGGTGCTCGATGGTATTTGTTGAGTGTTTGGTCAAAAATTCGTTCAGAATGGTCTTGTGCGAAGGCGCATTATCGTGATGCAAAATCCAAGAATTTTCTTTCCACAAAAATGGCCTTTTCACTCGAATTTTCTATCTTAAACGCCGCATAACGCTCAAATAATATTCCTCATTTACCGTTTCACCTTCCAAGAATTCCAAGTGCACAACACCGCGATGGTAAAAAAAAAGACTTTGGCGTGGTTTTTCCGGTTTCGGTTCAGTTGGAAGGCGCCACTCCGAAGTTTGTTGACTAGCATGTCAAACTCCCACCCACATCTCGTCATCAGTAACAATGCGTTTCATGAATGTTAGGTCGGAATTGACTCGTTCTAGCATATCCTCAACGACACTTTGCAATTGAGTTTTTCGAGAAAAGCCATGTCTTTTGGGACTAGCCGATCTGCAATATGTTTCAAACCCAAAAGATTAATTTAAAAAATAAGGATTGACTCATGAGATACAGAAAATTCGGCGACTATCTCCCTCAAAGTTGAATGAGGATTTTCAGTCACTGTTTCCTTCACTTTTGCGATGTTAACTTCAGTTGCAGACGTTGATGGCCTACCAGAGCGAGGCAAATCTTCCATCACATCTCGACCGCTTTTGAACGCTTTGTAACACTCATAAGCACGAGTTTTTGATAAAGTCTATTCACCATAAGCCTTCTGTAATATTTTATTGACTTCAAACACGACATTCCATTGGTAATGCAAAAATTAAGACAAACTCTTTTTTCGATGGTTTTGTCCATTATGGAATTCGCAAACACACTAGATATGATATAACTAAAAACAGCACTGTATTTAATGTAACTAACGGATGCAACTCAAACTCCGCGCCAAAATACAAATATATACAAAAAAAAATTTGGAACCATAAACAAAAAATCCATTCCCGATATTTTTTTGACTAAATGTATAGTGATAATGTTGTTTCAAGGTTGTTTTATTTTTTGCACGAAATATTTTACTCCGCTCGTACCCCCTTACCTCCTGGTGCTTGTTATATTCGCAATAAACTGTGAATTTATTGCAATTGATTTCACGTTGGTATACTATATTAATTTAATCTTCCTAAAAAAAAAATATATATCTACTTACTAAATCAATTTTAGTATCCTTCCCATAATTATTAATAAGGTCCTTTAAGAAATAAATTGTAACATAGTGATAAACGAGCTATTAGCCTTCATACAAACTAAGGCGGATGTTATGGATGAGATTTCCCTCGTCCGGATATGCAGTGATACTTTTGTAGACAGTGAAATTGTGGCAGCGAAGACATTGCTTTTTGATTCAATCCCAAAATCAAAACGGATAATTCGTAAAAGCAAAGGAAAAAGTGCACGGGACAACGAGGATATTATACGGTTTCTTAAGCTCACTGATCCCGAAAATGTACCGATTTTCGTTGTGCGTGATCTACAAAATCTACCTCCGGTTACGTTTGATCATATAGATGCGACAAAACTATTAAAAGACATTCTCGTGCTACAAGCAGATATCAAAGCCTTAAAAAACGACTGTGTGACAGCGTCTCAACTCCTGGAGTTAAGAACAGATTTAGATAATCTAAAGAGTGCCTCAATTGTAGCAATAACTTCGACTTTGTGAATAGGAGGCGAGGCGCGTTTGTTGAAGACATCAAAACTTTGACAGTGGTCCCATGGCTTTACAACAGCATTCAATTTCGAAAAATGGCGATGAAATCCCTAAATCTAGGTCACAGTCGATAATTAGCGACTATTTTCCGAAATATGTGGGTGGTCACAAAAATGTTTTATCAGCTCCAGAGACCGTTAACGATGCGAAACAATCAGCTGTTGGGTGCGAGGCTGTCTCGCTCGCGCAGCGATCTGACCGCAGTGGTGACTCACAACAACAAGGCACCAGTGACGACAACCGAACAAATAAACAATGCTGTGCGCCTACCGCGAGCTCTAAACCCATTAACTCGAACATTCCCACTACTATATCGCCTGCTTTACAAAATAATGTGCGTAAGACAATGGCAGACGTACTGAAGGCGAGTAACGAGTATAAGGAAATAGTGGGGGATAAATGGAATGCTGTTGCAAATAAGAAGCACAAGAAGCCCTTGTCGTATGGAAAGATGGGAAAAGCGAACGTAGGTCCAGACGGGAAATTTAAGGCAGCTATCATCAAGGTGCCATTGTTTATATCAAATGTGTGTAAAACTACGAATGCGAATGATATTATTGCTTATATTAAGGAGAGAACAAAGGAAGATGAAACTTTGTTTAAAATTAATAGAAAAACGGAAAAGAGGTACAACTCCTATAAGTTGTATGTCCCTAAGTCGAAACTTCAATTATTTCTAGATAGTGAATTATGGCCCGACGGAATTTCTTTTAGACGTTTTTTGTATGATACCTACAAGACGAAGGTTGGCATAATGAAGCAAATAGAGACAAAATAAACAATGGATAGTAGCAATTATCAGACGAGTAGATTTGTTAGTTTTAATTGCAAATCGGTGAAGCGATCTGTGTCAGTCAGCTGACATAGTTGCCCTTCAGGAAACATGGCTGCTTCCTCATGATATACCCTATCTTGGACAAATTCACAACGACTTCGAGTACACAGGAAAATCAGCTGTTGACACCTCAGCTGGATTATTAAGAGGGCAACCGTATGGTAGCGTTGCGATCCTGTGGCGTAAGCGTGCCTATGAATCGGTATCGGTAATCAGCTGCGACAGTGCGCGTTTAACGGCGATTAAAGTTTCACTCGCGGGCCGGTGCATAATAGTGTTCAGTGTTTACATGCCGACTGAGTCGAGTGAAAATCTGACTGAGTTCATTGAGTGTTTAAGTGAAGTGAGTGCGATTGTCGAATCTAGTAACGTTGAAACAGTTTATATACTTGGCGATTTCAACGCATACCCCGGTGAGTCATTTTGTTGTGAACTATTAGACTTCTGTAACGAACAAAAGTGGAGGTGTGCGGTCATTGAAAAATTAGGTTGACATTCAAGTAGCTATACCTTTGTTAGTGACGCGCACGGCTGTAGACGATGGCTTGACCACTGTGTCGTCACACAGTCTGCCTGGTTGACGGTTACTGAGATAGGTATTGTAAACGATGTATCCTGGTCTGATTACTGTCCCATATTTATGGAATGTAGATTAGACAAGATAAAACCTAAGGTGATAGATCATAAAACATCACGTAACCGAGTAATTTGGGGCGAGAGGGATAGTGATCAAATAAACGTGTACTATAACTTGTGTAATAGTAAGTTAAAGCTGATTGATTATCCTGAGGCATTTGGTATGTGTAGTAATAGCCACTGTAATAATACTGATCATAGGGTAATGCTTGACAAGATGTATGAAGTTATTGTTGCTAGCTTGTCAGAAGCCTCGGTACAGAGTAATGTTGAAGCTGGGACTCGTAGACATGTTGGCCGTGTTGTTGGGTGGAACAAGCATGTGCCAGATGCTCACGCGACAGCTAGGCTTAAATACAAGCTATGGGTCTTGCACAATAAACCAATTTCTGGCAATATCTACAATGACACGTGTCTTACACGAAAAGTGTTTAAAAGCAAACTAGTGTGGTGCCAGACTCATCGAGAACAAATTAAGCTTGATATTGTTGCTTCTTTTCGTAAAGCCAATAATTTTCAGAAGTTCTGGCAGGCGACCAAAAAGTTTGACATTAGGCCTGGCCTTCCCGTGAGTTTCGGTGGTGCTGATCAGCCGGACAGCATAGCCAACATGTTTATGGACCATTTCAAAGTGGAGTCACCGCTGGGCCCTTCGTTGCCAGTGCTCGATGACGGAAGCTGTCGTGATTCCGATCTGGTTCGTTTTTCGGCCAAGCAAGTTGCAAGCACTATAAAGAAAATGAAGAGAAGGAAGTCCCCGGGTCACGATGGTTTAAGCATTGAGCACTTGCAGCATGCTGGTCCTCACATAGCTAGAGTGCTTGCTATGTTTTACTCGCTATGTATGTGTCACTCGTACCTTCCCCGTGATTTATTGCAAACGATTGTGGTACCCATTGTTAAGAATAAGACGGGTGACGTTGCTGATAAGTGTAACTATCGACCCATCTCCCTGGCCACTATTATCGCGAAGGTGCTTGACAGTCAGCTGGACGCACGGTTGGATAGCCTGTTACATTTACACGACGCACAATTTGGGTTCCGTAACGACCTTGGCACGGAAAGTGCAATTCTCAGCCTCAAACATACGGTGCAGTACTATACAAAACGTCAAACACCATTGTATGCTTGCTTTTTAGATCTCTCTCGTGCCTTTGATCTCGTATCTTACGAGATCATGTGGAAGAAGCTGCGTGAGAGAAATGTGCCAGCGGAGCTATTGTGTATTCTTCAGTATTGGTATTATAACCAAACAAACAGAGTGAGATGGGCCGATGGACTATCTGTGTCGTATGGGCTAGAGTGTGGCGTAAGACAAGGAGGAATTACGTCACCAAAGCTGTTTAACCGCTATATAAACGATCTGATCGTAGAGCTCAGCAGTAAGAAAATCGGATGTCGCATTGATGACGTTAGTGTCAACAATATTAGCTATGCTGACGACATGGTGCTGCTGAGCCCTACGATTAGGGCGCTTAGGGAGCTACTTGGTTGTTGTGAAGGCTATGCTCGAAAGCATGGCCTAGTCTACAATGCCAAAAAAACCGGGCTCTTGGTTTTTAGGGCTGAAGGTGCCAAATGTCTTGAGTTTGTACCCCCGATTAAACTCAATGGGATAGACATTTCGCGAGTGTACCGGTTCAAGTACTTAAGGCATTATGTAACTGACGGCCTTGATGACCAAGTGGATATTGAGAGGGAACGTAGGGCGCTGGCAGTCCGATGTAACATGTTGGTTCGCAGGTTTTCACGCTGTAGTAGGGCAGTCAAAATAACGCTTTTTAAAGCTTATTGCCAAGTGTTTTATACGTGCAGCCTGTGGGCCAACTATACTCAGCGGGCTATTAGCGCCCTACGGGTCCAATATAGTAACAGGATGTTGATGGGGCTGCCTCGTTTCTGCAGTGCATCAGGTATGTTTGCACAAGCACACTTCGATGGCTTCCACGCCATCATCAGACAGAAATCAGCTTCCTTGCTCTGCAGAGTGCGGGGGAGCTCCAACTCCATCCTGAAGACCATTTCGGGGAGGTATGACTCTCCTTTGTTAGGTGATGTTGTTAAAAGGTGCATTCAATTCAACAACAACCTGGTCTCCAAATAATAAGTTGATAGATATTAAGTTTTTACTAACATAGTTATAAGTAATATTTTTTGTTTACTAACCCATGTGGATGTTACTTATCCGAAATAAAGATTATTTTATTTTATTTTATTTATTTATTTTTAAGGTAACTGCAATAACTCAAGCTTATTGTACTTATAACTAGTAAATGAGAATCACAAGTAACGGAATATGGTAATTATTGTTGGAACTGACTTTATTTAATGAAGTGACATATATACGTCAAACGGAATACAGGAATATGAATTCAACATTTTGATTAGCCAGTGTTATTCCACGGATAGGACAATGAAGATTTACTTACATCACTCTTCTCACTCGGCAGCAAACGATTCATTTCCAACAGTAAGGAGCTGCAACTGTTTCACATTTTACTTAATTACTTGTAAATAGTAATTAGTTACAGACATAATACTTAAGTAATTAATGCAGTTACTAAATTAAGTGATTTAGTTAGCCTTCCAATGTGAATATTGTGTAACATACGTTATCATCGTGCTGATAACGTATGTTGGAACAGACTATATTTAATGAAGTGACATATATACATCAAACGGAATACAGGAATATGAATTCAAAATTTTGATTAGCCAGTGTTATACAACAACTATAAATGCAGTAACTCTACTTATTGCAGAAATAATTAGTACATTATTTAATACCGTAAATAAGGATCCGTTTCATATCTGCAATAACTCAAACATATTGCACTTATAACTAGTAAATGAATATTAAAAATTACGAACTTTGCTTATTATCAATATAGTATACTATACTTATTGCAGATATAGTTAGTAAAATTTCTTAATAGCGTGAGTAAGTTATTCCTATTTATAGTTATTTCGGTCTTGATATGTAAATCATAAAGCATCGACCTAAATATTGCAGTTAGGCTTAGTATTAAAACCGACTGCGTCATAGATACGTAAAAAGTGTCTTAAAATAATATATAGATCTCGTTCTGCTGATTCCGAATATGTACTTATCTCAATTCAGTGCAAAACTCGAGTTATTGCACTTTTCGTAAGGACGGCAGAATAGGTGGCGAGCCTATTGCCGCTTATCGGGATATTTTGTTTGCCAGAGCCTCGTCCGTTGATCGGCAGGTGCACCACTTGCATGTGAGGTTGGCTTGGGAGCCTAAGTTCTTGGTGGGAACCCTATGCACCCTATTAGTTTTGTGGTCTTATAAACCATCTTAGTTCAAAGCTTTAAAAAATACTTCACATCCAGTCAGGACACTAGTAGTAAATTACTTTGACCTTTCTGATGACACCTTTAATCAAATCATTAAAATATAATAGAATAATTATGTCATAGATAGTCATAATTACTACACGTGAACCTAGTCAAAATGACGACCAATTTTGAAGTAGAATTGAATTATCTACTTTAATAAAATTTCTGAATAACGTTTATCATATTCTATAACAAAAGAGCTTACTATTACGAACAATTGCTCATATAAAATAGTTTCAGCATTAAGTGTGCTTCTATGAGCATTTGCTTGGAAACTTATGGTTACTTCCAGTTGTATAGTGTGGTTTGTAGTACGGTACTTAGTATAAAAGTAGAGTACGTTGTGTTTGGACTTAATAGAGCTATCGTTGTGTAAGTAATTAAAGAGTATGCGGAGTTTAATGTCTTTGTGGGCAGGTGGATTGGTTTGTAAGACTGTATATAGAAAAATTCATTGTAGACATGTCATAGGTTTTTGAACCTTTTTAGAGTATTATTTCTTCAAAGATGTCTGTCTCTCCTGTTTCAAGTCATGTGTAGCCGAGGAATTTATAAACATTCCCTAACCAGAGAACAGCCAGACTCGAATCAACGATTGGTGGATCAGACATAGCGTTGTCTCGTGCGGAAATCGAACCTACAACACTCGGCGAAGTGTTAAATGGCCGCTTAAACCACTACGCCAACATTATTTTCAGTTGTTGCTAATTTTAATAATTTACTGATGTTAGCTTGTACATGATTTAATTAAAAAGGTATTACACCAGGTTAAGTATAATTAATTCTTTGATAAAAATATCAAAACAAAAACACTTCACAGATTTAAAAAGTACGACAGTGCTATATATCACAGACTGTACAAAGTAAAGAAAACGTATTTCTTAAAAGATTCAATCTTAATACGAGCGGTTTATAAATCATAAAAACTTGCTTAGTTGCACCTCAAGAAATACTCTTTCATTACACAAACTCAGTTACTAAGTGTCACAAACTATGAAATATTAATTCTCCGTCAACAGTATGCAGAGAATAATTGAATAAAAATCTTGTGAAAGTAAATTATGAACCACTTCGTTTTCCAGGCAGGTTTTCCTGACTAAAATTCACATAATATATAATAAGCTTCATCTGTAAGTTTTGAAAGTGTGCTATCGTATCATTGTCTTGTTTATTTTCGGTCACGATAAAGTATAATGTAGGGTATGCATTGTTAAGCACTCTTTGATAAAATTGGGCATGTATATCTCTTGGGGAACGTAAAAGCGTTTAAGAAGGGATTCTCCGAAATGCCCGTAGGTAGTTTATAAAACGTTGACTGGCCAAAAAAGCCAAAATATTTAACCTCGGTCGGCATTGAAGCCTCTATCTACTCGTACCTCCAGCCAAGCAGTAAAAGTCTCTAAATTTTAGACCAACAGGCCAGTTGAAATTTATTAATTTATAGATATCGTAAGGCAATGACACTTTGCTTACGTTTTTATCTGGAGTATGTGGCATCATACATTGTATGATCTTCTATCTAGTTGCATCATGTCGTCTGCGTTATCTAGGGACAAGCCTGCAATATCAGTATATAAATTGTTTACTCGTCACGGCAATACTGCAGCTCTATCGTATTGCTCTGTTGCTTATGAAATGTTAGACGATTTGTTGATGTCTCTGTGAAGTTGTGCTGTTATTTGTTGCCTGAGATATCTATTTTCTAAAATCATATTTTATAATTTTTCACCTTCATAGTAAATAAGGTGTCGTGCTCACCACATCAAAAAATTGTCTAGCCTAGGAATCGAAGCTAGAAGGAATACTGCTTAATAAGCCTGACTTATTTTTCGAGTAACAAAAAATAACAAAGACTCTGAGTTTGTTTCGGCCTTTCTTCTCAAGAAGTCATTTAGCTAGGAAAAGCCGGCATCATCTTAAATAGGGTTTTGACTTGTATAAGTGTTGTAAACAACCAAAATGCAGAAATATAAATGTCTTTATGTCTTTTAATTAACTATCTTAAAGATACTAATGTATTGCAAAATTAATTAATATTGAACCGACATAATCAGATAATATAATGAAACTTCAATCAATTTATATTCAAACAGGCTTTACAAGTAAATAAATCAGAAGTAACATGATTTTCATAGGGTTGTATTTAACTGTTAGTCAAAAATACTAATTTTCCACCAAAAATACTAATTGCACCACTAAGCTAAGTTGACGGAGCCCTGCTTCTCAGGGCTCCTATTTTTGGAGCAGGGTCTCAAGAGAACCTAACATAACCTATTAAGTTTTCTGAGTGGATAAGTTTCCCGAGCGGACGAAACTTTTCATATCAAATGATATTTTGTAAAAAGATCATCATATTTGGTGTACAAATAGTATTTTAGTGTGCAAGTCAGTATTTTAGTGAAATAATAAAGTTTTTTTTGCGTAACTCACTTTAGTGTGTTACATAACATTTTTGATACGCTGTTAAAAATATCCCATTTTAATAGGTTGCTTTATAGCCACGTGCGTGTCCGCAGACATTACTACGTCCGTAGCATGGTCTATGGTGCTACGGTCCGTAGCCGCACGCCTACGACGACTAGTTACAGTTCTCTGGTTTTAGAATTTGTTTACTGCGAAGGCTAGGCACAAAGTTATAGTTCTAGTTTAGTTGAATATTGATCAAAAGTACTATTTGTCACCAACTCACCTATATGTCTATATCAACTTATCCATAAAGGGTAAAATTGAGAAAATATAAGTATTACATGTAATTATTAAGTTCCAATAGATAAAGAAAATGTATTAATATAATATAGCAGACAATAACCTTTACAGTATCACGAGGACTTTCTGTAGGGATTAAAATGCAAGAACTGATTTCGTGCTATTAATTTGAGATCAATCAACGGACACAAAGTATTAATGGAAACAAAAAGTGTTCCCTCAATAGATCACAACAAAGTATGCCTGAGGTAATATGTTTTTATTAATACACCTAGTGTTTTAAAACCGTACTTAGGAGTACTAGGTAGAAATGAGAACACTTAAACTATAAGACCACACATGTAGACGTGCCTAATTCAATTCAAAGTAGCCCAAGCGCACTCATCTCGTACTAAACCTTTCAGACCGGTGATAAAACATATTTTTATATTTCCTATGAATCCAACCACTTTAACAGCATTCACATACATTTCAATTCAAATAATACACCAAGTTTTATAGCTAAAACTATATTTTCCTTTTAGTGAAATTAGATCCAGCAACTTAGTCGGTTTCTTACTTTATGAGATACTTTAGGAGTCAACCAAGTTTCCGTACATAAAGTTTCATATACCTAGTAATATCCCCCACGGGTTCTAACTCGCGAACTCATTACCCTCCCAGTTTAATGTATGAACATTATGTAAGCAATATTAAATTCGATAAAATTTTCGGTGCATTCGAAGTTTCCTATGTTGGATTTGCAATATAAATGTTTATTCAATTTATTTATTAATTTATTGTTAATTTAATATGGAGATGAAATTATTCTGTAATGTTTTGAGAACTGTTTTGTAAATTGGCGTTTTTGGAGTAATTATTTGTTTCTAGGCTGAAATTGAATACAATTATTAATCTATCGGTTACCTGATTGTCACATTACTGACTCTGTATTATTTGCAATCAGATTACCGTTTGTGAGTTGTCTCCATAATTATGTTATTACTATATTATGTTCAATAATTCTCATTATCTAAGTCACTTTTACTTTGTCCGTGTGGTGACGGATTAAGAATACGGAATGTCACCAACCAATATCATCCCATGGGTGTCGTAAGAGCCGACAGAGGTAGCATTTTATGCAGAGAAAAGCACTGTAAGAGAAAGAAAACTTTATACCAACCCGTCTGGCCAGCGTGGTATAGTCGGACAATACCTCCTTTCAAAGGAGAGGCCTAGTCCAGCAGTGGACTGTTAAAGGCTGATGATTATGATGTCACTTTAATGCAATATCTGCCCCGCTTTTGTAGGCTATGAGTATTGAAGAAATTCGTATAACCGATTTTCCCACTCTTACTATAATTTTTTTTTAGAAGATAGCCTTATTAACATTAAAATACCACTCAAGGAAACTTAGGTAGAATAGTGTTACTCAAACAGTTAAAATATTGATTCAGTTTATAGTATATACTTATTTATACTTAATATATTAATTAAGTATATTAAACTTACAGATTACCATGTTACCAACTAAACATTCTGTCAACAAAAAATGTACTGAGTTTTACAAAAGCATGTAGGCAAAAAGTTATTAAGGTATGTACACGGAACTATCTGTGCCGCAGGATACATTTTTGTAATATCATCATCCTCCTAACGTTATCCCAGTGAGAACCCTGTGTCCGCTTTCTAGTCTAACCGGATTTGACTGAATATTAGCTACAACTACATTTTAAAACAATAAATATATAAAATAACAGCCGTGTGGTTGACGGCATAGAATACAAGTGTCACCACCCCCAAGCTTCCCGTGGGTGTCGTAAGAGGCGACTAAGGGAAAACACGATGCAAATACCATCTTTGCGTAGAGACGGAAAACTCGACATCAAACCCTATACGACTGCCTCGTTGGTCTCGCGGCATAAATGTGCGCGTGGGATCGGGAGGTCACGGGTTCGATTCCTGGGTCGGGCAGTGTTATTGGGTTTTCCTGTCACGAAATTCCTCTGTAGTAGCACGGAGTCTGGAAATGTGCCCGGTACGGCAATAGGCTCGCCCCTTATTACGTGGGACTAAATTATATCTGGCGAAAAGTGGGTGTAGAAATACACCTCTGCCTACCCCTTCGGGGATAAAAGGCGTGACGATATGTATGTATGTATGTATGTAAAAATAACTACGTTAAAAACAACCGACTTCAAAAACGAAAAACTGAAAAATAATAAAGATTTAATATTAATTAAATACTGCCTATTATTTATATGTGCTATTTACTAATAGGTTTGAAGTAGGTGCCAAGCCTTAAACAAATAATAATATTTTAATCACTTAAATGAATACGAGAAAATTAATACAATGAAATGACTACTATAAAGATAAAGATGCATAAATAAACCTAATAAAGAGCAATTTGATCTTAATATTATAAGCAGCTTCAGATAATACGAAGAATAATGAAAAAAATTAATACTAAAATGTATTGAACAGAATGTGAATTCATGTGAATTATGAAAAGCCTTCTTTAATTTAAAGGCTTTTGAAATTTGATTTGGCACCGACTTCAAACCAATGAGTAAATAGCACATATAAATAATAGGTAGTATTTAATTAATGTTAAATCTTTATTATTTTTCAGTTTTTCGTTTTTGAAGTCGGTTGTTTTTAACGTAGTTATTTTTATTTAATACTTTTTAGTGAATCTATTGTTGTATTGTCAACTAGTTAAAGATGCTGCGCGCCTTAAAATATAGATCTCAAGAAACGGGAACGGATAAAAGTAGTCGTATCTGTAAAAATGCTCTTCGGGACACAGTTTTACGTTCTTGTGAGACTATTAAAGATCCTGAAAAATGTTTGTTGGCCAGGAAAGCTTATAATATATGAAATCACGTTAACGTCAAGAAACTCTTAACTGACTGACTCCTTCATCGGACGAGAATGAGCCCAAACTCTATAAAATTTTATCAATTAATTACTGAGTTCCTATATTATTCCTATGGCCACCTTTCGATTTCACCATCAGAGCAGCTCTATGTCGTAATAACTTTTCATTGTCATCCAATTTAAATACGTATACAAAACCCGACATCCGATGTCTGACATATTTTTTTTTATAGACTCACGCCTGTAGCCCCAAAGGGGTAGGCAGAGGTGTAATATTACACCCACATTTCCCATGAATTTTTAGGTCCCACGTAATAGGGGGCGAGCCTATTGCCGTACCGGGCACATTACCAGACTCCGAGCTGCTACTGAGAATTTCCGAACGGAAAAACCCAATAACACTTTGCCCGACCCGGGAATCGAACCCGAGACCTCCCAATCCCACACGCACATATATGCCGCGAGACCAACGAGGCAGTCTGTCCATTCCTTTTTGAAGTTTCTAGAATTTTCTAATTTTTATTCGAAATATTTAAATGATATTTTGATGATGCTGGCGCTGCTGCTGCATCGGCGGAAACCCTCAAACGGCGCAAATACGGAAACCTGGCTGGTAATTACGTTTTTGAGCCGTTTGGGGTCGAAACGCTGGGGCCATGGGGCCCTAGTGCACGCGCATTATACAAAGAAATCGCCAGAAGGCTGATCGATGCTTCTCGTGAGCAGAGGGCTGGTTTATATCTCGCTGAGAGAATAAGCATTGCCATTCAACGTGGCAATGCTGCCAGCCTTCTGGGCACGCTACAGCGTTGCAGAGGAATTTAATTTTTTATTATATTTTATTTACTTTTCTTTTCATACTTTTGCTTTTTTATAGTTTAGGATAGTTTAGTTCTATAATTAGTTTTATTTTATTGTACATTATAATGTTAATCCTACTTATAGACTAATTATACTTTAGTTTATTTAAAGTCTACCAAAGATAAAAAAAAAATTGCCAAATATTCATAAACATTTTCTAAATTTCATAAAAACCAAAATCCACTAACTGTTATGATTGAAACTTGAACCCACGCCTTCAGAACGTAAAGCGGATGTATTATCAGCACGGCCATCGCCTTGTTATCAATTAGTGGCGAATTTAGCGAACACTTGACAGAGTGCTTACGTCATCTAACTTAAAACTGTCATTTCCAAATAATGAAATAGTCTTCAAACCTTTTTGCTAATTATTATGTTTGACGACCGGCCAGTTTGTCGTGTAGACGCATAAAGTGTAGATGTCAGTAGTCCTTGGTGACCGTAGTGATGACAATTGACATGACACCAGCCGTCACAATTATTATTCATAGGAATTTCAGCCTTAAGGATAATGAAAGTAAATAAAAAAAATGCTCATAAAATAAAAACTGCTGGGCCTACATGAGTCAAATTTTTATGGGACCAATTCAAAACTATTCCGCATCAAACAAAAAAAGAATTACATAAATCGGTTCAGAAACCTCGGCAAAATCGGTGTACATACATCGAAAAAAAAAAATATACCGGCCAAATTGAGAACCTCCTCCTTTTTTTTTTGTTTGAAGTCGGTTAAAAACTATGTTGTCTATATGGCGACACGCGACATAGTTTGCAATACTAGTCATATTACCCGAAAACACCAAAAGATATCTGTCGTTCCATCTGTCTCTCCTGTTCCAGGTTCGATCGATTGACGTCGTAACACGGTTTTATACCATCTATCAATTCGACATATAAAATTTACGATTCTGTCAGTCGTACTGCAGTCGTTTGTAATTGCCTCTATACCTGTAGTTTTAAGCTCCGTAGTTTGTGGTTTTTGTTGTCTTGTTTATGGCCTGTGAAATTGGTATTTTATTGGATATTGACTCAATGGGTTATAGACATCACCAGTTTTCATGTCATTAAAAATACCAATAATGGAAAGAATTCTCGTACAGATAGGCCTGTCCGAATCCACCACATCTTGTCAACGAATTAATTGAAAATTTTACATGGACATCTTAATGTCGGAATATGTCGTTTTACCGATCATCATGATAAATTTTCCAGATTTAGAATACCTATTTAAATACAAAAAAAATGTTTAAATTATGAAGTCTCGTGTATCTATTACAAGCTAAAGTTTTATTTACTTCTTTATTTTCAGCAGTTTCATGATTAAAATGTATAATTACGTAAGGATATTTATATACCAATCTGTAGGAAACTTTATAATGAATCTATATATATATATATATATATATATATATATATATATATATATATATGTGTGTGTTAGCAGAAATTTATAAAAATCACCGAGTAATCAACAACAGAATGGAGCGGCCCCGGCCCTGCGGCGGTTTACCCCGCGCGCAGGGCCGACCAGATGCGGGGGGTGGCAGCATGCAAGTAGTGCCAGTAGAGAAGATAAGGCATACCAACTACGATATTTATTATATCGTTATAATGTACTACGTATCGAGAAAGCAGCGATAGCCGAGTGGATATACCAACAGACTGCCATGCAGAGGGTATCGGGTTCGAATCCACGGCGCGCACCAATGACTTTTCGGAGTTATGTGCGTATTGAATTGTTAATTATCGCATGTCCCGTGCCTCGGAGAGCACGTTAAGCCGTCAGTCCCGGTTGTCATGAAGATCTTTGACTGTCGTTACAGGGCGTCAGAACCTTCTAATAAAGTGACAACTAGTCTAAACTATGGAATATCGCTATCCCTTCGGGTTGCGGAGGTCAGACAGGCAGTCGCTCTATGGAAAAGCTAATATTCAGCCAAATCCGGTTAGAATAGTAAGCGGACCCCAGATTGAAACTAGGATAACGCTAAGAGGATGATAAATGTACTACGTATCGTACAACATATCTGCTTATTCTATAAAGACAGTTTTCCTAGCCAAGGCAGTTCTTAACATACTTTCACCAACTGATAAAATCCACGCAAAACGAATATTCCTTTAAAATGAACCACCAAATCGTATGCTTAATCCACTCACACATACGCAACAATATTATGCCGTTGAGGTATTCCTACATACTTAAAGAAGCAGATAGGATCGAGATATACTCACACTAAATAAAACTAAGTACCTGCCTGTCGCCTATCCGTGGATTCACTGCCGAAGCGAAGGTACAATAAGCTGGAGTAAAGATTCATTCATATGGACAGAATCTTTACTAATGGTTTTTATACGAGTAAGTAGTTATACACTGGTGTAACTGCTAACAATGGCAACGGCAGGCAAAGTCAGGCAATGGCAGGCAATGTCAGGTATTGGAAGTGCAAAGTACACAGTCAACATAATGATTACTTAATAACTATGTTGACTGTGTACTTTGCACTCCTATTGCCTTTACAGAAAATTGGGCTTAAATGAATAAACAAACAGATATTTACTAAGCGATTTTAGAATTTGTCGATTTGCGTACTTTGTGTTAGATATTTAAAGCATAAAGTCGCGTCAGAGTAAACGCTCCATGTACACTTTAAATTCTTAGAATTTTATAAAAAATAAGTGCGGGTGGACGAGTACGGTAGACTAGTCGAATATTTACTATTTCAATAAATAATATTAAAGAAAAACATAGAATTTTTAAAAGAAATTCTACTGCTAAGGGTCTCAGTATCATATTGTACTGAAAGTTTTCGGCACGCCATTCCTTACACCCAGTACAGGTAGCTAATCTGTTATAGCTTATAACACTAGGTAATAGTGTGAATGGAGCTCTGAAGGCGTTTATGAACAAAGCGTGTGCAAAAAGGCACGTTTGGCTGTACATGGAGGGGTGTTATTGCCTACACTAATGTATGGTAGTGAAAGTTGGGTATGGCAGAAGAGACTTGAAAGTAAAACAAATGCTGTAGAAATGAGAGCACTGAGAAGTATGTGTGGTGTGTCTTTGACCGACAGAGTAAAGAATTGTGTGATACGAGAGTGGTTTGGGGTAAAAGAAGATGTGGTGACAAGCCTCAAGAAAGGGATTTTAAGATGGCTTGGACACATGGAGAGGATGGATGACGAAAGACTGACAAAGAAGGCAAGTGTGAATTATTATTACATATAATCTAGTTGTATGTTAGATCGTCAGAGCTAATGCAAAGCCAAGGACACAAGACAAATTCACTTACAAGTAATGCCATCCATGGGTTCAGACACTGGATTTGGAAACAAAGACATAAATCCTCTTTGCGTTATTTGCGTCCCGCGATTCTTCAATATTGCAAACCGATTGTAACATGGGTATTATCCCTCGCGCATTTAATGTTATAAAAATAGAACAAGCTTTTCGCCGATATTTACTTTCTGACTATGAGGGACTACATAAGTCGCGTAAAGGTTTAAAAGCAGTCGCCTCACTGTTTAGAATAGCGCCGAGTGATGTGAATTCGATTCCCACACGATACAACAGTTCACGTGATCTAATAACTGTTGTTTCGGTGTCTGTAATTTATTACTGGGTTTACTTTATTTTATTTTCTGTGTTCTTTTTTTTCACATTGTTTATGTCACATGTACTTCGTCTGTTTAAAAATAAACGATTCTTTTCTTTTTTTTCTTTTCTTCACTTCAATCAATTTCTGAAGAGTATCATATAGCTTTGTGACAGTGTAGCCTTTGATGGTATAGAGATCAATGAAATCTGTTTTATTCTGAATTTGTTAACCAAAATAAGTCTTTGATCTGTAGCAAACAGGGGATCCTCGTTTACTTACGGAGAAGGACACATTGCCAAAATAATAAATTGTAATGTCACTCAGAAGTAAAATTGTGTACCTATATATTGTGTATACATTTGATATTAAATATAATATGTATTACATTCCATGGACGATGTTTAAAGTCTACACTGCCATTTCAACTTTAAATGCTCTCAATAATCGCATGTTTGAGGAACAAACAACCGATGTAATAGAGCCCTAAAGCGCGTAAATTAGCTCTAAATTTCGAGCAACCGAGACGGCGACATCTCAACGGCTAACAAAGCCGTGAAAATTCGGCGTATTGCAGAGTTGGTTAACCGGAATAATACGGTCTAAACTAGCTTGAATAAAAATCGTACAGAAATTTTACGGCTAAGCCGCTTTTTGTTAAGCTTTTTTAGCTTTTCTACGATAAATTGTAATGAATCCAGTTTCCTGGTTGAGATGATTTATTGTGTTGGTTAGAATACTAGCAAAATGAGTGGCTCATGGTAGTTTTGCATAAATAATATGCATATTTCGATGTTAACGAAAAGTGGATACAAGTCTGCTTCTACTGCACGATACCGTCTTAAGCATTTGCATGAATAAATTACTGACAAACTCTTATACGTAAAAGCCGAAGTTGTAATATTCTTTGCATGTAGTGTAACAATTGATTCTCTCAATATTCATAACCAAGACAATACTTATTTTATTTTATCTATCTGCATCAGCCTATGGTTGACTAAATGTTACCTATCCTTCCCTAACTTGATCAGTGGTTGGGAGAACATCACACTTCATTCTTCCAAAATTCAATGTCTGTATTGCAAAAGTTACATTTTGCATGCATACAATATTTTTTAATCAATACGCCTTAATTGCGCCGTGACTCTCTGAATCTACTTGTAACTATCGTCCAAGAATATTTGACCTTGCGAAAATCTTTATACTTTTGACCCCAACATTTGTTTTTGACGTTTTATTAAGAAACAGGCTTTGATTGGCCGCTTCATTAATTTTGGCTGTATCAAAATATGCTTTGCTTTCTTTGAAAAAAAAAATTACGATCGTTGAACTATCGTTATATTTATCAATCGTAAAATATGTGGTTGTTTGAAGTTGCTTATTGATTTGAGGTGACTAATTGTGAAGTTTCAATATATTTTAAGATGTAAAATGAGGCTTTCAAATCAGAAAAACATGGTTACAACAGGTTAGACCATCACCAGTTTCTTTAGCTATCAGTGAGATAGTTAAAGTAAATTGATTCAGTAACTATAGCTTAGTTGTGTAGTGGGTGACGACTTCATAAAATTATTTGATTTATATATCAAATTTGAGATCTGTAATCTAAAAGGAGTGTAGTCCAAAAACTGGAAGTGGACCATTTAAAAAATATATATATTTTTTAAATAGATTCATATTAAATACTTTGTAAACCATCCTCGTCTAGTCGCCGTTTCTGTCATCGTTGGGATGTTGATGGTTCGATCTCCACACATGATAACACTTTATGTGAACCACAATTATATCTAAATCTGTATTTGGTGAGGACAATACCTTTAAAAAAAAGTAAAAAAGTATTTATTGGACAAACGGATTTGTTACGGCCCGGCCACAACCTACAGCGACGGCGGCAGCGGCGCGCGTTTTCGATGTACATGGCGCATTTACTCTGACGCAACATCGGTGCCGGCACGCGGCCGCGATGGAGTGGTTGAGCGGTTAGCCTTGTGGAATAGATAATATCTTTTAAGCATAAACAAGAGCTTCAAAATGGCGACTTTCGAACTAGCTCTTACGTGTTCACCACAAGAATATTATAACATTCTGGAATATGGATCTACATATGGAAAGGTTCATTAAAGTTTCAGATGTGGTTGATATCAAGCAGTCAGCTGTGGAGTATCATAGTGAAAGTCATCATCCCAATAACGTAGCAATATACTAGAAATAACCCATTACCACAAGCTTTGCCAAATGGTAACAGATACTTCCACATCTTTATCTAAGCTATTCTCGACCATTTTGCTGTAAACCTCCTTCAACAACTTCTATTCCGATCTGTTATGGACAGTCTTTCTGTTTTGTGCAGTTTTCAACCAATTATTGCCCGCTATAATTACGACGTCGTTTTTCCATCTTATTTGCGGTCTTCCAGCTGGTCGTTTACAATGCTATTGTCTCCATTCTAATATTGGAATAAATACAATAGCTCCCTAGTACATAACTACATTTTTTACATTATACCAGAATAAATTCAGCATTCAAGCCGGTACAGTAGAAAGCTATAAAAATGAAAACGTCCGACTCAGTGTTTAAATGAAAAATATTGTTCTGTAGTGTCAGAGCAAAGCAGAAGGCTGCAGAGAGTAAAACCTTTATGTTGGTTAAAATATGCATCTTGTTAGTATTTTAACGGGTTAGAGATAAATCTGCAATATGCTGGGGTTAGAATAGCTGTGTCAGGAAATGATAGAATTTGTAACGATTGAAGCAGGCTTAGCTTATTTCGATGGTGTTAGGTATTATCTCTGACAAAGAAATGAATATCTTTCGTTTTGCGTTTCAATGCTGTCTTGTTTTTATGGGGTCTTCATTTGAAAAAAATAATCTCTTTTTTAATGACTATTCTATAGTTGATACCATCGACCGATTTACCACATCAAATATAATGACTAGCATTTGATTGAATAGATAATAATAATATGAATGTAAGTATAAAATTTTGCAATAATCCCAGTAGTAATATTTTATGATGTAGGTATGCCTTTCCAGATAAGATGTATCCGAAGTGGAAATTGAACCTCCGGCAACAATCTCTGGCGTAGCTGTCAAAATCAATAAGCACTAGACTAGCAGCCATTTTCAATATTCGAACTATAGATAGATCTGTAGAACACGAAAAACGAACCTAAAACCTACACATCTATCTATAGCTCGAATATTGAATTCCGTAGACCAACAGGTCACTCACATTATTTAATCACATTTGAAACCACTAAATCCAGAACATTTAATTCATTTCGGTGTCACTTCTTCAGACGGCGGCCATAAACTATGCCATTTACATATTACACCGAGTTAAATTAAATCACTAGCCAAAATATAGTGAGAAGGTACTAAACGTAAAACTCTGACCCAAGCGGTCCATCAAATACACCTTTAGATACCTTTGGTAGCAACATAGGTATAATCCTTTAATTTATATTGATTTTTATACGTCTGTTGGCATGCTGAACATATTTAGACGTAAATCTCTCTTGATCCAAGTGTCTGGGTGAGAAAAGCCACTGACGAATTTAGGACACGGGTTTGAATTAATAATATACCGAGTATTGGAGTTTTGCTTTTGTTTATAATTAAATATTTTTTTACGAACATTTTTGATACCTACGATTTGTTTTTTCATTTGATTTGTTTAGAGAAGACAAGAAAAAAAGCTTTGGTCATCCCTTTCCCGGCGTAGTAGAGAAATATTTCGAGTAACATTGTATGTAGCGCAGACCTTCGATCCAAGTCCGTGTAGTTACAGACTTAGAATAGAAAGTGACAGTACCCCATTTTATTTCGTAGGCGTCGTAAGAGGTGACCAAGGAAGTAAGGGATAACTTTACATCAAACCCTGTACAAATCGTTATAATATTATTGTGACAGGCCTATATCAGGATCTATTACTAGCAAAAATTATTACGTTCCCTTTTAAATAAACAAATACCACACTAGGAATACAACCATTGTGTCACGGAGGACTTCACAAACATAAAACTAAGAGTGCTTGTACACGTTAAGAAAATTTACCGTGTCTGCGTCAGACAAGACAAATTCTTCGCGTACACGACAAGAATTTTGTCTGTTCTACACACGGAAACTTTCGTGTCTTCCGCAGACTAGACCAATCGGAACGTATATCATCTTTATTGTACAAATGCCAAAGAAACTACAATAATGAATTTTAACAAAAAGAAAATAACGGATAGTACAATAGGCGGCCTTATCGCTATTAAGCAATCTCTTACAGGCAACCTTTGGATGGATAAGAATAACACGGATTCAGAAAAAGGGTAGTTTGGCGATCTTTACCGATATAGATTTGTATTAAATACATACATTAACATAAATATGTACAAAGATAAACAACTATAATACACACATACATAACTATAAACATACATAAATAATTATAAAATCATCATCATCAGCCTTTAACAATCCACTGCTGGACTAGGCCACTCCTTTGAAAGGAGGAATTGGCCTACTATACCACGCTGGCCAAACGGGTTGGTATAGGGTTTGTATCACAGACATAGATCTACATAGATAACGCAACTATCACGATTTGTATTGAAACCAAGCGTGCCGACTTTTTAATACCTACTGTGACGTTGCCTGTATCACGAAGTCGAAGCGATGCGCGACAGTATCGCTTGAGCGATATTCATCGTCTCCTAATACACAACGTCAGATCAAACGTCCGAAGCAAACGCGGCAACGTAATGTGAATAAAGTTTACTTAACGGTAAAACGGACGCGCGGGGACTGAAGTTAGTGGCGACCAAGCTCGACGCTTGGTCGGAGTTCAGACACGCGAAGTGCATGCATTTGCGTTATCTATGTAGATCTATGTCTGTGGTTTGTATCAAGTTTTCCTTTTCATACAGTGCTGTTCTCTGCATAATATGCTCCCTCTGTCGGCTCGTACGACACCCATGGGATGATATAGGGTGGTAACATTCCGTATTCTTAATCCGCCACCACACAGAATGATTATAAAATACATAAATATTAATATTATTGATACATAAATTAGTGATAAATATATGAAAGGAAAAATAGAAAAATAAGAATAACAAGAGTAGTAAGATTAAAGAGACAAGTATAATAGTATTCTTTGAGTAACTTTTTACACGATGTTGCTGATTGAGCTTGTTTTATTGACATCGGCAATGCATTCCACAAGCGAGCAGCTTGGACAGTAAAGGATTTATCGTAAAATCTACTGGAATGCATTGGTATAGCCAGTCTCAAATTCACCGATGACCTCAGAGATCTAGAATGCGTGTCAGAAAGAAACTCGAAGCGTTCTGTTAAGTAATGGGGAGTAGAAGGATTAAAGAGAATGTTATAAAGTAAAGAACGTATGTAAGTATTCCGTCGAAGGCGAATTGGGAGCCACTTGAGCAAATTGCGGAAATTGGAAACATGATCATATTTGCGCAATCCAAATATGAATCTTATACATAAATTTTGAAGGCGCTCAAGCTTGTCAAGTTGCTCCTCCGTGAGATCTAGATAGCTGACATCAGCATAGTTAAGGATAGGTAGAAGAAGAGAATTTGCAAGCGCAATCTTAGTGGCAGTTGGCAGAAAGTTTCGCAGTCTTCGCAACGTCCCAGCGGCAGAAAACAATTTTCTACTGACCTCCCTAATTTGGGAGCCCCAGGATAACGTTTTATCAATGTAAACTCCTAATTTTATTACGCAATCACTTATGGGCAAAGGAATACCATTACAATTAATTTGGGGCAAACAAGTCCGGTCAACACGCGCAAGCAACCTGGGACTACCGACAACAATAATTTGCGTTTTTGTAGGGTTGATTTGGAGACCAAATCTGAGGCTCCATGCAGCTATACGATCTAAATCCGAATTGATGATACTAATTGCTTCAGACAACTCATGTTCAGGAGCTTGGGTGTAAATTTGGAGATCATCTGCATAAAGGTGGTAGGATGACTGAAGTTGATAAGAGATGGAATTTATAAAAATTGAGAAAAGTAAGGGAGATAGAACCCTACCCTGTGGAACGCCGACTGTAGACATACACCAAGAAGACAAAGAGTCTTCAATGCGTATACGCTGTCAACGACCAAACAGGTAACTGTGAAACCAATCAATCACTGGTGGAGATATGTTAATAGAGCGCAATATGCCAAGCAGAATGTGGAAGTCAACAGTATTGAAGGCATTACTAAAATCAAGTAGGCAGAGAACAGTCACGTTGCCATTTTCCATACCGAGCCTGATGTAGTCGGTAATGTTGGTCAGTGCCGTAACCGTGCTGTGACCTGGACGGAAACCGGATTGGAGTGGATTGAAAAGAAGGTTTTTATTGAGGAATGTGGTAAGTTGGGCATGGACAAGGCGTTCGAGTACTTTAGAAAGGAATGGTAGAACGGAGATTGGACGTGTGCGTTCGCGCAGCGGAATGTTGTTGAATTTAAAGATTTTAATTATGCAGATATTTAGTGTATGACGTCGTATAATTGTGTATGGTAAAAAAAATTTGTGCACGCAGCCATTGTGGAGAAATTCAGCAAAAACTGATTCCGCTGGGCGCACGTTGTCCTGGCGGAACTTTTTTTAATCCATTGACTTTAGAAGAAAAGAGATGTGTCCAAAAATTAGTGTGTATTTGTGTGTAATTGTGTATGTATGAATAAAATTAGTGCATGCATAAACTTCGGAGAAATTCAAGTTTCCGCTACGCGAACGTTTGGCCATTAGCTAGTTTTCATATAAAGCGCTTACATAGAGAGCTGTAGATTTTTACATAAGTTGTTTTAAATTTGTTTATATTTGTTTAAAAAACAGATTTAGAAAAAATCGTGGGGCTTAAAAGATAAAAATATAAACGTAAAATACGCTTATTAGGTCTTAGTTCTTAAAGTGTGCACTTTGGGGTCTAGATTTTCACGTTTATACAAACCTTGTAAGTGTCTGCAACATGTTGCCAAGTATCAATGATGTTCCGTTAGTAATTAAAGAGTTATAGGACAATTTACCATGAATAGATCACTGTTTACAAAGCAGTCAAATATCACGACGTTCTAAAGGAATTGCATGGTAAAATGTATGCCAATAATTAGTGTATTCATTCAACTATTCACATGCAAAAATTCATGTCATTAAATTCAGTAATTAAAGAAAAACAATTATAATACGAAGCATCGAAAACCTACATAACCCGACCAAGTTCGGATAACTACAAAAAAGCGGCCGTGCAATATATTTAGGTAACAGCACAAAATTTACAGTATAATACCGGTATTGAATTGGTATAGGTGATAACACTATTGTTGTTTCGATATAATTTAAAGGTCATTTACTTTTATACATCTACTTTTTTAAATGTATTTGACTATGACAGAAAGTAGGTACTATTTACGTAGGTACTTTATTTAAGTATGAGCTTGAGACTTGAGATATAATCTAGATATATTATTAAAATTTAAGACAAATAAAATTCATACAGCTAATTTCTATTGAAGAGTTCACGGATCAGAATTCTAACTATAGACCTCTTAGGGAAATTAAATAATTACCACATGTAAATACTACTGTTTAGGTTAATATTTATCATATTGTAGCTTATTACACTATTTAACCAATGGACTAGGTATGCAGTTATGCACGAGCGTTCCCCTTTGCAACTTTAGTGGATCAATCAATCTAATAACTTAAAAAAGACGACTTCTTGAATCGATTTTTTAATTTATGTATACCGTTGTACTGGTAGTGACATATGGTGAGCGTGTTCCCCCGCACCCCACCAAAATATGCAGAATTATTTTGTTCAAAGCGGTACGCTAGTCCTTTGGTTAAATAGTCTAAGTATTGTAGTTATGAATTGATCAAAAATATTCTAGTGTGAAAAATAGACAACGCGCTGCGCGCAACGAGCGGTAGGCGGCTTCCCGCTTGAAACGGTACTTCCATCCTTGAAGAAAAGAGAGGGCATTATGTTTATTAAACCTGTTTTAGTTAAAACACATTTAAGTCCATTGCTGTCGTTGCAAGCGTTTGTTAACGTTATTATAATTACATAATTATGTAATATGTAATTAAAAATATTTTTGTACACGGATATTTAAATACTTGTTAATTGAAGATTTATTTTTATCGTAGATAGTGGCGTTATTATTTAAAAAACATAATATTTATTCAAGAAATGAAATTGTTTTATTTTTTCCTAACGCTTGTCTACGCAACTGTACCATATTAATAAATACTATATTGGAAGGTTAAGAACGTTTCTTAGATATATGGCACGGCCGCTTTTTTGTAGCCATCCGAACTTGGTCGGGTTATGTAGGTTTTCGATGCTTCGTCAGTATTATAATTGTTTTTCTTTAATTACTGAATTTAATGACATGAAATTTTGCATGTGAATAGTTGAATGAATACACTAATTATTGGCATACATTTTACCATGCAATTCCTTTAGAACGTCGTGATATTTGACTGCTTTGTAAACAGTGATCTATTCATGGTAAATTGTCCTATAACTCATTAATTACTAACGGAACATCATTGATACTTGGCAACATGTTGCATACACTTACAAGGTTTGTATAAACGTGAAAATCTAGACCCCAAAGTGCATACTTTAAGAACTAAGACCTAATAAGCGTATTTTACGTTTATATTTTTATCTTTTAAGTCCTACGATTTTTTCTAAATCTGTTTTTTAAACAAATTCAAAACAACGTATGTAAAAATCTACAGCTCTCTATGTAAGCGCTTTATATAAAAACTAGCTAATGGCCAAACGTTCGCGTAGCGGAAACTTGAATTTCTCCGAAGTTTATGCATGCACTAATTTTATTCATACATACACAATTACACACAAATACACACTAATTTTTGGACACATCTCTTTTCTTCTAAAGTCAATGGATTAAAAAAAGTTCCGCCAGGACAACGTGCGCCCAGCGGAATCAGTTTTTGCTGAATTTCTCCACAATGGTTGCGTGCACAATTTTTTTTTTACCATACACAATTATACGACGTCATACACTAAATATCTGCATAATTAAAATCTTTAAATTCAACAACATTCTGCTGCGCGAACGCACACGATTGGACGGTATTCAGTAAAGGAAGACGGATTGGTTTTTTTAGGTAAAGGAATAATTTGGGCGTCTTTCCATATGGTGGGAAAAACGCCCCCAGATAAGGAATAATTAAAAATATGACACAGGATGGAAAGGATTTCATCTAATATGGGAAGGATCATTTTCCGACTAATACAATCATTACCGACTGCGTTAGATGCAATGGATAATACGCTCTTTTTAACATCACACTCAAATAGTTGATTAAAAACGAAAGAAGGATAATTTGGGGTTGGAAGCAATGAAAGATCATGCAAAGTGTGAACTTTGGTAGTCTGATCAAATTTAGACGAAGTAGTGAAATGATGATTTAGTGAATTAATATCTATTTTATCAGAAACGAGGTCATGAGATGATTTTCCAACTCCCATAGTTTTTAGAAATTTCCAGACCTTAGCTGGAGCTTCATTCTCAACGGAGCTATGGATGTATTGGCGTTGTGCTTTCCTACACACCTTTTTACAGTAATTACTGATAGCAATGTAGTTGTCCCAGTTGCTAGAAGTAGGTCGACATTTGAATTTAGTTTTAACTATAGCTTTCTTAGACAACAGAACTTTAATTTCAGCTGTTAGCCAAGGTGATGGTAATTGTCTGACTTTAACCGCACGAACTGCTGCATGGACATCGTAAAGGCGAATAATAGCATTATTGAATAATTCAACTTTCTCGTCAATGGTCTCTGCGCTCTGTAAAGGACTCCAGTCGATCATGCTTGCATCTGTACGAAGATTTTCTACATTCATGCCACCAAAATTACGTTGCAGAAGAATTTTTGTTTTTGTCTCAGGAAGACGAAGTTTATAGGAGAGAAAGATAAGGTCATGGTATGAAAAAGCATCAGCTGGAAGCTGCCCATGCTTGGCGACAAGAGAAAGTGAGGAGACAAACATGAGATCAAGGAGGGAAGGAGTAGAATTTGGAAAATTATGTGTAGCATTTAAAGGGAAGATGGACAGATTACAAGATTCGACAATACTACACAATGAAGATGAGCGTGAATCCTTTTTCAATAGACAAGTGTTAAAATCACCCATGACTATGGTATGACTGTAAGTAGGAGCTAGATTTTCTAAGATGCGTTCGAAAGAAGAGTAGTAATTTATACGATAGTTAGGGGAATAAAAATCACCAAGCAGGAGCTTTGTATAAGCTAGATCTAGTACCACAAAGAGATGCTTGCCGGCATTAAGCGGAGGAGGTTGTGCTGACATACTAACAACATTGAAAGGAATGTGTGCACGGAGATAAATGGCAACACCACCTCCACCACTCTCGGTACGATCATTTCTTATGAGTCGGAAATTAGGAAGAGAGTAAGAAACAGACGATAGGCAAGGTTTTAAACAAGATTCGGAAACAAGAATGGCGTGGATATTCTTACAGTCAAAAGTGGTCAGCATATCCGGGAAATGGGTCGGAATACTCTGAGAATTTATATGAACGACATTAAAGTTCCCGGGTACATCGGCAAACTCACACTGTAAAGTTTCAGCAAGAGAAGGAATGCTTTCAAAACTACTGTTATGACTACTCGCAGAAAAGAAACTATCGTTATCACTACCTAGTAACATAATATAATATGATATAAAAATAAATAGATAAATAAAATAATAACATTAAAGTACGATCTAAGTTTGTCTAAACTTATCCACCTGCCAGTTGAGTGCTCACAAATCACAAAATTAAAAGAAAAACGTACAAATTGCACTGGTAGACGAAAGAAAAAATAAAATAAACATGAGTAAAAATCATAAGATCTCTACGATATATATCTGTAAATAGATAGGTACGAAAATTATAATTGTATCTTGCATCATCCGGGCATTGTCTTTGCTAGGTAGGGAGTAAATATTCATAGATAAATATCGTAGCAATTTTAAGGAACCAATTTAAAAATAATTATATATACGTATGTATGGACTGTTCCTCCAGCTTGGGGCCCTGTGATAAGGCTAATGAAACCCAAGAAGGACAAAGTCACCAGAAGACCTGAGAGCACTGTGAGCTCATTCTGCGTAAATAGTAACACCAGTAGTTGAAAAATGTTCGGGTACTTTGAGATAACTTATACATTCAAGAAAAAGACAAATTATATCACCTCAGTCTGCTGTGAACATGAATTCTGTAAAGGATTCGAAACGTCGGCTAGTAATAAATTAAAAATATAGTTTCTAGATCATTCGTTTCAAATGTAATAACTGAGTGAAACCAATACATCGCGATAAAATCCGTAAACTGTAGTTTAATTTCAATGTGTAACATTCGCGTAAACCCAAAAAGATACTAATTGAATAAATAAATATAAAAAATAAGCAGAATGATGTATATATATATTTATAGGGAATAAATATTTATACGCATAATGAAAGATTATTTTAGAAACTGAGCTGTGAATAAAGACTTATTTATAATTCACAGCTCAGTTTCTAAACGTTTCCGATTGGAACGTGTACACGAGTTACGTACAGTAAATTCGTAGTATAAGCAATAAACTGTAACCATATACTCCCCTTTAGAGATAAGAACCGTAGTACCATAAGTTAGCTATAAGAAATTTGTATTGTATTAAATCAGTTGAGATTAAAGACTCACAAGGAGACAACATCGTGTCTTTTTTAAAAGCTCCCTCGGTTCGCCACGAACATATCTGGCGCAGTCGGTAGGATAGTGGCAGTCGTCGTCCTAGCGAATCAAACTCTTTGCGAAGACACGGCGCGAATCAAACTCTGCGTCCGCGCCGCTATCCCAACAAGAACCCGTCGCGAACCCTGGGCAGCAAGAAGCACAGTCACCAGTCACCGCTCAACTCACCAGGCAGATGGAGCTCTACTGGAGGTAAGATCAAACTCTCATACTACTCAGTATCCCGTCTTTTGCCATTTCCCACCCTTATAATTACCTTGTGTATTTTATATTGTGTGTGCGTGTATAATTGCCTTTACAGGTAATACAAATAAGTATATAGTGTATATCTGTGTGATCTAAAATCGACACCAGATACTTACCCATACTTACCTTAGCTTTAGTTATATACATTTATTATAAATTTATACAATGGCTCAGAACGCCAACGCGCTCGCTGACCTAGCCGCAGCAGCCTCAGTAATAAATAGTTCAAAACCAAATTACGAACTATTAAATAAACTTATTCCGTCATACGATGGCAGTAACAAATCGTTGAACTTTTATATAAGAAGTGTAGAAAGTACATTAACCGCGTATGGTATAACAACAGATGATTCAATAGCGATCTGTCTCATAAGAAATAAGTTAACTAACAAAGGTCAAGAAGCTATTTCATTAGAAGTAGATATCGAAGATTGGACATCCATTAAATCCGCTCTAATTAATCGATTCGGCGAACACCGAACCGAAGTTCAGTTACTTCAAGAGTTATTACGTTGCACGAAATACCAAAACGAGACGTGCGAACAATTTGGTAAACGAATAGGAGAGCTTTTAGACTCACTTTGCGGAGTAGGCCTGTCCACCAACAAGGACAGTGGTTACTATCAAACCCTAGCAATCAGTACATTTATAGACAACCTAGATTACAACGTAGGCTTAGGCGTACGTATTAGCCAGCCGACAACCCTTGTCAAAGCTATAGCGTTAGCCAGACAGGAAGAAGCTCGAATCAAACGTTCAGATAGGAAAAGCATTACGCAACCCACTCCGAAACCTAGCATAAAGCCAAACAGTAACTTTAATCGTTCAAACGGTAATTTCCCAGTGCGTCCACAGCAGTCATTTAACAACCAAACGTCCCGTCGTCAAATACACCTAGCTCACGTCCAGCTTTACCAAGCTCTAGTAATCAATACAATAATTACCCTAATAACCAGTATAGTAATTACCCCAGAAATACTTAATTTAATACCCCAAAACCTGCTACAAAACAGGGAGAAAAGGCGTTAGTTTCCGTAAATAGATTAAATCATAATTTAGTAAATAGCGAGTACCGTAGCGAGACAGTCAGCTACGACACCTACGCTGCAGAACAGGAACAAGACGTAGACGATTCCACAGATAACGATTATTTACAGGATTTTCCCCAGGATTGGATAATACAGGAAAAGAGAGAAATTCAGAAACTATGTTATCAGTTTAGAGATATATTTTATTCGGAAAACTTACCATTAACTTTTACTAATTCAGTCAAACATTCACTTCGTTTAACAGACAATACGCCGATATTTGTTAAGAATTATAGACGACCTCCTTGTCAGCAACAGGGTATCCAGAAACAAGTTGATAGTTTAGTAGAGAAATGCATCGTTAGCGAAAGCATTTCACCGTGGTCCAGCCCCGTCCATTTAGTGCCAAAGAAGACCGATGCGTCCGGCAAAACCAAGTGGCGATTGGTTGTAGACTATCGTAAATTGAACGAAAGAACAATTGACGGTAAATACCCTATTCCAAACATTAATGACATCCTAGATAAGTTAGGTAGAGCCCAGTATTTCAGCACAATCGATTTAGCATCTGGTTACCATCAACTGGAGATGGATCCCGTTGACATAGAGAAGACAGCGTTCAGCACAGACCGTCATTATGAGTTCCTACGAATGCCCTTTGGTTTAAAGAATGCCCCAAGCACTTTTCAACGATTAATGAACAATATTTTGAGAGATTTACTAGTAGATACATGTGTAGTTTATTTAGATGATATTTTGATTTTTTCAGTCAGTTTAACCCACTATATAAACAAGCTAAAACGTGTTTTTGAACGACTTAGAGAACATAACTTTAAAGTACAATTGAACAAGTCAGAATTCTTAAAGAAAGAAGTCGGATATTTAGGCCATTTATTTACCCCAGGCGGTGTAAAACCTAACGAGGAAAAGATAAAAGCAATTAAGAAATTTTCCATACCATGTACTCAAAAGGAAATCAAATCTTTCTTAGGATTATTAGGCTATTACCGCAATTTCATTCCTGACTTCGCGAAGCTTACAAAACCACTTACAAGATGCTTAAACAAAAATGTTAAAGTAACACACTCTCCCGAGTTTATAGACGCGTTCAATAAAGCAAAACTTATATTATGTAATGCCCCCATTTTACAGTATCCGGATTTTGAAAAACCATTCATACTAACTACCGATGCGTCCTGTGTATCAATTGGCGCCGTGTTGTCACAAGGAACCGTAGGTTCTGATAAGCCCATCGCATACGCATCGCGTACACTTTCAGATACAGAGTCCCGCTATTCAACGATAGAAAGAGAGCTATTAGCAATTATTTGGGCAACTAAATATTTTCGTCCCTATTTATACGGCCGAAAGTTTATCATATGCACCGTTCACAAACCGCTTACCTGGTTAATGTCCCTTAAGGACCTGAATTCAAAGCTCACACGCTGGCGCTTACGTTTAGAAGAGTATGACTATCAAATCGTATATAAAAAAGGTAAATACAATACAAACGCTGACACATTATCCCGTATAAAAATAAACTCGATAGATTTAATAAAACCAAGCACCTCTGCTGATCCCCAAATAGATTCAATTAACGAAAGTGACCCATTGCAATCTTCACCCAGTAATATTCCCACGTTTGGCTCAGAATTCCCACGGTCTTCGGAACAACCGTTAGAAAATGAAATTCCATCGTTTAAGATAGGCGATATAGTATATAAACAGCTAGCTAATTTAGGTCCCTATACAGTTATACGTTTACACCCTAATAATATTGTAGAAATCATAGGCAAGCATATAAACTCCAAATCGATTAGAGTCCATAATAGGATGCTCAGACGTCCCTCTTCCATTACAGAGTCTTTTCGTGGCTCGACGCCGTCAGCACCACCCACGCAGCATCAGACGTCATAGTACAGCCGATAGCTAGCGAAGATGGCTTATTAGTTTTAAAAGAAGCTAAAGTTTTCATAAGATAGATACATATAACCTTATATGCACTTATAATGTTAGTTACATGTATGAATTATTTAGATTTACTACTAGTATGTATTATAAGTTAGTGTTAGTCGAAAACTCGAGACCCACGTATTCTGAAAGATACGTTTATCGTGAACAGATTAAGTATATGATTAGTTTAATGGAAATAAGTTCTTTTACATTTTACCCAGATCTAGTGTTAGAAATAGACGTGGTTTAATAAACGGTTTAGGTTCAATTATAAAATCAATTAGTGGAAACTTAGATAACGAAGATGCCCTACGTTTTGAAAATGAAATAGACAGTTTAAGGAAAAATATATTCACGTTAGCAAATAATCAGAGGAATACTATTAGTCTTATGAAACAGTATATAGATGAATAGTGTGCGTCAGGATGGCTGGACCATGAGAGATTTTGGAGGTTTGAGCAATACCAAACTTTTGTACCTATTTTATACTATTTGGTACCAGACATCAAAAATTTTGTACCTCGCTAAAGAGGGAAAACTATTACGAGGAAAGTGGCCAGCCATTCTGACTTCAGAATGGCTGGACCAAACCGGTTTCACCTAGTTGTAGGCGTTATAACTAGTTCATCTTTTCGTTAAAATATAGTACCTAATTGGTACCTGAACATATGTTTTTCTTATATTTTTTCGATAAGCCGTAAATAAGTTACACCTACAAGAAGAATTCGCACTTGCTCGGTTTTTCTACCCGACTGCGGCGAAGCCCAAAAGGAGTGTTATTTAAGCCAGTAGTGATAAAATATTGTGAAATTGCATGGAAAATCGAAATACAATCAAAATAGTTACAATTCATTGATCTACAGAATTGACCTACAGAAAGTCAATATTCAAACAACGCGAGCTCAGAAGCTAAGCCGAAAATTCGCTATGTGTGCGGCACTGTGCCACGGTAATATAATCTAACAGTATTGTAACTCGGCCGTCTTCGTGAGTTATATACCTACCAGACGCGCCGCATGCGAGCTGCGGCACGATAGCGGCTGCGGGTACTGTAGGTACAGTCCGCCCAGTCTAATGGGTACTCTGCTCGCGGCGCGTAGGTATAACTCGAGTTTCGTGCGTTTGTATGGAGTTACAATACTGTTAGATATTATTACCGTGACTGTGCTGTGTTTACTTGCTGCATCACGCACACAGACGCCATTATAGAGTTGCCAGTAACAACGTCTTTCCTCTAAAAATAGGGTAAATTCATAATTTTTGCATGAATATAAGTAATAGACTTGTGTCCACTAAGAATAAATCGGTTTGATTGTAGTATCTATAGATTCATTATGATTTTGAGATGCCAATAAAATTTATTATTTATTAAGAAGGTAGGATTAATGTAATTTTTAGGATTCTAAAACTAAAAATAATGTACCTATTTATTCTTGTGATAGTGCACACCAATCAGAGAGCATTACGTCAAACAGTACGTCCGCCATTCACGTTGTTGACATTTTAGTAGTAAATACAACTAAAATGTCAAAGTTTCTACCTGTAAAATCGAATATAACAAAATAAAAGTGGGTAAGTACATCAGACCACACTTCATTCGTGGTTTGTTTTGTTTTGGACTTTGTAATATCACTCAACCGCCATGATGGTTTATAGCGTTCTCGTGTCAAATTCAAAAAGGTTTTTAAAAGGCGTAGTTAGTAATGTTGCTGATCGATTTTTGAAGAAAAATCAGGTATTTCAGTTTAACATCTAATAAAGGAACAAATCAATCGCTAATTACATTTTAGGACACAAGCGTATTGTATATTGTAAATTCTAAAGCCACACTGTCTGCTTTTTAAGTTTTTACGACTGACTAACGATGGCTAAATCAATCTTGACGAAACTTTATGCGCTCAAACGTAAGCACTAACAAGTGCCGAGTGATTTCCTAGTTAAATGCTCTCAGTACATAAAAGTATTTATGTATGTTTATGAGAAAAAATAACAAAAAATCAACAGCGTGTACTATGTGTGCGCCGCCGCCGTTGCGCTATGGTTACCAAAAAAAGGCGACAAGTTTAAAAATTATAATATAATTTGGTCGCGTACCTACATTACAAGACAATACTAGACTTTAGATACAAGCCTTCAATACAAAAACGGAAAAATCTAGTTCTTTGAGACGATGTCGTCTTAGCCGAGCTTGACGTGACAAATTTGTCGTAACCGATTGGTATGTACCAGCCAGCGGTGTTTGAAAGGTTAAGTTTATATATGTAACTACCTAATTATTTTTCTTTATTATTACTGTCAATAGAATAAATGTTGGTAAGGAATGTGTTAATTAAACTGGGACAATTTCACACCCAACTGGCAACACTCCGCTCGTACTTAGATTTAGTTATTATGATTCACTGTATTTGAATTATTAGACAATCTACGTAATAAAATAGATGTCTGACCGATGGAATGATACCCCAGCAACCTTATAATCTTTTTCTGAAGCATTGTGGCACAAAAACACTGTACAATATGTCATAATTTTGATTATTTTGCGGGAGATGCTTACGCTACCGTGCGACTCGGACCACAGACACCGCGGCCGCCGATTGGGTCAGATTCTGACCCAAATGAACGGCGCCTGTTACGTGCGCGTACTTGGTTTCTGTAGGTAATAATTCAATGTTACAATTTTATTTTCCCATACAAACTGTGACTGCCTCGTTGGTCTCGCGGCATAAATGTGCGCGTGGGATCGGGAGGTCCCGGGTTCGATTCCTGGGTCGGGCAGTGTTATTGGGTTTTTCTGGCACGAAATTCTCAGTAGCAGCACGGAGTCTGGAAATGTGCCCGGTACGGCAATAGGCTCGCCCCCTATTACGTGGGACTAAAGTATATCTGGCGAAAAGTGGGTGTAGAAATACACCTCTGCCTACCCCTTCGGGGATAAAAGGCGTGACGATATGTATGTATGTATGTGTACAAACTGTTCCTACCTATCAAAAATTTTATGCGTGCCTTCCGAAGGGATAGGTAGTAGGTAGGTAGGTAGTGGGTAGGTAGCAGGTAGGTAGGTGGTAGGTAGGTAGTAGGTACGTAGGTAGTAGGTAGGTAAGTAGGTAGTAGGTAGGTAGGTAGGTAGTAGGTAGGCAGTAGGTAGGCAGTAGGTAGGCAGTAGGTAGGCAGTAGGTAGGTAGTAGGTAGATTATCGAAAATAAATCATAACACACATAAATAAGTGGAGATACCAACAGACTGCCATGCAGAGGGCACGGGTTCGAATCCACGGCGCGCACCAATGAATTTTCGGCGTTATGTGCGTATTGAATTGTTAATTGCCTCTGTGGTCCAGTGGATAGTGTATGCGACTGCAGATCGGAGGTCCCGGGTTCGATTCCCGGGTCGGGCAAAATTGTTACTGAGTTTTTCCAAGTTCTCAGTAGCAGCACGAAGTCTGGTGATGTGCCCGGTAGTGGCAATAGGCTCGCCCCCTATTATGTGGGACCTACAAATTCATGGCGAAATGTGGGTGTAATGTTACACCTCTGTCTACCCCTTCGGGGATACACGCGTGAGTAGATGATTGATGATGAAATGATGAATTGTCAATTATCGCTTGTCCCGTACCTCGGAAAACATGTTAAGCTGTCGGTTCCGGTTGTCATGAAGATCTTTGACAGTCGTTACAGGGCGTCAGTACCTTCTAAAAAAACTGACACTAGTCTAACCTATGGAATATCGCTATGCCTTCGGGTTGCGGAGGTCAGACAGGCAGTCGCTCTGTGGAAAAGCTAATATTCAGCCAAATCCGGTTCGACTAGGAAGCGGACCCTAGATTGAAACTGGGATAACGCTAAGAGAATGATGATCGCTTTAAAAATAAGTAATTAAATTAAAATGAAACAAGTATTTAACTGCGTACTATCTGCCAACTACAACTACCTACTACATAGTCGTCAAGTTTTCTTAAATGTAATTTCAATTTCTGAACGCACGCATAAAATGTTTGATAGGTAGGAACAGTTTGTATGGGAAAATAAAATTGTTACTATTTTGATTGTATTTTGATTTTTCATGCAATTTCACAATTTTATCACTACTGGCTTAAATAACACTCCTTTTGGGCTTCGCCGCAGTCGGGTAGAAAAACCGGGCAAGTGCGAATTCTTCTTGTAGGTGTAACTTATTTACGGCTTATCGAAAAAATATAAGAAAAACATATGTTCAGGTACCAATTAGGTACTATATTTTAACGAAAAGATGAACTAGTTATAACGCCTACTACTAGGTGACACCGGTTTGGTCCAGCCATTCTGAAGTCAGAATGGCTGGCCACTTTCCTCCTAATAGTTTTCCCTCTTTAGCGAGGTACAAAATTTTTGATGTCTGGTACCAAATAGTATAAAATAGGTACAAAAGTTTGGTATTGTTCAAACCTCCAAAATCTCTCATGGTCCAGCCATCCTGACGCACACGATGAATATACCGAAAGTTTACATAAAGTTCAGAATAACTTAAATTTATTAGCAATTAACTTAAATAATATTAACAGTAACTTAACTTCGCTTAACTCGCGAATAGATATACTTCATATCCACTTCCAAATTGAAAATAGTTTTCGACACATTTACGATAGAGTAAACACATTAGAAACAGCAATCTCTTTTGCTTCTTTAGGTATATTATATCCTAGTATCATAGACCCTTTACATCTATTAGCAGAATTAATTAAAATAAGTAAAACCTTTAACTTACCTTTTGAACCTAGAAGAGAAAATATACACTTGTTAGAAAATAGTATTACGGTCAAGGCATGCTGTACCTTAACGTCCCTTACATTTATATTATACATACTATTATAAGCCCTATTACCTTTGACCTTTTACACTTATATTCCATTCCTAATCATAACAACCTTACCCGTTTACCCGAAGCACCTTACCTTATACTGAGTAATAAGAAGTTTACTTACCTGCGAGAGCCCTGTCGCCGCCTCACCGATGACCTCCAAATCTGCGATCATCTGAAATTAGAAGACGTCGACAAGAGAGCCGATTGCATCGTGCAAACCATTCGACATACGCCCGCAACCAATTGCAAGTTCGCCCATGTCCTCACTAGCAATAACAAGATAGAACAACTTCATGAAAATACCTGGCTAGCAGTCATCCCGAAGGAAGACATCATTAAAACGTCCTGCAACGACGAGAACAGTTATCAACGGATAAAAGGAGTCTATCTACTCACCACTACTGAAAGATTTACCATAACTATAAATAGTATAGTGCTACAAACCCACCATAGTATTATCACTATTCCAGAGACCATTCCGTTGCTTAGAAATTAAATAGCCCAAGAAAACGTCACCGTGCACAACATAGAGTTGCAGAACATACAGTTGGATAAACTACACTCGCTCGCTAACCTAGCCCGCGAGATGAACATCACGCCGATCACCCCCGGCATCGCCAATCAACCCAAGTGGACTTCAATCGCCGCATTAGCCGCAGTACTAGCCCTCATACTATACTGCGCCTACAAACGACTCAGATCAAGCCTATGCAGACGCCCGGGACTTCCACCACCGCCGTGCGTCACCATGGAGATGGACTACGCGCCGCGTCCGTCGGAGTCAGCAGCAGAGCCTCAGCACAGCGCTTCGCCCTTGCATAGTCGGCCCTGCGTGCAATCCTTCTCCGTACGCAGCCCTTTGGGAAGGGAGGAGTTACATACAGTAAATTCGTAGTATAAGCAATAAACTGTAACCATATACTCCCCTTTAGAGATAAGAACCGTAGTACCATAAGTTAGCTCTAAGAAATTTGTATTGTATTAAATCAGTTGAGATCAAAGACTCAAGGATACAACATCGTGTCTTTTTTAAAAGCTCCCTCGGTTCGTCACGAACATTTCTCACGACAAGATTTTTTTTGTGCAGTCGTCAGTCGGGCGTCGGGTGCGCAAGTAATAACAAGTCTAGTAAGTATAATCATTTCCGTTTATTTATAAACTCGTTAACTACAAAGCAAAAAAGAATGATAATTGCATATTATTATTATAACAAAATGAAAAAGGAAACAAAAAACAAGAGACTTTACTGGGTTCATCCAACTATTTAACCCCCCACGTGATTACAGCACGCACGGTCGTGCTCTAATTCAAGTGGTCCCATGTGTTTGCGGCACGCATGGTCGTGCTCTAAAAAAAGTCGTCCTATTGGTCGCGGATTTTTTACGTTTTGTTTTACTTAAACCAAGAAACGAAAGTAGTAACTATTAGAATAGTTCATATTCTATGCAACTAAATCGTTTTAGAAGGGTGAGCGAAACGAAACGCGCCAAAAAATATTGAAATATAATTATCTGTGTCTCAGTTGCGAAAGCGTCCGCCATTGTTGTTTTTTGTTCCGCGATCTTTATAATAAAAGTTGTCTTGTGGAAGAAACCGGTGAATATTTTATAAAGATACTTATATAGATTTACTCAGAAATAAATAAATATTAATTGTGAAGTGACATTATTCGTGACAAAGACACGAAATACAGTGATAAAAGGCAAAAACTTTTTAGAAGGGCTATTTCTACTCTTGAAACTTGCTATTTTCGTAATAGTTTTATGATAAATACTCTTTTAATAGTTATGAAAGACATAAAAGTACCCAGATTATTTATCTGAAAACATATTTTAGCAATTAAATACTAGTATTGTTGTACGTTTTCACTGTTATCGTGTTTCAAATGGTAAATAATTCACAGCCACAGTGTTCGCTACAGTAACATGGCGGCCCGGCACGGCGAACTTTTTGTTACGCGTTCGGATTATAATTTTTTTAGTGGCGTTAGATTCATTTGTTACAAATAAATAATGTATTGTGTGAAAACCTAAAGGTATATTTGATAATGTTTTTGTGTTTATGAACCAAACAAGTAATGAAATTCATTAATATGTGATGAAATGTTTGTGCGAACCAGTGAAAAATAACAAACTTCTAAGTTTGTAAGCTTGTTTTGCCGGAAAGTTGAGTATTTAGTAGTAATTTTTGTTATTATTATCATAGCTGATTTTATAAACAACACAATGATATGCAATTTATGTGATATAATTATATTAAGGTGTCATAATAAAAAAAATCCCGTAACCTATGCCAATGAAATTTTGTAGCAACGTGACCTTTCGCACTTGTGGCACTTTGCCTTGAGTTTGATCGCACCTCAAGGGTTAAGAGAAAAATGAGTTTGGTTATATAGTTTGGTTATATATTACCCTTTACTGTCTAATGCGACAATATGAGAAAGAATTAGTGGATTATTTTCGCATAAATATAAGTTGTTGAAGTTTTGTCCCACAATACCGGGAGTAGTAGAGAATAATAAATACATAATTTGTGAAAATATCAACTTTCTAGCTATCACGGCTTATGAGATACAGCCTGGTGACAGACAGACGGACAGACAGACAGACAGCGGAGGCTTAGTAATAGGGTCCCGTTTTTTACCTTTTAGGTACGGAACCCTAAAAAGTTATCTAAAAACTCGTTCAGAATAAATCTATCATAATACCTATAATAGTTTGGCTAAGACGAACTTTACGGTTGAACTGATAAATTATTACGAATTTGAGTTACGCACACCTTGTCGGGTTTACCTCTACTATAAGTGATTGCCGACCGAGGTTAAAAGACAAGATAATACGGGCAACACCTTAGAATAGGGTTGGCACGTTTCTGCTTCAGAGAAAGGGATAACGATTGGTAAGGGATTTGTAGAAGACGATGTGTTGAGTTGGTGAGGATTTTGAGATTACATTGTGATTTTCGGTTCTTAAAAGTGATTTATGGGTTACGGGTAGCTGCATTCGTTGAGGTGCGAATGCTTGGTGAGATTGCCGTGCAATATGTTTTGTATTGATACTGGTTATACAGATAAAAGTGTGACTTTTTAGTTTAAATGTTGTTTCAGTCATTAAAAGCTAAATCATTTCTGGCCATTGTTAACAGAGTATCTTAAAATTATACATTTAACTTTCTTAGACAAAGTGAAACAAGAGGAAAGTTTTTTGACAATTCTATTTCAAATTTAAATATGACAATTCTAGCCAAACGCAGCCCTACTGCTTGCACCATTCCCTCTTTAGCATATAAATAATAGCGCCCCCAAAAGGGTCTATGCTAGTGAATTGTTGACGCTCTAGTGTATTATTGAGATCGTTTCACCACTAAACTGTGAGGTTTTATTTTATTCATGTTTATTAGGGTCGTTGGTCACGGGGGATTATTTGTTCGTAACTTATAAGCTGTTGGAAATTTGTGTAGTTTTGACTTGCAAATTGGTTCGTGTTAAACCGAGCGTATTTGTCTATTTGCTTATTTGTATTGTTTGTAAGCAGTAGTTGCTGTGGTCCGATTTACGAGGTTTTATTGTTATTTGCCCATATAATACCCAAGTATTTGTTTGCTTTTAACTATGCTCTGGTTTTTATTGGCTTTTGTATTATTTCTGTCTGTGTACGGTCGAGTAAATTAATTTTTCGAATACATTGTTTGTGTTAGGAGTTTTAAAAATGTGTCAAGGGTTTAGTAAATTTTTCAACCCACACTCAGTCATCTCTTCGTAACTGAGATAAACTTTGTAAAATAGCTACTAGAAAATATGCCTACACAATATAATATTATATTCTTAAACACACACAATCATGTTAATGATAAAATGTAGCTACACTCAGAAGAAATAAAAGTGTCCATCACACGATCATATTTTGTCCCAGGTGGCAATCGAACCCAAGACCTCTGACCTCAAAATGAGGGTCACTAACCTAGTGATTTTGAAGTCATAGGATTCATATTGAGATTGCTCTGTTTGTCTAATGTCCAACAGAACATAAACCCTCAATCAAACGAAACGCAAATTGAAGTGAAATAAAAAAGACACGACTATAATATTCTATCTTACGAAGGCCAAAATATTGATTATGTTTTTACGACGCCAAGATATTATATCCCTTTATGGAAATGTTATTGTAACATACATTACGGCTCCCAATATCCGCTGTTTACCATGCATACCTGAGGTAGAGCTGTCTTGTTCCACACACAGATTGGTAAAGTATGACCTAGTAAATATGACAGAGCTTTACTTTTTTATCGTTCAAGGGTCAGGCTTATACCAGTATAATATTTCACCAGTTCGGTCAAGGACCTACGTCTACTAAAAGGGAAAGAGCAATCTACATTGTGATTCATAAGTTGTGTAGTTTTTTTAAATTATGCTGCTGATATAGAAATCAACTGACCGATACTACAGTGATGGTTTATTTCAGAGCGGTATAAAATATATTTCATACCGATATCTTTTTAGTAGTTTACCTATTCGGCTTTACTATAGTCGTAAAACATATGTAAATCAAAATATTTTCTACGCCAGGGAACCAATTTATATCATTGAAAAGCAATTAACCAATACTTATTTCAATGATGAATAGTAAATATATCGTTTGAATTAAAATTGTAACAGTCAGACGTTAACAATAGATCACTGTTGAAAAGAATAAAAAAACTTAAGTGTCATATATTAAGAAACAAATAATGACACTTTGGTAAAACTTTACTCTAACTAAATAAAACTTTCTAGACATGTTTTTCTTTCATTCAACGTTGTTCGTGTTCTCAAATAAACGGCTCACCTAATTAAATGGTTAGTGTCTGTCATCGAAATGGCGGCCATCTAAAGAAACATACGAATAAAAATTAAATATCATATTAGCTGTTTGATGGAGAGAGCTATGCTCGGATTCTCCCTGCGAGATCGAATCAGAAATGAGGAGATCCGCAGGAGAACCAAAGTAACCGACATAGCTCTCCAAATAGCCAGGTTGAAGTGGCAATGGGCAGGACACATAGCGCGAAGAACCGATGGCCGTTGGGGCAGGAGGGTTTTGGAGTGGCAACCATGTACCGGACGACGCAGCAGGGCTAGGCCTCCCGCAAGGTGAACTGACGATCTAGATAAGATCGCGGCTAGCGGTTGAATGCGGGCGGCTCAAAATCGGTCTGTGTGGAGAACCTTGGGGGAGGCCTATGTCCAGCAGTGGACGTCTCTATGACTGCCTCGTTGGTCTCGCGGCATAAATGTGCGCGATTGATTTTTGATGATGATGATTGGGAGGAGGTATTGGGTTCGATTCCCGGGTCGGGCAAAGTGTTATTGGGTTTTCAGTTAGAAAATTCTCAGTAACAGCACGGAGTCTGGTAATGTGCCCGGTATGGCAATAGGCTCGCCCCCTATTACGTGGGACCTAAAATTCATGGCGAAATGTGGGTGAAACATTACACCTCTGCCTACCCCTTCGGGGATACTGGCGTGAGCCTATAAATAAAATATAAAGCTAAAGTGTTTATTTGTTTATTGGGTTGAACGCGATAGTCTCGGGAACTACTAATTCGATATGAATAATTTTGTGTGGATTGCTCATTTATCAAAGAAGACTATTATATATTATCGCTATTATAACAACACGTTATGAGCCACACGTGTAAAGCAGTAGACTTAAATAACGCATTTGTAACCGCAGGGTCAGCTACTTCATTATAAATGTGCAATATAAAGTTGCTTGGCAGTATTATTATTTTATTAAACTTTTGCTGTGTATATTTAACATATGTACATGATATACTATGATTTTCTCTGAACGAAGAACTATCGAGAAATTACTATCCACTACTCACACAGTATGTTCCTCAACCGATGCAAAGAAAGTCCAATAAAAGTGTGTTTAGTTAAAAGTTAAACTGTTCTTTCGTTGCCTTCCAACATCATCCATATCCTTATACTAACACACATGTTACCAGTAGCGCATAAATAGCCACAACACCACACACATTAACTGATTACAAGCTAATAGTAGATTATGTTAAAGAGACATTTGCGAAGCGATGTGTTAGTTCACCGTTAAGCTGAGCGATGCTAGTAGCGGACATCAATAGCCATTAAGGGATCACTGCGATCGCGGATTATGACCCGAGTTTGGCTAAGCATTAATTTTGGTGAAAGAAAAATGTGTGAAAAATATATATAATGTAAACAAGTAATTTGGAGCAGTAGTAGCAGGCAAAACAAGGCACGGTATTCATTATTGAGGTGTAAAACGTGTTCAGTCCGCCATTATGACTGACGTTAACCACACCATGATACAGCCATATTAAGTTAGTATACATTTATGCGAGAATAAAGATTTAAGAATTAATTAAATTAATCTTGTTAGGTTTTTGACTGTGGAACTATGGAACCAGCTATTACTAAAGTGTCTCGTTCTGTCAAAAGTGTCAGTGTTGTGTGGTGGCTGTCAAGACAAAAAGATTTTTATAAATAATTAGAGACGATTTTAAGTGCTTAAAAGTGTATAATTGGACAACTACAGGTGATTCTTATGACTACAAGTGTTATTCACAAAAAATAAACAATAACAAATGAAATATTACAAACATAATTTTGCTGATGACTTTCGTTTTTAAAAAATAACAAACAGCTGTCACGGTAAATTTTTGTTCATGTACCTTATACTATCTTGAATATATCCGGAATTTCTTAGCAGTACAATACCATAGTGTTGCCAGTTTAGTTTCAAAAAACCGGTCGAAAGTTAGCCAAGATGGCCAAATGTACTACATGTGGCAAGTTTGTAGCGGCAAAGGGAGGCGCCGCTACGTGCTGCAGGTGCGCAAATAAGTTCCATTTGGCATGTGCTGGATTATCAGATACCGTGAAAATCGGCAATGACTGGAGCTGTCAGGGGTGCAAAGATAAGACGGGTAAAGGCTGTATCAGACCCACTCCTATGAAGGGAGTCAGCAGTCATGGCAGCGAAGACACCCCTACGAGTATAGACGAAGAGTATGAGTCAGCAGGAGATACCAAAAAACACGGAAGCAAGGACCGAAACAACTTAGCGAAGGAAATGAGTCTCCTCAGGGAGGATCTTCGAACAATGCGGGAGGAGCTAAAGTATGAGCTACGGGAGATCCGGTTAGAGGTAGCTGATCTACGGCAGTCTGTTGCGTCACACAAGGAGAAGGTAGAGAACCTGGAGACTCGACTGATAAAGCTGGAAGAGCAGCAGAATGCAGCTCCTCCTAACACTATGGACGACACTATGGTCCAAAAGCTAGAAGATACAGTAGAGCACCTCAAGTCCGAACTGAATGACAGAGAACAAGACCTTCTCCTCTCGGATATTGAAATCGCAAATCTCCCCGAAGATGCAGGTGAAAATGTGGTACATACTGTCGAACTTATCGCAAAGAAACTGGGGGTGGAGCTGGACTCGCGTGACATAGTTTTCGCTGAACGAGTGGGTCCAAAAGCTGTTGTGGCAGGATCGGCAGAGTTAAGGCGTACAGACTCGGCAGCAGTGGGGAGTCGCGGTCGCCGCATAGTAGTGCGACTAGCGCGTCGGGCTATGCGAGATGATTTGCTACGAGCGGCACGGGTGAGGCGAGGCGCTACATCGGCTGATCTGGGCTTTGCGGCGCCGCCACGACGATTTTATGTCAATGAGAGGCTTACTAAAACAAATAGAATATTATTTTACCGTGCCAGGCAGGCTGCTGCTAAGCTCGAGTGGAAGTACACATGGACAAAACGAGGACGAGTTCTGGCCAGACAGGGAGATGGGAAGCCGACACACTCCATTCGTACCGATCATGATCTAGAGAGGGTTTTTGGGCGAGAAGCGTTGGAGGAAAATAAGTGTTAAGGACATTTTGCTATGCATTCTCATAGATAAGATCACTTTTCATTGCTATATCTTGGGCCGTAGTAAAGAGCAAATAATAAGTTCAACAGCAACACAATTTGTACCAATTGTCAAAGACATACCTATTTGTACCAATGTGATATTTTGTAAGTATGGATATATGGCAACATCATATAAGTGTCACTTTCACCTGCATGTCAACAATGTCAAAATACACCTAACCTATTATCAATGTACAAAAATGACAAATCAATTTACGTTAATCACATTAATTTGCAGCAAGTCACTAATTACAAATTTAAATAATTCAGTAAGTCATTACTTGCTACATACTCTATATAGGTATGGCTGCAATGTTACAGGGCCAGGATGTCTACGTAAGGTATATGTATGTTTTTACAATAGGGAACTCACATACATGACAAAATTTAATAAATCAACGAGTAAATACTTGTTAAATACTTTGTATTGGTTGTAACTGCAAAGTTAAAAGTTTGGATTATCTACGGGACACCTCCCGTGTTTGTTTTTATAATAATAATAATTTTAAATGCCCAACTAAAGGAACACACTCACAATCAATACAAAGTACATATCTTGCTCTATTCAAAATAGAAATATCCCATAACTGTACTTTTAAATTGAATATGCAGGTTTTAGCTTTACTCATTGACAGTATATTTTTACATTACCGTTATGGTTAATAGAAAACGTCTGAAGGTTGGACTATTTAACGCTCGTTAGGGACTAGGCATGACGAGTTTCTAGTGGCCATGGACACGCACTCAGTGGACATAATGGCCATAAACGAGACATGGCTGAGGGCAGGTGAGGAGGGAAAGGCTTACTTCCAGGCTATAAATTGAAACATAGCCCGAGACCCAAAAATATTCGAGGTGGGAGAGAAGGTGGAGTGGGATTTTATATAAAATCAAATATTAGTTTTAAGACCCGATCTCACCCGGTACATCGAGAGGTAGAGGAATATTGGTTGTTATTAACAATCATGAATAAAAAGATCTTAGTTGGCACTGCTTATAGACCACCTTGGTTATGCGTTGAAACATTTCTTGAAGGCTTAACAGATAGCATTTGTGCATTGGGGCCTTATGATCACATAATATTATTGGGAGATTGGAATGTGAATATGCTGAATCTAGAAAATTCTAACACCAAAAAAGTTCAACAGTTTCTAGATTACACAAATATGTCTCAAAAAGTCAGTACACCCACTCATTTTGCTGGTCAAAGTAGTACCTTGATAGACTTAATATGCACGGACTTGAATTTACAGACAGTCTTGGTAGATCATGTGCCTGAACTTGGCCAACACTCATTTGTGACTTGCGAGACTCAATTTATAAAGCAAAAACCTAAGCCAAGATGGGTTACATACAGACCTTATAAGGATATTTTACTTGATATTTTTAATTCAGACTTAGAAACTTTACCATGGAATCTTATAAGTTCACAAAATGAGGTTAATAATATGGTGGAAATATTTACAGCTTGTATAATGGCACTATTTGATATCCATGCACCCGTAAAGCAAAAGCTTTTCAAAACTAAATATACACCATGGATGACAGATAATGTGAAGTTGATCTTTGGGTTGCGAAACAAAGCTAGAACTAAATATAAAGAAAATAAATCAGAAATAAAAAAGCAATTCTATCTGGAACTAAAACACCAAGCAGTTGTTGTATTACATAATGAAAAATCAGCATATTTTGCACAACATATTAATGACAATATAAATAACCCAAAAACCTTGTGGCGTAACCTAAAGAATCAAGTACTACCATCTCCCAAAAACACCTGCTTACCAGATTACTTTGATAACCCAGACAGCATAAATATAGATTTTTTGAAGGTGCCGGGAGAGGGCAGTGTTAGCATATCTAGTTTAACCTACTATGAATATCATAGGTTTGATGATGATACAAATTTCAAGCTTCAGCCGGTTGACCAAGGTACTATTTTGAAAATCTTAAGAACCATTAGTACTAATGCGCAAGGTATAGATCAAATCAACCTAGAGATGCTTAAACTTACTCTGCCTAACTCGTTAGATACTATTACAGAGATAGTTAACAAATCGATCACAACGCATACATTCCCGGAGCTGTGGAAACATGCAATTGTCAAACCCATACCCAAAACGAGCCAGCCAAACTCTACAAAAGACCTACGGCCTATTAGTTTACTGCCCTGTTTGTCAAAGGTACTGGAAAAAGTAGTTTATTTACAAGTTATAGAATATTTAGAAAAAAATAACATTTTACCGGACAAACAATCAGGGTTCAGAAAAGGACGAGGAACCGCAACTGCTTTATGTGATGTTGTGGGTAACATACTGGAAGCTAGGGATCGTAGAGAGGGCACTGCCCTCATTCTTCTAGACTATTCCAGAGCATTTAACTCTATAAATACATCTCTGTTATTAGCAAAATTAGCTTACTATGGATTTTCACCTAACACCATAAAGTGGCTTAATAGTTACCTCACTAATAGGTCCCAACATGTAGAAATGCAAAGGGAAGATGGTATGGTCATGTCTTCATCTGCTCTCACAGTGAACAGAGGCGTCCCACAAGGCTAAGTACTCTCAACACTTCTTTTCATCATATACACAGCTGACATGACCCTTCTTTAAAAAATTGCAGTTTTCATATGTATGCAGATGACACTCAGCTTTATCTATCTCTTAAACCTGAAGACACCTTATCAGCTGTTACAAAGATAAATCAGGACCTTGACAGAGTGATTGAATGGTCAAAAAAGCACTCATTAATATTAAATCCACATAAATCAAAATTTATCATTCTGGGCAGTAAAATACAAGTAGAGTCAATATTGCAAGTTAACCCAGCTATCATTTTGGACGGTCAGAAATTAGAAGGGATAAAAGAGGCCTCTAACTTAGGTTTATTAATTGACTCTGAGCTAAGGTTTGAAGGACATGTAAATAAAATAGTAAGAAATTGCTTTTACAGGTTAAAAATTATTTACAACATTCAAAACTATCTTAGTATTAACCTTAGAAAACAGCTTGTAGACAGTCTCATTTTATCCCGTTTCAATTATTGTGATGTAGTTTATGGCCCATGTTTGCTGGCAAGAACTAAGAATTTAATACAAAGGGTGCAAAATGCATGTGCCCGATTCTGTTTCAAGATTCCAAGACGGCATCATGTCACACCATATATTAATGATAATAACATCCTTAAAATGGAATCTAGAAGAAACTTACATCTTGCCACATTACTTTTTGGGGTAGTGGCTAGTAAAAAGCCTACCTACTTGTATGAAAAGTTAGATTGGAGACAAAACCACTTTTCATACTCCACCAGACCCTCAGCCAGAACTCTTTCCCAAACTAAGCACCGTACAATGGCTTTCCGTGGCTCTTTTAGATATTTAGGTACAAAGTGCTGGAACAATTTGCCTCCTCCGATAAGGGACCTGAAAACAAAAGCATCATTTAAAAAGAACCTCAAGAGCTATTTACTCTCTCAACAGAAACTACAGCTACAGGATACTACTTACCTATGAGGATATTATATTTTATTTTATTCTTATATATAGCCCTAGTAACATTAGTCTGGATTGCTTACAGCATATTAGTATCTCTGCTTCAAGGTCTGGTTGGGTACTTGCAGGAACATCTGAAAAATTAAACATTAAACGAAAATAAAGTCATATTATCCTCTATGAGCAAATATGTAAATATAATTTAGAAAGTCAGTAAATAGGCATACCTGCTTTCAAAGTCAAAGTCAAAAAACATTTATTCATCTGGGTCACAAAGTGACGCTTATGAACGTCAAATTTTTATGTACATTACTTAATGCTTCTACATTTACATTTACTGCCCATTCGCAAAGCAATAGGTAGAACCACGAGAAAGAACGGGCAATAAAACTCGTGGCCACTCTTTTTAATCGCCAGTGTTGTGTGTACATATTTTGTTTTTGTAAGGAGCTGCAACTGTTTCACATTGTAATTAATTACTTGTAAATAGTAATTAGGAACATACATAATACTTAAATAATTAATGCAGTTACCAATTTAACTGCTGTAGTAGCCTTCCAGTGTGAATATTGTGTAACAGGAGCATCCACTTACGTCTTATAATGTAGGCAACTCGCGACCATGTTCATAACTATATGGTGGAAATATATGTTACAGAAGTGACTGTATATGAATACACAAAATTACTAAAACATTAGTTTACAGCCCATAATCACGAGTTATCTTCATCTTACAGTGCAGTAAAACTTTAATAAAATTAGTGGAACAACAATGCAAATGTAAATGTAGTACCCAAGTTGAATGACCTAATAATACATAAACAGTAATTTAAAAGAACTAGAAATATTATATAAAGATTAACTGAAAAATGCAAATTATCTATATAATTCTAATTAGGTATAAAGATCATGAGTTGTCTAGCGTAAGTGACCAGCTATCCTTATCACTGAAATAATCATTAATAGTATAATAACCTTTCTTAATAAGGCAGTCTTTTATTTTAGTTTTAAATGTACTAAATGGTAATTCTAAAAGACTAATTGGTATTTTATTGTATATACGAATACCTAGCCCTACAAAAGAATTATTAACTTTATGTAAACGATGATAAGGGGCATATAACCTATGCCTGTTTCGAGTATTTATGTTATGTATATCGCTTTTTGTGGTAAATAAACCTATATTTTGCCTAATGTACAAAATATTAGCAAATAAAAATTGCGAGGCTACTGTAAGAATTCCTATAGACTTAAAGCGTTCTCTAAGAGTATCTTTTGCACCTAACATGTATATTGCTCTTACCGCTCGTTTTTGTAGAACGAAGATATTCTGAATATCCGCAGCTTTGCCCCATAACAAAATGCCGTAGGACATAACACTGTGAAAATAGCTAAAATAAACTAAACGAGCCGTGTCGATGTCAGTAAGTTGCCTAACTTTTCTGACGGCATACGCAGCAGAGCTTAGCTTTCCTGCAAGACATGCTATATGTGCACCCCATTGTAACTTATTATCTAGTGTAATACCTAGGAACACTGTAGAGTCTACTGTGTCAAGTTCCTCCCTATCTAGCATAATATTAGGTCCCAGTTGTCTTACATTAGGTAAAGCAAATTTAACGCATTTAGTTTTCCTAGAATTAAGTACTAGGTTATTTGCTGTAAACCATTGTGTAACTTGTAATAGTGCATTATTTACATCATCAAATTGATTTCTATTCCTATCTACTTTAAAAATAAGTGACGTATCATCTGCAAAAAGTATAACATCACAGATGTTTTTTAAATAAAAAGGTAAGTCATTAATATATACAAGAAATAGAAAAGGACCTAAAATTAAGCCTTGTGGAACGCCTAGCTGTATAGGTAATTTAGAGGATGTAGTCCCATTTACATCGACACACTGAAATCTCTGCCGCAGGTACGAATCGACAACGCTAAGTGCGGTTTTCTCTACGCCATAGTGGCGGAGCTTACGCAGTAGCGTGTCGTGCTGAACGCAGTCAAATGCTTTAGATAGGTCACAGAACACTCCAATAGCATTATTTGATGACTCCCAAGCACTATAAACGTGTTTTATGAGAGCAACACCCGCATCAGTAGTGGATCTACCTTTAGTAAATCCGTATTGATCCTTGTGAAGCAGACTATTTAAATTAAAGTGGTTTAGTAGCTGCTTTAAAAGAATCTTTTCAAATATTTTACTAAATGCTGGCAAGATAGATATGGGCCTAAAATTATTAATTTCATTTTTACTGCCAGATTTGAATAAGGGTATAATTTTACTTAATTTCATCAAATCCGGAAATACGCCTAGGTCAAAGCATTGATTAAAAATTATAGATAGGTAAGGCGCAACAGTCTCAACTATAGTACCTAAAATTTTAATTGAAATGCCCAAAAAGTCACCGGTATTTTTAATATTAATTGAATTATATGCGATCAATATATCTCGCGGGGTAACGTGCTCGAATCTAAACACGCTCTTGCATTGAGGTACACTGCTAAGCAAAAAATTTCCAGCGTCTAAAGATGATGATTGTAAACAGCTAGTAGTTGTTAAAGGTATGCTCGCAAAGAAACTATTGAACATATGTGCTACTTGAGTTTTATTGGTGACTAATAAATTGTTTTCTTTATGTTCAAATTGGTTTTCCCGTGGTCGTGCTCTTCCTGTTTCATTATTTATAATTTTCCAAGTTGCTTTAATTATATTTGTTGAATGCTTAATTTTACTACTAATAAATTTAGATTTTGCCATAATACAAACTTGTTTAAAAATTTTTGAGTACTTTTTTACATAATCTCGAAAAGGTGTGCTATTTGTGTATTCCCTTGTTACTTGTAAAACACATGTATGTGCATCATATGTGTATCATAAATAGTTGTACATGTTCCATATATAATGGTACGTAGATTCTAGGAAGATGACCATCACGTTTCAGTGGCCTTTTGACATAATACGTGGCGGCACTGAAAATCAGTACTGTGATTGGAACTATGGCGTCCATCGCAGTGTTTGCTGAGTGTCAGCCCGAATTGCGGCACGTGGTGTATAATACTCATGCGATTATTATTGTTTGAGTTAATTGTATTTGCAAAAGTTATAATTATTAATTGTTCAGTCTCTGGTGTGGATAGTTAAAGATACACGTGGCGAGTCACGTGGTGACACGTAGCACATAAATGTCAGATGTCAGCTAACTCAACTTCGTTTGTGACAATTGACAAGACATGCCAAGTGTCAAGTGTCATTATGGCAACAAGCTGCCAAATAGAGTCTTTTGAGTTAGTGTATATGGACTTCGCCACAATATGTTTTTAATATGGTTCTTTTTTGTTATTTAGAATAAGTAAAATTAAGGAGTACTGTACAACGTGCTTGCAATAAAGATATTTTCTTTCTTTCTTTCTTTTCTACTGGCAGCGGTATTTCCCAAGCAGTTCGACACTGGAATCTTCAAGAAGCAAGCATATTCCATATTAAAAGGTAGGCAACGCACTTGTGATCCTGCGGACATTGCAGGTGTCTATGGGCGGCGATGATTACTTACCATCAGGTGACCCGCTTGTTAGCTTGTCTTGTCCTATGCTATAAAAAATGCACAAATCTATTGATTGGCGTGAATGAGCGTATTTAGCAACGTTTGGGTAAATCTGTTACAAGAAGTAATACTACTTGGAGTATTGAAGGTCTATGGCCGTGGTTATGGGACTATATTCTCCTTAACCCTAGAGTACTAATCTTATTTTGTTACCGCTTAATACTAATGATCGCTCCGGAGGCTACTTCATATATGATACAAGATTTTAGAAAGACTTTTTTACTAAAAATTGTTTTAAGTTTAACAAAATAACGAAGAAAGACCTTGTTTCTTTAAATGCAATGGCACATTTTCTTTAAAATTATAATTTCAGTCTTAAAATCAACCTTAAGTCTAACGTGACCCTTGTTTGAACAGTCTTTAGAATAATAATAATAATAAATAAAAAGTCACATATAGCTTCTAATTTAGTATCTAAATTAAGTATCTTTAAAATGTTTTATCACATAAAAGTAAAATTACCATTGTACTTATAAAATATTGGGCTAGACAGTAAATTAAAAACAGACTATATTTTCCTATCAAAATTACAGCAGTTTGGATCGAGATTGGGTTTGTAGAGCGACTTCTAACTCGGCGCTTGTGCTTGTTTGTATTTGAGATGTTCGAGGAGGTAAATCCAGATTGTTCGAAGCAATATATGGAAGATCATCTTCAAGCTGGCACGAAGGATCAGCCACACTGTCGTCTGAATCGTAATCATCAACGTAATCTTCAGTTTCACTGTCCGATTCTTCGTTTTCCAAAGATTTTTTTACCTGTTTCTCATCGAGATTCATCTATGAAACAAAATAACCAATTCTAAGTTTATCAAACAAATAAATAAAGAGATAATTGCAAAAAACTAAAAAACGGGATTGGTAAAAAACTTACCTCTAATACTAATGATCGCCTGCCAGGTGACCGTGAGGTCATACCTCGATACCTGCATATTCCCCCCTGAACCCGTGACCATTCTCCACTGCGTCACGGGGTGCACTGTATTGGCGCGAACGCACCCCGCAATACATAGACGTAATTTAAAAATATTCCTCAAAAATCAACCGAACGCGGCCACTCAGGCGATGATTAGTATTCTAGGGTTAAATATCTTGTCACCGCACTCAAGTACAGGTTTCGGAGCTCCAATGGCAGTTTCCTTGTTGGCAAGTAGAGCGAAGTACTTGCCTAAACTGTACTAGATTAAGGGGCCACCTCCGGGCAATCAAGATCTACAATGATAAAAATATTTCTGCTTAGCCGCATCCACCCATCTAACATCGCTGCAAGAAATTAACACCACCTCTGCAAAACGCAACACAACGCATTACCAAGCCAATAATTCCACACCACGGTGACAGCAGCCAAAGCCGGGCTACAAATCCATGGCAATTAGAGCCACCAACGGACACTAAAACTGCCGTTTGCGCGAAACTTAGAGCTATTTGCCAAACGACCACGACCCAGCCAAACATTGGACCAATTACAGTCACACGTACGTGGCATGTTTGGAATGGAAGTGACGGAGGTTATTTATTGTCACTGCCCTAAAAATTTAAAAAATATGACAGAGAGAATAAAATAAATTACAGAAAAATTAAACATTCATATGTACCATCAATCTTTTACAAAACCCGAAACCAAAATAATGAAGTATAGAAGTTACTTATTATGTTCGGGTAAAATATACTCAAATCAAAATGGGCAACTTTATAATTAGATTTTGTTAGGTGATTTCAATGGATGGGTGGGAGTAAAGCGAGACGGATTTGAAAGGGTTTTAGGTGGATTCGGTGATAAGAGTGTGAACGAAAATGGAAAAAAAACTGCTTGAGGTTTGTTTGGAGTGGAGCCTTTGTGTGACAAACACCATGTTTGATCACAAAAGGATACATTTGTATACACGTGAGGCGAGAAATGTTAGAAGAAGTATGATTGATTTTGTAATAGTAGATAAACGACTGAGAAAGAATGTGTTGGATACGAGAGTTTCTCGAGGGATCGGCATCCATACAGACCACTTTTTGGTGTTAAGCCGGATAAGTGGGCTCTTTAGAGGATGGCGACACCGAGAAAATTATCAAGAGAGGGTCTTGGAAAGAATAAAAGTAGAAAATCTGCAAGAGTAAGATGTGACAGATGAGTGTAAACGAAGATTGATAACAAGATTTGAGAGGTTCGATGGCATAAATGATATGAAAGAATTATGGCATTCCTTTAAAAAAGAGGTAGTATGTGTAGCGTCTGAAGTATGTGGTGTGATCAAGAGAAGGAAACTACGAAAGGCTAAGAATACATGGTGGGACAAGGATTACAATCAGCACTATCAGAGAAGAAGAAAGCGTGGTTAGATTGGTTGGCTGCCAGAGCAAATGAAAGAATGGGAAAGGCAACGAGTGACGACATAGATGAAGCAAGAAAGGAGTTTGTTAGGTCTAAAAGAATAGTGAAATAAATTTTTAAAAGGAAAAAAGAGGAAAAGAAAGATGAGTTTGATAGTAGATTATCTGACGACTTTCGGAGAAACATTAAGTTTTTCTAACTCAATCCTCAGAATACACAGCAATCAGAGACAAGAAAGGAAAAATACTGAATGGTGATCCGTGTGTGCTGAAGAGATGAAAAGAGTATTTTGAAGGATTATTTGAAAGAACGACGACAGAGACATCAACAGTTGAAATGAATGGTAATGATAGCAATGATGAAAGCGATATTGGCGTGGATGAGATTTTGAAGGCACTGGCCAGTATGAAATTAGGTAAGGCTGCAGGGTATGACAGGATTACAGTCGAAATGCTGAAGGCTGGACAGGGCACCATAGTTAGAAAGCTGCAGCGTTTATTCAACTTGTGCTGGAGCACCGGCCGAGTACCTGATGACTGGGCCACAGCGGTAGTTGTGCCTCTTTACAAAGGAAAAGGCTCGCAACAAGACTGCAAAAACTATAGAGAATGCCTCTATAGTTAAGTTTAGTTTAGCCTTCTCAGTATTGTTGGCAAATTGTATGCTAAAGTACTGATTGAAAGAGTTATGAAAGTAGCCGACAAGAAAATATGGGATGTACAAGCGGGATTCCGAAAGGGTATGGGGTGTACGGATCAAGTCTTTTCCTTGCGATGCATAGCTGAGAAATTTTTGGCCAAAGGTCGAAAGGTCTACTGCGCATTCGTGGATTTGGAAAAGGCTTATGATAAAGTGGTGAGGAATGAAATGTGGTCGGTGGCAAGGTGCAGATCCCACGGGGGGAGACTATGCTACACCTGAGCTAAATACATTTTAAGTTTAAATAAATGTTAAAACGCGTGGGCGCTTTTCCATTAATATTAATAGCCTCACCTTAATCCAAACGTGGTGGTAAATAAAATAAAACTGAGAGATAACGAGGAACCACACTTTTCTCTTTTAATTAGAGTTATATTTAAACTATTTTACATAAGCGTAATTTTTTTTATTTTTGAGACTACAGTTTATTTTTAGTATAAAAATAAACTCAAAATTCAATAGACATTATTATTTGTGGCAGATTCACAAAAGCCAAGGCTGGGCTGGTCCTATACCATAATAAAGAATGGGTAATACAACTTACGTCATGGCAGGTTAATGTCGACAATAATTATTACGTTAAATGATTGGTAAAGGTGACTTTAGTCATAATCTAATTATACATACATACATAGACTCACGGCTGTTTCCCGGAGGGGTAGGCAGAGACTACGGAACGCCATTTGCAACGATCCTAACATATCTCTCTTGCTTCATTCACTCCCATCAGATTCCTCATGCATGCTCTTCTATTCAGGGTACTTCTCACCTGTCCTGTTTTTAGGATGTCTCCAATCTGGTCAGAGAACGTCCGCCTATGTCTTTCCCTTCGTCCTGTCCCTTCCACACTTGCCTTATATATCTGCTTGGTCAGTCTTTCGTCATCCATCCTCTCCACGTGCCCAAACCATCTTAACATACCTTTCTCGATACTTGTCACTACATCTTCTTTTACCCCATAACACTCTCTTATCACATAATTCTTTACTCTGTCAGTCAAAGAGACACCACACATACTTCTCAGTGCTCTCATTTCTACAGCATTCATTCTACTTTCATGACTCTTCTACCATACCCAACTATCACTACCATACATAAGAGTGGGTATTAACACCCCTGTATGCACAGCCAAACGTGCCGTTTTGGACACGTTTTGGCTATTCATAAACGCCTTCAGAGCTCCATTCACTCTATTACCTGCATTAACTCTTCTTTCAATATCTTCTACATTCTTACCATCTCTTGTAAACAGCGTACCTAAATATACAAACTCGTTCACTGGCTTTACTCGCTGTCCATCGATCATAACATTACAAGCCGTAACACATTCCTCCTTTTCAAAAACCATAACTTTCGTTTTACTTACATCCACTTTCATTCCTTTCCTCTCTAACGCACCATGCCATCATCATTACCATCTCCTGCAACTCCTCCGCTGAAGACGCAAGTATAACCTGATCATCAGCATGAAGGAGGCATTTGACAAGTAACTCATTCATCCTTAATCCACAATCACTATGTTTCGAATCTTGCAAACAACTGTCCATGAAGTAAAGATTAGTAGAAATAAAACAGATTATATCAGAATAATAATAATTCATTCAATATAAAACTCAGTTATTTCTTGTACAAAGTAAAATAATTGAGAAAGGTGAATTACAGCTACTCTGAAACTTAATTGGCATAAATTACTATTACAATAATACCACTTAACTAGACTCTTACTAATGACAAACACAAATATTCATCAAATAATTACAATTAAATAGTTTTATAGGCACATTGAACAAATCTAAGCAAATCAAATAATTACAATCTATAGTTTTCTAAACTACTTATAAAATGGCACAGATTTAAAAGGACAATAAATTTAACAGGTCAGCTGATAGAGCAGACTAATTCTTCTTTCGTGGTAATTTCCTTAAACTAGAAAGGTATGGCTCCAAATTAAAAAGAAGTCTGTGAATCAGATCGGTGTTCGTGACAAGTCGAGACATTTTTCTTGTATAATCACGCCTAAATCGTTTAATTAATTTACTTGACGACATCTGTCTGCTTCAGAAGTAGTCTTCTTAATAGACAGCCAAGTTTCGAGTACAAGCATTCTTGTAAAAGAACACTTAAATGTTGTACCTAAAACAAAATACAAATAGTATAGTGTGGATTTTAGAATAATGATATCTCGTAGACACCTTTAATACCTGGCGTAGATCCTAGGTACCACCTACTTTCGCAGCATATCGCAGTCAATTTTCTTTTAAATTTAAAGTATATTGTTTTTAATGTCTTTATATAAAACTGATTTTGTAGGTTATGGTCAGAAAGTAGTTAAAAGCTTCGACATAGATAAAGTAAAACAAAAAAATAATCTTTTAATTTCATTGGCGTAGCACCGATTAAAAAAAATAACACATGAATAAAATGAAAAAAAGTGCTTAAAATACACTTTACATACCTTCAACTTGAATATCCATTGTAAAACATCCGGTCACAAACAATTTATTCTTTAAAAACAAGTGTCACTAAAAAGACTAAATATCACGCGCTAATTACGCTAACGAACGGACTTGTAATGCGTTCACTTTAGATGCACAAAACTATAAGTAGAAAAAAACAAAACGAAATTATTTGTGGACCCTCATATAGTGTGATAAATAGTGAGTAACTAAGTGAGGTATCGTCTTGTAATTCAAACATCGTGATTGGTACCGTATGACCTACTACGGAACCACTGTGCATGAGGCCAAAACAGATCCTGATTTCCATTATCCGACCAATAGACAAAAAACCACAAAATTAATTGTGTTTGTTGGCAATTGAATAGTTATTAAAATATTTTTTTAAGCATTTCTTGCTAGAGTAAATTTAACTGCAATTTAAAATATTTTTTTTAGGCAGGACTTCAACCCGCGACCACGACGAACCGTGTCTATACCGTACCGACTAAGCTACTCAGGCCACTTCGTCATAGATTTTGTTTTTATTAGTTGGTTTCCTTATGGTAGCACATAGTGCCATCTGCCACATGTGTAGGTTTAGAACTCTGTGGTCAGCAAGGGCATCTTTACAGAATGACAAACAATCCTGCCTTATATATTAGGATATAAGCAATTCTCATAGTAAGATAAATATAAAGTTTAAAAATTAGAATTATTCGTGAGGCAACTAAGGCAAGTCTTGAACTTACGCCCACGAATATATTTTTCTATTTTGTAATAAAAACATCTGAATATGTTTATAGATTCTATTTTTTTACTTAAATAAACCCCCAGCAATTAATTCCCTTTATTTTCATAAATAAACTGTTCTTATTATGTTGATGAAATATTGTAGGCAGAAAGCATCTCTTCTGTGATGTAAATAGTATTTGCAAATGGCAATAAGCAGCCAGTAGCGTTAGAGAGCTATTGGATACTCATTGGTAAGATGCCAGGATTAGTTGTTGTTGATTGGCTATAATAATAACTAGACACTGTAAGTTATTGGCGCTGCTTGCGCATTCGTGTTGCGCTAGTACGATTAGACGTCAAATGTTAGAAAATTTGAACAAAATATTTGTAGGGAATGCTCCGTCTATCGTTAGAGTATATGTCAATGGTCTTAATACATAATCTTACAATCGTGTATAATTTGGCAACTGAACAACAGCACAACAAGCCTACTTAGCCAAATAATGTCTCTAAAACTGTGACGTCGTGCCTCCGCGCTTGCGAGCCCCACTACGATGACGCACTGGAGTGGGGACCCAAACCCGCTTGCCGACGACATATATACCGGCGACACACATGGTTGGTTTGCTTTTTCTTCGGCTGGGACACGTGAAAGCTGAGTATCCATCCGTGGACCTGTGGAGTGTTAACTTACGACCTACGCCCTGGATAACTATCTAGCCGGTTAACCCCTAGTGTCGGTTCTTTTATTAATCAAAATTGTGAATCTGGAATATAACGCGAGTTTAATCTGTCCTGGTGATATTTTTATTTATTTCCCGTAAGACAACCTAAGCATCTCTTTTTATTGCTCGGCGAGTGATCGATCCCGGCTATCCCGTGAAAATCGATCACCCGTGCGACATTGGCGCCCAATAGAATTTTTAAATATATTTTTAAAACGTAAGTTAGCACTTTACAGGTGAGTGAAATAATTTCTTTTTCTCTTGTATATTTTTCTCCTGTGTGTGCATATATTCTGGTGTGGTGAATTGCGTACAGGTACAGTTTCTATCTATTTTGGTTGGCCATAAGCAATTTAACTGTGTAAATAACATAACGGTGATTTAATTAACGTCGGTCTAAAATCACGTTTCACTGCGGGCAGCGTGCCCAGTCGCCAACCGGTTCTAACCGCTTTGCCGTTGAACTACGTGCCTCGTGTTCGCGAAAAAAATATTGTGATTCAACCTTTGAGTGACCTTTAAGTAATTTTTCTTAATCCTTTACCAATCATCACACCATTGTATAATTTAGTGTATTTCAGCTTTTTTAGCACGGTATTCGATTTTCTGGCGATATTTAATTTTTTTTCTAGTACCGGCGTAAATACTTAGATTTTCTATTATTGTTTTGTAATAATGGCTTACATTATAAATTTCTCATTATTAACTAAAGCGGAATTAGAATATGAGACCACAATACGCGGCGTTTCAAAGCCTGACGATCCCCGCAAACAAATCGCTAAACTTTCAGTTAAAATTCCCTCGGAGGATATATTATCTTCACCCTTCCCACCAGAGGAGGATGTGGCTGAAGTGGAAAAGTCGTTATTAAGATCAAATAGACACTTATCTATGTTGGAAGCAAACTATACCTCCGAGCTTCAACAGAAGGTCGAAACCGTGCTTCACCATTGTTTTCATCGACTGAATAGGGTGGATACCGGCAGTCTTGATATTAAAAAAATTGAGTCTGTGTGGAATAAATTTAATGACTTATATGCGAAATTACAATTAATCACGCGTCGTAGTTCGCGGTCGGATTGCTCACTGGCAGAGGGAAACACTTCCTATAATTACGACCGTAAGCTTTTCTCGGAATTAGGTAAATTCAAATTTAACGGCAAATCATGTGTAAGATCTTTTATTGAAAAAATTGATGAATTTATGTCCTGTAGATCTATTCCACATGACAAGATGTTGTCTTTCGCTTTTGAAATATTTTCGGGTGACGCATTAGTTTGGTATCGTTCTGTTAAAAATAACGTAAAGACTTGGTTAGAACTTTGCGAACTTTTAAAACGAGATTTTAGTCCGCATAACTACGATTACCGTCTTATGACGGAGATTCGTCAGCGCTCACAAGGCGAGAACGAATCAATAACTATTTACGTGGCAAAAATGCACGGTCTGTTTTCGCGACTTAGTTCTCCTATCGCTGATTCGGAGAAGCTAGAAATTTTACTAAATAATATTAGACCTTGTTACACTAATTGTCTGCTCACTGCAAAGGTTGTTGACGTTGATAGTCTGGTCGAAGTTTGTCGTCTTTTCGAAAATTACCAAAGTCGCAGTAAGCAATTTTCCGAACCCCCTAAAGTTTCAAAGAATACTGTAGCACCCGATCTAGCGTATAATTATCCGTTTTCTAATTTTTCTTCAAACAAAAATGTTTACAATCATAATAACTTCAATAAATATAACTCTGTCGCCGATACATCGAGATACAAGTCTGTGCCACAAGTCAACGCCGTATCGAGTACTTCTAATATAAATAAAACTTTTTGCGTGCGTTGTAGATGCAATTCGCACTCATTACGTAATTGCCGTCAGCCACACTACCTAATCTGTTTTAAGTGCGGCACAAAGGGTTTCAAGGTGTCAGACTGCCCCAATTGTAAATCTAAGTCGACCCCTACAGTTTCAAAAAACTAGTTAATAAGGATTGTGGAAAATCAAATTATACAACTAATTGTAATAAAACAGAGTGGAATAATTGGTTAGACTTTTTAAAAAAATTCTTTAATAGCTATCATATTTCCTCAATCCGTAATTCTAAAGTAGAATATTTACCTTACGTTACTCTAAAATTAAACGGAATACCCACCACAGGTCTTTTAGATTCTGGATCTTGCGTTACAATTTTAGGTAATAATTTGCATAACTTATTTTTGAAAGACAATGTTTTGGATAAATCGAAACCTTTAAGGTTAATAACAGCAGGCGGTGAACGATTTGAGTCCTTGGGATCGGTGTTTCTACCCTTCGAGTTTCAGGATAAATTGATTAACTTAGAAGTTCATGTTGTACCTGGGATTCAAAATTCCCTTATCCTTGGCATGGATTTTTGGCGAAGCTTTGGCCTATTTCCTAACAAATTGGAGTCTGTTTTGATTGTGAACAAGTCTGACGCTCAAGTAATGGAGTTGCAGGCAGTTCCCCCTACACATCTTGTTTCTTATGATCATCTTACAGTCGACCAGAGAGCTACCGCTGACAACATTATTTCAAAATTTACCGATATTTCATACGAGAAGCGGGGTCTCGGTTGCACAAATATCATTTCTCATTCAATTGATACAGGTGATTGTCCCCCTATTCGGCAAAGATTTTATCGCATGTCTCCCGATAAACAAAGAATATTAATAAAGCATCTTGACGACATGCTCTCAGAGGATGTTGTTGAACGATCAGAAAGCCCGTGGTCAAATCCGGTCATTTTGACACCAAAGAAGAATGGTGAACTGCGTTTCTGTTTGGACAGTCGAAAATTAAATTCCGTTACAAAAAAAGATGCTTATAGCTTGCCTTATATTTCGGAAATTTTAGATAATCTGAGAGATGCTAAATACTTGTCTAGTTTAGACCTGTCTAAATCTTTTTGGCAAACATTAATTAAAGAAGAGGACCGTTGCAAAACAGCCTTTTATATTCCCACGCGTGGCACATTTCAATTCAAAAGAATGCCTTTCGGTCTTACGAATGCGCCAGCTACTCAACAACGATTAGTTGATATTTTATTTTATGGCCCAGAATTTGAAAATAAGGTTTTCTGTTTTATCGATGACATAATCTGTATCACGTCCAGCTTCAGCGAGCATATTACTCTTTTATTACGCATTCTTGATAAACTAAAAAGCGCTAATTTAACAATTAATCTCGAAAAATGTCAATTTTTTAGAGATAAACTAAAATATTTAGGCTATGTTGTCGACTCTAGTGGATTGCATCCCGATCCGGATAAAGTTAATTCAATGAAAAATTATCCCACTCCTTCTAATAGAAAAGAAGTACGTCGATTTTTAGGCGCAGCCTCGTGGTACAGGCGTTTTATACCGAATTTTAGCTCTATTGCTGCACCCTTAAATAAGTTAACATCTCAAAGTAAAAACGCACCTCCATTCTGCTGGACGACAGAGGCTAATGAGGCGTTTAATAACCTAAAGAATTGTTTGATTTCCTCCTCGGTGTTGGCTTGTCCTGACTACTCGCAACCGTTTGAAATACACTCAGATGCTAGCGATTTTGGTCTTGGCGCGATCCTCTGTCAAAGGTTAAATGGTGAGGAAAGAGTCATAGCGTACTATAGCAAATCACTCAGTAAGCAAGAAAAAAATTACAGTGCCACTGAGCGAGAGGCCCTGGCTGTTCTATCTGCTATAGAACACTGGCGTTGTTATGTTGAAAATGGTAAAAAGTTTATTGTTTACACTGATCACGCTGCTTTGAAATGGTTCTTGACCTTGAATAACCCTACTGGCCGGTTAGCCAGATGGGGAGTTCGCTTATCTTCCTATAATTTCGAAATACGTCATCGTCGGGGTTCCGATAACGTTTTACCTGATTTTCTGTCTCGCTCTTTACCCGTTTCTGCTATTGCTAATGATATAAATATAGATATTAATCCTAATCAGAATTTACCAGTTTCTACTAATGATCCTTGGTATTTAAATATCTATAAAGGCTGTTTAAGTTCTCCGACTTCCTTTGTTAACTATCAAGTAATAAACAATAAATTGTATTGTTTTAAAAAAACATTAAACCCTCTCACTAGAGAATTTCAATGGAAAGAGGTTATTCCGTCTGACCAAAGAACTGACATTCTAAGGGAGAATCATTCTTCGCCCACTGCTGGACATCTGGGTATCTTTAAGACATACAAACGTCTTGCACTTAATTACTTTTGGCCTGGTATGTACTCCGATGTTGTCAAGTTCGTCAGTTCATGTGAACCTTGTATCACCCATAAACACCAAAACCACCCAAATTTAGGTCTAATGGGAAAACCCAAATCATGTCAAAAGCCCTTTCAGACGATTAGTATTGATTTGATCGGTCCATTGCCCCCCAGCAGAAAACAAAACACTTTTATATTTGTGGTCAGTTGTTGTTTCTCTAAATATTGTTTGCTTTTCCCCATTAAACGGGCAACTGCAGAAGTGATAACAAAAATTCTCGAGGAAAGCGTATTTTTGGTGCATGGAATTCCATCTACTATTGTTTTGGATAACGGTAAACAATTTATTAGCGCAACCTTTAAAAGTATGTTGTCAAAATATAAAATTCCAAATTTGCATTTTACACCGTTGTATACTCCCCACGTTAACTCAGTTGAACGCTACAACAAAACCATTATTACAGCTATTTCAACTTTCATAGAATCTGATCATCGAATCTGGGACACTTTAATCACTAAGGTTCAGTTCGCCCTTAACTGCGCAGTTAGTGAGGTTACTGGTTATTCTCCTAATTTCCTTGTTTTTGGTAGGGAGGTCATAACATGTGGTTCTCAGTATATTGACAAGGAATTTAATTCCAATATGGTGCTCGAACCACGGGACGGCTATGCCGAAACTTTAGGCTGCTTATCCTCTATTTTCGAGAAGGTACATTCAGCTCTGTTGTCGGCCCACCAACGAAATTGTTCATCTTATAATCTTCGCCGTAAACCGGCAGAATTCAATGTCGGTGATATAGTTTGGCGCAGAACGTTTCTACTTAGTGACAAGGATAAATACTTTAGCAAGAAATTGGCGCCTAAATTTATTAAATGTAAGATTGCCTCAAAAAAGTCACCTCTAGTATACAAACTTAACGACATGGCCGGTAAACCTTTAGGAGAATGGCACATCAAAGATCTAAAGTTGATTAATTACAAAGAATAATAAAAGCATAAACACAACAATGTAAGACGCATATCTACACTAAGTTATAATTACCTACATAATCATTTGTGAAGGCCTACAATGGTTCTTATGTTTTCGAGTCGAAGCCCACAAGATAATGTATTGTGTTGTGTTAATGATTTATGTAAACAGGCTAACATAAAAAGAATAAATGTTTCAGTTATAAATGGTAACAAAGTTTATTACATGTAATATTGTTACAAAGAATCTGTTGTTTATCTACCTATCAGTTATGGCTCAATGGTTAAAAAGTCGTTGTAGGATCGGTCTAGTGTTCGATTCTCGCATGTGTATTTTCTATAAATGCATATTGATTGGCGTGTTGTTTTTCGCTGTGCCTTGTTCTGAAGTTCTGTTGTTATTCTTAATTCTGTATAAATTCCATAATCAATTGTTATTATAGGTACTTTATAAACATTCAGAGTAATTAACCGTGCGTCGCGAGCTCGGAATAGTCGAATCGTACCTACCTAGTTGTCGTTATGATGCACGCGCGTTCACTCAGCGACGCGCCGATAAATAAATGCCTAACTAATGATTCACCATTGTTTACATTCAAAAGGTGTTTACTGGTCGTGTTGTAGTATTAATTAGAGCAAAATATTTATTAAATTCTTTCCTTTGACATTGAGCGGTCCGGTCGTGTCTGAGGCTTATATTACTTTTGTTCATCGTTACGAAAAATTTGTTGTTACACCTAACTATATTCAAAAAGTTTACTTATCTAGTGGCAAAGGCCGAACCCAAGATTTTTAAGTCGTAGGGCTAGATCAAGTTCTTATATCTACAAACCATTATTACCTAATAATTACCCTAAGCGCTTCTCCATAGATTGTTATCTTTGCTATTGGGCCATTACACTGGCCTTGGCATTTACTTGTAGGTATGTGTGATGAATTATGAATGATAAATGTTTATGTTCAAGTTCAGACTGCCGTTGTACGCGTGAAGAATGCAAGCGTGGGTCATTATCATTTAGGTATACTAATTAGCGTATAGGGTTGTCACTTGTTCAAGGTACTCATGCCCCTGTTTTCTCTAATTCCAGGGAGTATCTTCAGGGCTGCTACGCCCGTTGGGCTAGGGAATTTTCCTTAGGGAAAATCCCGGCTTAACGGGGGGGGTGTGTGACGTCGTGCCTCCGCGCTTGCGAGCCCCACTACGATGACGCACTGGAGTGGGGACCCAAACCCGCTTGCCGACGACATATATACCGGCGACACACATGGTTGGTTTGCTTTTTCTTCGGCTGGGACACGTGAAAGCTGAGTATCCATCCGTGGACCTGTGGAGTGTTAACTTACGACCTACGCCCTGGATAACTATCTAGCCGGTTAACCCCTAGTGTCGGTTCTTTTATTAATCAAAATTGTGAATCTGGAATATAACGCGAGTTTAATCTGTCCTGGTGATATTTTTATTTATTTCCCGTAAGACAACCTAAGCATCTCTTTTTATTGCTCGGCGAGTGATCGATCCCGGCTATCCCGTGAAAATCGATCACCCGTGCGACAAAACCTATTTGTAAACACTGGCAGTAAATTCGTATGAAAATAAAATAATAATATTCCGAACTCAAACTTTTCATTGACCCTGCGCGTAATTATTCAAACTCCGATCAGTTGAAAACCCACGCTAGGTTTAATTTTCTCAGGCTTTACATTCTAAGCGACCAAATCCTTCAATTAAACTCCTAAAATAATATTTAAGCCATAATGAGATTAGGATCGGGCGAATTTACAAATTATGTTTGTGTAGTAACATTTTAATGGAAGTTTAAACAAATATTTAAAGTAGAACCGACATGCTGTATATATATAGACTTATAAACAATGTGAGCCTTAGGTATATTGAAAAACGAATTTAGGTATTTTGGATTTTCTTTGCGTCCAATTGGTGATTACAAAATATTATTTGTTAATGCTGCAAGCAGCTCATGCATAAATTACTTCGCAAAATAATGATATATCACAAAGTTTTTTAAACACAAAGCCAATTAAATAAATGTGATGTTAGAATGATAATAAAAAAATATGCATCACAGTATTGATATTGCTTGACAGTTTTCTCGTTACGGGCATTGAAATAAAATTATACGTAATACTAATGTGATTGGTGATTAAAACTAAATAACTCGTGCCAGTTATAGAACACTTGTTCCAATAGCAACTGTTTTGTTTTTTTTTAAACATTACGACAATTAGTTACAGATATAAAACTTTTTTAAAAGAGTGTACTACACTTCGCGTTATGTCCTTAAAACTTTAATGATATAATTATAATAAGAAATGAAAGGAGTTTTTTAATGTTTCTTGGTACAAGCTTCAATAATATGAGTCTTCTTAAGCTTCAACAAAGCCAATGGCACTCATTATATTATATCGTTCGATTTTAAGCTGCGTTGGTTTTTTTTTCTTCTGGTAATTTCTCTTTTTACTTCAGTTATCATCCGGTGACGCGACTATCGCCAGTGCTTAAATTTAAAACTAATTGGTTATAGAGCAGAGTACATACTTCAACTGCTGCCTTTTTATCACATAATTATATTGCCAATTATTTATAAAGGAAAATCATATTTATCAAAAAAGATACAAATTTTATTTTACTTATAAGCAATATCGTCTACACGGATTACTTTAATATCCATTCCCTATTATATTCAAATAGAGATTGATGATATTAATTTCAGATATTAAATATATACGCTATTCAAAGAAAGATTTCAGGAGATTCAATATCATTTGAGGTTGTAATGGTCGGGTTCAGTGGAGTTGAATTAAAGATGAGGCCTGTTTCTTACACTCATGTAATTGCGAAACACACATATATTCCGTTACAACAATATCTCCTTCATATGTCTCAGGGTTTACGGTTACAACGTGAGATTCAAAAAGCAACTAATAATAACTGGACAGTAGGCTGCCGGTATGTAGTTTGGATACTCGGAAATTTCTCGAAGTCGTTCAAATCCAAACGATGGTCATGGCGTACTATGGCGAGTATGCGGCAAGTTTTCTTGGGCGTGCAATTACGTTACCCAGTTATCAATTCCCTGCTTATATACCGTAACGTAAGGGCGTTTCCGCAAGCTGAGAACAAACACAAATAAGAATCAGTGCTTGCGAAAACCTCCCTGGTTATTATGATGGAAATTAGACGTAAGCACTTACCCCGTGACACGTTGGTTCAAACCACTATTACTCTAACACTTGGCGTTACGATATGCACAAAGTGCTTACTTTAAATAGCAATCTCTTCACAACTGTAATCGACTTGACGTTGATTTATTAGCACCAACAATTACGGAGCACAAATTGGAAAATATTTCTAACTGTCTCGGTGTTTCTTGTTATATACATCTCCCTGTCATTTTTATTTTCCGAACACCCACATTTTCATAACATTCTCAAGCGATGAAACTAAATGCTAATTTGAAACCAAGCATTTTGACCATTACAAGGTTAAAAAAAAACGAAAAAAGACCCGTTATAAAAAATCTAGAAGTTGTATTATAGGAAAAATTTAATATTCTGTCTGTATAATCAACTAGCAGCCCGTCCCGGCTTCGCACGGGTGGCCATTTATTTTTTAAACAATATGAGGCGCCATTCAAACTATATCCTGCTTTTACTCTCCTTTCAACATATCCCTCACATTTTCGCAATCAGATGCTGACATCGCAAAAAGAACCTGACAGTCAGTGTATAAGAGGGTCCTTAACACAGTTTCACCCATTCTTAATTCACATTCAGACTCTTTTAACCCTTTATAGGACGGCCCATACAAAGTGGCCAGTAAACTGGACAGTCACTTTACGGTCGATAATTCAAAGATTTTTATAGCATTGTTGAATCGTATGATCATATACGATTCCCAATGAAGCTACCGGCCTTTTAACTAACCAGTGTTTTGAAACGTCGCGCGCGGCAAAAATTTCGAGACATTTTTTACGGTGGCCTGTTAACTGGCCACTATGCATACCCGCGCTAGTATTTGCTACCATTGCAAGCAAACGTCACATATTTATAAGTGCAGTGCAAAGAAGAAACATTTCGTCGTGCCAAAAGTGAGTAAAACGATTGTATTATGGTATATACTTTATTATTGCGTGCAAATATAACCGAATATAGTAAAATAAAGCACTTATTTTAGCAATAAAAAACAGACCGGTGTGTTGTAAAAACCTCACCTAGAAATGATACATATGAGTTGGAGGTTGTCTCTTAAGTATATATTTTGATTAATACATATAATTTATATCAATTTACACGAAGTATGTAGTCTATTTCTCGGATGTCTTATCATAATTAGTAGAAATATACGCGTTTGGTAGTTATAATCGAATATGGTAATTGTTTAGGTATTTTTCATAGTGTATTATGTCGATTTTACCGTACCGTCGATTAGACCTGTAATAATTTTGAGTATATTGAGTTTTCATTCTCGTTTTTTTCATTGTCTTAGCAACAATTTTTTTTTATGTCTGAAGACGAATGGGCAGAAATTATGGCCATTACTGATGACCAGGCCATCCATTCTGATATTGGTGGTGATTTCGACGCTGATGACTGTCTTGACGACGTTCTAACAAATACCAGCAGCCTAAGCACCCGTAGTTGCATCAACCAGGATCATCTCCCCCCACACGGATCTTTATCACCCCAAATTCCTCCACCAGCACCTCGATTTTAGCTTTCACCGCTTCTCGCAACAGCATCGCCGCATTTACTACCGCCTGTGCTTTCGCCGCCTATAGCTATAGCTATGCTAAATATATAATAATTTTCTATAATTATGAATACTCCAATTGCTTCATTTTTTATTTTTCTGTTTATAATTCATAGAAGATGACATTTTTATTTTTGTTTTTTTTTTAGGCTAAGAAAGAGAAATAATTTAATTTCGTTAAAAATATTATGCTAATTATGTTATGTTATTGAGGCTGATTAAAGACTGATGTAGTTCCTATATAATTATTTTATTTAACTGCGTTATTTTCACCAAAAATGATAGATTTTTATGAGTGTCCAGTTAAATAATGATGCAGTACGCTTTTTTGAATTTTCCAGGAAAATAACAAGTTTCTGAAAAAAATATTGAGACATGTTGTTATAAATAACACTTTAGAATATACATACATACATAGACTCACGCCTGTTTCCCGGAGGGGTAGGCAGAGACTACGGAACGCCATTTGCAACGATCCTGACATACCTCTCTTGCTTCATCCACTCCCATCAAGTTTCTCATGCATGCTCTTCTGTTTAGGGTACTTCTGACCTGTCCTTTTTTAAGGATGTCTCCAATCTGGTCAGAGAACGTCCGCCTAGGTCTTCCCCTTCGTCCTGTCCCATTCACACTTGCCTTATATATCTTCTTTGTCAGTCTTTCGTCATCCATCCTCTCCATGTGCCCAAACCATCTTAACATGCCTTTCTCGATGCTTGTCACTACATCTTCTTTTACCCCACACCACTCTCGTATAACACAATTCTTTACTCTGTCGGTCAAAGACACACCACACATACTTCTCAGTGCTCTCATTTTTACAGCATTTAGTTTACTTAGAATATATATTCACTTATAAATATACTAAATTAAAAAATCATAAAGGTGTGCGTTAAAGGGTTAAATCAGTCAACAACTGTCCATGAACAGATTGAACAGTCAAGGACACGTTACACATCCTTGTCTAACCAGTCTTTGTAGGCCCCGTTTATTCTGATACAGGCAATTGCATCCCTATATGAAAATGTTAGTGCCCGTATCAGACTGTTGCTCACTCCGTACACAAATAGTGTTGACCGAAGTTCATCCCTCATCACTCGACCGTAAGCCTTTTCCAGGTGAGTAAAGGCGCAGAAAACCTTTTGGTGTTTCATTAAGATTTTCTCTGAAATGCACCTGAAGGAAAAGACTTGATCCATACATCCCATTCAAAGATCTCACTTTCAATCAATATATTTGCATACAATTTGCCAACAACACTCAAGAGGCTTATACTGCGATTTTTTGCATTCATGCTGAGACCCTTTGTCCTTGTAGCGTGTATCGTTTGCCCAAACATTACGACCCTGTTCTAGTCACTTGGTACGTGACCGGTCCGCCAACATTTATTAAATAGTAGGTACAGCACGCTTGCAGCGATGACTTGAGCATCAGCAGATATCCTGTAATATCCCACAGCTTTAGCAGCTTTTATACTTTTCAAATATTTTAAGTTAAAATGCAAGAAATCTACACTATTTATTTAATTACTGTTAACTAAATATTTAGATCGGTGAGGGATTAAGAGTACGACGACGGTAGGAAAATACACGAAACAAATAGTACCTTCGTGTAAAGAAAGGAAAACTCGACATGATAGGACAGGGTGGTATTGTAGGCCAAGTTACATTGACTCACTATAGTCATAATGCTATTGGGATGCAAATTAGGAGAGGCCTATGTCCAGCAATGGATTGCGGATGGCTGTTATGGTGACTATTACGTATGGCGTAGTGGTTTAAGCATCGCTGTTTAGCTATGCACTGCGTGTCGTGTGTTCGATGCCCACACGAAACAACATTATGTGTGGTTGATAAATTGCTGTTTCGAGCCTGGGTGTTATTTGCGTCCTTTGATTGAATGTTCGTAAAGTTGTTCGCGATACAGTATTTATTTTTAGTGTTTTCAATTTTCTACGTTTTCATTTGCTGCACCCCTCTGCCGCACTTTTACACTCGTAATATATTTTGAATGGCATGTTCAATTTAAATAAAACAAAATTTAATCCTGCAGGTATTGAAACAGTCTTATTTATTTATTATTTAAGACTTTATACACAAACAAGGTGTACATAGGTGGACATAATGCCATGAGGCATTCTCTACCTGTCAACCTACAGGTGGTGTAGAGATAAATGTGGTAGGTGTATTAACGCTGTAACGTTGGATCGCCCTTGGGTGTGTTTAAAATGAAAAATGTGAGTTGAATGTTACAATAAAAATTAATTTAATTCGTCAAGTAAATCTAACATCATTTAGCAAAACGTTTTACTTACGAAAAAATTACAATAAAATGCTATCGAAGAGGTATAGACAGGGTCGCGTGATTCGGCGATGGTAGTTTGTTGAGGGTCCGCTTCCGATGGTTGTCCAGGAAAAGCCGCTGGTGTACTTAGCTTTTCGGGCCGATGTCCAGTCGAATGCAGCAAAGAAAGTGCCGATGTCCCAGCGCCTCCGTATTCATAGGAGGCGCGAAGCCCGGGGCGGCGATGACATGAGTGGGAGGTGTGAGCGCGACGTCACAGCGACGTCACAACGCATATTAAAAGGATGTCATATTCTTAAATATAATGTAAATTAAACAAATATCAACATAAAACGACCTAAAATGTAAAGTCTTCTTGAACATACAAATATTATTATTATTTCATTATTATAAATTTCCTATAATCGATAGTATCAAGCGAATCTCGGCGTGCGAGCGGTGAATTTATTTTCTTTCGCATTATTTTTATTTAGCTATATCTTCTAAAATATACAATGAAATGATATAATGTAAACGACAATTCTAAATTCTAATATCTTCATTAAAGACACAACATATCTAGCGAATTTAATTGGATAAGAAAAATTACTGTATTGCTTAAAACCTTCGAAAATAACCCATTATATTTTTTATATTTTTTATTGATAAAAATGGTTACTGGAGATTTTCCTTAAGAAATTGACCTATACCATCGCGGACATTTTTGAGGGTAATAATGAGTACTTTAATAAAGTAGTACATTATTTTTATGTATCATTAATAGTTTTAGCAGAACACGCGATGAAATAGATTTTCTGGAAAAATTCTTACGCCATGGTTTACATTATTGATATTGATGTTTTTGTAGGGATCCCTAATATTTTCTAGAAATAAATATAGCTTATGTAACTCAGGGATAATTTAATGTCGCATTATAATGGTGCAAGAATTGTTTAAATCGTTCCAGTACTTTTTTAGTTTATTCGTAACAAACATACATAAATACAAATCTTTCCTCTTCATTATAAGTATAATTATACAAGTATAGATTTCCTTGCGAATCAGTAAACCTAATCAAAACCCTCAAGGAAGTTTTTCTCAGAATTGTGAAATTTTGTATAAAAATTCGATGTCTTCAGAGATAGAAACGGCTTAAGGAAAATGTTTAATAGTAACGATATCTGTTTCGGAGCAATCAACAGAATTCACAATCCATTTAAAAAAATCATGATGGAACTTGACCTCGATCGTCAAGGTCAAAAGCTTAATACGTTTAAAATATGTTTTCAAATAAAAATTTCCATCGTATTGTGTTCATTTGAATTAACTTGTTTCTAGAAATTAAATGTAGACCCTGTTAAAGATGGGATCAATTATTTTAACTGATTATTTTAATAAAGATATATATTTTACTCAAGTTACATAATAATTAATTACATACTAAGAATACATTCAGTATAAATATGTGAACACATCGGAAATTCTTTATTGTGACGTCACGGATGTCAAACCGGTGCATTGACCTCGATTGTTGTTATCTTAATATATAAAATCCTTGCGTTACTGACTGACTGACAGACACGCTACAGCCGAAACTATTGGGCGCAGGAAGCTGAAATTTGGCATGTATGTTCCTTGGGGACTGTAGGGGTGCACTAAGAAGGGATTTCCTGAAATTCCCACGGGATCGGCCAAAAAGGGTAAATTTAAAAAAAAATGCAGGTGTAGCTGCTGGCGTCCTCTAGTTGTTTATAAAATAAAAGTAGTTATATATGTGGATCGATTTATTAACAAAACTTGACAATCAGTGAGATACATTACGTGAAATGTTATACAGTGCCAAAGCCGTGTAAAAACATAATAAACAGTAAAATTAAAAACTTATACAAAAAGTGAACAAAATCTACCTTAATCTAGGAAATGGTGAATAGACTAATTATATATGTACATAATACGATCGTAAAAGTGGCCCGAGTATATGTGTGGATGACCCTAGTTTGCGGTGCTGTGACTTCTAGTACTGTTACACCATTGCGAGCCCATGAAAAGCCATAAAACATATTTTTAAGTACAGTGCCATCTATCGTTTCTCCGAGGTACTTCTAAGCTGAGGTTCTGCTAAGATATTGATCGATCAAGCTCCTAGCTCGATATAATTATATAAAATTATGGCCCCAAGTAAGTGTGGTGCTTGTGCAAAATTTTTGTCTACGCAGGAGGCCGGGAGATGTCGCTTATGTAAAATAGCATTCCATCGAGCCTGCGGGGCTTTACCGCTCACAGGTAATATAGCGCTAAATTGGTCCTGTTCACAGTGCAAAAAGAAGGAGATAGTACAGCAGAGACCTGATGAAACCACAGACAAAGACGACAGCTTTGATAGCACTCACGAAATGAGCCCGAATATGACCGAATGGATAGCGGTGGCGATGCGCAGAATATTGAGAGAGGAACTACGTACTGAGTTCCAAAACATGAGTGCTGACTATCAAACCGAATTTCAAGGGTTGCGTGCCGAAATAGTTAAGCTTCAAGCAGAGAAGGAAAAGCTGACAGATAGAGTAGGTACACTAGAAAGCAGCTCATGGTGTCATCAAAGCTAGCAGATGATGTTGCACAGTTAAAAAGCGAGATTAACGAGCGAGACCAGCAGCTATTAAGTAACGAATTAGAAATCTGCCAACCTCTCTGAAACTAGCAATGAGAATTTGGCGCATATTGTTAAGCTAGTAGCAACGAAGCTTAACGTAACGTTGGCGGACTGCAACGTAATCAGCGTGAGCCGCTTCGGCGCTAGACACCTCAACGCGACGAGTGCCGCGGGACCAGTGGAGACCCGCGCGCGTCCGGTCGTCGTGCGTTTCGCGAGGCATGACGTACGGATTGAGTTTCTTCGCTGCGCGCGAGTTCGTCGGGGAGCGGACACCTCGGATCTGGGCATTCCTGCACCGATAACAAAATTCTACGTCAACGAGAGGCTGACCAAGATAAATCGGCAGTTGTTTCGGCGAGCGCGGGATAATGCTAAACAACATGGGTGGCAGTATATCTGGACAAGGAATGGTCGAGTTCTTGCCCGACGCAAGCCCGGCGAACCTGTTATCAGCATACGTACCGAAGCGGATCTGTCACGCATACAGTAACATAGTCAATTTCACGTCATGCTCCCGGTATTTGTTTGTTTTGTTTATTGATTCACCAACTATCTTGCCAAAATATTATATAGTACGATTATCTTGCAGTAGGGAAATCGCATATGGTAAAATGGTCTGCCTACGCGCATATAAGTTGCCTGACATTGCACATACTATTTTTATTTGTGTAGTTTATAGGGGTATTGTTATGAGTATGAATTATTTTTACTTATGTAAGATTATTTATTGTTTGATATATATTTATATATTATATTCTCAGTTATATGCTGGTTATAAGCTCAGTTATAATGATCAATTTATAGAATTTAAAATGTTACAATACTATTATCACAAGTACCATTTGAAAGAGTATTTGACTTATTTATTATTTTTTATCAATGCCGCGAAATAAAATCATTAAGTTTGGTCTGTTAAATGCGGGATCGCTGGCAACGAACCACGATGAATTTCTGATAGCAATGGATAGTCATTCGGTTGAGGTTATGGCGATTAACGAAACATGGCTGCGCAGAGGGGAGGAAGGACGAGCTCCTGTGGTACCGGGGTATCGAATGCGACATATTCCCCGTTCGCAATGGTTGAGTTTTTGAACTATAATAATTACATACATTATTTAACAGTCATGCCCCGTATAGAACTAGAGTATTTAGAGGGCCACCAACACCTTGGATAACAGACAACATTAAACTTATGTTTAAACTCCGCAACGAAACTCGCAATAGATATCGTCAATCAAAGCTAGAAGTACACAAACGATACTATTTAGATCTCAAACACCAGGCTGCATTAGCGTTATACAATGAAAAAGGGCTTTTTTTGATAAGTACATTAATGACAATCAAAATGACTCCAAATTATTATGGTCCAATTTAAAGAAACATGTACTACCTACAGACAAGGACGATGGCATGCTTTTGGAACAATTTGAAGATCCTGAGGGTTTGAATTCGGCATTCTTCGATGTACCGGGGAAACCTAACATTTCTATCTCGCAACTTACGTTTTTCGAGTTCAATAGATACGGTGCCGCAACCTTTTCATTACAGCCTACAAACACACACACAGTTCGCAGTATAATTAGCAATATCAATACCAATGCGCGGGGAATAGATGATACATCTAAGGAGATGCTATGCCTTACTTTGCCGCAGTCACTTACTGCCATAACAAACATAATAAATGAATCGATTAGTTCATCTTCATTTCCCAAGTTATGGCGGAGTGCTTTAGTACGGCCGATTGCAAAAAATAGTAATCCGCAAAACTACAAAGACCTTCGCCCAATAAGTATTCTGCCTTGTCTATCCAAGGTGTTGGAGAGGGTAGTGTATGAACAGGTCATCAACTACTTGGAAGAGAATGGTATTCTACCCGACCTCCAGTCTGAGTTCAGAAGAGGACGTGGTACAACAACGGCTTTAGCGGATGTCGTGGGTAATATCCTTGAAGCCCGGGACCGCGGGGAGGGTTCGATTCTTACCCTGCTTGATTTTTCACGTGCATTTGAATATATAAATATGTCATTGTTACTTTCGAAACATTCATATTACGGTTTCGAGTCGAGCACAATCAAATGGTCGAAATACGTAAAAAGGACGGTTCGGTAGTGTTGTCGACGTCACAACCCGTGCCTCGGGGTGTTCCTCAGGAATCACTCCTTGGACCCCTCCTGTTCGTTTTATATACTGCCGATATAACAACCAACTTCAGAGACTGCATGTACCACATGTACGCGGATGATACGCAATTATATATATCATTTAAGCCTGATAATACTGCTGCCGCCGTAGCCACCATGAATGCAGAGCTCGGGTAGCGGAATGGTCTAAGCGTAACTCACTGGTACTAAACCCACAAAAATCTAAATTTGTGGTGATGGGGAGCCAAAACCAGGTTATACTGATAACATCGCATAAACCAAAGATTGAGATGATGGGCGGTAGTATAGAACAAGTGCAAACTGCACGTGACCTAGGTCTTATGATCGACCCGGAGTTACGCTTTGAAGATCACATCAATGGCGTTGCAAAAACCTGTTTCTACAGACTCAAAATCCTTTACAGAGTAAGGAACTATCTTAGTGTCACTTTGAGTAAGAGGCTCGTGGACAGCTTAGTGCTCTCAAAGTTGAATTACTGTGACGCCGTGTATGGCCCATGCCTTTTAACACGAACACAACATCTTATACAGCGTATACAGAATGCGTGTATCCGTTATTGTTTAAATATTCCCCGGAGAAACCATATTACACCTCATATGAACAATCATGAGATACTAAAAATGTCTGCAAGGCGTAAACTTCACTTGGCAACGTTGTTGTTTGGCGTTGTGAATACGGGCAAACCCAAATACCTGTATAACAAACTGAGTTGGAGACAGGATCACTACAGCTATTCCACACGATCCACTGCCAAGTCACTGTCCATTCCTCGGTATAAAACCACAGCTTTTAGGGGATGTTATAAGTATGCTGCCACTCACATTTGGAATGACCTGCCCCCGCCGATAAGATCCCTGAGTAAAAAAGGTAGGTACCTTTAAAATTCACCTTAAAAAACATTATATACAATTATTACAAATAAATCATCATTCAATGCACATTTAAATAAATATTTATTAACGTTTTTTTTAATATTAAGTATATAAAATACTTACATTTTGTTTATGACCTTCAAGTAATATAATTTCAGTGAGTGTATTTTTCCGGTCGACATGTTGTGGCATGATTTTAGTATTTCTCTGCAAATTGTTTTACCTTGTTAAGCTTTCCTATACTTAGAGCCTAAAACAAAACAAAAATACAAGTAGCCTGAGAAGAAATATATGTACAGCAGGGAAAAATTTTGTGAAAGTATGTAATATAGGTACCTAGTATTACACGCAAATAGAATTATTATTTATTTATTTAAAAACTTCCTGTAAAATACATTGCACAAGGCGGACTTAATGCCTATAGGCATTCTCTCCCAGTCAACCTTTAGGTGGTGCAGAGATGAACATGTCAGGTGTGTACTTACACAAAGAGCTTTAAATAAAATATTCTATTATATAATTATATAATATAAATATAAGTAGGTATACACTCTAAAAAAGTACCAGCACCCATTTGCACGTCACGAAGCGGCCAGACGCCTGAGCAAACCGGTTAGGTTCGTCTTAATCAATTGTCTCGTCTCACTCGCACATAGCGTCGACACGCTCATTCGGTTACGCAACCTAGAACGATGCACATGACTCATTTCATTCGGCCGCCGCGCCGCGCTTCCCAAGTATGTGTGTCTCGTGATCAAAACATTATGTATTACGTAATAATTATTACTGTTAGTGGGTACAAATGAAGTGTTGCATATCCAAGAATATGTGAGACCAAAGGAAAAAGAGTAAAGCTATGAAACACCAGCGTTTAGCAAAAAAAACAGGTAACGTATTAACATTTATGTATAAAGAACCTATTAAGTACAATTTCATTGGTATAATTATATAATAGAATATTTTATTTAAAGCTCTTTGTGTAAGTACACACCTAACATGTTCATCTCTGCACCACCTAAAGGTTGACTGGGAGAGAATGCCTATAGGCATTAAGTCCGCCTTGTGCAATGTATTTTACAGGAAGTTTTTAAATAAATAAATAATAATTCTATTTGCGTGTAATACTAGGTACCTATATTACATACTTTCACAAAATTTTTCCCTGCTGTACATATATTTCTTCTCAGGCTACTTGTATTTTTGTTTTGTTTTAGGCTCTAAGTATAGGAAAGCTTAACAAGGTAAAACAATTTGCAGAGAAATACTAAAATCATGCCACAACATGTCGACCGGAAAAATACACTCACTGAAATTATATTACTTGAAGGTCATAAACAAAATGTAAGTATTTTATATACTTAATATTAAAAAAAACGTTAATAAATATTTATTTAAATGTGCATTGAATGATGATTTATTTGTAATAATTTATCTAATCACATTTCTGTACAAGTAAAAGATGTTTTTTAAGGTGAATTTTAAAGGTACCTACCTTTTTTACTCAGGGATCTTATCGGCGGGGGCAGGTCATTCCAAATGTGAGTGGCAGCATACTTATAACATCCCCTAAAAGCTGTGGTTTTATACCGAGGAATGGACAGTGACTTGGCAGTGGATCGTGTGGAATAGCTGTAGTGATCCTGTCTCCAACTCAGTTTGTTATACAGGTATTTGGGTTTGCCCGTATTCACAACGCCAAACAACAACGTTGCCAAGTGAAGTTTACGCCTTGCAGACATTTTTAGTATCTCATGATTGTTCATATGAGGTGTAATATGGTTTCTCCGGGGAATATTTAAACAATAACGGATACACGCATTCTGTATACGCTGTATAAGATGTTGTGTTCGTGTTAAAAGGCATGGGCCATACACGGCGTCACAGTAATTCAACTTTGAGAGCACTAAGCTGTCCACGAGCCTCTTACTCAAAGTGACACTAAGATAGTTCCTTACTCTGTAAAGGATTTTGAGTCTGTAGAAACAGGTTTTTGCAACGCCATTGATGTGATCTTCAAAGCGTAACTCCGGGTCGATCATAAGACCTAGGTCACGTGCAGTTTGCACTTGTTCTATACTACCGCCCATCATCTCAATCTTTGGTTTATGCGATGTTATCAGTTTAACCTGGTTTTGGCTCCCCATCACCACAAATTTAGATTTTTGTGGGTTTAGTACCAGTGAGTTACGCTTAGACCATTCCGCTACCCGAGCTCTGCATTCATGGTGGCTACGGCGGCAGCAGTATTATCAGGCTTAAATGATATATATAATTGCGTATCATCCGCGTACATGTGGTACATGCAGTCTCTGAAGTTGGTTGTTATATCGGCAGTATATAAAACGAACAGGAGGGGTCCAAGGAGTGATTCCTGAGGAACACCCCGAGGCACGGGTTGTGACGTCGACAACACTACCGAACCGTCCTTTTTACGTATTTCGACCTGCTGCCGCCTATTTGTTAAATAACTTTCGAACCATTTGATTGTGCTCGACTCGAAACCGTAATATGAATGTTTCGAAAGTAACAATGACATATTTATATATTCAAATGCACGTGAAAAATCAAGCAGGGTAAGAATCGAACCCTCCCCGCGGTCCCGGGCTTCAAGGATATTACCCACGACATCCGCTAAAGCCGTTGTTGTACCACGTCCTCTTCTGAACTCAGACTGGAGGTCGGGTAGAATACCATTCTCTTCCAAGTAGTTGATGACCTGTTCATACACTACCCTCTCCAACACCTTGGATAGACAAGGCAGAATACTTATTGGGCGAAGGTCTTTGTAGTTTTGCGGATTACTATTTTTTGCAATCGGCCGTACTAAAGCACTCCGCCATAACTTGGGAAATGAAGATGAACTAATCGATTCATTTATTATGTTTGTTATGGCAGTAAGTGACTGCGGCAAAGTAAGGCATAGCATCTCCTTAGATGTATCATCTATTCCCCGCGCATTGGTATTGATATTGCTAATTATACTGCGAACTGTGTGTGTGTTTGTAGGCTGTAATGAAAAGGTTGCGGCACCGTATATATTGAACTCGAAAAACGTAAGTTGCGAGTTAGAAATGTTAGGTTTCCCCGGTACATCGAGGAATGCCGAATTCAAACCCTCAGGATCTTCAAATTGTTCCAAAAGCATGCCATCGTCCTTGTCTGTAGGTAGTACATGTTTCTTTAAATTGGACCATAATAATTTGGAGTCATTTTGATTGTCATTAATGTACTTATCAAAAAAAGCCCTTTTTCATTGTATAACGCTAATGCAGCCTGGTGTTTGAGATCTAAATAGTATCGTTATCTATATATATATACGTATACTTTTCTATGTACTTATTTATCTTAATTTTAAGTATATTTGTTTATATATTTAATTAAATCTTAAGTATATTCTATTTATTACGTAACTCATAGGTGTTACATAAAATCATTGCAGGCGACGATATTTATTAGGATGTGGTTTTCTTTTTATTTTTTCTCTGTATTTTACGAATACAGAGAAAAAACGTCGTCACTTGGGGTCACCAAATAAAATCAGGGCTGGTTTGAGGTGTAGCCTCAAATCAACAATAAGCCTGAGTGGTGACCTCATTTTCACAGCATGCATACTGTCACTTTGTTCACTGTTTTTTATAACTTAATATGTAACCTGTGCCATAAAAAATAATTATGTATGTTGTGAAAATAAATGGTTTCTTATTCTTATTCTCTTATGGCAGTTTGATTGTCAGGCAATAAAAAATATATACTAGGCATGCCTTTTAAGTTCTGTCGTTTCCATATATCCCGGCAATTTTGAATTTGGAAATGTTATATATTCGAATATGATAAAATTTTGAATCTCAAAAGAGTTGAAAGACAGGATTAATGCTATTGTTTAGTACTAAAATGAATATTTCTAAGAAAAATGTTCGTGCAATAATTTTCTACAACTTTAGAAGAGGACTGACATGGCTTCAGTGTTTTGAATAGCTAACATCTGTGTGCAGTGATGAAGCCCAATGTCTGCGAACTGTCGAAAGCTGGTATTTAGAATTCCAGCGTGGACATACAGGTGTTAGTGACCAATCTCGCGGAGGACGCCCAAAATCCACCTTTACTGAAGATAACGTAATTGCTGTGAGACAACTAATACTCGAAGATCGTCATGTGACGTATGGAGAGATAGAGGTTCTATTAGACATCTCAGGGACAACCATTCAGTAGTATTATAATAACTGGTTTGAGCAAATGGAAAAGTGTATTAAGCCACACTGTGAATACTTTGAAAAACAATAATAATTACTATAAGGTTCTAGTTGTGTTTTTTTTTCATACGACAAAACTTAAAAGTGCTTCGTACAACTGTAATATGAACATGTAATAAGACCTCAATTCAAAGTACCTATAACAATAAAACGGCAATTTCATACTTTAACCTCTATTATAATAAAAGCGTTACAAAGGTTGTTTATGGAACATCTTTTAAATAACCATTTATCCTTAATGAAGGCCCAATTTATTCTTTCGTTTATAAAAACATTCGCACGTTAAAATGAGGCGTATCTTTCGTTGTATGTTTTGTAATTGATGTAACGGTATTCTGTTGTACTATTGTTGAAGATGCTTTTAGATTTTTTGATACAATGTAGGGAAATAACACAGAATGTATCTATTAATATTTTGATTATTAGATTTGGAATTATCATCAAGCCTGTATATTAACTGTGCCACTGCTGGGCACGGACTTCTTCTCACTATGAGAGGGCCTTAGTCCACGACGCTGGTCAAGTGCTTGCAGGTTGGCAGACTTCACATTTATTTAAAAACATAATGGAGAACTTCTCAGGCTTGCAGACTTACTCGTAACATTTTCCTTCACCATTTTGCAAGTGATACCTCGTGGTCCTCTTCGCGGCAGACTTTAATCTCTATCGCTGTTAACACTTTTAAGGACGCAACACAGTTGCATGTCATAATTATAGATTCTGATATAACACAACGTACGATCACGTTCAAATAAAAAATATTATGTACGGCAGAATATTTTCTAAACATAAGTTAAAATCTTATCGGATGTACCTTGTGTCACAACATGTAAAATAATCGACACTATACTGTCCCGCACAGTGATGATGATGATGATGTCCCAGACGTGTGCGTCGACGGCGACACCCTGTCAATTCTCGGAACTCTGTTACGTGACTTGCGAAATCCATTTTTGCCTTAAAGACGCGGTTACAAATGGGACAGTGGAGGTCTCCTTGTGCATTGTAGGTGTAAGTATAAGCGGGCTTCGGACGATTTTTTCTTAACTGGTGTTTGTCTTCAAGGTCTTTGATACGGCTGCGTTCGTAACTTTTTATGCCATCGTTGATAGCTTTGCGCCACTTAGCTCTTTCTGTGGCTAAAGTTTCCCACGTATCAGGTGACAAACGCACAGTACGTTTACACCGTTTTAAATAAGTGCCGTTGATAGTGCGCGGCTACGGTAAGCGCGCCGGCACAATTTGTATAGACGTTACCCGCGCCTTGCACGCCCGTACATTCCGTGCAAAAGTGTGACCATACGGGGGCGCTCGTTTTCCAGTGATGATTTCGTGGCGTATCGTTATTTTTGTCGAGATATAACATCGTAAATATTTATTTTATGTTAATATTTTTGTTACTTGTCTATAAACTATATTATTAAATTGTGAATTTATAAGTTTATTGCATGAAATTAATACCTGTTGAATATTTATTGTGTTTTAGATTGATCAGCGCAAAATAAGATAGATGAAGGTTTTTGATTATTCCGATAACGCTACCGAAGCCGATCTTTACCAAGATGACAATGGCGACTTTGGTTGGAATAAAGATTTTAATCCACTAGGAAATACATCAGATAGTGAAAGTGAAAGTTCTTGTAAAACCACTAATATGGACGTTATTATGCGTTGTTTCCCGACACGTCTCGTTAATTTTACTTATGATGACAAAACATATGCAAACGATCACGTGATACAACGAGTGTGTTACACATATAACATCATGGAACTCAACGTACCCATAATTCAAATTATTTTGAAGTAAAAATTTGAATTTCGAATGGACGTTTATTGTGTCATTCATTGAAACTGGGATGACGCTAAGAGGATGTTGATGATGCTTACTCTGTCATTCTAGTAGCCAGACTCAAGTAGTTGCGTCCTTGAACGTGTTAAAGATATGGAATTTTTGATAAAATAAAAATGGAAAATGAATTTCTTAATCCTATTTTTATATGACATTGATATTACATTTTGAATGTACTCAGAAGCGGTATTCTGATAACCTAATGACATTATCGTATAATTTCGATCTCGTTTCTGTTATATTCAAATATCAGAAAATTTTGAAGAATACGCTTTTTGTGACGTAAGTATGACATTGACATTATATCGAAACTGTATTAATTATTTAGGAGAATTGGGCCCCTTGTGCTTTTAAACAATGCCGAAATATCGAATATTCGGCACAAAAGTACGAAACACTTGTTTAGAAATACAATTAATTTGTGTTTTATATTAAAACTAACTTAATTACAAAAATAGGGTTCCCACCAAGAACTTAGGGTCCCAAGCCAACCTCACCTGCAAGTGGTGCACCTGCCGATCAACGGACGAGGCTCTGGCAAACAAAATGTCCTAATAAGCGGCAATAGGCTCGCCACCTATTACGTGGGATCAAAACACTGGCGAAGGGTGGGCGTTTAATATGCCTCTGCCTACCCCTTCGGGGAAACAGGCGTGAGTCTATGTATGTATGTGTGTATGTAATTACAAAAACAAATATAATTTTTCTAATTTAAACGTCCATTACTAACTTGACTTTATACAGATTGAAAGTCACCAACGACGGTCATTAGTTTCTTGTTATCTTTAGAATATCTATAAATGTTTCATACGTGTTCATTTCGACGTTACATTAACTGACATAGTTTACTATCGCTGTACATAATATATATACTTATTATATAAGAAGTCATCATCCTCTTAGCATTATCCAAGTCTGAATCCGGGCTCCGCTTACTAGTCTAACTGGATTTGACTAAATATTAGCTTTTCCACAGAGCGACTGCCTGTCTGACCTCCGCAACCCAAAGGGATAGCAATATTCCATGGTTTAGATAAAACAATTAAATTTAAACTAATAAATCAAAAACTAGCGAACGCATTTTGGTACAGTTTTCAACAATAGATAGGGTAATTCCTGAAGAAGGTTAGGTGTGTAATCATCCCTCCCGAACCTGAAGTGTAGTAATAGCTAAAACATGATATAAAAATTTAAACTTTAACACGAAACACGAAAGTTTAAATTCCTATATCATGTTTTTGCTGTTACTGCACTTTAGGTTGGTAAGAGCAGTAATGCACACGAGCGCAGCCGTGGGTAAAGTCTAGTTAGTAACATAGGATTTTTATTTCAAGCCTTCTTGGTGTGAAAGCGCAAAATTACCGCCTCAAACTGATGGCCACACCGCTTAGAGGGCTTTTTGTAGACTCACGCCTGTATCCCCGAAGAGGTAGGCAGAGGTGTAAATCTCAAATTGATAAAAAGAAGTCAGATTTTAATAAAGTTAAAACTGATTACAATAATATAAAAGAGGTACTTAGCAAACTAGTATGGAATAAGTTATATGAAACAAACGACACAAATGTAGCGTCTGATATATTAACGTCTGAATTGTTGAATAAAATCAATAATAACACTGGTATCTTACGGATTTCGAATCAATTCAAACCACTTAAGCCATCGATAACTAGAGGAATCGTACAATGTATTAGAAAACGAGACGTTCTACACTATCAAGCTAAAAAAGCACCCAAAGACATTCAACAGAAAGAAAAATATATTAAATATAGAAATCTTTGTAATCACATTATAAAAAATCTTAAAAATAGCTATTATCAGGAAAAATTACGGATAAATAACGGTAATATTAAAGAAACATGGAAAATTGTAAAAGAAGTATGTGCCCTAAATAGTAAACATGAAGATTCAAAGGAACTACTCGCTATTGATGTAAATTCTAAAACTGCACTTAAGGCGAGGATTTCCGAGCGCTCAAAGCTTTTGAGGCTCCCCGCTTCCCCAGTCCGCGAGTATAACTACGATCAATCGCGACGCGAGACGCGACGCACAGACAGGTATTTGTCCCTAAAAGGTGGTCAAAAATATTTTTTGCCTATTATAATTTTCTTTTGATATATTATTGTATTTTAAGGTTCAATGTTGAAAAATAAAAGCGAAAAGAAGAGAAAAAAACATTTATTCATCATCTTCTTTATCATTTACATAACTAGAAATGAAACTATCGCTTTCCTCTAACAAATTAAGGACTTCAGCACAAAGATTACTTTTTTCCTTCCTTTTGTCTTCTTCATTCCTGTCAGTAGTGGATCTGATGTCAAGAGTAACCTGTTGAGCACATCTACGTTGCAGTCAACTCTGGAAAATTGCAGAGCATAATTGCTTCTGTACAATCTGATGTGCTTATTCTGTGCTTCTGCAGCTTCCTCAGATAGTTGCCCGGTCGGTAAAATCACCTTCCTTATCACTGCACCTTCCTTCCTAGGCTTAGGGCATATGCCGCAACACCTTGTGTAATGTCGGTGACATGGGGTAAAACTGATAGAGTGAAACGTATCACTCAGCAGTTTCTTGCAGTAAGTTTCGACATTTTTATCGTTTATTTTCAACTGTTTATTTAAATTTTGGTCGATACCAGTTATTTGTGCCGATTTTAGATGATTATCAAAAATCGTCTACTTGTATATTGCCATCGTTGGTGTTTCCAAAATTGGCCTTTGGTATGTCCACCAGTAAACCCAGTTGGTCTCGAAATTTCTTTTGAATATTTTTCTTTTGGGTTTCCACCAGTTGCTTTTCCTCGTCCGTCAGCCTAACATTCCACTTCCTTACTGGTAATTTATAGGCTAAGTGGAGGATGCTCTCGAAGAACCTGATCCGAGCGTGCAGTAAAAACAACCCGAATTTCATGTTTTCTGTGATGCACGGCCTCTCCTTCTCCATTTGGATGGAGACCAGCCAAGTTGAGCCATTCACCATTGTTTTCTAGGAATCTTGCTTTTGTGTTGCGAGCAACAGACCATTTCTGCTTAAATTGGTGTTGTATAGACGACAATTTTTGTTTCACTTCAGCAATATTTGGGTCATGTTCAGAGTATTGACTGAGAAATTCAGACTCCGTGAATGCCAACTTTTCGTTGAAAGTCGAAGCATTTTAGCATTTCATGATGCTCAGTAAATCATTTCTAGTCAATATCGTCATTCCAGAAGAGCCTGCAATTAAAATAAATGAATTATGCGAAATTTCTAATTTTCGGAGTATTCAAATGGCTCATGAAAAAAATCATTAAAAATAGCGGGGTGGTTTGGGGTGGCTGTTTTTCACGTTTACCTTGCCATTAGAGTCTATTCTACAAAATACTATTCAAATGTTAGCTTAGAAATGCTTAGTAATACTTTAAAAGCCCTTGTGAAATTTAAAAATGAATTATTTTTTAAACTTTTTTAGGGACTACTTAATTATGCTATAAAAATATGAAAAACTCCAGATTTCACGGTGAAATTAACTTTAACATAAAGTACATACCTGATTGGGCACAATCCACAGCAGAAACGAACACGAAATTGTCTTTATCGCACATAAATTTAACATGTAAAAACAGTATTTTTGAGCGCATCAAACTGTCACACGTGCACAACAAACGAACGGTAACTTTCGACTGACCGCATGGAGCGGCGGGGCGTCGTTAGTGCGTGGGATTTATGCTATTGTTTGAAGGGTCTATTGAAATTTTGGAAACAAAAGTCGGTGTCATGTGAATCGAAATAAAAAAAATATGGATTTTGACCACCTTTTAGGGTCAAATACCTGTCTGTGCGATGCCACTGCCGCCTATTATGTAGGTATAACACTTTCGCGCCATAGTATAGAAAATTGAAGCAGTATATCAATTGAAAAATAAACTATCGCTTGTTCGATATCAATCTTATGGAAAAGGATCAGATTAATATAAATAAATTAATTCGTTGCTACTGTCAGCAAAACAACGGCATAGAACCAATAATAATAACGGGTAAGATACTCATGGCTACTTTTAATCACCAATGATTACATTTTGCTTTATTTATTTTAACTGTGAAATCTCTAAGATACTATTCTGTCAAAAAAGTACCGGAAAAAGATCAATAATTCACAAAATGTTTATTACAGGGCAATAGTTATAGCAATATACTTATGCAAACACACGTGCATGCATAATAAAGGAGATCACCCAGCTCCATACGAATTAAGCCTAATTCTAAAAGTGCCATAAGTAAATATATGTCAATGGTGCCGGCCAACTATAATAAACTTAACATTTTATTATAGAATATTATGAAATAAACACTTTTTATTACTACACTAAGGTTCTAAGTGCAGTCTGTGAGATCATATTCGAGCTCAAAGAATCTATTCTGTTCCTGAAATAAATCCTAAGTAATTATTGTTATTTTTTAGCTAAAATAATGTGCAAGTTGCAATTTCAAAGATAGTAAGCCAAGAGCGAAATTTCTGATTGATAAGCATTACTGCCTCACAGAAAAAGACGGTGACGTTCCAAGCCATCACGCACCAGACCATGGGCAGGACAGGTAGCGAGGGTACGACTGTAACAATAGGGTAGTTTCCAGGGTCAAAATAATTCCATTTATTTAGTCCGTATTTTAGATTATAAAAAAATATTGGACACGTATTTTTTCTTTTTTCGATTAAATAAAAAATAACAAAGATATAGACCATTAAAGTTACGTGTAACGTCATATAGTGCGAAAAAATGCAGCACGGCGTGACGTTATACGTAACTTTAATGAGCTATATCTTGGTCATTTTTGGTTTAATTTACAAATAAAATACGTATCGCTTATTTTTGAATAATCTAAAGGACGGACTTATAATTTTTTTTTGTCAACTAGCCTATTGCCGCGATCAGTTTACGGCCAATTCGAAACATGACCAGTGAAAACTCCAGCGGAATAACTATTGCAGTAGGATGTACCCGATTAGAATTCTTCAATAAATAGTATATTATACCTAGGGCAAGAAATAAAGGTGGGAAAAGGAAACCCAGGTGAACAGGATTGATATACGTATCCATTTGGGTTGGGCTGCTTTCGATAAACTGGCATTTGCTTTTACGAAGCAACAAATAGCAAGAATATTCAACCAGTGCGTCCTGCCAGTGCTCACCTACGGAGCCGAAACTTGGGTTACTACAGCGCTACAGAAACTTGAAGTTATTCAAAGGGCAATGGAGAAAAAACTGGCAGGAGTGACACTCAGGGACAGAAAGACGAATAAATAGCTCCGAAAAGAAAGTCTAGTATCAGATGTTGCCAAAAGAGTAGCGGCCGGACATGTAGCCAGAAATCCCGAAACATGGTGCAAGCAATGCCATGGGATTGTAAACGACTAGCTGGAAGACTGCAAATGAGATGGACAGAAGACATCATAAAGATAGCGGGCAGTAATTGGTTGAAGGCTGCTCAAAACAGAACGGAAAGGAAGTTGTAGGGGTCTACACCAAAATGGTCGGAAAAGTCTTAAGATGGTGATGTTCACGGCGCTGGGGCGCATAAGCGGGGCATTCCGCCAACATTTACAGCGCCGTTTCTTGGACAGGGTTGCGGCTGCTGTCACTATAGTGATATCCAGGCGTTTCCTCCTGGCCTTTTCTCTACAAGAACCGGCCGAAACAACGGAAAGTGAGAACGTCGCGACGCAACATCTCTTCAACCACATGGCGCCATGCCTGTATAAAAGACATCTGTATCTGGCTGGTCATAGACATTCCTACTAAAGGTTTAGACGATATTTTTATATTTGGTAGGAGTATTAAACAAAAGAAAGAAACGAATTAAAAAGTTAATAACAAGTTTGAATAAAATTGTCATTGCAGTCGGAGGACCTCTTAAATTGGTGTTCCACAAAACGGCCCCCGACAGCAATGACAATTTTATTCAAACTTGTTATTAACTTTTTAGTTCGTTTCTTTGCAGGGCAGCCGTGTTTTTTAATTTTTTAATTATAAATTTTTATTTGATACATTTTAGTGGCAACTTGGTCTAAATCCCGACAATACTCCAATTATTAGAATGAATATGAATGAACTAGATGGCGTTGTTTTATAAATTACTTAATGGTGGTGGTACATTTCTTATCAAAATATAATGTTATATTTAATGTAATTATTATTTACGTACTCACTTTCTTATTTTTTATTTATACATTACATAAATAAACATTAATAACAACACTTGTTTGTTTATCACAAATAAATAATAGATGGCGTTATTACATTTGTCCTCGCCGTTGAATGTTAGATGGCACTATGATGTTTCTTATTTGAAAATGGCTTCACACCCCTACCATGTTGACTTTTTCAAAAATATATATCCAGTGTTACTCGGGGTGATGTAAGAATTCTAATGATACTCCATACATCCTAATCTGTCCAGGCATTTAGAAGTTATAGTGGAATAAAGAAACTCACATACATATATGAATCCTGAAAACATTACACTCCTTTTGTTGGGCAGTCGTGTAAAAATGTTTTTTACTTTTTAATGAGTCCACTGCATTTTAAGGCTCACGTATTTCACGTTAGGCTGAAAACTTATAGTTGACCACCTTTACACCTCGTTGATTTATCACTTTTGTCAAAACAAAACTACTCTACGGTACCTTGAGACATACATTCAAAACTAAATATTGTCTCAGAGAATTGAAGTTTGGTGTATTAGTTAAAAATGTTTAAAACAATGTGTTCTATTAACATACCACAATTTTATTGATTGGCCGGCGAAATAAAAATAGCCCAATTTGAGTGATCTCCTTTAGGCGCTGCCATCGGCAAGTAGTAGTGAAAAAAAGTTAAAATTATACATGCATACATACGTACGAAATCATACTCCTACACCCACAACACTTATTTTCTGCCAACCAATAATAAACTCTAGTTTTCGTTATTATTTGTCAGTCAAATTGATATACTTACCTAACGAACATTTCTAAGCTGTGACACCAGTGCATTCCTCGGCGTGATAAATAATTACGATAATATTATTAGGTGTCCATTGTGCCGTGTGGTGACGGATATCCTTGTGGTGACGGATTAAGAATACGGATTGTCACCACCCCATATCATCCCATGGGTGTCGTAAAAGCCGACAGAGGGAGCATATTATGCAGAAAACAGCACTGTAAGAGAAGGAAAACTTGATACAAACCCTATACCAACCCGTTTGGCCAGCGTGGTATAGTAGGCCAATTCCTCCTTTCAAAGGAGAGGCCTAGTCCAGCAGTGGACTGATAAAGGCTGATGATGATGATGATGATTGTTCCGTGTTTGGTAATAGTGTGGAAATCAATGATATTATTGGTGGAACTAGTCAATAGAATTATTGAATATACTTATACGGAAATTCATAAATCAACCTATCTATATCAAAACTTTTTTTGTTTTTGATCGCGCTAGTCTTAGGAACTAGCAGGCCAATTTCTACGATTTTTTTTACCTCTCTAGCCCATTTGTTGAGGAAGGTTTATACCAAATAACATCACGCTACTACCCACGAGGGTGGTGCAGTAACCATAAATACCACTATGCAGGTCACTGCGGATATTTGTATTTATTTAGGTAGGTAGCATACATACATACATAGACTCACACCTGTTTTCCCGAAGGGGTAGGCAGAGGCATATTAAATGCCCACTTTTCGCCAGTGTCTTGATCCCACGTAATAGGTGGCAAGCCTATTGCCGCTTATCGGGATATTTTGTTTGCCAGAGCCTCGTCCGTTGATTGGCAGGTGCACCACTTGCAGGTGAGATTGGCTTGGGACCCTAAGTTCTTGGTGGGAAACCTATGCACCCAATTAGGTAGGTAGGTACCTATAAAATTCGCTTGTATAGCTTTTAGGCACATCTCACATTTTTATTTCCGTAATAGGTACACAGAATAAAAGTGTGTTTTATTATATTAGGTAGTACCTAACACAACAATAATACTGTAAATCATCCAAAATACACAACAAATCAATAATTTTCTAAACTACTGGTACCTATCTATGCTGTTGTTATCAAGTCCGTGATCTTGTCCAATAATCAAAACGATATTTCAAAACTATACTAATTACCTATATACATTCTTATTACTTACTAAAAATTTACAATACCTATTTACAAACTAAACCTAGATATAATATATTTATCAATAAGTGATGATGACATTCGTAACTGACGATAAAATAATTTGTAAACCTGCGGTGCGCTCTGCAAACTAGCGATACGTCCTGTCTCCATTACATCCCGCTTGAGACTGAAGGACGCTGGAGAGAGCGCGTCGGCAGTAGGAAATTACATATTTTCGGTATTCTATTTTTGTATATATTAAATTCATAACATGATCGCCGAGAAACATCCGCTTTTACATGACTTTTCTTTTGGTATACTTTTGAAAATTCTAATCCCAATTCAACTCAAATGAAACGTAAAAAATTGTTTAAACAGACCTATATTCGCGATTATTTTCTATCGTATAAAATGATAGTGATCGTGTTTCGAATGGCCGACAAATATAGATCTAATGCTGTAGAATAACATATTTTTTTTCCGAATTTAAATCTCTGTTATTACCAATAAAACGCGTTTGAACACGCTAGATAACACTGTATTTTGGAAAATCCTCGCCTTAATAAAGTTAATAAATAATTCACATCAATAGGATGTAGCTTAGCTAATCAATAGCTAAATGATATGTCGTTAAGTGAACAAGACCTAGCACGCCAAGCAAAAAATAATAACACGCCCTTGAAATCAATGGCGCTTACATTAACAGATGAGTACAAAGTGTGTGGTATTATTTTGGGTTTGCGATCGCACAATGCACCAGGGTGCTGCTATGAGCAGCATGAAAGCTGTAATGTTTGCTAATGATACCGTTTTACTGTTTAACGAAGGCACGTGGGATGCGTTATTCCACTGACTGTCTTCCAACCGTTACTTTCTGGTTGGAAGACAGTCTTATTTCAATAAATAAGCTTAAAACAAAATACAACTGTTTTAGTAAATCTACCAAAGGTCAAGCACCAGCAACACTTAACTTAAAAACTCATACGCACTCGTGTAATCGTAATATAAATAGCACAGGTTGTACCTGTGCAAGTTTATCGAGAGTGAGTTCTGTAAAGTATCTTGGTGTTGTACTGGATGAACAACTTAGCTGGAAACAACATATAACCGCATTGTCAGCTAGAATTAGGAAGATGATATATTTATTTAAAAATCTACGTAATGTTGGTGACATGCAACTTTTAATTTCGACTTAAAAAGCTCTGTGTGAATGTATAATAAGATACTGTATCTGTGCATGGGGTGGCGCAGGAAAGACCTTTATCCTATCTGCAGAACGGGCCCAGCGCTCGGTGTTAAAAGTTATAATGCGTTTACCCTTCAGACATCCTACTTTAGTTTATCAAATGGCTGGCGTTCTGTCCGTAAGAAAGATGTACATATACGAAACTCTTAGACGGTACCACAAAAACATTGTACCAGCCTTACCGTTAGCATCTAAACGAATTGAGAGATGCCCAGTGCCTAAAGTTAAAACTACCCTTGGTCAGAAGCACTTTAATTTTCTAGCCTATATATATAACAAAATGTGTAATAAACTGAAAGAAATAAAACCCCTTAACAATAATGAATTTAAAAAGTTTGTAATTGAATGGCTAAACAAAATGGACTATGATGCTGTTGAGAATCTACTCACAGTCATATCCTTACACTATATCAAATAGATCTGATTGGTGGACATCTGATTTTCCCACACACACTCACATACACACATTACATCAGCAATCGCTCACATTAAATTTACATTGTACTGAATTGATAAAAACTTTGTAACTTTCTGTTCCTTTTCTTGTTTTTATTGTTATGTTTTTTTTTGTGTTTTTCATTTCTTTTTGAGACATAAATGATCTGTGCCAAGATAAAATTTGGGAAGACACTGTCTCCTGCAACACATTTATTACTAATGCAGGAGTCAGGGAATTCTAAAATACTGTAAAAGTGTAATTTATGTCAATAAAAAAAAAATATATACATATATTACACCCACCCCTCGGCATGAATGTTTAGGTCCCACGTAATAGAGGGCGGGCCTATTGCCGTTAACGGCCCATCGCAAGACTCTGTGCTGCTATTGAGAATTCGGTAAAACCCGGAATCGAACCCAGGACCTCCGATCAGCGGTCGCATACGCTATCCACTGGACCACGGAGACAGTCAGCTTACAGGTATTCTTGTTAAAAACGTGACCTTCAAATTAATCGAAAGTGTCTGTCCTATAAGAGCTCTTGACAGAAGATCGAGACTCTTCAGATGAGTGCAACTTGAGCAAAAATCAAAAGTAAAATAATGAACATTATTACTATACTAATACGTTAAGCTGAAGACTCTCTTTGTTTGATAATGTTTGATGTTGACTTATGAGATCTGTTGTGAACATATTATGTTTGAGTAAGATAACCTAACATGAAAGGACCTACTAATAAGCTGAACAATATTCTATTCTTTATTTAAAAAAAGTAGTATGAGAAAAGAAATGATAATTCTAATTTCATTTAACTAAGTTTGCAAGATTGTTATCGAGAAACTACGCCACAGTATGCGGACTCATTCATACGATTTGAAAATCTCTGAGAATCATACATTTTTGAAATACGGTTTTGACAAATCAACATATTTTCTAATTTATTTCTAAGAGAAGAAGCAATTACTTATCTAAAATGCCTCACAACTTACTATGAAAAACGATACCCTTAGAAGTGGTATCTCCATAACGTCTTCCTTAAGCAGCTTTCAACATGAAAACCGTAATATACGAATATTTATGCCATTACAAATAAGTATATTCTTATTTAATATTATTTTCATTAGGGGAGAATTTTTCGAGTAAGTATCGTTTATTTCATTTAACTGCAAGTAAATATGTTCGAGTTTGTAGCAATTCAAGAAATGATGAATTACTCTAAGCAAAAAAAAGCTGTATTCAAATTAAATAGAAGTTAATTAGTCCTTGTCTAACTAACACAAACTTATTATAATCTTACTGATAAATGCCTCTATATAATCTTATGTTTAATTGTGGCTATAAAACTACCCGTGCCAAACTGCTGCCATTTGGCAACGTGCCCGAAAGGCTGGCAAAGTCTTGACAGATACGAATGCTAATTTTTCTTTAAGCTGCAACACGTTTGATTCAACGTAGACTAAATGCTTGGCAATTATTGTAACTGCAGTAAGAAGACGTGCTTCACATAATATTATTTTGTTCGAAAGAGGGGTTTTTCTCCTGAAAAACATTTTATAACATAATATAAGAACATATAACATAATTTAAGGGTATTTTTAAGTCTGAAAGTATTTGAATTTGAATCTCATGTTTGTATTTTATTTTTATGATGCGTTTGTATACATATTAAATAAGATATGTTTTGACTTTGATTGCAAAAGATCTTAAAATATCTGAAATACAATCTTTTAAAATTGAAATCATCTCAAACATATTATTATTGTTGGCTATTTCATATTAAAAGAGTTTGTTTGAACCTTTATAAAAAATGCATAGAATTGCGCATCAGTTTCCAATCCCCTTTATTCGAATATGCGCAATGGCGTAACTGACTAATGCTGTCATCTGATTCAGAAACAGGTATGAACCGATAATTATCAGTTGAAACACAAATTCAGCAATGTGAGCACGCTGGTGCAACCCGGCCGAAAAGACGGATAGTACAGAACGTATTTTCACCTGATAATGTACATTATTACGTACAGTGCATTTCAGATAGTCGATTCTAATATTATGACATACACCGACACTGTATTTTGATGGAATTGGTATTTTGGTAAACTTAATGTTATTATGTCCAATCTGACACATATATAATAGTTCGCCGTTGACACATAGTTTGACGATTTGTTTAATTTACAATCTTATAATGGTTTCATGCAATTTTCAGTAATTAATGTAGGAGAGATTTATGGCGTAAGTAGTATTAGGCATAAGTAGATTTATGGCATTTATAGTATGACACCGAGGCTAGATCGAAACTGAAATTTTTAACAAGTATAATTACCAGAATTGCTCTTCATCTCTCTTGTTCTTGTTTACCGATCATTGTTACTGTTTAGCGAAAATGTTTTCATAATAAATATATTATGAGAATCTCACAGAAGTTCTATGAATGTGAATTAATTTTGTAAAATCGGAGCAGGGAGCTAAAAAAAATGTTAACTTGGTAAGCCCGGTTTACCTGAATAGCACAAAACGTTGATATTGTGTGAAATGTTTTTAGTTTTCAGTCTGTGGCTAAGAACGGTACGAATGCTTATATACACACCGGCACAATTAGGGGAACACAAAAGAAAGGTCGATTTTTTTCAATTAATATAATTTCTATATTTTTTTGCAATTATAAAATAAATACATAGTCTTAAAATATCTTAAATTAAAGCAAAAGAAGCTACGTATTGGCAAGTTTAAAAAAAAAACACCTGAATTGCGAAAATTAGCAAAATAAAATATTTTACGGTGAGATTTTAAATTTATTTTTTTCTTTTAATTACACAAAATTATTGAAATTAATATCGAGTATTGGCTCCGCGGGCTCTTAGCAGAGCTTGTATACGATTTCCCATGCTCTGAATAAGGCTGTCGATCATTTCTTGGAGTAAATTGTCCCACTCTTCCACCAAAGCCAGTTTCAGCTCTTCAACATTCCTGGGAGCTGGTTTTCACTGTAAAACTCTTCTTCCCAGAATGTCCCAAGCGTGTTCTATTGGGTTCATGTCCGGTGATCGCGCTAGCCAGTCCATTTGATTGATACCAACCTCACGGAGGTAGCTATTCACTATACTCGCAGTGTGAGAGCATGCATTATCATGCATAAAAATGAAATTTTGGCCTATAAATGGGGCAAAAGGCATGACATGTGGTTCTCAGACCTCTGTTACGTATCAAGCGCAGTGAGACATCCATTTTCAATGAGCACTAACTCTGTGCGGGCTCCTAAACATATGCCATCCCATACCATTAGTGACCCTCCACCATATGACACCGTTTCCGTAAAGTTAGTCTGGTTGTATCGTTCACCTTGATACCTCCACATCCTTTCCCTCCCATCCACAAAATTGACACAAAAGCAGCCCTCATCAGTGAATAAAACACGACCCCACTCACTTGTCCAATCTCGGTGCTCACGGGCGAAGGCTAATCTTGCTACACGATGAGCTACCTCGAGTTTCAGTGCTTTCGCTGGAACGTAAGACCTTAATCCAAGTTTGTTAAGACGTCTTCTAACCGTCCGTTCACTAACATTTACTTTACGGTCCTCAGCCAGTTGATTTCGGGTCTAAACAGTGGTTTGTCGACGATTTCTCAAAGTTTCAATGGTGATAAATTGGTCATCAACGGCACTTGTAGCACGATTTCTGCCCTGTCCTCGACTGCGCACGTAAGATCCCGTCTCCCTATAGTGGCAAACAATGCGGTGAATCACTGAAGTCGATACACCTAAGGCTCGGCTTACCGAGCGGTAAGTATGCCATTCTCCGATCATGGTTACAGCCCTAGCCACCGAAGTTGCTGGCAAATCACTCATTTTGTATCAAGTATGTGTACACAGTTCAAAAATAAACACTGGAATGACACACAGTCACTTTACACTGAACCTAAGAAAGATCTTATCAGAAGCTATTCTAACATTAAGTGTCAGCAAATTCTTAAAGTTTCATAAAATCTTTTAACACTCTTTTAAATGACAAATTTGCACTTAAGATAGCTTCCAAAGAAGGAATTAACACATAAATAATAAAAACTTGTCAAAATACCCGAAAGTTTGGAAATAATCGACTTTTCTTTTGTGTTCCCCTAATTGTGCCGGTGTGTGTATTTTCACTTAAAATAGGTGCGTTTTATTGAAAGCCTTTCGTTCGTGATGAATGCAACATATTTTTAGTAGTAGACATATTGAGCTTATTTTGCGTAAATACTAATAATAGTAATTTTTTATTAATAAATTCTACATTCAAGGCAAACACAATTGGTCAAATGACCACGGTTCTTATAAATGAACCGAAACGTCCGATAATAATAAATAGAGCTTCTACATCATTCGGTCTGAATTTTACTATCGTAAAATCTTATAATTGCGATCCAATCAGAACAACAGATTAATTTCAATTCAAAATATTAGTTGTGTCTGTTACAACATTTTCGAGCCTAAGTCGATTCGTAATTGGATTCGTTTAAAGATATCCAAGGCATCTTCAACCCTAAGAAATGAAACGGACTACTTGACAAACTTTAAAATTCAATTCCAAGTCTCAAATAATCTAGTATTCAATTACTTCTTCTTCTATTTACTTATTTTAAATGAATAGTTCTGTAATTTCTTGAATTTGCTGGTCGTATTTATTCCATCACCAAGTTGAATTTATTACTGGTTAATTATTACGTTTTTTTATCTGAATAGACTGTATACTCGTTATTAGAAATTGCATGAAATTTTTTGCCTTATAGAACAGTGCACAACACACGCAACAAGCAATGAGATTTCGATAAGTACTACTTTGAAGTGACGGTGGGATAGCGGCTAACCTAATAAATAGCAGCGGTGGAGCCACGTGATACAAAAGTGTATCTTGTTTGATACCTATTCATAACATATTTATTTTTTATTTATTTCATGTTAGAATTATATTATTAAATAATACCAACATGAAATATTTATTCTGTATCGCGAGGAACGAAAAAGGTTTCTCATATATTTAGAACAAGACAAAACATTAATTTGTGGATCGATGAATGTGGTTTTCTCGTTTAAAAATCGAACGCAGATTATCCGGTACCGTGTGAGTCGGCGAGGTAGTACCGGAATCATAAACTTAATTTTATCCATATTGCTTAAAAGCGATCTTTTATCCCTGATAAGATACACTTACGCACACACTCACAAAAACAAACTTTCAAACTTTCACTCATTCTACTTACCTATATAAAATTATATTAATCTTGTCATGTATGCTTTTCTCATCTGCATATCAACAACGAAATATCCACAAAGTCCCAGCTGAAATCAGTGGTAAAATATTTTTCACTCTATTGGAGTATTTTCTTTCATAGAATAAGTTGAATGAAACTGATTTTGCAATGGAACGGCTTGGTAATCCCTGAGATCCATTTAGACTTAGCTTTGTATTCAAATAATGTATTTTCTCGCCGTTGTTTATTAGGATATTTGGTACATTAATCTATTGATTCACCTGCAAACACGTAATCCTGGTTTTAACACGTTGAATGCGGTACAAGCCAATTTTGATTTGTATCTGGGGGCACAGCAGTGCCCCCACCAAGTCGAGCAAAAGCGGCACGGCCGTACCATCCTTTTCTCGAAGCAATTCAGGCCATTTTCGACCCCCTATAACTTCGTTGTGGATAAAACTAGAAGCCTGTTTTTTAGTAACCATGTAGGCATTGTATAAAAATGGTGTATTTCAAATTTCATTTAATTTGAACCAGTAGTTTAAGAATTATAACCAGTCAAAATGCTTAATTTTGTCACTCACTGACCGATCATCCAAAGTCTAAGCCACTTCTAGCAAACATAGAAGCTTCAAATTTAGAAAACAATTAGTGTTTAGTGTATGAATCAAGGAAAAACTAAAATATATTTCAATTTCGGTCCAGTTTTCGAGATACATCAACTGCATAAATAACTTTGTTATCCCATATGAATATATAGGATTACAAAATTACATTTGCCGTTTATCTACAAAAAGAAATGAGATCCCATAAAAACAATACTTGTCAAAAATACCAAGTCTCGCGACCGTAAAAAGTTGTGAGATCTATGTAATACCAAGTCGGTTAATTAAAAATCTTTAATGTTTTAAATAAATATATTGACTTGCCAATCGCATTAAACAATGTAATTTATATATGTATTACTTATGAGATACCTATATTGTGTTTTCATGCGATGGCCGAGTCAATATATTTATTTAAAACATTAAAGATTTTTAATTAACCGACTTGGTATTAGATGGATCTCACAACTTTTTACGGTCGCGAGACTTGGTATTTTTGACAAGTATTGTTTTTATGGGATTATACTTTCGTTTGGTGCGGCGTTGAAAGTAGGTGTTTTCTGTCAAGTGCGGGAGTGATTTTCTATTGAAATCCTTTAATCCAGAAAGAGACAAGTATACATTTGGGTTTGTTACTTTAAATTGTATCTAATAGATAGGTTTAAAGTATACAAGACAAACTCGACTTGTACCGCACCAGATGATAAAAAATTACAATCGGTGCGGTACCAGCCAAAATTGTCTTGTACGCTACCGACTTGTATCGCACCACAGGAACTAGTCAGTATAGTTTATTATATTTCGTCTATAACATAAGATGCGATAAAATAGTTAACTTGCTGAATTTCACTGAATCTATAATAGAAGCTCTGACCAAAACTAAACTTACTGATAAAATTACTGCCGGAAAAAAGGCAACAATTAAGAAAAACAATGAATAGCAGAGATGCCGACAAGAAAGTAAGAAGAGTTGACGCGTACTGCAAAGAATGCAACAAAAATATGTTTAGAATGCTACAAAAAATCGCATAAGAATATTTAGGTTTTGTGAATTACTTTTTCCTTGAATAACTATAAACATCGATGTCGATATTTTGTTTCACTATATTTCCCTTTCCTATAAAACTATCGACACAACAAACCTTGCCCTACCGCCATGATGCGGTACAAGACGAATCCATATTGTAATATAAATGTCATATAATTACTAAACTAAAGTTTGCATTCTGTGGCGATGACAAAGGTATCTAATTGAATATGTCAACTTACTATTGCAAGCATAAAATTATATATTTTTATAAAAATCAAAGATTTATTAGCCAAAACTTATTCATTTGTTTACAATCCATTATCGTCTTGTATCGCACCAGAATAAAAGACGGTACAAGTCAAAATTGGTATGTATAGCACTGTACGTTATTTGTAGTTTTAAAGTCTCGCATTCAATGTGTTAACCCGCTTGCTAAAAAATATTTTCAATACTCCTAAAGAACCTTAGTATGAGAAAATGTTGGTTCTTCTACCATGTTTCAATTTCTGTTATAATCTGTCTAGCATTGTTTGTTTTGTTTTTGTTTTTCGTGTGAGTGTGTGGCCAACTCTAGTGTCGGAGTTTTTAGACCGCCCGGAGGCCTCCGACGTGGCCTAACGATTCTTATCCTGAGACAAGGACCGGGACCGACAGCTTTACATGCCCACCAAAGCACGGTAGCGATTAGATGTAAAGCAGCGATCAGACGGCCCGATTCATCGTGCCCTAAGTCCCTAAGTCCCAATGGATTGGGTGGTGTGATCGCTGTTAGGCTGTTAGTGTCCCTAAATCGGGCGATCGAGGGTGCCCGACCGCCCTAAGTCCCTAAGTCCCGATGAATCGTGCCGTCTGATCGCGGTTAGGGCCCTCAGTGCCGGTGCGGTGTTCGGCGTGAAAGGACGTGTGGAGTGAAAATGGCTACGGAACGCCAAAGAGAGATAATACTCAACGTACTGGAAGTTTATAAAAAGATGATTAAATTTTCCAGAATTCATTCGGACGTAATTTCTAAAGTCCTCCGGCTCTAACAAACACAAAATGTTCATGTTACACAATTTATTTTTCCAGAGTAAATATTCCTTCACCCAACATCTTCTTTTCTTTTTTTGTTTTACTACACCCGCTGTTACTGCAAGAGCGATTCCAAGTTTCTGATACTTTGCCGCCATCTTCACTGCTCGGCGTTCGGCTGCCAAGTGCGTTATCGTGTAGTGTGATATAAACGCCCAATCTATCGAGCCCTACTCATCGGACCGATGAATCGTGCCGTCTGATCGCTGCTTAAATGCCAAACATGGTCACCCATTCAAGTCGCGACCTGTGCAAGCGTTGCTTTACTTACGATCTGTTACGAACACCAAGCCAAGTCACGCTATGAGCATTATTGAATTTGCAAATTAGCTTTTCCACAGAGAGACTGCCTGTTTGACCTACGCAACCCGAAGGGATAGCGATATTCCATGGCGTAGACTAATGTCAGATAATAAGAGATGCTGACGCGGTATAAAGTCAAAGATCTTCATGACAGCCGAAACCGACGGCTTAACGTGCTCTCCGAGGAACGGGGTAAGCGATAGTTAGCTTTCAATATGCACGTAACACCGAAAAGTCAGTGGTCACCACTTATCGCTCGGCTGGCTTAAGTTGTCCATTTCTGTAATAGGTTTCAAATAGTGATTTTCTAAGAACAAATACAGAAATTTTACTTTTATTGTTACGGACGTGAAAAAGAATTAAGGGGAGCGTAATGTGTATATTTTGCTGTCTAGCACTTATACACATTCAAAGGAAAGCATAAGCGTCAAAAATATTTATTTATTTATTTTATTTATTTATAGACTCACGCCTATATCCCCGAAGGGGTAGGCAGAGGTGTAATATTACACCCACATTTTGCCATGATTTTTTTTTAGGTCCCACGTAACAGGGGGCGAGCCTATTGCCGTATCGGGCACATTAAAAATATTTATGTTTTGTACAAACGTCTGATCTCAGAGAGGAAACAATATACAGGGAATCAGAGTATATTATTAAATTATTTCATTCTGGCTATACTTCGTTATGTTTATGGTGAATCGATAGAGCTTTTAAAAAAGACACAATTAATTGCCTTGAAGACGATTTATTGCCAACTAACTTATTCTAGTACAATATTCTTAAAGCTACGCTTTACGCTACGGTCTTATCGCTGAATTGTTAAATTGTTTATTATTTAACTTATTCTAAGAGCTTCGCCTACATACTTGACTCGATTCCATTAAGAATAGACTGCCTCCGTGGTCCAATGGCTAGCGTATGCTACTGTTGATCAGAGGTCGATTCCCGAGTTGTTTAACTGGGTTTTTCCGATGTTATCAGTAGGAGTACAGAGTCTGGTGATGTGCCAATCGGAGGCGAGCCTGTTGCCGTTACCGGCAATAGGCTCGCCTCCGATTACGTGGGACCTAAAAATTCATGGCGAAATGTGGGCGTAATATTGCACCTGTGCCCACCCCTTCGGGGATACAGGCGTGAGTCTATAAAAACATACTTTATTGGCGTAACTGCCCGGGTTGAAAGTAGTATGACGTTAGGAGGATTATAATAGGTATAAACATTCATAAGTTACGAATAGGGCTCATATAATATGTCAGTCATGTTCTATACCTAATTTTAAGAGCACACGTTTATATATATTAGATCATTCAGTTTGCCATCTGTCATATCTGTAAAATCCTGAAAGGTTTCTCATAGGAAACTTAGTATAGGGAAGCGACTGAGTTGTGACTATATATACATTCGATTCCATTCCACATTGACATCACTTTATTAACACTAAGCAGCACAATATAAAGAGAAATAAAATGTAATAAATGAATGTATCATCTTCCAATTTCAAATTATTGCCTGGCGTTCCAAACGAAAATGTGCTTAGTAATATGCTAGATAACATCTAGATAACTAATGATGCATCCGCATCGCAATAATTATTTGAGCGTATTTTAGAAATACAGTAACATTTGGTAACATTCAATTACTTTTAGAAACAATCTACGGAGATACTTCGACTGCTTTGTTATATAGGTTACTATTGTTGTGCTCTGACATTCGAAATATTGTTCAACGAAAAGTTAATGCGATCTGGATGCACCACTAGGGGTTGGTCTTATAACAGAGCTGATACTAAAATTGGCCAAGTGCGAGTCGGACTCACGCACGAAGGGTTCCGTACCACCATCTATAAAAGAAAATCACTTTTGTTGTATGTATACTTAGATAATTTTCAAGTTACTATCTGTTTATTAAGATCGAGAAAAAAATCTTAAAAATTACGTTTGTTGTATGGGAACACTATAATATTTACTTTATTTTTATTTGATTGTTTATTTTAAAAGATAATATACAACTACATATTCTGTGTCATCTCCCTATTACCGTTAGTAAAATTGAGCAAAAATACGAAAAAAAACACGTTTTTTGTATGGGACCGCCCTTTCTTATATTCATTTTTTTATTTTTAGTATTTGTTGTTATAGCGGCAACGGAAATACATTATTTGTGAAAATTTCAGCTTTCTAGCTATGACGGTTTATGAGATACAGTCTGGTGACAGACAGACAGACAGACAGCGGAGGCTTAGTAATAGGGTCCCGTTTTTTACCTTTTAGGTACGAAAGCCTAAAAAGGTTGTATACTGCTGATTACAGGAAAGTATTGTGCTAGATTATTAGGCACGGAAAATAAATACACGGGATGGAAAAGGTATAACAGTTGCAGCTCCAAACAACATTGAAACTGTTATATTTAAACGAACATTTTGCAATGAATTGAGTAACCGTGACTTTTATTGCCCGTTCTCTTACATAATTCTGTGCCTTTGCTTCATGAACGAGGCACTAAACGTAAATATAATATTTTGAAGACTTGAAGTACCTAAGTTTCTTATTTATTTGACTTTCATAAGCGTCACTTTGTGACCTAAGTGAATAAAGGATTATGATTTTGACTTTGTTCCAGATACTTTAGCCTTGGTTAAGGAATAAATAAACAGAGGGTATATAACTTCTATAAACAACGTATACCATGCGCTTAAACTTTTCAAAAACAATTTATTTCTTTATGACCAACAATCTCCAACTTCTCACTACAACAGCGCAATGGGGGTGAATAAGATTACTTTGCATTATACAACTTTATACACAAAACACATTGAAAACTCGGACACAATGCTTTTGTATCCTTTAGAAGGCTATGCAGCACAAGGATTATACTCACATGCAGATGTTGTAATGAACGTATAATAACTTAAATAGAATTCAAAATATACTTACACAAATTATACGTGTGAAGAGCTTTGCACACTTTAAAGAAAACTAGCTTTTAAAACTTTTGTACGGTAGTAGAACCGTGCTGATTTCAACAAGAACGGGGCGGCTTGACCGGGGAAGTACTACCCTCTCACAGAAAATCGACGTAAAGTAACAGTACCTTTTGCGTTTCGTTCGGTGAGTGAGAGTGCCGGAGGCCCTATCCCCCATTCCTTCTCCCTCATCCCACTCCTCATCCTATCCCCTTTCCCAACTCCAGGGGCGGCAACGCACTTGTGATTCCTGTGGTGTTGCTTGTGTCCATGGGCGGCGGTAATTGCTTACCATCAGGCGATCCGTCTGCTTGTTTGCCGCCTATTACTATAAAAAAAACTAAAAACATCATAAAAGGTAGTATGTATTCGCCGCAGCATGATTCTTTCACAGGTAATATAGCTTATTACTTTGTTGAATAAATGGTCTGTCCAACACAATAATGAAATTCAAATCCAAACTGTAGTTGTAGATCAGTACGTATGCCCTAATAGACTAGAATAGGGGTTGAAAGATTAAGACGGGTGAAGCCGAGGACTGTTAGTATCTTGTAGAGTATAAATTCCAGATAGCCGATAGAACATTAGCCTTGGTCCTTTGTCCTTGGACTCCATCAAGATGAAGGACGATCTCATTTGCCCAAAAGATACCGAAACCAGTTTCCTTTGCATAATATATGTAAAAAAATACCCACAAGACGCGATATGATAAATTTTCAAGTCACTCTTGTCCGCATCTTCAATATTTGCAAGACAACTTAGAGAAATTACTTTCTTATGTAACATTTAGTCAACGACACGCAAATAAGCCACATTGATGAAATGAGCAATCCTTTGTCTTTTTTTGACACTATCTGTTAGAAAGGAATGTAGTTAGTAAAGCAACATCGACGAACATGTTTATCAAGTGAACGCAAGGCTTTATTCTCCCTAGGAATAAATAAAAACGTTTCTGTAACACACTTCAAGGACAGACGGCTTAGCTGATCAATCTTTTGTCAAGGTTCTACCGATTCTGTGTTTCTTTACAAATAACGATAATTCCCTGATAGTGAGTGCGATACTAAGTTTGGTTTTCGGATGGGTTAGATTCGGTTTTCTCTGTTTTATTTAGAAGTGAAACGTGTGAAAGAAATGCTTTGTCGTTATTTTGTATTCTTATTATCATATGTATAAAAGCGAGATCAATTGCTTTGAGATTTCCATAAATTATAAAATAGCACTCAAATTTCCAGGTTGATCTAGTTGATATACAGTAACGCATGTCCAAAAACTAACTGCGTAAAAATTTAAAATATATTATGTAAAATTTTCATGGAGCAATATAAATTTTACGTGCCAGCGATTAATGTACTCTGAAAAAGCTAAGACATCGTAACAAAAAGCGTTTGGATTAAAAGATCTTAGAAAGCCTACTTCACTATAAATGTTTTTATTAAAACCTTTTTAAGATAATTTAAGATGCTTCACACTCACTCAAATAAAATGGTTTCGTTGGTTGCGGGGACTGAATATAGCTGATTGATAATAATTAAAGCTTAATATTTTGCGAAACGATATCTGGGTTAAAAGACTTACCCAACTATTCTTCACGCAATGTTATACTTATAGCCAAATAAATAGGATTCACTTTTTGCATTGCCTTATTACAAGAATTAAAACATCGCCCTTAGATTAGCTAAATTGAACAAATATGACAGTGTGGGCGGAATATGTAACCACGGCAAACCGCTTTTAAATGTGTACGGATGAACATAACAAATCTATTGGTTTCCTTGTAGATTAGTATGGAACCCTAAGAAGAGTTTATGCATTCCACGTTGGTTAAAATGAATACCTTAGCACTACCAAAACGCTTATTCTGACCGATCAACAAAATAGCTAAAATAGTTGTCCCAAATACCATGGCAACGGAAATAAACGAACCAATTTTATCGCATCCAGTTTTGCTGCAAAGTGAAATAGTATCCATGATTGTTTTACATATATCACTAAAACTGCACTTCAAAATGTTTTAGTGAGCTACAACGAAACGATGAATAATCACTCATTGTTTTACCGAAATTTGTATCAATACAAATATTTTTGTATGTACATGTCTGTACTGTACAATTATGCAGTATCATCGTATAGCCTTGCGCAAAAACCTCTTCTAGTTTGCGTGACAATAGAATTGTAAGTCAATAAGAGAATATGGCCTTCTATGCGATGCTGGCCAGATGTGTTAGAAGATATTATTTGCTTAGTGTATTTTTAGTCACCCCTTTCGAATCCGAGTAGTGAAACTTCGTATTACTATTCCAGAAAGAACAAATGTTAATAACACGTTAGAATATTCTTTCATTTATAAATATATCTGAGCAACAGTAGATACAAAACCTTTAAAAATTAATATTATCCTGTCATCCAGCCATTCTACAATAAAGATTGGCCCTTGACATCCAAAGCAATGGAGTACTAATCTTTAAGTGACTTTGTTTCTGCTTACGTTTTTGTTTTAAGCAATACTCGTAACAATTTATTTGATATAAACAGGTTGGCATTTTAGTTGCTTGCTTAATAGGACCTAAAAGCTGAAGACGAGTTAAGAAATTTGTACAAAATTAACAGTCAACTAGCAATTAACATTGATGAGAAGACTTGGCTATAAGAAATAAATAAAGTTTTTAAGAAGTACTTCTTAGAATATATTTTTGGAAGCCGTTTATAGACAATCTTGTTTTGAGATCAATTAGATGAATTCGGTGATGAAAGTCAAATAAAGATGAATGATCAGATTAATTGGAAAAACATAATGTTATTTTATAAAAAAAAAAACAATTTGACCACCATCTGACCTCCACAACTCAAAGGGCTAGCCATATTTCATTGCTTATACTAGTGCTAGTGTGTCTAAGAGTACTGAACTGAACTAACAGAAAAATTAATGACCTCTGTAGCGATAGTTTAGCGTGCTTTTCCCCATAACTTCATTCAGTTATTGGAGAGTACCATTGTTTTGATCCCAAAATAGGATGAGTGGCAGTGTATGTCGCTGCTGTTCTCGAATATCAACGCATTTTTCAATTTAAGAGCTGATCTCCTCGTTGCATCCTCTTCCATGTAGTCCATATTTAGCCAGTGCTTTGACCATGTGATACGACGTTATATGACACATACGTTATTCAAGATTTTTTTTTACATCTGTTAAAAATTAATAGATATTAGTATCATGGTGACCCTAACTAGGAGAAGTTTTTACGGCGCCACCAGTTGTCTTGCGGCTAATATGTTTTATATCTCGCAACGAACCCGGGTGATAAAATCTTGGTTACTTTAGAAATTTTCGGATTTTTGTAAGAAATCTTGCGGGAATGAAGGAAGTTTTGTTTAGCCTTTAATCTAATCTTTAATCTAATACAAAATATTGTGTAAATGTGACTATAAAAGAGCGCCTCTTGGAGTTTTAATAAACTGACTGTGATTATATGCAGGAAATTGACCACATGACTTCTCAGTATACTGATTGTGTACTGAGAAGCGTCCTCAGACTGAATGTGCCTGAGTTCTGACCTTCAGCAAATTACTGTGTTTGCAGCATTAAAATATTTTTCTGTACGTATCGTACTAACACTGTGGCTTGATTGAATCCAAAAGTAACTTTACTGATACACTCCTTCAAACAGCAATATTTTCTATACAGAATAATTACTATTTAAGTTGATAAGATTACTAAGTTGAATGTCAATTCAGAATGGACCAATATATTATTATTTTCCACCGATATCAAATATAATATCGACTAAATAAAAACTCTTCGTCTATACCCGTATATAAAAATAATAAAAATATGCGACAGCCACGCTAAGTCGTTAAACTTCTTACAGCAATGACTTCGGCGAATCTCAGAAATGAGATATTAATAGCGTATGAACGAAATAATCTTCTTAATATATAAAATCCTTGCGTTACTTACTGACTGACAGACACGCTACAGCCTCTTTGGCGAATGAAGCTTAAATTTGGCATGTATGTTCCTTGGAGACCGTAGGGATGCACTAAGAAGGGATTGCCCGAAATTCCCACGGGATCGGCCAAAACGGGTAAATTAAGAAAAATTGCAGGCTTAGCTGCTGGCATCCTTTCTATTGTGTTTGGACTAGACAACGAGGTTGTTATATTTGTGTTAAAAGTAGGCTTATGGAGTAAAGAGTTTTGGTTTTATAACTAATTACAATAGGTTATGAAGGCCGCAGACACAGGAGTGTCTGCGGCGTCACGCGAGCAGAGTTCTATAGATAACAATTATTGTTCTGTAAATTACATGATGTTCAGCTGAACAGTTCAGGAGTGAAAGTGTTACATACAAAGTCGACTGCATGGTTGGTGTAGTGGTTTAAGTGGCCGCCTCGCCACTTGATACTGCGCCGAGTGTTGTGACTTCGAGTTTCACACGAGACAACACTTTGTGTGATTCATTAATTGTTGTTTCGAGTCTAGGTGTTCATTGTATCCGTTAGTTGTATGCTCCCGCAACACCGAATTCAGTACTAATGGGATAGTTGTCTCTAAAAGAAATTCAACTTATTTTCGCCATCATACTACTTAACGTAGAGTCAATAGCACTTGACATGCTGTAGAAAAAGTGTTTAATGTAGTAGCTGCCTCCTTTTGTGTGGGCAGTAAATAAGGCTTGCAGGCTGCCTAAGAGTTCTATCTATAATCGTTCTCCGTAATGCTCTTAGCTCAAAATCTATTATTACCAAATAATTATTGCTAAAATAAATAATAAATCAGGAGTAAATGTTAGAAGATACTATTATAGTATTATAAGTTTTGGTATGATTTACCATATTTTTTAATAGAAATAGCTAGAGCATAGAACTGATGTCAACACGACTAGGAATTATATTAAAGTCCATTGAAAATGTCTACATGCCGAAGTTTACTGCGAGGCTGTATGGAAGATATACATAAAGAACATACAAGTCGCTTCATTTATAGGAAAAATAAATATGATATCTAAACAGTGTACAAAGTGTACAACGTATCAACCCGACAATTTATAGCTTTTATAACAATGTATAACGATGGTAAAACAAAAATATCAGCTGGTTTTCAATATTTTTAGAAAAAATTTTCAATACGCCGCACCATCAAAAAAACATAGAAGATTTATTAAATTGAATCACTAAACAGCGATATGGTTTCCGTGGTACGTCATTAAGAAACCAGACCCTGAATGAAACGCATATCGTGCCCCACATATCGTTGAAATAAGACAACATTACAGCTTTCAAAACAGAAAGGGAACGGATTAAAAGTTATATAATCTTACCAAGGGCAAACGGTTCAGCAAAATGTTACCTGCAAATGAAATGAAAATTTCGACTTGGGAGTAATTTTTAAGAGGTGCTCGATAACTTACTTATGTTGTTTTTAGTGTAAGGAATATTATTTGGCCATCGGATATCAGCCAGTATGAAGGGATTAATTTGATTATTAAAACATAGCGACACCATTAGCAGGGGTTCTAGGAGATGAGAGCTTTGGACTCAAGTTTAGAGTTAGTCATTATTAAGTCTGCGTTCAAGTTTTGTGAATGAACCGCGGTTCTTCTGTTTTATCATTAGGCTTATAATGTGACAGCTAGGCAAACATTTCTGAAATCGTGTTTTTAGTTAAGAGAGGACTGGTGATTGTAGATCCAGTTCAATTATTTTCTGAGAAAATTTCATAAGGGATGTATTGACTCTGGAATATTTTATTCACAATCGCCCATTATGTTTGCGACGTATTTTCGTCAACGTTTTAAAAATTGTTAAAAATTGGCTTATTTTGTTTAGCGTGTCCGTGATATCAAAATCTGGGGATCAAATAACTGCCTATTATGATATCGCCTACACAAAAACTTTTGAAGCCGTATGCTGCCTAATAAAAGGTTTTCTTCTGAAGGTCTCTTTTTTCGATACGAACTTTCAAAACTATAATTTAATATATTTTCTACTTTTTTGTTGATTATTTTTGTAAGACATGATTCTGTGGTGAATTTTTCGAATTAATATGAGTAGCAATTCAATATAAGGTCACTGAAATTAATAAAATTATTTTTTAGTCCCACTACCATCTAGCACCACCCAGATTCAAAATGGAGTCTATACCCTGAAGCATTTAGGAACCTACACTGTGAAGCAATAACGTAACATCTTGCCGACTAAACGCGTGATCGTGGCTATCCCGACTCTTTAAAATATTACACCACACACCACTTTTCGGCATAAGTGACTTGGGTTATCGATGGTAATCGATGTATAGTTCCTTCCCACATATACTTCTACTGCGTCACGATTAATGCCAATGCACACTTTTCAGTAGCTCTGAGTAGCTCAGACTCATAACCTCGAGATTGACCATCGGTCTAAGGGAAGTTATGTAACTTATAGCTAACGTCAGATCTTGAAACAAAAATAAAAAATACAAAGACGATTGCTATTTCACAAATTCTAGGTAATGTTCCAATAAGACTATCACACCGACTGGTCAAAGATCTTCTATGTTATGAATACATATATGTACATACATACACAAAGATATTTACTCACAAAGAGACGCAACTTTGCATTAATTACTCTTTTCATACATGCTCGCCGGTTCTGGGTGATTCGGACCTTTCCGTTTTTCAAAACGTTACCAATTTGGTTGACAAATGTCTTACGAGGTCGTCCGCGACCGATTTGTCCACACACATTTGCCTCATAAATTTGCGTCATTCTTTCTTCACTTATTTGCTCCACGTGCCCAAACCATTTCAGCATTCCTTTCTCAATTTCTCGTCACAACACCTTCTTTCAGGCCAAATCGCTGTGGTATTACTGCATTCGGAATTCTATCAATCAGTACATAATAACACATAATAATGTGTGCGGGAACCACACATTATTATGATGCCCTACCCTCCGACACACGGGTACATGTGAGGAGAATGTCGAGGTGGTTTTTAGTGGAAACACCACATACTCCGGCTCTTATTTCCCCCAAGAGTCGGAGATCTGGAGGGATTTTCCACCTCGTAAAACAAAAAAAAAAATATACTGCTTTCACGCTTTTTCTGCCATACCTAACACTCATCCAGGGTTTCCAGTAGTCCGAAACGGTTTTGAAGTTCCAGTTGAAACTTTTCGGATCCTAATGCTAGCTGAGGTGCAGTAGGTCTAAGAGTGTACTTTATCATGCAAAACCTCTCAGCTCTGAAGTCTATATTTAGAGTGCCTCAGACACGTCGGTGATCGCTACCGGTATGAAACCTGTTGATCACTGAGACGTCTCTAAATATATACCGCCGATCAGACATCAAGTTTTCCTTCTCTTACAGTGTTGTTCTCTGCATAATATGCTCCCTCTGTCGGCTCTTACGACACCCATGGGATGATATGGGGTGGTGACATTCCGTATTCTTAATCCGTCACCACACGGACAACCCGTTTGGCCAGCGTGGTATAGTAGGCCAATTCCTCCTTTCAAAGGAGAGGCCTAGTCCAGCAGTGGACTTTTAAAGGCTGATGATGATGATCAGACATGATCAAGTCTATCTCGTTCCTTGTCACAGTATCGGGGCTTCATCATGTCCACTTTCTATGAGGCTTCTTCTTGAAGAAGGAGTCCATTAAGGAGAGCCTCTGTGACTCCAGAAAGTTGACCAGCATTTGCCCCCTGTGATTTCGGCGCCCCACGCCATAGGATCCGATTTTCGTTTTGCCGCGTTCTTGTACTCCCACTTTGGCATTAAAATCTCTCATAACAACGCTGTAGTGTGTCTTGGTGGTATGATGTAGAGCCTTAGTAATATCCTCATACATGGCTTCGACTAGGTCATCGCAGTATGTCGAGGTCGGCGCATATAAGTATATGCGCCGACCTCGACATACTGCGATGACAGGTGGTATAGGTGTACCACCTTCAGGGAGTACCTGTCGGTGATCCTTAATATGAGGTACGCTACCCTTTTCGACACACTGCTGATTTCTACAACGTTGTTAGTGAGAGATTTGTTAACGAGGAAGCCGACACCGCCCTGAGAGGCCCACCGCCTTCTCGAAAGTAGAACAGGTTGCCTGACTCAAGGGTTATCGGGTCCGCCCCCTGTCTATGGACTTCAGACAAACCCAATACATGCCAGTTTATACGACCTAGTTCTACTTTGAGTTCGGCGATGAGTTGGTCCAGCCGTAGAGAGCGTCCATTGTACGTAGACTGGGTCAGTTTCTTGTGGTAGCCGTTTGCCGTAGCCCGGAGATTCTTAGCACCCCCTGCCCCGCTGTTACCGCGACCGCTACCGTAGTTGCTGACAGCGGGACTACTGGGAACTGGGGGCCTTTTGTTCGTTAGTGCGCTCATTGGGTGGAATTTGGCCTACTATACCGCGCTGGCCAGACAAGTTGGTATAAGGTTTGATTTCAAGATTTCCGTCTCTTCGCAAAGATATTATTCGCTTTTTGCAATTTCCTTTGTCGCCTTTTACGACACCCATGGAATGAAATGGGGTTGTGACACTTGTAGAATACACAAGTGTCACCATGTTTACTATGTAAGATTATGCATTATTTTTTTACCAAAGGGTAAAAATTTTAAACGAATGTTCAATTTGACGTGTAAATAGTAAACAAAAATTCTATCTGGTCTACTATTAATTAGATTTTTTACCGTTCAAAAAAGGAAATAAGGCAATGACAACGTGAGTCAAAGTATATAATAAATTATTGCCTCCAAAGAAAACACTTACAGGAGACAATGTATTTTGTTTGTTTCAAAGTCTTGTGTATGTCCTCGTTATTTTGTATAAGCAATACTAAGACATCATAGCTGGAGCGTGCTTCAAAAATATAAAAGTTAGAACAGAAGAAAGGTTCTTCTAATAAGAAGCGTGTCAGTTTCAAACTGTTCCATCCATATCAAAATAACAAGGATCTACTAAACATAACCCCTTCAAAATTATAAGCCACATAAACTACATTTTTGTGTACTTATATAATTTATAGTCGAGTCATTTAGATATTACCTATGGCAAATTGTTTATTTAAAGTCACATAATATTGTCAATAATTCGGGTGCCATGTGTAGTGATCGTTGTTAAGCGTTAGAACATAGTTTCTTTATACAAGCGACACGTGTTTTGGAAGTTTATGTCTGACGTGTAAAGCGTAATACATAATTCTTTGTGTTTCTACATATCTGTCTATGTGTCATGTGGTTTTAGTTCAAAGTTTCTTTCATCATCAGCCTTTAACAGTCCACTGCTGGACTAGGCCTCTCCTTTGAAAGGAGGAATTGGCCTACTATACCACGCTGGCCAAACGGGTTGATATAGGGTTTGTATCAAGTTTCCTTCTCTTACAGTGTTGTTCTCTGCATAATATGCTCCCTCTGTCGGCTCTTACGACACCCATGGGATGATATGGGGTGGTGACATTTCGTATTCTTAATCCGTCACCACACAGACCCAAAGTTTCTTTGAACACAAATATTCGGAGACTGAACCTGTCTCTACATTTCTGAAGCCAGTTTATGTTAAAAAGTTTTAGGATGTCTTACGGTCACAATAAATTTAGTTGTAGGTAACTATAAATGTCACGATCTTATGAAGAATATCTTAAATTCTAAACGATAATATGACAGCACATTATATTCAAAATTAAGTTTGCCTTGTGTCCGATCGATGAAAACTCGATTCTCTCGACTCGATTATTTTAAGTGTCTTCATTATACCTCACTATGCTTTCACTCAATTTAGTTATCCATGGAAGAATATGGAAATTATTTTAAACCCCATATTCTTCCATGATAAACACGACCCACGCGATGAGGAATAAAAACAATAGCATAATTATAAAATCCATGGAAATTTATTTATTTCTTTTTCAACCCACAATACTAGTAATCTACTCCAATTTAAAACAGAATACACCCACACATCTATACTAACTAAGCAGCCACTGCATTTGTCAGTGAATCATACAAGATATAAGCGGCTTATTCTCGACAGTTCGACTGATTGAGAGCAAATTCAAGACTTAAGTAGAGCTTTAACATCTCTTGGTACGCGTGGCCTACTTCCTGTTTAGCTCAATGGCTGTACAAGATTTGTTGACGAATGAATTTTCGATAGCTTGGGACTGGATAAGACGGATACAAAATAAACAAGAGTTTTTATTGAAAATTTAACAAGTACGGCTGTAAATAAATATATTTACTTCCATGAATATTATTGCTTTTCATGAAGTATGTTCATTTAAGAAGGTATTTCACAAAGGAAATTCTCGCAACTTCAAATGAAGCAATTGTCACTGTCATGGCATGGCATTACGTTCGTGGCTGGTGGTTAAAGAGAAATAAAAAAAATTACTACGAAGATAAATAGTAGTCATACGTTAACATTGAATAGTATTTTACTAGTCGTCACGCCATATAACCAGGACGAGCCTCAGTGCTAAATACAGGTCTCACCGCACTTCGGTATTCCTAACACGATTGCGTAATAGGATCATCGTTATGTACTCGAGGTATTTTGAGTGGAGTTTGGGTAAGCGTGCAAATATAGTGCCCGGCGTCAAGCTAGTTTCATGAATGAAAAGGTGGTTTTGTAGAACAATTACTGTATACTGAGAGATCACAAAATACTTCCATGCCCCCTGCATGGAAGTATTTTGTGGCATACCACTAATTTTTAGAAGTAATGTGCGTATTAAATAGCTTATTATCACTTCCATATTATACACATTTGCACATGCTGGATAGCGCTAGGACGATGATGAAAATAATGAATTCCCTTGCAAGCTTCTTTCTTTATACGATTTTTGTATTGCAACGGTGAGGAAGTAGGAAATAGCCTTTGTGATGGTAGGCATTGTATTGATACTTGTTGCAAACATAACATAACTTAACTTCACGCCTTTTATCCCCGAAGGGGTAGGTAGAGGTGTTCTATTACACACCCACTTTTCGCCAGTTATGTTTCGGTCCCAATGTAATAGGGAGCGAGCCTATTGCTATCTACCAGGCACATTATTGTTGCAAACTATAAAATAATACAAATGTCTTAGGAAACGTAGGAAGTAAAATGAGCTGCGTGCCCCAAAAATGATGCAGCTAAATATACTGTACAATTTTCCTGTCAAACCTAATTGTACGACAAGATGATAGTGATGTTACTATTTTGAACAGTGAGTTCTCAAAGAGATTAAAGTGTACCATTTGAAATAATTTCTGATTCAGTTTTATGCTATCTTGATTTTGAAGCGCAGAGTCGTGTTACTGAAGTGATCTGTCAATCCTGCAATCTATTCATGTATTGCATCGATACTTCTTGTGATAATTTTCTATCCAGACATAGTATATAATATTTTTGTGAACTATCTTAACTAATATTTTAAATTCGAATGTGACTTTGTTATAACGCTTTCACACTTTAAGCAAATTATCACGAAACGTTGCAAAGTGTATTTTATTTCATTTTTACTTAAATGATAGATACATTTAATTCAGTAGCTTTGCGAGCTAGTTATATCATATATGGATATTTCTGTGTTCCCGCCCTGTCCTTAGATATTTTATCTTCCTGCTAATAAGATAACATGTTATTATATAATCCGAGTAATCTTTTCTATGAAAGTTACATCGTTATATTGTGATCTATCGATAACATGCACGAACCGAGTTTATATCGAGTATTGTTATAGAATGTAACTGATAGAGCTTTTGTTTACTCTTTTTTTTACTCTTTTTTTTTAGACAACTCCCGCACTAGGAATAAATCCTGTGTCGCGGGGGACTTTAAAAACATACAACCAACGGACACAATGAACACCCAGACTCGAAACAACAATTTATGGATCACACAAAGTGTTGTTTCGTGTGGGAATCGTACCCTCAACACACGGCGCAGTACCAAGCGGTGAGGCGGCCGCTTAAACCACTACGCCAACCGTGCAGTCTTTTGTGAAAATATTTAATAACAAGAGCTCTTAAATATCAAATATTATTCTTACCAAAGTAAAGTATTCTTAACAAAACCTTTATAAATAAAGGCTAAGGTAAGATAAAATATTATAAAAAAATTAGAACTGTGATTATAAAGGAACGAAATCTCATACAGACAAGGTAAACAAAAAAGTAGTACATAACAAACGACGTACACAAAGACAGACAACTCAATTCAACATGCGACGGAGACGGTGGTGTTTCATCAAAAATTTGTATTCCATGACCCTGAGCAAATTTGCCAAATTATATGCAAACGTACATGAAAAATATTTGCAAACAAAATTTATGGCACCACCCCACACACATAGATGTATGAATTTCCTCAATCGACCTAATTCAACCTTCTGTGTCAGCGTTTCTCAAACTTGGGGGTCACAACGCACATTCTCCTGTCATTGGTAATATACAATTGGTGCGACCAAGTGACAGTTTAGCATCAGTCTAGCATAATAATGTGTTCAAAGGCCCTAAGCAAAACCACTTTATGATAAAACTTAAGATTATTCTGACAGGATGGATATGCTAAGTAGGTGTTAATTGACTACAAATCATTTTATTGATCCATTAATGCAACTGACTGCAACTCAAAGTCCTTTGCAGGACAATTGTTCTTTAGTTTAGTTTTCGATATGTTTGTAATCAACCTAGGTGCTAAGTGACAAAGAAAATTAAATTGTTTTGATCAACCACTTTTCTGAAATATTATTTCCTTGAAAATAGGGTCGAAAATTAAGTAAAGATTGAGAAACATCTTTGTACGGTATACTTTGTATACTGCGAACCTCATCAGACATTTAGCTTGAAAATAAAAAGCTGGAATATACGTCTTTAGAGATTTCCTTCTGCTAGGTTTTAAGATGGCGGCTTGTGACACCGTAGCGTACCATATACAGTAAATGGTAATAAAAATTTAAATTTAAAATATTATTATCGATACAAATGAAATAAAATGGTCTCCGGAAATGTTAAAGTAATACATGTTTATGGCGTATTAAAAATAATTTGTAAATAGGATTAGTAACGCAAGGATTTTATATAGTAAGATATTGTTAAGTTACGGTGTGATAAGCACTCTCTGTTATTCGCATGTAAATAGAGGAGTCATATTGAAATTGTAAGGATTCCAGGGATGGAGGTAGTCGCTTTTTGTACGCCTCTGCGGCCTCACATGATCAAGACTCAGTCGGTGGATCTACTGATTTAAAAATCAGAGATCTGTATGTTTGTGGATGATACTGAAAGCTCTTGGTGTATTTTTTTAGGAGTTAACATCCAATTTAGTAACATAATTTATTTTCCAAACAAAGTCAACCATTACATAAATATGTAATGGTTGATGTATGTTTACCTTCTTATTTAAGTAATATATTATTATACATTTGGCGGTGTCACACCCCCATGCCTCGGAAAGCACGTTAAGCCGTTGGTCCTGCGCCCAATCTCTCTCCGGTCGTGTCGCATGTGGCGTCCCATCGGACTATGAGAGTGAGGGAATAGAGAGTGCACTTGTGTTTGCGCACACACTTGTGCACTATAATATGTCCCGCGCAGTTGGCAAGTCTCTATATCTAGCCAAGCCGCCGTGGCCGAAATCGGTCAGGAGGACATTATATTATTATGTATCATTTTGTCTATTATTTGTAATATTATAATTACAGTAAGTAATTAATACACCTACTACGTTTCTCAGTACCGCTCAAAGGTATACTGGCAGATAATGCCCAAGCCATTAAGTCAACCTGTACACAATTAAGTGTATTAAACAATAAATAAAGAAATAAATAAATATTAAAAGCAACTTAAGTATGTCTTAAAATTAAAATAAGCATAACAATAAAAACAAAAATTTAAAAAATATATCAAAATTAAATTTAGAAGGCGTCATGAAAGTCATCCGCATCGCAGTCAATTGGAAATCACTTTAACTGAAAAGACTAAGGCAAACTCGAACCGCTAAACAAGGCATCATGCAAGTAATCCGTATCGTAGTCAATCAAAACTCAAACCTCTAAATACAATATCCGATCTATCCCTGGATTTGGAGATATGAGATACATGTTTATCATATTGTGTATCGAGCTTTGTCAAATATGCTGAAAACCATAGATAGATCGAATATTGAAACCAGCCGTAAGTCATTTCTGGGTAAATTCAGGTAGATTGTTATTTTTCATGACCATTTTATTAAATTGTCATTACAAAATTAGGGATAAGATCCAAAAGTTAAAATTTAATCAAAAAAATATTTATACGTGAATACTTTGAAATAAAAGAAGAATGGCAAAATCAGTGTCGCTTATTTATGAACGCGAGCATGAATGAATGTATATACATTTTATAGAATGATAGCTGTAGTTTATTTTATTAGTTATTATTCTTTTTTATTCAATGGGATAAAACAAATATCTAATAAAGAAATATTTTGTTACATCTGAAATGCACATAGCAATAACTAAACGTCAAAAGCGAGATTTTAAAAGAATAATTAAATCCTCTATTATGAAATCGTTAGAAACCTTAAAAAAAAAACGACGAATCGCGTGAATTTCTTGTCATCTGTCATTGATACAGTTGTCACAGATATTATGAATGAATGTCTGTATTATATTTATTTTACGCATTTTCGCATTGTTTTGTTAACTTTTCTTAGCTTAGCTTTCGTTTCGGCATTCAGTTAAGCTTTTGCATCCTGAGTGTTGAATACCTACTTATGGTGTTACACAATTATGTTGTTGTGATTCTGGACATACCTTTGAGACAAAAATCTAATACGTATTGTTATTTTGAACAGATTTTTTATTTGTGTAGAATGGGATTTGATGTTTGTACATTATGTGCATTGTATGATATCTGGGATATATTTGTCGTCAAGCTATTATTCTGTCACCAGTTCAGTTTTTCGAAGAAGTCGGAGGCATAATAAAATGGTTCAAATGTAAATAAATGCTTTGTTACCAAACATATTTTATTTTCACTTAATTACTATTTTATGATACAAAAATAGGGCTGATGAAACGCCAAATCAGTAAAGTACCCCTAAATGCTAAATAGCGCGACAGTTTGCAAAGTATAATAATTAGTGTAAGTTTGCTGGATAGAATATAGAGCAACATAATTACAGCGAAGTGTGATGTACCTATATAATTGTAAAGAAAAACTTAGAAGTAAGTGTTGGTAAAGGTACTCTCAGATGATTTAACATTCCAATCAAAGTTCTGTTATGCTCATGATACCTACGTATTAGGAAAGAGCTCAAATATTTACATAGGTAGCTCCTTGAAACGTCACCTCATCGTCACCTGACGTTAGTCATTAGCGTTCTGCGCAATGTACGTTTATTAACTGTACTGCACATACGTGAACTTATCACTGTGACAACTGTGACATTAGTGACCACAGATGATATACTATAACCATATTAGTGACTAACTTCAGACCTGCCCACACTAAATGCGCGAGGTGTAACTTACAACTCTTTGACTTCATTTTCTATTAAAATCCCACAACATAAAAATATTCTGTAATTACATTTAGGCCTTAGATCTATCGTTTTAAAGTATTTGTACTAATGCTCGCGAAGTCTTAATGCGACACTGATAATGTACGGTGGTTTGCCATTGTTCTTTGCTTAAGAATATAAGTATATATACACGGGAATTAACGCGAATATGCATTAGGTATTTACATACCTTATATTGCTTGACGTTTCGACGGTTGTACGTCCCGTGGTCGCAAGCTGACTGGTGTAGCGATATCACGTCTCCGAGTGCGAGGTAGATTCTATTTCTACCCCCGGGTCGTTGATTTTCGAAGTACCAGTGCAAAACACACTAATCGTATCTGTATATTGAACATTCGCCGATTGCGCATTAAAGCGCGGTTTTGTTAGCCGAATGACTGAATTCCAAGCCGATGACAAATTGAAGCCCTCTTCCCGATTGAAATTTTTATGTTTTCTGATTTCGATTGCTTCACGCACAACTCTTGGGTAAAAGTGGCGTACCGTGGAGAGGACTTGGAGAAGATGAAATTCAATCCAGTGACTGGTGCCCGATTGAAGTGAATGTTCCGCAATAGCCGATTTGTTCGTTTGACGGTTCTTTACAGCTGCGATGTGCTCCTTTATACGTTCAGCGATAGTCCGCTTCGTTTGCCCTATGTAAAAGCTTCCGCAGCTGCAGTTGATTTTATAGACACCCGGGTTTTGTAGCGGTAGTACATCCTTTGGTGTGCCCACCATGTTGTATACTTTGGCCCCTGGTGTAAATACTTGTAATAATGACTTTTTACTGTTCCTACGGAATATATACCACGTACCTTTGTTTTGAGTAACCGATATTTCGGCACTGTGCATCCGTGAACATGGCGCTTGCAACAGTGCCGAAATATCGGTTACTCAAAACAAAGGTACGTGGTAGGATAAGATCCAATAGGAACAGTAAAAAATAATTGTAGTGACCACGAAAGTTTGGATTCCTATACTTGTAAAAATGTGTATTTTTTTTCAATGTTATTCAAATATTACACATATTAAGAGCTTTCAGTATTCGGAATGGATTGTAACGTAAATGCAGATTGTGACAATTATTCGCGTAGCAAAACACGGTCACATTATCGCTACTACCACGTGTCTCTGGTGCGGTCACGGGATAATGTTCGGTAATATAACACAAATTATTATTTTTAGAGTACTTACACCAAAGTACTATAAACATTCTTAATATTTAATACTTCAAGATACATTTTACAAACAAACTGCTTTAAAAGAAAAATAACATGAAAAATTCATGTGTCTAGGGACAGGAACGAAAATATTCCTTTCTAGTATACGATGCCAACTTTAAAATAAGAATCATTATTCATCCTTTAGCTGAACGTAGATATTACAATGGTTATTTGTCAGCGGTACAAAATTGTTTTAGAAGAATTTAGTTTGCATAAACAGATTAAAGTTTTCCAGTGTTCGAGACCTATTGTTATTCTCAACATCGTACGATCGATGTTGTTTTAATGTTACGGCTTAAAAATGAATTCTGAATATTGATAAAAAGGTTTAGGCCATAATATAATACACGACTGCCGCAAGAAGCGACAAAGACTTGAAATGTAGAGAACAAAGTCAGTTACTCACTAGACGGGCATTGGTAATTGCTGCTCGTGGAACTTGCTTATACCAAGGGTAAGTATATACTGCCAAGACCATGCTCTTCGTGCAAAATCACTTTCGAAGGAAATCATTTCGCTCAATCAAACCGGTGACGTTAAATCCATAAATAATATTATATTATGTATATAGAGCTTACACGAACTCAAATGCAAGAAATACGGAGAATGACAGAAATAAGGACTGAAAGTTTAGACCCGGCCATTAGGGTCTCATTCCGTCACGTCCCTAGTCGAAATACAACCTCAGTGAAAAAAATTGCTATGCCGTTACGCCCCGGTCCATTTTAAAATGGCTAGGTGTGCATAGGTAGATTTTCTAGATTCTGTAGAAGGAAAGGAAACCTTCATCTCTTAAAGTTAAGACATACATATACTCGCCTTTTTCCTGTCGGGGTAGGCAGAGACAACGGAACGCCACTTGCTTCTATCCTAACAGACCTCACGCGCTTCCTATACACTCATTACTCTTTTCATATAATTGCTCACCGGTTTCGGGCACTTCAGACCTTGCCGTTTTTTAGAGTTATGGAATGTTTTTAAGTAGTATTTAACTCACCTTTTGGTCTAGTCATCTAGTGGTTAACGGCCCTTTCTACTGATTTTGGGGTCGTGGGTTCGAATTGCACTCAGGACTAAAATCTGTGTACCAAGATTACTAGTTTGAAGCCAAGGTGTAATTAACTGCAATAAGTATGTTTTGAAGAAAGTATAATTAGCTCATAGTCCAGGCTTAGATAAAATAACTTACTATAGGATGCCCGCAGCTTTTGTAATTAATACACATTTTTTGTTTTTAATCCGTTCCTTTCCAATCCCAGGGTTAACCGATGTTATCCGTGCTTATTGCAAGAGCTTGTTAGATACTTAGAATTCTGGATAAAAATTACAGCCGTAAAGGGTTTTTTTTTTAAGACATCTCCCGCATTAGGACTAAATCCTGTGTCATGGGGAACTTTACAGACATACAACTAACGGACACAATGACCACCCAGACTCGAAACAACAATTTATGAATCACACAAAGTGTTGTCTCGTGTGGGGATCGAACCCACTTCGGCACAGTGTCAAGCGGTGAGGCGGCTACTTAAACCACTACGCCAACCGTGCAGTCAATATTTTGTTTTATTATTTCGTGAAATTGATTTGTGAAATATTAAAGAGTATTTTTGTGGGAATTGCTTGAAATTGCCTTGCAATTTAATGAAGAAATTTCTTTATTATATGCTTGTTTTTCTCTTTGTGAAATTTAAGGCGGCGATAGCCCATTAGAGATACCGAAAGATTGGCAGGCGAAGGTGATAGCGGCCCTTATGTATCGGTGTCTTAATAAATCTCTTTACTTAAAACTAATTGTGTATTGAAATTATGTATTAATTTTTAAGCAAGTTCAAATGCCTATTACTTACTTTTTTTTAAAGACAACTATCACGTTACAAATAAATTATGGGTCATAGGGGAGTTTTTAGAGACATAGAAACCAAGGGACACAAATATCATCCAACAATTTGTGGATCGCGTAAACTGTTATCTCATCATTATATGGATTTAACACCCACAGCTGTATTAAGCGGCAAGGCAGCCGCTTATGTCAATACGGTATTCGTCATCATAATCAGCCTGCACTTGTGAACTGCTTGACGTAGATCTCTCCTATGCCTCGCCAAGGACCTTGGTCTTCAGCTTTCTTCCTCTAGTCCTGCATTTAGAAAACTTCGTCGAGTCTTTTTATATTCCTTAACTCAAAGCTTGAAGATAAAAATCTTCAATCAATGCGATCTACGCCATGCGTACAGTTAAAATGAATATGTCTCCGGAAAATAAACAAGAACCGTAAATTTATAAATTTCCTAGGAAATTTATAAACTCTGTAGGATTCTAAACGAGAGATGAATTGTATTACGCCATGTGCGCTCTGATTGGTTGAATAAGTAACGTGTTCCATTTCCTTCCGCGCCACCACCATTCTTCGCCACTTTTACGAATAAACCGGAATTTTAGCGATGTTAATGAGACTAAGTTGACGGAGCCATGGCTCCTATTTTTGTGTTCAGGGTCATAATAAAACCTAACATAACCTATTAAGTTGAACTGATGCTGACCTTCATTATCACCGACCGACCAATCAGAGAGCAGTGTGTGATTTGCCATATTTTAAAGAAACATGAAATTAAAAGCTCTTCTGTGTGTCGAACCGTGTAGAATCTTACGAATAGATTTCTGTCAGTTTATGCATTTACGACGAGACGTCGCAAATTGATAAATTTACGGAAATGTTTGCGAAAAAGTAATACAATTTATCTCTCGTTTAGAATCCCACGAAAGTTGCTATCCTATCCTAGGAAATCTATAAGTTTACGGTTCTTATTATTTTCCGGCACATATATATTATACAATTGCAGACTGCCATGCATAATATCCTCTAAAAATTACAATCCAGAACTTACATTAACACATTCCAAACAGTACTACAAAGTTATGCTCCGTATCCATTAGTTACGTAGCGGAACAGACAGCAGTCACTTTATGCAACAATCGTGACGGTCTGTGGAACTAGAATGAGAATAATAAAGACACTAGAAAAGCTTTTCTCAAGGCGATATCCGCCGTTCCAGCATTCAGTGCGAGTTGAGCGACGTTAATTTTTAACCGAATTTAAAAACGAAGATTGCTTTTAGCGAATAGGTTTTGTAGCTTATACTGCAAAATGGTTGTAGCATTTATCGATTTAAGAATTAAAACAAAGGACTTCTAGTCACAAAACGTCTAATTACAAAACACTTCAAAACAAATAAAATGTTAAATAATAATAAATATAAATAAATAATATTCTACCAAATACACACATCACCATCTAGTCCCAAACTAAGCAGAGCTTGTACTATGGGTTGTAGATAATGGATAAACATACATATATACTTTTTTTTTTTGTAAATACATACACATTATACATAGAAACACCCAGACCAAGACAAACATCCATGTTCATGCACACCAATGTTTGACTTGAGCGGGAATCGAACCCGCGACCTTCGGCGTAGCAGTCGTTTACACTCCCGCTGCACCAACCGGTCGTCGTAAATGAAAATGTACCAACATCGTATTGAGTTCATCAAACTTCTAAATCAAGCAAATGCTGGCCATATTGTTCACAAATATGTTTATCGCTTGCTCAGACCAGTATAATAAACTACACCCTTCCAGATAACGAGTTAGAGGACTTAATAGAAACGCTGGAATGTTAGAAATGAATGCGTATCGTAGAACATTGTGATCAAGCAGAATGTTTGTATATGCTACTGAAGATATTTGCTATTTCTATTGTGTTTGTTTATATGTGTGCGTATGTGTGTGAGACCTCTTTTACAAACACATCTTTTTTTAATTGCCACTACACGGTGTCGAAGGAATTCCTACCATTCAGCCTGAAGGACTCTCGTTTTGGGTCCAATGTCCTTAGTGGTTAGGGATGTACCTACTTAAAGGCAAAATGGTTTTGCACACAGTTTCCTCAGTTTGTGGACTAAAACCTTCCCATTATAATTATTTGCGGTACCCAGACCACTAGTCACTTACCAAGGAGTTTGACAAAATCCAAGAGCAGCATAACGCCTTCCGAACTGACGTCAGCCGTCAGTCTACGCCTACGTGGATCACAATAGCCGCATATACAAAGACCATTGGGCAAAGATCTGCTCACTATAGCTGTATGAAGTCCAACAATGTTATCATTGTGCGTTCTGAAAATGGCGGTGAAACGCGCAACTGAACTTTGAACATGAGAGCTAGTTTGAGATTAGTGGGTATCGGTTTCGAATCCGTAAAGCTCTACACTCATATTTTTAGTTATTGTGTGAAGGAATAAAAACCATCCATACATGTTTACATCCTTCTATCCTCGCAATCTTTCCATTTTTAGTAGTAGTAAGACGTGAGATACAATACACTATTACAATCATCATCCACTTAGCTTTATTCCACTTGCAGCCCAGGATCCAATCACTCGTCTTACAAGAATTAATTTAAATTAAATACTAGATCAAAAGTACCCTACTATAATCCAAATTCAACATAATAATATAAAAAAACGTACTTGAACTATGGGATTTTGAAAACCTTGTAACTACTAGCAGCAATTTGAGTTCCAATTCTGATAATCTCATCAATTTCCAGCGACGGAAAAGTTTGTGTTTCAGTGGTTCCACCCTACCCTTGCTCTTACGAAGCCTAGTCAAGTTTTCTAACAAAATGTCACCGCTTCATCTAAGTCTTACCCCGGCCTAAAATTATGTTACCCTAAGTAAGCATACGATTTAACTTAAACAATTTAGACGAGTAATGACTGAGGTACACAATTATATTAAAGAAATAAATTTAAGTACCTAGTCTACAATTTAAAGTGATCTTAATGTGACCATAGTTTTAACTATATTTTTACGAGTGTCTAGAGTTACCGCAGCCAGGTGGGAAACTGTTGAGAACAGAGTTGCAGTGGAAGCTGTAATACATCCACCTGACCACGATAGACAATTTATCTAAACACTTTTACTGTGGTAGCACAGCGATGAATTATAATATAATCCTAATATTAATAAAATGTCTTACAAACTTTACCAATTCTTACTGATGCTGTTCTTGAAGTGGACCTATAGGATTAACTCATAATTTTGGCCAAAATAACAAGAAAATCCAATACCAGAGTCCAGTTCAGCGTAGTGCTTCTCCAGGCACCAAACAGGAATTCACACACGCGTTTTACAAAGTTCAATATTTCACAAATGTTCATTAATTTATCACAAACCTTGCCGGAAGTCAAAAGCGGCAATTGTAAGTATTTACAAGTTAATTCAATTCTCGTTAATTGAAAAGGCGCTCAGTGTATATCAATTACAATCTCGCGAGACAGACCAAGGCCAAAAGCGTCTTTTTCCAGAAGGGGCGCAAGTGACAGTTCAGTGTGACCATTGTCAGAAATTTTCAATAGACTAAACAAAATGTTACTTAATCGATATAATCGATTTGACTTATAATAAAAACTAATTCTATTTCAAACATCCACCCACCCCGGACCGGGTTACCGGTCCGCTAATCGGTTGGTAGACGTGACAATGTTGCAACCGCTCTCCTCAAAATCGAACCGTCCACCAAGACCTCAGCAAATCGGGGAACTCCATCAGCCCCAGTTACCAAACGAAGGATGCGCCCCCTGCGCCATCTGAGTGGCGGAAGGTTAGCCTCCTTGATCAAAACGAGGTCACCAATCTTGGGTGGATCGGTCTTGTCGGTCCACTTAACGCGTTGCTGGAGTATGTGCAAATATTCCAAATTCCAGCGTTTCCAAAAGCTCTGAGTAATCTGGCGTACTAATTCAAAACGCGAGAGACGACCAGGTCTCGTATCAATATAGGGGTACTCAGGCAAGGCGACAAGTGGGCGACCAATCAAAAAATGGCCCGGCGTAAGGGCCTCCAAATCATTTGGATCTGAGGAGATCGGGCACAATGGCCGAGAGTTCAAAACGGCCTCAATCTTACAAAACACAGTTGCGAGTTCCTCAAATGTAAGGACAGACTCACCGATTGTCCTGCGCAAGTGTGTTTTGGCCGATTTTACAGCGGCCTCAAAAATACCACCCCAGTGTGGACAATTTGGTGGGGAAAACAACCAATTTATCCCACGTCGGGCAAGCCTATCACCTATATCAGCCTTGTTGGTTTCAAGAAAAATAACAACATCAATCAAATAATTATACGTGCCCTTGAAGTTAGTGCCGCAGTCAGAACGGATCAAGGAAGGCAGCCCTCTGCGGGATACAAATCTGTCAAATGTGGCTACAAACGCCTCGGTCGTAAGCGAGGAGACAAGTTCTAAGTGTACGGCCTTTGTGGAGAGACAAACAAAAACACACAAGTAGGCCTTAACTGTCTTGCTGTTTCGAAGTGTCGACGTTTTCACCAAAAAGGGACCAGCGAAGTCCGTGCCAACACCGTCAAACGTCCTACTTTCAGTTACGCGATCTGCCGGTAAGTCTCCCATCAACGGCTGCATGGTAGAAGCCTTGAGCTTATAGCAAGGGATGCAGCGAAAGACTACACTCCGAATAATTCTTCGGGCAGACAAGATCCAAAACTCGCGTTGCAAAATGGCCAAGAGCGCATTACAACCAGCATGCGAATTTTTAAGGTGACGGTCAGTTACCAACAAACGTACTAAATGACCGTCCTTGGGTAACAAAAGGGGGTGACGTGCCCCGTAAGGGAGGTTGGCGTTCTTGAGACGCAAAGGGGTTCAATTTAGATACAGCTCCCGATAATTTCGATCTCCCTGATTTAAGGATAGCAATCTCCTTCTCAAAATGCGCTAATTGCACAGAACGAACCCAAAAGGTGAGGGATTCCTGTCGTTCCTGTGGTGAGATAAACGGTGTCAGTCGTTTCTGTTGTGGGTGCCTAAAGTGAAAAACAAAACGCTTTATCCAAGCAGTAACACCTAACAACTTGTCGAGGGAGCTGTAACGATTCAACAAAAAATCGGGGTCGAAGGCGCATTCTACCTTCTCAAAAGCGAGTGTTTGTAGACCCGGCAAATTAGAAGTATTCAAAACTGGCGTTCGAGGCCAATCAATTTCTGGTCGACTCAACCATTCCGGACCCCACCACAGCGAATGACCTATCAAACTAGGCGTCAAGCATCCGCGCGAGGCACAATCAGCGGGGTTGAGCTCACCTGGCACGTGTCTCCAAACAAGTTTGACTTCGGATTTCTGGATTTGGGAAAAGTGATTAGCGACAAATACCTCCAAGGTGTGGACAGAAGCCTTCAACCAACAAAGAATAATTTGGCTGTCTGTCCAGGCGTAAGTCCCATTAATACAAATGCTTTTACCCAAAGTGTTAGACACGTGGTTCAATAAGCGTACAAGTAGTGCTGCTCCCGAGAGCTCCAATTTTGGAATGGTCAAAGATGTCCGAAGGGGTGCTACCTTGCTCTTCGCCATGATCAGGGAAACTCTCACCTGACCTGAGGCACTGACTGTGCGCAAGTACACCACGGCCGCGTGACCACGTTCCGAGGCATCACACAACCCGTGAAGGGAGGCCTTGTACTTCCCGGGAGGAAGGATGGGACGAGGTAAGGAGATCTCGTTGACGGCAGGAAGCGAGGATACAAAAGGGGTCCATTCCTCAACAAGAGTGCCGTGTAGAGGTTCGTCCCAGGTCAATCCTGCTGTCCAAAGCTTCTGCAAGAAGCATTTTGCCCAAAATATGATAGGACAAATCCAACCGTTTGGATCAAAGGTTCTGGCGACAGTAGACAACACGAGACGTTTAGTCCAAGAACAAGGCAATTTCAAGTCTACGTTATACGTAAAGATGTCTTGGACTGGTCTGTACTGAACGCCAAGAACAGCCATCATGGCGGGGTTGTCAACAATCTCAAATAGATGTGGATCTTGCTGATGATCCTCTGGCAAGCCTTCCAAAAGCGCTGGTGAGTTGGAAATCCATTTGCGCAACTCATAAAAAAATACCTATCAATTCGTCCCGCAGGAGGATCGCCTCGTCCGCTGTGGAGGCGCCCGAACAAATGTCATCGACGTAAATATCGTCCTTTAAGATTTCGGAGGCTCGTGGGAAACGTAAGCCTTCTCGGTCTGCGAGCTCCCAAAGAGAACGTATTGCCAAATAGGGGCTCGACCTTAACCCGTACGTATTGGTATTGAGCTCGTAGACGACCATGGGATCACGAGAAGACTCTCTCCAAAGGATCAGCTGGAAGCGACGGTCATCAGGGTGGATAATCGTCTGCCTAAACATCATTTTTATATCGGCCACAAAGACAACCTGATGTCGTCGGAAGCTGGTGATGACGTCACAAAGGTCCTTGACCAACTTGGGACCAGAATGCAAGCACTGGTTCAAGGATACGCCTGTTGAAGTCTGCGCAGAACCATCAAATACTGTGCGCAGCTTGCCAGTCGATGGCTTCAATACCGCATGATGCGGGAGAAAGTAGTGCTCCACCGAACGCCAATCCAAATTTGACACAGACATGTGTCCCAATTGTTCATATTCTCTCATGAACTCAATGTACTTCTGTCTGAGCTCCGGATCACGACCCATGCGACGCTCCATAGCCAACAATCTCTTTTCGGCTAAAGGTCGTGACTCACCAAGCGGAGGCCGAACAGACAGAAAAGGTAGCCTCGTAATGATCCGACCAGAACGGAGTCGACCAGTGTTGTTCTGGAAGAACAGCTCGCACTCCTCATGTTCTGGATTCAAACGGGCAGCTTGAGGGGGCTCCTCTACCTCACAAAACCTCTGAACTGCATCAGAGAGAGCAGAGCCTACAGCCAATAAATTATCAAGTTCGGGTGGAGGGGGTCCCTAGGTACAGGTCCCATCAAAGCAAATCCAAATATGGTCGGGATGGCAGTTAAACCATTTGGCACCAAGACCCGTTTCCCACCAATCAAAATTCCACCGAGGACATCAGAGCCAATCAACAAGTCGATTTGTCCCGGTGTGTCAAATTTGGGGTCTGCCAATTCCAAACCCGATGTCAAATTCACCACAGCAGCAGGTAGCTGCTTCTGTGGATGCATACCCAAAATATTCTTCAGCACAATAGCCGAGGTTTTAATCCTCGGGTGTGAAGATTCAACAGGGCCAAACAAAACCTTAACTTGCCCTTCAACATTAGAGGCTACGTCACCTATGCCCCGTATACAATTTGGAAAAGAGCCCATATTTAATTTAACCTGCCCTACCAAATAAGTGGAAACAATGCAACCTTGTGAACCTGTGTCCAATATAGCACGGACAACAACAGAGGTCCCCGTGGGTCCCCAGACCCTAACAGCAACCGTTGGTAGGATAACGGTCTCAATGGGGGAGGTTGGCGTTATAGGGCAGGGGTCAATGACCTATTGTTGCCTGGGCGGCGACCGTTGGCCAGGACCAGGCAAGTCAAAATGAGGGTGCGGCTTGAAGTCCTCAAAAGCGCGATGACTCGATCCGCGCGCCATCTGTGGGGGGTCATAATGACGCACCCGCCCAAAACGAGGTGGGCGCGAGTCAAGGCGGAAACGCTCCGCCAAAGAAGGGGAATACCTGGGGCAGCAGTCATGGTGCTGGTGACGCTGAACAGCACATTCAGGTGCGCGAGAGAGAGGAGGCGTGCGCACGCTACGGTTCTCCAAGCGGGGCGAGTGGCGATCAATTGAGCGAGGCGACTCTCTGCTACGCGCCGGTGAGCCTCGGCTGCCACCTTCAAAACACCCGCCCGTGCGCGGCGTCGGCTGGTTGGACAAGCGGCCAACCTCTCTGGCATTCATACAGAGAATGTCCAAATGCTGTCCTCCACAGTGAGGACAGGGGCGAGAGTTTGGGCAGTCTCGCGGGTAGTGGGACCCCAAACAAGAGAAGCAAAGGCGGCGGGCATTCGCGATGCGCCTACGAGAGGCGACATGCAGGTCCAAGAATGCCCTACAACTGGCCGTTCTGTGCCCCGTGACCTTGCAGTAGGAGCACTCCGCTGGGCTCTGCGTGACCGCAAAGCGAGGAGGGCGCCGGTCAACATTGGCTCGGGTGTGAACGCGAGCCTGCTCCTTGACCTTGGGCGGCTGCGTCTTAGCCGGCGTGTCACCACCGGAGTTGTCCAAGACCCGGCACTCATCCTCCAGGAACCTCTCCAGGTCAGCAAAGGGGGGCAGATGGGTCGCGCTATCCCCACCAAAGCGCTGTTCAAAACGCGAGCTCAGGTCGGCAGGCAGCTTTTTCAGCACAATGTGCACCAATAGATAGGACCATTGGTCCACGGGCAGGTCAAGGCACTTCAGTGCGTTGATGGCCACCAAAAGCGGGTTCAAAAGTAGGGTGCGCAACCCAAAGACCCGGGTGAGCGTCGGCAAACCCAAAATCTGCTCGATGTGCGTGTCGGCGAGGCCACGCTTATTATGGTACCTTCGGGTGATTAGGTCCCGAGCCGTCTGGTACGCCTCGTCAGACACGGGCAGATGCTGGATGAGGCCCTTGGCCTCCCCATCCAGAACCGACATCAAATAGGCCAATTTTTGTGCCGGCCGAAGGTCAGCCCTGTCATTGACCAAGCTGTCAAACAAATTAACGAAGCCCAGGTAGCTTCCTAGGCAGCCATCAAAATGGGGGAGGTCCAAAGTAGGGAGCCTATTCACCAGCCCCGGTGCTGACCTAGGAAGCTCCTGCTTCAGGCCGGGTTGCCCTTCCCTATCGGCAACTAGTTGTCTCGCACTATTGGAGACAGCATCATACAGGTCTAAGACCTGGGCGTAGTCTTCGCTGACCTTATTTCGCTGGTCAGCGGTGAAATCAATGACTGACACTTTGAGACAGCAAGTGCTGAAAGTGCGGAATTGGTGTTCTACACTTGCCAGGCGATCATCGATCCGCTCGTACCTTTGTAGTAAGGCCTGCTGGCGATCAGGCCGGTTCACTAAGGCACTGGCCGAGGCAAACCAGCGCAAGTCTGATGCAATAGCACCTGCAGCCGCACGCAAGTCCTTGATAGCTGACATAATCAAAATTCAAAAGAGCCCGGACAAGCGTTAAATAAAATTAACAATCAAAACTTATTTTTCTTAATTCTTTAAATCCAACAAAGTATTAGCCTGTTTACTGCTGGTACAAGCAAGTGACAGGTATCTACTGTCCAACAAAATTAATAGTTTCAATATATATTGACACAAAACAAAGTCAAAGTTATCAAAAGTTGAAACTTCAAATAAGTTAATTAAATATTCAAATAAATTAACTAATTACTTGCAACAGACAGACTGGCTGTGTTATTTGAGATATACAATAGTAAGTAAGCACAGAATATGTGTTACCTAACAATATTATCTATATATTATAACAAGGTTTAGCAATGTAAGGTTCAAACTTAATATATCAATATATGCAATAAACTAAATCAATTGATACATATAACTGATATGTATCCAATCAAAGTGACTTATTAATAGTAACAGCAACAAATCTATGCTAGATTTCAACAATTTAAATCAAAGAATTGGTTTTAATTTTTTTTTAAATTGAGGTTATTTATGACAATGTGTTTCAAGTTATGTAGGTTAACTTATACAAATAAATAATATGTATTTTAGACAATAACTGACCTGACAAACACTACAATACTGTCTACAAGGTGATAAGATACAAGCTCATACCAATCTGAGGTTTGTACTCAGTAATGCAACAGCGGCTAAATTTCAACTACAGCTCTGCACCAAAAAATTTTGTCTAGAGTTACCGCAGCCAGGTGGGAAACTGTTGAGAACAGAGTTGCAGTGGAAGCTGTAATACATCCACCTGACCACGATAGACAATTTATCTAAACACTTTTACTGTGGTAGCACAGCGATGAATTATAATATAATCCTAATATTAATAAAATGTCTTACCAACTTTACCAATTCTTACTGATGCTGTTCTTGAAGTGGACCTATAGGATAAACTCATAATTTTGGCCAAAATAACAAGAGAATCGAATACCAGAGTCCAGTTCAGCGTAGTCCATCTCCAGGCACCAAACAGGAATTCACACACGCGTTTTACAAAGTTCAATATTCCACAAATGTTCATTAATTTATCACAAACCTTGCCGGAAGTCAAAAGCGGCAATTGTAAGTATTTACAAGTTAATTCAATTCGCGTTAATTCAAAAGGCGATCAGTGTAAATCAATTTATATCAATTACAATCTCGCGAGACACACCAAGGCCCAAAGCGTCTTTTTCCGGAAGGGACGCAAGTGACAGTTCAGTGCGACCATTGTCAGAAATTTTCAATAGACTAAACAAAATGTTACTTAATCGATATAATCGATTTGACTTATAATAAAAACTAATTCTATTTCAAACAACGAGATATTTTGCAGTAAGATAGATCTCAAATTACAGCAAGATCTCAAATTATAAAAAAACATTAATGTAGTTTGCAGTAAAAAAAAAATGATGAATCATTTTGTGGAATAGTGGTAAAAGATATCGTGGGTATAATGGAAGAACTAAATAACTCAGATTTTGGCCAAATTGACCTTTTACCATTTTCGTGAACCCCAAAATGTGCCGCATCTTTTGGTCTATCAAACATTCTTATATCTTAACCCAGTCCAAAAATAAAGCCATTTTTGTGTTTCAATTATAGAAATAGATAAGTATAAATGAAGATTAAATGTTAGTAGAAAAAATGACTAACTCTATAAATAAATGAACAACTGTGACTTTTGATCACTTGAGTATGAAATAAATTAGCTAAATTGACTTATTTAGTTCTTCCGCGCACGAAAATATTTTAATGAAACTAGTCAAGTTGAAGAAAAACTAAACAACTTGAGTTATTTAATTCGGGCATTAATGAGCATTCATTCGGTTTTTAAATAAGTATTTTTATTTATTTCTTCTTCGAGAAAATGTAAATTTATAAGAAATTCCAATCAAATAAATGTCAATAGATGAAGTTATTTAATATTTCTATTTATAGTATACGCACGTAAGCAAAGTTATCGTGCAATTCAGTAGTACAAATTAGCGCGAAATAATGTAAACCTATAGATAAACCATTCTCAAAGTGTGCTCCGCGGAGCGCCAGGGCTCCACGAAGCATCTCTAGAGGCTCCACGAAAATTTTGCTCCAATCAAAATAAAATTACTTAAATATAACTAAATCACTAGGTAGCAGAATACAGCAAATGATCGATTTATATTCTAAACTCACTGCAACTTAAAGTAGTAGTACGTGCAATATGCTATGTTTTTACCGGCGTTTTATTACAATCGGATAATTATATTATAAACAGATGTACTATTATTAGACATGTTATGTTCCTAAGGTTGGAAGCGATAGCCTAGTGGAGATATCAACTGACTGCCATTCACAGGGCTCGGGTTAGAATTCTAGGCAGTAAATTTTCGAAGTAATGTGTTTCAATTGTTAATTATGGCTTGCCTCGTGCCTCAGAGAGCAGCTCTATAAGACTGGGCGGTGTGGACACCCCTCCCTACTTTTTTTCTGACATCAAGATTTGATGTCTTCCAGCCAACGGTGCAGGCTAGGTTTCTTAAAGGCTTTAGTACCGTGGGCCAAATCCATACAGAGCATAATTTTCATAGGTTATTTAGAAATCCGAAGAGTAAACCCGGCCGCTGTGGCTGGCTTTTGTGGATTACGAAAATGGCTCCAACGCCATTGGAACTGGGCTGTCCTGCAATGCACTGCCTACACTACATGTCTCTCAGAGAGCTATGAAAAGGACAATGAATAAAGGATAATAGGATTTCGCTGATGCATAATTTCCAGAACGAGATTATCCGGCAGAAGACCAAAGAAACTGACATAGATCAGAGTTATAGCAAATTGAATGGGGGAACTTATGGCCACTCGTTTAAAAAGCAGGTTTTTAAATAAAGGCCACGCCCCAGCAAGCGTAGTGTTAGCCGCCAGAATGGGTCTTGTGGCATACCCTAGGGAGGCCCACCTCTAGGAGTGATAGGCTGATGAAATGAGCTAAATGAGAAAAAGTAGTTAATATACTTGTTTGACCATTATAAGCCCCCTTCCTATTATGAAAGCCTTAAGGTGAGGAAATACGTCGCGAGATAGCGAGCAAGGTGTGACGTGGCAAACCGATACTCCGAAAAGGTAGACAGAAGTTGTAATTATTACACCCACATTTGGCCATATCATGCATTTTTAGGTCCTACGTAAAAAGGGGGTCTATTGACGTTGCCGGGCACATTGCCAGATTTCGTTCTACTACTATGAATTCAGAAAAATCAGTTACCTACACTTTTGCCTAACCCGGGAATCGAACCCAAGACCTCTCGATCAACACACGTATAGGTTATTTACTGTGCCATGGAGGCAATCAGCGACAAAATAAATATAAAATATACGAAGATTTATGTCAGTAATATAGTCTTTACTACAAATGTGGACCTTTTTGCTCAACTTCTTCCTTCAATTTGTCTAGAAATTAAGCACAGTATGCTGCAGTAATAGTTATCCCTTTCGATCTCTCTCCATGAACATCTCAAAAAGCAGTCAGCATCACTTTCCCAGCAGAATAAACGGCCTTTGTCCTTTGGAGTCGGTTCCTCCTTAGCAATTTACTGCTTGGAATATATTATTTATTTGGGCGTATAAAAGTGTATCCACGTTTCATCTAAAGTCTTTATTTGGACCAAAACTTTGATTTATTAGACCTTAACTACACAAACAGAGCTTTAAATATCTCTTATATCTCATATAATACCTCTGTTATTCTCCTACGTTTCTACCGGCTTGCAACGGTTGTGGTCGCGGAGGTAGATGCCTTGAAATAAATAAATTATCGCAACTAAGACCCGCTAAATAATATTGTATGATTATCTTCAGTGGTTGCAGTGTTTGGACGTCCCGGAACTTGGCTCCCTAGCTCTTACGACCAGGTTTAAATTCAGCTGCCTAAAATTTCATTGTAGTAAATGATGGAGCAGTGAGGCAGCGATGGCCTAGTAGTACCTCCACTAGGCTATCGCTGTCCATGCTAATAGTTGTCCATGCAGAGGGTATCGGGTTCGAATCGACGGCACGCACCAATGACATTTCAAAGTTAAGTGCGTATTAAATTGTTAATTATCGCTTGCCCCGTGCCTCGGAGCACGTTAAACTGTCGGTCCTGGCTGTCTGGAAGATCTTTGACAGTCGTTACGGGGATGCCGTACCCTCAAATAAACTGATACTGGTCTAAACCATGGAATATCGCTATCCCTTTGGGTTCCGGAGATCAAACGGTTGTCGCTCTGTGGAAAAGTTGATATTCTGTAATACCTGATTAGATCAATACGCGGACCTCGGGCTCTAAGACGTGTTAGTCTTGGATGCAACCGGGTTAAGGCTAGCGCGATCATGATGGAGCAGAGAGTCACCATAAACAGAGTTTGAATCAAACTTGAATGGCGTCGGCGTAGTGCCTTTTAAAAACAAGAATTTAATGCCAGCTCGATACAACATTTCCCATTTTCACAAAACACACTCATCATCATCATCATCAGCCTTTAACAGTCCACTGCTGGCCTAGGCCTCTCCTTTAAAAGGAGGAATTGGCCTACTATACCACGCTGGCCAAACGGGTTGGTATAGGGTTTGTATCAAGTTTTCCTTCTCTTACAGTGCTGTTCTCTGCATATTATGCTCCCTCTGTCGGCTCTTACGACACCCATGGAATGATATGGGATGGTGACCTTCCGTATTCTTAATCCGTCACCACACGGACTGAACACACTCACATCGAGTTAATCGTATGGCTGTCAAATAGCAACTACTGCTGCAAAATAGCTGAAATGTTGGGGGTTAACTGCCACAAGAAGTAAAATTACATCCACAACACTGTTTTTGACGAGTGCTGCTTCCTTCAGGTTGAGGTCGGAAACTTTTCAGACCACCCTAGTATGTTTTAATGCAAAGGCAAGTTATTTTTGTTTTAGTTGATTTTTGAAGACTTATAATAAGTAATTTAGTTGATTTTATTACATTATTATAATATTAAGTAATTTAGTTGATTTTATTACATTATTATAATATTTTGTAGTCATACCTAATTCTGTTAATTTTTTAAATTGTAATTTTACGTTAATTTTTTTATATATGCAATGTTACTACTTCCAATCCAGGTTTTTATTTCATGTGAGATCAATAATCAGTGACAAAATTTAACAAATAAACTTTCACTAAGAATGCCTAACTTTCGTGTTTAAATATTTCTTTAGGTTCAAAACTCAATAAGTGTACTTAGTTGACCCAACTTCATGTATTCACATTCATTTAATGTGTGGGAAAACTGAATAACTACATTATAGAATTAGCTAACTACGGTATGTTTGCAATATCTTGGTGTGGCATAATTGGATAACTTGGTTTTTTATTTTTAATATTTTTTTGGTTCATGATAAAAGCTAGTTTTATCAAGCATAGAATCGACAGCAAACATGCTTAAAGCATATAAAATCGCCGACGGTAAAATTGTTCTCCATTTCTTAGTGATGTAAAAAAAAGTGTTAAAAAAACAGTAAATCGCGATTATCTCGAAACTTGAAATTTTGAGTTATTTAGTTCTTCCATTATACCCACGATATACGAGTATTTAACACAATATTCACATATACAATTTAGCAATATTTTTAAGGAATCGGAATAATCAAAATGCTAGTAATTCGTTATATCAAAAGCTCAATGCTCAACTCACTTAATAACAACGTATTTTCATCTGGTGATCTTTAACATCAATATTGGTGAAATATTTTTATAAATATCGCCATTAATTATGTGACACGAACATAACTGAACTACTTTAACGGTTATCATAAAATTGATTTACATCACTTGTTCTCCCTGAAGAGCGTTTTTTATTATAGCCTCAGAAATTTTCTTTGTCCATTTATTTTAATAGTTTTGAGTCTTATTATATTCAAATTAATTACTTTGTAAACGATTTTAGTTTGTAATGTATCTTCGGCTACTACTTGCGGCTAACCGATGCCGCTCTAAGCAAGTTGAGAAAGCGATGATTAAAAGAGAAGTCTAAATAAGTTTGAAATCATCAGAACTCACAAAATTTCTACATTATAAGGGCTGCCAACACAGCAAACTTCTAAGTAGCAGAATTGAAATGAAAGCTAACTTAAACTGTGTACCGCCGTTGTTACGGCTTGGAATTTGCGAAAGCTATCCAGCTTTTTATTTTCTTGTGAATTTACAAATTGAATGGAAAAAAGTAACAGTTACTATTCAGCTTGCAGAGTTACTCGATAGTCTTACAAACCTCCGAGTTTTGACGATTTGCAAAAAATACACGAGTAAATGTTCAAGTTGTTTATTTTTTCTGTCGGTTTTAAATTTGAGTCTTGTCACAAAACAGCCTTACTGGCGTTTTGTAATTTTTCACTTTAGGTGAATTAGGTTGTCTGTCAAGCAAAATAAGGTATGTAAATACCTAATTTGCATGTTCGCGTTTATTCCCGTCTATATATATATTCTTAGGTTGTAAAGTGTTTTGAAAATTCAGTATCTACTATCATATACCCAAAATAAATAAAACATACTAGTTATATTGACAACAAAAATAATTCTACACTGTGCTTGCTTGAATTCAACCTACTTTTCTTATGTTCAATTTAAGCACGTTACATTTGTCCTCCACATCTGTCAGATCTTATTACCATCATTCCTTTCATAGATGGGCAGCCATTTATAAAAAGATACACTTCAACTTTTATCAAGTGGCTAGTTGAGAAAAGTTGAAGGGTCTCGGTCTGTGTTGTAATTTCAAACAACGCATTCCTTAATGAACATTGAAATAAAAATGTCATAATGGCATTATGTTCTCGTAATACTACGAAAAATGCATTATATGAATAAAATAAAGATGAAACTGCAATTTTGCTTGGTTTTACTTTAGACATATTTTGTGCAAATAAAATACGTATGCAAGCTAAAATGCTAAATGAGAATTGTAGGATAAATATGAAACGTGTGCGCGAGATGTGGGAGCTGCATACATTAAAATAAAGTATCATAATACTTTTTCACAAGGTTTTTGCTATGTGTTAGGCCAGAAATTTGTCCTGAAAATCTGCATAAATACGTTTTACTAAAAGCCTGGTTGTCCTACCTATTTCGTGCTGTTTCGGTTGCTTTTTAAACTTTTATACCATGAGGGATCGTTAACAATTGTCTTGAGACGGTGGGTCTCAGCTAGGATGTCGGGGTTCGATAGAAACACTGCTAGACTGAACAGGTTTTTTATTACGTCTCACTACCGCTTACATACGGCTTGACCGAACTAGGTAAGCACTGGCCTGAAGGCTGGAATGTAGACTCCTGCTGTTCTCCGACGCTCGCAGGGTAGCTGCTCGTAGGGTCGCCGGTGAGCTGGTCGAGGTGCAGGCTGAGCGAAGGCTCAGGCTTTACGTAGTTTGCAGTAAAAAAAATATGAATGATTTTGAGGAATAGTGGTAAAAGATTTACTAACACACGATTCACATAATTATATAATTTTGCAAATTTTTATGGAATCGGAATTATCAAAATGCTAGTATGTAACGTTATCCCTACGTAGGTGTGGTTAACTGAAAATCATGGTTAAATGTTACAATTAAAAATCAGTTTAATTCGTCAAGGAAATCTAAACATCATTTAGCAACGCATTTAATTGAAAATTAATATATTTACTAGTTAAAGAGGTAGAACCAGGGTCGCGTGATTCGGCGATAGTAATGGGTCTTGTTGAGGGTCCGGTTCCGGTGGTCGTTCAGAGTAGCTGGTGCACTTAGTTTTGCTTGCCGCTGTCAAGCCGAATGCAGAAAGTGGGCCCCGCGCTCCCAGCGCCTCCGTATTTATATGCAGCCGAAGCCCGGTGTGGCGTCTGAGGTGAGTGGGCCAGAATTTTCCCATTTGGCCCCCATTAGGCCAGAATTTTCCATCCGGGAAAATTCTGCGGCTGGTAGGCGGCAACAGCATTCCGGGACCCTGAAACAGATGGGTGGTGTCAGTAGGTTAAGTACAAAGCAACTACTAACCCTGAAAGAAAAAACCAAGTATAACCCTCGACCATCCATACGTCACCAAGCATTGAACGTTCCTATTACCTGACATTCATCACATTCAAAAGGCCTACACACAATCATACGTATGAACAAGCCAGCATTCATTCCCGATGTGAGTCGTATTCATTATAATACAAGACGCGCGAAGAGGTATTATGCGTGAGGTTTAGAGTAAAAAGCCACCCAGCCTAGGTTGCTAGGCACCACCTGACAACCCGGGTTCGATAAGTTAAATTAAATTGAAAATGTATAAGTCGTAAACTAATATTACGATCTTACGATATTACGATACTAACAATATTATGATCAGTTGGCAATATCACAAGCAAATTGCTCATTAACACGCTTGATGTGAATTGCAAGGGCAAATTGTATTCATTTAAAATAAAATAAACAATGATTACGGCGATGGAAAGTTTTGAGCCGGCAAGTGGCTGGTAAACACGTGAGTCATCACTGCGCGCAAGGCGCCGCGCCACATTCCATTGCCGTGAATCATTATTTAGTTTCTGAACATGATACAAAGTCATTAACGGCAAATACACAATTCGGAGTAAGTTGTAATGAATAATATATCACCGCAGGAGACGATCGATGATATAGTATACACTACCATAGCTAAAAAAAGCAAAAAAAAACACAAGCGAGAATCGAACCACAGACCGATCCGATTTCTTTTAACCACTGAGCCATAAGGGAATAAAGTATTTTTTACATTACGATCAGTCATTGTTAAAGCTATATGTAACAAGATATTTGGGTTCATAATTTAGCTGTAATTGGGAGTTAAAGATTTTTATACTATTTGTAACAAAATGTTAAGTTATTTTTGTGATTAGGTCATTAGTGATGAGCATTAATCATTTCATTCTTAAATTTTGTAGTGAGTTAATTTAAGATCTTTTATATGGAAATCACCAAGGGGTTTGCCAAACATATCTGATAGTTAGATATTTAGTTAGATAAATAACAGATTGTGCAACAATATTAAGTTTAATAAACTTCTTCGACAATTTATAACAGTAATATGTTATATATTAGCAGTATATGTTAGTAGGTTTATATAAACCGGCAACACAACACAATGCGTTATCTTGTGAGCTCCAACTCGGAAACAATAGCACCATTGTTGTCCTTTATAAATAATGATGTAGGTAATTATAAGTTCTAAGAATAATTTTAGCTCCGTAATTAAAAAAGTTTTAATATAATTTTAATTGATTATTTAACATATAAGTTAGTATATATTGATAAAATAGTGACAAGAAGTAATTGTTAAAATTGTGTTTGTAAAAAGTATAATAACTACACGGCCAAAGTTCGAGCGAACAGAACGGAGACTTGGTGTCAACGGACGGATTTGTATTTACATCTGCTACGACTTAAACCCGGGGAGTATAATACTTATTAAAACTTATTCAACACTCCACAACACCGAATTACTCGGCTCACCCCCGTGTGAGCTACGTCCAACACACATCTGGCTCAGTTCTGTCTCCTTTTGCTTGGCTATATGTGGAAGCAAAATCGAGGACTAAACAACAGCCCCAGACAAACACAATCTACAGATACACTTCACAATTACTACACTGTTTATTCTTATCTGTACTTCATATATTTGTGTACTTTTCTGTATTAGCTATTATTGGTTTAAACCTGTAACTTGTATACCTACTTACATTTTATTAATAAGTTGATTAAGTTCATCAGCTGAGATATTTCAATTGAAACCTTGTAAAAGTATTAGATAATTACTATAAAGTATTCAAATTACCTAAATTGTTCTCAATTTCTTAGTTTCTACAATTAATTAATTTAATATATTTTTTATCATATACCCCCCTTTTCTTTTGTAACTTTTCTTATTTATTCTGTCTATACAATAATACTCAAGCCCCATCACATCTCTTCTCTTCTTTGACTTTGCTCAGCTGTTTTCTTATTTTTTAGGTAATTTGTAATCCTTGGCAATGTCTACCCATATGATGACTCGGAAGGCAACGGCCAAGGAGGTGGAAAATAAATTAAGAATAACTCTGCTCGAGTTAAAGAAATACAAGGATGACAACAGTCAACTATTAAGGGAACGCGTTGACTGTGAAGAAGAAATTAAAATTGTAAATGACCGTATATCTGAGCTGAAGACACAACTCACGGAGCTGCATATAGAGCATATGGATGTCTTGGATCAACGGGACAGACTACGAGAAGAAGTTAGTTGTTTCAGCAGCTGCGACGAAATTTACTCCAGACAACTTAGCCGCAATGCGGAGTTAGAAGCAAGTCTCAATGAGGCTTATGGCAGAATTTCAACTCTAGAAGACACAATTGCGGCCTTTAACAGTACTGCTACTCACAACTTATTCTCTGAGCTCCTGGGTGACCAAATTAATGTGCTAAAAGCTCTTAAATGTAACTGTTTCAAAAAATGCCTGAGTAAGAATAAATTTAGAAAATTGTTTAAGTTAAATAAATTAATTAAGAAACTTAGATCTGGTCCTAAGTGGTCTACCAAATTGAGTCAGTATGCACAAGATAACTGTCAATTAAATAAAGAGTGTGAGTCTCTTTTATTAAAGCTTGAGGAAACAAATGAAGAATTAGTTTCTGGTAGGTTGTTATATGAACAACACACAAGTGAGTTGCAAGCACAAATATCAAATCTACAAGCTCAACTCACTAGAACTATAATGGAACACCAGAATGAGACTCATGAATACCTCTTAAAATATGAAGAAATTTCAAGAGTTGGTCGAGAAAATTTAAAACAACTTATCTCATTATCCAACTCTAATAATTACTGTTCCAGTTGTACAACTAAGTGTGCGACTACACCTGCTGAATCAATAGAATTGAATGCACATGGATGTCAGTATAATACACAAAACAAACTGCATCCAGTAAAGACTGACAGTAAGAATGTAATAATTTTTTCAGACCAACTGGGAGTGGGTTTAGGGAGCTTAATTGATCATTACACTGAGCAACCAGTACAGAACTTTTGTTCACCTGGAGCTCAGTCTTGTACCCTAGTTGATAAGATTAAGAATGCCTACTTGAATGCACAAACTACTGTCATCATATTGTATGGTGACAGCTCATTAGTCTCCAAAAACAGTCTCATAGAATTAACAGACTTAATGATAGATGTTAGCACAAAATTAGGATGTAGCTTTATTATTTGTGCATTGCCTTATTCATATGCTCTCACAGATGACCAAAACAGGCAGATAGGCAAATTAAATCTATTATTGTACAATAGGACATGTCATAGTGACAGTATTTTATTTTTTGACACTAATATTTTTATTAGTAATTTCTTTTTAACAAAAGATACTATGTATCTTTCTTATGTACATAGGCGACAACTTGCTAAATTATTAGCATTTAATTTATATACTGACAGGAGTACTACTAGAGTACTTAGGAATTTGGTAGATAATAGTTATACCAATAGTAGTATTGACACATCTATTAGTTTAAACTATTAGATGAGACAACAGATAGGCATTCATGTGTTTTAAACTTAGTTCATCAAAACATACAAGGCCTATCTGGCAAAGAATTAAAAATAGATTTATTTTTAAATAAACATAAGATTGATATCTTATGTATTACAGAACATTGGTTGCGAGGTGACCAATTAATATTTAACAATCAACATTACTCAGTTATAAGTGCATTCGTAAGAAAGAAGGCTATTCGTGGTGGCTCTCTAATATATGTATGTAATAGTTTGAAATGTAAAGAACGTAAGGATATAGCTAAACTTTCTATCGAGCGCACTGCTGAGATTACTTGTGTGGAGCTTGAACAACATATTATAGTGTGTGTGTATCGACCACCACAAAGCGACTTTACTCAGTTTGAAAGCATTATTGAGGATGTCTTAAAACACATAATTTCTAGTAGGAAGTCTATAATCGTATGCGGCGATTTTAATGTCAATTTGTTAGAAAAATCACCAATTTGTACTAGGTTAGTTAGCTTATTTAGGTCATTTAATTTAAATGTTTTGTTCTCTGAACCAACTAGAATAACCTCACATTCGTCTACATGCTTAGATAATGTTTTTTGCAACTGTCTTTATTTAAGTAAGGCTGTTTTAACTGACTTGAAATCGGATCACTGCGGGCAAAAGGTTGTAATTCTAACTAATACAACCCCTAAAGTACAATAAATTACATGTAGGCCAATGACCTCTGCTCGCCTAAAACACTTTAGTAATGATGTTGCTGCCAAGATCGCCAGTATTGACTTAACCGTTGATGATCCTGATGAATTATATAAATGCTTATTTAAAATTGTTAATGATGAGTACAATAAAATTTTTAAACTGAAGACGTTTGCAAGGAGCATTAAAGTAAAAAGTTTTGTGATTGGGCAACAGTAGGTATATACAAAAGTAGAGCTAGGTTGTATGATCTATATGGTATGAAGAAATACAATTTTAATCCTGAATTTATTCAATATGTTAGAAATTATTCAAAGGTTTTTAAGAGGACATGTGCTTTAGCCAAATCCTTATATTTAAGCAATATAGTCAAAGAATCCAAGAACAAAATTAAAACAACTTGGAGCATTATTAACAATGAGACTGGTCGAACTAAATTGGTAGATAACAATTATGAATTAAAATTTAATGGTGAAATTATTACTAGGAAAACTGATGTTGCTCAGACATTTAACAATTTCTTCATAAACATACCAGTAAACACAACCAGCTGTCTAGATTCATGTCCAAACAAAGCAGAAATGTTGGTTAGGGGCAATGTGAATGAGTGTGATGTGCTTTTTAATTTTAAATATATTGACACCAATGACATACTGAAGGTATTCAAGACGCTCAATAATAAAAAATCTGTTGACTTATGGGGCATTTCTGTTAAACTTGTGCGACAAATTATTTCTAGCTTAGCTCCATATTTAGCTGCAATATTCAACAGATGCGTAGATACAGGAGTATTTCCTGATCTAATGAAACACAGTAAAGTAATACCATTATTCAAAAAGGGATCAAAGAGCGACCTTTGTAATTTTCGGCCAATTTCTATCTTGCCTGCTATAAGTAAAATTTTTGAAAAGATTATTTTGCATCAACTAGAGAGCCACTTTCACACAAATAATTTATTTCACAGTGAACAGTATGGCTTTACTAAGGGTCGCTCCACCGTTGATGCCGGTATAACTTTGTTAAAGCATATTTTTAATGCTTGGGAAAACTCGAAGGATGCCACTGGTGTTTTTTGTGACCTATCAAAGGCCTTTGACTGTGTGGAACATAATACGCTTTTACTTAAATTGAAACTTTATGGTATTAGAGATACCGCACTCAATCTTGTTGCCAGCTACCTAAGTGATAGAATTCAGTATGTAATGGGATGTATTAATGGGAGTAGGTCTCTAGGTTTGCCAGTAGGAATGGGCGTTCCACAGGGCTCTATTCTCGGTTCATTTCTTTTTTTAATATATATTAATGATTTGCCGTTCTTTGTACAAAATTTATGTGATATTGTTTTGTTTGCCGACGATACGTCACTAATTTTTAAAGTTGATCGTAATTTAAGTAACTTTGATACCGTCAATAACACGCTTGCACAAGTATTAGATTGGTTTTCGACAAATAATTTGGTACTCAACTCAATCAAAACCAAATGTGTTAAATTCTCTTTGCCTAATGTCAAAAGTGTTCCTACTAATATAATTTTAAATAAGGAAACAATTCAACTAGTCGAATCAACCATATTCTTAGGTGTAACTTTAGATTGTAAGCTTCAGTGGGGCGCCCAAATATCCTGTCTCGCAGTAAAACTTAGTTCTGCAGCGTTTGCAGTTAGAAAAGTTAGGGAATTCACAGATATAGATACTGCTAGACTAGTTTACTTTAGTTATTTTCACAGCGTAATGTCTTACGGAATAATGTTATGGGGTACAGCTGCTGATATACAGACTATTTTTGTCATTCAAAAAAGGGCCATACGTGCAATTTATAAGTTAGGTGCTAGAGATTCTTTACGTGATAAATTTAAAGAAGTAGACATATTGACAGTTGCATCGCAATATATATATGCTAACTTAATTTACATTAAGAAAAACTTAATTCTATACCGCAAAAATAGTGATTTGCACAACGTGAACACAAGGAATAAGCATAAACTGGTGGGAACTAACTACCGTCTACATAAAGTTCAGAACTCATTTGCGGGGATTGGTATACGATTTTTCAACAAATTGTCTCTTGAAATAATGAATTTACCCATGCACAAATACAAACGGACAATTAGGAACTTTCTTTTACAAAGGGGTTATTACACTATTAAGGAATTTTTAAATGATAAGACACCGTGGGGATAGGCTTAGGCTTGTTTAACTCACGATTATTTTATTTACATGTTAAGTGGAGGTGCCTCGTGAACACATGATTTTTGCAGGATTTGGATATTTTTATGATTTGTTGAATGTAGTTTAACATTATTTATCTCTGATCATATCATTGTTCACTTGTCACCTTCACAAAATACTTTCTACATTTGCATTCCTTCACGCGTTCCACTAACTTATGTTAATAATAACGATCTGGAAAATGGAGGTAATTGGCGGTCATGGTCAGTATACCAATATACACCGCTATTTTTTAATTAGTACAAAAAATTTAACAGGGCACTAAGTATCTTAAACTGATCATAATTATGTAGTTGAAAAATAAAAACACTAAGTCCCAAAACTGTCTCAAAACTGTCCACAAAAATACGTGATAATTGGTAAATGCAATACTAATACTATGACCGACCCGTGTACTATCATACCATTGATAAATTACTCCCCCCCCCCGCCCCTCTGCGCCTGCGCCACGCCCCGACGATGCAACAGTAACAGTACTAAATTACTAGCGAAAGTCAGCGTATCTAATTTCGTTGCAAAACTTAATTGTTTGTCTACGTTTGCCCGACGCGATGGCCTATCATATCAGTTCATATCACGGGAGTATGTAGCTATGCTTCGTGCGTACTTTTTGAGTGGAAAAATCGCGAGTGCAGCTGTGTACCCATGGACATCGTATTGTGAGTGTACAAAAGTGACCGGGTCAGTGTCAAACAATTAAAACAGTGCATATTGGATGCTTTTGACAACGGTGGTGGACATTTTGAAGGACAATGGAAATACTTGTAAGTTTAGTATATAATACGTACTTAAGTAAATAATAATTTGATGCAGGCGCCTCAAAATCGGTCTGTGTTCTCCACACACCTTGAGGAAGGCCTATGTCCAACAGTGGACGTCTCTAGGCTGACATGATGACGATAAAATAATTTGTAAATAGCAGATGATTCTAACTTCACAAATACGCCAAAATTACTCTTTTCTTTTAGTCCAGAACACCATCTTATATTTTGATATTTGTTTGCTTTCTAATTACATACCTCCGTATTTAATTACTTGTTAAACGATAAATTTTACCGGTCCTACGCCCGAATGAAATATGAAGGAGAGGGTAGAACTAACAAAATTAAAAAATAACTACCTACATTTATTATTTTTCTTCATTTTATTTTCTATTGCTACCTACATCATAAGTGCGACAGAGAGAATGCGAATGAGCAGGATGGAATATTATCAATGAATTAGTGAATGGATTGTAAATATGACTATGATTTAAGTGAGATTTTCTACAATAAACAAATGATAATAACTTTGCTCTTTATTGATATTATGAAATTCTTACGTCACATATATGATAATAATATCTTCGCTAATCTGTCCTTAAAGTTTTTGTACTAATTAAAAAATAGCGGTGTATTGTTTCTTACTGCTGGTTCGTATACCGTTGTCGTCATGCTCACTAAAATGTCATTTCTTGTGGTGGCGTCGTGTGTCGGGTCATCCCTGTCCCTCTAATATGGCGAGAGGGATGATGGCTGGCACATGCGTCATACTCGTGAACGGGTGCTACTTGCGATGACTGGTCGATGACGGTCTTGCGGGCTGGTATTAGATTTTAATATTTAACTGCATCATTTCCATCATGGTTCTGATCACTTTCGCGGATTGCCTGCATTATTAGGTATATATAATGTAAGTGGATGCTCCTGTTTCACCATGTCTATTCTGAGGAGGCTAACCAAAAGTATTATGCTTGAGTATTATGATGTACAGTAAATATATACAAGTGATATAGAAGGTGTAACAGTTGCAGCACCTTACAAAATGTAAATTGTGTATTATGCAAAACCTGGCGATGAAAAAGAGTGACCGTGAGTTTTATTACCCGTTCTTTCTCATGGTTCTACCTATTGCTTTGCGAACGTGGCAGTAAATGTAAATGTAGAAGCATACAGTAATCATGTTTTAAATTTGAGTATAAGTAATTATTTTATAAATTTATTATTTTGACGTTCATAAGCGTCACATTGTGACCCAAATGAATAAAGGATTTTGAATTGTTCGTATACAAAAGCGTCTTACATTGTTGTTAATGACACTGAACCCAATCGTTTATAAACATAGTTTTGCTGTAATGTAATGAGATTTAATTATTTTAGTCAGCTTTTAGGTTTAAAATAGACGATGGTGAAATACGAAAGGGTATTTTCTTAAACTTGTACATAAATTAATTTGCTTTATTTATTTTTATTTTTATTTTTAAACTTCATATACATACACAATGTATACAGGCGGACTTAATGCCATAGGCATTATCTCCCAGTCTACCTTAAAGTGGTGCAGAGAGAAATGAAGTAGGTGTAATATATGACTAACGAAAATGAATTTTAACAACCAAAATTACGTAGATTTTTAGGTAGGTACATACAAACAAATGAACACTATTTTATATACATACTTAACAAATAACACATAATTTCAAATTATACACAAATACATATCCAAATTATAAACCTACATACAAATATACAAGCATAGTACATAAATAATTATATATACCTATATACATGTATAATATCTTAATATATAAAATCCTTGCGTTACTGACTGACTGACAGACACGCTACAGCCGAAACTATTGGGCGCAGGAAGCTGAAATTTGGCATGTATGTTCCTTGGGAACCGTAGGGGTGCACTAAAAAGGGATTTCCCGCAATTCCCACGGGATCGGTCAAAACGGGTAAATTTTAAAAAATTGCAGGCGTAGCTGCTGGCGTCCTCTAGTATATATATATATATGTTAATATAATTATATATATATTGTTTTTAATTTGAAATTTACATGATTTATGATTCAATTGCCGACTCAGCCAATAAAAGTTCCTTCACCTTTGTCTTGAACGTATACTTAGACTTGGCCATCCTGATTTCAAGAGGGAGGGCATTCCAAAGAAGGATAGATTGGACAGTGAAAGAAGAGTGAAGAAAATTGGAAGTGTGAGAAGGGACTGTAAGAAGAAGGTTGTTAGCAGAACGGAGGTCTCATTCATGGTTAGTGCACAAAAGTTGAAAGTAGGGAATTAAATACTGTGGAGAGGTGGGGGACGTAAGAATAGTATAAAGGGTAGAGAGAGCACGTAATCTACGGCGGTGACGTATAGGAAGCCACTTTAGTTGGGAGCGATAAGTAGACACATAGTCATACTTGCGAAGATTGAAAATGAATCGAATGCAGTTATTTAGAAGACGGTCAAGTTTATTAAGGAGATCTGCATTCAGGTCAAAATAACATACATCGCCATAGTCGATCAGTGGGAAAATTAAAGTTTGCACAAGCATTGTCTTTAGCTTTTTAGCATTGCTTTAGTTATCAAAGTAAATAAATTATTGATTTATGTATAATACCCACATTAGTTATTTAAGTGTTGAAATTATTGTTTTAATTTATGTGTAAACAGCCACTTTAGTTATTTAAGTATAGAAAGTTTTGAGTCAATTTGTGTATAAATAGTCACTAGTTATAGTAAGTTTCAATTCAACTGTAAATAAATGCTTCCAATAATTGAGTTTGATACAATGTTTGCGAAAACACAAGAATTTATTATAGGCCAGCACTATTTAAAATGGTTAAGTATAACCTGATGTATAGCATTTTGTAAAAAAATGAACATGTTACATATTATTAATTAGGTATTTTTACGGTCGTCAGTTGTTTAATTTTATCATTTATTTATCATTATATGTTTCGTATATTTCAATAGAAACCAGATTTAAAAAAAAACAATCACCAGCTAAGCAAAAAGTTACAAAAAAAAGTTCAACAACAGCGAGGCAGGAATTTCAAACGTTTGAGTTCACGAGAAACAGTAAATGCATAGATATATGCATTTGCAAATAACATACCGGTAGGCAGTAACAAGAAGATAAAATCGAAAACCAAAAACAACGATTGTAGAAAAATAAACATTTAACAAAACGAATAACCAATAATTCTACGATAATATTCGTATCTTTAAACCAAACAGACAAAGATTAAATTCGTTCATTATTGTCAGTGAGCAACCTGCATGTGACACGTGTACGTTTGATTAACAAACTATCGCAGAAATCTAACGAAATACCTAGTATGTAACACGATAGCATCTTTAGGTACGTTCATTTCCAAACAGTCCAACTATGGTAGGTACACGTGGTATAATAAAGATGCAACTTTATTAGTAAGAAAGAAAAAGAATATTTAATTTTAAAAGATAATCGCCGTAGTAGGCGGTAAACGTATTGAATAATACCGACTATATAGAAATATATCGTCGTACGAAATCACTAGCAGAAGGCTACATTAGAAAAATGGAAAGAAATGGAAAAGAGAAGAGTGTGAATTCGTTCCTTAAGTCAGCCAAAGCAGTAATTATCAGCAATAATTACCAGTAGCAATTAATTACCGTAGCAGGCAATTAAAAAAAGCTAATCGCGAAGCATACGATCAACGAGGGCGACCTTAGCGCGTCTTTAGAGGACGCGAGGCCTTAAATCGCAAGACAAAGAATGCGATCGACGAATGTGACCATAGCGCGTCTTTAGAGGACAGGTGACCGCAGTCGAACGATTATAACTTGTTACTTATGCGGTTGATACACAATTAATTATCACACGCGGCAATAGAAATAGTTATAATATAAAAAGGCTTACCAAGATAAGAAAGAAAAAAATATGCCACTAAAATAATCACACACTGCTTTGGAACAAATTCACACATACTCAGTTAAAAAAATAAAAAAAAAAGACTCACCGGAAACGGATTCCAAACAAAACCCTACTTCCCGTGGGCGCCACTGTAACGTTGGACTGCCCTGGGTGTAGTTAAATGAAAATCATGGTTAAATGTTACAATTAAAAATCAGTTTAATACGTCAAGGAAATCTAAACATCATTTAGCAACGCATTAAATTGAAAATTAATATATTTACTAGTTAAAGAGGTAGAACCAGGGTCGCGTGATTCGGCAATAATAATGGGTCTTGTTGAGAGTCCGGTTCCAGTGGTCGTTCAGAGTAGCTGGTGCACTTAGCTTTGCTTGCCGCTGTCCAGCCGAATGCAGAAAGAGGGGCCCGCAGTCCCAGCGCCTCCGTATTTATATGCAGCCTAAGCCCGGTGTGGCGTCTGAGGTAAGTGGGAAGTGTGATCGCGACGTCAAAGCGACGTCACAAGTAATTCTTTATGTCAAAAGCTCAATGCTTAGCTCATTTGAACAACAACGTATTTTCATCTGATGAAGCTTTAACATTAATATTATCAAATGGGTGAACTATTTTTATTAATATCGCCTATATATTATGTGACACGAAGATTACTGAACTACTTTAACGGTTATCATAAAATTGATTTATATCACTTGTTCTCTCTGTGGAGCGTTTTTTATTATAGTAATTTACAAGTCAATATGTCTAGCCTCAGAAATATTCTTTGTCCATTTATTTTATTAGTTTTGAGTCTTATTTTATTCAAATTAACTACTTTGTAAACGATTTTAGTTTGTAATTTATCTTCGGCGACTACTTGCAGACAACCGATGCCGATTTAAGCAAGTTGAGAAAGCGACGATTAAAAGAGAAGTCTAAATAAGTGTGAAATCATTCAGAAACTCACAAAATTTCTACATAATAAGGGCTGCCAACACAGCAAAATTCTAAGTAGAAGAATATAAATGAAAGCTAACCTAAACTGTGTATTGCCGTTGTCACGGCTTGAAATTTGCGAAAGCTATCCAGCTTTTTATTTTCTTCTGAATTGACAAATTAATTGGAACAAAAAGTAACAGTTACTATGTAACGTATGTCCGGTACCTACCGCGTCTGCATCATATTACCGTCCATACGCTCGGCCAATCAGAGAAGGCCATCGTTCGCTCTCGCGAAGCCTGACCATATATGGTCACGTAGCGACTCCAACTCTGATGGAGGGCCGGTATATAAAGGGGCCGACAGAGAGGCCGGCACCGCCACTCTATCCTACTGACCTACTACCACTAGTCTGTCCGTATCCATCGTACGTGTATCCTGGTCCCAGCTGTGGGTGAGTTACTACATTTATTGCACTAGCTTACTGCCCATCTCTCTACCTGCAAGCTGAGGCCGGCTGACGCCGCCTGCCTGACTCTATTGGTTGTGGCTTCCCTAATGCTGCTTCCCTTCAGGTTCCAGGTCTGCCTTAAAGCTCCGGGCTACGCTACCTAGACCGCTACACTTCCCTGCATCGCCTTCGGCGTCACCTCTGCCGAAGAGTCTGGCCTGCCCTGCTCATCGCACACACACCGCCGGCGCCTGCCAGCTGAGCCAACGTCAGCGAGGATCTGCACCGCTACGCGCAGACTTCGAGCAGCCTGCCTGCACACTACCGGAGGGAACAGCGTGGGAGACTGCAGTCCTTAGTGTTCAGGCCAGTGTCGTGTTGTTGGTCGGTCATACTCGTGCAAGGGAAGTGAGACAATACTCGGCAAATAAACGCCTAAACATTTTCTGCGTTTCTATTCTAGAACCCGTTACAGTGGCGCCTACGCGGGTTATTGTTTCGCTTTCCGTGCTCGAGTTCTCTTCTAGCAGGTCTCCATTATTGTAAGCGAGGAGGTGCGGCTACAGCGAACGGGTACATATTGTTGTACTAATTGTCTACATTTTAGTGTAACTACCTACTACGTACTAGTTCGCAAATTTGAATTCTAACGTTTTTTCTAATTAGTCCTAACGGTCGAACTTTTACGCCTTATCGTAAAGTAGGCCATTTGTAAGGGCGAAACGCTTGCGCACTAAGTGTAGTGTGTAGTGTATACTTACGCGGTTTAATTATTACATACACAATGGGCTCACACCCCATAAAATACTTTCTGCTTAACAAAAATGAACTAGCATACGAGGTCACGAATAGAGGTGAGGAGCCGGCTACCTCTGTCCTAGGTCTTCGGAAGCAGCTCCCTAAATTACTCGAAGCCATTCTAAATGATGATATTTCGGAGTCGGGCCTAGCATTGCATTGCGAGCATTTGAGAGTTAGCGAACTGTCCAAGTTAAAATACGACGGTACGGGATGCGTCCGAGCGTTTCTATAACGCGTAACCGAATTCCAAACCGCGTGTAATCTACCTTCCACTAAAATTTTATCGTTTGCCTCCGAAATATTCACCGGCAACGCACTTCACTGGTACCGCGGCCTAAACGAATATTTCACTACATGGGAAGATCTCACCACTAAATTAATAGACGATTTCACACCGTACGATTATGACTACCGGTTATTAAATGAAATCCGCCGACGTATTCAAGGTGCTACAGAAACTATAATTATTTATTTCTCTATAATTAATCAGCTGTTCGCAAGGCTGTCACCGTCAAAGCGATTGTCTGAACGCGAAAAGTTAGACATCCTATTGCATAACATACGTCCATGCTATTCGCTAGTGCTAGCTCCGTCAATATCTTCAATAGACAGTATAGCAACACTGCAGACGTTATGTTTAAACTACGAACGGATGAAATGTTTGAACTCTCAATTCCGCGAACCGTATTATAGTAACGACAGGTTGGCACTAGACCTAGCTTACAGTCACAAACCTTATAACCGAGCGCGTAATAATTCATATAATAATTATACCGCTGCCACTATAGAGGTCACACCTGATAACCCCGAATACACTGAGAACAACGAACCTAGCAATCCTAAGTCTAAACCTAGCTCTGTCGCTCTAGTCACGTCCAAGTACTGTCCGCGCTGCCGTGTCACACAGTTTGATGGAGTGCGAACGCGATCGGTTTGCAATTTTCTTCAAGTGCGGCCGTAGGGATGTGACATTCCCTAACTGCCCGAACTGTAAATCGACGAAACCAAAAAACTAGTTGGTTAGTGTCGGGGCGTGTCAAAACCTCAAGTAGGTTCTACAACCTACTCAACTAATTTTGACAAAGATGATTGTAGAAATTGGCTAAACACTCTAAAAGTGTATTTCTCTAGTTATTCCGTCGCCTCGATCCTGGATAATAAACCTAAAAATGACCTACGGCCCTATGTTAACGTAACGGTTAACAGTTTACCTATTTGTGGATTGCTCGATTCCGGTTCAGCCATTAAAATTTTAGGTAACAACTCCCATCTGGAGGTAATTACTAAAACCGAGTTAGAAATACAGCAGTGTCACAACACTAATTCTATTCGGTTCGCGGGTGGAAATATATTGTTGCCGCGCGGTTTTATCGACTTACCCACTACTTTAAATAATCAAACCCACTTATCGAAAGCTTATATTATTCCAGAAGTTACAAGTAATTTAATTTTAGGCATCGATTTCTGGAAACTATTTAAACTACTGCCTAATCATATCGCATCCGTATGCATGTCTAAAACATTGCCGTGTAGTGTAATAAGTGAAAATAAGCCAAGTAACACGAACGTATTGCAATCTTTTAGTGAGTTGAGTGAGTCACAACAAAGAACGGGTAAGTTAATTATAAAACAATACGAGTCGATTTCTACTGAAAAAACCGGGTTAGGACGAACTCACTTAATAGAACATGCAATAGGCACGGGCGATTCTGCGCCGATACGCCAAAGATATTATAGGCTACCACTTGCCGGGCCTTTGAACAAACTTACCTCTACCGGTAAGAAAGCTGCACCATTCCAGTGTCGGTGGAAGCTGATGACTCGTTTTGTAAACTAAAACAATTGTTAAGCTCCGCACCAATATTATCGTGTCCTGGTTACGAGAAACCTTTTCAAGTTCACACAGATGCGAGTGCGTGTGGCATCGGTGGGTTGCTCACACAATAAATAGATGGCGTGGAACTACCTATCGCTTACATGAGTAGGTCACTAAATGCACAGGAACAAAACTATAGTGTAACAGAACGGGAGACATTAGCAGTTCTAACAGCCCTCGAATATTGGCGCTGTTATTTAAATAACGGGTTAAAGTTTGTTGTGTATACTGACCATTCCGCACTGAAATGGTTCCTAAACTTGAGCAACCCGACTGGTAGATTAGCTCGGTGGTTGGTTCGTCAGTCAGCCTTTAACTTTGAAATAAACGACGCTAGAGGGCACTAGGCGAAGGAAACATATTCTCTGTACGTCTTATATTTATTTTAACATTAAAAATTGTTATTAAAGTTTTGAACGGTGAACAATAAATATAAGTGACTATGGACAAGTGAATAATCTGTGATAGTGTTATCTAAAGTATCAACCGAGCAAATATTGATTTTGGCGCGTACGAAACGCAGGACATATAACTTCAAATCAAACAATCAACGTCCAAGCTTTTTGCCAACAATATAGTGTCTCTGACTGTAACAACCAGGATATATAAAGATAAGTGACTTTTTAGCTGTATACGGCGATTCAAGTGTTACTCGAAAAAATTATTCGTTTTTTATTCAAATTTTCCATCTCAATACTCAATATATTTAATGCTTTCCACAATGTTTGCTTAGGTATTACTTAAAATATATATGTTACAATTATGAACCCTGTCGGGCACAGCATAGAAGGTTTTACTAGGAGAGAGGAAGCTAGATTATTTTAATAAATATAATGTATGCAAATTATACTTTACATTACAATATCTATTACATACAGAATATTATCAACATATTACAATTTTAATAGAATATAAAAGTTCTGAATAAAAAAAAATCATCTTTTGGTTATACATTGAACTACGATCAATCCATCTCACCAGCGACATCTATTATTTACTTTCGGTACTAAGAAGAGTACGAGAAGTGCTAAGCGCAGTATCAGTGACAACTCTCACGCACCTAACGGACCTAATCATTCACTATTGATCTAATAGAGGGCACCTGTTGTAGACACTATTGATTAGGTATTACGTGTAGCTAAGCAGTTTCTGACCTTGATAATAGAGGGCGCAGTGTACCTATAATCAATACCAGATTAAAAACATTAACAATGACATCTAAAATGACTACCTGCGCTGGGTGTCTAGGTACAATTAAAAGTAAAGATTATATGAAATGTAATACCTGTAACAGTACTTATGATCTGGTGTGCGCAAATATAACTGAGAAGAGGTATGCTAGTTCTTACAGTGCCACGAGTAAGGAGCGTAAAACGTGGACGTGCCCGGGTTGTTTTAACAAGCGACCAAAGGGTGACAACTCTAGGACCCCTGTACGATGTGACACACCTCAGGAGGACGAGGACGACCATTCCGTGGATAATGTAACACGCCGCACCAAATCGAAAACGATGTGTATGAGCCCATTATCTGAGAAAGACATTATCACACTCAGCCGAAATGAAATTAAGTCTGCTATACGTGCTGAACTGTAATGTAAAAATAACTGATTTGCGAAACATTGTGCTTTTATATTTAAATCTTATATATATATATATATATATATATATATATATATATATATATATATATATATATATATATATATATATATAAAACTGAAAGCAGCCTTAAGCATAACAATATGAAGGCCTTTTGGAAGTACGCAAAGTCTAAGAACTCAAATAATAGCACAGGTGCCGATATTGCTGAATTATTTGCCAGGCATTTTTCCTCTGTGTACAGTGATCCCAGTATGGAGCCATTTACCCCCCGTTTTCCGGAGGCTTGCACTAATATCTCTTCTATAGTACTATCACCCGAACAAATAAATGCTGTACTTATATCACTTGATACTACAAAGGGTGCAGGCCCAGATGGTATACCGCCGCTCTATATCAAAAATTGCAATAAAACATTACTGAAACCTCTTACTATGCTTTACAACAAATGCCTTAGCATCGGGTATTTCCCCCAAACGTGGAAGACATCTCATATAGTACCTATACATAAATCGCGCGATAGATCAGATGTGAAAAACTATAGACCCATTAGTATTCTTTGCTGCTTTGCAAAAATATTTGAAAGCTTAATATACAGGCATATCGATACTGGAAATATGAAATAACGTAAGGGACAAAACTAAGGTTTTCAGGAGAGCAAAAATAAGATATTTTTCTTACAAATCTGACTATAATTTTTAACTCGTATGTGCTATGTAAAAATTATCTAGGGCAAAGTTTCTTAGATTTCTTCATTCTTTGAAGCTAAAATAGCAGAAAAGCAATAAGGCCTATAGTTTTAAAGATAGCATGTCCCTTACGGTAAATAATAATGAATACGGGTGATATACGTCAACAAAATGTTTGATGTATGTAAACAACATTGATGTATGGGACATAAAAGAACACAAACATTTATAGATTTGTAAAATAAAGGTCCCTCAATTCTGTACTTTATATTGCTTAAGCTGTTAACAAATTTCAAAGTATAATTTTATATAGTATTTGTGTATATGTCATAGTTTAAAAACTATTTACTGACGTAATCATCATCACCATCATGATGATGATGATGATAACGTCAGTAAATAGTCATATGTCATAGTTTAAAAACTGTTTACTGACGTAAAAAAATAGAAAATAAAATAGATAAAACGTTTTATTTATGCTCATTAATCACAAAATATTTCAAAAATTAATCACAAAACTCAGAACCATTTCTCAAAAATTAGTCATCTTTATCAGTCTCCTCGTCGTCAGGTTCTTTAAGCTTATCTCTAGTTACACTCATATAAGGAAGATTTTAATCATCATCAGCCACTGATGGACTAAGCCTCTCCTTTGAAAGGAGGTATTGGCCTACTATACCACGTTGGCCAAACGGGTCGGTATAGGGTTTGTATCAAGTTTTCCTTCTCTAACAGTGCTGTCCTCTGCAGAATATGCTCCCACCGTCGGCTATTTTATATTACTCTTTACTAATTAAATTATGTGACAATGGTATAATTATAAATAGGTTTCACCATGAATATTTAAATCTAAGTGTCCGTGTAGTGACGGATTACGATTACGGATTGTCACCACCCCACATCATCACCTGGGTTTTGTAAGAGCCGACAGAGGGAGCATATTATGCAGAGAACAGCACTGTAAGAGAAGGAAAACTTGAAACAAACCCTATACCAATTCGTTTGGCCAGCGTGGTAGGCCAATTTCTCCTTTCAAAGGAGAGGCCTAGTCCAGCAGTGGCCTGTTATAGGCTGATGATGATGATAGATTGTCTTCTTTCATCAGATATTTCATAATATTTTCTTAAACATTTAGTCTATGCACATGGATTATCTTGTAACTTTCGACCTTCTATTTGTTTACCACTACTTGTTACATAAGGAAGACCCTTTTCTATAATTTCTTTTTGTGTATTACGCCTGTTTTCTTGTTTCATTTTCTTCTCGAGTAGGTACTACAATTTCTTGACTATTGTTACTTTTGGTTTTCATAGCTTTCTTTTTTCTCATTGATTTGTTTTTCTTATTATCACTTTGAATTAATGGTTTTGAAAAGTATCAGCATTGCTGTCGGTTATAAATATTATATTATCGTTAGAAGGATTCTTTTCAAAAATGGTATAAGAATCTGATTTGTATGAATAGGGTATTTCAACAACACACGTGGGAATATTTTTTACATAATTTGTTCTATCAGAAGAATTTTCACATCCCATATCATTTTCTATACGCATCTCATTACTACTATCCGGGATAACGACGTTTGCTTTCGTTGGTTGAGTCTCCATTTCTGTATCACTATTTTCTATTATACTTTCCGATGAATTTATGGTTCGATTTTCATAGTATGAAGAAGAATGATAACTGTAAACAAATAACTAAATGACTCAATAATCATCGTCTAAAAACAAAATTTTATACGTAAAGAACAGCGGTGAAATAAATTAGGGATAGAATTTTAACGGAAGGGACCTTAATAATGTGGGTTCCAAATGACAAAAGGTAATTTCAGCAAAAAATAAATATTTTATCGTTATGAAATTAATCATTTTAAATGTTATCATGTTATAGCTACATATTTACATTTCAAAAAACATTATTCTAGTGATATGAAACTAAAATCATGTTTTTATAATAACGAAAATTAACGTAAGGGACGCGCAGGTAACGTAACCCAGAATGACTACTATAAAAAAAAACACTATTTAAAAAAATCCGCCAATAATTCATTCAAAGAAGGTTTAATATATTATTATATTTACTAGCTAGTTACTAGCTAGTTACAGTTTACTAGGTAGTAAAAATGTTTTGATTTTGATACATTTTTTTCTGAATACACCGTTAAATAATGGGTATAAGCTTAATATTGCATTAATGTACCAATGTTTCTTTCGACTAGAATTTTACAAACCCACTCGAGAGTTCGTTTTTGAATGGGATTGTCGTTCTAGTTGTTATTAATAATTGAAGTTGATAAATCATGAAAAAACGCTTATTTACACTTTATTCATCCTGCGTTAACTACCTACTTCTTAAGTTGTAAATTTTACATAAACCTATATACTACAACATACGACAATATATTTTTTTAATAGGATTCGAATGATTCTATCTAAATTGACCTATTTTTGAATAACTGAACTCAATTCATGGGTTAACAATTATTTACCAGAAGTAGTAAGAAAATAAATAATAATTACCTGTTTATGTGATTCCTAATGTTTATCAATTTTTGCTCGCTGGCTAGAAGTGAACATAATTTTCCATTACTCATGTTTCCAGATAAAACTTTCACTGCGTTCTTACGTCAATTAAAAACAATAGATAATACCTTATAGATTAAGATCTGTAGTGTCACAAACCGTGTTAATGTTATTTTGAGACGTACGTAAACAATATCATCGACCCACGTGGCGTAAGATTACCCGTGGAAAGTAAGTGTCATGACCTGTGCAAGCGAACTCACACACAAAACCCGTATTGCGTTTCGTTAAGCTTTGAGAAGTAGTACGGATCACGCAGTTCAGTGTGATGTTAAGGACAGGTCAATTTACTTCCAAAGCTGACAAATTAACGTAAGGTTCAATATGATCATGATATCTGAGGCACAATTTTATTTAAGGGACATAGTATTTGTATCTTCTCACAGAAGACTAATGTATAAGACAATGCTTAAAACATCTCACATTATGCAATAACTTATGTGACCTGTTAAAAAAGGTACACGTTTTTTTTTTAATGTTAATACCAAAACGCTGTCAGTAAAGAGACTTACATTAGTTTTTATGAAAATATTAATTTAAAATGTCATAATATACAGCCAGTTTCTAGGAAAAATATGGCCTAGACCTACAAAAAAAATCTAATGTAAGAGACATTGTTTTTGTGATATCGAGATTTTAAATATACCAATCGATAGAGCAAGAAATTCCAAATCCAATGATATATATAACTCATTTTCGGCAAAATGTCCCTTACGTTATTTCATATTTCCAGTATCGATATAAGTTTCCATCTGAAATCCATAATTAGCCCCAGACAACATGATTTTATGGCTGGCCGCTCTACCTCCTCTAATCTCTTAATATACATTATTTTTTAACTCGCTCATTTAATGACCGTATACAGGTAGACTCATTGTATAGTGACTTTGAGAAAGCATTTGACAAAGTGAGCCATAATATCCTTTGTCAAAAAGCGCAACACCTCGGAATTCATGGCTCATTGCTACGATGGTTAAATTCTTACCACTCTCATCGCACACAAATAGTTAAAGTGTATGGATTCGAATCCTACTCGTATGTAGCTAAGTCCGGTATACCGCAAGGTTCAAATTTAGGCCCTCTTTTGTTTACTTTGTTCATTAATGACCTACTCGATTCCATTCAAAGTAACTGTCTCGCTTACGCGGATGACTTAAAAATATACAATAAAGAAAAGTCAATCGAAGATTGCATTATGCTACAAAAAGATACTTATAACTTTATTACAGCAATGGTGTGTAGATAATAATACGTATCGAAACGTCACGTTTACGAAAAGCAAATCTCCCATAAGATACCCATATAATATAAATAGTGAAATCCTAACACGCCAGAATGCTATCAAAGATCTTGGAGTTTGGATCGACTCCAAACTAACATTTACTGAACATTATGGGCATATAGTAGCCAAAGCCAAAAAAGTCATGGGATTCGTATGGCGCATCATTAAACCGTTCAGAAATCAAGAGAGCATAGTGCTACTGTATATTACTCTGGTCAGAAGCATTCTCGAATACGCCTCCCTTATTTGGTCTCCCTTCTACCAAACCCACATTGACAGAATAGAAGGCGTCCAAAGACGGTTCCTCCGCTATACTAGTACTAAGTTTGGCTTGTGAAGAAAATTACCTACCTACGAATGCCGACTTAAGCACTTTAAACTAGACACATTAGAGTCCAGGCGCAAAACTGCCGAGTTTGCCACACTTTACAAGATTATTAACGCTCATTGGGACGCGCATGAGTTGTTGAGCCTTCTCTCCTTAAAAATTGGTGGTAGCAAACGTACACAAAGACTTTTTCTCAGGCATCTAGTAATAACAATGTTACCTACTATGATCCTATTGCTACAATGTGCAAAAATTTTAATGATCATGCCAAAGACCTTGATATATTTTATTATACCTTTAGTGAATACGTAAATAAATGTAAGAAAATAATTCATGCTATCAAAGACTGCTCCACAACCTAAATTGTCTCCCATAGTAATAATCTTTAACCCTTTATTTGATTTTGGTGTAATTATTTGATATTTGCATTTTTTATGTTTTGATTCTTTTTTTTTGTTTTTAATTTAACTAATTTATGTTTTGATTTATATTAATTTATGTTTGACTTTGAATACTTATCTTTTACTATTATTTTATTGTGAAATGACAACAACTTACTTATTATTCTTATTTTTAACCGACTTCAAAAAAAGGAGGAGGTTTACAATTCGTCGGAATCTTTTTTTTATGTATGTTCCCCGATTTCTCTAAGACGCCTGGACTGATTTCGAAAATTCTTGTTTTGATTGAAAGAGTATACCTCTTAGTTGGTCCCATGATCATCAGGTCAGGATGTGATCATGGAATCCTGAGAAATCGAAGGAACTCTTCAAATTTTATAAGGACACTTGAAGCGATTTGACCGTAACAACCCAATGCCGTCGAGTTTGGGCTCGTTTGAGTCGTCTTTTACATGGACTTCGATGCTAGATGATTTCCATGGTCTGATGATAGAGTTGGAAGGTAACCATGAGATCTTTGTGATACAATAACCCAATCTCATCGAGGTTAAGGTCGTTTGATTCGTCTTTACATGGACTTTGGTACTGGATGTTTTGCAGGGTCTGATGATGGAGCAGGAAGGTGGCCATGGTATGTTTGTAATACAAAGACGCGATCCCATTGAGCTTGGGCTCTTTTTATTCGTCTTTACATAGACTTTAGTGCTGAATGTCCACAAAACTCTGATGATGGAGCAGGAAGGTAGCCATGGGATATTTGTAATACAATTACGCAATCCCATCGAGTTTGGGCTCGTTTGAGTTGTCGTTACATAGACTTTGATGCTGGATGATTTCCATGGTCTAATAATAGAGCTGGAAAGTAAACCAATCTCATCGAGTTTAGGGTCGTTTGGTTGGTCTTTACATGGACTTTGGTACTGGATGTTTTTCAGGGTCTGACGATGGAGCAAGAAGGTGGCCATGGCATCTTTGTAATACAAAGACGCAATCCATTGAGTTTGGGCTCGTTGGATTTGTCTTTACATGGACTTTAGTGCTGAATGTTTACCAAACTCTGATGATGGAGCTGGAAGGTGTCCATGGGATCTTTGTAATATAATAACGCAATATTATCGTGTTTAGGCTCGTTTGTTTTGTCTTTGGTATTGGATGATTTCCGGGATCTGATGATGGAACTGAAACGAACGTGTTTAGGCTATTTAGTTGAAAACAAAAAATACTTGAAATTGCCAGAAAGGTACAGGTCTACATTTCAGAATTGAGGCACGTAAGGAAGGCCTCCCCATCATGTACCACCTACACTATCCTATGTACCACCTATTACTACATATTTTTTATTAGTAAGTATACCACTAAAAAGGAAAAAAAATTAAAATTATTTTTAAATAAAAAAAACCAACTTCAAAAAACACTAAGGAACTAAAAAACAAAAAATAATTGGTTTTGGAGCAAACATTTTTGAATTCAAAATTTAAAAATTATAAGGTTAATTTATAGTCTAAGTTAATACTTCTTGGTACATCGGCTATCCGTCAGTGAAAATCCCGTCAAAATCGGTCCAGCCGTTCTAGAGATTAGCGACAACAAACAGACAGACAGACAGGACGCAGGCAAAAATTTAAAAAACTGTCATTTCGGTATATGTTGGTACCGTGTATACATCCATATGTATTAAGTAAAAAGCGGTTATTTTATTATTACAAACCGACACTTCAATTTTATTTATGTGTATAGATCTCATACAACGCATTTCTGAATGAACATTGAAATAAAAATGCCATAATGGCATTATGTTCTCGTAATACTACGAAAAATGCATTATATGAATAAAATAAAGGCGAAACTACGATTTTGTTTGGTTTTACTTTAGACACATTTTGTGCAAATAAAATACGTATGCGAGCTAAAATGCTAAATGAGAATTGTAAGTTAAATATGAAACGTGTGCGCGAGATGTGGGAGCTGCATACATTAAAATAAAGTATCATTATACTATTCCACAAGGTTTTTGCGATGTGTTAGGCCAGAAATTTGTCCTGAAAATCTGCATAAATACATTTCACTAAAAGCCTGGTTATCCTACCTTTTTCGTGCTGTTTCGGTTGCTTTTTGTAACTTTTTATACCATTAGGGATCGTTAATATGAACAGTCTGTTTATGAGCTTTTAGTCCCAATCTGGTAGGATCCGCTAAGATGAATTTCAAAAGTATTACTGTTTTAAATAGGTTAGTAACTACATACATAATTTAGACAGTAGTTCAAACAAGTAGTTCTAGCTGATTTATAAGAGATAGATCATTTACTTTTTAGAAGGAGCGCATATTGTGAATTGTGTCCACAACCCAAGATGATAGTTGTAGTGTAGACCTTAGACCAGTGTAGGCAATATAAAAATACTGACTCTCCCTAATGTAGGTCAAAGATCTTCATGGCAGCTGGCACCGACTGCTTAACCTGCTCCCAGAGGCATGAAGCAAGGGATACTACATATTTAATATGTACAAATCTTCTATATCTAAATACAAAGCGCTTAAACTTCAAATAAAATTCAAATCGTTTTTTGAGTTCGTTTCTTTTATGTTTCCTAAGTGTTTCCTTGTAAATAAATTATTTTCTCTGCATGAGTTTGATTTGAGGACAATATAATGTAAAATATGGCATAAAGGTATTTATAAAATTGTCTTTTGCCGCGTTGGTAAAAGGCACAATTTTGTATTAAATGCATTCATAGAGTGAACCACATTGTTTTATGTTTGTTGTTTTTTTTATGTATCGGAAAGTAATCGATTCTGTCATTATACTACTTTACTTTAGAATCTGGACATTTTACGCCATAAACAATAACTGTTCACTAGCTGGTAGTTGTTAAATTCAATATGTTTTTGAATTGAAATAATTTTGGTAACCATATGTACTACTATAGACTCACGCCTGTATCGTCGAAGGGGTAGGCAGAGGTGTAACATTACACCCACATTTCGCTATGAATTTTTAGGTCCGACGTAATAGCGGGCGAACCTATTGCTGTTAGCTAGAGCCGTTACCGGGCACATCACCAAACTCCGTGCTGCTACTGAGAATTCGGAACACTTTTGCCCGATCCCGGGACTCGAACCCGGGACCGATCCGGATCCAGGAATCGAATCCGATCAACAGTCGCATACGCTATCCACTGGACCACAGATTAAGATTAAATTAAAAATAATAACATATACTACTATGAGCCAAATTATAGAAAGTAGAGCCAAAAGACGGCAACGCACTTATGACTGCCCTGGTGTTGCGGTAATCGCCTACTAGCAGGCTATTCGTTTAGACCAAGACCTTAAAATTGCTGTTTCTCCCTGTGATATATCAAAATAAATCTATTTATCTCTTTCATATCCTTGTTTTTATTACAATACGTATAATGTACTTATCCTTCTCCATGTGTTACACTATTAAGATGTAATCTGTCTGACAGTTAACAGCAGAATCGGCCCATTTAATCCGCGAATCTTGATAAAACATATATTGGAGGAAATCGATGTGAACGTACATCCATACGTTAGGACAATTTATAGACCTTCGACAAGATAAACGAGCTTCTAGGTATTTTTCGGCGTACAAATGGTAAAAACGTTAGGTACTAATGTCAATGTAAAAATTTGTTATTGTGGACAAAATATGTAGAGCTTTAGAATTTGGCTGAAACGACAGCTACTCAAACTACTACGTATATATTATAATTCGTCAAACTGTTATAGATGTGACTACCATATCGACAAATTGTTAATAAAGCTTTTACGAAATATAATTTTAATTGTTTAAATTGGTATTATAGACTAGCTAGTATAGTATTGTAGACCTCCGCATAAATTTCGCTATATGCATGTATGATGTATACAAATCGCGAAAGTAAAATAGATAAATACCGCTTCTACCGCAATTTCAGACAAAGAAAGATTGACATGCTGAACCAGAAGCATAAAACACATTTTCACGGTTGTAGAGATTTGCAGATTTTAGGCTGGCCCGGGGAAGTACTACCCTCTCATAGAAAATCGACGTAAAGTAACAGTACCTAAACTGTTGCGTTTCGTTCGGTGAGTAAGAGTGCCGGAGGCCCTATCTCCTATTCCTTCTCCCACATCCCACTCCTCATCCTATCCCTTTTCCCAAACCCAAGGGGCGGTAACGCACTTGTGACTCCTGTGGTGTTGCTTGTGTCCATGCGCGGCGGTAATTGCTTATCATCTGCTCGTTTGCCGCCTATCACTATAAAAATAAAAACATGAAACATCTGTCGATAAAGTACATTTCATATAACCCCACTGTAAGTAGATCTACCAGAGCAAGAGCTTACAACGCGATGCGTAAAGCGTCAGCTAAACTTCCACAAGAACCCCAGACGTACTGACAGATTTTGGCAACGCATAACATCACGTCGCACAAGTTCCTCACATAGCATGCGGCGTAAATTACTACATCAATCAAAACAGCCATCTATCCATATCTTTTGTGTCTAAATATTCACATTCATACACTTCACGCCTCCAAATTAATACACGAACGAGCAGGTACTTTAAAGCGGTAGTTAACTGAGATAATTTCGAAACTACGCCGAATGAAGCCAACTGTAGTATTTTCGCTGTATGATGATATGCATGAAGGTTCTCATTTTACGTATCACGCATACTACTTTCAACTTATGAAAATAAATTGGCAAAAGAAAACAAGTATTAAAAAATATATCTATTAAAAATTACAAAGTAAATTGATACTAGTATGTCTCTCTCTATTTTTATAATTATTATTAACTGTAAATAAATTATTGAAATATAATAAAATATAATCCTCAAAATGTCAGATGCATGAAACGAACCCTCTGTCAGTAGAGATTGACACCATTGAATCGGCATGAAATCGATGAATAGGAGCGGCCATATTTTGATCGAATACGTCAGTACGAGCGCCTTGTATGCGGTTTGTGATTCTGCCTGTTTGGCGTGTTATTTTTTTGTTGTGTTTTATTTGGTAGGTATAATGCCAAAAATAACAAAAAAGATAGTTTTAAACTCTCAAAGCCGTAAGTTAGTGCTTCGTTTGAGGACCTTCTTTGAACGAGAGCGTGCAAACGGGGGCCCGGTAATACCGATCGACAGTGTTGATTACAGAGTTGCGGCAGCTCTGCTCTGGACATCGGCAAGGCTTCAGTTTCTCGAATATCCAGTGAAAAATTTGGAGAAACTAGTTTTGAAGACAAGAAGCTGTCCACTCCGAAGAAACGTGAGCGTAAAGCTTTAATAACTGACATAGATAGTTCCGATGTGGTGGCAATACGAAATCCCTACATTGATAAAATTAATCAGTCGTAGAAATAACACAATCGACAATATGGTAAAGGTTTCGAAATACGTCGCCGTTTTTAGGAGTTGTGAGTGATTGGGAGGGGAGGGGGTAGGTCTCGCAACCCCCCTCACCATTTTCACTTGCCGGAAATACTTGGTTTCCTCTGAAAAAAAATCTCCATACATCGGTGTGTATGGCACTGCCAACTTCCACATTATTCACACTAGTTTAATAAACTAATGTTGACGGAGCCCTGCTTCGCAGGGCTCCTATTATCGGATTAAGGGTCAAAAGAGAAACCTACTATAACCTATTTAGTTACTTATTACAGAACCCTGAGTACTCGAAAGCAATGAGGGCAATGACGCACAAATTTTACGTTACCTGTCACTATCATTCACACAAGATGGCGGTTGCGTTTCATATACATTTTTTCACATAAAACCTAAATATCGTTATTATTGATTCCACTAGTTTAATAAAGTGAGGTTGACTGCGGTTAAGGGTCAAAAGAGAACCGAACACACCTATTTAGTTACTTTCAAATAAAACCTAAAATTACGTTAGTTAGTTAGTTCCGTTTTGCATATTTGAATGAAGAATTGTTGGAAATTGTTTAAAAATATTTAGACGCAACTCCGGCAGCCAAAATTACTTTAAGAGGATTAAGACTAACTCCCTTAAGTACCCTACACCACCAATACCTTCAAGTTCGGGCGACTCGATTCGAAACCAAATCCGACAATATTTACAGACTGGGATAAATATGTCCACCTCGACCGAATTTGAGATCAGCAAATAATTATCTCTGTTGGAGAAGATTCAGATATGAGGTTTTAGTTCGAGTGACAGTGACTAATAATAAAAAATATTCTTTAAAATTACTGCGTTTTGTTTGTGAATATATTTGCCAAAACACATTTAAAACGAATTTTATTTCGAAGATGTAAAATCGATAACTACGTACGATTCCATGTCGTTTGCCAATTAATTCGATATTTATAAATAATCGATTAAATTTCCTTAGGTTACATCACTATAATTGTCAGTCATGAACTATCATGCATATCATTATACAGCGAAAATACTATAAAACATATTATGGTTACCCTATCCTACCATGGGAGAAACAAATTGCGTGGTAGCATTCATTACATGGAGAAACAAAGTTGTTACCGCAAGCAGGAATCTTGCCAGTGGCAAATTTTGTACTTTAATTAATTGGCGCCCTTTTTTTTACTTTACCTGATATGTTGTTATTTTTGACAAAATATGGTGTTAAAAGTATGAACAGATAGATCGTCTACAGTATTTACAAGACTAGGAGATGAAGAAAATAGTCATACGTGACATAAAACCAGGCTAAATTCCCCAGATTAGGTTAGAACTGTATAGAAGAAACTCATATTGCATGTCCATAAAAATATATAACAATTTTCCAGACAATATCAGCAAATTACCACTTATAGCCCGGTCAATTTAGACATAAAAATAGTGGTCAAATAACAATAATTGCCGGAGAGCCAAATATTGGTGGAGAGCTAGGGTTTACCATTACAAATAAAGTTTTAAAAATCCCCATCGATCCTATGTGAGCTTCAAAAGTTATTCGGGGTCAAATGTCAAAATTTGAGGTCTTTTGGATTTTTCTCGAAAACGGTAAGATTTATGAAAATAAAACCTTAACCAAAGTTGTTGATCTTAACATTCTCTACAAAAATGGGAACATAATCTTTTTCCTAAGAGTCACCATTCCTGAGATATCGCGATTCTAAGAGTCACATCATACATGATATGCAAACATTTTCACGCCACCTGTGAGGTAACACTACCCCCGAGTACACACTCGGCGCGTTTTTTTTTACCGTGATTTCCCCAGTAGGCCTACTCTACTAACTGTCATGAAAATTTTAGGATAATTTAAGGGAACAATACCCTTCAAGTTCTAGATATTAACTTATTATTGATATTGATTATTGATATTGCTATTGATTATTGGGTTAACTATTGTTTTGATTTCTTTAGATATTTTAATCAGATTCATACTCTTGAAAGTCTACTTCAACAGTCATGTCTTCTTCGATTTCTTCTTCTTCCTCTTCCTCTTGCTGGATGTTCAAAAATTGTTCAAGTGTGGCTGAATCATTGGTCTCTTCATTAAAATTACAGGAATCATCCTCTATTGTACTCAACTGGACACTTGAGCAAGACTGACCTTCGCAATTGGTACAGGCTGGAGAACACAGCAACCCGACTTTTGTACAGCCACATATGGCACTACAACCTTTTTTTGCAATTGCAAAAAATAGTGTTGAGGAGTATTTCTGGAGCAGGTGGGAGTAAAGTTTGAATCGGTTACAGAGTATTATCTATCAATTTCCAACCCCAGTCTTCTGGGTTCAGTTGATTGCCTAGCCATGTTTAAACTTGATAGTATACTCGATACAAGTGTTGAATAGCAGATGCCGATGTTGGAAGAAGACATGATAGTTGTACTTGTTTCTTGTTTCGCGTATTTTTTACAAAAGTTAAGTAACGAAATTTATCAATGCAAGTATTTTTTTGGAATAAATGTAATTCTATAAACCGCAGGAAGACAGCGAATTCCTTCCGTAATTATTCTATGAGGTGTGGAATCAATTACTGTGAATACTTTGGCGCAGTCAGTCAAATCTTTTTTCGAATAATTTAAATTCAAAGGTCCAGTTGAGTACAATACAGGCAGATTCCTGTGATTTTAATGAAGAGACCAATGATTCAGCCACATTTGAACAATTTATGAACATCCAGCAACAGGAAAAGCAAGAAGAAGAAATCGAAGAAGACATGGCTGTGAAAGTAGACTTTCAAGAGTATGAATCTGATTAAAATATCTAAAGAAATCAAAACAAAAGTTAACCCAATAATCAATAGCAATATTTATTTATTTATTTATTTCTATGGACAGCCAGTAGTTGTTACATCGAATTTTATTCTATATATGAAGCACAGGTTAGGTTCACGATGCACAACTTTTTAAGGTGTCACAGCTTGCACATATCAATAATCAATATCAATAATAAGGTAATATCTAGAAATTGACGGATATTGTTCCCTTAAATTATCCTAAAATTGTCATGAAAGTTAGTAGAGTAGAGGCCTACTGGGGAAACCACGGTAAAAAAAGGGGCCGAGTACACTACCTCACAGGTGGCGTAGAAATGTGTGCATATCATGTAGGTATGATGTGACTCTTAGAATCGCGATATCTCAGGTATGGTAACTCTTAGGAAAACAATAATTGTACTATTTTAGTAGAGAATTTCAAGATCTACAACTTTGGTGTAGGTTTTATTTTGATAAAACTCACCGTTTTCGAGAAAAATCCAAAAGACCTCAGTTTTTGATATTTGGCCCCGAATAACTTTTGAAGCACACATAGTATCGATGGGAATTTATAAAACTTTATTTGTAATGGTAAACCCTAGCTGTCCACCAATATTTTTGTTATTTCAAATGTCTATATTGACCGGACTATAAGACATTTCCGTACTACGTTTTGTAAGTTATTGTTAGAAAAAGTTTATTATGACATTAATGAATACCTGAATGATAAATTAATTACACTATGACATTCCTTATTATTTTAATAGAAACACTGACACATAATGACGCTGACATTTTTATTTTTTTAGTTTTAAGTATAAATTATTATTAATTAATTTATGCAATGATAACTATTTCAAATGTAATGCTAATTATTCAAAATATTATTCTCAATGTAATTCACTAGCAATGTTTTAATATCTTTTTAATATTTGCATGCCTTATGTGGCAGAATATGCTGGACGTTAAATTTATAACACATGTATGATACCATATTCTAGAAAATAAACGGTATTCTGTTCTATTCTATCTATTTACAGTTCAGCTGGCGATTAGTATTCCCAAGCACAAATTAATGCGGCTGTGGCACGTCTACACAGACGATGGGCCATTTACTGACTAGCCCTGCGAACCCAGAGTCTACATATATGAAGGAAGGCCAAAGGCCATTTGAGTGGCTAAGTATTCAACTAAGACCATTTCTAGTATTGACATCGACGCAATAATTAAGTACTAACAGACTAATACAACATTTTGTGTAACTTTAAAATGCACAATACTAGTAGTATTCAAATTGCTTTTTTTCGCTGCTGAATAGGCTAGTGCAGAAACCCACGCCACGGCGCGTACAACTGCCTTTTTGAATTTATGTGCATTGTAAATTTAATTCATTGGTCCCACCTGTCATGAACATCTTTGGTAGGCATTATGGTGAGACAGTTCCCTCAAATATACATAAACTGATCTAAACCATGGAATATCGTTATCCCTTGGAGTTGCGGAGATCAGACACCAGTCGTTTTGTAAAAAAGCTGATATTCTGTCATATCTGGTTTGCCAAGTAAGCATATATTATATAAAAATACATGTCATCTATATATATGTATAATTTTTTTGCTGACTGACTGACAGACAAGGTACAGCCAAAACAACTAGGCGCAGGCAGCTGAAATTTGGCATGTATGTCCCATGGGGAGTGTAAGGAGCGAAAGGCACTAAGACAATTTTTTCCGAAATTCCCACAGGAACGGACAATTATTAAATTAAAAAGATATATATTTGCGGACGTAGCTGTGGGCATCCTTTAGTTATTACATAAGATCACTTGTCCAAACTGACATATCTTCGCAGTGCCCAAATTACTGAAGCTGAAAACATGAAATTTGGACAGTAGATTGCTTTTAAGACGTCACGCACTATGGAACGATTTTATGATATTTTACCCGAAGCGGTAAATAGGAGTTGATCAAAACGCTGGTAATTTTAAAGCCACCACTACGAAAATGTGGGCGATAGCTAGTCTGATGTTTCATAGCCTAAAACTAGGCAGGTTACTGATACAGACCTGTTATGTTGTTTGATGCGCCTGACAGAATCGTGATGTCCTCACGGGCAAACGGCCCATTCAGTCTCCGATTGGCTTAGTCAATAGGTCCTGAAATTATGATAAAATACTAGTGTTTTTATGTAAAAATACGCTAATTTGATAAGAAGAAGCGAGTTGACTGTTTAGTGAAAACTTTGTTGTTGAAATTAAACTAAGTATATAAGTATTCATTATACGACCTACCTATGCGCCCGAATATTGCCTGATGTCTCAAAACAACTTCCTAAATCCCTACTTCCCGCTGACATACTTGAAAAAGTAATAAACGTTGACAGTAATCATTTCATCGTATCAGAATACTTTGTTCCATGTACTTTAATGAAATTATCTCGAAACTCTTACTTAAAATAATGATGTTGTTACTTCACCAGTCTTAAGACTTTATTACCTTTTCGCTAATTTTCTCACAACTTTGTGTACGTGAGCTGTGATATAAAGCGGCCAAATTGTAAATGTTTAACATTAAGCAACACGCGCATCTTTTTAGGGTACTAATCACGTTGGCAGGGTTATAACGAAGGAAATTTCGTTCGTGTCACGAAAATTTGATGCAGCGAATTTTATGCTTACACTTTAAAGAACGTGCTTGAGACTGATATTGCTGAAATATGCGCAGTTCATTCTGATGTCTGTTTACTCAAAGTCAGGTTCAGCAATAAGCTGAACCTGAGAGATAAAATTCATACCAAGTGTCAGACACACTTGGCATTAATTTTATCCTAAAGGCTGAGGACATAACTATTATGTTTCTTTGACAAATGTTCAAAATGTTTAAAATAAGAATATAACTACCACGGTAAGAGTAACCCACGCAAAACGTTGGAGCATATTATAAAAGATATCTTACCGTTAAACTCAAACTCAAACTCAAAATCCTTTATTCATTTAGATCACAAAGTGACACTTATGAACGTCAAATTTAAACATTATTACTGTATGCTTCTACATTTACATTTACTGCCACGTTCGCAATGCAATAGGTAGAACCATGAGAAAGAACGGGCAATAAAACTCACGGTCACTCTTTTTCAACGCCAGGTTTTTAATAATACATAACAATTAAACTTTTGTAAGGTGCTGCAACTGTTATACCTTCTATGTTACTTGTATATATTTACTTTACATGATACTCAAGCATAATCAAGTTAAATTTTGATGTTCATTTAGTTAGCCTCCTGAACATAGACATGGTGAAACAGGAGCATCCACTTACATTATGCACCTAACAATGCAGGAAATCCGCGCAAATGTTCAGAACCATGATGGAAATGATGAAGTTAAATATAAATAAAAAATTATACCAGCCCATAAGACCGCCATCGACCAGTCATCGCAAGTAGCACCCGTTCACGAGTATGACGCATGTGCCAGCCATCATCCCTCTCGCCATATCAGAGGGACAGGGATGACCCGACACACGACGCCACCACAAGAAATGACATTTTAGTGAGCATGACGACAACGGTATACGAACCGGCAGTAATAAAATTAACAATCTGTTGGTATACTGACCATGAACGCGAATTACCTCCATTTTCCAGATCATTAATTATAGCATAAATTTGTGAAAACGTGTGAAGAAATGCAAATGTAGTACCCATATTTAATTGACGTGATACCTTTTGAAATACAACCACCGATCCAACTGATTGAGTACAAGATAATAAAATTAAACATAATAAATCAATAGTATCTAACGACATGAAAGACATCTAATGGTGTGGTGGCGATTCCAAAAAACATCATTTACTTATATAATTTTATTGGGAATATAATCATATTTAATTACATGTCATGAAAATTTTAATATTATCTACCTACTTACTCAATAATTATGTGAATACTAAAACTGATTATTGCCAAGCGCATTTGTCATTAAGGTAATCATTTAAATTGTAATAAGCCTTTTGCATTAGGTTATTTTTAATCGTTGTCTTAAATGCGCTAAACGGCAAGTCTAAAATACATATCGGTATCTTGTTGTAGATGCGTAAACTTTGTCCTATAAAAGAATTATGAGTTTTACACAACCGGAAATACGGAACACATAATTTATGTCTATTTCTTGTATTAATAGAGTGAATATCACTATTCTTTGAATATGAATTTATATTCCTACGCACATGCAAAACACTGGCATAAATATACTGAGACGCTACAGTTAAAACACCGATGTCCTTAAATCTTTCCTTGAGCGAAACTCTTGTTCGTAATTGGTAAATGGCCCGAACTGCTCTTTTTTGCAATATAAAAATACTTTCGATATCAGCAGCTCTACCCCATAGTAATATGCTATATGACATAACACTATGAAAATAGCCAAAATATACCAGCCTAGCCGTATCGACATCTGTTAAACTACGCACCTTCTTAATGGCATAAGCAGCCGAACTAAGTTTCGCTGACAGATATGTAATGTGTGCGCCCCATTGCAACTTTGAATCAAGTGTTATTCCTAGAAACAACGTAGATTCAGTTGTTTCCAGTACATCACCATTTAAAACGATGTTAGTACCAAGGTTTCTGACGTTTGGCAAAGCAAACTTAACACATTTGGTTTTTTTGGCGTTCAGTACTAAGTTGTTTACAGTAAACCATTTAGTCACCTGAATAAGAGCACTGTTTATTTCGGTAAAGTTTTCCTTATTTCTATCTACTTCAAATATCAATGAAGTATCGTCAGCAAACAATACCACGTCACAAATGTTTCTCAGGTAAAATGGCAAATCATTAATGTAAACAAGAAACAAGAAAGGCCCTAGGATACTACCCTGCGGCACTCCCAATTGTACTGGTAAACCACTGGATTTTGAGCCATTTATTTCGACACATTGGATTCTGTTATTTAAATATGCCTTAATAACATCCAATGCTTTAGTCTGGACGCCGTAATGTTTAAGTTTGCACAAGAGCGTATCATGGCAGACACAATCGAATGCTTTCGAAAGGTCGCAAAACACACCAATAGCATTCTGAGATTTCTCCCATGCATTGTAGACGTGTTTGAGTAACGCTACTCCTGCATCCGTCGTCGAGTGACCCTTAGTAAAACCATATTGCTCAGTATGAAGGAGGCTGTTTAAATTAAAGTGTTTCAGAAGTTGCTTGAGTATGATCTTTTCAAAGATTTTACTAAAAGTAGGTAGTATTGAAATTGGCCTATAATTACTAGGATCATTCTTACTACCGGATTTAAACAGAGGTATTATCTTACTATATTTCATTAAATTTGGAAAATCACCTGATTCTATACACTTATTAAACAAGTTACTAAGATAAGGAGCTACTATATCTATTATACTTTTCAATATCTTAACAGATATTCCCCAGAGATCACCTGTATTCTTAGACTCTAGAGATTGAAAGGTGTTTATAATGTCAGTAGAACTAATAGGGCTGAATTTAAATATTACATCACATTTTTGTACACTTGATTCTAATAAATTTTCTGCACCTGAAGCTGATGAGTTTAGACCTCTAGTAGTAGTAATAGGTATGCTAGCAAAAAAATTATTGAATGTGTGTGCAACTTCTTCTTTATTGTTAATAATTTTATTATTATCTAGCAAGTTAACATTGGTGTTCCTGAAGGTTGTCTTGCCCGTTGCTTCGTTAATAGCTTGCCAGGTGGCCTTAACTTTATTAGAAGACTTCCTAATTTTGTCACTAATGAATACTGCCTTAGCTATACTGCATACCTTTTTAAATATTTTAGAATAATTTCTGACATACTCAGTGAAGCTCGCATTAAAATTGTATTTCTTCATACCATACAACTCATACATCCTTGCTCTGCTTTTGTGAATACCTACAGTAGCCCACTCACTAAATGCTCTAGACTCCTTGATTACTTTTTCCTTGGTCTTAAAAGTACTTCTAAATTCGTTTTGCACTATATTAAACATAGTATCATAAATCTTATTAGGTGATTTAAGCTCCATCATATCAGGATTAATACCTACTAAAATTTTGTTCCTAAATTCAATAAATTTACGCCTAGGTAATGGCCTAACTGTCACCTTATGTACGACCTTTTCATGAATATATGAAAAACCTGCCAATTGACCACAGTGATCCGAAGTTAAGTCAGTAGTAACTAATTTATGTGATACTGTATGATTACTAAATATATTGTCAAGGCAAGTGGAAGATGATGCTGTTATTCTAGTAGGTTCAAAAAATAAATTTGTCAAATTAAATGATTTAAAAAGGTTTAAAAGCCTACTAGTCATTGGTGAACTATCTAATAAATTAATGTTAAAATCACCACAAACTATGATACCTTTTTTATTGGTCCTAATTTTACCAATTGCGTCTTCCATAGTAGACTCAAACACATTAAAGTTACTTAAAGGAGGGCGATACACACATATAACAATATACTGTTCCAGCTCAATGCAGGACATTTCTATAGTTCGTTCTACAGACAAGGTGCTTATGTCCTTTCGCTCCTTACATGGTATGGTATTTGAAACTAGTATCAAGGATCCACCATGGATAGCTTGACTCCTAGTGAAAGCACTTTGCACAGTGTAATGCATGTTATTTAAAAATTTAATTTGATAATCCTTTAACCAATGCTCCGTTATGCACATAATTTTAATATTGTGGCTTTCTAAGTATAAACTTAATTCTAAATGTTTGCCAGATAGACCCTGTATATTTTGATGTGCTACATTCAATTGACAATGTCTATCCTCTGTCCTATTCTTAAGTTTAAAGAACTTGTGTCTGTATTTAAAATAGAAGGAATGGTAAAGACAGAATTATTTACAGAAACCATTTTCTTGGATACCCTGCATGTACCTGTGTCATATTGTATATTATATGCTAATAATTTAGCAATTTGTCGTTTATAAAATAGTGAAAGATACATAGTATCTTTGGTCAATGTGTAATTATATTTATTAATGAATTTATTTATGTCAAAATATAAAATAATATCTTTATACTGCCATGTCATATTGTATAAACACAAATTTAGGTCAAATATATGTTGATTTACCTTTTCATCTAATATACTTGAATAAGGTAAAGCACAAGTAATAAATTGACATCCTAGTTTTTTATGAAGTGATAACATTACTTCTGTTAAATTGTAAATATCTTTTTTGTTCACAATTTGGCTGTCACCATATATAATAATTATTGTTGAATGTCTATCTAATGTTGTTTGTTTTAAACTATCTATTAAGTGTGAAAAAGATGACCCTGGATAACAATAATTAATGATTTTCTGTTGCTGTAAATGACTACTCATTAAGCTACCTAAACCTACACCTAACCTATCTGAAAACATGTAAACTTTTTTTGTGCCAGAGTTATCAACTAAGGGTGTCTTATCCTTTGGACTATTGGTTGTACTAGAACTAGAACTTGAACCTGAATCACTATCACCTATAATTAGAGATTCATTACCTAACAAGCATGATTTTGAACAATTTGAGTAATTATTTGTAATTGTCAAGGCCTTTACATATTCCAGATTATTCTTACCAATTCGTGCAATCTCATCATATTTACTTATATATACCTGAACCTCTTTCTCATACTGGATATTCATCCTATTTAGTTGTGACTCTAAAGCGCTGATTTGTGATTTGAGATCCCTTGTATGCTGATCATATAACATCCTACCATTAATTAATTCTATATTATAATTTTCTAGGTCCTGTAACAATTCATTACGTTCAGAAACTAAATTTTTGTATTGGTTTGTTATATTTTTTGATTTATTATACTGTTTCAAGTTCTGTACTAGTTTACTAATATTTTTGTTTATGTTACATAATTTCCTTTGTTGCTTAAAATTTTTAACATAACTTTTTAGTTGTATACTATGTTTATTAGACCCTAAGCATAATTTATCACCTAAAACCTCTGAATAAAGGTTCTGTGTTGCACCACAGTTAAGTACCTGCACCGTTTCCTCTAACGATTTTACCTTTAACAAAGCCTGTTCTAAATTGCTTTCAAGCTCAGTGATCCGACTTACAGACCAGGAATAGGTGTCATTGCAAGTTGTTAATGTATTGATCTCTTCCTGCAACCTGTCTCGCTGCGCAAGAGTGTCCATGTACTCAATGTGAAGTTCAGCGAGTTGTGCTTTTAAGTTTGAGACCTTGTCATTAACAATCTTGATATCCTCTTCACAATCAGAACGCTCTTTCAGTAGGTGATTATTTTCCTCCTGGCACTTTCTTAATTCCATCAAGGCTATTTTGAGCTTATTTTCCATGTCCTTTGCTGTGGCCTTACGGGTCATCATATAAGTGCTCATTGTTGCAGCAAAGGGTACACCAAACACCTAAGGACAGAAAGAAACAAGATGACAGGAGACAGACTGATCAGTACCTAATGTGTAAAATGTACCTATACAAAAGGAGTAAGAATGTAGAAAAACAATAGAAAAGATACAGAAAATAAGTAATTTAAAGATGTTATTTGACTTAATATTCTAGAATTAGTGTGGAAGTGTATTTTTAAAATGAACTATTTAGGAATGTAGGTAGGTAAACAAAAGGCAAAAAATCTAATATATTATGTATTTTAAAACAATAAGTTACTTATTTGTTTCTAAATTAGTGTAATTACATAAACTTGTTCTTATATCGTGTATTATGGTAAGTGATGTTTTGTTTTTCTTTATAATATCACTTCAGGAATTTAATATTGGGGAATAGGAAGGTAAACATTTACTATTGAAAATAACGTTGATGCTAAGTAGATTAGTAAATAAAAGTATTCTATATTGTGCTTAATGAAAAGTGTGTAATGTCTGTGTGTATAATATAAATTAATATACTCCCTGGAGTTTACAAAAGTTCTTTATACGGTCCGTTGTAGCTGTCAAACAGCTGTTTTGATCGTAAAACTTCGATTTTAGCGCTGTTTGTATTTTTTATAAGCTGCGAACATTTGTAGTCACTATTCGTGTTATTTAACAGTTACTTTGTATATTTACCACTAATATTTAACAATAAAATTAATTAAAAATACGGACTTTAACGAATTTGAAAGTTACTCGGCCGGTGTTATTTTCAATCAATTACATGATATAGTCCCGCTTTAATAATATTAGTATTTTAGTAATCGCAAACGTTTGAACATATTTACTTATAAAATTGACATTTTCTTCCAAGTATTTCAGTGTTATTTAGCTTGCTTTTTTATTTCACTCTTAATTATTATGTAAATCAAACATTTTCCAGCCAGTAGATTTATTAATGAAAGACATCTAACTTAAAAATAAGTTTTGAAGGTTCGCAAAACATATTCAAGCTCCAATTACCTTTATCGTCGCTTAGTAATGAATGCATAATATTATTCCACAAACATTCCAAAATGTTCGTAACATTAGAATAATATATAATATAACATTAGTTATCTTAGCATCTTCAATATTGCAAGTTCACACGATCTCGCAATTTTTAGTTTACGGCCAAAATTTAACAAACTTTTGTTATTAAGAATTGCTTGCCACTGGCAAGAAAATTACTATAAAATAAGGGCTAAATAAAATGGTGAATATAGAAAAAAGGGATAAAGGGTTTGCCACTGGATCGCAAAAGTTCTGGATTATCGACTATACGCAGCATATTATGTCAGATCCCAGCAAGATTACGGCCTTAGATAAATTATTGGTATTTTTTTTTGCTTTTTAATTAAAAAAAACCTGTCAAATTGACTTCACGCTGCCTGATGGTAAGCTGACAGTGAAGTCCTATTGGGAAGGCCACCATTCCCAATTGCTGGTTAAGCAATGTGACATGACGGACCTCACTTTGACGGCCTTGAGAGATGAAGGGAGGAAGGAAACACGTGAGCTGGCAGTGAGTTCCACATCTTTATGGTATGGCAAATATAAGATGTACCGAACCTTTTCATACGTGACGGTATCTGATCTACCGTATAAGGGTGGCACCTTAACCCGGCACGTGTTGTTCGGGATAGGAAAGGAGAGGGTGGTGTATCGCTTCGCTATACTACATACCGCCCTCATACTTGTACAATGCAGCAAAAAATACCACGCTGGCTTGCGTGGTTGAGCCTGTCATACTGATAGCCGTATGTGTGTGTGCCATATTATCAGTATGTTTAGAAGATTTGGAAAGCAAAGGACAGTTTATTGATGTTTTATGTATAACTGAGCACCACATGTCTTTAAACGATATCAATAGTGTATCTGTTTGTAACTACAAACTAGGCTCGATTTTTACCCGGAACAACCGCCGAGGAGGCTCCTGTATTTTTGTTAACAAGCGTCACAAATATAAACCGATTCCAGAAATCGAAAAACTCTCAGTGACGAATATTATAGAGTGTTCGGCTATTGAGCTCCCTGATCTGAATATTTTTATTGTTAATATATATAGAGTTCCTGACAATAAAGCGTCTAGTTTAGAAATATTTTTCAGTGGACTTATAACTATATTTAATAAGCTGTGTAATAAAAAAGCGATTATTACTGGAGATTATAATATCAATATTTTAAAAACGAATAGTTTATCTACTGAATTTATAAATACGGCTCTCACGTTTAATTTTAAACCCTTAATCTATGCACCAACTCGCTTATGTAGTGGAACCTGCATAGACAATATATTATATAACATGAGAGGCTGCAAAGGTATGATTGTCGAACTTGCTCTCTCTGACCATACGGCACAAATAGTTAGGTGCCCAGTAAAAAAGTTTTGTACTATTGATTATTGGTTTGTACACAAACAGGATTATTCGAAAGAGAATGTATGTAAATTTAAACTAATACTCCAGCAACTAAGCTTTTCAAATGTATTTGATATTTCAGACGCCGATGTAGCATTTAACGAGTTCCACAAAATGTTTTGTCTATTCTATAATTTATGCTTTCCTATAAAGAGAATGAAAATAAATACAAGGAAACATCAAACATGGATATCCAAAGGAATAAAGAAATGTTGTAAACGCAAAAGAGATCTTCTTTGGCATTTTAGAAAAGATCCTTCTCCAAAAAATAAGCACATGTTTAAAACATATTCCCGTAGACTAGCTAAAATAATAAAACTTACTCAAAAAGCGCAAAATAGCTATGCAATTAGGTCTGCAGAAAACAAATCTGCAGCTACATGGAGGATCATTAACAGCATTAAAGAGAACTATCCAAAAGATGATATATCAAAAATTAAAGTCTTAGGTAGAATAATAAGAGAGCCCATAGATATTGCCTGTGAATTTAACAAATCTTTCACGAAACAACGCACTACAATAAATTACCCAAATGCAAGTACACATATAAAAAGAAGCTCCAATTCAATGTTTATGAAACCTATTACTACGACAGGTGTAACTAAGTTAATAGCATCGTTAAAGAACAGGAACAGTGTATGATATGACAGTATAGCTACAAAAATAGTCAAAGAAGTATCACATATCATAGCGCCAATTTTATCTTATTTAATAAATGAATGCATAGAGCAAGGCATCTTCCCAGATGTCCTAAAAACATCCATTATTAAGCCTCTATTCAAAAAAGATGACAAAGAAAACGTAAAGAACTATAGACCAATTGCGCTACTACCAGTATTTTCTAAAATTTTTGAAAGCCATATACATCAAAATCTGTATGATTTTTTCGAGTCTCATGATTTATTTGCAAAGCAACAAATGGGTTTCAGAAAGGGTAAATCAATCGACATGGCAATTTTTGATTTTATGAATAAAGTTATGACATCTATGGACAAAAGGACACCAGTAATAGCAACATTCATGGATATTTCCAAAGCTTTTGACTGCGTTAATCACTGTATATTATTAAATAAATTGGAAACATATGGAGTGAGAGGCAATGTCCATAGTCTAATAGAAACATATTTAAAAAACCGAAGACAAATGACTCAAATTAATAGAATATGTCGATTATCTAAAATTGAATCCGCATACATATCTGAGCCTGAAACGCCATGCTGCGGCGTACCACAAGGTAGTGTGCTAGGTCCATTACTCTTTTTGGTGTATATAAACGACCTCCCCCAAGTCTGTAATCATCACATGACACTGTTTGCAGACGACAGTACGGTGCTATTCACCGGAGAAAATATAAATAAATTAGAAAATGACATCAACCTGACAATTAAATGTATTATAGAATGGATGACATATAATAATTTAGATATAAATATTGATAAAACCAATCTTATTAATTTTAATCAAAGACAAAACAATGAACTCAATTTAAATATTCATTACGGTGGACAAACAATATCTCAAACTGACATGACAAAGTTTTTAGGATTAATATTAGACAGTAAGTTGACATGGAAACCTCATATAGAAAAAGTATGCAATAAATTAAGTCAAAGTTGTTATGCATTATTCAAACTCGGTAGTGTAGCAGATTGCAAAACCGTGCTCACTGCATATCACGGATATGTAGAATCTATAATAAGGTACGGAATAATCTTTTGGGGTAATTCCACACACAAAGAACTGGCTTTTAAAGCCCAAAAGAAATGTATTAGAGCCATATGTCACATAAAATCTACTGATAGTTGTCAACCCTTTTTTCGGTCTTTAAAATTGCTGACACTACCATGTCTTTATATATATAATGCCGTGCTTTTTGTCAAAAGTAATCAAAATCTTTTTGAAAAGGTTACTAGAGCAAGACGGCGAGATATGCTGTGTTTGGTAGCTTCTCGGACGACCATGCTAAATAAAAGCATATTCTGTATGGGTCCTAAACTATTTAACAAATTGCCACAAAAATTGCGAAGTGAAGATGATATCAATTTATTTAAAAAACATGTAAAATTATTACTATTAGACAAGATTTATTACAGTGTTGCTGACTATCTTAATGACAAAGATTTAAAATAATTATTATGATATGTTTAAAATTATCGATCGTTTGATTTTTGAATTTGACATGTAATATATTGTACACCGTCTAGTACGGTATATCACAGAGATCTGTACTTTAGAATTAAGACCTTTCTTGTAATACTTTATGTACCTGTGATAACAATAAACTATTTGAATTTGAATTTGAATTTGTGAGGTGCATATACCCACCTAATTAATTACGGAAATAATTTGATGTACAACGCCTACTTGCCCTTTTATCCTGTATAAAAATAGCACAACAAAAAATAAGATGGACTCTGGGATCATATACCATCAGCAAGATAAGAATTTCAGCATAAAAGTACATTAAACAAAAAACGTCATTCAGTGTCGTTGCGCTTATAATGCTCTTTTTCCCCGTAGCGCGTAGTTGAGACTTTTAAAGTGTGAATGTATTATTGTATTTTACTATATAATATATTGCATTTATCTAACCTTATTATTTTTATAACATATTTCTGTATTATTTTATGTTGACATTCGTAATTTTTGAGGTTGTTGAGGTAAATATATAAAGAAGACATCCCGAACAAATGTGAGCCCATATTTTTTTTACGAAGTTACAGTAGTGACAGTTCACGCATGCGTTTGGACTTCATTTAAAGCAATAAATGCGCGAAACATACAACCTTCCCTTTTAGTGTCCGGCTCAAAGAAACCTTAAAAAGTAATTTAAAATCTTTCAACACAATTTGGTCACGAAATTTTATCTATTAGTAATAAACATTCACAAGGTCAACGGTTATGTAGTATCTTCTCGTGATTACAGAAAATATATGTTTTGGACCTCAAATTCAACTTCTCATTTATATTTTTAAATTTGTAATTACCTTAAAGATTATTTTAAATAAGTTATAATTTATAAATATTGCATGTAACAAACTATTTAAATGCAACCAAATCATTGGATATACCCACCATTTTTTAAATGAAGAAACCTACTCCTAATCCATATACGAATAAATTGATGCTTTTAAATAATGGTTAATTTTTAACCTGCATTTATAACCAGTTACATAAATAATAGACCACAGTATAAAATATTTTCCCATTAACTCGGGTAACGGGTGAGCAACTGACAACACAATTTTTCACGCATGCGTCTTGTTGCTTTTGTTTGACACATACAGTCATAATAAGTTTCCGCATTTACGGACCTATTTTTCTTAGCCAGCGTGGTATCTAGTATAGCGAAGCGAAACCAATAATTTATCTAAGATTGCAGCAAACTTTGCTACCTGCAATTCACTTGACCTCGTCCCTACGAGACGTTTTAGGACACCGCGTTAGTTTCTGTGACTACATGGGCCAAACACCTTTATGGAAGAGTCTCATAACTCCTTTATCTGAATCAAATTTGAAGCATAGAGTGGCGAGAGAATGGCACGTCAATTAGTTTCCACTGTGGGAATAGAAAAAACACTACAACAAGCTGGACCAAAAGATAAAGTTTAAATGCAATATTTTGAATGTTGACGATGTGACGTCGATTCGTATTGAAAACTTTACGAACGTACCATTAAGTGTCACGACTTTACAGTAGTAACTTGAGTACTCTATTTATTATCACTTCAGCCAAGATACGTCCACTGCTGGACATGGTTCTCCACACAGACCGATCTTGAGGCGCCCTAATCCTCCCCGTCGTTCGGTACGTGGTAGCTATTCTTGAACCCTACTGCCCAACTGTCATTAACTATGTGCCCCGTCCAATGGCACTTCAGCTTGGCTATTCATAGAACTGTATTACTTAGCATAATTATAGGTAAATTTTATCATAAATATTTAATTTTAGTTAGCCGTGTAATTATTAAAACTTTTTATTTTCAAAACATGTTATCTGTTATATTATATCAACTATACTGCATCACATAATTGCAATTACTTACAAAAAGGATTGCATCAGTCATTATTTGTGCACCGACCAGTATAATTGCTACGTGAACATGCATAAATTATTATTATGGTATCTTTCAGTGTGTTCTGCGAGCAATGTTCGTGCATATAATATATTAGTCGTGTTCCCGTACCCAGGGAAAAGCCATGCAATTCTAGGCGATGGGTACGTGAGACATTTGCTGAAAGCTGGACACAATGTAAGTATGAAGCAAAAATTTGCACGTTATATTATTTGGCAGCTTGTAACTTTTGTAAGGGATAATGAATTTATACTTGTTATAATCAAAAGCAAAGATCTAGAACATCACCGAAATTAAGTAAATTGCAATCAACTGGTCTGTGCTAATTTGAACCTTAATCTCCATAAAATGTATGTATTAAGTTGCTGTTTTTTTTTTGGGATTGCTGTCAGTTGAGGTGTGCAATGAAACACCATAGTTAATTGATAACACTATTAGTTTATATTCAATGAGTTTATAATGTTTTTCCTTTTGTTGTTGCAACTCTGCAAATACTCCATGGTCGTCGCTCGCTTTTGTTTTATCTCTTCTGAAAACTATAAGACTGTAGAACTGTGCTGGCTGATTGAATAAAACATTATCAAAGTAAAACATCTTTTAATAATCACATCAGGTTATGGGCCCAGGGCTGTAATCTGCGAAGAAGTTTATCTGACGAGCAAAAGTTCAGGTAAAATAATTACTGCAATCGCTGACCGGCGAAAACGAGGTTAGATAAAAAATACACGCACGGCGTGGTCGGCAATCTATCTCAATCGTCAAAGGCTGTTGCGGGAAGGTGTGAAAATATACATTGGGCAAGATGGAAGACGATTATCCGCTTGACCGCTAGCGCCAATTCGCCGAATTCACTTGACCGCTCACGTTCTAAACAAAATGTCGCGCCGCTGCTCGCCAGATGGGCGCGCTAACATAAACATTTATTGTTGATAAGTCGGTAACATGAGTACGTTGAAGTGATGTTTTTCTTCAACCTTATAAATGACTCTTTCAAGTCGTATGAATTTTTTGTTGATATTTATCTTTTAATTTATTATACCTAGCAGCGAACATTGACTATCGTTGAAAAAAACACTTTGTGTATTTTAAACAGGATTATTTTAAAAAGTAAATCGATGACATACATATTTTATGAGTTTTAACTGTAGAGGGATTCTATCTACACCGAATTAAATAAAATAAAACATGTATCATAGTATAAAAATATTTAATTACACGCATACGATATGCACGTAATCACGGAGCGCGCGAAACAAAGAGTGGCATTTGACATTATTTTTTCGTTCCGGGTTAACGATTTTAAGACTCGCTTCGTATTTTTAGCATGAAGAAATGTTCAATGATTTGAATAGAACAGAGAAAAATAATTCATAACATTACGTAATAGAAAGAAATAGTAAATTCAGACCAAGTATAGCGCTGTAACCAAAAAGGGAAAATAGTCACTTGTGCGTGGTCTACGGCATTTCGAAAAAGGGAGAATAGTCACTTGTGTGCGGTCAAGTGGTTATAAATTCAGCACAGTCAAACTGGAGGGTTCCAAGAATTGGAACATATGGAAATTCCAAACCGCAGTGTTATTACGTGGGAAAGGCTATATGGACATCGTGGAGGGACGGAGTCTAAAACCTGACGAAAAAATCATTTGGGAGTCCAAGGATGCGAAGGCTCAGACGATCCTGGTCACATGAATGACAGAGGAGGTCATGCTACACCTAATAACTTGCGAGACATCGGCAGAGATGTGGAGGAAATTACAAAGTGTCTTTGAACAGAAGAGTGAGACCAGCATTCACATTGTCCAGCAAAGATTTTTCCAATATTAATATGAACATGGGACGGCAATGTCAGTGTTCTTGTCTAGGATCCTAGGATCCAGGAATTGCAGAATCAGCTCAAGCAAATGGGTGAGGAAATTTCAAATAAGTTAGTGATAACTAAAGTACTCATGTCGTTGCCAGACGAGTATAGGCATTTCGTTTCTGCGTGGGAATCGGCACCAGAGGATAAACAGACTTTCGATAATCTTGTAGCCAGATTGTTGGTGGAAGAGGAGAGACTGAAGGAGAAAGGCGATGAAAATCAACAGACATCATCTGCGTTTATGGATAAAAATAAAAACACTGTGAAGTGCTACAAATGTAATACACTCGGACATTATAAAAATGAGTGTAGGAATAGCAAGAGTAATAATACGGATGACGATAAGAAAAATAAGTGCTTCTTTTGTGGTAAACCTGGACATGTAAAAGCTCAGTGTTGGTTCAATAAAAATAGACAGTCAAAGAAGAGTAACGCGTTTGTTGTGTCGAATTCAAGCCATGAACAATATCAAGAAACAAAGTGGCTCGTGGATTTTTTTTATTATTCTCATCATTTTCAAACATCTCACAGAGATCGGTAATTGTGAGCAATGGCGCGACCATTAGTGTGCAAGGAAGTGGGTAAATGGCTGTCGAGGTGCAAAACGGAAACGAGTGGGTGACCACTGTCATAGATAATGTACTCTTTGTGCCCGATTTAAAAGTCAATTTGTTTTCGGTGAATCGTGCTACAGACAAAGGATACGTTGTAATAACAAATGACAGCTCGTGTAAATTTTACAAAGATGGCGATATTTGTGCTATTGCAAAACGTGTTGGTAGCTCATATTACATGAATATGCGTTATAAAGGCGAGATAGCCAGTGTGGTTTCTACAGAAGAAAATAGTTAAACGTTTGGCATGAAAAGTTAGCTCACCAAAACTTTGATTACATCAAGAAAATATTACAATAAAACAATTACAATACAACATTGAAATAAAACTAACTTCGGCTCCAAAATGTAGCAGTTGTCTAGAAAGACAAATACATCGCTTACCATTCGGAAGAAGTGAAAATGTGATTTCCAGGCCCTGTGAACTGATACATGCCGATACATGCGGCCCGATGGAAGAAACATCAATCGGCGGGTCGAGATACTTTGTTTTGTTCAAAGATGATTACTCAAACTACAGACAAGTTTATTTTGTGAAATCGAAACACGAAATTAAGGATTGTATTGAGGATTTCCTTAATAGGGCTGAAAATATAACCGGAAATAAGGTGATAGTGTTTAGAAGTGATAACAGACTGGAATTCACAAACAAAGATGTCAAGAAAATATTCCCTGAAAAAGGCATAACACACCAGACTACCGTTCTATACACTCCCGAGCTAAATGGGAAAGCAGAGAGGGAAAACAGGACATTAGTAGAAGCTGCTAGAACCATGTTATGTGCAAGAAACCTACCTAAGAAGCTATGGGCTGAAGCTGTGAATACAGCGGCTTTTATTTTGAACAGAACTGGAAATAGCAAAGAAAATGGAAAAACTTCATATGAAATATGGTGTAACAAGGAATATGACATTCAGAACATACATACTTTTGGAGAACAAGTGATCGCTCACATCCCCAAGGAAAAACGAAAGAAATGGGACAAGAAGGGCAAAAAAGGAATGTTAGTCGGATACAGTGACAACACAAAAGGTTATAGGATATATTTTCTTCAGAAAAATGTATAGAGATCAGAAGAGATGTGGTATTTCTTAATGATAGAAAGGAAAAGATGGAATCTACTGTAGAGATGGAAATAAAAGATAATGAATCTATAACAGACATAGAAAAGGAAGAAAGTAGAAGTAGAGAAAGTGTGTCAGAAGACACATTTACCCCTGATAAAGATACGACCTATGAAAGTATATCTGATAGTGACTATGAACCATACTTTGACCAATCCAGCTCCACTGAAATGACATTTACAACACCACCACCCTGCGATAAGAAGAGCAAGCGTGTCACAAAACAGACATCTTTCTAAACTTGTCACAGTGCTCAAACTACAGTGACTGGACCTGTGACATACAAGGAGGCATTGAGTCGTCATGATGCCTGTATATGGAGTCAAGCAATTGACAGGGAGCTGCCAACTTTAAGAGGTAACAATACTTGGTCATTTTGTAAATCACCAGTAGGTATAAAGGTAATAAGTAGTAAATGGGTTTTTAAATTAAAAGGGTTGAAAGAAAATTTGCAATATAAAGCTAGATTAGTCGCTAGAGGGTTTGAACAAGATGATATATATGATTTAAATGAGATTTATGCTCCAGTGGCAAAGTTATCCACTTTTAGACTTCTTGTAATTATAGCTGCTAAATTAAACTTACCAATATTTCAACTGGATATAACAGGAGCCTTTTTATATGGAGAATTAAAGGAAGATGTATATCTTAGTTTACCAGAAGGTGCTTATGTAGGGTCTAACAATATTGTAAAGTTAAACAAATCATTCATCAGGCTAAAGGTATCTCCAAAATGTTGGAATACTAAATTCAACTCTGTAATTACTAAAGTAGGTTTTGAAAGATCCAATGTGATGTCATGTTTATATATAAAGTGTAACGGTAAAGATAAAACTTTTGTATTATTGTATGTCGATGACATTCTAATTTTTGGAAATAATAATAAAGAAATTTCACATTTTAAATCTGTATTACATAAGGAGTTTGAAATCAAGGACTTAGGGCAGATCTCAAATTTTTTAGGTATAAGTGTAAAGCAAAATTTGGAAACTGGCATTATTGAGTTAAGTCAAAGAAATTTTTTAGAGAATGTCCTTAGAACGTTTGATATGTATAATTTTAAGCCAATGTGTACTCCCATGGACCCCAATTTTAATGCAAAAATATTTGAAAGTGACAATGTATCAAATAAAAGCACTGAAAGGTTATGTAAACAAATAATAGGCAGTTTGATGTATGCTATGGCAGGCACTAGGCCAGATCTGTGTTTTGCAGTGTCTATATTGAGCAGATATCAGAAATGTGCAAACAATACTTTATTAACTGCATTAAAAAGGATACTTAGATATGTTAAACACACTTTGGATTTTAAATTGACTTACCATTGTAATAACCTATTGTTAGAAGGATATTGTGATGCTGATTGGGGAGGAGACATTAGAGACAGAAAGTCTACATCTGGATGTATGTTTATGTTCTCAAATTGTTTAGTAATGTGGACTTCAAAGAAACAAGCATGTGTGAGTATGTCCTCAACTGAGGCAGAATATGTTGCAATGAGCATGGCTGCAAGCGAGGCTTGTTGGTTGATAAATTTACTAAAAGATTTTGGTTATAGTAATGTGTGTCCAGTAAGCATCTATTGTGATAATCAGTAAGCCATACTCACTGCTGGGACAGAATGTCTTAAGCGTTTAAAACATGTAGATATAACATACCATTTTGTCAAAAATTTAATACATGATAATAAGATTTGTATAAAATATGTTAAAACTAATGATCAACCAGCTGATATTCTTACAAAATCATTGAAAAGAGAATTATTTGAAAAAAGTTTGACAAAATGTAATTTAGGATAGTACCTAATATTAGTAACTATGTTAAATTAATTTAATAATGTATGTTTGCTTGTTATAAATTTGTAGGTTATGTTGTTTCATTGAGAGTGGGTGTTGAGGTGTGCAATGAAACACCATAGTTAATTGACAACACTATTCGTTTATATTCAAGGAGTTTATAATGTTTTTTCTTTTGTTGTTGCAACTCTGCAAATACTCCATGGTCGTCGCTCGCTTTTGTTTTATCTCTTGTAAAAACTATAAGACTGTAGAACTGTGCTGGCTGATTGAATAAAACATTATCAAAGTAAAACATCTTTTAATAATCACATCAGTAAATTCCAGTACTGATTGGTAAACTAAGCTTACTAAAATAACTTTTGATTTCAAGGTTTTGATTTCTTTTAAATCTTTCTAGTAAAATTTAATCCATAATTCTAAAAAATGCCGTAATTATAGGTGAGAGTGAGACGAGTATAGTCTGGAGCTTGCAAGTCTGGAAACTGGAACTTGCTAGGTTGATGAGTAGTTAAATCTTAATTTAAGGCTGTATTTTGCGGTGAATGACGTCTACTCTTAGATCAATCCGTTCATATGTCAACGCTCCATCTTAAAAATTAGCAAAATATTTAAACGAATTATAAAGAGAAGCACGTAAACATAATTTGGAATACCATTATGAGTTAACTGATATATAATAATAAAAAAATATAAAGGACTTGGACAAATTGTGCCCCACGTTGACCAGAAACAAGCGGTTGTAGATAAATTATATAAAACATCAGTGTAGGAAAAAATTATAGCAACAGAATAGGCTTGTGTCCACTAAGAATAAATCGGTTTGATTGCAGTATCTATAGATTCATTATGATTTTAAGATGTCAATAAAGTTTATTATTTATTATAAAAAGGTAAGATTAATGTTATTTTTAGGATTCTAAAACTAAAATTAATGTATTTATTCTTGTGACAGTGAACACCAATCAGAGAGCATTACGTCAAACAGTACGTCTGCCATTCATGTTGTTGAGGTTTTATAGTAAATACAACTAAAACGAAAATAACAAAATAAAACTGGGTACATCAGACCAGACTTCATTCACGGTTTGTTTTGTTTTGTACTTTGTGATATCACTCAACCGTCATGATGGTTTACAGCGTTTTTGTGTCAAATTCAAAAAGATTTTAAAAAAGCCATAATTAGTAATTTTGCTGATCGATTTTTGAAGAAAAAGTCAGGTACCTATTTCAGTTTAACATCTAATAAAGGAACGAATCAATGGCCAATTACATTTTAGGACACAAGCCTATTGTAAGAGTTAAAATACGCGTAATCTTAAGAATGATTAAATCATTATAATAATGTTATTTTCTATAAAAACAAACCTCTTAATAATAAATTAAAAATGAGTTCAAAATATAGTTCAAAATCGACTGACTAACAGGGTTATTTTAATCCAGCTCTGGTATCACCAAGCTAATGTCAAAATAGTTGACATGTTGACTTATCGTCTTATCCATAGAGTAAAGTAAGGAGGTCTTATCTTTCGACGTACGCGCCTTTTCGGTTATAGTTTACTTCTAGACGAGAGTATTTATACTTATATTTTATATGATGAGAGTCCCTCAAGCGAAGAACAAAAATAAATAATAAAAACTTAGGACAATACGATGCATGAAAACTAAAATAGATTATATAACTAATTACATTATATCAATACATTGTGAAATATTGTCAAAAATATGTCAGTTAATCATTTATTTCCAACCTTAATAACTTTTGACCACTGCTGCTTAGCTTAATGCGCCTTTCTTATTGCATAACTAGAAGACTTGTTCCTTAAAATGATATATGTTTCATCTCTGTACTTGCTGGGGCACAGACCCATATGATTTTTGTTCAACTCCTTTCCGTGTGGTGACGGATTAAGAATACGGAATGTCACCAGCCCATATCATCCCATGGGTGTCGTAAGAGCCGACAGAGGGAGCATATGCAGAGAACAGCACTGTAAGAGAAGGAAAACTTGATACAAACCCTACACCAACCCGTTTGGCCAGCGTGGTATTGTAGGCCAATTCCTCCTTTCGAAGGAGAGGCCTAGTCCAGCAGTGGACTGTTAAAGGCTGATGATGATGATGATGCTATATAATAGAAACCACCCTTCCATAGCCAGGGTGCCTAGTGTAGAAATTCTTATGCTTAACACACGTTGTTGAAGTTGTGTAGATTTGGAAGTACATTGAGTGTGGTAGGTTGTCTGCCACAGAATTGAATTGTCTCAGCAAAGTTGTCTACTAAAAAACCTTCCAAAAAAATATTGGCTCAGGTACATAATATATGGAGGGTGGGAAATCGTAGGCCACGAGCAAAGCCCAATAAAGAAATATATAGAAAATCCTGGCCCAACAATGAATTTTTAAAAGATTTTTTTTTTGTGAGTGTTGCACAGTCAAACGATTCGCTTTACTAAAAAATCTAAACGATTTTGTTGTTTGATATGGAAATAGTTTGAACGTAACGAAAAACAAACGAACGGGACCAATTGACATAACACGAACTGTTTTTCAACAGTTTGCGACAAATAACAATGTATTATTGATCACACATTATATTATGAAAAAACATTATATTATTGATTTCTAAACGTGTTTTGACGTTGTGTGGTGTCTACACATATTATATAATTGATTGATTTGATTCTATTGAGAGCTTTTAATAACAAGGCTATATCTTAGTCCTAAATCTCCTTGGCCATGTTGTCTTGGTTAAATTCAGTTTTTGGATATACTGACAATCATTGACATCACATTTTATAAATCACTGAGTTTTTTAAGACAATTCTAACGCTTGAAATGCAATGCTGTATCGTGGAGGACTTTAAAAACGCACTATCGATGGACGCAATAAACAACCAGACGAAACTACAATTCATGGATCATACAAAGTGCTAGGCTTGGGGATCGGTACCTTATAACGCCTTAAAACACGTTTACAATGCTGTTGTTGCTGCGTCGTGTTCGTAGAGCTTCTTGTAAAGCGAAAACGATTATTCGTAAACGATTTGTTTTAGAAGCACCAGTCATCGTAGTACATGGTACTGTATATAATAATGCTTCGTGATTAGGTGGGTCTTGACGCGTTAACTTATACGTCCGATATGCTTCTTGAATAGTATGAGTTCCACCCTAGAGCGTCTTAAGACTATCGTTTTAAACGCACGCATATGCTCGTTTTTGAAAGCATATATAGCGGCATATAGGCGTTACTTTTGTCATATGAGCAAATTTGAAGAGTGTTATAAAGCGCGGATGTAGGCGTATATTCGAAAATGACTGAATACATGCAGAATAAAAAACTAATCTGAAACTGACATTACATGATTTTGTAGCTTTTTTTAATTGATATTTTTGTTAAAACATGTATACAGACATGTTAGCATTGCTGTTTGTTATTTAGCTCTACGATTTTGTTTCTTTGTGAAATACATAAGTAGCCCCTCTAACCGCAATTTTATTATTATAGTGTCAAGCTAACTCATTATAATAATTATTAATCCAAAACGCGAAGCTATCTAGCAACATTCAATTGACCGGACGCACAGAAAGCGAAACGGCAAACTGATATGATATTGTTATCTTAAAAATTGTGCACGTGCATGTGCGATATTTATTTATCATTTGCTATGTAACTCACATTGTTATATAATGCAACTTATATTGAGCAAATGTAAAAAGGATAAAGTGGTCTTATCAGACAATGGACGTCTGTCGTTTTGATAATAATAATTATAATGACTGTTTTTATCTTGTGATCGTTTTACTTTGTTTATTGTATTAATTTTATTATACAAACTGTAGGTGACTCACCAGTAAAACATTTTTTATTATGTCTCAGTCAGATTAAAGATGTGTAATTGTGTTATTAGAGATGCAAGTACGTTTAAACATCATCTTAACTTCTTTAAGTGATATGTTTGACCTTTATATCTATCGAGCAGATAAAGGAAAAAGGAAATTGCATCGACCGCAAATTTATGCTATAAAACCGTCGGTACTTAGTGAAAAAGAGGATTTCAATTTTGCCTTCACTTTTTTCATGCAGTAAACTAACTGGCTCGTTGGTCTAGGGGTATGATTTTCGCTTAGGGGGCGAGAGGTCCCAGGTTCAAATCCTGGGCGATCCCTAATTCTTTTTAAATTAGATATATTTTTCATATCATACTACAAGAAGCTTTCAGTTAATGTACCTACATTTAGTGTATGGTATGATTAGTAGTGTAACGTAATACTCTACGTATTGCGTTATAATATCTGGCAGGCACTTAACGCCAGCTTAGCCGCAGAGCGCTTCGCAATATTACCTTATATGGTCATGTGCAGAGCCACAGGCTGTCTGTGACTCATAGGTTTATGCCTATATAAGATGGCTGCGCGATCTAAATCGGTCACTTTCCCTAAACATCGGAACGCTGCCGCTACACCTCGTGATTATTCTACCTTCTACTCAATATCTACTGCCCCGCTGGGGTTATCCCTACGGGCCACGATTCTCCCTACGGGCTCTCTGCACCTGTCTTCTCTCTACGGGCTGAGATCCTCCCTACGTGCTGCAAGCTACGAGCTGCTGGCGCCGTGCAGCTACTAGCCGGCCGCCGCCCAAGCATCCGCTCCTGCCTACGAGATCTACAGCCAGGCCACTGGCGCCTGACCACATCGGATGCACTGCCTGAGCCTCCTCTCAGCCTGCACCTCCACCACCGAGCTGCCTACACAACGTACACTTTGGCCACCGGCGACCCTGCGAGCGTCTGAGAGCAGCAGGAGTCTACATTCCAGCCCTCAGGCCAGTGCTTACCTAGTTCGGCCATACTGTATGTGAGCGGTAGTGAGATATAATAAAGAACTTGTTTAGCCTAGCAGTGTTTCCTTCGAACCCCGACATCCTACCTGAGATCCTCCGTCTCAGTAGGTCTCTTGAAAACTGGGCTGAATGCTACATGACTCGTTAACAAGCATGACTTGACACGATGTTGGCTGGTATTGTATATTAAATTCAGTTATATGACTCTTAATATTTATTTACTTTGTATGTAGATATGTATTATCCAAAGCCCAGTGACCCTAGTGTGTTCCTTAAACTAATAAGTTTTAGTTTCAAATTATATCGGCAAAACCCGAACAACATAGAATACAATACTTTAATTTCCTTTTTATTCACTGTCATGTAAAAGAACTGACACATAGTACCTTAGAGTAGACAAATTTCACGACTGTTGAATTGTTTCTGAGGCACGTCTTTACCATTCAAGATGGGTTGTAGCCCTTGTGAATATGAATGAACGCGTACCTGTTAGTGTCAGCATTTGACCTAGATTGAATTTCACACGAGCTCAGACCTGTGGCTTGAAACAAAAATTTGAAAGCAAAAGCGTTGAAACATAGTTGAAACTTTTAGAATAAACGCGTAGTTTTTGACTAGTTTTACGGGAATTACAAGTTTAATATTCAAATTTTTGGCCGCACATACGTGCGGCCAAAACGTCATAACTTACTCATACGCTAGACCGCTTAAGCGGTCTCCTGGCCGTTTGGCACTGTTGCGAGTTTCGTGTGTTCGATTCCCACTCGAGACACCACTTTGTAATATAAAATGTGTTGCTTTGAGTCTCTGTGTAGTGTTTGTGCGTTCCCATTCACACTTGCCTTATATATCTTCTTTGTCAGTCTTTCGTCATCCATTCTCTCCATGTGCCCAAACCATCTTAACATGCCTTTCTCGATGCTTGTCACTACATCTTCTTTTACCCCACACCACTCTCGTATCACACAATTCTTTACTCTGTCGGTCAAAGACAGACCACACATACTTCTCAGTGCCCTCATTTCTACAGCATTTATTCTACTTTCAAGTCTCTTCTGCCATACCCAACTTTCACTACCATACATAAGGGTAGGCACTAACACTCCTCTATGCACAGCCAAACGCGCCTTTTTGGACACGTTTTGACTGTTCATAAACGACTTCAGAGCTCCATTCACTATTACTTGCATTAACTCTTCTTTCAATATCTTTTTCATTCTTACCATCTCTTGTAAACAATGTACCTAAGTAAACAAACTCATTCACTTGTTCCACTCGCTGTCCATCGATCAAAACATTACAAGCCGTAACGCATTCCTCCTTTTCAAAAACCATAACTTTCGCTTTACTTACATTCACTTTCATTCCTTTCCTCTCTAACGCACCATGCATGATTGTTACCATCTCCTGCATCTCCTCCGATGAAGATGCAAGTATTACCTGATCATCAGCATAAAGGAGGCATTTGACGAGTAACCCATTCATCCTTAATCCGCAGTCACTATGTTTTAACCGTGTTTTGACCGTGTGGTTGACGGCATAGAATACAAGTGTCACTACCCCCTATCTTCCCGTGGGTGTCGTAAGAGGCGACTAAGGGATAACGCGATGCAAATACCATCTTAGCGTAGAGCGACAGCAAACCCTATACGACTGCCTCGTTGGTCTCGCGGCATAAATGTGCGCATGGGATCGCGAGGTCCCGGGTTCGATTCTTGGGTCGGGCAGTGTTATTGGGTTTTTCTGTCACGAAATTCTCAGTAGCAGCACGGAGTCTGGAAATGTGCCCGGTACGGCAATAGGCTCGCCCCTCATTACGTGGGACTAAAGTATATCTGGCGAAAAGTGGGTGTAGAAATACACCTCTGCCTACCTCTTCGGGGTTTTAGGCGTGACACTATGTATGTATGTATGTATGTACTATGTTTTAAATCTTGCAAACAACTGTCCATGAAGAGGTTAAACAGCCAAGGCGACGCTACACATCCCTGTCTAACACCTTTCTCGATGGTAAACCAGTCAGTGTATGCCCCGTTTATCCTCACACAAGCTCTAGAATCCTCATAAAGGGATTTCAGAGCTCGAATGAGGCTGCTGTCCACCCCATTCATTGACAGCACCGACCACATTTCATTCCTCACCACTTTATCGTAAGCCTTTTCCAAATCCATGAATGCGCAATAGACCTTTTGACCTTTGGCCAAAAACTTTTCGGCTATGCTTCGCAAGGAAAAAACCTGATCCGTACATCCCACACCCTTTCGGAATCCCGCTTGTACATCCCATATTTTCTTGTCAGTTACTTTCATAACTCTTTCAATCAGTACCTTTGCATACATGGATGAAAACATTCGATTTAGGTAAATATTGGGTCATCACCACATTAAACCTACTGTAGTCCATTACTGGACAGGGACCACTCAAATGGCTCGCCACTTAACTTGATTTCGGCTCCTCGTGTCACCTACTTTGCATCGTCAATTTTTTGTAGAATAAATACATTTTAATTGTATCAATTGTTATTATTGAGTTGATCCCCGTCACGGCAAATCTTCGTTGAAAGCAGCTGCTATTTTCGAAATTCTGTACGAATATCATTTAAAATTCATGCCAGGTCGTCTTCTTTTAAGCAATACATTTCACATATTATCACAATTACCTTATAATAAAAGAACTGAAACTAAAGTTATACGCAATAACGATTTCAGAGTGACTCGACTCTGGCAAAAATTATCTCGTGCTAAGTAGGTAAAACTTTTTCCATGTTAAAAAGGTTATTATGTACAGTTATGGTGAAGCAAATATATCACGCTAGACTAGTGTAGATGTCCTTGGTAAGAAAATAAAAATATTTTTATATTGTTGTATTTCAAATAATTGTTGAAAAGTGTAATGCTGGGTGCAAATATCAATCTTGATAGATGTACTTACCTTTTACAAGATTATTTTCGTACTCTAAAGTCTTTCGCAATGCCTTTGCTTCGCAGTAGCTTTGTGAACCAGTTTGGCCTACTATACTACGCTGACGTGACGAGTTGGTACAAGATTTAATGTCGAGTTTGTGTATTATCCTTAGTGGGTTCTTTTAACAACATCAGAATGAAATGGGGTTGACATTTTGTATTATTACCGTCGCCATATCTTTTCAGAAAAATATTTTGACTTAAATAAGGTTTTGAAAGAAAATGGATTTCAACAAGATCTGACTACCATGTATGAATTCATGAGGGCTGCTGCGAATAAAACAATAGTACATGAAAATATACAAAAGTTTCTGATGGAGAGTAATGAGAAGTTTGATTTGGCTATAACCGAATGGTTATTCACTGAGCTGTATTGTAGGTAAGGCAATCCTCTATTTTCACTTTTTATCATTTACTATTTTATACAACATGTATATGTATATTTATTTATTATTTATAAAACATAAATGACCAAGTAATAATTATTATGAAGAAGAAAACACACTTTACTATAAGATAATGAGAGATATTTAATATGATATTTAAAAAAAATTATACACCATATTTGTGAACTTAGTAAAATTGAATTCAATTGATGAATAATTCTGATCTATGTGAGGTTAAATTTGATTTAGCTATGTCAATATTTATATGTATAGATAAGGAATATAAAAGTAATTATACTCCTTACCTATACATATTAATCCAAATGACCTTTATAATAAACTGATGTTTATATTAAAATTTTAGTTTTCCTGCCATTTTCAACATACCTTTTATCTAGTCATCGTCTCTGGAGCCACACTCTGCTATCATAGAGCTGATTGACGAACCAGGCAATCCTGCATATTTCCCAGAACACTCGACACAGGTCACCCTGCCAATGACTTTTACAGAACGTGTGAAACAGTTATGACATCTTATCAAAAGTTATCTAGTAAGATGGTAAATAGTATTTCTCAATATAGTTATTTAAACATATTTTAAAATGAAGTCCCCTTTGTACCCTGTGTGTCTGTCAGTATGGACGCTAAACTATCGAATGGATTTTTGTTATACGGTTTTCTCCAGTAGATAGTCTGATTTTTTAGGGTAATCCACGCGGGCAAAATCTTGTTTTTAATATAAAAATTATTATTATAGTAGTTTTCATTTCATTGCGCGGGCATAGTCTAGTTTTGCACATTAAAATATCTATAACAAATCTACTAGTTATTTGTTTCCTATTGCTCTCTGTAAAGAAATGTAGTACAAGTGCAAATCATTTTGCAAGACTAAGTAAAAGAAATGTTGCTGGGCTTAAACTTACTTTTCAGCACTCTTGAGTAACAGCGGCCAACCTACATGAATAAATAAAATTGTAAACAATAAAAAATTGGAAACCAATTATAATTAAGCGACCATAAAATATAACCAACAAGATGTAGTAGTGTTGTAGATACGTCCGATAGTACCGATCCTTTGTACATATTAATGTATGTTGAACATTTTACTGTGAAATTATGAATAATTATTCATAGTTCCACTGTTCAACATGATGAATTACTCAAAGTCATAGCAAAAAAATCTTTAAGTTAGATATTTTACATTATATTTTCAAATACGTCGCGTGCTCTTGTACCATTAATCATAAGCTACTTACTAGCTTACTATAAAGGCTTTTATTCTTAATAAAAACCACTTATAAAACACTTACCTTTTAGGAGTAAGAAAGCTGTAGATGAAGAAATATATCGTTATGCATTTGAACCAGCAGCAAGAAAAAGAGGTATATCACTACCTTTTTTGGAAGAAATAAAATACAGAAGCTCTATGGTATTAGGCAATTCTTATATATCAACGGGTGAAGCTCAAAATCTGCCCCAAAGTTATATTTCAATTGGTGGCTATCATATTGAAGAAGAGGTTTCAGCGTTACCAGAGGTAAAATTATGTCAGCTATTAACATATATTATTTAATTTGGTTTCATTAATTATAACAGGCTGAAATCGTTATGACTAAAAACAACTCGTAATTTTTTGATTATACTTACGTTGAAATCGAATCCAAAATAGGTGTGTTATGTATATGATCTTTATGGCCAGATAATAATGACATTAAGAAATACATACATACATAGCCTCACGCCTATTTCCAGAGAGGTAGGTAAAGACTACGGAACGCCATTTGCAACGATCCTTGCTTCAATTGCTACCATCAGATTCCTCATGCATACTCTTCTGTTTAGGGTAGTCACTGCCATCAGATCCATGCTTTTCTGATCAGGGTACTTCTAACCTGTCCTGTTTTTAGGATGTCTCCAATCTGGTCAGAGAACGTCCGCCTAGGTCTTCCCCTTTGTCCTGGCTCATTCACACTTGCCTTGTATATCTGCTTAGTCAATCTTTCGTCATCCATCCTCGCCACGTGCCCAAACCACCTTAGCATACCTTTCTAGATGCTTGTCACTACATCTAATTTTACCCCACAACACTCTCTTATCACACAAGTCTTTACTCTGTCCTTCAAAGACACACCATACATACTTCTCAGTGCTCTCATTTCAACAGCATTTATTCTACTATCATGACTCTTCTGCCAAACCCAACTTTCACTACCATAAGCGTAGGTACCAACACCCCTCTATGCACAACGAAACGCGCCTTTTTGGACACGTTTTGGCTATTCATAAACGCCTTCAGAGCTCCATTCACTCTATTACCTGCAATACTCTTCTATCCTACATTCTTACCATCTTTTGAAAACAGCGTACCTAAGTATACAAACTCATTCACTTGCTCCAATCGTTGTTCATCGATCATAACATTACAAACCGTAACGCATTCCTCATTTTCAAAACCATAACTTTCGTTTTACTTACATTCACTTTCATTCCTTTCCTTTCTAACGCACCATGCATAATTGTTACCATCTCCTGCAACTCCTCCGCTGAAGACGCAAGTATAACCTGATCATCAGCATAAAGGAGGCATTAGACAAGTAACTTATTCATCCTTAATCTTTAATCTAATTAAGAAATATTTTAGTTATCGATATTTTTTAAGGACTTACAAAAGATAATGGATGGCGCTTCTAACGGAGTAATCTACTTTAGCATGGGTAGTATGATGAAGAGCTCTACCATGCCTGATAGTTTTAGGATAGCCTAATTAAAAATGTTTGAAACACTAAAACAAACTGTGATTTTGAAATTTGAAGTAAATTTATCAGAATTACCAGATAATGTCCACATAGTACGGTGGGCGCCGCAGCAAAGTATCTTAGGTGAGTTTTTGTTTAATTTGCTTGACCTATTTTATGTGCTCATGGCACAAATATATGTACCTTCTTTATTTGGACTTGGGTGTGTCGTTTAAGGCAGTGACTAGGCTACTAGTAGAGAAACTAATAGACTGCTATACAGAGGGTTTTAGAGTCTAAATGGGCTAGAGTTCAAGCTTATGGCACGTACCGATGACAATGAAGTTATATGGAAGTTTAACGAATACGTCACGAGGAGCGTATCTGAGTTTTTTCCTTAATGAACTTAGTACACTTGCTAATTCTGCCAACCTGTATTTGATCACTGTAAAAAATAGTGGACACTATTGCCGTACACTTGTTACATTGGGAATAGGCCCGTGTCACATAGTGGGAAAATTTATATGTCGTTAAATTGTCGAATATTGCCAGAGGGTTAGGCAGAGGTGAAATGGTAAACCAACATTTGGCCTTATGAGTTTGGGGAAAACAAATCTAATAATATGTATTTTAGCGCATCCAAACTGCATAATCTTCGTGAGTTATGGAAGTCTTCTATCAACCACAGAAGCATTGCACTTCGGAGTACCTATCATTGGTATTACCTTGTTCGCTGACCAACATTTCAATGTGAGAAGGACTGTGAACAAAGGTTTTGGGTTACAAGTAGACTTGGCTTATGATACTCCCGAGAAACTGAAGCTGGCTATACAAGAGATGGTTTGTAATTCCAAGTAAGTAAATTTGTTATTATGTTAATTTGTAGCTAGTTGTGTCTGGTTGTAACGATTTATTAGGTCGTTGTATATTTGTTATCTATTTTCATCTTGTTTATTTATCACATGTAGGGATAGGTGTACTATCCCTTCTAGTTACCTTAGTTATGCAGGGTTTTAAATATATGCTCAGTTTTCATCACCAGCTAAACAACTGAACCGAATTCGACGAAATTATCTTACAAATAAATGAGCCTCTTCAGATGGATACCTAGCCTGCTTCTTGTGGGAAAACTAAAACTTGCAAGTTCAAATAAGGAAGTTATTATTTTTTAAGTTATTGATATTAATATAGATAGTTCAACTCAGTGGTGCGCGCGGCCCTATGTGTGGGTAAACCTTGTACATATACAGTGACTTTGTGTGCGTGACAAGAGGTAAAGTCGGGCACAAATACAATTACAGTTATTTACGGGTTATATACGGGTTTTTAAAATAAACAGTTATTTCGTAATTTAATGTTTATTTATTGAACATTATTCTGAATCGCTACTTGAAAAATCAAATGATGCATTTTCGGATTAGCTGCTCTCACCAAGGTTTATTATGATTTCTGACTCCATGTCAAAATGTTAATAGTAGGTATTCTTCTTCTTTCTTTTGTACATGTCGACAAGTATTACCCCACATCCCTTCATCAATTCGACTTTAACATTCATTTATGAGTTTCATTATTTCCGTCACATTTTGGTCGACATTATGTGAAGCAATATAATTTTTTAAAATTCTCCACACATTTTCTATGGGGTTTAGTTCAGGATGATATGGTGGCAATCGAAGAACTTTTATGCCATATGGCTGAAGTATGTCGTCAATCTTGTAACAAATATAATTTTCTTTATTTTTTTTAATCAAATCATACAGTTGAATTTTTTTAATATCTTGATTAAAAGCTATATTTTTTTCGTCAGCCATCTCTGCATTTCTATTTTTTTGGAATTAGAATTTGGGGCTCTGCCATTTTGAACGTTATGGTATGAGGCATTATCAAGCACAACCACAGAATTAGGTGGAAGATTCGGTACTAGATGTTCTTTTAGCCACTTTTCATAGTTTTCTGCGTTAATGTTAGAGTGGTAATCACCAGAAACACTATTTGCTTTGTATGTCAATAGTGCGTTAGGTACGAAACCTTGTTCTGAAACAGCATGCACAATGATAATTCTTTGTCCTTTCGACAGGTTTCTCTTTAAAGGTGTTCCATCTTTATCACCCCATCCTTTGCTTAGCACATGGTTAGTTAAGATGTAGCTCTCATCTGTACATACGATACACCGATTTTCTTGACGGTATCTGAGTAAATTTTTTAGTAGGAAAATCGTAGTTTTTGGATGTCATGCCCCTCTATAATAACACGTTTATTATCCACAGTTTTTCGCCATTTGTATCCCAACATTAACAAAGCTGTACGCAGAGTCGAAATACTTCCATCATAGTTAAGTTTATCTTGAAATATTATTTTCAACTTTAGCAAGGTAGGTAACTCGCGATGTTCTAAATGGTAATGTTGAATAGTGGAACGTATAACATCAACGTTAAAGTTGTCTAATTCTAACTTCTAACGTTTTTTACGGTCTTTATGCGGAGATTTAAATTTAGAGTCAGATTATTTTACTTCAGCAAATATATTAGTTATTTTTCGCTCTGATACCCCACTGCCATTGCTGTTCTTTTCCGTACGCTATTTAAATGTTCACTTAATTTCGATACTAAAATTGGACTTGCACTGCAAACTGGATCACTTAACTAGTAAGTGATCCAATCCATCCAATATATCTCTCGCATCTATATTCAGAAATTCGTATACCTTAGCAATGGTTTCTCGAGTCTAAAACAATGATACGTAAACGTCAACAAGGATATTTTTTTTCGTATACAGAATCATAGTAAATATTAATTACATCTAAATTTAAAATTAAAATGTTTTTACCTGACTCCTTAAACATTTTCTCCGTGAAGAACTAGACATTTTCCTAAACGACTGTACCCGTAAGAAAAAGCGATAAGAACACGTCTTGCTCGGACAACGACTGCCGCGTCACTGCCACACGAATGAAAGTTGTATATTTACAAGCCCACGCACACATAGGGCCGCGCGCACAACTGAGTTGAACTATCTGTACTCACATTTAATTTTGGTCCTGTGATAAAATTTTAATTTTGGTCCTGTGATAAAATGTTACGCGTTTGCGCGTAAAGCTGTGAAGAAAGGCCTTTCAACTGTAAGTACGGTTGGCTAAGCGGTGGTTTAAGCAGCCGAAGCTGTGCCAAGTGTTGTGGGTTCGATTCTCCCATGAGCCAGCTTTTTGTGGTCCATAAATTGTTGTTTCGAGTCTGGGTGTTCATTCTGTCCGTTGACTGTAGTTTGTTAAGTCCTCTGCGACACAGGATTTATTGCTACTGTGGGAGATGCCTTATAAATATATATATACGCTTTTTCCTGTTTCAGGTATAGTAAAAAAGTAAAAGAACAATCCTTTTTCCACCACCATCGTCAAACTACTCCTGACGCAGCACTTGTTCACTGGGTAGAACACGTGATACAAACAAAAGGAGCCCCACACCTTCAGCCACCAAGCTTCCAAGTAGCTCTATACCAGAAGCTGTATCTAGACCTGATTGGAGTAATTGTGATTGCAATTTATATCTTGATACGGATGGTCAAGAAATTGCTGAGTAGATTAACACTAGAAGTGCGGGCGTTCCAAATTTGACCCATTTCAATTTTCTTTCTGCTCTAACTAATATTTTATTGTTCGTATAATCGTAACTGTTTATGACTTTTCATGAAAAATTATGACTTTTATTTATGCGAGAACTTAAGCACGTAAATGCAATAGAAATATTTTTTATCCCAATTTTACCTATAAGCGCTACTGTGCCAATTTTTACCCAGTCATGGATATCAGAGTTGGCTTTATATTTCTTCTAAGTAAATAAGAAAATGACGTTTATTGGTCAATGCTGGTACTTATGCGTTATATATACGCGGCAAAGCGATGCGAGGATGTAGGAATGGAGGGGTGCCATTGAATCCTAAAAATAATTATGCCATTCAGATATGGCCTGAAGAAAGGAAAAAATATCACTTGTAAGTAACTTTTTCACGTCTATCCTTGCTGAAAATTTAAAATTAAACGGAACAAGAATTGTTGGTACATTAAATGAAACTCGTCGAGCAAAACCTGCTTGCGTCAACCAAGCAAAATAAGAGTACAGATCTTTGTATAGTACAGTGGTACTAAAAGACAATATCACTTTGACAGTATATCAAGGAAAGCACAATAAAAGTGTTCTCCTTAGCCATATGCACCCAGGTATTCAAATAGAAACTGGTACATCCAAGGAGAAACCTGATGAACTATAATTCTACAATTGTTCAAAATATGGGTAGATGTTGTGGATCAAATGGCTGGTAGGTACTCTGCCAAAGCCCACCGTTTAGCCCATCTAGGTGTTCGCCACTTCACACTTTTATAATATGCTAGACTTATCAGAAATAAATTCTTAGATATTTTATTGTGACCTAAATGGGAAAAGAATCAGCAGACGGGATTTTATCTCACAGTTAGGAGAAGAACTAGCTGTGCCATATGCAAATTACATGAAAAGGTCGAATATTCATATCAATATACTAAATGAAAATGAAAAATGGACGTCAAGAGAAACAAGGTAACGAGTCTCGTGTCAAATGCCAAGCTTGTAAAAAGCAGTTTGCAGGAAGTGCATATCGAATGAGCGTATCAATTGCTCATTATGCGACGCCGAACTCTGACTCATCATTTTAACTCTGATCATTTGTGACTGTGATTTCTATTTTATTTAAGCCCAAATACATCAAAAATATGTGTAATACGTATTTAAATAATTTGTCATCACTTTACATTACTGTAACGAAAATAAAATGGCCAAAATTTACCCATCCGCGCTTCTAGGGGTGTCAGGATGTGCCGCGCTTCTAGTGTTAAAGAAAGCCGAAAAAGGCACCTTAGGAAAGAAGATGAATTGATTGATACTAATTTCGATAATTATGTGCGGCTCGTAAATCTTAAATCTCGAAATTGTATGCGCGCACATTTTAAGGGGTTTACCCTTTAAATAAAAATGTATGTTTTATTATAGACATACTACTACGTTTCGTATCATTAGTCTAATACCTACAACAAGAAACCTAGACCGATGTAAATAGATACTAGTATTATCGTCAAAAATAAATTTTCAACCTATTTATGACAAACGATACAGTTATAATTTATATACAGTTATAGTACAACGATAACATTCTGGCTGTTAATAACGAGCCAGTATTGAGAAAAAATTGCAATACGGTTCGATATGAAAAAAAAAATATTGTGACTTTACCTAAGGCTCCTAAACACAGTGCCGGCGGCACGGCAAGCCGCACGAAGGAGCCGCCGACAAGGCCACCCGGGCAGGCCAGCGGGCCACGCGGGTTGCAACTTGGTACTTGTATGTTGTCATTCTATACAACTGGAATGATGCTCGGTGACTTTCTGCGGCCGATGCCGGCGGCATCGACGCCCGACTAAAACCGGCGGCACAAGCCGCGCGGCAAAAGCCGCCGGCACTGTGTGTAGCAGCCTTAGGTGTAGTGGTTAAGCGGTCGCCTCGCCGTTCTGCACTGCAACGAGTGTTGTGGCTTTGATCTCCATATGATGCGACATATGTATGTTTGTTTTTTTAGGCGATGTATGTTTTTTTGTTGTATAGGTAAAATACTCGCTGATAACATTACAGCATCTCTCCCCAGTAAAGAGAATAACGTTAATTCCCCATCACATCACTCGCTGACCTCATCGTTTGTTCTGTTAAAAACGGATCCTTGTGAAGTCCACGCCACTCTTATGAGCTTAAAGTAAGACAGTGCCCCAGGAAAGGACAAAATCATATTAAATTCCTTAAAGCCAGTTACGAGCACATCGTACCTATTATCACTTATTTAGCAAATGTATGTTTTGAGCAAGGGATCTTTCCGGACGCTTTAAAGGTTACTTTGATAACACCGGTATATAGAGGTGGTGACAAAACTGATCCTACAAATTACAGGCCAATATCAGTGCTTCCCTCCATTTCCAAAATCATTGAAAGACTCCTTAATTCACGCCTCATTAGTTATCTTACAAAATACGAAATTCTGTCTCCATTTCAATTTGGGTTTAGGCAAGGAAAGTCAACTGACGATGCCATTTTATCTTTGACGTCTTCTATAGTAGATTGTAACGTTATCCCTACTTACATAACGTCACGCCTTTTATCCCCGAAGGGGTAGGCAGATGTGTACTTCTACACCCACTTTTCGCCAGATATACTTTAGTCCCACGTAATAAGGGGCGAGCCTATTGCCGTACCGGGCACATTTCCAGACTCCGTGCTGCTACTGAGAATTTCGTGAAAGAAAAGCCCAATAACACTGCCCGACCCAGGAATCGAACCCGGAACCTCCCGATCCCACGCGCACATTTATGCCGCGAGACCAACGAAGTAGTCGTATAGGGTTTGATGTCGAGTTTTCCGTCTCTACGCAAAGATGGTATTTGCACCGTGTTATCCCTTAGTCGCCTCTTACGACACCCACGGGAAGATAGGGGGTGGTGACACTTGTATTCTATGCCGTCAACCACACGGCAATCAACCACACGGCACTTAGGTGTGGTTAAATGAAAATCGTAATTGCTGTTACAATGAAAAATTAATTTAATTCATTAAAGAATTTAATACATCCTTTAGCAAAACACGGTCGCGTGATTCGGCGATAGTAAGGGGTCTTGTTGGAGATGCGCTTCCGGTGGTCGTTCAGAGTAGCTGGTGCACTTAGCTCGTTGTGCTGCGGCGGCCAGAAAGAGGGCCTCGCGCTCCCTGCGCCTCCGTATTTATAGGAAGCCCGGTGTAGCGTCTGAGGTGAGAAGGAGGTGTGATCGCGACGTCACAGCGACGTCACAAGATAAAGTCGACAGGGGTAGCCGTTGCTTGGCAACTTTCCGTGACCTAAAAAAGGCATTCGATACAGTATCTGTTTCCATACTTTTGCAGAGGTTAGAAAAGATCGGAGTGAGATGGACCCCTCTTGAACTATTTAAATCTTATCTGAGTAATCGCCAACAATCAGTTAAGATAGGGGAGTACACTAGCTCTGAAGAAATAGTCACGTATGGAGTGAGACAAGGCTCAGTGCTAGGACCGACTTTGTTCCTTATTTACATAAATAACCTCTAAAACATGAAGGTTGAAGGAAGCCATATATTATCTTACGCGGACGATACTGCCATAGTCTTTTCCGATACGACTTGGACTAAAGTTAAAAGAACAGCTGAATGCGGGTTGCATAAAATAGCAGAGTGGCTCAATCAAAATCGCCTGACTCTTAACGCCACTAAAAGTAACTACATTTGCTTTACCAAGTACAATAACACACAACCAGCGCTTGACTTTCAAATAAAGATCCATAATTGTACCAACCCGGCAAATTCTGACTGTTCATGTGTAATGATTGACAGGTTACAATACACTAAATACTTGGGAGTCATGATAGATCAGCAACTCTCGTGGCACATGCAAACCGAATTGATAATGAAAAGAGTTAGGAAAATGATCTGGGTATTCAAAACACTTCGACATATCGCTTCAAACAGTCTATTACAACAAATCTATGTCAGTCTGGTCCAATCTGTACTTACATAATTATTGTTTACCGTGCTGGGGCGGGACAGCAAAAATAAAGTTTCTAGAACTTGAAAGATCACAGAGATCGCTACTTAAGGTTATGTACTTTAAGCCCTATAGATTCTCGACAGAAAGTTTCTATCAACAATCTAATCTCCTATCTGTAAGGAAACTTTATCTCCTACAATTAACCCTTAGACTGCACAAAGCCCTCCCACATGATACCAACAACACTTGCAACAGAAGAAAATATACAGTCGCACCAACAGTTACAGTAAGATCTTCTTCTTTCTCTTAGCGTTATCCCAGTTTCAATCTGGGGTCCGCTTTCTAGTCTAACCGGATTTGGCTGAATATTAGCTTTTCCACGGAGCGACTGCCTGTCTGACCTCCGCAACCCGAAGGGATAGCGATATTCCATGGTTTAGACTAGTGTCAGTTTATTTAGAAGGTACTGACGCCCTGTAACGACTGTCAAAGATCTTCATGACAACCGGGACCGACGGCTTAACGTGCTCTCCGAGGCACAGGACAAGCGATAATTTACAATTCAATACGCACATAACTCCGAAAAGTCATTGGTGCGCGCCGTGGATTCGAACCTGATACCCTCTGCATGGCAGTCTGTTGGTATATCCACTCGGCTATCGCTGCCTAGTTACAGTAAGATCATCTTTTGCTAAAAGACAGTACGCGAGACAATCTGCTTACCTATATAACCTACTAAACAAGGAACTAGACATATACTCTTTGGATCTCCGAGACTGCAAAAACGTTTTGACTGAATGGCTTCAGACTAAAGGCTACGATGAAATTGAGTCTCTAATATCAACAGTGTCATAAATTAAATTGTTTCGTGGCTTTTATTATTCAGTGCATAGTTATTATGGTTGTTGGATGCAGTAGTACTTTCTCTCTTCCGAACCCAAGACAACGTCGTAGGGCTAACGCATGATATTCACGCTTATAATAAAACAAACAAATTGCATAAAATTCGTACACAGCACCTAAACAAACACAAACAAACACTAACACGCTCATATACACATACACTACACAACACACAAAAGCACGATCCTAAAAGATAACTACCCAAATTTTCATCAAATGTTAAATTTTTGTTATTTCTATTATTATTATTTTATTTTTAATTTTGCTATATTCCAGAATTGTAATTTCTTGTTTCATTCAATTGCATAATGTAAGTTTTAATGACTAAGTGGAAGAGCGCAGCCACCTAACACAAGCAATGCCTTGCTTAAAAGGCGGTCTCCTATTTAAATGTTGTCAACGCACTATGTGATCGAAATAAACAATTTTTATTTTTTATTTTATTTATGTTTAGGTGGTAGTTCTTAGATTAAATTAAGCATTGTGAACCCTCTCGGGCACAGCAAAGTAGGAGGAAGGGTGATACCTATTACAATTTTATATTTTATGATATTGGTGACGTCATGAGTGCGATTTGGACATTTGTGTTCTTTTTAACTTCTCGAAATGCATGTGTCATCAATGCAAGTTTGTGTCCATTGATTGCAATTTTTTTAAATTCCCCTGCAGCAAAAAATGTTTTCTTAGTGCAGGCTTTGCCTTTTTAAACATAAAAAGAAAATGTATATTTTTTTTGTTTTATAGTCTCACGCCTGTATCCTCGAAGGGGTAGGCAGAGGTGTAAATATTACACCCACATTTTGCCATGAATTTTAAGGTCCCACTTAATAGGGGGCGAGCCTATTGCCGTTACCGGACACGTCACCAGACTCCGGGCTGCTACTGAGTATTCTGAAAAACCCAGTAACACTTTTGCCCGACCCGGGAATCGAACCCGGGACCTCCGATCATTAATTGCATACGCTATCTACTGGACCACGGAGCCAGCAAAATTAAAATAAGCTTGCTAAAGTTGTTTCTACGTTTTGAAACGTGTTTGAAATAGAAATATTGTTTATGATAAGATAAATCGATTATATCAGTTTAGTAGCGTGTTACTTTGTCTATTGAAAATTTCTGACTCTGGTCACACTATGAACTGTCAAATCATTCATTCTCATTGTGGCTTCCGCAAAAATTTTGTCTTGCGCATATATACGCCGTCTTGTTATATCGCGTTTTTTTTTGTAGATTTGGTTTATAACCTTGCAACTGTCGCTATTGGATTTGCCGACCGGGTTGTGAGCGATTGATAAAAAGTAAAATTAACACGGTTTTGTCCTCTCGTGAAATAACGCCCTTTGAACGCACATGGGTGCTTCGCGAATCGTAGTGGTATTGAAGTGAATTGGTCTTGTGGGTTCTTGTATTTGCCGCCCCTTGAACATTACCGGCGGGAATTGTAATAAATTTGTGAACATTGAACATTTGTAAAACTAGTGTGAATCCGTCCACGTGTATCGTGCCCGAAAACATCGTTGGAGGACTGGCTGAGTAACTATAACGATTTCCTTATTAATTTGGCCAAAATCATGAGTGTAATCTTATAGGTCTGCTCCGGAACATCACAAGAAGATCTCAGGTAAATTTACATATTCATTTTAACCGCTGTGAAAACACAGTACATCTGTGTTAGACCTTTTCCCTGGGATAAAGACTGGATGAATTAATCACTTCCAATGTCTTCTGCAAACTACCCAGTTTCTAGCCCAAACTCTAAACAAAACGTTTATTTCGTTTCAACCCGTACAACATGTTTTGAAGGGCTACTGGGTTCCTGAATATTATATGACTGCTTTGAATAAAGAATTGCGATAAGGTGGATAAGAATTAAAGCACATTACAATTAAAGTAATGAACACTAATAACGAAAAGACCAATAATAAATAATTCGGTAAAGGGCCAGATCAAATTCGAGAAATCGACTACTTGTGTTTATTATGTTCTGAATAATGAAAAGCATAAAAATATCTTGCGTATCTTTTGCGGAAAATTAAGATTTTGTGTAAAAATCGTTACAAGTTTTCTTAAAGCCGGTTGTAAAAGATACACAAAATTTTACTTACAAGTGCAGTTCTAGATTTTTCATTCGTTTAGGTGTGTTAAATGGAGTTTTTAAGATGCGTTTTAATTCATTTGCTTAACGGATGATGTCACGCCCTTGAAATACAATAATCATTTTGTATATAATGCATTAGAAGAGTATCTTACTGTGGTATCTTGATACCACATAGCTGATAACAATGATGATATCCGTTAATTTAAAATCAAATTTTCACAAAAATAGTATTATTATATAGTATATAAGGAAAGACGCGGAAAACCGCGGGAAACAACTAATAAATAATTTAAAAAATAACCACTTTCTTTAAACAATTTGCCGTCTTCGAAAAAGTGGTAATAGTCTAAAGATATTTAAAAACCCACGACAATTCTATTGCATTAATGGATAAAAGCCAGATTCTCTTTATTCGATCAATCCAAGTAAGGAGATTCCACGTAGGCTATATTGGCGGGGTCAAAGCTAAATAAGATTACAACTAATGAACAAAGAACGTAAGTAAGCAAAAAATATCTTACGCTGATATAAATCGCCTTAGGCACAACATTCATTTCAGAAGTCGGAAATCAATATAATATATAGAACTGCTTCATGTTTAACACACAACATCTGGTCACGACTTCCATCCTCAGCGTACCCTTATTAAATCTAAGTACGAGCAATATATTAAGCACGGCACTCTTATTGAAAATAAAAAAAACCGTCGCAAAAAATCTATATGAGTTTCCTCCTAATATTTCCTATGTTAGCTTATATGAGCTGTGCCCTCCACCATTTCCTTAGTCATAACGACTGCTTAAGATCCTCTTATTTGTTATTATGATTGATAAGCTTTAGGTACACAAAGAATTCAATTTATTCCAGGTCTACACAGTCATTATACATTGAAAATAATTAATGCACCTGTATATGTATGTAACTCTGCAATACTTTTATAAAAGTTTTGTGCGGTAAAAGAAGATATAGTGACAACCATTGAGAAAGGTATGCTAAAATGGTTTGGACACATGGAGAGGATGGTGGCGAAAGACTGACCAAGAAGTTATATGGTAAGTGTGAATGGGACAGGAGGAAGCGGAAGACCTAGACGGACGTTCTCTGTCCAGATTTTCTCTCTCCTGTCGTTCCCTCATGACTGAGGATCGTGGTCATCACTGGATGGCTTACACTTGGAGTGTATGATTTGCCTCCATCGAGTCCTGTCCATTGCTTCCTTTACAACCGAGTAAAACTTGGAGGAGTGTGTGTCTTTTACTTGATCGGTCCATCTGGTTGGGGAACGGCCACGAGCTCGCTTACCTTCTGTGTTCCCAACTATGATCAGTTTTTCGAGACTCTCATTTCCTCTTCTCACTATGTGGCCGAAATACGAAAGAATTCGCTGGTGGCATATTGTGGACAGGCGGGTTTTGATCTTAAGCTGCGCGAGAATCGAAATATTGGTGCGCTTGGCGGTCCAGGGTATCCTCATCATGCGCCTCCAGCACCACATTTCCAAAGCATCAATCCTTTGCCTTTCTCGAGCTCGTATCGTCCATGTTTCAACTCCATATAGAAAAATGGGGAATATTAGGGCTCGTACCAAACGGATCTTAGTATTAATAGAAATTCCCCTCTTTTTCCATATGTTGTTTAGGCGGGTCATAGCATCCTTGGTCATACCAATGCGTCTCTTTATTTCGGGTACACAACTCCCATCCCTGTTGACTTGAGCACCTAGATAAATATAGTGATCTACTGTGTCCACGCCTGGTATGATGTTCGTCGGGTTATTTAAGTGACCAGCGCGATCAACCATCATGAGCTTTGTCTTGGTTTTGTTCACTGCGAGGCCCATATTGTTACTTTCGGTCTCTAGTCTCCGAAACAGTTCTCGCATGTCTTCCACAGAGGTAGCGAGGAGTACAGAGTCGTCGGCATATCTCAGATTCGATATTCTTTTGCCACCGATCGGGAACCCTTCCTCCCAGTCTTCAAGGGTCCTGCGGATGATGTGTACCTGTCCAGATTGGAGACATCCTAAAACAAGGACAGGTTAGAAGTAACCTCAACCGAAGAGCATGCATGAGAAATTTCATGGGAGTGAATAAAGCAAGAGAGAAATGTCAGGATCGTTGCAAATAGCGTTCCGTAGTCTATGCCTACCCCTCCGGGAAACAGGCGTAAGTCTATGTATGTATGTATGTATGCATGTACTTTTATAAATACGTCGACAATTTACAAAGACAGTCAGTCCCAATCAAATCTGGATTTAATAAGCAAACAGACCTGCACAAATAAATTATAGGATTACGCTATGACTCAAGTATTACATATTCATGATTGGACATAAACACATTGTCTCATTGAATAATATATCTTGATTCAATTCGCATCTGCCCCACCGTTTGTTTGCGTAATTACTGCTAAATTAAAATTGTCTGTCTCTGGAAGCAACAAAAAACGTTCTGAAATTGTCTTTCACGATTTTTTTTGTTTCTACTGTCGAACGCTATAATGAAGTATGAAAAATTTATCCCTTGCAAACAGTATAACGCTTTCAGAGAAGAAAAAACACAAACAATAATAGTTGAAACTGTTTTCAATTACGGTTTTTATAGCGGTCGTCTAGAAATGGTGTTTAAAACAATGGATGCTAATAATAAAACCGATCTGACTTTTACTTCCTTTTTGAGTAGCAGTGAGTTATTGTATCTAATGGACAGCTTTTATCAAGAAATGTTAACGTCAAACCAATGGAATTTTAAGAGTATCTTCTTTCGCCTAGCGTTATCCTAGTTTCAACCTGGGGTCCGCTTACTAGTCTAACCGGAATTGACTGAATATTAGCTTTTCCAGGGAGCGACTGCCTGTCCGACCTCCGCAACCAAAAGTGATAGCGATATTCCATGGTTTAGACTAGTGTCAGTTTATTCAGAGATAGGTACTGACTCCCTATAACGACTGTCAAAGATCTTCATGACAACCGGGACTGACGGCTCAACGTGCTCTCCGAGGCACGGGACAAGCGATACTTAACATGTAATTCAATACGCACATAACTCCGAAAAGCCATTGGTGCGCGCCTAGGATTCGAACCCGATACCCTCTGCATGGCAGTCTGTTGGTATCTCCACTAGGCTATTGCTGCCTCCTGGAATTTAAGAGTTTAATAGCTTTATTATCAATGTCCACTTCTAACACGTTCACAGTGCATGTACCACATGTGGGCCACTATGAAGACATCATCACACGTGCGTGCACCACAAATGGGCCGCGAGTCTATATCAATGGAATGCTTTTTTTGAGTTTGCACGTACCAACTGCGCTAGTTTTTATGATATACACGTATGAACAATGAACCACATAATAAAATGTCCAAAAAACCGACCGAAATTTTGTGAGTGTTGCCAGGTAATCAAGGTTGGAAATGAAACCAATTTTTTATAGAAAAATAATAATTAAAAGATGAAATAACGAATGAACTAATTATATGTAACAGCTAAATTTTGACTCCTCCAATTGTTCTACAACATTCTCTTCACCATCCCTATCCTCCAAACTCCTCTTCCGTCAAAGGCAATGAAGATATCGGCCTCGAACGTTTCATAATGAACCAAGATGAAAACCAAAATAAAAGAATTCGACAACTCTTGCTATGACCAGAGCGTCACGAATTCGTAAAAACTTACTTAGTTTTGAAAACTTACTCATACGCGCGTTATCGTCTAATGGGTCGGCATAAATGTTAGATTCTACCCACATTTTTATGAATGAGCACAAAGTACACGTGAGTGGCACATATAAGGGGCACGAAATATATAGCGTGCACGTGAGTGCACCACATGTGGCCCACCTGAAAAATACAAAAAAAAATGTTAAGGGGTATTCTATTTTTGCTTTTTCGTATGTTATATTTCATTACCTATGCTTTTCTTATCAAATTGCCGCAAAACATATTTGCACGTGAGGGGTATTTTAATAATTTATATCTGCACTGTTAACGTGTTAAGAATATAACATGCGAACTAATCTATTACGAATTGGTTTCTTTTTATTGAAACGTTTCGGCCTCGATGAGTTTAGTGCAGCTAAACTCATCGAGGCCGGAACGTTTCAATAACTAATAAGATTATTTGGAAGCTGATGAGATCGAAATTATTCTTGACTGTTTATAAACATTTATGTCGATTTCCATAAAATCTTTTGTTTTTTTAATATAACAGTAAAATAATTAAAGACTTAGGTTTATCGTAATCCTATAAAGTCGTCGTTCATAAAAATGCCGCGTCCTACCAAAATATCATAAAAATAACCTTAACCTAAACCAGTTTACATTTAACTAAATGAACATTAAAAGTAGACTTGGCAGAATAAATATTATTATCGATGTGAACGTCATTTTTCTTTTTGTACTTGTTAATTACATATCTTAAGGTTGCAATAAAAACATTTAGTAACGTGTAGCCCCGGGGTAAATTATACTCGTCTTAGAGAATTCAGTTGAAGTTTAAGAAATATCTAAGTACTTGTATTGTTACTGAGGATGTTTGAAATGTCTTTGAAAATAAAGGCTAACACCTTGTTTAGATTATTTTCTATTTTACAAATGCTTCTTTGCGTAACGGTTCCTTTTAATCAATACATAACAGATTATAAATAAATTTTAAACACATGATGTATGTATATTATTATATAATTCAGGTCTTTATCACTGACAACTTGTCAGATACAAGAAAGCTGCAAAATATAGGCAGCCAACCCTTATTTATTCGGCGACTGTTGATAGTTGCTCAACTTGCACGCGCTCAACTAAACTAACTTTTAAATTGTGATTTGCATCTGCACATACATATATACTGCGATACTGGTTTTAACTTGAAGACTTTCTTTCAAGCCCTGTAAAAGGTGTTTGTTGGTCTCTGAGTCTAGTTTGTGCATGCAGCAGCGGAAAATTGTTATAACATGGCTTGGAGCTTCCCAAATGGAACGAATTTGTCTCATATACAGCAAAAGATTATGAAACTAGCAACCAAAACTGCCAAACATTAACTTACCTAATTAAACCACTCAACTTATTCATCCAACTACTCAAGTCAAATCCCACTGCGAATATTGACTGATCAATTTACCCAATATTTCGATATCATATTGTTTTCCTTTAATTCCAATTTAGTTGAGAAGCATCCAAAATTAGAGCGAACCACTTAGAAGATACTGAATAAATACGTTCAATAAGTTTGTCCAATCAAGAGTGTGACAATTCTGATTTGAAAGCCATGTCCCGTGGGTCGTGGTTGTAAGTCGAGCTAAATAATATAGAAAATAGTTTTCCCGTTTTTGTATATGTTGCAGGCATTTCGTTAAAAGAAGGTTGTTGTGAAATTGCTTTGTTATTTTAACTACAATCGTTTTTTGTCATCTACCTTTTGTTTGCTGCATACATTTTTGTTTCATTGTTGGAGTAGTATTTATTGACAACAAAAAGAGTCTCAATGACGTTAAAAAGTATAAGAAAAATGTATTTTCTTTTGTGGAAGTTTCTTCATGTGTACACCAAATACCGTGGTGATGGTTGCGCTGATGATTAAAAATATATATAAGGCTAGCTTTTGCCCGCTGCTTCGCTTGCGCAAATTTTACTTCAATAAATGTTTTGTATGAAGTTTAACGCCTTTTGGTTAGCAATGCCAATTTTCAGACAAATTTGATGAATAATGTTTTTATTTTCATACAAACTTACAGCGAACTATAATCTTAATATATAAAATCCTTGCGTTAAGTACTGACTGACAGAGTGACACGCAACAGCCGAAACTATTGGGCACAGGAAGCTGAAATTTGGCATGTATGTTCCTTGGGGACCGTAGGGGTGCACTAAGAAGGGATTTCCCGGAATTCCCACGGGATCGGCCAAAACGGGTAAATTAAAAAAAATGCAGGCGTAGCTGCTGGCGTCCTCTAGTTATAATATAATAAAAGATTCATATAAATAAAGACCCATTTTGAGCCCGCCGTCTTAGGGGTGAATTCACTAACGTCACTTGAGGAACCGATAAACTTAGTTTCAAGTGAATCCATTGAAGATGTTTTTTTATGGACAACCTATGACATCAATTTTAACCCCTTTATGGGGCGAGACTTTCAAACTGCTTTCTTTGCGCTCAGTTACGTCACTCTAGGCTTCTAAATATATACGAGTTTTAAAATGATTCCATTGCAAAATGTAAAAGACAATATGACTCCCTTTACTACCCTCTTAGGTGAAGACTTTCCAAAATAGATGTCTTTAAGTTCAGTAACGACGTTTTTACACAAACTCTGACTCCCTTTTCTACTCTCTTAGTCAATGAATATCCAAAACAAATGTTTATTTGGGTTAGTTAACGTCATTCAAGGATCCTATACACAAAGTATGAAGTTCATCCCTTGAAGAATACAAAAGGTTTTATACAAATACTGATCCTCCCTTTTTTATCCCCTTAGGGTAAGAATTTCCAAAAAGATTTTCTAAGTGTTGACTTACATCTTTTGAGGAACCACAATACACAAAATTTGAAGTAAATCTATTGAAGGGATAAAAACTTTCAAACAAACTGTTACTATTTTACCTCGTTAGGGGAGGAATTTCCAAAAATCCTCTTTTAGTGCAGCCCTGCAATCCTCACGTAACATACATGCCAAATTTCACCTACTTGCGCCCAGTAGTTCGGTTGTAGCGTGTCTGTCAGTCAGTCAGTAGCGCAAGGATTTATATAATATATACAGATAGTGAAAATTAACTAGTATTATTTAGAATTTCACTGTTATGTTGTTCTATTTTTAGTTGAAGATACTAGAATAAAAATATTTTATCTTACGTCATGTGCAACTTTCTCATTAAAGTTTACTTTCGCTTCTTCACATACATCGTTTGGCCTTTTATTCGCAGAGTTTTAATTTGTAATTATGGACAGTAAATTACAATAATGACAGCGCGCAGCTTCTGCCCGAAGCCATTATTTTTATGAAATGCATATCTTTGTTTTTAATAAAATTCAGGTTTTGTAATACTTGGTGCCTTCAATAATTTAGTATTGGGTGCCCACTTACATTCCTACTACTGTATCAACAATACAGTTAATACAGTAGCTAATATAAGTTACGATAATAATATAAGACTTCAAGATTTGACACTTGTGAAGACCAGGGGCAAAACAAAGAACTTTGAAACCTATGACTGATTTCATACACAATAATTTAACGGAGCTTAATCGTGTATAACTAACTTGTTTAAGATAAAAATACCTATGTGACTACGACGTTTCGACCGTCTTACACCGATCGTGATCACGGAGAGACGGTCGAGTCCCTCTGAGATAAACACCTTAAATAAGTTGATTTTACGCGATTAAAAACTGTTAAATAATTTTGTGTGATGTATACACATTGGGTTCGGAGGAGTTTTCAAATAAATAATTATTATTTATAGTTATCTGTTACAAATAAGTAACAATGATTTAAGTATTGAAAATGCCTTATTTAAAAGCATACCTACCTGTTTCCTGTATTACGTGTTGCACAAACCTCTAAGGTAACGTAAAATACGTTCCGCTAGCTACGTCAATTTGCCAACTAATATTTTTGTCATAAATATAATAAGTACGTTACTAAATAATAATGTCATCATTGTCAACGCTAGCGTTATCGCGGTTACATCCAAGACTTACGCCGCCCGGAGTCCGTTTCTAATCAATCCAGATCTGACAGAATAGCAGCAGCTTTGGCGCTGAACGACTGTCGTCGGTCGTTATTTATTTCAATACAAAATTAAAATTGTTTAGTAATTTTAAAAACGGATGCTTCACAAGAAAGTGCGTTACGCTACGTATTAGGTTTTATACTAAAACCGATGGAATAAACTTCGAGCTATATATTGTTAATAATTTACCATAAGGATATGTATATTTATCATGGCTCCACTACTAAGCAAGTCAATGGATTTTGAATTAATTTGATGCAAAGTACACATTTTATATTCATAATTATAAACTAGTCGATGAATACACATTTTCTTAGGCAATAACGAAATGTACTTTTTCTTTGTTACACAAGCTTTAATATTGCGTTCTTGTATCAAATTTTAAGACGTTTTCTAATATCCCTTATGCTTAGCTACAGCCGCTACATAAAGTGATATTCACGTCACGATTTTACCTTGAGTGACTTCGGCTTTGGGCTTATTTATGAAAACTTTCAGAACTGCTCGGTCTTAGCGTAAACACTAACTTCTTTAGACTGATTTATTTTTATTCTGCATACAGTAATTTATGACAACTGACGTGCCCTGTTTTTTGAAGATTATTTAAAAATTTATATGAAGGTAGTTGTCCTGGTGATTTCAGCATGGATGGTCAATCCAGGTAGTACTTTCTCGGTTGAGGCTGAGCCTGAACCTCAGCTTCAGCCTCTAGAGAATGTACTATCCTCTTACAGAATATCGACGTAAAATAATATCCGAACATCCATCCTCACAAACTTTAACGGTTATGGTAGTAGTGAGGAAGTGCTACGTTCTATAAAGTGCTGGTATTCCTGTGTCTACTTCTATTTAATTTGAAGTTGTCTAAAAATCATAAAATCGCACTAAAGCTCTCTAAACTTGCGAACTATATTGCAAATTTCGTGGACACAACACTATATACATATGCAGCTTCGAGTTGCAATTTAGTATACAAAAGACTACAGGAGAGAAATGACAAGACGAAGAACACAATTGCACTACGATTAATTTGGATCTCATTTGGCCAACACTGCCGAGATATCTCCATCAGGCTGCGACAAAATAGCAGCAAAACAGCGGCAATGCGCGGCAAAATTAATGAATATAACGTGGTTTGTTACAGAGCAGTTTATTGCTACTTTCCTGCCAAGGATCGCTGCCAACTCCCCAAAGTATAAGGGCTTGTATTAAATGTAAATTTTTGGCGTATATTGCTCTGCCCTATAAATAAGGGTGAAAACTTTGCGAGTAATGTATGGAATGTACTGCAAATTTCCCTTGCGGTGTTCGGGGCAAAGAGATTTTAGAATCTATTGGCTTGTGATTCCCGATGGGGGATAAAAACGGTGCTCAATCTTGTACTCATAGGACAAAAGGGACAAGAACGGTGGGGACAAGATGAGTTTTAGTTATTTGTTTGTTACTTTCTCAAAATGTTGGTGCAACTTATAGGCTCATTGGAACTGAAATGTAAAGACTCTTTATATTAAAGTGACTATCATCATTCCGAATGTCTCATTGGTACCCTTTGCAATAGAATTACTATTATATTTTTGACTGTATTATTGGTTGAATGATATAAGACAGCACTTAAATAAAGAGAAACGCGAGGTCGCAAAATAGCTATAAATTTATTTTTTAGAAAATATTAAATAGTAGCTTGGTCTCTTGTAACATGTCTGGTAAGTCACAACTGGCCGATGTTCCTTTAATGCTACTGATACACCTGAGCATTAACTTGTAAAAGAACAGCATTCGCCGTTTTTTAGCTTTATCAAACGCATAACGAACACAGCCGAATAATACTACGAAAATTTTCACGAACTTTCTAGCAAACACTTTTTTCACACAGTTTGCTTCGCCAGAACGTTCTTAAGAATGTTTGCTTACACTCGTTTGTTTTTTAATTTGTAACATTCGCAAGATGAACGCTCAAATGTATCAGCATCATTACGAATCTTTTTAGACCAAAATATAAAGAGGATTTGTTTATTATTTTAACTCTTATAGTCCCTGCAAAAGTACGACAGTAACATAAATATTGTTGTCTGAAATACTATTCGCTAAATTATAGATTTTATTCATTTTTAGGGTTCCGTACCGCAAGGTAAAAAAAGGAACCCTTATAAGATCACTTTCTTGTCCGTCTGTCTGTCTGTCTGTCTGTCTGTCTGTCTGTCTGTCTGTCTGTCCGTGTGTCACCACCGATTTCTCAGGAACGGGTGGACCTAACAAATTGAAATTTATACCAGATACTGTGGTCTATGGTTGCTATTAGGTGTATGAAAATCAGGGTCCTGGGTCAACCCAATAAAAAGATATGGTCAAAATTAGATTTTTGCGAAAACTTTTAAGTACCAAAATTAACCTTAATTTTCAACTTTTTTTAATTTTCGGAATTTTTCCTTTACTTGTGCTGTAAGACCTTGGTTTTGACCAAAATTGACAATTCTAGGTCAACCGTAAGTACCCTATAGGTTTTGGGTCGAAAACCTATATGTTAGTTCCCGTTGAACTAGAATCACGAAATTTGGCCAAAAGCAGGGTCTTACAGCACAAATAAAGGAAAAATTACAAAAAATAAAAAAAGTGGAAAATTTAAGGGTGTTCCCATACATACATAGTAGACTCCATTTAAGATAGTCCTCTAAGTTGTATGGGCGCTCATACAGATTTAGAGGACTAGCGCAATTCAACCTCAAATAAGGTAAAATGCGTACGGAACCCTCGGAGCGCGAGTCAGACTCGCACTTGCCCGATTTTTTTTTATAGTCTTACGCCTGTATCCCCGAAGGCAGAGGTGTAAATATTACACCCACATTTCGCCATGAATTTTTAGGTCCCACGTAATAGGGGGCGAGCCTATTGCCATTACCGTTAAAAATTATAGATATTTATAAGATACTAGCTGACTCGGTGAACTCCGTATTGCCTTTTTAAGGTATTTTTTCTCATTCCGTTTTTTTTCCATCCATCATCAGGGCTAAAAAATTTTACCAAAAAATAAAAAGTAAGTATTTATTTAGGTTGGACTACCCTTATGACTTAGGGGTTTGAAAAAGAGATTACGATCAATGCTTAGACTTAAAGAATATACATATAAAATTTCATGCAAATCGGTCCAGCCGTTTCAAAGGAGTATTGTGACTAAAACTGTGAAACGATATTTTTTTATCGAGTTTGCACCTGTCGTGGACAACTGATCTATTGATATGAATCAACTTCTAATACGGCTTTTAAAAATAGTGTTAAAAGGGGGAAAATTAAGGGTTGTTTTTATTATTAATTCCACACCATAAATAAATGGAAGTAAAAAATTATGCCGAAAAAACAAAAAAAAAGTGTTTGGGTTTGACCATCCTTATGACTTACGGCCATTTTCAATATTCGATCCACACATGGATTTTGAGATTCGAAATTCGTGTTTGACATATTTTGTATGGAGCTTATGTCAAAAACGAATCTAAAATCTACAGATCTATCTATAGTTCGAATATTGAATATAGCAGTTAGGGGTTTGTAAGGAGATGCCTTCCACAATTCCTGTAACTGATGTAATTCTGTCACGTTGTGCAAACTAAGCACTTTACCGTATTCTAAGTAAGTATATGTTGTAAGTACTCAAACTGTGAGAGTTTTATATTATTGCAATAAACGATGAAATTTGGTACAATACAGACGTTTGATTTATTACGCCAAAATTATGTGAAAACCTTCTACTACTTCCACCGCCTACTACAGTTTGAAAAATAGATTACGACCGATTTTCAGAGAAATTACTGGTTTACGAGATATTGAGGCTCAAATTTAGTATGATATTTTTCTAATTAGGTACAAAATCGATTCATTTTCCCCGCCAATATGTTCTTTAAATGCACTATAACCCCATGTATACGTAGGTATTTCGAGCATTGCACGCACGCGCTTTTAATTGCTGTGTAAAAAATGAGAAAACTCAAAAACGAAATCATTTCCCAGGTATTATTTTTGGTTAGTATGATTTAGATGTGGAACTCTTTACCAGTCCATGTGTTTCCCTCCATTTATGATCCCGGGTTCTTTAAGCGGGGCGTGAAAAAGCTTTACTCATGGCCGTCAAGGTGAGGGCCATCATGCCATAATGCCATGCTGGCTGCTGGGATGATGTCCATCACTATGAGACTTCACTGACTGCTTAACATCAGGCAGCATGGACTCAATTTGTTCGGCAGCAAAAAAAACCATTTAGATCAAAATCGAAGTTGTTCTGCTGAAGAGTTTGCCGTCGCTTTTTGAAACTACCAGTGTTCTTTAAATTTTCTACCATTCTTTTCAGTACAAACCGAGTTGGTGCCTGACGGTCTCGATATCTCTCTCCATACCACCGCAGAGCACGATTCACGTCTTTGTTATTTAAAAAATAAGCTTCCATTAAATCAAATTGTTCTTGATCAGCCATTTTTACCGTGAAACAAATATGAAATGATTTGTAAAAACAATCAAATGTGAATAACAGATGAAAATCTATTTTCAAATGTAACATTTCATATTTAAACTACGTCACACACGCAGTTATGTCGCATCTAAGAAAGGAGTCTGCATTACAAACACGTGCAAATTGCAATCGTCTTATCTAAATAGTAATTCGTCATTTCAATGGATAAATGACGTCAATGATAATAATTAATTAATAACATAAGTACACAGATGGATCTTTGAGTAAAAGTGCTTTAACTTGACCCATTGAATTAATAATTTAAGATTTCATTGTTTTCCTTTCATTTAACTTATGAAGTTTATTAAAGAGATTTCATCCTTATTGACCCTAACGATCGATGCAATAAAAGTACAGGCTGCAACTTTTACAGATTTTAGTCGGTTCGATTACCGTGTGCGGCAAGCGAATTATTAAAAATCTTTGAATGCCGTTTTCTTTCTTTTCAAAAATAAAGGAATGTTTTTTTTGAGTAAAATTTTGTATCTAAAGTATTAAGAGTACTTCCCCTTCAGGAGGCATTACAAAATTCCACCCTGTATATAGATCTCTTAAAAAAATTTAAGACTCCATGTAACATCACCCTATCTTCAGAAAATCCTGTTATCTATCTCTCCCAATTCACAGCTTGGAATGCTCCCGACTGCGAATGAAATCGTCTGAATTCTTGAGAATACACAATAATATAGATGTAAAGTTGGCATTGTTATGAACTAAGTTCAGTAAATTCCGAGATCTTGGTGCTTACGTTATCAACTGTGTCTTGTCGTTATCGGGTTCTGCAGAGCAATCCTGTTATTCGATTTTAACGGCTCCTACATATTTCACAGACAGACGTCTGAAAATAAGTTTCTCAATTTACAACTGTAAAAACGTTTCAAGACAAGCAAAAATCTTCTGAATATCCCAGTACTCACAAGAAATGAAATCAGATTGTCAAAAACTTTAAATAGGAACAATGTTTAAAAAAAACAACAACAAGAAAATGACAAAAACGAAAATATTACTTTTTTTACACCGCGTTGCAAATATTCTATTACGGAGATTATCGGGTCGCCTTATTTCGAAGAAAATGGGTTTTCAAATGTGAAAAGATTGTTGAAAATCAGTTCAATCTACTGTCAAGCGTGTGATTTTCCGAGTTTATGGGAAATATTTAGCCGACCTTGATAAATAAATAACATCACTCAGGTATGAAAAATATCATCCTTGTAACATTTTAGAAAATAGTACGGTGCTACGTCCTAACTTGGGTTGTAATTAATTGCAGACAAAGATATCTAATTGTACATTGTATCCATTAATGAGTAGTAATATGATTTTAACACGCTTTTATTAGGTCGTCGTGTATGAAACTATGTAATGGAATCTAAGCTAACTAATTTAACCACCTTCCAAGGGTCGTAGCGTAATGAAAATTGGCAGCTGTATTTATTTCTGATGACAAAACAATAATATGGTACTGTCAAACTGATATGATGATTGAGTCGGAAGATATGAACTGGAACTTGACATGTATATTACTAACTATGCAGTGGAATCTAAGGTAACTAATTTAACCATCTTCCAACGGTCGTAGCGTAATGAAAATTAGCAGGTGTATGTAGTTCTGATGACAATAAAATAATATGGTACTGTCAAACTGATCTGGTGATTGAGCTGGAAGACATGAAATGGAACTTCATCAAGAAAAATCGTATCATAGCTGTTTTGGATTTCTTAGAAAATTCTTGTAATGCACTTTGGTCTCGATGAGGTTTCAAGGTCTAATGATGAAGCCGGAAGAAAGATGATGTAATATCGTATCATAGTCGTGTTTGCACTTGTGAACAAGGATATGTTATGGACTTTGAACACAATCAGGTTTCAAGGTTATAACAAACCAATTATATACTGTAGACCACGCAGTGGTGTAGTTAGGGTCCCGTACTTTTGCGGCTGGACAGGCGTATGTGGCCCTGAGTAGAGTAAAATCACTTAGTGGCCTCCTGATTGGAGAGCTAGATTGTTATCGGCTGACAGATAAAACACCATGTAATACAGACAGTACAGGTGAAGATAGAGAGGATGCGGGCTCATTCGCCTACTTAAAATAAATGTATAAATGTTCAAAATATTTCGTTATCAAAGACCAAAATGTATAAAATGAATTAATGATTCAAAAAAACTAGGAAAACACGCTTTTATAAATGCACATAAAAAATATGGATCGTTCAAGTTGTGTCTATTTCTGGGCTGGAGTGTAAACTATGCGCTTTAAATTATAATATTTGATGCTAAAAGCGTGTGGCGCTGGAACAGAAGATACTTTATTGTTAACAAATACTAATACTACCTTCCTGGCGGCAGCTGCATGAGGTCACACAAGAGCATAGCATTTATGCCGCCAAAGGGTTACCAAAGGGAACTAAAGATATCTCGTCCACGAACAAAAGCTCTACATTTTGCCACTGTTGACGCATTACCCTTATGTACTTAATTTCCTGAAAGAAGAAGCGTTAAAAATGTCGGTGAATGTCGTCTTCCTCGCTGACTGTTTAATTTAGAGCCACTTACTACTCGTGCTGCAACTCCAGTTAGAGCGCCAATCTGTGTAACCTGCTTCCCGTAACATTTTTTCACTTGATTTTTCAACAAGTTAACCTTTAAGTACCGACGTGCGGTCTATTAGGCCCCGGCAGGTACTTCACTTGTTAGTTTACCCCTTTCGCTGAGGAATATCAATCGCCGCTTTTAAGTAGCTGTAAGAACAGTATCCATGATGATGTAGATGCAGAAAGTGATATCGTCACGTTCGCATTTGGTGAGTAATTACTGTTTGAAATTCCAAAGCGGTCTCTCAGACCGTACGTCGGTACTTACGTAAGTTTTTTATGTTTTGTTTTTCTTACAGTTTATTGTTATTTTTACAAAAATATTTAAATTTCACGTCAGGGACTTCAGGTAGTCCTGTGACAGATTTATGGTAGTCAAAGAAATCCCAGATATGCAAATAAACCGAATCCAAGTTTTTCGCGAGGGATTGTGACTTTGGCGAGTATTTGGTTCTGATAAGCCATATACACCTAAAAATCAAGCTGAAACAGTTGACTTATCTACCCAAAAACAAAAGAAAATAGTCATGCTATGTTATTCGTGCAAAAAAAAACATGTTTTTTTTAACAGTACGATAACCAAGTGTGAATTGACTAAGCTAAAAATTTTAAGTGTAGTTGGGCAGTGTACATTTTCTTTTTCTGAAGGTATACTTGATATATATTTTTTCTAAAATTTATAATAGTCTTGATACAAAAATATATATTTTTGTTTTTCTGTGAGCGGTATTCTTTTTGGTTTGATTTTTTATATCGAATAGCCGGATTTTCCTCCAAAATTCAGGCCAAATATTGTTATCGCCTTATATTACAAAATAAAAATAATTTGAGTTTCTTCCTATACTTATTTTTTCTTACAACCCTTTATTTTTAACCATAATGCACAGAAATTTAATCAAACATTCACTTTTGTTCAAAAAAATACGGAATCTTTACCGCGGTCTGTCAGACCTCACGTCGGTACTAACGTTACTTTTTGTAACGTTAGTGCACGTCGGTACTTAAAGGTTAAACAAGAACGTCTTTCCTGTTCCAGCGCCCCACGCTTTTACAATCAAATATTATAATTAAAAGCGCAAAGTTTACTCTTCAGCCCAGAAATAGAGCTTGAACGAATAGAACTTGAACGATCCATAATTTATTTTTTGTTTTTATGTGCATTTATAAAAGCGTGTTTTCCTAGTGTTTTTTAACCTATTAATTTATTTAAGAATAAGTAAGTTAATTTGGCTTTTTATGTGTCGCTTTGCTTTGTTGCTGAAATAGGCACAACAGTAACAACTTCTCTTCTGGGGGTAAAGTTATTCGGGCACATTATATAACATAAAGCCTTACAAAGAAATGCACAAAGCGCTTTTTTTTTTAAGTCAAATAAGAATGAAAATGAAATTTTGCTAAATTTTATTTTAAACTACCTTTTGCCCGCTGCTTCGCACGCGTAAATTACGATTTGATAAGTTATTTTGTACAAATATCCCCTACCCTCCTCAAGGAACATACATACATGCTAAATTTAACCTTCTTGCGCAAAGTAAGTTCGTTCTGTAATGTGTCTGTCAGTCAGTCAGTAACGAAAATATTTTATATAGGTACAAAGATTGAAGTGATTTCATTGAAAAATATAAGTTTTTACACAAACTCTGAATCCCAATTCCACCCTCTTAGGGGAAAATTTCTAAAATAAATGTCTTTGTGTTCGCTAACGTCATTTGCAGATCCAATAAACAAATAAAATATGAAGTTAATCCCTTGAAGGCATAAAAGGTTCTATGCAAATTATGACTCCCCTTTTTATCCACTTAGGGTAAGAATTTCCAAAAAAGCTTTCTTAGTGTTCACTAACTTCATTTCAGGAACCAATAGATATACAAAGTTTGAAGTTAATCCATTGAGGGAATAAAAAGATTCATACAAATTATGACAACCAATTTAACCCTGTTAGGGGAGGAATTTCCAAAAATCTTCTTTTAGTGTGCCCCAACACACCTCAAGAAACATAGTTACATGCTAAACATCAACTTGCGCTCAGTTGTTTCGGCTGTAACATGTCTATCAGTCAATCATTAACGCAAGGATTTTATATACAGACAGAGTATAGAAATAAATAATGTTTGAGTGCCTCCGTGGTATAGTGGATAGCGTATGCGTCTGCTAAACGGGCGGTCTCGGGTTCGATTCCCGGGTCGGGCAAAAGTATTACTGAGTTTTGCCGAATTCTCAGTAGCAGCATGGGGTCAGCCTTTGTGCCCGGTAACGGCAATCGGCTCGCTTGGATACGTGGGACCTAATTTGCAGCATGTCGAAATGTGGGTGTAATATTACACCTTTGACTACCCCTTGGGGGATACAGGTGTCAGACTATAAAAAAAATAAACAAACTGTCTGTAATCTCAAAATAACTGTATTGCATATTGTTGCTAACCCGTATCCAGTACCCCAAAGACTTATTTAGATTTTCTGACTGTCTATTTATTCAGGTCATCTCAAAAATGGCTGAATCGATTTAGGTGTGTATTTAACTAATTGTTCATGAAAACTCTCTTACAAACGATGAAAATTTCAGCTGCTTGCAAAAGCTAGTTAAAATTAAATTAGTCAAGGATTTCGTAGCAGTATACATTTGTATATCTCAGCGACATTGTAATAAATTATCCAAGTTCAAAAACTCGTTCTTAGTATTTTAGGTTAAAGAAATGAGAGAAAATTTAGTCAGCAGTTGGACAAAGCAGATAATTGTAAAAAGTGCTTACCTGCTTGAAAAAAAATAAAAATAGCAAAATAACGGTTCTAATTATTTGGGTTTCTATTGGTCATAATTATAAAGAACCATCCCACATTTAAGTTAGTGAAGATGAAGAGCGCTTAGATGAGAGCCAGCTGCATAAATTTAAATTAATGAAAATTAAATGCACATCAGGGACAATGAAAAAAAATCAAGTGAATGAAAGTTTTATACAAACTGGGACCCCTTTTTGTACTCTCCGTTTTAGTGGTGAATTGACTAACGTCACTTGAGGAACCGATATACGAAGTTTCAAGTGAATCCATTGAAGTTTTTTTTATATTACAATGATTCAAATCAAAATCATTTATTCATCTAGGTCACAATGTGACGCTTATGAACGTCAATTTTAAAATTAAATTACTTAATGCTTCTACATTTACATTTACTGCCTCGTTCGCAAAGCAATAGGTAGAGCCACGAGAAAGAACGGGCAATAAAACTCGAGGCCACTCTTTTAAATCGCCAATATTATGGTACATATTTTCATTTTTGTAAGGAGCTGCAACTGTTACACATTGTACTAAATTAGTTGTAGATAGTAATCAGTTACAGACATAATACTTAAGCAATTAATGAAGTTACTAAATGATGTGTTTTAGTTAGCCTTCCAATGCGAATATTGTGTAACAGGAGCATCCACTTACGACTTATAATGTATACAACTCGTGACCATGTTCAGAACTATGGTGGAAATGTATATTACAGAAGTGACGGTATATGAATGCACAAAATTACAAAAACTTTAGTTCACAGACCATGATAACGAGTTATCCTCATCTTACAGTACAGTAAATTAAAAAAAAAATTGTGGAACAACAATGCAAATGTAGATGTAGTAAGTAGAATGACCTAATTATGATAAACGAATAATAATTTAAAAGAACTAGAAATGTTATATAATGATAAACTGAAAAATGCTTAGTATCTATATAAATTCTAAATAAGTAGTAGATCATGAAATGACTTCGAAAACTCTTTTCTTGGTGTTCACTAACGTCATTTGAGGAACCTATATACAAAGCTTGAAGTCAATCCACTGAAGGAAAAATATGTTTCATATATACTTTGACCACTATCTTACCCTCTGAGGGTAGGAATTTTCGAAAAACTAGTTCTTAGTGTACACCATCGTCGATTGAGGAACCAATATACAAAGTTTCAAGTGAATCCATTGAAGTTTTTTTTATATTACAAAATGGGTCACTCTTTCTTAACCCTCATAGGGGAATGACTTCGAAAATTCCGTTCTTGGTATTCACTAACGTCATTTGAGGAACCTATACACAAAGTTTGTAGATAATTCAATGAAGGAATAAAAAGGTTTCATACAAATTCCGACTCACGTTTTTAACCCTTTCGGGTAAGAAATTCCAAAAAGATTTTCTTAATGTTTACTAAGGTCATTAAAGACACCAATATAGAAAGTTTGAAGTCAATCCACTGAAGGAATAATAAGATCCGTTTAATACACACTTTGAACCCCTATCTAACCCACTGAAGGTAGGAATTTTCAAAAAACAAATTCTTAGTGTTCCGTTTCGTCGCTTGAGAAACCAATATACAAAGTTTGAAGTCAATCCATTAAAGGAATAAAAAGTTACATACAAACTTTGACCCTCAATCTTACCCTCTTAGGGGTAGAATTCCCAAAAAAAAAATTCTTAGTGTTCACTATTATCATTTGAGGAACCAATATACAAAGTTTCAAGTCAATCCACTGAAGTAATAATAATTTTCATACATACTTTGAACCCCTATCTTACCACCTGAGGGTAGGAATTTTCGACAAACAAATTCTTAGTGTTCACAATCGTTGTTTGAGGAACCAATATAGGCGGGCGGCGACAGGCGTCAGGGCTTAGGTATGACTCACTTACATTTAAAAAGTAATTCAACCACTTTGCTGACGAGCCACACATTCATTTAGATAAATTTAACAAATATTAGCTATGTATATATTTATAGCTTATATTTTCCAATTAGACGGGACGTCCTATTGGAAAATATTAGTAATCTTTATCACAGGCAACATTCGGACGAAATGTTTTAAGCACTTCGAATGTCCAACATGACACTATATTAACGAGCAGCTAAAACTGCAATATATTGTGTAGCAGATACTTTAAAGCCCAGTCGTAGTAGTGTTATCGATTCTCCCGGGCATCGTAAAATGTAGCCGCGGTGATTCAGTTTGTTGGATCTTGACGTATTTTTAATAGATTTCTGCGTTCTCGTATTACTGAGTAAAGTCTCTTACTGTTATATAATATCGTTTATTATTAAATTTTTATTCTTAATTTGAATGAAATAAGCAGCGATAGCATAGTGAAGATACTAACAGACTGCCATGCGAAGACGAATCCACGGCGCGCACCACAGACTTTCTGGAGTTATGTGCGTATTGAATTCTTAGTTATCGTTTGTCACGTCCTTCTGAGAGCACGTTAAGCTGTCTACTCCTGCTGTCATTAAAGTATTTGACAGTCTTTATAGGGAACCTGTAGCTCTGAATAAACTGACAGTTGTCTAAACCATGGAATATCGCACTGCACTTCAGGTTAAGGAGTCTAAGAGTGGCAGTCGCTCCGAGGAAAAACTAATATTTACTCAAATCCAGTAAGATTAGTAAGCGGACCCCGGGTTTTCAACTACGATAATTCTAAGAGGATGATTTGAAAGAAACAAATATCATGAATAATGTTTACCAAAAGAACTTATACACTACTACCAATTGCGCAAAAAGTTCTACATAGGAATTTAACAAAGAGTACAGTACCAGTGGCAAAGCCTTCTCGTCAAATTGAAGCATGCTATGTTGTTCCAGTACTTTTGAATGTACGTCTCGGTTTAAGGCGATACAAACCATAATACCGATGATTTATTTATTTATTTATAATACAGTTACTCACAACACTTACAGGTAGTAACCCAACACGTGCTGAGAGTTATGTTTATGATATATTATTATGTATATCATGTATATTATGTATTGTCTGTTAGTAGTCCGTGTGGTGACGGATTAAGAATACGGAATGTCACCACCCCATATCATCCAATGGGTGTCGTAAGAGCCGACAGAGGGAGCATATAATACAGAGAACAGCACTGCAAGAGAAGGAAAACTTGATACAAACCCTATCCCAACCCGTTTGGCCAGCATGGTATAGTAGGCCAATTCCTCCTCTCAAAGGTGAGGCCTAGTCCAGCAGTGGACTGTTAAAGGCTGATGATGATATTATGTTACGGGGAATGCTAGATGCTAGAAATTATCTGTAACTGGTTTTGCTCGTGTTTACTTAATACTAGATTTTTCTTAGCTGATACTGAGTAAGTGATGCTACTGGCCTTACTCAGTATCTGCTATGAAACAACCTAAGTGAACTCCACCATACCGCATTTCCGTAACATATTTATACGGCAACCAAAAGAAGTCCTAAACCTAACGGATGCAACAGAGTACTCTCTCTCTCTCTTACTAGTTATATATCACACATAGTGGTGGCGTCAACTTACTTTATTTTTCTCCTCCACTTCGCTATCCATAACATCCTTGTTAGTAATCTATGATGCCAACAAAGTATTATCCTGCAAAAATACACATTTTGTCTATGTTCATAGCGATAAGAATATATTAATTCCGTTGTTGTTGCCTAGTAATTGAAAGTTTCACTCACCTAGACAGCCTAATGAGTAGTTTTCTAAAATGATTAGTCTGTACAGCCAGGATGAACTTCGTAACTCTGTTAATTAAAGACAACAAACTTTTATAACAATACTGTCTTAATTTAGTTTCGTTAAAAGTTGGTGAAAATTATATATGTTGCTAAAGTGCTGTAAGGCTCAGAAATATGTTATTAAGTGTCAATTTCTGGCTTTGGTGGTCCAGTATCGTTGTCTATTAGTGGTATCTACCAATCGTGATCGTAATTTTATTGTAGTCATCATCAACATTGAATGTAACCCGTCCTACTACTGAGCATAAATCTATTCTAATTTTAGAAGGTTTAGGAAATCGTCTACCACGCTAGTGCAGGCGGACTTCATATACCTTGCGAAACATTATGGAGAATTCATAGAAATATAGTATCCTAACAATGTTTTCCTTAACTGTTCGTATCGTAGGCGATGCAAAAAAACAATGGTGCGCCCAGTGAGTCTGAACCCGAGACGCTCTGCATAACATTCCGTTGGTCTTTCCACTAGGCTATCGATGTAACAATCGTATTCACTAACCAAAGGATCAGGCCATGACTCAAGATCAGATATCTTTAAATGTTTGCAAAGAATACAGTCACTGTTAAAAGAAACAGGACGCTATAACAACCAACCAACTTTTAAAATAGATCGCGTAATACATGACTTTTTGACAAACACACGTGTGAAGTACAAAGTAAGTATGTACACAAAAAAATAATGCAATAAATACTACAAAGGATTCTATTAACCGCAATCTCCTAAACCATCGTCGCTGTAGAAACAGATAACAAAAGTAACATATCTTTATATTTGCGCAAAGAAAAACAATAAAATTAAACTTTTCACATTCCCGGTGTAGAAAATTATTTCGTGCGCGTCGTGATTTCGAACCTGATACCCTCTACTGCATGGCAGTCTGTTGTTATCTCCACTTGGCTATCGCTGCCCTTATTTCGGCATTACTACCTACCATATATTTGAATTAACTGCTTGATAAAAATCAGTTCATCAGATACCAAAATGAAAAACTCAGCGGCTATAGTTTTCGATGGAAATTGTAAAATGCGCCAACAATGTGGCGGGTTGATGTCGAAACAATATTTATCGGTTACATTCAGATAGATAGGAAACGCCATATTTTAAATGAGAACCATTTTCGGGTAGCTAATAATGAGAACTTGTTTGTTTATGATTATTGTTATTAATTATGTATGCTGTGGGCTTTTTATTGTTGTTCCAATGGACGTTCTTATCTGAAGAATACAATTGCATCTTATTTAAAATGATTACTTAACCAGTTGCTTACTCAATTCTTAAGGATTTGTTGTTGAACAGACTGCTAAGGTGGGTTCCGGGTTGAGTATTCCAAGTAATGTGCCTAGAAAGTTGAAAGTTATTTTTTTTATCTTTTGTGTTAAACAGTTTGACGGTTGACTCATTCGAGTCTCATTCTAGTGCTTAAGTAATCGAAAAATAGTAATGGTTTTATGTATATTTATTAAAAAATTATTTTGGTTTTATGTAATTATTATTATGTTTATAATAATATGTAGTAGTATAAATTATTATTGATTATATTTACGTTATATATTTACGCTAATAAGATTTTTTTTAACTTTCTTTTGAATTTATTTTTATTTTGTTCTCTCTTGATGTCCACAGGCAAACTATTTAATACATAAGGTATACGTTTCCTAATGTCCTATCGCCGTAATAATTACTGACTCTAAGTACATCATATTTACAATTTGTAACAGATCTCGGGAGGAGGTTGTAGCTTGTGGCGTTTTATATGAATTGGCTGCTGCCTGTAATTGTTGATTCTCGTCAAGCTCGAGGGATGGCATTGCGCGATCATGGAGAGGAAAATGTTTCATCAGTGCTTGAAGTTTCTTTGATACCAAGCCGTAAAAGGAAATTAAATGAAAATGTGCCTCGTGAACAAAAGCAAACAATAAGTATTGAAACCTCATTACCTCACACACTGCCTTTAACTTTCGATGAGAATAAAGAAAACCTGCCGGGTGGTAGCAGACAGCTACCTTTTGATGAGCTGTAAACTCTGTATTTCGTTAGTAAATGATAAATAAATATATTGTTTGCCCTTTATATCGTGTTTTACTTAATATAACATTCATACATAGTCCCCCAGCTTTATACCGGATGGGGTGGGCACATGTTTAAAATTATGTGACGTCGTCGCTGACGCCGTCCGCCACTACTCTCGGTTGGCCGCTCGTCCTCCCCCCAGCAACCTATATATACCGTGGCGCAGGAGTGACCGGTCGCTCTCACTAGCTGTGCCGCATCGAAGATAAGTGGTCTCTCTTCCCTGTGTGACGCCGGAAACACGTTCCTTTAAGACATTGAAATTTCGTGACCCTCTTCTATTTTTGTTTAGAGTTAAAATTGTTTAGAGTCAGTTTTCTTTTCTTTAACTTGCTAAAGGTTGTGTAGGAAAAGGTTGTCTTATATAGAAATAATCAAATTGTTATTTGTTACCGAACTCTTGGTGTTTTATTTAACCAAATAGCGTTGACGTAGGTATTTACCTACTTTCATCAAATATGAGAACAAAAATTGCGCTTTGCCTGTATTGTACAAACAGATTGATGTTCATTATAATAGTTTAGGAATAATATGATATATAAATTTAAATATCAATATCTCAATTCAATATGCTAAAACGTTTGGCTTGCGTTTTTGAAATATTGGAATACGGATGTCGCCAGAATACGGCCGCACGCGACGAGAATGCAGGGGGCGCCCCGCAGTAGTGCGCTTCACCTCCTCTGCTTCACCCCCTCAATTACCCAAACATTCGCTTAGGACAGCGCCTTAAAAGCAGTCTGCCGCATCAATAAATATCACCTAGAAAATATGATAGACGTGTCAAATAATTTGATTTTGTATGAGGCTAAACTAATGTTAGCTCCAAAACGCAGTGTGGTTGCCAATGTTGACACACGTCAGTTAGCTTTTATTAACCACTATAAATTCAACTCACAGAGGTTAATGATAAGTGTATCTAGAGGCAGTCGTTATCTAATATGAGCCTAACGCAATCTCAGAGAGTAGAGTTGCAGCTTTTAAATAATATCTTTATCTTGTGATCTAGGTACATATATGTTACAGGATAGAAAGAAAGCTTACAAACCGCAGGGCAGCTTTGTGGCAAGCTGAATGTGTGTGGCGACGCTGCGGTCCCGAGAGTGAGTGTCATGCTTCAGAGAGTCGGTCAGGCCCTCGTCTCCGGCTTGCCTTTATTGGCTGGTTGGAGTAGATTTCCAAGAGCGCCCGTAGGACCTTCGACTCTGGCTTGCCTTAGTTGGCCTGCCAGAGGGAAGTCGCAAGAGCTATTTGCTCGGGGGTGGAAGTGTCATTGTTAAATGCGTAACTACGGGTAACCCGCTCCGGGTCACGAGACCCGCGATGGCGAAACCGGTGCCGCACCGCTTGACACCCCTAGCCGCTCACACCGGTGCCGCGGTGTTGCCCTCTTGTTGCCTTTAAGCCGGGTCTCCACTAGGCAACATTTGGCGCGCTACATGTTGCACAGCAAGTTGCCCAACATGTTGAAAGTTAGCGCGGAACTTTTGTTGAACAACGTTGTCTGTCTACACATCTTCTACTTTATGTCAGTCGTCGACAACATGGCGCCCGAGGTTTTATCTAAAAATGCATCGAAATGAAAAGTTTTTTTAATTTATTTTTATAGTCTGTGTGAGCAGTATACCATAAACATTCATGGTTTTGATACAGCTCGATTAAGATGTTTGATAATGTTGCCTAATGGAGACCCGGCTTTAAGCCGGGTCTCCACTAGGCAATATTTGACGCGCGACACGTGACGCTCTACATGTACGGCAACGCTGCACAACAGCGCGCTACGTTGCCAGCTGGTGTACAGCATGACGCGCGGCTTGTTGTTTGTTAAAGAGCATCGTTAGATGAGCATCAATTGTTGTCGAGTGTAGACGTGACGCGCAACAATGTCAGTAGTGTGGTGTAACGAACGAGTGCTCAAAATAATCGAGCTGTACCAAAACCATGCATGTTTATGGGATATTGTTCACAGAGACTATAAAAATAAATTAAAAAACCTTTTCTTTTCGATGTTTTTTTGGTTAAAATTATAACCACTGCCGCTGCAATCGACGCAAGTTCCTCTGGCGCCATGTTGTCGACGACTGACGTAAAGTAGTAGATTTGCAGACAAACAACGTTGCTCAACAAAAGTTCCGCGCTGACTTTCAACATGTTGGGCAACTTGCTGTGCAACATGTCGCGCGCCAAATGTTGCTTAGTAGAGACCCGGTTTTATGGTAAAGTTTGTTTGCCATGGCGGCTATTTAGAGAGAGTTGGCGAGTCACCGTCTGCCCCTTTTCGACTTACAATAAGAGTACTTAGGGCAGACGCCGTTCTTTATCTATAGTGTTCACGTATATTGATACATCAAACACTCATCCCAATAGCCCAACAATATAATTATCCATACAAGTAGCAAAAGTCCTACACCTGTGCGGCTAATCCGTGGCTGTACTTCATAGTGCTGTTATGGAGGCTCCTCAGTAGGTGTCCCATCACATCCTAGATTAAAACTCTCAAAGGGCCTCTGTGCGTTGGACCTATGTCGCCGTGTATGCCTGCCAAAAGGCCGTGAACTTTTTTAACGCCATATGGTAGAAAAGTACGCGTGATAGAGAAACACATAATAATAATATTCTACCACATACAGACATCACCATCTAGTCCCAAGCTAAGCAGAGCTTGTGTTATGGGTACTAGATGATGGATAAACATACATATATATTTTTTTGTTGTAAATACATATGCACATATTATACATAGACACACCCAGACCAAGACAAACATCCATGTTCACACAAATGTTTGACTTGAGCGGGAATCGAACCCGCGACCTTATGCGTAGCAGTCGCTTACACTCCCGCTGCGCCAACCGGCTGTATATAATTTTGCATGTGGTTGCCAATGTTTGCGTACATTTACGTGAACATGTGTGTGGAAATTGTCTTGTACGTTAATCACTTGTGTAGGAGTATGTTCGTAACTGGATATTCTTGCTTGTGAATGGAGGAATTATTCCTTATTACAATTCCACCAACTTTAACATTCCAACTTCCTACTTAATAAACATGTATCTTGCTACATACATTATCTAACAAAATTACAGAGATAGAAGTCATTCGTACTTGGCTTAACAAAGTCTCCTCTAGAAATTTTATATAATGCAACTAGAATGTGTGCAACAAAGTACTGGTACTTTAGTCCCACGTTCACAATATAGTTGGTACTTCTCTGAACATGAAAGTTGCTTCAGCGTCTAGTGTTACTTTAACTGCAATATGACAGTATATGACTTGATTGGTCGGATGGGTGTCGCAAAATATTAAATGACACTTTCATGCTACAATAGATTATCTAAATCTAGCGAAAAGTATGTACTTATTTTTCTATATTTTAGAACAGTGCTAATACATAAGAAAACGGCATAAAGTGAAATAAAAGTTTAGTAGCATGAAACCCATGCGAGAAGGCAGAGAATATAATAAAAATTAAATGAAAAATAAATTACGGGCGATCTGAGGTCGGGAAGTGGATGGGGTTGCGATTTTAAGGGTAAAAGAGGGTTTATCTCGATTGTCGGCAAAATTACAAGTAAAATAAAACGCAATAAAATCCATGAAAATTCGTTTAAATATTAGGCTTCACTGTCTGAAAAAAGCAAGACTGTAGTTTAAACTAATATTAGTAAGAGACAACTTTGTAGCTCGATTTTTGCCCTAAAACTTAGAACAAACTGCAGCAGTAACAACATCGAAATCAGATATCCTCTTAATACACCAACAAGTTCCGGGTGGGGGCCCGGTGATCCGTCACACAGGACTTACCTAGTACGAACTCCGGTCTCTTACACAGGATCATAATTTTAGAATATATCCTTATTGTATCCAGCCAACTCTAAGTTTAACGTGTACATAGATCTTTGTGGCGAGAGAATAAATGTTTTATTAGTTTTTTTTTAAATATTTAAATAAGTAAATACACAATACATATATTATTATTACATGCATCACCATCTAGTCCCAAACTAAGCAGAGCTTGTGCTATGGGTACTAGACAATAGTTTGACATACATATTTTTTATTTAGATACATACCTTACATATTAACATACATACAATATACAATTTTTGTTAGTAAATAATAGAAATATACTTAAATACTATGTTAAAATTGCTTCACTTATCTACGGCCACGATAATGTTGTGCGTTCTGGTGGCACTTGTCCGCGGAAGCGACGGAACACCACACCTTTCAGCCAAAAGTCCTCCTTCATGACAACAGGCAGAAAGCACGTCGGGATCCGCACCACAAACGGTTTGAAGTTGACGTTGCGTCGCGACTCCAGCAGCTGTACTCTCGGCATGAAGTTCGACTTTAGGCGCACGTACTTCGCGATGTCCTCCGCCTTCGTGGTGTAGTGCATTATTATATTATTATTATTATTGTACTACAACAGCCGCCGATGCCATAATGAACGAATGAATAACATGCGCGCGAGCGTCAATAAGTGGTCGCGTTCGACTCGATGGTCGCTGCGTCACGCAATTGTTGCCGTTTGCTCATTATGGACGTCAGAATATTGAAATGGTTGTGTACAGACCTTGATAATTATGGCTTATATTTATATTTTGTTTCATAAACAATTCCATGATGTAAATATTTACAGAATTGTCGACAATGTTATAGCTGCTGCTGGCCTATTGGTAGTTGACAGAATTCGCTTGTTTTCCAGCTTTGCCCGCAGCTTTGAATGTAAATGACAAGCATATCAAACAACCAAATGTATATTAAAATATTGTTTGTACCTCGAACTTAACAGTTGCTATGTTAAAGCTTTGAAGTTTAATTTCGCAGTAAGATGTTGCCTATGACTGTCTTTAAAGTGTTATCTATTTTTGTGTTAAAATTTATCAAACTGGGTACCACTGTCTTAACGTGAAAGCGGAAGATATATGCGCGTTCATCAATTTATAATATTATAAGTTTGAGTAGATTCATCCTAAAAATCACTTACAATAATTGTTATGACTATTTGACCCTATTTTCTTACATTGGCCACTACATTTCCAATGCAGCTAAATCAAATTTCTTCAAACATTTCCACACTCGAAGCACTTTAAAATTTAGGAAACATGCCAAATAGGCGGCGATGTACGAGGAACGCAACCAAATGCGGCACAATATGAATGCCGAAACACCAATGGAAGATTCGGATTGGATATCAGTAGAAAATTTCATATTTATGGAAACTGTGAACTGTGCACCTACGCTGCGATATTGAAAACTTTGTGCCTTGGATTGCATATGATGTGATATTTATGCGTCGAGTATGTTTGCTTTCCAATGTTGGCACTAGATATGAGATTTTATGGCGATACGTTTCTATTAGAAGAGGTCCTTGTTTTCTAATTTTATAAGGTCCTATAGATATTATTTTCAATATTTGCCAATAATTATGGTTTGACACAATAATGAGTTTTGGAACCCAAAATAATAACTTTTTCTTTACGTTTATTTATTTGTTTATTATAACTGTCGAACAGTTAATAATTGATAGTAATAAGACTAGGTGCGTGCCAGTCTTAGAGATAATGGGTATTTCAAGCGTCCTTTGAATATCAGAAACCGGCGTAGGAAGTTACGTTGCATATTATAAAGTCAAGTTTTTAGAAGTTACTTAAGAGTTGGTCATTTTAAAAAGCCGGTAAGTAATTGCCATTCGAAGAAGACAGCCAAAATATTGAAATAGCCGACGAAAACAAAGCCAAGTAAGTAGCAATATAAATAGCAATACCAGACCTATGGGGTAGTCGTACCAGGGCATCATAAAACTCAAAAGCTTACACAGTCTTTCATAGTACTTGCCAAGCACATTATGGCTTACACTTGTAGCACTATACAAAAGTGCAGGCGTGAGGAATAACTGCAAGTTTCTAGTTCATTGCTTTGAGTGGCACAATAACACGTTACCTTAGATACTTTAAAAGCTTGCACACGATAATACACTCGCTGAGGTATCTCCTAAATTTCTTTACATGACACGTTTAGTAGACTGTTATGTGATAAAATTATATTTTTTGCAATTTCATATCTGCTTCGGCATGAACATGCTGCTAAGGAAAATGTTATACATGAGTTTCACATTATAATATCCTTGGGAAATTTACCAATTATGTAATTGATTAAAGGCTAGATTTAGATGCATTGTATCAAAAGCAGAAGAAAAGCCCGGAAAAGTGAACAAGGGACTGAAAATCAACTGATAGGTGAACTAATTGAGAAATAATACCCTCGTCGAATCAGAGGTCTACCCTTCATGACCGTAATCGCATATCCTGCATTTTTTATATTTGTAATGACGGCTAAAATGAACACTGCGGCCACTTCAAACCGTTATCCATCCCTTTTTTCCACAAAATGAGAATATATTCTACTAATGGGTCAAGATAAGATTCCTTAACTTTTTGTCATTATAAAATGAAAAATAAGGGTATTCATTTCGAAAAAATTGCTCACATTCCCCTCTCCATGAGATCTCGTAAAAGAGTACTTGACTAGCAAATTATATGAAATTATTACGTATTGTTAGGTCGGGCGACTCAGCACTTATAAAAAAACAGCACTGAAGGTCACACAACGTTTATTTACTTTAATACAAAGTTACCAAAATTCTACACAAGGTCAATAACACAGTTAAGTAGCACTTGGACTACACTCACAAATTTGGTCGCGAACTTAGATTTCAGCACGACTGTCCTGCGAAAGACAGGCTGACCCGAAATTATTATTCTAGGTTTAGCAGAACACCAACAAGTTGGGTATTGGTCCTAATGACCAAAATTACAACTGCACTAGAATAATAACAAGCGCGTTTTACTTAATGACACCGGCTTTTATAGGAAAAATATTGCTGAATTGCACTAAGCTATTGACGTCAATCGGCATAATGCAAGTCGGCAATTTTATATAGGAAATAGGGATGTGACACCTCCCCCCTTTAGAACGGAACATCCGGAAAATAGAAAAAGGATGTGAGTATAATCCAAGAATTAAAATTTAATTACTTTTAACAATACAATACACTGAATTACAAATTGACATGAGGATACAAAAGTGAAAATGTAAATAGATTGTATAAAATAAGGTAATTGGAAGTACAACAGCCTTAATAGCTATATTATAAATCTAAACTTAAGTGTATTAAAACCTTAAGTAATAACAAAGTAAATGGGGTTGAAACGAAGAAATAATACAAATGGTTTTATAATTAAAACTCGAGATTTCGTCTCGGTGAAATGTTTGAGTCTAAACTTTCTGTCTCGAATTCAATATTAGGCATTTCAATGCTGGATCTCCTCATAATTTTAACACAGCAAGATGTAATATTACTATTTTTTCGTTTACAACAGAAACATTTGTAGAGCTTATATAAGATATTTGCGAATAGAGAAACAGAAAGTGCAGTAGTCATAATGCTAAAATAATAACTATATTTGATATGATATGGTTGGTTTTCTATTTTCGTTAAATCGTCATTATATTGATCTAGTCTATGAGAAGCATATTGCAGAGAATCTAGATTTATATGAGACAATTTAATAGGAGTTAGATATGAAATACTATTATTCAATTTAGTTGTAGAGCAACAATCATCATTCATTATATTAAAATTAGGATGCGGTACTTAAATGTTGGTTTCAAATTCTTGAGTCGGAATAAACTGAAGTAATTTATGATAGGCTTTACAATATTTAGGTAATTTCAAAATACCTGTACCAACAATATCATAATCTTCTAAATTACCATTACAATTAATAAATATCTTAGCGATATCGGACTGGACATATATCCATCTATTATTACTAAGTTTTTGCCAGATATCTACTTCACTTATTGGTTCGGCGTTACACCGAAACCGTAGGGTTCTAGGCGACTTGGAGAAGGAAATGGACTGTATACAGAGGATAGCGGTTCTTCGCCGCCTGGGAGATGGTTACGGGAAGGGGTGATTGAGTGGGTATAGGATATTTCAAGGATGGAGGGCACTTACCTTATACAACCTTCTTCGTTTCCGTAGGGCAGTCTCCTGGTGGTTTCGTGATGCAGCTGCTTGTTTTCACTTCAATTCACCGTCACTCCTACTTGCGAGCGGTTTATATATGCGGTAATAATCACATACAGCGATGCGGCGCGATACGAACGAGACGAGAGAACGCGTTCTCAGCGAGCGGAATGTTCTGGACTGTCACTCGCGTCGACGATCGCGGCGACGAATCAGGCGAAAGGCAGTGCCTCTTCCAGGGAGTGGGTAAGAGAGGGACGGAAATACAGTATCGCTCGCACTTGTACGTGGAACGATTGATGTTGATGCGATTAGTTATGGATAGGAAGGTAGATGGCGCTACCATATCCCCCCGGCCCTAAAGGGTTGCCTTTAAAAAAAATAGAATTGAACTTAGCTATGTTGGGTGTACTACCGCATAACCCATCAATAGGCTAAGACAGCGATATGACAATAAAATTAATCTAAATTAACTTTAGCGAAAACTACAAACGCAATAATAGCGAAAACTACTAACTAAATACTTAAACTAAGAGGTAGGTCCAACTTCAGGCTAGATCTCACTGAGTTGGAAGCGGACGCGAGTTGATCAGTGCCTCGACTTGTGCAAGGACAGTTAAAGGCTCTTCGTAAGAGAGGATCTGTTGACCTATAACTTAGAAGAGATGCGTTTTAATTACTTTGACCATGCTTGCCCAACATCCACCGAAATGTGGTGATGCTGGTGGAATAAACTTCCAGTCAATATGATCTATGGAGAGTTCTTCCTGAAGACGAGTACGATAACCCGCGACGTGATTGAAACAAGTAGCGGGAACAAGTTCAATCAATTTACTAACGCGGTTGGCGACAAAAGTCTGCCAGCGATGAGGAGAAGAATGAATCCAAGCGAGCACTACTTTGGAGTCGGAAAATGCGTATATTTATTAATAGAGTAGTGGGGCAAAACTGTGTCTTGAACCTTGTGGAGCAACTGAGACAGCAGAAGGGCCGCGCACAACTCCAGTCTCGCAACCGAAATGGTTTTAACAGGCGAGACCTGAGACTTGGCACAAACTAACTGCACCGAGTAGTTAGAACCAATGCGGACTTGCAGATATACGACTCCGCCGTAAGCACGCTCGCTGACGTCAGCGAAACCTATTAAGTTGATGGTACATCCATCTACCAACCCAAGATGACGCGGAATAGTAATTTGATTGAGCGCGGTAAGCTCAATACAAACTGGCCCCAAGCGGCGACAATATGGTCAGGGGGTGTTTCATCCCACTCACACTTTGATAGCCAAAGCTTTTTGATCAAGAGCTTGGCGTACAAAATTGTGGGAGCCACAAAACCCATTATGTCCCATAGTCGAGCCACTGTGGACAGCATAGTGCGTTTGGTGCACTTATCATCTGGTGGTGAGACGTCAAACCGAAAACTATCACAGGATTTATCCCAGCGTAAACCGAGAACCTTATGCGGTACAGACTTCTCAAACTCAATGTCTGGAGAAGCTTTATGAGAATCTGGTATGCGTGCGAGAACCTCCTTAGAGTTGCTTGTCCATTTGACAAGATCAAACTGGCCTCGCTTGAAAAGCTGAATAAGCTCTTCACAAAGCGAAATTGCTAGCGGAGCGGGTATGACATTACAGGCAATGTCATCTATATACAAAGCGGATGTGTAGTATAGTGTAGCGTAGCGTAGCTTAGCATAGCATAGCATAGCGTAGCATAGCATAGCATAGCATAGCATAGCGTAGCATAGCGTAGCATAACGTAGCATAGCGTAGCATAGCGTAGCATAGCGTAGCATAGCGTAGCATAGCATAGCATAGCATAGCATAGCTAATTAGTGCTTTATCTTACGCACAGTTTTAGCACCCACCTTGATCTCTTGAAGAGCAGAACAACAACAAGACGTAATAGAATGAGAAGTATGTAACGTAGGTACGGTACCCATAATCACATACCCAAGTACCGTCTCAATAGCGGGCGGTAAATCATATCGTTCACTACGTACTATTTTAGTTAGTAGCAAGTGCGGAAATATTGAAGCTCCGATCAAAAGATCAATGCCTGCCGGATTCGCAAACTCCGCGTCGGCTAGCGGCAATGACTCGAGATGGGTGAGTGATGCTACGTCTACATTAGCGTTCGGCAATGCGTCCGTGATACGCTCCACGATATGCGAAGAAATGTTAAAATTAATATTCCTATCAAAACGCGAATGTATTTTAATATCTACGGAACCCCTGCAATGCTTTTCTGATCCGCCTATCCCTCGGATTATTGAGTTCGTATTTTTAAAGTTATTCCATAATCCGAGGCGTTTGAAGCATTCCGATGTTATTAGATTGGTCTGAGATGCGCTATCTAGCAGACAACGTACCATGTGCGGCGACCCATTAACATCATATCCGCTTGCTTGCCCGTGTTATATGACATATAACAAAATTCAAACACTAAATCGTCCGTGTTATATGGCATATAACATCGCATCTCAGTCTTTTTTGCCCGTGTCATACTGTATATGACATGGCTCCCGCGGTCGAAAGAGTGAAATATACTCGTCTCTGTCGCTCTATGGCTTAGTTTGTATTATGTATCTCATTTCTACGTTAAATTTCCCGTTATACTAATCCCAGTCGAGTTTCGACTCCATAGAGAAATTAAAAAAAAGACGTTCGTTGTCAATGTTGTCATTGAGTGTTGAGTCGGTGCGGAATGTGTGAGTGTATTTGTGCTGTTTTTTTCTGTTAAATTTAGTTTTATTCTTTAAGATCTATTGTGTTTATCAAGGTATGTAAATAACTAACACGTACATATAATAATTCCAGCATGAAATATAAGGTTTGACTTTTTTCGAGACCTTAAGTAGATTTTGGCGGGCGACAGTGATTTTACTGAGAGTATGGGAACTGTTTCAGAAATGTTCATATTACTCAGAAGTGGTGAATGCTATCCGTATGATTTCTTTTTGTTTTAAAAGAATATGAGACTACTTATTTAGTGTTTATTTATTTGTATGTTTAAAACTGTTATCTGTGCATTATATGGCCTTATCAAATTTAACATAAATTACGCCGCGCGGCGCTAGATAATGGTTTGGAATCAGAGGCCTGTAATTCATAAATATGTATAAACAAGTGTACTTTTTTATTTTTATCTTATTATCTAATATATAAGTAACGTAATTAAATATTAAAAACGATATGTCACCGCTTTAAGTTTTGAGGTATGAACTTATAAATACAAAGCGAACTCTAAAACGCGCTATCTCAATTTCAAACGAGCATCACTCGACACCAGAATCGTAATCTAAATAAACAAAGATAACATTGTATAGTTAGTTTCATAAAAAACATAAATAATATAACAATTTACAACCTTTCAAAACAAATAAAGTCACAAGGACCGATTATGTGGAACCCGACCCGCGCGCCGAGGCGATAAAAACGCGCGGGCATTTGATCGTTATCGCTTTCAAGTGGCCGGGCAGAGGGGCCGGCGTGGGTTGCGGCGCGGAGCAAGCAAGCGGATATACGATAACTTGCGCTGTCGCTAACAGTACCGTCTTAGACGCCGTACACTGCGTTTTGGCCCTGCGCGGATCATTATAGATGCGCGAGTGCCGTCCTCGCGTGCGCGTCGCCCGCGCAATGGATGTCATACACAACGATACTTCGCCCTCAGACGCGGAAGGCGCAGCTACCGTGGTCTGCACCTGCGGCGCAAGTGTTAGCGGCTTGGCTTGACAACGGGTTATCTTTATCGAAATGTAACAGTGTATGATGTTTTTGATTACATGATCGACACTTTGTCTTACTAGAACAATTACTTGTTTTATGCTTAAGCAGTTAATGCAGGCTTTGTTATCTTTTACGCTTTTAAAACGAGCGGTTGCATGCAAATTATCGAAGGCGGGACACTTGTATAAGTGGTCGTGCACTATATTACTGCACAGACACTTCTGTGAATTATTACTATTAGATTCCGAACATGTTACGTAAGATTGTGGATTAGGGACTGAGTTATTATTACTATTTCGCGATTTATTCAACCTTTGTTTGTTGCTGTTAGTGTTAGACGGGCCAGGTGAACCAGACTATGTATTATGAAATATTCGACACTGATCTTTGATGAACGAAATAAAACTATCTAGTGTAGGTATTTTATTATTGCGTTCCGTCATCTCGAATGCGCGAATTGTATCAGTGTCAAACTTTTTTAAAGCGAGTTGAAGCAACATAAAGTCGGAAAGATCTTCTTATTTTAAATTCCTAAGAGAATTAACCGCGGTAACGAAGTTATCAATAAACAGCTGGAAATTCGAAACAGACGCGGCACCGGACAATTTAAAGCTTGGTCAAAGTATGTAGACGCTAGAACGCGCGTGTCCTGATATCTGTCAAGTAGTGACTGAAATATGACCTGATAATTCTCAGCACTGGGTGTGACACCTGCAAATACGGACTGGGCCTTCGGTGACAGTTTACCTATTAAATAGTACAACCTGTCAGCATCTGTCAGAGAACCATTATCCTGCACTGTAGACTTAAAACTCGCATAGAATAACGGCCAATTTCGTATATCTCCGTCAAACGACATAATCTCGATTGGAGGTAATCTCAGTTTGCGGGCAACGGGCTCTGCTGAACATTTACCCTCCAATTGCGATTGTATACGCTTAATAATACAATAAAGATCTTCGAATGAGGTATACGCCTGATAGTTCTGTTTTTCATCAGGATTGATAGAAAGTAATCTTGCGTTATAATCGTCTAACAACTTATGAAAATCTGTTCGAATACTATCCACTGTTATACAATAACTGAGAAATGCTTCGCTATTACATAGAGACATAGATGCGGTTTTTGATCGTTCATAGATGTTTTGAATGCGCTCAAATAAAATATTGCGTTTTGCTTCTAAGATTGTCATCTCTTTGTCTTCCGACACGCGTGACTTCTTTTGTTGTGACATGCTTACGTAAGTATAAGCTAATGAAAACGAAACAAAATAAGAATATCTAATGTATCTATTATTTTACCTAAGTAGGCTAAGTAGGCAACACTTTAGCGCTGAGGAATTAAAAGTTGCTTGAAATATGAGATTTATAAGACAACTATGATAGTTCGAGAATTAATAATTTAATAAGTAGGTAGCTACATAAAAGTTTACCTACTGATGCGGGCGGAAATAACCATGTGACGGTTATGTGAATATATTAGGAGTATAGCTAGGTGCTATAACTGCCTAGGTATAGCGGTATAACGTATAAAACGTAAATGAATCCGACTCGTATGGATCAAAAAAATGGTTCGGCGTTACACCGAAACCGTAGGGTTCTAGGCGACTTGGAGAAGGAAATGGACTGTATACAGAGGATAGCGGTTCTTCGCCGCCTGGGAGATGGTTACGGGAAGGGGTGATTGAGTGGGTATAGGATATTTCAAGGATGGAGGGCACTTACCTTATACAACCTTCTTCGTTTCCGTAGGGCAGTCTCCTGGTGTTTTCGTGATGCAGCTGCTTGTTTTCACTTCAATTCACCGTCACTCCTACTTGCGAGCGGTTTATATATGCGGTAATAATCACATACAGCGATGCGGCGCGATACGAACGAAACGGCGTTCTCAGCGAGCGGAATGTTCTGGACTGTCACTCGCGTCGACGATTGCGGCGACGAATCAGGCGAAAGGTAGTGCCTCTTCCAGGGAGTGGGTAAGAGAGGGACGGAAATACAGTATCGCTCGCACTTGTACGTGGAACGATTGATGTTGATGCGATTAGTTATGGATAGGAAGGTAGATGGCGCTACCACTTATAATAATCTTATAATTACACGACTCTGGGATACCTTTCACGTGATCACTTAAAACCGTCACTTCACAGATTGGATTCGCAACACTATATTCGATATTTCCGAGTTTACACATGTAGTAGTTGTTGTTTATAACTTTACACTCACTTAGATCTTGGAACACGGAATACATTAATTTATCTTGTGTCAATGCTAAAAACTTTGCGGATGGATTGATCAATGCGAAAGTTTTAGGGCTACGAATGTCATGAGGAGTCGGTAGTGAATACACATGGTATAGATTGTAATCTACAAAAGATATAACTAAAGGAATTTTAATAGCGAATATTAGCTTATTATTACTAATAAAAGATGGTATTCCAGCAATATCTATAATTTCATGAATATTATCTAATGTTAAATGTAAGGGTAAACTTAAAATAATATCATTTTTTTTAGAACTTAGTTCATTGTACAATTGTGTTGGACTTAACACTGAAGGGTGAACTATGTTTTGTTTCCCAAATATAATAGCATCAATGAGGTCTTTTAAACTGAAATGGAGGATCATTAGAGAACTTTCTAATGCGCTTAAAGTCATGGACAGATGAGACATAACTTCTAATTTATTGGCATTCTGTGAAACAGTGTCTAAAATATTGCGTAAATTTTGTATATTATTATTGAGGACATATTCATTTTCATTATGTTTAGAAATAGTACTATTAAATGATGAGATAGTAGAAGTCATTATGTGAATATTTTCTTTCATTATGGTATCTAAGTGTCTTTGATCATCTTGAACCGCATTAATAGCATCAGTAAAAGTTTTAGCATCATCTTCATCAACTGAGCCAAAGAGTTGTTTTAAAATTTGACCACCTATACCAAACCAAGCAGATCTTTTAACTCTGCGAGTATTATTAGAATTTGTTAAATGAGATAGAGACATATAGTTATTTTGAACATTAAGAAATAAGCTTTCTAAAGGACTTAGAACATTCCAAAAATCGGTTTTAACCTTAGTAGATAGGTGAGTGGTACAAATTTGTTTACAAGTCTCTAGAATTTTCGAAGGGTATTCATATGGGGCTCTATACACCGCTATTTTTTAATTAGTACAAAAAATTTAATACAGCACTAAGTATCTTTAACTGATCATATTTATGTGTGTGAACCATTGATAAATTCCATTTCCCCCACCCCTTTGCGCCTGCGGCACGCCCCGACGATGCGACAAACAGTACTAAATTGCTAGCAAAAGTGAGCGTATCTAATTTCGTTGCAAAAGATAATTGTTTGTCTACGTTTGCCCGACGCGATGGCCTATCATATCAGTTCATATCATGGGAGTATGTAGCTATGCTTCGTGCGTACTTTTTGAGTGGAAAAATCGCGAGTGCAGCTGTGTACCCATGGACATCTTATTGTGAGTGTACAAAAGTGATCCGGTCAGTGTCAAACAATTAAAACAGTGCATATTGGATGCTTTTGACAACGGTGGTGGACATTTTGAAGAACAATGGAAATACTTGTAAGTTTAGTAAACAATACGTACTTAAGTAAATAATAATTTGATGCGGGCGGCTCAAAATCGGTTTGTGTTCTCCACACACCTTGAGGAAGGCCTATGTCCAGCAGTGGACGTCTCTAGGCTGACATGATGATGATAAAATAATATTTGTAAATAGCAGATGATTCTAACTTCATAAATACGCCAAAATTACTCTTTTCTTTTAGTCCAGAACACCTCCTTTTATTTTGATATTTGTTTGCTTTCTAATTACATACCTCCGTATTTAATTACTTGTTAAACGATAAATTTTACCGGTCCTAAGCCCGAATGAAGTTCATACTTCATTCGGGAGAGGGTAAAATTAACAAAATTAAAAAATAACTACCTACATTTATTATTTTTCTTCATTTTATTTTCTATGGCTACCTACATCATAAGTGCGACAGAGAGAATGCGAATGAGCAGGATGGAATATTATCGATGAATTAGTGAATGGATTGTAAAATATGACTATGATTTAAGTGAGATTTTCTACAATAAACAAATGATAATAACTTTGCTCTTTATTGATATTATGAAATTCTTACGTCACATATATGATAATATAGAGTTTTTGTACTAATTAAAAAATAGCGGTGTATAAGATAAATCAGAGAATGTAACAATGTTCCAATAATTATTATAGTATCTTAAAATACCGATTGGATCATAGAAGAGACCTGGGCTATCAACGATTAGAGTAGTCATGTTTGATCTGGCGAGGAGTCCTGGCGCGATGGCCCTGGAATAGAATCACCATGTGCTAGTTTAATTTCGTCAAAGTGATATCTAACATGTCTACGATTTATTAACAAGGTTACATTATTATTATCATGGACTTGACTTGGACTTTCCAAACACTAGAGAGAGCTTTACGCAGTCTATGATCGTGTTTTACATATACCATATCTACAATATTGTAAGACATACTACGAGTATGTTTATCGTAATATCTTTTAGAGTTTTCCTTGCTACGCAGGATATTATCTCTGGCTATATTTCGAGTATTGATTAATCTTTGTTTTAATATCTTAATATAGTCGGGATAAGTAACCGTGGGGTCAATGTCGTAGATAGAACTAGGAAGATACGGTTTACAACCGAATAATAATTCGTGAGGTGTGAAATTAGTAGAGGAATGGACAGTTGAATTGTAGGAAACAAGAGCCGTAGGAAGATAGTTATGCCAATCGTCTTGACTGCCATTTACATATGACTTCAAATATTCTTTTAAGGTTGCATGGCTTCTTTCAAGAGCGCCATTCGTTTGAGGGTGATAAGGGGTAGAAAAGAGAGTTTTATTTTGAATAATGTTGTTATTTGTTTATATACCTCGGCGATAAAGTGGACACCTTGATCAGAGAGAAGAGGTTTAGGAATACCGAAATGACTGATAAATTTGACAAGGCAGTCAGCTGTTTGTTCAGCTGTAGACTTAGTAATAGGATAAGCCATATAATACTTTGTTAAGTTATCTTGGAAGGTGACTATATATTTAATTTTTTCAGAATCAGATTCGGGTAAAGGGCCAACTATATCAGTAAATATACTTTGAAGAGGTTCATGAGAAGTAGAAGTGATTTCCATAGGGGCTTTATTACAAGCACGTAAAGCTTTATTTTGTTGACATTGAGGGCAACGTTGAATATGCTTCTATGTCCTTTTTCATGTCCTTCCAATAATATGAGTATTTTAGCTTATTATACAATCGCGTGGAACCAATATGTCCACCGATAGGTGAATCGTGATTATCTTTTAATATAGTAGGAATTTCGTTAGGCTTAGGATAGATTATTTTATTATGATAAATATTAATTTTAATTCCTGTATTCTTAAATAGAAAGCAAATCATTTCGTACATAATAATGTACTGAAGATTATCAAACGGATTAGAAAAATCAGACATAGAAATTTCTTTTACATCGGGATAAAATACAATTAGTTCATTGCGAAGATTGTTTAGAATTCTATATATTTCTCTATAAGTGCAAGTATCGTAATGATGGACTTTAGTGAACATATGAAAAAAATATTTATTGTTGGAATTGGTAGTTTTAATAGAATATAATTCCTTTTCGGCGTTTACAAAAGCTTCTTTATCATCTAAAAGGTCAAGAATTTCCTCGCAATAAGGATTAGAATGATCTAAATCGATTGAGGTCGGATAAGCTATGGCAGAACAAGAGGTTTTTAACAAATGTTGATTATAATCACAAATTTTGGTATTAAAATTAGTAGGATTAGAGCGAGATCTAAGGAAATCATTGTATGTAAGATTATTATTAAGGTCTACTTCATTAATATTATATATGGGAGGACGAGATAGGGCATCAGCATTTAAATTTGTTTTACCAGATTTATAAATAATTTCATAATCATATTCTTCCAATTTTAGTCGCCATCGAACTAGTTTACTACTAGGATCTTTACAGTTAAACGACCAAACAAGAGGACGATGATTGGTGACGATCTTGAATTTGCGGCCATATAGATAGAGTCTGAAGGTTTTAACGCCAAATAAAATTGCTAGAAGTTCCTTTTCTGTGGTGCTGTAATTTCCTTCGGCTCTATTAAGAGTCCGAGAAGCATATGCGATGGGGAGATCCTTGCCTATCTCTCCTTGGGATAGTATTGCGCCTAGGGCATAATTCGAAGCGTCAGTAGTAAGAATAAAGTCCTTGGAGAAGTCAGGATATTGAAGAATGGGAGCACTTGTTAGCATAGATTTAAGAGTATTAAAAGCGTTTTCTTGATCTTGTAACCAATTGAATACAGCGTCTTTACGAAGTAATGATGTTAGGGATTCAGTGATTTTAGAAAAATCTTTTATGAACTTCCTGTAGTAACCTATTAGCCCTAGAAAAGATTTTATCTCTTTAGGGGTCCTAGGTGTAGGATAATTTGTAACAGCCTTGACTTTGTCGGGATTAGGCAATACACCCTTGTCTGTAATGATATGACCTAGATATGCGACTTCTTTCCTTAAAAATTCGCATTTGTCAGGCTGCAATTTGAGATTGTGCTTTCTAAGAGCTTCGAATATTAGTCTTAGCTTATCAGTATGCGAGATAAGGGAGTGCGAATAGCAGATAATGTCATCCAAATAAATAAAGCAATGGAGATCTTGAAGACCAGAGAGAACAGTATTCATTAGTCTTTGGAATGCAGCAGGCGCATTTTTTAAACCGAAAGGCATTCGAGTATATTCGAAGTGACCATTAGGTACTGAAAACGCAGTTTTGGGTGCATCCTCCCCACTCATGCAAATTTGATGGAAACCTGACACCAGGTCTAATGTACTGAAATATTTACTGTGGCCTAACTGGTCTGAGATGTCTGTAATGTTGGGAATAGGATAGGCATCTCCGACAGTAATGTCGTTGAGCTTCCTATAATCCACAACAATACGCCATTTCTTTTGACCAGAAGCATCTTGCTTTTTGGGGACAACCCAAATGGGAGAAGACCAGGGAGAATCAGAGGGTCTTATTTATGCCTTGTTCAAGCATTTTATTTACTTGTTTATTAACTTCATCCTTATGGCATTCGGGATATCTATACGTTTTTACATGAATAGGCTGAGAACTAGTGGTTTTTATTTTATGCTCTAAGGTATTAGTACAAGTTAAGGAGTCTCCATCTAAATAGAATAAATCAGAATATTCATAACATAAACTAAGTAAAGCATCAGCTTCTTCAGAATTGAGGTGTGAAGTCCGTATTTGTTTGCGGATTTGTTCACACCTATTCGAAACATTTTTATTACTATTTGAATTGGAACTGGAAGAGTTAATTGAATTCATAGAATGCGAAAAATCATCTTGGAGGTCACAAGGAATTAATTCGACATTGAGATCTTTGATAGTAACACTTTTATCATTAGTATTTAGGACTGAAACATTAACATGATTATTTTCTTTTAAAGTAACCAGACAACTTGATTAGAATACACCTTTCTGGATTTCAGTTTTATTTATATACCCAGTATTTGTTTTGGGGTTTAGGACATTACATTCTATGATCATTTCAGAATGTGCTGGAATGTCATATTCAGGTTTAGTAAAATAAATTTGAAATAAATAGCCTTTTATGTCAAGGATTTTGTATTCGTAATTAATGCTACAATTATTTGAGTTGAGGTAATCGTTACCGATTATACCGTCAAATTCTATGTCAACACAGTCTGATATTAAGTGAAATTTTCCTAAAACAGTGTTATTAGCATTACCTATAAAATCTTATTGAAAATGACCAAGGCTTTTGGAAAGTTCTGCATTCTTATCAATTCCTTTGAATTGAATGATTTCAGGAATTAGTGTGGGCTGGAAATGTCATGAAGATTTCTTTATTAGGGATATGCCAGCCCCTGAATCAATTAATAGGACTAGCATCCTATTGGAATACTTAGATTTAATGTAAACGTGGGGTAAATGTACCCTTTTATTATAACTAATTTCAAAAACTGGAATTTGAAGTTCCTTTTTACAAGGTAAATTCTTATTAGAGTTTATATTATTATAAGAACTAGAATTAGATTTAGTAAAATTCAGTTCCGCATTGGGTAACTGAGGCAAGGAATTAGTATTAGAAATAGTAGGACTCAGCTCCGTTTTGGGCAACTGAGATGTAAATGATTTAGTAATATAATTACTTTCGGGACTCAACTGCTTTGGTTGAGATGCATAGGAAATAGTAGAACTCGGCTTAATAGCTCGAGATGTACAAATATTATTATGACTCAACAACTGGGGTTGAGTTGTACATGAAATAGAATTACTCATGTTTCCTTTTTGGGGCTGGTTACCCTGTCGTGTAACATGAAATACATTAGAATTAGAAAAATTAGTAGAATTAGTATTAAAATAACTAGGCTTAATAAAATTAGAATTAGATTGCCTAAATGGAACTAGAAAATCGTTAGCGTCGGTTTGAGTTGACGATTCCGTTACACGCGGGACCGGAACCATATTCAGTTTAAATGATCATGATCATGATCATGTAAACTGGAAATAGCATTATTAGAATCGTTACAAGAGTCAGAATTATATGAATTAGAATAGTTAAAATTATCTGTATTATTTAGCTCTGTGAGTTTATGTACCTGCCTTGGCATAGGAGAAGCGGTTTTTTGATTATTATTATTAAATTCGCGTTTTTTACAATGCCAAATATCATGGCCAGGATTTTTGCAATAGCGACAGAATATCGAGGTAGATGGCTGAGAGAGATTAGGAGGAATGGCATGAATAGGGCGCTGGCGGTTTTTAAAACAGGTTTTCTCTGTATGACCTATTTTACCGCACACCTTACATTTTGGTTTGGATTCGGCAGGCTTATAAGCATTCGGCGTAGATTGGATATAATTTTGTAACTTTTCCTCTTGTATAGCCAGGTTAATAGCCTCTTGCAAGGTGGAGGGATTGCGACACCTTAGAATGTTGGAGATATTGCTAGGCAATCCCAACAGAAATGCGTGTAACGCCATGTCCTCAGTACTAGCGATACGCCCTTTAATCTCGCAAGTATCCCTAGTAGAGTGCATAATGTCCGTTTGTAAACGTGTTAAATATGTCTCTACACGTAAGCTAAATTGAGTAATGGTTTCATTAGCTTTGATTTTGCAACTTTGGAGGTCCAATAATAGATGGTCTATATGTTTAGTTTCGCCAAATGTTAATTTTAAAAACTGTTTCAGCTCTGACCAATTATCGAAGATTTTTAGGGAACAGGCAGACTCGGCCTGGCCTTCTAATTGGGAAATAATCTATTTTAATAATATATTTTGTTGTGACGTAGTGGCCAAATTGAGGGCATTTTCGCAATTTCTAATAAATGGCGATAACTTATTTTTATCACCGTCAAAACTTTTAATGAATTTCGTTAGAACAGAAAAACTTAACTCCTCTACGTTTGTGCACTGTGAACTTGAAACTTGTACGACTTTCTTTTCAAGTTTGGCACTCTCATTAACCATTTTGACTATTTATCAGTAGAAAGATATAGAAAACAACGCGAGAAAAATAGTAGGATATGGTAAAAATAAAGAGAATATAACGATAATCCAATCGCAAAATTACGTGAATAACACAAGTTAAAATAATGTATTATAAACGGGCCAAACACTCACAGTATTAGTAGTAGTTCACACGATGACATTGAAGCGGCGGCGCGTCGGGTTACCGAAGCGGTGGCGACGATGTGGCGAAGGAATCTGCAGCGTCGTAGATTTGGCTTTTCGGGTCGGCGTTGAGTGTATGGACGGCGTGAATACGTGCTCGGTGCTGGGCCGTAAACCCTCAGGCACAATGGGCACGGCGACACGTCGTAGATGCTATCCAAATTCGGGTGACCTTGGAGAGTATCGCACCTCGCGGACAGCGAGACGGCGGATACAGCGAAGACAGCGGTGACCTTCCGGCTTCCTAGTAGTCCAAATTCGTGGGCCTAAACCAGGCGATGTGTAGAGCAGGCGGACCAGAGGACTTTACAAAATCCCCTTTTCTTCTGACACCAAATGTTAGGTCGGGCGACTCAGCACTTATAAAAAAACAGCTCTGAAGGTCACACAACGTTTCTTTACTTTAATAAAAAGTTACCAAAATTCTACACAAGTTCAATCACACAGTTAAGTAGCACTTAGATTACACTCACAAATTTGGTCGCGAACTTAGATTTCAGCACGACTGTCCTGCGAAGGACAGGCTGACCCGAAATTATTATTCTAGGTTTGGCAGAACACCAACAAGTTGGGTATTGGTCCTAATGACCAAAATTACAACTGCACTAGAATAATAACAAGCGCGTTTTGCTTAAAGACACCGGCTTTTATAGGAAAAATATTGCTGAATTGCACTAAGCTATTGACGTCAATCGGCATAATGCAAGTCGGCAATTTTATATAGGAAATAGGGATGTGACAGTATGCCTTTATTGAGTATAAATTTAAACCAGCCGTCGAAATACAAGTGAAGAATGTATACAACTATAAAACATTTATTATGAAGACGAACGAAACAAGACGTATGTTTTATCTTTTCTCGCAAAATAATTATTCGAACGGAGATGCTGTCGATTAGTACTAATTAATGTTAGAACACTATTTGACATTTCAATTCTCAATTAATTGATAATCTATACTCCTCTTGACAGAAAGCCCTGTATATAAAATTTACCATTGCTGGGCACGGGCCTCTTCTCACTATGACAAGGTTAAATATCATAGTCCATTATTCCATAATTCTTACGAAATCATCCAAATCATGAAAATATATTTAACTTGTTGGGCCCTATATATGACGTGAAAATAGATTAGTCTAATCCCCAATAGTAATAACTCGTGGGAAATTTACTCAATGGCTGCTACACACAGAAGCCGGCGGCCCATGCCGCCGGCTTTTGTCGCGCGGCTCGTGCCGCAGGCTTTTGTCGGGCGTTGGTGCCGCCGGCACCGGCCGCAGAAAGCTGCCGGGCATCATTCCAGTTGTATAGAACGTAGGGTTGCCAACTATTTTTGCCAAATTTTTCTATCTTTAAATGTTTCATAGCTTGTTTGACAATAAAATTTAAAAAATTAACAATTAATTTTTAATTACGTTAATTATTGACGTTCCATTTCTTTCTTCTCGTCACTTTGGATTCATCACTGAACTCTTTAATTCTGAACTTCTGAAGTAGCGAGGATGGAGATATGATTTTAAGTATAAATTGCCTCTGTGGTCCAGTGGATAGTGTACTGTGTATGCGACTGCTGATTGGAAGTCCCGGGTTCGATTCCCGGGTTGGGCAAAAGTGTTACTGGGTTTTTCCGAATTCTTAGTAGCAGAACGGAGTCTGGTGATGTGCGCGGTAACGGCAATAGGCTCGCCTCAACGTAGGGCGAAATGTGGGTGTAATATTACACCTCTGGCTACCCCTTCGGGGATACAAGCGTAAGTCTATACTATTGCCAATTGCCTTTTTCTATAAAAAATATTTACCATCAGTGGTGAATTTCTTTTAGATCTCTTTAAGCCTACATAGTTCCCATCATCCATTTAACTTATGTGTAACGTTATGTAGATAAGTATTCATAATTAGTGTTTGGTTTTACACGTCACAGTAAGGGTTGGAAGTAAAGTATTTTCATTTACTTTATTTGTATACAAAAGTATAAAGTATAATTGCCGAAGATAAAGTAGGATACGTTATTATAAAGTATGGTTGACAACCCTAATAGAACGACCACATACAAGTGGCAAGTTGCAACCCGCGGCCGGCCGGCGGCCTACCCGCGCAGCCATGCCGGCGGCTCATTCGTGCGGCCATGCCGGCGGCTTTGCGTGCCGCCGGGCGTACGCGGCTCGGCCGGCGGAACTGTGTGTAGCAGCCTTAATAGAGATTGATGATGAACACTAAATAACACACAAACTAACATAATTTGCTTAAATAACATATTATTCGGCATACAGTACATTGTTTACTAAATAATACAATGTATTTTAATTCGTTTTTAGCTAGATAATTACATGTATTAATGTGCTCATGCAATGAATTTTAATCAAATATTTTACGTAAATTATGGTGTTCTTGTTTACATGATATGATATATGATATTATTAGCCTTAATTGGTTTCCTAGGTTTGCCAATATTTTATTATGTAGAGAAACTAGACCGATGTACGATTGTCATATAGAATAATGAAGTCAAAATAATTTATTGCATAATTTTACCGGGACTGAGTTAAGGTGGGGTCACTTATACATTAAAGAGGATGAAAGACAGCACAATAGTTTTTAATGCATAGGACCACCTTTTTTCAGGATTCAAATATAATCCCTTTAACTCACCTCAACTTTGTGGTAAGCTCGATTTCAAGTAATGGAGGGAGACCAGCCCTCGTAGCTGGTTCCTCACTGCGATACCAAAAAAACTATTTTGACTAAGGGCTACGGATGGTTTTGTTGAATATTGCATTGTTTGTTTAATCACTACACTCATCATCGCGACAATAATGATATCACTGCGAGTAGAATTTGTGACGATAAAAATAACAGTAGGAATACATTAAAATATATTACAAATATTAATTTCAATTCGTAAATAGACAACTACAACTTATGACAAATAGACAATCGAATTGCAGACCCACACTGATTATTATTTATTACAAAAATGGGCTGACTGATGAAAAACATATTTAAATGGACGGTGTCATACACTGCTGTAATACAACTGGATTCACAGCGAGCATTTTTGCAGTCAATATATAGGTGAATTAAGTTGCGACCGCCCCAGCATTCAATCTCGTAACACTGGCCAATACTTCCATTTTAATTCAGCAGTAGAATGCATTGTTGATGACTCCATGTGGTGATGGATTAAGAATACAAAGTGTCCTTATCCCATTTCATTTCGTGATTGAGACTAAGGAAAATCACAAATAGTATATCTCCGAGGACATTAAATACTCGTCATTTAACTCTATAAAAACACGTCTGGCCAGCTTCGTATAGTTAGCCAAATCCAGCATCAATGCAATTGTAGCGGAAATTAGGAAAGACTTATGTTCAGCAGTGGACTACGGAAGGCTGTAGATAAAATAAAAGAATATACATACCTGAAAATGATGACGTGGTGATAAGCAGGGACATCAAAGTTACAGATCAGATGTACTTTAATGTAAAAGACACGGTTTATGAAAACCTTGTACATGAAAAGGAATGCCATCACTCGAACATACATATCTGAAAAAGAAAAAAATAAAAGAAAGAAGAACAAAATTAGACAGGAAATAGAAATCGAAATTACAGAGAAGAAAAATGAAATTCCAAATCCAGAAAACATACCTCTAGAAACTAATGACTTGGACGAAATCGAATCATTCAACGACGCATTGGAGATCGTAGAGATTCCTGAGAATGGGAGGCCGAAGGCAAAGAGAGAGACATCCACCTGCATGGACTAGAGATTATGTACTAAATGAGACTGAAGAAAGTCACTTATTGATTGCCTACTCGTGTCCTTGAAAACTTAAAGAAGTCAAAGACCTGCTAAATTCAACATTCAAACTTAAAGATTTGGGAAGACCGAAACGGCTCATTAGTATAGATTTAACATTCAATAAGGATGGAATAAAAAATTTCCAACGGAAATTTATCGAAGATAGTTTAAAGAAATTCTAAATGGAAGACTGCAAAACTACTTCAACACCCATGGAGCCAAGCCTCAAACTTGAAAGATGTGAAACAAATGAAAGTCAACATCTTAATCTTCCCTATAAAAATTTAATAGGCACGCTGATGTATTTGGCAGTGGCGACTCGCCCTGACATCATGTTTGCTATAAGCTACCTATCACAGTTCAACCACTGTTATAAGGAAGAGCACTTTAACTGCGCCAAAAGAGTACTTCGATACCTCAAAGTGACAAAGAACGTTGGCTTGGCATTCACGAAGACCGGCCAAGACATGTACGGTATGGCTGATGCGGATTGGGGCTCCTGTAAGCTCGACCGAAAATCATTCTCAGGCTACTGTTTTAAATACACTGGTACGGCCATAAGCTAGATGTCGAAGAAACAAAAGAGCGTTGCCCTTTCGACAGCAGAAGCGGAATACGTCGCCTCAATCGAAGCTTCAAAGGGGGCGATACACTTGAAAAGTCTCCTCAAAGACTTAGGAGCTGACTACGAACGAGTTGACGTCTTAACAGACAATCAAACAGCCCTCAAATTAAGTAAAAATTCAATGGTAACGTCGAAGTCAAAACATATTGACTTAAAAATGCACCACTTCATCAGGAATTGTATCCAAGAAGGAGTAATCGACGTCAAGTATCTACGAACCGAAGACATGGAGGTAGACCTGCTAACCAAAGCTTTAGCTGGTCCGCGATTGATGACGTTGCGGAGCAGCCTGGGACTGTCCTGATCACCACTATAGTGCCGTGAAGAGGAGTGTGAGTACTGGCCACAGCACTGTCGATGGTTCTCCGTTGGAGTGTTGTGTGGAGTTTCTTGTACCATTACCTGCTAGTCTGCTAGACCCAACATACACACTACACTGCAAGCTTGCCATTTTGACCATTGTACCGTTATAATGATGTAGGAAATAAGTATTAAAATATTACTGTCACTGCCTAGCTTAACGTGGCGCTGTGTATAAACCAGCCAGAACGAAATCTTCTTTGGTTCCTTACATTCCTGCGTTAACTAGCCCAGAACCTCGAACAAATATTTTTTAGGTTGGTTTGTTCTGCTGCATAAATTAATAATTTGAAAAAAGACAATAACCCTATTGCTAGTATTGTTCTTCTGTAGACATTCATAATATTGCTAGTATTGTTCTTCTGTCGATATTCATACTGTGTCTCTAGAACAGAAACAAATCAGTGTTTACATTAATTTTCTTTTTATTTGTCCTGTGTTTTTGTTAGTCTGTTTGTCCGTTGTGTTTCAGTGTTATTTCATAAAACAAGCTATAAAAGCTGCTTTAATTGATTATTGTTTTCAGAAAACATAATTTTGTTCGCATTAGCTGTTTGTTTTGAGTTTTGAATCGGTTCAGATTTGTTTTCTTATGCGAAGTATGTTAAGGTGAAGTAGTTGATAATATACTGTAGCTGTCATTAGTGATGAGTGTATACACTCAATTTTCTCTCTCAAACCGGTTTCAGTGCCGCATGTTTTATTCTGACAACAGCACTAACAAAACAAAAAAAAATAATTGTTAAAAAATATTTGCAACAGTTTTAACGCAATAAGGAGTTATGTACTTGCAGATCACAACTGCAAAATCCATATTTATTTTAGTAGTTCAAGGACTGCCCTTATGCAAACTTGAATATTTTATAAGCTGATCGCATAAACGACATTTAAACTAAGTTCAGAATCACCAAAAACACATTTCACGAGTTTGACTCGCACTAACGATTCCCCCATTCAGCCTGCAATGTCATTTTAACTACAACTCCCAGCAAGTATTCAAAAAATCCTTTTAATATAGGGAGAATTCGTCATTAATTCCGCTTCAAACGCTTTTCGGCCAGTTATAAGATTCCTGAACAAAAAAAAAACCAAATGGTAAAGCGAACTATTTTCAATTAAGAGCTTAGAATCACGCTTTGCTTCGTGAACAGCTTTGTTGCTCGAAAGAGGACGTGACATATCACACGTCATTGCAACACGTTACCGAATGTGTGATTCAAACAGTAATACATTCTTTAAAGAGTTTCCATTTTAGCTGTTATTGGGTAAAGTTTTACTGTTATCTGGCGGTTATCAACAATATTGCTGTTTTTTCAAAATAATTCAGGTATCCGCTACTTGTTATAGATCTAGTAGTTTAGACTACTAGGTAACAGGTTAAATATACATTTCGTAGTGCATTATTTTGAACGAAAATTCTTTCTTAGTTTCTTTCTGTTGATATTCACTTTGTGGTTACTTTACTTGTTGAAAAGAGAAGTAAGTAATGATTCGGCTAAAGATAATAATTAATAGAAATACCGATTTATTGATAAGTTTGCAACTTAAAGCCAAATTGAGAAATTTAACGAAGGGAACGTGGCTAACTATAAGGTTTGTTACCATTTGACTTATAGATAGATGACCGGTCAGAGTACCTAATTTTCTCGGAGCTGCTGAAAACACGTTAACAGGCGTGAAGCTGTCGAACCCAGCAACCTTGTCAAAAAATCTTTTTATCAAGTAACCCTTGTTCACCGTAAACAGCTTTGTTTGTAAACACTGGCAGTAAACAAACATACTACGTACATAATACGTCCGAAAATCGAAACCAAAATTGTTGTACTAGCTCACAGAGCCTACACAACTTCATCTGTAGAACACGTCAGTAGTCCATCTAGTGATGTTTCGACCAGTTGAACTTACGGCTCAAGTGTTGAGTCCTAGTTGATTTACCGCCGCGTAATTCCCAATAGCGGTTGGTGCAATGCGGTAGCTTACTGTCACAGCGTAGAAAAAGGAACATTTACATATTTTTGTGGGGAAGCAACAAGGTATGTATAGGCTCATGAGTGAAGTATTTTATTGCACTTTCTGTTTTGCAGTTAATTCTTGGTTGGTCAAGCGGCTAATTTAAATAGTTAGAAATAATTTAGTGTCCAACTTTATGAAGCTTGTCGTCGCTACCTTGGCTAGTTGCTCGGACTTTATTAAATAACGGTAAGGGATATGTAAATAGAGCTTCTGAATTCAAAATTTTAAAGACATATCTGTGAAAAAGCTGTCTATTAACATCACCTTTTTGGGAAAACGTTACATATATATTTGTTTTTGATTGAATATTTAATATTTTTACCCGTAGTTACTAATAATCTCCGTAAATGAATTGGTGTTCAAACCCAACTGTAATCATCATGTAAATTCCTTTATATTGTTACGTACGGGGTAACGGGATTGGAAGGAAACAGCAAGTAGCACTGATGATACTTTACACACACGACGCGTCGTTCAATTTCGACGCGGACAGCACCAACACTAGCGTCTTTTGCACTGCACTTCACTGCACTTCACCGCACTTCACTGCACTATACTTTCACTTCACTTTATTTCACTAATACTTCTGTCTTCCTTTTACTTCCTCCTTTTCTTCTTCACTTTAATACTTCTCAACTTAAACTGGCGCTCAGCGCGTCTACACCGCCTTATATACCCCTAGGAATGTTCTAGATCCACTAATTCCGATTGTCATTTCATTATTCAATTGTCTTTCCATCTCCTGTCTCTTTTTAACCTTTCCATTTCTTGCTGAAGTTTCTAGAACTTTCTAATTTTTACTCGAAATATTTAAATAATCTTTTTTTAAATATTTGCCAAATATTCATAAACATTTTCCAAATTTCATAAAAACATGTGTTTATGCAAACATATGTATGTTATAACTGGGATTTGAACCCACGCCATCAGAACGTGAACTGGATGTGTTATCCGCACGGCCATTGCCTAGTTGTCAATGACTGGTGAATTTGGCGAACACCTTACAAAGTGTATACGTCATCGAACTAAAAAACTCATTTCCAAATAACAAAATAGTCTTCAAACCTCTTTGTTAATTATTGTGTTTGACGACCGGCTAGTTAGTCGTGTAGACGTCAGTAGTCCTTGACAACGGAAGTGATGACAGCTTGACATGACACCGGCCGTCACACTACCCCTTCTCTGAGAGACATGCTCGTCCCGAGCATTGTTGGATCCATGATATACCGCTATCCTATCCACATGAACAATCTTCAGTGGACTTCTAGGTGTCTTCCGAATTCTGTAGGTTACGTCGTTAATTTTCGTTATAACAGTATATGGTCCTTCCCAACTCGGCTGTAATTTCAGAGATTTTCCCTTACATCGGACCGGATTATGAAGCCACACCAAAGTTCCCTCTTCGAATTCTCTTGCATTTGCGCGTCTGTCATATCGAGTCTTCATTCTTACTCCCGCTTGTAGATTCTCTTCTCTAACGTGTTCATGAATTTCTTTGAGCTTTCTTCTTAATTCACATGCATAATCGGTAACACAGCTAGGCGTTCCCGGAGGACATTCAGCAAGAAGGTCTACTGGAAGTCGTAGCTCCCTTCCTAAATTTGTTCGTGCCGGGGTTGTTGCCGTACTTTCATGTACTGCGGCTCTGTAAGCCAGAAAAAATTGTGGGATATATTCATCCCAGTTTCTCTGATGGCTATCGACCACTTTAGCAAGATGGCGCTCCAATGTCTGGTTAAATCTCTCCACCATTCCATCCGATTGAGGGTGATACGGAGTTGTCCTAGTTTTGTGGATCCCCATTATCTTGCAGATTTCTTGAAAGAGATGCGATTCAAAGTTTCTCCCTTGGTCGCTGTGGATTTTTAACGGTAAACCAAATCGGCAAAATACTTCATTTACTAATTTTGTTGCAACTGTAATTGCTTCCTGATTGGGGACTGCAAACTGATGATGCTTCTGGCCATCTCGTGAAATAATCCATCACCATCAGAATGTAGCGATTACCACTTTCTGTCAAAAGAAATGGTCCAGCTACATCCACAGCAATCCGTTACCAATGAGCTCCTACAGTGTATAGTTTTAGTGCTCCACGGCTCCGAGTTCGTGGTCCTTTAACTGAAGAACATTTAATGCATCTAACAGTGCAGCCAATAAAAACGTTGACGAATCTTCAGCAAGGTTCTTCGTACTCCAAGATGTCCGCCAGATGGGCCATCATGACAAACTCGCAAAACTTCAGGAATCATTGATTTTGGCACTATTGTTTGAAGATAACTGTCTGTTCCAGAAGCACTTTCCCATTTTTGACAAAGTAGTCCATCTTGTATTATTAAGCAGTTCCATTGCGCCCAATAACTTTTCGTCACGGTACTAGTATCAGCCACCTTACTCCACTCTGGCCGAAGAGAGTTATTCTTTAGCCGCTCCAGTATCGATTTCAAATCTTTATCTTCTTCCTGCGATTTAATAATGAACTCCTTGTTCCATCGCCCGTCGATGGTAGCCGTTCTAATTACCTTGACGGCAGCTTCTTCTTTTCCTTCTTGTCACACGTAATGTTTGCAGCTCTTATCACAGGGACGTCTTGATAAGGCATCAGCATTACCGTGAGATTTTCCGCCACGATGCTCAACTTCGAAATCGTACTCTTGAAGTTGTTCTATCCATCGAGCTACCTGACCCTCACAATTTTTAAACTGTAAAAGTCACTTAAGCGCTGCGTGGTCCGTCCGGATCCGGAATTTTCTTCCGATCAAGTACTTTTTAAAATGCTGGAGAGTTTTCACTACCGCTAGAAGCTCTTTTCGTGTGATACAGTAGTTCCTTTCAGGTTTAGACAGCGATTTGCTAAAGTAGGCAATAACAGCCTCCTGATCTCCTTGTCTCTGGGAAAGAGTTCCACCAATACCCATATTGCTTGCGTCTGTGTCAACAATGAATTCTCCATTGACGTCGGTATATGCAAGAATTGGCGCTTCACATAAACGCGTCTTCAACTCTTCGAAAGCAGTTTGACATTTTTCATCCCAATTAAATGGTCGTTTTTGCTCCGTCAGCTCATGTAAGGGTGTTACGATGCTCGAGAAATTCTTCACAAAACGTCTGTAATAAGAGCAAAGCCCCATAAATGAGCGTACCTGCGTCTTGTCCTTAGGCATGGGCCAATTTTTTACCGCCGAAGTTTTGGCAGGGTCCTTCTCGATGCCTTTTTCAGAGACGACATGACCCAAGTAGTTAACTTGTCGCATGAAAAATGAACATGTTTTAAGTCTGAGTTTCAGATTTGCATTTTTCAATCTATTGAGTACACTTTTTAGCTTCGTGAGATGATCATCGAAGTCTCGGCCCATTACAAATATGTCATCGAGATACACCAGACTAGCTTCCCCTAAAAGCCCGGCAAGGATGTGTTCCATTAACCTTTCGAAAGTAGCTGGTGCGTTGCACAATCCGAAAGGCATAACATTGAAGTGCCAAAGCCCTCTGCCCATTGAAAAAGCTGTCTTCTCTTTGTCTTTTGGTTCCATTTCCACTTGCCAGTAACCACTTTTTAGGTCTTTTGTTGTGAACCACTTCATTCCGCATAACGTGTCTAACGTCTCGTCTATTCTAGGCAAAGGATAACTATCTTTTTTGGTTACATCATTCAATCTTCCGTAGTCAATACAGAATCTAGTCGATTCATCCTTTTTCTTTACCAATACCACAGGCGAGCACCACGGGCTAGTCGATGGCTTAATAACCCCATTTGTCCTCATATCTTCGATCATATCCTCCACCTCCTTCTCCCTGGCAAAAGGCACACGTCGTGGGCGTTGACGGATCGGTTGTTCATTCCCTGTATTGATGGTGTGTTTTACTATTCCTGTCTTTCCGATGTCACCGTCGTCCTTTCAGAAAATGTCGACGTATTGTGTCAGCAATTTCTTTGCTTTCTCTGATTCGATTTCTGTTAGATCGTCTTTGCAACCTTTCAAAACACTATCCACGTTAACGTGAGTCTCAGCCAGACTCTTGGTTTCCTGACAGTTTCGTAACCAAGCGACTTCCACGAGCTCTCCTATCTCAGAACCCTTCTTCAAAACTTTTCCTTCATCACTTAAATTTAGGACACGTATAACTGCCATTTGTGAAGAAGCAACAACTATACACGCCGGGCAACCATGGATCGTGATCTCTACTGTCTTCTATCATCATGCAACGTCGCTGACTCGAAGTGGCAGGTAATGAGACTGGAACAAAGGTCTGTGACCTAGGTGCCAGCTTGCTCTCCTTGAGGCACAAAACCTTTCCCGTGCCTCCACCTTTCATTGGAATCTCCACGTCTCCACACTTTAGGATACCACACTTAATATCCAATCTACATTGGTGATCTCCGAAGAAGTCTAGCCCAACAATGCAGTCGACGATGTCTGCAATCAGTGCTTTTTGCCAATATAATTTGTCACCTACTTTGAAAGCCACCATTTCCTCTCCCCTGACTGGGATGTGCTGGCCGGTAGCCGTTGTTAGTCGAGGTCGAATTGACTGTTTTAGAATCTTCCCATTCTTTCTTATGAGATGGTCCCTATAACAGTTCGTGACGCACCGGTGTCCAAGGTCAGCAAACAGGTAACGCCATCAATGGTTAAGCTGTTCCCATCCGTGCTTTGTCGGATACAAACTATAGGGGCTTTTCGTCTACCGGCCAGCGCTTGCCCCGCAGCCCTGGCTGGAATTAGTTTTCCTGGTCGTGTTCTGACGTTTGAACAGTAGCGTCAGTTTTACGTTTACGTTTTGGACAGCTACTGCTGAAATGTCCTGGTTCCCTGCAACTATAACATTTTGGAACAAATTTTCGGTCCGTTCACTGCATTTTTGCGGCCACAACTCGGACTCGTCCACCCTTAATGTCTCGACGGACAGCCTCCACTTCTAGAGCATGCGGTAAAGCATCCTTAATGTTGTCGTGGTGCTTCAGACGAACGGCAGACCTGACCTCGTCGTCATAAATGCCATCAATGAACGCCTGGAGACGCATGCTTTGGACTTGTGCCGGGGGTTCAGACTGGTAAGCTTTTCCTACTATCTTCTCTACTTCTAGAGACCACTGCTGCAATGACTCGTTAAGGCGCTGACAGCGGTTACGCAACTGAGCACGGAATACAAATTCCAAATGCGCCTCTCCATACCTGGACTCTAAAGCGTCGATGAGCTGTTCATATGTGGCGTCTTTCTCCACAGACTGTAGCACCGATATTGCACCATCGCGTTAAATCAGAGCGAGTGCAGTCTTGGCCTGCTCTCTGTTCCAACGGTTACTAGAAGAAGCGGCTTCAAACTGCATCCTGTACGCCTCCCAGGATGAGGTACCATCGAAAGAAGGCACTTTGAAATTACCAGCACCTGATGAGGTGACTGTGACTGAAGGGACGTTGGCCTTAATCCTCCTGAACTCCTCCTCTATGCGGCTGTGCATCTCATCCAATACTGATGCCATGCGGGACTGCACCTCTTCCGACACTGCCGCCTTGCAGGACCGTATCTCTTCCTCTATAGTAGCCATGCGAGATTGCACTTTACCGATACACATCTCCATCTCGGTGATCTTACGAGCGTTCTCCGATATATAATGGCGAATCTCATCCTAGCTCTCCATTATCTCGCTAAGCTGAGATTGTAGCTGCTGCGAGTTTTGCTCGAGTCGAGATTCAAGCTGCTGCGAGTTTTGCTGGAGTTTGGATTTAAGCTGCTGCGAGTTTTGCTGGATTATTATTGCGATGTCTGCGAGAGATAGCGGGTTAGCTGCGCTTTCGGACGTAGATACCCCTCCTTCAGATCCGCTTCACAACTTCCTAGCTTGAGTCGCCTTGCTCTTGAGTGGCAGCCCTTGCACGTGTCGTAGGCCCTTCCCTCGGCATGACTGACATCTTTGATCCTTCCAATCCTACTTCTGACACCAATTGTTACGGACGGGGTAACGGGATTGGAAGGAAACAGCGAGTAGCACTGATGACACTTTATTCGACTTTACACACACGACGCGTCGTTCAATTTTGACGCGGACAGCACCAACACTAGCGTCTTTTGCACTGCACTTCACTGCACTATACTTTCACTTCTTTTTATTGCACTACTGCTTCTTTCTTCCTTTTATTTCTTCCTTTTCTTCTTCACTTTACCACTTCTCAATTTAAACTGGCGCTCAGCGCGTCTACACCGCCTTATATACCCCTAGGAATGTTCTAGATCCACTAATTCCGATTGTCATTTCATTATGAAATAAAGAAAATTTAATTTGGTTTTACCAGAAGATAAAAATAACATATATACAACAGAATAAAACTACTTATGCAACTAAACTATCCTAAACTAAACCAATAAAAATAAATAACTAAAAATAACAAAATAGAAACTACGCGGCGTCAAAAAATTCCTCCGCAACGCTGTCGGTTGGTAGCGTGCCCAGAAGGCTGGCAGTATTGCCACGTTGTACGGCAATGCTTATTCTTTCTGCAAAATATAAACCAGCCCTCTGGTCACGGGAAGCGTCGATCAGCCTTTTAGCGATTTCTTTGAACAGAGCGCGTGCACTAGGCCCCCATGGCCCCAGCGTTTCGACCCCAAACGGCTCAAAAACGTAATTACCAGATAGGTTTCCGTATTTGCGCCGTTTGAGGGTCTCCGCTGATGCAGCAGCAGCGCCAGCCGATCCAGCTGTGCTTAGAAGATGTGATGGCGCAAGGGTATCGATGCATGTCGCGTCCCATACCAGAGGCCTGCCCATCTTCCAAGGTAATAAGGACATACCGTTTGGTCTCTTCCCATCGTCGCGTACCAACCCATTCGGTTCAAGAGGAGCTGGTACTCCGGCGGTGACAAGAGCTTGACGGATTATGTCGTTAATGTGGGCATGTCGGGAAAAACGCCCAGCACTCTTGCTGCACGAGAGGCCATGGTGGCCAAGACTGTCGACGGCTTCACCGCAGTGACAGCGATGCGAAGAATTGCAAACAGCTCCCAAGCGTAGGCAAGAAGCGATGCGGAAAGTTGTATCGTCCAACATAGTTCCTATGTTGGGCGATGGAAGTGCTTGAAGCCATAGCTCCGATTCCCACTCTCCCACAGCCAACGAACGGGCGCGCTCTGCAACACTGGATGCAGTACTTAAAAGATATTCTCTCATCTTGCTACAGAGCGGCTCGTCCCATTGCCTCTGAGAGGATAGATATCGGGGTAAGTCAGAGCTCGGGCAAGCCATTTTCCAAGCGTTAATGGCATCAGTCTTGCACGGCACCTTAGAATTAACCAGTGTGGGTTCTAGAATTTTCCTGGTCAATTCCTCAGTGCCGTGGACCGAGGCCAAAAACGCTGGAAGGCTTACATCGGTAATTTTGCGAACGCCAAGGCGACCCAAACGAACTGGTAAAGTCGCTTGAAGCCACACTCGGTCGTTCATGTCAAGATTTAGAATTTTGCTCAAGGTGTGCCGAATAATATTATCAATGTTTTCCAATAGGGATAAATGTTTCCAAAAAGTAGAGGAACGCAAGTAATATGTAAATTTTGGAACAAAAAGGCAGTGCCGAATAATCGTGAAATCCGAATGAATATTAATTTTGAAAAGCCGTTCTGAAGTTTCACAGAAATTTTGAAGTTTTTCATCTATAAAAGATCCAAAAGCGTCGTCGAAAATAGGGGACCCAAGGAGGCGGAAGGAACATTTATTGATGATTTTAATATTTGGCGCCAAAGAATTAAATGTTGCTAAGATCGAAAGGTTATCCAAATTGTCGTTAATAAAAATTTCACATTTGTCTGAATTCAGTTCCAAACCAATTGCTTTAAATTTAGTATTTAGTAGCTCTAAGTCTTGTAAGACAGTGTTAACGTCCCCTGCCAGGGTCTCGTCGTTCAAATACCAGACGTTAAATTTAGAATTTATATGTTTTATTTTTGGGTGAATGGCTAAACTAAAAATAACTGGCCCGAGAGGGTCACCTTGTTGACAACCAACAGCAGATTCCAAAACGTTGTCTTTATAAATTAATTTTGATGGATGTCTATAGCATTGCCAAAGGAATTTAAAAATTTTGGGAGTTTCTAATTTAGCCTGTGTCAACAAGGTGTCCCTGTTCACTGAGTTGAAGGCATCCTTCAAATTAATCTTTAGAACGACCTCACCTTTACCGCAGCCAAGGTACGTAGACAGCGCATGTATGGCAGCCTCACAGCCTCCCTTGGAACCAAAGCCAAGCTGGATTGGCTGAAATTTGTCCGCCAAGATGTCACTGTAATATTTACAGCATAGTTTGGCTGCCATACGTCACACACCCTACGGCAATGGGCCGAAAGCCACCATCTTTTTTGCGCAGAGCACACAAGTTGGCCCCGTACAATAAGTCGGTGACATCTGTAGCCACATTGCCGGAGAGCATAAGTTTAGTTAAAGCCGTCAGTGCCTTCAGAAGTGCATCTCCAGCCTCTCCAGCACTTGCACTCACAAGATCTTTCAAATGCTGGGGTTTAAGCCGTCGAGACCGCAAGCGGATCCACTTCGAAAGGAACAGACGGCTTCAAATACGTCCTTGGCTGAAACATTCAGACAGTCAAAATCTTCGTCCGGCATGTCGGGAAAGGAGAGGTCATTAGCTGGCGCTGGGTGCTTACTCTGCAGACCTGCGAGTGTGTCTGCAGAGTAAGGCGCCACCACATCGCTACTAAACAATAACCTAGACGCCCCTTGAATGTCACCTTCCCTCAATTTGGATTCTACACATTGATAAATTGTTTTCTTATATCTATGGAAACTAAATTTAGGGTCAAAATTGTGAGCAGAATGATTACAGTGGTCTTTAATTTGGGCTGTCAAAGATTTTGATGTTGCTTGGCTACTTTGAATGTGTAGAATCCTATAGGGAAAGGTGAGTAACTGTTCCCAAGCCGTTTTGGAGTTCTCACGCACAACGAGACCAATGCATTGAGCTAAATTATGAGCTACTAATGGTCTCGCACCGCGTGGAACTCTCTTTAAAACCGGAATTGAATTTTTTTATGTACGTAAGTACTGCCAAAAAGGAATTTGAGTAAGAACAGGATGTGAAATAGTACTGGGGCCAGGAAGCACATTTTGGTTTTTATGAACTTTGCCAAAATGTACTTTCAAGCCCCGCTTACCTTTGAAAAAACGAGCCTGGGAACATGCTGGGCAGCGCACTAGGTTATTCTGCGACGATGTGGCACTTCATTATTCAATTGTTTTTCCATCTCCTGTCTCTTTTTAACCTTTCCATTCCTTCCTGAAATTTCTAGAATTTTCTAATTTTTACTCGAAATATTTAAATAATCTTTTTTTAATATTTGCCAAATATTCATAAACATTTTTCAAATTTCATAAAAACCATAATCCACATAACTGTTATGACTGGGATTTGAACCCACGCCATCAGAACGTGAACGGGATGTGTTATCAGCACGGCCATTACCTAGTTGTCAATGACTGGTGAATTTGGCGAACACTTGACAGAGTGTATACGTCATCGAACTAAAAAACTCATTTCCAAGTAATAAAATAGTCTTCAAACCTCTTTGTTAATTATTGTGTTTGACGACCGGCTAGTTAGTCGTGTAGACGTCAGTAGTCCTTGACAACGGTAGTGACACAGAAGAATAACTGTGATGACAGCTTGACATGACACCGGCCATCAAATTATATTTTATAAATAATCCCAAAACTACTAAAACTAGAAATAAGAAATCGAGATTGGTCTCCTTGTATGACGTAAGCACTCACTAAGGAGTGTTTTTTTTATATTCCATCCCCATGAGACGCAAATACAGTTGAAAGTTTGTATAAAAATTAGCTTATTCTGAAACTAGCACTAATGAAATATGTATATTCAACAACTAGTCATTTATACAGAGAGCACTAATTGTGCTGTGTTTCAATAGTTAATTGGTGGTCACAAACCATTAAGCAGCGTCATATGCTGTAGTTTCGATTTTAGTTGTTTTGAGTTAACATTGTTTATTTATACATATGGTTGTTTTCATTGTAAGTACGAGTAGGTCGCGATACTGCAATATTTTAGTGTCACTTTTATCTGATCTACATCCTGGTATGGATGTGAATGATGTTTATCATCATCATCATCAGCGTTTTCTCAGCTGCATTCATTCGATTTATATATAAAATTCGCCTTGGAGCCCGGGTTTTCCTTACTAGTCTAATCAGATGTGATAGATATCATCTTTGTGCTGGCAAATGTAATAACAATTTTATTATAAATGATGAGCTGCTTGCAAAACGAGGTAGTAGACGCTAAGAATTAAAATTAATTGAGAAAATATATTTGTCTTCATATTTCACGTCTCCAGAAGTATTGATTTATTAAGTTTTAACAATTTTATTATAAATGATGAGCTGCTTGCAAAACGAGGTAGTAGACTCTAATAAATAAAATTAATTGAGAAAATATATTTGTCTTCATATTTCACGTCTCCAGAAGAATTGATTTATTAAATTTTATCAAAATGGTTGTGAATAGTTTGATGAATGGCTCCGTGTGGTGACGGATTAAGAGTACGCAATGTCACCACCCCGTATCATCCCATGGGTGTCGTAAGAGCTGACAGAGGGACCATACTATGCAGAGAACAGCACTGTAAGAGAAGGAAAACTTAAAACAAAGCCTATACCAACCCGTTTGGCCAGCGTGGTATAGTAGGCCAATTTCTCCTTTCAAAGGAGAGGCCTAGTCCAGCAGTGGACTGTAAGGGGCTGATGATGAGAATAGTTTGATATAGTGTAGCAACGATTACGAATACTTGAACAGAATATTTAAAAAATATTCTGTTAAAGCGTGAAATCAAGAAGCTATCTCGAAAAATAACGTTAGTTTTGCTGCAACCACGTGACTTATACACCTAAACCTTCCTCAGAAATCACGCTATCTATTGGTGAAAACCGTACAAAATCCGTTTGATAGCTTCTGAGGTTATCGTGTTTATAATCAGACAGGACGAAATGGGACTTCATTTTATAGTATGTATAGAATTCGTCTTTCGTAATAGCATATATTATGCTCTACCACACCGACAAAATAATTATATATACGAATAAAAGTCACTGACAGAATGATAACACATAAACTGCATTACATATGCATTCGTTACGCATAGTTAGTATGTTACGGCTTCAATTAAAATGAAATTCCATATTTACTGGAAACGTTGAAGGCTAATTTTCTCGTAAGACTTTTTAATTAGTAAATAATGCCTACATGACCTTTTCATCTAGTCTGTTGTATACCATGGGAAATAAAAATCTTCAAGAAATACAACACGCCCCATAGCTAACCATCTCTTCCAAGAGCATGGTAACAAAAACACGATTAGGATCGGTTTTTAAATCGTCACTTAATAGATAACAAAACTATAAAATATAACACTTACAAATTAAAAACTACGGTTGCGGGTAAAGTAGATCAATGATGTTACGTCCTTTTTTATTTAGCCCGGTTACAGTTTAACTAAATTTTAACTGACGATTGAAAAACCAACCCTTAATAATATATGTACGAAAATTTTATATGTACGAAAACCTTATATGTACGAAAACTTAACATTGTAGTAATATTTTTCTTGGCGATGTCATCGAAATACTTGTCTTTTTAATTATCTTGTCCTTGAATTTAAGCTTCGTTAAATCAAGATCATTTGGTGGTTTGGATGTCACTCACTAAAAACTTTTTTGTAAAATACAGTGCTGAAATCATAGATACACATAGTCATACACATGACCTTTTTCACATAAGGTCATAGTACAACTGCCTCTGATGATGTTCCATCACCAAGTTTTAAAATGTGAATTGCATCACAAGTGGTTTGTGAACACTTCTTAAAAATCTTTATTGACTATATTATGATTCTGAAAATGTAAATAACAATGTTTATAATCTCAAAAGATAACTGAATTAATAAAAATATGTGCTTTAGTCAGGCCTGGCGCACTTCGCATTTTAGGTACAATTTATCAAGGACCTCCGCCGTAAGTTCAATGAACTTTATAGAAGTTACGAGTGTTTGTGGACCACAGAAAATGAAAATTAGAAAAATCGTGAAATTGCACAAAATCTTGAATACGATTATTGCTTTGAAATTCTGTTTACACGGACACAATCAATATTCCTTGTGAGGCAATTGTCGCCAAAGTGGAGGAGCGAGAAGTGTGTATGTTTAGACGAAGATTTTTTTTATAATATTCTTTCGATAATCACATCTTTGAGTCGAGAAACTCTCTCCGTCTAAATGGGCCTTTGAGCACACAGCTTGTTTCAAACTTCCATACGTAATACCGAAATATATTTCTTAACGCGCATTTTACTATTCCGAATCAAATTTACATTCTCAGATCATTATCTTCAGTTCGCATATTGAATTCCGTAGATAGTGAAGCGCAGCGAAGAGCATTTTTAACTGCCAAACTATTATCGACATTGTTCTCACTTTGAAATAGTCCGTAATCTATTATCGCTATATTTGCGCCGGCCCTTACACCAACCGATGAATTTCGTTAGTCGCCGTACCGCATGCAAGCGCTCTTGGCATTATGTATGATGCTTGATTTAACTGGTCAACGACCAATGAAAATGGGGCATCGTAGGCAAGATATTATATGAATTCATTGTTTTCATTCATTATTTTCTAGTGTTATTTTAAAAGTACACTAAATAATTTTTTAAATTGTTACTTTAATTTTTCTTTTTACCTAAAACTGGGACGACATTAAAATTTGCTACTTAGTTTTAGTTCTAGTTTTTGCTCACAGAAAATACTTCTGTTATTTAATTCAAAGAAAATGAAGTAACAAAATAAACTTCTTCTTCTTGTCGTATCAATGGCGATTTTAGATGACAGACGACCAGTATTCTGCTACAGCATTATATAGCATTATATAGCATTGTTTGTGGCCTTATACAGCTCAGCCAAAGACCAATTGACCGGACAGAAGGGGCAAGAAAGCAAGTGTGGTATGTCCTGCCTTGTCGCTCCACAGTCGCACCGGACAGAGTCCTCAGCCACATAGCCCCATCTATACAGATTGTATCTGCAGCGACCCACTTGTGTTCGGAGTCGGTTTAGGGACTTCCAGGTGGACCAGGGCAGGTACTACCCTGGGGGAAGCTCCTCTGCAGGCACAATGTAGGACTCAGGAGAAGCATGTTTTTCATGCCACAAGTTACGGCGTGCCTCAGCTGGACTATCTGTAAGTGGTTTCGTGTGGTTAAGGAAACTTTTACGGCTCTTTAGACGGGTTGGAATGGTTTCCTTATTATGGAGTGGATGTCGAGTGTCCGTCTCTTGTTTCGATTTCTCGATAAAACACGTCACACTCCATCGCACCTCTGGAGGTGCAATACCTGCCAAAGGATACACCATATTAAGCGGTGTCGGCTTCAGGCAGCCTGTTATTATACGGCAACTGGGCACGCGTATTCACCAGCAGAGAAGCAGAGTGCAGGTCTCGATGTGCGAAGCACGCGCGGTAAGGCCCCCCAAGAAGTCGACACAAGCCGGCTTATGAGATTTTTGTGGGCATTAACCTTCATTTTCGTTTTACGACAGTGCTCTTTGTAAGTCAGAGATCTATCAAGGGTGACCCCAAGGTATACGGAATCATCGCATGATAAGATGTTGTTACCTCGCCAGCTAATCTTAAGGTTTCGGCCAGCATGTTTATTGCGCAGATGAAATGCACAAGATAGCGTTTTCTTAGGGTTGCGTCGAAGGGCATTCTTGTCATAATAACGGCCTAGATCGTCCAAAGATTTCATTAGCGTGTCTTCGGCGTCCTCGAAGGTACTCGTTCGAGTTGCTATTGCCAGGTCGTCAGCGTATAAAAATCTTTCCGTTTTGGGTGGGCTGGGTAGGTCGTTGGTGTATATATTAAAGAGGGCGGGTGCCAACACGCTTCCCTGAGGTAAGCCATTTTTGAGTCGGCGCCATCTACTTTTTTGACCATTCTGGGAGACTTGAAAACGACGGTTTCTCAGAAGTTCACCTAGGATGCGGGTAGAGTTAGTATCATTGATCATTGAAGACACTTTTGCGATAAGCCGGCTCATGTTGATGGTATCATACGCCGCCGTCAGATCAACCAAAACAACACCGGTAATCTTACCCATCTTATAACCATCCTCAATAAATTGGGTGAGGCGAAGAACTTGACCAGCACACGATTTTCCGGGTCTAAAGCCGGCCTGCTCAGGTATGAGCATGGGTTCAACAGCAGGGAGAAGTCTATTTAGCAGTATACGCTTGAATAGCTTGTAGGTGTGGCATAGCAGGGCAATCGGGTGAAAATTCTTTGGGTTATTAGGTAATTTACCCGGTTTAATAATAGCAACAATTTTGCTTTTACGCCAAGTTTTGGGAATTTGGGCATTCTCCAAACAGTTGTTAAAGAGGCAGAGCAACCATGACATCGCAGCAGATCCCAGGTGTTTCAGCTGTGCAACTGTCAGGTCATCAATGCCAGCTGCCTTGCCGTCTTTCATGCCTTTTATTGCGATATCAAGCTCAGTGAGGGTGATAGGTCTGCTCGTTTCGGCATTTGGCGGGGCACTTTTGCGGATTGGAAATCGATGCATTTTGTGAGGTGGTTTGCCATTCAAAAGTATCTGATGTGCTATCTGATTAGCTGTTACCTGGCCCGGATTTTTTGGTTTAGGGGGATTTAGATCACATGTGAGTTTTTTGAGTAGTCTATGACCAGGCTTTCTTACTATTTCTGGTCATATTTATTTTGGTCACTGTGTCTATCCATTTTTCTCTACACGTTTCGTGGATATTAGATAGCAGCTTTTCTCCAGATGAGTTGGTTTCTTCCGAGAATGGGTCGTCCTCGTACTGGAACTGGTATTTCTTTAGTAGTGCCTTGCAATTCGCATTCAGGCCTGGGATATAAGCTGAGCGACAACCTCTTGGTATAGTGTTACGTGAAACTGCCCTTATTATCTCGACAAACATGTCATAGTACTTAGGGTTTGGGTCCAAGTCGCACAGTTCAGCGTCTATATTGGCAGTGAACCGATCCCAGTTTGCTTTCCAAAAATTAAATCGCCGGCGTGACGGGACTTGTATTGGTTTCACTAATGCATGAACCAAACAGGATATTGGACGATGTTGTGTGTGGGGTAGTGGCGGCAGAATTACCTTTGAACACTGTTGTCTTACTACGGAATTCAATATTCGAATTATAGATAGATCTGTAGATTTAAGATTCGTTTTTGACAGTTTTTGACATAAGTTCCATACAAAATATGTCAAACACGAATCTAAAACCTACAGATCTATCTATAGTTCGAATATTGAAAATGGCCGTTAGATGATCACTAACGAAAATTAGATCTGGGTTGTAGCCCCGCTTCCATCGACCATCATGGATCAAAGTAAGATTCTCAGCGTCTGCCCATTGCTCAACCGCTACACCATGTGGGTTTGTATTTCGGTAACCCACACAGCATGCTGTGACTATTGAAGTCACCGATTATAATTTTATTATTGTGGTTGCCAAAATTGCTGGTATTGGTGAAATTGAACGGTTGACTTGGTGGTTTGTACATAGAAGTAACCGTGCAGCTTCCAGTATCGATTGTGATAATTTTTATGGAATTTGCTGATACACAGCATGCTGATTTTAGGGACATGTTAGGTCTTGAGAAGATGGCACTGCCGTATTTCGGGTGAGGAATTTCAGCTGTTAGTGTCATTCCTGGAACCATATGTCTAGTTTGGTGTCCAGCTCGGTGGGTCTCCTGCACACAAAGTACATCACAGTGAATTTTGTCACAGAGCTCGGCGAGCATCTGTGCTTTCTCGTTTGAGAAGCCCTCTATGTTTATGGATATCATATTAAGTGCAGGACCCGTTAATGGCAGTTGGATTTGGCTCTGATAAGAGCCTTTGTGATTGGGGGTCGGTATTTGGGTTTGAACCGTACATAGCCGTTGATTATTCGCCATTGTGGTGAATAGGATTGGTCAGCCTAGGTACTGCGTTACCGTGCCTAGCTGCTTCCGGGTTGCGCCGTGGGGAGGCTAACTAATACCGTGGTACTAATACCGTGATTCAGTGGATAAGGTGTGCGTCTGCTGATCGGGTTGTCCCAGGTTCGATGACCGGGTCGGGCAAAAGTGTTACTGAGGTTTTCCGAATTCTCAGTAGCAATACGGAGTCTGGTAATGTGCCCGGTAACGGTATGTTACCGGACAATGTTTACGTAATAATTTCTTATCAAACTATTTCACGACTATACCTTCTGATAAATAAGCAACAACGCAACAAAAAGCAATGCAGAAATAATACTCACTACTCTCATCTATAAATTATAAACGAAAAGATCTTATAAAAATATTTCATAGTTCTAATGCACCAAAACTCAGGCTCTTACATCATCAGTAAACATAAGAGCGAACTCACGTAACGACAGAATCTCGCTCGAAAATTAGCATTTCATAAATTTAAAGTGCGCCAATTATAATGCTTTGTGACCTAAGCACACAAGCTACTTTTAACGTTAGCGACTGACAGTTTGGCAAGTGCATTGATACTCTATTGCGTTTTGTTGAATTATTGCCCTACGTTGCCACTTCCGAATTGCGTATTATTAATAGGTACTATAATAAAAATTATTTTCAAGGTTTTTGTTTACAAGGCCTTCTTATTATTATAGTATTGCCGTCATCCCAGATATATTGTCAAGTATATTCATATGAACCGCCTACCGATACCTTAATATGCTCTCCAAACTGTAAACATTTTGTTAATTTATCGTAGTTTATTTCCACTATTTAAACAGCTTCAATTTTCTTTACTAAACCCTTGCGGGTTCTAAGTACATCTGATTTATTGAGTGGTCCGCGTGGTGACGGATTAAGAATACGGAATGTCACCACCCCATATCATCCCATGGGTGTCGTAAGAGCCGACAGAGGGAGCATATTATGCAGAGAACAGCACTTTAAGAGAAGGAAAACTTAATACAAACCCTATATTAACCCGTTTGGCCAGCGTGGTATAGTAGGCCAATTCCTCCTTTCAAAGGAGAGGCCTAGTCCAGCAATGGACTGTTAAGGGCTGATGATGCTTTTAACAGCGTCTTTAACGTTGCTCTAAGCCTGAATATTTGCGCAAAGTGAAGAGTATGAGCAGGGTGGCTAATTATCAATTGCGATAATTGAACTGTCGGTTTAGAATTGATGGGCAGGCTCGACCGGGAGAGTTCTACCCTTTTACACAATATCGGCGCAAAGTAACAACCCATACGTTTCTTTCTGTGAGTGCGAATGCCGACGACCCATCCTCTTTTGCTTCTTCCTCATCCGCCTCGTTCACCCGTTTCTTTTCCCTTCTATATAGGCAACGCACATGTGACTCTTCTCCAAGTGGGTGTTAACGCTTACCATCAGGCGATGCGTCTGTTCGTTGGCCTCCTATGCCATATATATAAGTAAAATAAGCATGTGTGCATTGGGCCTTAGCTTCGCCGAAACAATTTACAATGCGCCAGCTTTTTCTGCGCGCTCTCATTATTTATTCATTACTGTTACTAAGTTACTGTCATTGCGTACATTGTAAACTTTATTTTAATTGCTTTCTGTTAACATTGAAATGACACAACAGAAACAATGTATGGGAAAATGACACGATAATGATAATAACTGCGAAATGAGATGTGAGATATTGCTGTATTCATCTGAGTGGGTAATCGAGTATCTCGGTGGCATAAAGGTTTTCGCGATAGGGTATTTTACCCGTTCCAGCCCTGAGTATGTACTATCCCACTGCTGGACACTTGACTCTTCTCACTGTGAGAAGGCCCTCAATACGAGAAAAAGTTAAAATGTAAAGTTGACATGGCTTTGTTGATAAGCAATCAAACAATTTTTGTTTTAGTTCATACAATAAGACAACTTAAATAAAATAAGTTTAACATTTATTAAATTATTTTTATTTAAAATAAAATTAATAAATCTGTATTTCTGAATAAAGGATTTAGCAGTTACCTTTGTTTAATACAATCTTGTTGACTAAAATAAAGTTTGTCACCTGATAAACGTAAAGTTTTTGATTTCATTTTTAGTTTTGTTTATGGACTACTAATGATCATTTATTCCGTGTCTGTGCCATTGATTAATGTTTTTTAGATATATAAGTATGTATCAGCTGATAGATAAAAAGGCTAGCTACTATAATACAGGCTCTGCTTAGTTTTAAATTGAAAGACTGTGTGTTGTCACAAGATATTGCTGTTACCGTAGTTCGATTATATAATCTAATGAGCGTCACGGGTTGAAGCTTTAGTCTATATTTAGGAAACGCTACGTATGCTTTCTAACTATGGGTAAATATGTTTTACGTTACACATCAAAAGTAATTTTATTTCCTAACATATGGAACACTTCAAATTATTTTTTACGCCACAAATGAGTTGAAACTCATTATCAAAGCTCATAATACGGCGCCATTCGGGTTACAACTTTCTTTCTAAATTGGCCGAGCTAAATTGCTCTGTTTATCAAAGTGGCTGTCGACAGAGTAACTCCGTATACTCAAGGTTTATGTCCTTTGAAATGAGAGGTTTTATTATTTGGTAACTTTAATGCAATCAAATTAAAACTAACATAGCTAAATGACTATTTACACATAAAATAAAACAATAATGTATATACTTAAATAACTTAAAATACATTAAAAGAAAAAAAAAGAAAGGAAAATTAAATTTAGAGGGCGTCATGGAAATCTTCCACATCGCCGTCAATTGGGAGCGTGCCCAGAATGCTGGCAGTATTGCCACGTTGTATGGCAATGCTGATCTTTTGCGCCAAATACAGGCCAGCCTTCTGGTCACGCGAGGCGTCGACCAGTCTCTTTGAGAGATCTTTAAAAAGAGATCACGCACTTGGACCCCATGGTCCCAACGTTTCGACTCCAAACGGCTCAAATACATAATCTCCTATTAGATTTATGTATTTGCGCCGTTTGAGAGTCTCCGCTGTAGCTGCAGCAGCGCCCGCACAACCCGCTGTGCTAGGAAGATGAGATGGCGCAAGGGTGTCGACACAAGTTGCGTCCCACACCAAAGGCCTACCCAGCTTCCACGGCAGTAAAGACATGCCGTCTGGTCTTTTGCCATCGTCGCGTGCCAAGCCCTGAGGTTCAAGTTGGGCTGGAACGCCAGCGGTGACAAGAACCCGGCGAAGTATGTCATTAAGGTTGGCGTGTCGTGAAATACGACCTGCGCTCCTGCAGCATGACAGACCATGATGACCAAGGCTGTCGACAGCCTCTCCACAGTGACAGCGATGCAGAGAGACACATTGCGCACCTAAACGAAGGCCAGAAGCAATACTGAAAATCGTATCGTCCAACATGGTACCTATAGAAACTTGTACCTATGTTGGACGATGGCAGTGCCTGAAGCCAAAGACCCGACTCCCATTTTCCCACAGCCAGCAAACGAGCACGCTCCGCAGCATTGCACGACGTACTTAAGAGATTTTCTCGTACCACGCTGCAAAGCGGCCCGTCCCACTGCCTCTGTGAAGATGGATTTCGGGGTAACTCGGTGCTTGGACAAGCCATTCTCCAAGCATTCATGGCATCGATCTTACACGGCACCTCAGGATCGACCAGTGTGGGTGCTAAAATTTTCCTGGTCAATTCTGCAGTGCCGTGGACGGAGGACAGGAATGCTGGTAAACTTACGTCGGAAATTTTGCGAACGCCAAGGCCGCCCAGGCGTACAGGCAAAGACGCCTGTAGCCACACTCGGTCGTTCAGGTCCAGATTTAGAATTTTGCTTAAGGTAATTTGCATAAGATTGTCAACTTGGGCGAGTAGAGATGGGTATTTCCAAAAAGGGGAAGATCGATTGGTTTTATTATAATTTTAATCTACCACATCGTATGAGCAACACTTCCAAGTGTACCGTTGGGAACAGTTTAGGTTCGAGGCTGACTTTCGATGGTCATAGACTAGCTCTCATCACAGGTATGGTATTAGGTAAATTTGTAGAAACTTACACCTGGATCTGTCGAGTACCTAATAGCAAAATTTGTGAATTTTATACTAACAGAATCTCCGTCCTCCTCGTGCGTCAGAGATCGTCCATATTTCTAAGCTCAGATGGTTTTTGTTAGTAAACAATTATCTTTAGCTTCCTTGCAGCATGGTCGAACACTGTCGCTGTAGGTTTATCTCACTGTTCAATTTTGCAAATGCCGATGTCATAGCACTTGCCAAACTGAATTATCTAGATTCTTATATTGTCACACTATAGTGAAAAAGGTTGGGATTTACGAGAATGAAACAATCTGACTGCTGGATAACGAATGCTCTGTTTATTCAATAACACACGTATTTAAACAGGTTTATGAAGACGTAAGTTTGCTTACACACTACACCTTTCCCGAAAGGAAAAAATAAAATAATATAATAGTATTATTTTATTTACTTATATAAAGCAAATCGGTTAACCTTACACACTACAATATATCATCATTGATCAAACATGTTTATAAGTTTATCTATAACTTTTATTAATTATCTTAACTAGTACATTTATTGTATAAAAACATGTATAAAATAATATAAAAGGGTATAAAAATCTATAGTATATTTGATATGAGAATAAACACAATTACATGCAAATACAATGCATTTTACAATAATTATAGTAAAGGTACATTTGTATTGGTACCTATAAAATTTTAGGAATGGTATAACTTAGTTCGGTTCTTATGAACAGTGTCTATCTTTCCATTGTCTTTTAATATTTCAACATTAGGTGCAACATCTTTGATAACTACATAAGGCCCGTTATAAATACTTTGGAGTTTGTTCCCAGTCTCATTTTTCACTAGCACTAAGTCGTTTGTCTTATATGTAATAGGATTACACCTTAGGTCATGTTGCTGTTTTCTAAGGAATTTACTTTGTAATAAATTTTGATAAGCTTCTTTATGCGATGTTCGTAATCTGTATTTTAGCTCTAGCGGATAATTATCATAGTTATAGAGGGGATCTACTGTTTGTTGAATTAAATTGGATGGAATATTGCATTTTTTGCCAAATACAAGTTCAAACGGCGTAAATTTAGTAGCAGTATGAACTGACGTGTTAAAGGCAAAACACCAAAAGGGTAACCATGTACTCCATGAACCTGAATGGTTATTTGTGTGAATTCTTAAAAAAATACCTAAATTTTTATGTGTATTTTCCAAAGATCCTATCGTTTCGTGGTGGTATGCAGTGGAATTCAATGTACTTATATTAAGTAATTTACAGGTTTCCTTGAAAACGGAAGACAAAAATTCGGTACCTCTATCGGTTGCGACTCTAGCTGGAATGCCAAAACGAAGTATGAAATTGTTGACAAAGTTTTTTGCTATCTCTTCTGAACCTTTAGACATCATAGGATAAGCTTCCACGTATTTACTCAACTCACATTGAATAGTTAAAATATATGAGTAATTGTAATCGTCTCTATCCAAAGGACCCACTACGTCTAGAAAAACTTTTTCCATTGCCGAACTGGCAGTGGTTGTAACAACTAAAGGCTCTCGAACATTATGAGAACTATGTTTTTGTTTCTGACACTTATCACATTTCTTTATAAATTCCTTTACGTCACGTTCAAGACCTGGCCAAAAGTAATATTTCTTGATATTATTGTACATTCTTCTTATACCAGCGTGGCCACTCGTTGGTAAAAGATGAAAATCATTTAATATTACTTTTCGGTCGTCTTTGTCATTAATTATTTTTACATCGTTTAAGATACTCAATCACGGTCCGGACCAATGTGCATACGACTTTATTTCTATAACTAACTTTTTTATAAAGTCATCATAATATTTATCTCTTACAAAAATTAATTCGTGCACGTTTATTTTATTACAAAAACTTCTCAGTTCCCTCGCAAAGGCGCTTGGCGTCAATTGTGATTGGGATACTGGATTAATAAACAAAGTCATTTTCGATGACGAATAGCAAAACATATTATTTTCTAAGTCAATTTCATTCGATCTACGTAGATTATTTAGCTTATAATAGTCAATAAATTTAAGTTCTACAGACATCCTCGGTTTACTATGTATTTCTACAACTCTTGGTTGCGCAGGCCAATCGTCAGTAGAAGGCATAGCACTCGGAGAACCCTGAGACTCGAGGTCTTTTTTATATCGCGAACGCGTCATAATGTTGATAACGCTTTCATGCATAGTTTTTAAGTCTGTCGATGTAATAGGCATACGTGACATTGTGTCAGCTGGAATATTTGTTGAACCTTTTATATACTCTACGATAAAATCATATTCCTCAAGTAAAAGTCTAAATTTCATGAGTCGGCTCGATGGATCTCGCGTTCCAAATAAATATATAAGAGGTTTATGATCCGTTTCAATTATAAAAGTTCGACCATACAATTAATACGGACGAAAATGTTTTACGCCCCATACTATCGCCAACAGCTCTTTTTCCACTGTGGGATAATTCATCATCATCATCATCATCAGCCCTTTATACTGTCCCACTGCTGGGCACGGGCCTCTTCTCACTATGAGAAGGGTAAGGCCATAGTCCACCACGCTGGCCAAGTGCGGGTTGGCAGACTTCACATGTCTTTCGAGAACATTATGGAGAACTCTCAGACATGCAGGTTTCCTCACGATGTTTTCCTTCACCGTTTAGCAAGCGATAATTAACAATTTAATACGCACATAACTCCGAAAAGTCATTGGTGCGCGCCGTGGATTCGAACCCGGACCCTCTGCGTAGCAGTCTGTCGGTCTCTCCACTAGGCTATCGCTGCTTGGGATAATTGCGTTCTGCTTTATTTAGATTCTTCTTGCAAACGCAATAGGTTTGCCATTCGAATTGCATAAAACAGCACCCAATGAGTGCTGCGAGGCATGAGTTTGTAATATAAATTTATGATCTGGTGAAAAAATTGGATACTGAAGTACAGGCGGGGATGAAATTATGTTTTTTAAAGTTGTAAATGCAGTTTGACAATTTTGATCCCAAATAAATGGTGTATTTTTCTTCGTCAACCGAATTAAAGGATGAGCTATATTTGCAAAATTTTTAATGAACTTCCGATATGAGTTAGCAAATGCTACAAACCTGATTACCTCTTGTATATTTTTCGGAATTGGCCAATTACTCAACACCCGAATCTTTTCAGGGTCGGGGAGGACACCTTCACCTGATATAACATGTCCTAAGTATAATATATCTTTCTTTAAGAAGCTACATTTATACGGGTTTAACTTTAAATTGACTTGACGTAATCTAGTAAACACATCTATGAGGTTTTTATTATGATGTTCAAGGCTTTTCCCAAAAATAACATGGTCATCTAAATACACGAGACATTTCTCGTATGTCAAACCTGACATTGCAATAGTCATCATTTTTGAAAAAGCATTAGGGCTTGTTTTTAATCCCATGGGCATTCTTGTCATTTGGTACTGTCCTGACATGGAAGCAGTACATTTATTACCTATGTTGTTATTTTCCGATACTTTATATTGCTCAGAACAAAACGCAGTATATTTACGACTTTCAAGGTCAAGGTCACATTGATAAAATCCATTAGAAAGGTCAAGAGTAGAAAAGTATATAGAACCCGAAAGAGAATCCAAAATTTCAGTTATATTTGGAAGAGGAAATTTATCATCTTGTATGCAGTTATTTAACTTTCTGTAATCTATTACTAAACGCCAACTATTATTACCTGAATTATCTAGTTTTTTTGGAACTAATAATAATGGACTTGACCACTCAGACTGGCATGGTTCAATAATACCGTCTTGTAACATTTTACTAATTTGCTCGTTTACTTCCCGTTTTTGCGAATATGGTATCCTATATGGTTTACTAAATACCGGCTGAACATTTGATTTTAAAGTAATTTGATGTTTATAGATATTTGTGGTAGTCAATTTGTCTCCAGGCAATAAAAATATATCCGAAAACTTCGCACAAATATTCTCAATTATTATTTGCTCTTCATTGTTCAAATGTGTTAAATTTAATAAGCTAAATAATTTTTTCACGCGAACTGCATCCAAGTTTTTACATTTATCGAAATTACACACGTGAAAGTCACTAATATTCTTTATATTTGGTTGGATATTATCAAGGTGAACCTCATTTTCACTCGTATTTAAGATTAAAATAGGTATCATACCGTCTAAAGGTTTAACTAATACACTGGCAATGAATATACCTTCTCGTAATTCGGATGAACAAACAATACACTCCTCGGTAAGACTAGTTGGTATATAATGAATCGATTCGGACCTTGGCGGCAAAGTAAAGCAATGGGGTTTATTTTTTATCTGTGATTTTAAAGGCAAAATAACCCTTTCATTTAAGTTACTATTTAATGTCAAAGTTGAATAATTAAGATTCAATACAGCATTATATTTCGTCAAAAAATCTTGTCCTAAAATAGCATGTGCCTTACAAGGCAAAGAATTAAAGACATAAAACTTATGCTTAAATAAATGTCCAGCTAAATCATAACAGTTACTAAGTGTTAAATAAGCATATCCGATTGCCCCCCCGTGGGATCTCCACCTTGTCGTGGTGGGGGGCTCAGTAACCGTGGATTGGTCACCCGCGGTGAAGCTAAGAGGGATCCAGGAGGGGACGCTCCGCGTGGGCTTGGAGGGGCCTGCGCAGGATGCGTCCAACGGTGCGGGTGCGGGGGACAGTTCTGTCTGTCCCTCGCAGTCGGGTGCGGTCGCGGGAGGAGAGGCGTGTCGGTGTTGCGTTGCCGTGCGCCCTATCTCCCGCGACCAAATGGGGGCGCACCATTCGATGCGTCGCGGTGGGGCCGCAGAGGAAGAGGAGATGCGGTGTTGCGTTGCCGTCCTTCCTATCCTCTGCGGCCGCTGGGCGTTTTGGCGGCGGAGTCCAACACCTTAATCCGTCGCCAAGGGGGTTTTGTTCGGGGCCCGCCTGACCATCTGGCGGGCCAATACCCGTCGGAGGGTGGCGACGAGTGCTTTGGTGATGCCCCACCCTCCGACACACGGGTACATGGCGGAAGTCGAGGTGGTTTTTAGTGGAAACACCACATACTCCGACTCTTATTTCCCCCAAGAGTCGGAGATCCAAAGGGATTTTCCACCTCGTAAAACAAAAAAAAAAAAAAAAAGCATATCCGATTGCATCTATTGTGCCTCCGATGCCGCTTATCTTAATGCTCTCTTTATGGATCGGTATATTCAATTCGACAACATGTTTATGTTTTATAGCACAAATAGAAGCTCCGGTGTCGATTAAAAATGAATAGCTATATTTATCTATATAGACATTAATGCAACAAGTACTATCACTTGCACATATAAACCCATTATTGACGAAAAAATTTACTCTGGTCCTCAGATGCATTGGTCTTGGCTGGCTCATTAGTCAGCATTTGTATATTTGCATTTCGCCGAGGCCCTTGGTGACCTCCATAGTTACTGAACCTGTTATTAACAAACCGAGAAGAGTACGTACCTCGGTGTGGTGTAGACTGACCTTGAATATAATTCTGAAAACCTCGTCCACGCCCGCGGTAGAAAGTAGCACCACGGTGGGTTCTTGGTGGGTTAGGCCTGCTATTCCAAGAAGAAGTACCTCGGGACTGGCGCGTGAACCCAGAATTGTAATAACCTCGGTTATAATGTGGACCTTGAAAATAATTATTACGTTTTTTATTGAAACTTAAAATATCTCCAGACTGAGATGGCATTGCAATAGTCTCCTCATCGATCGCTGCCTGAATAGCATCCTTTAAGTTGTCAAATCTTTGAGCCGCTATTATGGTACTGAGACGTCTATTGCGCAATCCGCCAGCAAAACGTTTAATAGCCTGTTTTTCATTTAAAGGTTGCAAAATCTTAAGATTTTCCGTTTTTCCGTCCGCTTGCGCGATAGTCAAATCCATTAATAACTCTGTCACTTCTCTCCCATCATCGTCAATAGACTTTTGGTCTTGCCGCAGACATTGGAGCTTATTTTGCAAGGCGACATAACTTTTTTTGGGCAAAAGAGTTGTACGCATATCTAATAATAACTCATCTACGTTGTCGTAAGAAGATTTTAGCTTTAATTTAGCGGTTTGCGAAAGACGATTCTTTAGAACAAAGTTAATGAGGCTTAATTTACATTGTTCAGTTTTTAAACTGGAACTGTAGTACTCGATACCATCAATTAATTGACGTGTAATTGGTTCTTCGTTGTTCATAAGCGGCAGTAAGCTTAAGGCCGTTTTTAAATTAAATTCTATTTTAGATGCCATATTGGTAGATGATGAACCTAATGTTTCACAACTACTACTGTTATCAGTTACGCGTACGTGTAACTTATTACAAAATGCCTTGATTTGAGAATATATTTCAGTAATCTTATCATAACGAGACATAATTTATAATAAACAATCTGCACTAAAAACTTTCTCATTAATTTGTTTTTGAATACTTGGCATTAAAATAGAATAACTATCATACAAAATAGTAGCTTCCTTAAACTTATTTCTTAAGCGATCTGGTGTTCTTTTATCATAACTAAGTTTAGTTAGGCTTTCTTTGATTAACTTCAATTTCTCATATATGTCATAGCCATAATTTGTCATTTTCAAATCGAAAAATATAACGCGCATACTTAAAACTAAAGAATAAGGAAAAATACATGAATTGTATTACCATACTATAACGCATATTTTTATAATAGCGCTTTACCTTTACACGAACCACACATTGCTTTTACGCACACTTCACTCTTTTTACGCGCACAACGGTACACTTTATTCGTCACTTTACCGAGTTTACCGTTACCGTATAAGTCTATTGAACATTCTTCTTCGTTGGGAAGTCGTCTGCAGACAGGATAGGCCTGCTAGGCCCGGCTGTGCACGCTGAACACCCGGCGCCACACGAAGGACACCGCGTCCCATATACCGAAGACCCGACTCCGTCCGTCTCTCTATGTCCACGCAAGGCAAATGACCTTCTCAGAGTCTGGCGAATAATCTGGTCATTTATCCACGTATGATGGCAGCTCTTGTAGCATTTGTATAAAAAATACACGGCCAGAATTAGTACCAAGCTGAGGATTATCATCATTACAATACTAATCGCTAATAAATGGAATTGCCATTGTTCGGTTGTAGCTGCATTTGTAGACCCAATTCCATTTTGGTTGATTATTACGTCTTCTCTTTTTGGTGTATTCGAATTGCACATTGTAAAAAAAATCTGTTCAGCACAACAGTTTGAGAACAGTTCATAAATGTAATTCTCACGCGTTACACAGAAGGTGCCGATAGTATGTAATTCGCGACCGCATTCCGCAACCCGACGCCCATGGCAGGGTCGCCATGTAAAAGGTTGGGATTTACGAGAATGAAACAATCTGACTGCTGGATAACGAATGCTCTGTTTATTCAATAACACACGTATTTAAACAGGTTTATGAAGACATAAGTTTGCTTACACACTACAATAGAAAACTGAATTCAGACATCTTCTTCGTAATATTTTCTCGTGGTTACATGTTCAGTATAATATGTTATGCATTCTACTTGGTACTGTTAGTTGTATAATCAGTTATATGGTGTATACAGTACAGTTTTGGGCAAAAACGACACCATTACAAAAACGCATCTGGATCTATTTCATTCTTAGTCTAGACTTAAAATGTATTGATGATATTTCTGACGTTAACAGAATGAACATTGTTGAATAAATTACTTGGAATCCTTCTTCTATAGAAGTAACGAAAACGAATAGTACTTAAGGAATGAAATATAGTCAACAGGTAATGGTTCACAATGTCGTATTTCCCAACACCAAAAACGAGTGCAATGTGTTAACTGTTCATGTATAATAATCATGTGCGTTTTTATATTATATAGGACTTTGATGTAAATGCCACACGCGGAAGCCCATCCATGTGGCGACCTGTGCAAATGCTGCTTAACTTTGTGGACTTACATTACGAACGATATACTATACCATACTGTGGCAGATACACGTTGCATCGGTACTAAGGGAAGTCGAGCATTGAGCAGTGAGTATGCAGAGCTAATTGGTTTCTTCTTGGTTATTGAAGTCCTTGATGTGTCAGCATGGAGTTAAGTTGGACTGCATCGATGGAGTAGAAGTTATTGTGGCCATCTCGCTTCGTTTTTGTGATCCAATACCCATACAAGACAATACTTTGCGTGATCCACAAATGTGCACTCGGATGAAATCGTGGGTCACTTCAAAAACTTGTAACCTAAATAGACAAGTAAACAATGCTTGCATGTTGCCTTAAAAAATAATAACACCTGTTCGTCTTTAAATTGCTATGGCATATTATTTATTATTACTATTAGGTACACTAGTTATAATGATGGTTTTACCTGCGATATGATTCAAGTCTGTAGGATAATATGTGTAGACTTTTATGAACTTCTACGACGTGATTTCATCACTTCATTAGAACATAATATAATAGCACTATGGATACGGAGTGCGCTATATTAATAATAAGTGCCTTAATATGTGTCATTCAGAGGAATAAGCTATACTCATATTACTGCAAAATATACTCATAAACCTTCGCGTTTATGACAGTTGTGCGATGTAATATCTTGTTAAAATTGTATTAAAGTAATATTGTCCTGGAAGACTAAGCAAACGTAGTATAAAACACCCTCCGGATTTGTGGAGTGGCAATAAATAGCCGGCTGGACACGAAAAACCAAAATCAAGCTCAGTAGCGTGCCCATTAAAGAGGCCTATATCAAGCAATGGACTGCGATCAAGACTGACAAGTTGATCATTATGATTGTCTTTGGTTTTACATTGTATTGTTTCCCCGCTGGAAATGGGCGTTTTCTTAAGCTACATAACACATAACATAACTTCATGCCCTTATCCTTGATGGGGAAGGCAGAGTTATGTTACGAATCCACACTTTGTCAGTTATGTTTCGGTCCCAATGTAATAGGGGGCGAACCTATTGCCATCTACCGGGCACATTATTAAGCGAGCAATACCTAATTATAATTTTTTTAAGAGAAAAATATCACAATTTAAAACTAACTTATGCGATTTTTGTATCATTGCTCTTTCTATTCTATTTATATGAGTTATAATAATAATAATAATAATAAACTCTATGCACCTTCTTGAAGGCATGAATGGGACAGTGGAGTACGGTCCTACGCTATCCAGGATGTCGGCAGATTCGCGATTGCGTTGCTCCTCTAAAGATCGAACGGGGTATATTCCAGGGTGACAGTTTGAGTCCCTTGTGGTTTTGTCTAGCTCTGAATCCTCTCAGCACTTTGCTAGAGGGGTCTGGGTTAGGCTATCGGCTGCAGCGTAGGGGTCAAGTTATATCCCACCTCTTTTATATGGATGACCTGAAGTTATTTACCCCCTCCACTTTCCAATTGACAGCGTTACTAAAAGTAACTGAAACTTTTAGTAATTCTATCAAGATGGAATTTGGTGTGGATAAGTGTGCGGTCATGCATGTAAAACGAGGTGGGATTGTGGAATCTTTCAGATTCCACACAACTTAGATCTCTATCTGCGGCCCAGACTTACAAGTATCTGAGTATGTCGCAGGCCTTAGGTATTGCTGAGACTGCCATGAAACAATCATTGCGGGAGCGCTTCTTGGGCCGCCTGAAGAAAATACTGAAAAGTTTTTTATCAGGCGGCAACAGGGTGCGTGCCTACAATGGTTGGGCCATGCCAGTCTTAGCATACTCCTTCGGCATACTTAGATGGACTCAATCAGAACTGGACGCCCTGGACAGAAAGGTCCTTTGTCTATTCAATAAATATCGGATGCATCACCCGCGGTCATCAGTAATGAGGTTGTACATCCCGCGGAAATGTGGTAGTCGTGGTTTCTTAAGTGCTAAGGACCTCCACAACCGCGAGGTGTACAATCTTAGACAATATTTTCTTAAGGCTGATACGGGTGTGCATCGTGATATTGTTGCTGTAGATAACGGACTTACCCCGTTGGGTCTGGCAAAAGAGAGCTGGAGCAAACCTGTTGTACTTAGTACTGAAGAGCGCAGGGAAGTATGGAAAGGCAAAGAGTTACATGGACGTTTTTATCGGGCCTTGCATGGGCCCGATAACATACAGGGCCCGAGGTCTACCTCATGTCATCAGTAGCCTGGCTACGGTTTGGTGATTTATTTGCAGAGACCGAAGGTTTTGCTTGTGCAATTATGGACGAAGTTGTCATGACGAACAACTACCGTAAGTATATTCTGAAGGATGGGACTGTTGACATATGTCGGGCGTGTCACCAGCCCGGCAAATCCCTCAGACATATAGTTTCCGGTTGTTCTCGTCTTGCCAACGGCGAATACTTGCACAGGCACAATCAAGTAGCCAGGATCGTCCATCAGCAGTTTGCCTTAAAATATGACCTTGTACCCTTTGAAGTGCCGTACACCAGGTATGTGCCCGATCCAGTTCTCGAAAATGGCCGTGCCATTATGTACTGGGATCGATCTATCATCACCGATAGGAATATCGTGGCTAACAAGCCCGATATTGTGGTGATGGATCGATCAGAACGCCTTGCAATGATCGTTGATGTTCCTATTCCCCATGACGAGAATCTCGTGAAAGCCGAAAAAGACAAGGAAATCAAGTATTTTGACCTAGCTCACGAGATTGTCGACATGTGGGATGTGGACTCGGCGATCATTGTACCGATAGTCGTGTCAGACCCGATACCGGTGGGTCTCCGTGGTCCTATTTTATATGGTAATTTTTTTTAAGTGTATAAAATTCGACTACGAGAAAAGATATAATAAAGAGGAATAATAATAATAATTTATTGAATAAAAACTTAACCTAGTTACAATTTTTTGTGCGAACGACATTTTATATAGATAACAAATCCATGCATGCAGAATACGTGTGTAGCTTAATAATATATAAATGTGTAAGTGGTATATATGCCTGTGTGTGTGTGTGTGTGTCTAATTAATCAAATCAGTCAAGTCCGTAACCAAAAGTTTACAAACGTGTCATATCACAAAATCCCTCTTACCAGCCACCAATGATATTTCCAAATTTAATGAATTATACTTGTCTACCAACATCTGTCTAAAATAAAACATTACCTAAACATGTAGTGAATTCACCGCCCATGCATAGTAAATCTCATTTTATGAACAAACATCGGTCCATGTGACAGTGTACCTATTAGCATTATAAATGTGGAGTGTTTGGCTGTTTCGTGCGTAAACGAGAAGTACATGCTCACTGGAAATGTGTGTGGATTATCTTTTGTATATTTGGAAAATAAAATAAATGGGTCTTATCTTTTCCCTTGAAAAAAAGAAATGTATGTTTCATTTACTTGTAGAAAATAAATGTCATTGACCGCTTGACATGGTTGAAATTAAATTATATTCGCATTTATAGTATGTATATTATTCAGAGTCGTTTGGGACGATGTTGTTGCCAGAATAACATTCTGAAATGTATGTGATCATAAAAAGTATCTTCAGTGTAAATGCACTATAAAATGCGACAAAGGGAAATCGTGTAGCAAATATAACTTTGTGAAAAGACGGCAAACTTCTCATCAAATACCTATCCGTCTGGCCAGCGTGGTATATCAGACCAATGCTATTGACTCAAAAAATTATTGTGACTGAAGCAGGCCGAGAGGCCTACATCAAACAACGGACTACAAAGTACTTTACGATGAAACAAAGCTATATCTATCTATACTTAATATTATAAAGCTGAAGAGTTTGTTTGGTTGATCGCGCTAATCTCAGGAAAAACTAGTTCGATTTCAACAATTATTTTTGCATTGGATAGCCCACGTATCCAGTAAGTCTATGAGCTGCGGGTGCTGACCAGTAGCCCTAAATAACGCGGGTGTAACCACAGGCTCAGCTAGTAGTCGATAAACATATTTTTATAGAGAAAGACTGTTATACATTAGACCAGTCCAACTGCAGAATTTGACCTACTTTGAATAATAAAATAATGCCAGAGGTTCATGAATCAAAACGAATTGTTCACGAACGCATATAACATTTAATCTTTTTTGATATCAAGCCAATAAAATTATGAATTGAAATAGAAACGACATTATAAACAGTTCATAACACATTTTATCAAACCTAGAAAGATGACTTTAGTAAATAAATAATGCAATACAGATAATGACAGAATATAATTAATTTTATATATTATTAAGCCTTTCACTTAATTATTTTATGCAAGCTTTCGTTTTAATAAACGAATGGCTCAATATCGCTATTAAATATTATGTAGATATTCGTTAATCTGACTGAAAAATTATCTCATTTTATCCTTTGTGATTAGGTTAAGACCCCCATGATGTAGGTATAACCTTTTTTTTTGTTCACTTCGGTGGAAACTCTCCTTATGAACCATCTCAACTGGACGCCAACCCGGCCAGAGTGTGATTGACCGGGCTTGGGACTGGTGGAGAAGTTGTGTGGAGGCTCTCCCCTATAACGGGCATACTAAAACCACCGCGGTGTCCCTATGGGTCCCGTGTAGTGGCGGGGTCACGTGAGACGCGGATAGCATACTTTTCCGTGACCCCGCCCAGGATTGGCCCGCCGTTGGCGTTGGCGGGCCCCGTCTCGTTATGACTTGGGAGGCGGCGAGGATACTACTCCTTGCCTTTTGGCGGACGGGGAGCAGCCCCAGCACTGGCCGTCCACAGGCACTAAAACGGCCGCAGAGGATAAGGAGGACGGTTACCTGACAACACCGCATCTCCTCTTCCTCTACGGCCCCACCGCAACGCATCACATAGTGCGCCCCCATTTGGCCGCGGGAGATAGGGCGTGCGGCAACGCAATACCGATACGTCTCTCCTCCCGCGAACGCGCCCGACTGCGAGGGACAGACAGAACTGTCCCCCGCACCCGCACCTTTGGAAGCATCCTACGCAAGCTTCACCCAAGCCCACGTGGAGCTTCCACTCCCAGGATCCCGCTTAGCTTCACCGTGGTTGTCCAAGCCACGGTTACTCAGCCCCCCACCACGACAAGGTGGAGATCCCACAGGGGGATGATGTATAGCCTGTACAGGTGGTGCTTTAAACAAAATATTAAATAAAGGAATATAAATCAAAATTAACCTTGATTGAGTTTGGTACTAATTTGTCTTTCAGCAATAGAGAGTCCTTACTCGATCATTTTTAATCTGTGCAACACTCCAGTCTCTAAGACAGATTGAAAGAAAATATCAGAGAAATAAAGCCCACCTGTAGTGAATCTAATTTAATAAATTGTGTTGGTGGTTTTGGGCACTCAACTGTTAGCGCGAATTAGTAAATACAATCCGTTCTAAATTGGTCAGACGGACATTAGAATAATAGAAAATAGAAATAGAATTTTATTCTTAATTACCTTATAAACTTATTCATCACTTTCGTCAAAGACTCTTTCGAAGCCTTAGAATTGTTTCTGCTGTAGGGTGTCTCATAATAAGCCCATCGGATCCACAACAGATTCGAGTGTTCGATCCCACAACGAACAGCACTTTGTATAATTTTCAAACTGTTGCTTAAAGTCTGGATGTTATGATGTGTGATGATTATTTATAAAGTCCTAGTAGAAGATTTTACTAATAATAAAATATATATGCCTATAAAAATTTTCTTTAAAATTCTCTCCCCAAGCCAGTAGAACTAAAACCAAAGTTCAAGGCCCCATAAACCTTTTCAAATATAAATTACGAACAACACTTCAAAAATTATTTCATTAAACGCCCCACAGAACAGCGTATTCGACGTGTTACGAGGGAGTACCTCGTTATTAAAACATTGGCAAGCCTAAACAAACGAAAGATTGAAATAAAACACGACAGTTTTCCCTCGGGGTCTTGTGTTTCATAAATCGGTTCAAAATGTGTTGTATACGATAATACTAGGTTTTATTTGTTTTGGTCTAGGTTTCCTGTTTTATTTGGCTAGTAATAGCGAAGGTTCTCTTGAAAAGCCTCATAAAACTTTATTTAACGGATTCTGAAGTATTCAAATGTATTTAATCTTGGGCAATAGGTTTAATGGTATTGTGTGAATGTGATATTGGAGATTAATAATATATATACAGGGTGTAAAGTACGGTGTACCAAAAACTGATACCAGTGATTCAGTAATGATACTGAGGCCATTGGCGGTCGAATTTTCCGGAAAATATTAGAATTTTCCGATTTTACTTTTGTATTTTTTGACATATCATCGATTCGATACATTGGCCGCGACGCGCGGCCGCAGCACAGTAAGCGCACCGGTACATGATAAGCACTGCCGCTACCATCCGCCACTGTGGGCCGTAAAAGCTGATAGTGCGAGTTTGCGTGTTCCTACTTACATCGCATTTTTTTGGAAAATTGACGAGTTTGTAGGTTTTTCCGGAAAATTCGACCGCCAAGGGTCTCAGTATAATGTACTGAATCACTGGTATCAGTTTGCGGTATATGTATATAGTTTGTGTAAGAAAACGTGGCACATAAGATTATTAGAAACTTAGTTCATCATTTAATAATCTGTTGTAGTTAATCATTTAATGTCTGTATAAATGTAAAGTTTATGTTAAATCACTGAGAAAATGACTGGGCAGTTGCATAGCCACTGTTTGGGAAGTTTGTAAGCAAAACACAGCAATAACAAAAACTCAATAACAATCTTTATTCATTGAACCTAATAGTAGGGGAGCCCATGAAGAGATTTCGGGATTTACTCGAGCGCGTCATATATTGATAGCATCCATGTCCTACGTATTTTTAATAAAGTAGGAATGTTGATCTGATCGTTTGCATAGTGGAAGTAAGATTTCAAAAGGAAAAAAAAAGAAAATTAATCGAGTGTGTCAGATTTTCCAAGGGGATGTTAAGTGAACCTAAAATAAGGCTCTCAATGAATAAACGGAAGATTTAGGTGTCACGCAAACTCGTGGCCATTACTAGAAACTTGCAAATGTGAATGAGTGAATTCGCTATTTTGAAATACTCAAGCGCGTCAGATTAAGATATATATAATGCTTTATCTAAACGTCCTAGACATGCTTACTCATAATCTGACGATTATCTGGAGGGAATAAGGCAACAGTTCTTTTTAAAAATTTTGAATGTATGTAGCCGCTCCCCCACCGATGATTTATATTTCATTTATATTTACATTTTTATCTTTTTATCATCTAAGCCCTAAGCTTTGCAACCCAATAGGTCTCTATGACGCTCGAGTAAATCCCAATTTAGCATCGTGAGCTCCCCTACTATAACTGAACAAACAATAACCACGTGTATTATATTTATTAATAAATAATTATTTTCAAATTTTTTTATATTGAAATTACAGCAAAAAATATTATTTCGAAATTACAGCTAATTTCTCTTCTTTTTCGAGGTCCTTTCGCTATTCTTTGATCCACCTAGCACAGGCTATCCTAAGTAATAGTTAAATTGCAACTACTATTAGTCCAAGTAGGTCTAGGTACAGCTTCAGGTACAAAGGTACTTGGAAGCTTGGTGGCTGAAGATGTGGGGCTCCTTTTGTTTGTATCACGTTTGAAGGATTCTCTAAATCGTATGCAGCAGGTACATTTAAAAAAAAGAGGCTTTACTAATCCATAGCTATGTTATGCTTAACTTAATCCAATGCTACCGCGTAGCAAGCTATAGCGTGTGAACGACGCTGTGGTGAAATAATGCGTAGGCGCTGTAACACAGTGTTCATTTTGATAATCATAATTAAATAAATTGTAGTATGCAAAAGGCTTAATAATATTCGCAAAAACTAACGCGTTAATTCATTGCGAATGTATAAAAAATTACTGAATTTCATTATTTAAATCCATTATGATTCGGTAGATCAGTTCATTTCATGATATAATGAAATTACAATTAAAGTTTACTGGAATCGTTGTCCTTCAGTGTCTGGCAGTAATTCTGTAAGATATTCTAATAATTACGCAACAGATCTGAACCGAGTAATTATTTCAGCTTAAGTTTCCTTCCAGTTTCCTCAAAAAAAAAAACAGTAGGCTACTAGAACCAGCTTTTGAAATGAAGCAACGCCAATCTAGTTTACTGTTCTGTCTACTAGTACCTGATATCCGTAATTAGCTGTCAAGTTAATCCGAATTCACCAAGTAAATTGGCGAAATTATAGCATGACAATGCTATAGGATTCACTAGGATACCAAAAACCCAATTTCTTTTTTTACAAAATCAGATTACTTCTTCGTTCTGTTGAGTGTATTTTGCATCAAGCTCATTGCAATTTGTATAAACGTTTGTAGTCAGAAATAAAAGCGCAATCTGCAGCTGCAAGTTCGTCCACTACACAACGACTGGGAGATGCCAATATGAAAAGCATAAAGCCAAACGCTTTTTATCGACACTTGATATTCAGAATTGTATAAAGGCTTGTATAAAATTTAGTAATATTGAATATCTAGTGGCATGAGTGGAAACGTTGGTTAAGCTATTACTCGTAAAAAATTAAGTACAATACCGGTTCGAATAAAAGTAGTGTTTGTTTTTACTTATAGCCAATATAGCTCGGTCAATGTGGTGTAAACTTAAAAAACAGGAAATAAATAGGCAGAAAAATAGGTAGTCAAAAATTTTCATTTGTGTTTCTTGATCACAAGACACTATACAGCCACGATAATAACTACTTTCATTTGCTTGTAGAGCGAAAGGAAAATTTTAACGTGATTTTTAGAAGTATCGAAAGTATATATGTATATATCGATTATTTTCAGAGTCATATTTTGTCTGACTAGTATCTTGATAAAATGAAGACATTTCTGTGTCACATATAAATTTGGATCCATAGGGTTCCCACCAAGAACTTAGGGTCCCAAGCCAACCTCACCTGCAAGTGGTGCACCTGCCCATCAACGTTCTCGATCCCGATAAGCGGCAATAGGCTCGCAGGCACCTATTACGTGGTATCAAAACACTGGCGAAAAGTGGGCGTTTATATGCCTCTGCCTACCCCTTCGGGGAAACAGGCGTGAGTCTATGTATGTGTATATAAATTTGGAGATAAAAAGGTCACATGAAGTAAAGTATAGTGTAAGTGTAAGTCTGTTAAATTCACGAAAAATTTAAATGTGCACCACCTGCCTCACACGAGAAAGCTTATTACATTTTATGAAGCCAAGATGCAAATACTTAGGCACTCGAAATGTGAAATATGTATGTTTGCAAAATAGTATGTGAAGTTGAATATTCTACGACCACAAAACAAAAAATGAAGATTACAAAACTAGAGAGAGAAATATAAAGGCTGAGAGAGAACAAGAAAATGAAATTTGGTATGAGCCAAACATGTAATGCTATCTCGTTCAAAGAGCTCAATTCAACGAGGCTGTAATACACATTAAAATATATTGAGCAATACACAATCTATTTTTTACGTCTACGACAGCCTAGTCAAAACTTTATTAGACTGCGCAGACAGATATAAATAGTTGTATCTCAGAAGAGTATTAAAAAGATAAAGCACCTATCATCCACTTCAACGACAAAAAACACCGTTAAGGAAAATTCTCAGTTGTTATTTTAATTTGACGTTCGCAAATGTGTTTGATGTATATTGAACGGCATTTAAGTTTACTGAAGCCTATATAACAATTACCAGAATTTAAGGAATTTATACAACTTCAACGATCAAGACCGTAAAATCAAAGCAATACCAAAACAAAATTTTGTTTGTTATTCAAAAGTTGCCCTTTTGATGTTTAAGATTCTAAACAGATCAAATTATGGAACATTCTCTTTCTTTACCTTAAGCAGGTACATATTAAACTGTTTTACGAATTAATTTGGAAAAAAAATGTGTAATCGAAAATGGTGATCATAACAATATTCAGTTTGTTAATTTAGCCTGATATTTAGGTTGGTTATGTATATACACTCTGAATAGCCTTTTAAATTTAGTGACACCTTTTGAAAACAATAGAAAATTACATAAGATACGATATGGCAAAATTAAGAAACATCTTGGAAGAAACTTGAGGGTTATTCATAGAATGACTTTTGTCGACCAAGTGATAAAAAGTAACTGTTGCATCGAATCTAGAGGTCAAAGAAGGCTAAAGATAGAACTTGATGATAGAGCCTTCACCGACATCCTATCATATAAATTATAAAAAAAATTAGCAAAGGATTACAGTCATAAGTACTGCATGTTTCAAGGGATACAAATGTGTACTTAAACCTCATTGCGATGACTAAGAGTATTTTTGTAACCCTAATGTAAGAGTAAACGAAATTGGATACCTATCCAATATATATATACCTATATAAAATATAACATACAGAATCTCGAAGCCAAATATCAGCACCCAATAATTTCGTACTCTCGAGTCGAGAACAAACATAATAATATGGCTTCCAACCTAAAATATCTTCATTCCGAAGGCATCTGCAGTAAACCCGGTGAAAATCGCACCTACTTGAACTGAAAATATTAATATTATTTATGTGTTTTCTTTCTTATTTTTCCTTAACAGAATGATTTGGTAATTCCAATTGTAGGAAGAATTGTAAAAATATATTTATTGAGATATTCATTATTATCAATATCCCTAAGAGACGCTAAGTATATTTATTATAATGTATGCCGTTGTTAAAATAATCTATACCGTGGAATAGTAGCTATTAGTATGTATATTAAGATCTAGAATTCCGGTTTTCATGATTATTGTCGTATACCTAATAGTTAAACAATGTCTTAATGCCAGACAGTTTGGTAGTACTGTAATATGAATTACAAATTTTATACTTGCTGGACTTTCAGAATACTGACAGACTACTTGGAGTTCACTGATTCAGCAAGAGTGATAACAATTCTACAGTTAATCAAAACACTCACATAGCAACTGTTTCTTGCTTTTCTTGAACACAAATTAATTAATATTCCAAAGAAAAATCAATTCAGAAAAATCTTGATCACATTAAATATTCTACTTCATCTCTGCGTAAGTTTATTAAAATTCCTTGATAGCGCAATGTCTTATCGTACCGCTTCATTAAGAATATTTAATTCTGCTAATTACGGACTGGTCCCAAGACAATTATTTAAAATTCCTTGCAATTTATTTTTCTGCATTCACATATTTTATTATAAGGTTTCATTTTTAAGAAGCGATGGTAACATGTTAAAAATATTTTTATATATAATAATGCACTTGAAATAAATACGTGGATATTTAAATCACATAAATAGCATGTTTTGTTTACCACATTTTAGGCGTGTAATCTTAATTTATTATTTTAAAATTTTATTTTATACTTAAGCTTGTCCATAATGATCTCTCCAAGACTAAAACAATATTTACTAAATAACAATTGAATATTAATTCTTGATGTCAACTGTAATATCTCATTAAAGATACTGTTTACTGATGCTAATCGCGCAGTGACTTATTTTAAGAGTATAGGTGGTTACCTATACTCTCAAGTTTTTGCGATTCGTTACAGGTTTGTAATGAATCGCAAAAGCTTGAAATTTTTTTGTAAAATCTTTATTGGTTTAAGTGTACGGTATACTTTGACGTAACTAAAAGTAAAACAAAAATGTTACATTCATTTAATTATACCGTTTCGCGCACTTTTCCTCGCAGCAATGGAATTGGAACGAGAACATTTTCGCGCCATGATTCTGTACGATTTTAAAGTCGGTTTGAGTGAATTATAGTGTCAAAATAGGCTCAGATCTAGCACCGTCTCGTGTTTCAAGTTTTAGGTGGTTATCCCAAATCAAACAGGAAAAACTGTTCCTCAAAGATGACGACAGAAGTGGTCGTCCTGCGACTTCTGTTACAGCGCAAAACATCAAAACGGTGAAAAAATACTACTCGAAGACCCAAAAGCTACCTACCAGCAGATAGAGGAGACCCTGAAGATTTCATCGCCGTCATTGAATGAGATTTTACACGGTCATCTGCAAGTGCGAAAGCTTTGTTCGCGCTGGGTACCCCACGCGCTAACGGCCGAACAAATACAAGCCCGCGTAACCTGGTGCAAAGAAATAATTGTACATTTTGAAAATGGAGATGGACGTGGCATATTTAATATAATCACCGGAGATGAAACTTGGGTGTATCAGTATAACCTACTAACTAAGCGTCAATCCACGGTTTGGGTGTTTCCGGACGAGGAATCTCCTCGAAAGGTCAAACACGGGCGCAGCGTGGGCAAGAAGATGGTGGCAACTTTTTTTGGTGCGAGTGATCATGTGGCTACAATTTCTATGGAGCCACAGGAAACTGTTAATGCTCAGTGGTATAGTGATGTGTGTTTACCGACTGTGTTTAATGTTTTATGCCAAAAAACGTCCAAATACAGGTTTGCGAGGACTTTTTTTTGCTTCATGACAACGCATCACCTCTCAAAGCTAAATCAACGCAAGAGTTTTTGAAGAGTACAAAGATCCAACAATTGAGCCCACCTTATGGTCCCGATTTCGCGCCTTGCGCGAAAGCCAAACTTGAACTTCGTGGAATTAATTTCGACAGTCCCGAGAATGCCCGAGATGCGTTCATAGCAGCGGTGGAGGACCTACCTAAAGAAGATTATCGCCAATGCTTTATTTAATTCTTGGTTAAGGCGAATGAATCGTTGCATACAAACCAATGGAAAGTACTTTGAGAAAATATAAATAAATAAAAAGTTCTGCCTCAATTTGTTTTTTTTTCTATATCAAAACATTCCTAGTTACTCACGTATTATATACAACACTAGACGATGCCCGCGGTTACCCCCGCGTTATTTAAGGCTACTGCTCTGCTCCCGTCGCTCATAGCGTGATGTTATATAACCTATAACGTTTTCGATAAATGGGCTATCTAACACTGAAAGAATTTTTCAAATCGGACTAGTAGTTCCTGAGATTAGCGCGTTCAACCAAACAAACAAACTCTTCAGCTTTATATATTAGTATAAGATTTAAAATTTGATTTCGTGTAAAGACAAGTGAAGATAAATTCCTAATAGTTGATGTCATCATCCTCCTAGCGTTATCCCAGTTTGAGCCTGGGGTCCGCTTACTAGTCTAACCGGATTTGGCTTAATATTTAGCTTTTCCACAGAGCGACTGCCTGTCTGACCTCTGCAACCCGAAGGGATAGAAATATTCCATGGGTTTGACTAGAGTCAGTTTATTTAGAAGCTACTGACGCCCTGTAACGACTGCCAAAGATCATCATGACAACCGGAACCGACGGCTTAAGGTGCTTTCCGAGGCACGGGACAAGCGATAATTGACAATTCAATACGCACATAACTCGGAAAAGTTATTGGTGTGCGCTGTGGATTCGAACCCGATACCCTATGCATGGCAGTCTGTCGGTATCTCCACTAGGCTATCACTTAAATTCCTAGTTGATGTCCTAGTTTTAAGTGCGGCTACTGCCGTGCCGATGCCGAGTGCCGAATGTTCTTCCCTTAATAATTCCAATATACTCAGTCTCTTACGTACTCAGTGTTATCTAAATAATTCCTATTTCGTCTAAAACACACCAATAACACATCAATACAATACATCGTTCGAAATACTGTCGAAGCGGAACCATGAATATAAGCTTGTCTCCAATGACCTTCATGCAATATTTTCCATCTAAAATTATATTTTTACTACAGACTAGCTTGACCCATCTTATGGATAACCAATTTAGAATTTGACCTCTAAGACCTTCTTGCAAACAGAGAAACTGTAATGATACAATCACGAGTGACATAGCACAAAGAGTAGCGATTCCTAATGTTGAACTTTAATATTATTGTCAAATTAGGTTTGGTTATAAAATAATAATTGAACCAATTTTTCAACAGGTATGTAAACATTAATAGAGTTGTATTAAAAATAAATAAGGAACATAAAATAATACTAATTAATTCTTTTAACTTTTACTTATGTTGGAGTTTCAGTTTAATTTAATCGAAATAGATACATAATTTGGCTGTTTTATACAATAAAGATCTTTTGTATGTTATAGTATTTTATTTTTAAGGGCAGCGATAGCCGAGTGGATATACCAACAGACTGCCATGCAGAGGGTATCGGGTTCGAATCCACGGCGCGCACCAATGACTTGTCGAAGTTATGTGCGTATTGAATTGTTAATTATCGTTTGACCCGTGCCTCGGAGAGCACGTTAAGCCGTCGGTCCCCGTTCTCATGAAGATCTTTGACAGTCGTTACAGGGCGTCAGTACCTTCTAAATAAGCTGACACTAGTCTAAACCATGGAATATCGCTATCCCTTCGGGTTGCGGAGGTCAGACAGGTAGTCGCTCTGTGGAAAACCTATATATTCAGCCAAACCCGGTTAGACTAGTAAGCGGACCCCAGATTGAAACTGGGATAACACTAAGAGAAAGATGAAGTATTTTATTTTTATGTTCTGTTTTTTTTTATTTTTTTAGTTTGTGAATTTTAATAAGAAATATTTATTTTTTGACCAAATATGTATTTTCTTTGACTATGGTATTCTTTGCTAAGGAAAATCAAGATACTTGAATAGGTATGAAAATAGATCATTAATAAATCTCTGATCACATTGTTACAAGATTTAAACCAACAGCCTTGTTTTGATATTTATGAGGATATTAAGAATGAATATATATATATATATATATATATATATATATATACGGGAATTAACGCGAACATGCATTATGTATTTACATACCTTATTTTGCTTGACGTTTCGAGACGGTTGCACGTCCCGTGGTCGCAAGCTGACTGGTGTAGCGGTGTCACGTCTCCGAGTGCGAGGTAGAAGCTTCCATTTCTACTCCCGGGTCGTTTATTTTCGAAGTACTGGCGCAAAACACACTAACCGTATCTGTATATTTAACATTCGCCGACTGCGCATTAAAGTTGACGACCGGTTGGTATAGCGGGAGTGTAAGCGACTGCTACGCCGGAGGTCGCGGGTTCGATTCCCGCTCAAGTCAAACATTTGTGTGCATGAACATGGATGTTTGTCTTGGTCTGGGTGTTTCTATGTATAATATGTATGTATTTACAAAAAAAAAAAAATAGTATATATGTATGTTTATCCATTATCTAGTACCCATAGTACAAGCTCTGCTTAGTTTGGGACTAGATGGTGTTGTGTGAATGTGGTAGAATATTTATTTATTTATTTATAAAGTGGGGTGTTGTTAGTCGAATCACTGGATTCCATGCTGATGACAATTTGAAGCCCTCCTCCCGATTGAAATTTTTATGTTTTCGATTTCGATCGTTTCACGCACAACTCTTGGGTAAAAGTGGCGTTCCGTGGAGAGGACTTGGGGACGATGAAATTCAATCCAGTGATTGGTGCCCGATTGAAGTAAATGTTCCGCAATCGCCGATTTGTTCGTTTGACGGTTCTTTACAGCTGCGATGTGCTCCTTTATACTGTTATACGAAGGTTATGCTGAGTCTTTTTAAAAAAAGAATTAAAAGAGAAAATTTGAAGATTTGGAAACTTTTAATTTGTAATGACCTTTACAAACGACAAAAGATTATTAAAAGGCGAGTGGTCTCAATTGGAGCTAGCAAAAGACTGACTCTTTCCCATGGCCCGGCCACCTGCATGTCACATGACACCGGTGCCACCTGCATAAACTAAGAGAATCCTAGAAAGCTGACCTCAGTTAACATAAGGGCGCTGCCATACATGACGTGTATGTAACAATACGTTCAGCGATAGTCCGCTTCGTTTGCCCTATGTAAGAGCTTCCGCAGCTGCAGTTGATTTTATAGACACCTGGGGTTTGTAGCGGTAGAACATCCTTTGGTGTGCCCACCATGTTGTATACTTTGGCCCCTGGTGTAAATACGGTCAGAATGGAGTAGATTTTTAAATTGGCTCCTATTTTATCCGTAACACCTCTAATGTAGGGCATGTAGGTCGGTTGTCTATTTACCGCCGGATGTTTTTCTCGCTTGGTAGGCCGCGTCGTTCGTCGTTGTACCTGGTATCCGTTCTTCCTGAGTACCTCCTGAACATGGTCTAGCTCTAGCTTCAAATGCTCAGGGTCACAGAGGTCATGTGCTCTGTTTTTTAGTGACGTCACAACGGATTGCAGGTGTCAAGAGGGGTGGTGCGACGTGGCGTGCAGGTATCTATCTGTGTGTGTAGGTTTCCAGTATACGCAGTGTGTTAAGGACCCATCTGGTCTCACAGTCACTTTGACATCCAAGAATGACAACGATCTGTCAACATTTACTTCAATTGGGCACCAATCACTGTATTGAATTTCATCGTCCCCAAGTCCTCTCCACGGAACGCTACTTTTACCCAAGAGTTGTGCGTGAAGCGATCGAAATCAGAAAACATAAAAATTTCAATCGGGAAGAGGGCTTCAAATTGTCATCGGCGTGGAATCCAGTGATTCGACTTACAACACCCTACTTTAATGCGCAGTCGGCGAATGTTCAATATACAGATACGGTTAGTGTGTGTAGTTGTAATAGTCTATAGGGCGTTCAAGTGAAACACGCAAGTCACTACGAAAAAACGTTATATTGTTCAAACGTTTGAATTTATAACAGTCACAGAAGAGTAGAAGTTAACACAAGCACTGAGAGGTAGATTGTAGTATGAAAGAAAGTTACAGAATAGATATAGACGAGAAAAAAGCGATAGAATAAGAAATAACAAAATTACATTAAATTATGAGCAAAGATTTTGCAGAGAATATTAGATAAGGTAGCGCGGAGTGTGCATCGCACGGTGGCAGACAATGGACTGGCGAGCGGGCGTCATGCAAAACCGAACGTCGCCGGCGCAGCCCAAAGTTAGCCGAGCGGTTCCGAGTGCCGGCTCGTATTCGTATTTCGTTTAGTAGTTCATCCACAGGTACTCCCCCCCGAGAGCGTTCCTACGCTCGATAGAAATCCGTGAATCTGACTCTTCTACCACTCCGCGTCTGTTTTTCCTTGCTGGATGGCGCAGTTGAGGGTGCAACAGGAACTGGGGTGTCATCTTGGGCGCGGAAGGCGGGTTTCAGTCGATCCACCGATATGTTGACCTCCTTGCCTCGCATTAGCACCTTCATGTATTTGGCCTGTCACTCCAAAACCTTATAGGGGCCTGCATATGGTGGTTCTATACTTCTGCGCACGTGATCCTGCTTCACAAAGACGTATGTTGTGGTCTGGAGGTCCTTTGGAAGGTAGAAGAGACCTTTCCTGTGCCAAGACGTTGGTTTCGGGGTGAGGTTTGCCATGTGCCTAGCGAGTCGAGTAGCAAAGCTTGTGACGTCCTCTACCGTGTGGTCTTCTGTGGGCACTAGGAACTGAGCCGGCAAGCGTAGGGGCTCGCCGTAAACAAGTTCGGCTGAGGAAGCTTGTAGGTCTTCCTTCCAGGAACTGCGGATGCCGAGGAGGACCAGTGGAAGAACCTCCGTCTATTGTGTCGTGTTGTGACACATGATGGCAGCCTTCATCTGTCGGTGGAGTCGTTCTACCATCCCGTTAGAGGACGGATGGTACGCCGTGGTGCGGAGGTGATGCGCGCCAACCAGTGAGGAGATGGCTTTGAACAGGCCCGACTCAAACTGACGGCCTTGATCGGTTGTGATTTGCGTAGGGCAACCGAATCTCGATATCCAGCCAGATACCAAGGCGGCCGCGCAGGTGTCAGCAGTGATGTACTTCAGTGGTATTGCCTCGGGCCATCGTGTGAACCGGTCAACTATGGTGAGACAATATCTGAAATCAGCAGATGGTGTAAGTGGCCCTACTATGTCGAGATGGATGTGGGAAAATCTCGACGAGGTAATAGCGAAAGGGGATAGTGGGGCAGAGGTGTGACGGGTGACTTTGCTGCGCTGACAACTGAGACAGCATCTAGACCACTCTCTACAGTTCTTACGTATTCCTGGCCACACAAATCTCTGTGTGACCAGTCGCACGGTAGCTGTACGTCCGGGATGACTAAGACAGTGTAGCGCATCAAAAACCTGTTTTCTAAAAGTAGGTGTTACGTACGGTCTTGGTGGTTGCGTTGAAACGTCACAATATAATTCGATGTCTGAGCCTTCCGGAGTAATAAGTCTTAGCTTGAGTGACGATCCTTTAGATAGAAGTGTCTGTAGCTCATGGTCTGTCTTCTGAGACTCGGCGAGAAGTTTGAAGTCAATGGCCTCAGTGATTTCTTCGACGCAAGATAGACTGTCAGCCACGACGTTCTCTGAGCCAGGTATGTACCGTATATCTGTGGTAAATTGCGCAATATAATCAAAATACCTGTATTGACGCGGTGAACAGTTCTCCCTGGGCGTTTTGTAGGCATAGGTTAGCGGTCGGTGGTCCGTAAATACTACTAAGTCTCTTGCTTCTACCATATGTCGAAAATGCTTTATGGCTTCATATATGGCAAGCAACTCACTGTCGTAGGGGCTGTAATTCTTCTGTGCTCGGTTTAACTTCTTAGAGAAGAAAGCAAGTGGCTGCCATTGCTTACCATTATGCTGCTGCAGTATTGCTCCAATGGACACATCAGACGCATCGGTTAGGATGGAGAGTTTAGCGTTAGGCTGAGGGTGAACAAGAAGTGTAGCATTAGAGAGTGTGCTCTTACATTCCTCGAACGCTTCCAGCTCCTTCTGAGCCATCTGTACTGCGTCTGAACCCTTGGTTTTATCACCTGCTAGAAGAGCATTAAGGGGCGCTTGGGCTTTGGCAGCGTTTGGAATGAACCACCTGTAGAAATTCAGCATGCCCAGGAATCTGCGTAGCTCCTTCACCGTCTTTGGTACTGGGTAATCCTGGACAGCCTGGACCTTGGTACTCTGTGGCTGTACACCAGAAGCAGATACTTGATAACCAAGAAATGTTACCTCAGGTTGACCCCACACGCACTTGCTTGGGTTTATCAGGATGCCGTATTCTGCCAGCCGAGTCAGCAGCTGATGTAGATGGGTCCTGTGGAGACCAGGTGGGCTGAAGACAAGCAGATCATCAATAAACCCGTAGCAGAACTCTTCTAGACCGGTAAGAACTTCGTCTATAAATCGCTGAAAAGTCTGCGAAGCGTTTCGGAGCCCAAAACCCATGTAGCGGAACTCAAATAGACCAAACGGAGTTGTGATAGCTGTTTTGGGCATGTCAGCTGCGTTTATTCTTATCTGATTATAAGCTTTTACCAGGTCAATTTTGGAGAAAACCGTGCATCCAGACAGCTGCTGAGAGAAGTCTTGAATATGTCGGACCGGGTACCTGTCGGGTATAGTGCGTGCATTAAGTGCTCGATAGTCACCGCATGGTCGCCATCCATCGTCCTTCTTCTTCACCAAATGCAGCGGTGAGGACCAGGGACTCTCAGAACGCCTAGCTGTTCCATTAGCAAGCATCTCGTCAAACTCCTTTTTAGCTATCCTGAGGCGATCAGGATCCAAGCGTCTAGGCCTACAAGCAACCGTTGGACCGGGGGTTGTCCTAATAAAGTGCACTGTATTGTGCTTAGGCTTAGGCTGACTTACGGTACCCATGGGGCGAGTCAACTCGGAGAACTCACGTAGCAACTGGTGGTACTCCGTCTCGCCAGTCACAGTCTTGATGGATGCCACGTCGTCTGGAACCCGTTGGTGCGCTGCGGTCACGGTGAGTGAGGTGGTGCCATCAATGAGCTTGTTATTACGGCAATCTATAAGCAGATTGTAAAAGCTTCAAAAATCAACGCCTATTATTGGCTTGGATACGTCAGCGATTGTAAATTTCCACTGAAATAAACGTCGTAGGCCTAAGTCGAGGTTGAGCTGGATGGGGCCATAAGTATTAATAACAGTACCATTGGCCGCTGTTAAACCGTACTTAGATAGTGAACAGGGCGTCTTGACAGCTGACCGAGGAAATACGCATAAATCCGAGCCTGTATCGACCAAGAACAGCATCTTCGATTGTCGGTCAGTAATAAATAGACGGCCTGAACCGTTAGGGCAGTCCGAGGCCACTAATTCCGGCTGCCCCTTGTGTTTTCCGCTCTCCATTCACAAGGTTGTACACATTTACGGGCCCGAGAACCGTATGTGTAGTGGTAGAAGCAGTAAGGGTGATCAGGCGGTGGTTGTCGCGGCCGAGACCTGGACCGTGAGCGACTTCTATTACACTTAGACCGTGAGCGCGAACGTACCTGGTTTTGAGCGTCCAGACGGCTAGTTAATAACGCTACCTGTTTAGTTAGCTTGCATATTTGCATTGCCATGCTCTGCATTTGCGAACTTTGTTCCGGGGCAACGCTTGCAACTTGCAATGGGGCGGCAGGGGCAATCTCGTGGACCGTATCCGCTAAGTCAGCTAGTTTGTCTAGCGAAAGCTCCGGTTGCGATGCCAACACAGTTTGAAGGTTAGTCGGTAAACGGCTGGCCCACAAATATTTCAGAAAATCATCAGGCAGCGCCGACCCCGCCAGATGCTGCAGGTGCCGTAAAAATTGTGACGGCTTGCGGTCGCCCAATTCTTCATGCTTCAAAAGTTGCTGCACCTTACGCTCTCGTGATGCCAACAAACGCTTAATAAGCTCCGCCTTAATCCGCCCGTATTTATCCGTAGCTGGCGGTTTTGTAACGATGTCCTTGACTTCCATTGCGTAGCGTGGCTCTAACGCACACACGACGTGCTGAAATTTCGTCGAGTCGACCGTTATATTCGCCATAGCAAATTGGCATTCCATCTGCGCGAACCAAATCTCGGGGTCATCTGGCCAAAACGGAGGTGGTCGTACACCGACACGCGAGGTTTCCCATCCGAGACTCTTAGCTGAATCCGTTGACTCCATAGTCGGGCAGTCACCACTGTAGTTGTGATAGTCTATAGGGTGTTCAAGTGATACACGCAAGTCACTACGAAAAAACGTTATATTTTTCAAACATACATACATACATACATATCGTCACGCCTTTTTATCCCCGAAGGGGTAGGCAGAGGTGGATTTCTACACCCACTTTTCGCCAGATATACTTTAGTCCCACGTAATAAGGGGCGAGCCTATTGCCGTACCGGGCACATTTCCAGACTCCGTGCTGCTACTGAGAATTTCGTGACAGAAAAACCCAATAACACTGCCCGACCCAGGAATCGAACCCGGGACCTCCCGATCCCACGCGCACATTTATGCCGCGATACCAACGAGGCAGTCGTATAAGGTTTGATGTCGAGTTTTCCGTCTCTACGCAAAGATGGTATTTGCATCGTGTTATCCCATAGTCGCCTCTTACGACACCCACGGGAAGATAGGGGGTGGTGACACTTGTATTCTATGCCGTCAACCACACGGCTGCCATTTTTCAAACGTTTGAATTTATAACAGTCACAGAAGAGTAGAAGTTAACACAAGCACTGAGAGGTAGATTGTAGTATGAAAGAAAGTTACAGAATAGATATAGACGAGAAAAAAGCGATAGAATAAGAAATAACAAAATTACATTAAATTACGAGCAAAGATTTAGCGGCGAATATTAGATAAGCTAGCACGGAGTGTGCGTCGCACGGTGGCAGACAATGGACTGGCGAGCGGGCGTCATGCAAAACCGAACGTCGCCGGCGCAGCCCGAAGTTAGCCGAGCGGTTCCGAGTGCCGGCTCGTATTCTATTGGCCACGAGTGGTGCGACGTTTAGTAGTTCCTCCACAGTGTGTTTTGCGCCGGTACTTCGAAAATAAACAACCCGGGGGTTGAAATGGAAGCTTCTACCTCGCACTCGGAGACGTGACACCGCTACACCAGTCAGCTTGCGACCACGGGGCGTGCAACCGTCTCGAAACGTCAAGCAAAATAAGGTATGTAAATACCTAATGCATGTTCGCGTTAATTCCCGTATATATATATATTCTTAAACATGCAACGCGAGTGTTTAAAAGTTTCTATGAGGATATTATTAAGGCATGCAAATTGTACTATGGTAGCTATAAATACTTGAATAGTTTTATATAGTATGGCGCATTAGAGATATACTTAGTGAAATCCTAATCTCAGGATCGATCTGAAGTCAAGGCACCTCACAGGGAGGCCTACATCCAGCAGTGGACGTCTACAGGCGGATATGATAATGATGATGATGAAATAAAGCAATTTATTGAAACCGTGCTGTAGTGAATTACCCTAAACCAATTAAAACTGTGTAGATATCCTGCGTTTCATCATCATCAGCCTTTAACAGTCCACTGCTGGACTGGGCCTCTCCTTTGAAAGGAGGAATTGGCCTACTATGCCATGCTGGCCAAACGGGTTGGTATAGGGTTTGCATCAAGTTTTCCTTCTCTTACAGTGCTCTTCTCTGCATAATATGCTCCCTCTGTCGGCTCTTACGACACCCATGGGATGATATGGGGTGGTGACATTCCGTATTCTTAATCCGTCACCACACGGACCTACGTTTAATAAGCGAAAATATGGGGACCTCAATATTTTTTGACATATGCCAAACAAATATCCAACGTTGTATTTAAATAAACTTGCATCGCTTCTAGCTACTGTCAAAATGTATTACTTTTCTTTGTGCCAACGTACACCCGGTGATTCGTGGAAACATGCTAGTGTATAAAATAACAACCTTTCCAATCTGAATTAACTTTATATTCGACATATAAAAAGATGTATGTTGGTTTCTACTGAAAGCAAAATGTAGATACAGAATAAAAGCTAAGTGTGTTTTTTTAGAGACTAATTATGAACCACTGATAAACTGTGTATACTCAGGGAACTTACAAACATTCTATCAGAGGACACAAATTACACCGTATAAAATGTTGCGTCGTTTGAAAATGGAACCCAGAACATTATGTCGCTAGTAGCGATGAGGCGACCATACTTACCACAGAACATAGACATAAATAAAAAAAAAGTTTATTTGACACAAAATAAATACATACACTTTCATTAACAGGAGACACATTTTTGTTTGCACACCATTACGCTGTAATTATAACTATGCAATTAATACATCATTATTTAATATTATTATCTTTTTCGAAATCAGCAAGGCTCTATTACCTGTGAAATTTAGGACAAAACTACGTACTAAGTACCTGTACATGTACTAAGCATTAGTACGTTGAGTGTAATGTAATCATAAATGTCTGACCTCTTCACGCACTGGAGTACCAAGAGTTCATTATACAGATAATTATATTATAAAAGCCATGTAAAATTAGCACAAGCTATGACCATTTTTATTCTTGGTCTGAATACTTTTCGGAGTAACTGCTGTCTGACGTTTGCAACTCAGACGGACGTTAACATAGTGACGATAATCGAAGGCTATGCGATAGTTTAAATAGTATATTTGAGCGTACCTGCAGACTTTCCTAATTACTGCCATGCATCTTCATGACAACTGAGACCGAACGGTTTAATGTGCTCTCTGGGGTGCGAGAAGTACTGTAATAAGATAATTATAATGCACGTATTTCCTCTAACTTGGACAAATGAGTGGTGCGTTTCATGAATTAAATCAATAATATTCTTCGCGAAAGTTAATTGATCTTCCAGCTGTTCTACATAAATAACTAACTTCCCTAAAGAAAATCATCTGACTACTTAACTGGAAGTTTTATCCACTACAAGTACTTCATAGATATTCAATATGACATCTTTCTCGTCTGTTCATTAAAGTGAATCCTTGTGTAACTCCAATGTATATTACCTGTATACATGCTGCCTGTTCCACGTCTCTCCTACTTTTTGTTTTATTTCTGTTTCGTTGTAGCGTGCCATTTTTCGCCTTATTCCCAATTATTTTTGAGATGTGCACCCAGTAACCGACAGGGATTAAGCCAAATCGAATGTGGATTATCAAGCGGGGAGTGTTGAAACCTCTTTTTTTTGGTTATGTTATGCCTGCTATTGTTTAGGAAAAGGAAATTACTTTTTTAGTATATCTACAGTTTCCAATTCTGGATAAAACAAAAATCTCTTGTTTCGCATCGTTTTTAATCGAGTAAAACAAGACCATTCAGTAATGATGTTCGGAGTTTTGTTGCGTTTGTAACCTCTGAAAAAAGTTTAATGAATTCATCCGAACTCCATCTGCTTTATACAAATATTTTTTTTTTATTTATTTATAGTCTCACGCCTGTTTCCCCGAAGGGGTAGGCAGAGGTGTAAATATTACACCCACATTTCACCAGATTTATTTTATACAAATAAACACTTTTTATTCCCGCAAGTCTTGAAACAATTTATTATGAACACCGAGTCAAATTAAAATTATAGCTTTGATTTCGAAATAACATAACCTAATGTAAAAATATACAACACAAAACAAAAAGTCAATTCTCAAAACGAACCCGTTTAATATCAAGTTTCCCATCATACAAATTTCTAAGGGGTCTCAAGAGTCTAACAACATTTCGTAATCTTAATATATAAAATCCTTGCGTTACTGACTGACTGACAGACAAACTACAGCCGAAACTACTGGGCGCAAGAAGCTGAAATTTGGCATGTATGTTCCTTGTGGACCGTGGGGGTGCACTAAGACGGGATTTCTCGAAATTCCCACGGGATCGGGCAAAACGGGAAATTCGAAAATATGTGCGTGCAAAGCCGCTGGCGTCGACTAGTAATAATTATAAGTTTCTGTACCAACATTCAAATGCCCAATTAAAATCGTCAAACTAACGAATGTCGATGCCAAAGCGGTGGCTATTCATTAAAACTTAAAATAATTTAGTATCTTGGAGAAGGCTATAGAATTACGACGCCGCGCGCCGTTTGGATAAATTGATAATAGATCTTGAGCCACAACTTGGACCAAATCTAACGTGCTCTGTAACTAATCAAATGGCATTATTTGTACAATTGAATTTTAGTTTAGGCTTTTACAAGAAAATGTACGTACATAGTGACTTTGGGTATTAAATTAAATTGTAAAGTAATTGGCTAGATAATTGGTTAAAAGATCTGTAGCGAGGCTAATTGTATAATAGAATGAGAAAAATAATAAAATGGGAAAGACGGCTTTTTATAATTACAATATATTATTGTCAGAATCGTTGTATATGGCGTTCTGTAGTCTCTGCCTACCCCTCTGGGAAACAGGCGTGAGTGTATGCATGTATGTATATTATTTTACATTGTTTATTTTTCTTCTGCCTCTGTTAACTGATCCAAACGTAATTTTAGTGTCAAACTACATACATATATCCCTGTAGCCTGACATCATTATAATATTTAGGTGACATCAATGCAATATAATATGTTGAGCATATTATATTGTCGTGAAATTCAGATACGGGACAATTTTAATCCTTGTAATTCATGATAGTAATTTTACAAAATACGTGTATTGTTATGAAAAACTGTTTGCCTTTTCTACAATAGTTCAGAAATACTCTAATGCTTGCTTTTCCAGAAAGAAAAAGAAATATGCAAATATTTTCGGAGAAATCGCCCAATCCTCAATCAACGGTTCCACTGAGCATTTGCTAAAATATTTTTCTTTCCCTGGAGACAGCTGCAGCTACACAAAACCTCGGCACTGGCAACCTTTCTGAGTTTTTTTTATGGAAAAGGAACTGACTCTTTCTTTTGTTTAGTTTTGCGGTCATTTGGACTTGCTCGATACTTTTCAGAATCTATATATTAAAAGAATTTGTGTTTTATAATACGAGTCGGCCAACCCGTTGTACCCAACCGATTCGCATGATTTTTTTTTTAAATGAAAGCTCTCGCTGCATAGATTTGTCATCAAGCATTAGAAATGACCTAACTTGCACATTCATCAAGTTACATGCAAAAACAGTTTTCTCCCATACATTTTTTATTTTTTCGTAGTTGTAGTCAATGACTTTCTTCTTCTATATATCTGGCTCATTGAGGTAGGCGTTTCGTTAAAAGCCTATAACTGTTACTTTGTTTTCATAATAACATATTGTAAGCAGTTTATAAGCTACTTTAAGTAGACTTAATAATGCAACATGTTTAATACTTCGTGGTCCTTACTTTGAACGCTCTTCTTTTATGAGAAACTCTTGAAAACTGGCGTTAATGAAAACTTATGCTGTTAGTTTATTAATGGTCGTCTCGTGATATTTTAACGTTATCATAATATGTGTTTCCGTATCTTCGTATTTAAAGATTTTTACTCGATATTTAACGCTGTTTATTTACTTTAAACTATACTCAGCAATAATTAAATATTTTTTAAGTAATATGAATAAACTAATATTTCTCAATAACCTATAATTATATCTGCCATCTTCTTCTAAGTTAAATCATAATTAATGTTAATACTGGCATCTACTTGTACCTTAAATGCATGAACAGCTGCAGTTTAATATTATTATTCGATTACATTCATTATAACAATAACTCAGGAAGGTGGCAAAGAGTGGCACAAGGTTTATAGTATTATTACAAACAATAGCTTACATAAGATAAGTGCATGGCACAGTAAAACGATATAAATCTCTTTAACTCTATGCAACTATTCTAAATTTTTAAATCGTTCCCTTCTAAATCCAAACTGAATTTCTTATAGCGTAGCTTATTATCATTAACTTTAATAAATAAGGATTAAAACGGTATTATTAAATCTCGAAACCTGAGTGGAAAAGTTATGTAATTCACGGAATCCTTTAGAACCTTAATCGCTGTAAAATTAATGTTCTCTCAAGTGTAGCAGAACTAAATAAAAGAAACAAAAAACAAAAAGAGGCAACTAGAACTTAAAAGCAAGTGACGTGAGGTAAACGTGGAAGCAATTCAAGATAATATAAGATAGTTCTCAATTCCGGTAACTTGCTCTTCTACCGGGAGGGCGACCAACAGTCCCAAGGTGGTGTTGGGTTCATCGTCCACAAATCTCTCGTGCCCAACGTGGTAAATATCGGGAGTGTGTCGAGCAGGGTAGCGTACCTTATACTCAGAATATCCAAGCGGTATTCGCTGAAGGTCATACAGGTATACGCTCCGACCTCGTCGCAACCCGATGAGGAGGTGGAAGCCATGTACATACATACATATCGTCACGCCTCCTATCCCCGAAGGGGTAGGCAGAGGTGTACTTCTACACCCACCCTTCGCCACATATACTTTAGTCCTACGTAATAAGGGGCGAGCCTATTGCCGTACCGGGCACATTTCCAGACTCCGTGCTGCTACTGAGATGCCATGTACGAGGATATATCTCGGGCTATACATGGCTACAAAACCCATTACACCGTGGTCATGGGAGATTTTAACGCGAAACTGGGCAAACGCGACGGTGATGAGCTGAGAGTGGGGCAATTTGGTTATGGGCATCGCAATTCCCGGGGTCACTTGCTGGCTAGCTTTATGGAGAAGGAAGGACTCTATATGATGAACTCCTTCTTCAAGAAGCGAGAATGCCGCAAGTGGACCTGAGTAAGTCCAGACGGTGCAACCAAAAATGAGATCGACTTTATCATGTCGACGAAGAGGCAGATATTCAATGATGTCTCCGTGATCAATTCACTTAAAGTGGGGAGCGATCACCGAAAGGCAGATATTCAATGATGTCTCCGTGATCAATTCACTTAAAGTGGGGAGCGATCACCAAATGGTAAGAGGCACATTGAATATCTGTACAAGCCTCGAACAGTCGAGGTTGATAAAGTCCACGCTCCGACCGGCACCGGTTTATATCCATAACCCCGAGAGCTTTCAGCTCGAACTCAAGAACCGTTTCGAATGCCTGGGCGAATGCGTAGATGTGGACGAGTACAGTAACGGGTTCGTGGATGCTGTCCATAAAACAGGGGCTAAATTCTTTAAGCCCCAGAAAAGCAAAAGAACCAGCAAGATCTCGGATCCGACCCTCGAGCTGTTAGAGGAAAGGCGCAAGATGGTTCTGCTATCCTCCGACGACATGCCGAAATATCGGCACCTCAACAGACAGATCTCTAAGTCTCTGACTCGCGATCTCCGCCAATACAACACAAAACGTGTTCGTGAGGCGATCGAGCAGAATAAGGGTTCCAAAGTGTTCCAGAGGGATCTGTCTGTTGGGCAGAGTCAGCTGACAAAGCTGAAGACGGAAGATGGCAGAATCGTATCGTCCAAGCCTGAGCTCTTGGAGGAGATCGAAAGGTTCTATGGACAGCTATACACGACAACGCAACAACCCGCAAGCATTCCAGCGTCAGACCCTAGAGCTGGATTGACCCGACACTATACCGAAGATATCCCGGACGTCAGCATGCACGAGATTAGTGTGGCTCTCAAACAGCTCAAAAACAACAAGGCGCCGGGTGATGACGGAATTACGAGGGAGCTTCTGAAGGCTGGCGGTGCACCCGCTAGAGAAGCCCTTCGGAAGCTATTTAATTCCGTCATTCTCGAGGGTAAAACGCCACAGGCGTGGCACAGAGACAGATAAAACCCTCTTAAAGAACTGCAGACCCATCACACTTCTGAGCCACGTCTACAAGCTGTTTTCGAGGGTCATCACGAATCGTCTCGAGAGCAAGCTAGACGACTACCAGCCTCCCGAACAAGCCGGTTTCCGTAAAGGCTATAGTACCATAGACTACATACATACGCTGCGGCAGGTTATACAGAAGTCCGAGGAGTATAACCAGCCCCTATGCTTGGCGTTTGTGGATTATGAGAAAGCCTTCGATTCGATCGAAACCTGGGCGGTGCTACAGTCTCTCCAACGGTGCCGGATTGACTACCGATATATCGAAGTGCTGAAGTGTTTGTATGAAAACGCCACTATGTCAGTCTGCCTCCAGGACCAGAGTTCGAAACCTATTCAACTCGAGCGAGGGGTGAGACAGGGGGATGTCATATCCCCGAAACTGTTTGCCACTGCGCTGGAGGATGTTTTTAAGCTTCTGAACTGGAATGGGCTCGGCATCAACATCAACGGCAAGTACATCACTCACCTTCGATTCGCAGACGATATCGTAGTCATGGCTGAGACCATGGAAGACCTAGGCACAATGCTCGATGGCCTCTGTAGAGTCTCTCAACAAGTAGGTCTTAAGATGAACATGGACAAGACGAAAATCATGTCGAATGTCCATGTTGTACCTGCTCCTATTCAGGTTGGGAACTCTACGCTCGAAGTTGTCGACAAGTATACCTACCTGGGACAAGTAGTCCAATTAGGTAGGTCCAACTTCGAGAAGGAGGTCAATCGTCGAATCCAACTCGGTTGGGCAGCGTTCGGGAAGCTACGACATATCTTCTCGTCCGATATCCCGCAGTGTCTCAAGACGAAAGTCTTTGACCAGTGTGTGTTGCCAGTGATGACTTACGGATCAGAGACGTGGTCGCTCACTATGGGCCTTATCAGAAGGCTCAAGGTCACTCAGAGGGCGATGGAGAGAGCTATGCTTGGAGTTTCCCTGCGAGATCGAATCAGAAATGAGGAGATCCGCAGTAGAACCAAAGTCGCCGACATAGCTCTCCGGATAGCCAAGCTGAAGTGGCAGTGGGCAGGGCACATAACTCATAGAACCGATGGCCGTTGGGGCAGAAAGGTTCTGGAGTGGCGGCCACGTACCGGACGACGCAGCAGAGGTAGGCCCCCCGCAAGGTGGACCGACGACCTCGTCAAGATCGCGGGAGGCGGTTGGATGCGGGAGGCTCAAGACCGGTCTGTGTGGAGAACCTTGGGGGAGGCCTATGTCCAGCAGTGGACGTCGTTTGGCTGATATGAGGATGATGATGATTGAGTCCTTACATTTAGGTACTGTGGTACCTGTGGGTTGTCACACTTACGATTTTGTTTAGAGATTGTACTTACTAGGTATAAAAAATACACTATAACGATAAAGGAGGACTGTCATGGCCCATACAAAATTTACCCAGACCCGATAGAAACGAAACATACCTCAGATTTTTTGTTATATTTCATATAACAAAAATGTCGTAACAGTATTTTAAATAACAGTGGTTAACAACTATTATATAACAACCTCGCAATAAATACAGGAGTATTCCCAGAGATGCTTAAAAAAGTGATAATACACCCCATTTACAAGAACGGGGACAGAGATTGTGTTAACAACTATCGCCCTATAGCGGCTACTATCATGCATCTCCAAAATATTAGAGAAAATACTTAATAAGACCCTCAAAGAATTTTTACAGAAATTTAACATCCTTGCCAAAAATCAATATGGATTCCGCTCTGGTTACTCTACGGAAGATGCCGTATTAGACTTAACAGGCGCAATTACTAAAACCCTGGACAACAAAAATAAGTGTCTATGTATATTCCTAGACCTTTCCAAGGCGTTTGACACGGTCTCTGTCCCCATCCTTCTAACCAAACTAGAGAAATTAGGCATGAGAGGAAATGCATACAGCCTCATCAAAGACTACCTAGACAATAGGAAACAAAAAGTCAGAGTAGGAAATACCGATAGTGATGAAACTGGGGTAGCCTACGGTGTCCCGCAAGGAAGCGTTTTAAGCTCAACCTTATTCCAACTTTATACACGCTGATTTTTTATTGGTTAAGAAAAAAGAAACCTCATGTCCGAAATAAAATCCTCTATTCATATTCAAAATCAAAATTCACCTAGCACCTAAAACAAAAAAGTTATAAAAGTCAGTAACTGCTGGAAATACGTAGTAAAACACGGTTGTTTATGAGTAGGTAGTGTTCGAGCACCGCACGGTCATGACCTCGCCGCGCGAGCCGGGCGCAGCCGTCAGCTGTTGTTTACCTACAGCGGTTGTAGGTAGTTAGTGCGGACTGATAATGATACGTAATTTACTTAGAAAACACGATTTAGGTAATTACGATGCCAACAATTTTAAACACATTTGTTTTCTTATTTTGTTCTCTTTTTAAGAACCCCTCCCGCAGTGCTAAATCCTGTCTCACGAGGGACATTACAAACCTAACAATAACGGACACAGCGGTCGAAACAACAATTTATGAATCACGGGTTTATGAATTGGGGTGCTGAAAACGTGGTCGAGATCAACGCCAAGAAGACACAGGTGTGCGCATTTTCAGCTAAGTTATCTCCATTCCTTCCCCAACCTTCTCTTCTGAACACTCCACTACCGATACAGGACAGTCTAAATATACTTGGTATGGACATACGCCACAATCTCAACCAGAGAAACTACATTGAGGGTGTCATTAAATCGGCATCTCGAAAACTCGGAGTCCTGAACAGAGTGAGGAGGTTTTTCACGCCGGAGCAGCTGTGTCTATTATACAAGACTCAGGTTCGCCCCTGCGTGGAATACTGCTCTCATCTCTGGAACGGCTCCGCTCAGTACCTGCTAGATGCCCTTGATAGGATGCAGCGGCGTGCTGTCCGTATCATAGGTGACCTTGAGGCTACTAAGTCCCTTGAATCTCTGCAATTACGCAGGGACGTAGCCTCAATGGCTGTCTTTTACCGATTGTATCACGGTGAGTGTTCAGAAGAACTCTTTCAACTCATCTCCTTTCCTATCCCGAACAACACGTGCCGGGTTAAGGTGCCACCCTTATACGGTAGATCAGATACCGTCACGTACGAAAAGGTTCGGTACGTCTTATCTTTGCCGTACCATAAAAATGTGGAACTCACTGCCAGCTCACGTGTTTCCTTCCTCCCTTGATCCTGGGTCCTTTAAGCGGGGCGTGAAAAAGCATCTCTCAAGGCCGTCAAAGTGAGGGCCATCATGTCACATTGCTTAACCAGCAATTGGGAATGGTGGCCTTCCCAATAGGACTTCACTGTCAGCTTACCATCAGGCAGCGTGAAGTCAATTTGACAGGTTCTTTCTAATAAAAAAAAAAAAAAATTCGTCGAAACAAGCTGTGGGTTTACGAAATCATGATGAACTAGTAGAAGAAAAACGATAAACTAAGAATTATTCGTTACGTTATTAGACATAGGTACCTACATTATCTTTTGAATAACTAGACCAAGATTTTAACAATGAAAAAGTTTATTACTTGCGTATTTCTATGGTATTTATAAGAATGTAATCACAGTAGGTATTCAATAATGAATAAACCAAATACCTTTGCTGTTTGCTGCCTAGGTACTCGTACATCACAATCAATTTACACCTTTCACACATTGTCTTTTGTTTATGATAGCTAATTAGAAAAACACTAATTAATTACGATGCCGAATTTCTTGTTCAAACTCCACTGAATACACTGCTAAACTGACCGATGTTTATGAGGCGTTGCACTACAACCAGGCTTGTGTTTGGTGATGGCACTTAGGGTGAGTGAATACCTCGCGTGCGCAACGATTCCAGGTAGTCTGGTAACGAATACATGCGCCTCGCCTCTTCCATATTTTCACCAGACATGTAATACACTCGCACCATAGACGCGAACTCAATATTGGAATATTCATAATGCCGATCCATTACGAAGCGCGCGCGACGTAACACGGGTACAGTGACGGGGTCGAACATGACGTACGGGCGTCCCGTTGACCTAATTTCGCGAGACTGTCGGAGTGACGGACGAGCGGCAAATTGCAACCGACTCCCGCCCCTACCTCTGTCGCCCTGCGTTGCTATGCGCGTACGCCGGGGGCGGGGTCTGTTCCTACAGTGTAATGTTTATCTGTGTGTGTCGTATGTTTAATATCTATCTGTGTAGGTATGTGTGTGGCACGATCGAACATACATAGGCGCGCGCGATTTCTTTCATAACTACGAATTCTCGTACCAATAATTTAATATTTTTGTTACGATTTTTATAGCTTAGATTTCAAATTTTATTAGCTGGTTAGGTTCTGTTAACGATAAGTAATAAGATGGCTTTCGCTCCAAAACCAATTAAAAATCAGTGTACGAGCCACGTAATGCGTTGCTCGCACATTCGGCCACTTACACATTTGTGCCGCATTAGAAAATAATTTATTACTTTATTTGAACTAATCTATATATTAAAAGAATTTGTGTTTTATAATACGAGTCGGCCAGCCCGTTTTACCCAACCGATTCGCATGATTTTTTTTTAAATGAAAGCTCTCGCTGCATAGATTTGTCATCAAGCATTAGAAATTACCTTACTTGCACATTCATCAAGTTATATGCAAAAACAGTTTCCTCCCATACATTTTTTACGTTTTCGTAGCTGTAGTCAATGACTTTCTGCTTCTATATATCTGGTTCTCATTGAGGTAGGCGTTTCGTTATAAGCCTAAAACACGCGCTGAAAAGAGCTCTTTAATTTGATGGTATGTTCATTTAAATTGGGTAAGATTGAAGGAAGATAGGCGTGGACATTCAACTTATTTTTCAATATTTTCCTATAAATTTCCTAAGATTCCATTGCTTTCTCTCTACATGGACGGTTCTTAATTCAAAAATATTTTTAAGGCATCTAATAAGATCCTTGCGGTAACTGCCAGGAAAATAAACGTTATGCCTCCTTCCTCTCAACGGTGACCTTGCCTTACTTTCATACGGTTGTGAGTGTGGTGGTGTGTAAAATATACGCGATGTTGGTCAAATTATCACTATAGTGAATTTTCGCTGATGGCAGGTAATATTCCCCGAATGTTACCAGTTAACCCTTAAAGTTGGGTGAATTGATCTCTGATGTTGAGGAATTTTCCTTACGTTTTATGTTAGGAATATTTTTGTGTTTTTAAATTACGGACTTTCTTCGGGCATCTTAATTTTTTTTATGTGGAACATATTACAGCCGTTCTATTGTCATATATATCATAGTACTATTGTCATATTATATTCTTCATCAGCCTTAAGTCATATATTATAATTATATTATTACAAGTGGTAGTTATGGTAGAAATTGTAGCTTTGGTAAGAATAGTAGTTTTGAGAGAAAAGGTAGGTAGGTACTTTTGACAGCACCGGCGGTTTTGGTAGAAATGGTAGTTTAAAAAAACGGTAGATATGATAGTGTTAGTACGAATAGTAGTTTTGGTACAAATAGTAGTTTTGATAGGAATAGTATTTTCGGTAGGAATAGGAGTTTTGGTAGAAATGTTATTTTGGCATATATTGTAGTTTTGGCAGCAATGTTACTTACGATTGCTACCAATGCTACCATTCCTACCAAAAGTACAATTTTGACCAAAACTATAAACGTCATTATTACATTTCTAAATTATGATGGATTAATCACACCCATACACAAAACAAAATAAATCGTGCTTCTCACAGAAATATTTAGCTGGATAACAGAAATAAAACCTATTTTCTTACTTATAAAAAAAGTCGTTTTTCGATATTTTTAATTTTGATAATAAAATATTGACAGATAAAGAAAAAAGTGAAATTAGCGTAAGTTAGTTACTTATGTTTCTGATTTAATAACGTATTTTTTGTGAGTAGTTGTGTTTTCAATTATAATGATGGTTCTTGGAAGGAAATTGAAAAATGCTCAGAGAAAGTTTGAACAAAGAATATTGGTAAATGACGGCCCTGTTGGAGATTTGGTACCGGATGGTCCACCTACTGCTAAAAAAATACGGGTGGAAACAGGTTCAGATTTGATTAATTCTACCGTCAACAATTTTCAAGTGATTTCCGTTCTTGGTGACGGTAATTGCTTATTCCGCGCAATTTCTTATTGTTTATATGGAAGTGAGAATAAACATTATGAAATTGGTTTGGCCACTGTTGATAACATTGTCAATAAGTGGGATGTATATAGTAACTTCACTGTTGGGGACGAAGCATAATTATGGCCAGACCATTACAAATGCAACAGATTACAAACGTGTGATGGGTTCCAATAAACAGTACGCAGGGCATGCTGAACTTCAGAGTGTTAGTGAGCTATATCACGAGTGTCAATTCAGAGTTCACCTGGAAAACAGTAATACGATTACTGACTATGGTACTGGCGAAATTGTTCATAACTTGCTATGTTCTGGGCACCTTGACGGAGGACATTACAGTGTCCTAATTGAAAGAATGGTAGGGCACAGTCATATTGAAGAACTTTCTTTCGTCAATGTTCTACATATTATATATATCTCTATTGCGCGGCAAACCATTCAGTAATGCCAAGGTGGAAATTTCACGATACCTAAGGTGCAACGCAAAGCCAATGTTGTGAGAAAAGAAGTTTTGTGATATACTTATTATATTTTTGGTAAGAATATCATCTTTTTACTTATTATATAAGGCTACAATTTACTCATCATACCTATATGTAAGAGCTTTTTTATAATATTAAAATATGCTGTGGAGCAGCACGGGTCCTCTAGTCATATTTAAATTCAGTTCGCGTTCACGTCCCATTATCAATTGGCGTACCGCGTCTCACCTATCATTTCGCGTTCGATAATCATTTGTAATTGCGTATCATTAAAACATTATCATATCATCTTTTTCTTATTTTTCTATCAATATAGTCAGTTAAATTTATTTCTGAGTTTTACTGATTATACCTTACAACGCCGGGTGTACGGACCGTACATCCCTTTTTTAAAAATTTAATATCTGACTATAACCTCGCGAGTGACGCAGTGACTTAGTGTATCGCCGTTATCAGAGAGCAGTGTTCTGTGGCACTAGTGAAGATCCACCAGCAAGTGGAACTATCATCATTCATCAGGGTATCAACAGGTACCACCGGACGAGCTACAAAGAGTTCTTCGAGGTCGTCTAAGATATCAAGTAAGACCTTTCCAATTTAACGCTGTTATCTATTATCATGGCCAGTATGGATGACTTACTATCTACACAGGAGCAAATTTCAGCTGCGATCGAGAATCTCTATTCTAACTTTAAGAAAGATGGTTCCGATAGGAAAACTCCAGACTATATCAAGCGAATGTTAGAGACACTAGACAACTACTGGGCTGAGTTCCATTCTAATCACAGGAAGCTGATTCTATCAAGTGATAAGTCTTATCCATATTTTACAAACAATCTGTTTGAGAGTACTGGAAATAGGTATACTACTATTAGGGCAGCCGTGCAGAGTTACGAATTATCTACCAAACCAAGAGATTTGAAACCATCTTCTCCTCTTATCAGACCAGCTACTCCTATCGCAGTATCTGAACCCTCCGTACCAGGGTCTTCGGCTCAAGCCTGAGGTAGCGACAGCAAAACTGACGAGATGCTACGGAAACAGAGCAGTAACTTTAAAGTATTTGAGCACACGATTTCGAATATCGATGTGGATACCATTTCTGATAGATGGGAATTTGAACATCTATTGCGTACCGTACAGTCTGGTTGGGCAACCATTAACTCTCTACATTGGGAGTTAGACAGTGAGCTAGGTCAACGGAACCCAGAATACGAGTCTCACTTTTTTAAATCAGAGAAGAAGTATAACGACATTATCAAATCAATTAACAAGAAAATGTGGTCTGTTAGTCACTTAGAAAAATCTACCCCTAAAATTGATATTCCAATTTTTTCTGGTAATTATCATCAATGGTCTAGTTTCAAAGATCTTTTCACCGTAACTATACATGCAAATCCTACTTTATCAAGTGCTCAGAAGATGCAATTTCTAAAGGCCAAGGTGCGGCGTGAAGCTGAGAGACTCATCCAACACCTGACGATCTCTTCTGACAACTATTCTATTTGTTGGGATATACTTAATCATAGGTATAACAACAAACGGTTGATAATGAGTTCTCATTTCGATCAAATGCTCAACATCCCTGCAGTTCAGCATCTTTCGGTACAGCATATCAAAAAGCTTCATGATGTAACTCTTGAAAGCCTTAACGCTATCAAAAATCTGGGCGTAAGCATAGAAGCATGGGACCCACTTATCATACATCTCTTTAGTCAAAAATTAGAGTCTGAGACCCTAACCGAATACCTAAATTCTCTAAAAGACCCTAAAGGGGTACCCAAGCTAGATGAATTTTTATCATTTTTAGAGAAGACGTTTACGGCTATGGAAACATCAAAAAGAAAGTATGAACCAAAATCAAATCAAAATCATAACTATCACAAAGGTTTTCATACTAAATCATCGTCGACCGGACGTATGATTTCGCAATCGTCAAACGACAAAAACGTCAATGTGACGAAATATTACAAATGCGTTATTTTTAAAACAAATAATCACGCCACATTTAGTTGTAATAAGTTCAGACAAATGACTCCGTCAGCAAAACGTTCAATAGTAGACAAGCTAAAAATATGCGAAAACTGTCTCTATTGCCATAACGGCAAGGAATGTATTTCAGAAAAACGCTGCCGTGAGTGCAATAAGGCACATAATACTTTATTGCATGACGCATTTGTGCAACTCGATCACGAGCCCAGGGCGTCGACATTTAGTAATAACACGAGTGAACCTAAACCGGGTCAAAAGCCAACCACCCGAAACTCACACGTGTCTATGCAGTCCGAAATACCTGAAATCTTATTAACGACAGCTATGATTAGAGTCGAAACTGGGGATGGTTCTTTCCTCAGCTTACGAGCACTTATTGATCAAGGATCCCAAACCTCTTTAATCACTGAAAATGCAGCTCAACAGTTACGGTTACCGCGTCAAAAATGCCATGGCGTTATTACTGGTGTAGGTGCTTAGCAGACGAACTGCAAAGGGGCCATAAATATCAAATGCGTATCCATGAATCACAACTTCGTATTTCGTACTGACGTTATAATAATGCAAAATCTTATCAAGAATCTGCCAGGCCATTCCTTTGCTAAGCCAGATTGGTCGTATTTAGATAACATCTGCCTGGCCGATCCAGATTTTAATATAAGTCGCCCAGTTGACATTCTGTTTGGAGCGGATATATATTCGTTGATACTATTGGAAGGCATTTGTAGAGACGATCAGAATAATTCACCCATCGCCCAGAACACTAGGCTGGGTTGGATTTTATGCGGATGCGTTCAGACTTTGCAGTGTAATGTCACCCTAAACAATCTAGAGGAAATACAAAGATTTTGGGAGATTGAGGATGTCTCAGAAGAGAGTAATCTATCATCCGAGGACCAAGAATGCATTGCATATTACCAAGACACGACAATACGTCGAGAGGACGGCCGATATGAGGTTCGACTACCATTAAAATCAGAATATGAAAATAAGTTAGGATTATCAAAAAATAAGGCGGTTGCACAGTTCAAGTCATTAGAAAGAAAGTTTTCAACAAATTCAACCATGGCGGAAAGTTATAAAACATTTATGCAGGAGTACCAGTCTATGGGCCACATGACCCCCACTTCCATGTCAAAAACTACCGAACTCTCTTTCTATCTCACTCATCACGGTATTGAAAAATCAGAATCAACCACTACGAAGTTTAGAGTTGTATTTAATGGCTCTGCAAAGACATCCACAGGATGCAGCCTAAATGACGTAATGAAATGTGGGCCCAACCTTCAGCAGGATCTTCAGTCCCTTATCATTAGATGGCGGCAATATCAAATCGCTTACACTGCAGACATCGAAAAGATGTTTCGCAGAATATGGATTAATCAAGAAGATCAAAGGCTCCAAAAAATCATCTGGCGAGATGCGGAGCAAAACCCTTTAAGTGAATGGAAGTTAACTACTGTTACATATGGTACTAAGGCTGCCCCTTTCTTAGCTATGATGACCCTACGTCAGTTGGCATCAGATGAAAAAAATAATTATCCCGGTAGCGCAGCATCCGCCGTCTTAGAAAACTCCTTTTATATGGACGATCTGGTGCATGGCTCTCACGAAATTGAAAAGGCAAGAGTATTATGAAAAGACCTAATCAGTCTTTTGCAATCCGGTGGGATTCATCTAAGAAAATGGAGGTCCAATGTTCCAGAACTATCAGATGAAAATCAAGAAAGTTTCAACTTTCAACAACCAGAATCATCTAAAACCTTAGGTCTTAGCTGGGATCATCGGCAAGACATATTTACATTTTGTTCAAAAATCGAACCATCCACCGGTAGAGAAACAAAACGTTCACTTTTATCAAATATTTCGAAACTATTTGACCCTCTCGGTTGGCTTACCCCCATATCCACCAAATTGAAAATCATTTTTCAAAGGTTTGGCTATCCGCCATCAATTGGGATGACCAATTACCAAATGAAATTATGTGTGAATAGAACGTTATAAAACAAGATATAATAAACATAAACAAACTGCAAATACCAAGGTGGATATCGACCCGAGAACATGATACATTAGAATTGCACGGCTTTTGTGATGCGTCGACAAAAGCCTATGCTTGCAATGTTTATTTTAAAATAAAACGTAAAGAACAAACCATTATCACACTGTTGATTAGCAAAGCGAGGCTTGTGCCAAGATCAAAATATGTCAGCCTTCCAAGATTGGAATTAAGTGCTGCTTGTCTTCTGGCTAAGGTGATGTTCAAAGTACAACAGTGCTTGAGCATTTCAGAAATCAAAATCTGTGGGTGGTCCGACTCAATGATCGTCCTTGGCTGGCTTAATGGAGATCCGGCGAGGTGGAAGACTTTCGTCTCAAACAGAGTACGTGATATCACAAACATTATGCCGTCAGCGTGTTGGCGTTATGTTAAGTCTGAAGACAACCCGGCGGATTGTGCTAGCCGAGGAATGACTGCTACACAATTGATCAATCACGAGCTGTGGTGGCAAGGACCATCCTGGTTATCAGACTTTGATGGACAAGGAAAGGCACCACAATTTACCACACAATTAGAAACAAAAAGTACTCGGCAAGTTAATGTTGTCACCGAACCTGATATCAAAAACTATATTATTTATAAACTGTTATCAAAATACAGCTCTCTTAGCAAAATAATTCGTATTATATCATGGATGTTTAGATTTGTTAGGAAACACGACAAGCAACAGACTTACTTATCAGTATCAGAGTTAGACAGAGCCGAAAATATTATCATCAAGCAAGTACAGGCGATTGAATTTCCGCTGGAAATAAAAAGTATCAAGGAGTGTGGTAGCGTTTCCCCTAAGAGCAAGATATTACAGCTTGCTCCTTATCTAGATCAAAACGGTCTCTTACGAGTTAGAGGACGATTAAGTAACTCAAACTTACCTTTCGACATGAAGCACCCTATCATAATATCAGGCTCCAGTCGAATTGCAGAGTTATTAATAGACCAAGCACATAAGGCTTGTTATCACGGCGGAGCCCGCCTTACGTCAGCATTTTTAAGAAAAAGGTACTGGCTCGTAGGAGGAAATAAGATCGTTAAAAAGCAGCTTCGTGGGTGCGTTAAGTGTAGATACCACGATCCAAGCAAGCAGGAACAAATTATGGGTGATCTACCAGCAGCGCGAAGTACACCAACTAGACCATTTTATCACACGGGCGTCGATTACACCGGATTTGTTGACGTCAAATCTAGCAAGACTCGTGGCATCAAAAGTACGAAGGGCTATATAGCTGTGTTTGTGTGCATGGCGACCAAGGCCGTTCATTTAGAACTTGTGTCCGACTTGAGCTCATCAGCATTTCTAGCCGCTCTACGTCGGATGGCCTCCCGCCGAGGAGCGCCCTGTCACATGTACAGTGACAATGGGACTAACTTCGTAGGCGCTAACAGGATTCTCTACAGGGAATATTTAGATCTTCAAGCAATATTGGACGACACGTTCTATTCCGCAATCACTGACTTGAAAATTCAATGGCACTTCAATGCCCCTGGATGGCCAAGTGCAGGAGGTCTTTGGGAGGCTGCGGTAAAGAGCCTCAAATTTCATTTGAAGCGAGTCATAGGTGATCAGAAATTGACCTTCGAAGAGTACGCCACTCTTCTGGCTCAGTTGGAAGCGTGCTTAAATACTAGGCCTCTCTGCCCCTTAACTGAAGACCCCGAAGATCTCGAGTATCTCACTCCGGCTCATTTTCTGGCAAGTGGTCCTACCAACACTATTATCGAAACAGAGAGAGACCTACGTACGCGGTGGCAACTCAGTCAAAAAATCTTCGCCGATGTTTGGAAGAAGTGGCAGACTGAATACCTAAGTCAACTATCAGCTCGCAGCAAGTGGCGAAGTCCGAAAGAAAATCTACAAATAAGCGATATTGTCATTATTCATGATGCAAACCTACCACCAGGGAAATGGGCTCTTGGAAGAATTATTGCGTTGCATCCAGGCAAGGATGATTTCGTCCGCGTGGTCACCCTGAAAACGAAGAACGGCACTATCAAAAGACCAATTACCAAATTATCTAGGTTACCAGTCAAAGAAAAGGCAACAATCGACCATGACAGTAAGCTTCAACAGAAGGACGAAAATATCACTGCCTCGGCAAATGTAAAACGATCGAACAAACCGTGGCTTTGTTATCATATATACCAGTTGTTGTTATTATTTTTATTTATGATAGTAACACCTGCGAATAGCACATATCAAATAGCAAACTTCAATGCCAGTCAAGGTCTTTATTTCGACAACATCTCTAACTTACGTCTAGAACGAGATCAGTGGAAGTTAGTAATTTACTACGATATGTTACCATATTGGCAAGGCACAGACCTACTTGAAAAGTATATAAATCATTTAGACGACATTTGTAATGATGATACAAGAAAAAAGATATTACAATGCGATGTCTTACTGCTCCAATTACATCACGGACTCAATGAACTCGAGCACTACAACAGTATTTTGCTCGGTAAGCAGTTCACACGACACCGGGAGCACGCGCGGCTCACGCGCGCCCTTATCAACGGTGTCGGGTTCGTAGCAAACAGACTGTTCGGCGTACTGGATCAAGAATTCGCAGAACAATATGAACGAGATATCGAAACGATTAGAAAGAATGAGAAACACCTTGCTTTACTATGGAGAAATCAAACTTCAGTTGTCGAAGGAGAACTAAATTTGATCAAGAGAGTGGAAAGTTCGGTAAACCGTCAAAGTAAACTTTTTAACCAACATTTAAACAATTTAGAAAGATCTCTAAATAGCCAAAAGGAAGAACTGCAGTCAGTATCAAATTCAGGTGACTTTACTTTGTCGGCGGTTATAGCACAGGGTATCCTCGTAAACTTACAGAATATCCAAAGTACAATCGTGGATTCCGTGACGGATATCTATGCTGGGAAATTCAATTGCCATCTCCTTACACCTGAGCAGCTACGAGATGAGATGAATATGATTACCAGTTTGTTATCCAAAGATTTGGCGTTACCATTGGACAACCATCAAGACATATCCAAGATGTTATCATCTTCTTAATGTGAAAGCAAGGGCTACCAACAAATATATAATTTTTGAGATCTTGGTTCCTCTAGGCAGTCGAGATAACTTTGAGCTATACCGACTTATACCCGTTCCACAACAAAACGAGCATTCCATGACCATTCTAAAACCTGTGTCTGAATACGTAGCTATTAATATGCAACAAGATTCATACGTAACTCTATCGGAGAAGAATGTCCGTGACTGTCTTGAAATAGAAAAAGACACGCATATATGCCCATTAAAGCAACCTATTCACAAAATGAAACCAGATGAGACTCTATGTGTCAAAAACTCTCATCCCAATAATCTGTGTCAGACTACCATATCAGCTTGTTTAGAGTCATGGATCGAATTAAATAAAAGAAACACTTACCTATATTTCTGTTGCGATCATTGCACTATACGTGTCATATGTGAGAATCAAATTACCGCTGAGCGATTACGTAAGGCTGGCATTATAACAATAAGCGATAAATGCCTTATTAAAAGCGACCATTTTATTATTCATGCTCACCAAACACCATCAAATACTTTGGAGAGAGTAGCTGACGTAATGCAAATTCGAATCCCTCCTATCAATAATATTTTGAACATCTCAATATTATCAACTATAGAAAATCAGACCACATACTTAGAGAATCGAAAGTATGTTGAGCAAATCGATACACAAATCAAGCAGATGAAAGCCAGTGAGTCTGAGGGAGTACTAAGCGATCGAATTTCATACCATGACGTCCATCACTACGTCGTCATTTACGTGTTGCTGTTTGCTGGAGCTGTCGCTCTCGCACTGTTGGTATGGCAACGCCGACGTCAGCAAGCAGCGTCATCTCCGCGCCCGGAGGCACCCACACCGCCAACCTCGTGTCCCAGAGCGCAGTCTGGTGTGCGTACACCGTCTCCCGTCCGCGCTGAGACATCTGACATCGAGCTCCGAGCAGCAAGATACGAGCCTACTCCGGTTAGGTGTGTTAGCGAAAGTGCAGTGGATCAGTGTTGTGTTCATAGTGAAGCGGTTAATAAAGCAAGTAGTGTTTGCGTAGTGAATAAAGGTAGCTCGCCGGTGATTTACCGTAAAGTAAACGATCGTATACAGTAGTGGAACTATAGACACGGAACAATCCTTAGACATAAGTATCATCCTTAAATTTAATTAAGAATATTAATGATATTCTAATCACCATGTAACTCTCATCATCATTCACGTATTTATCATCAGCCTGATTGCCTGGCCCGGGAGTATGTACGAGCCACGTAATGCGTTGCTCGCACATTCGGCCACTTACACATTTGTGCCGCATTAGCAAATAATTTATTACTTTATTGGAACTAATCATATTTAAATTCAGTTCGCGTTCACGTCCCATTATCAATTGGCGTACCGCGTCTCACCTATCATTTCGCGTTCGATAATCATTTGTAATTGCGTATCATTAAAACATTATCATATCATCTTTTTCTTATTTTTCTATCAATATAGTCAGTTAAATTTATTTCTGAGTTTTACTGATTATACCTTACAACCCCGGGTGTACGGACCGTACATCCCTTTTAAAATCTGGATCGGCCAGGCAGATGTTTTTTTTTTTTTTTTTTTTTTTTCTTGTTTAAATGATCTCTGTCAAACATCCCTTGATTACAGTAACATTTATACATACACTGATGACACGGTATTTTTTGTATGGGGACCAGACTGGAATAGCGTCAAGGAACGAGCTGAGTCTTCTTTATCAAAAATCATGAGCTGGCTCAAAAACAACTTGCTGACATTAAACTCTCAAAATCGTACTACGTTCCTTTCTCAATTATAAAAAACAACTCCCCACCACAAAACTTTTCTATCACAGCCCATAGTTGCATCTCTCAAAATCTCTGCAAATGTGAACAAATCGATCGAGCCAAACGTCAAATTCCTTGGAGAATACATAGATGATGGACTGAGGTGGAACAAGCAGATAGATATAGTCACCTACAGAGTGAGGAGACTCATACACATTTTTAAATCCTTAAGAGACTGTACTTCAATAGAAAATTTAAAACCTATCTACCTGACTCTATGTCAGTCCATCATCCAGTACTGCATCCCAGCTTGGGGTGGCGCTGGCAAGACACTTCTCCTAGAACTGGAAAGGGCACAAAGAGCTGTTCTCAAAGTAATGACTAAAAAGCCGTATAGATACGCCACTACAGCACTATAGGCAGACTGCAGAGTGTTAACAGTTCGACAACTCTTTGTGCTAAAGTCCACACTGAGAAGACACCGATATGTGCCACCCCCGATCCAAACAGACGTAGCAAAAAGTCTGTATGCACACCCACTACCTGTAAGACATCCTTTGCCAGAAGACAGTTTAATAGCATAAGCTCAAAAATATACAACACCTTACAGAAAAAACTTAATATCGCACGACTAAACAGCACGAACTTAAAAACACACTAACAGAATGGCTCTTAGATATGGACTACAACGAAACTGAACAACTACTGACATACATCGCATAATCTACAACCCCGCAAAATGCAAAATAATACAACAACATTCACACTAACACATACAAACCCGCACACACATGCACGCACGCACGCAACACGCACGCAACACACACACACCCTCCTTAAACATGGATATGGTCCCCTATAAGTAGTAATGTAATCTTAATTTATTTTAATTTTAAATTTGAATTTTTAATTTTTTAATGAACTTTTAATTTTCATTTTAATTTTTAATTTCTAATTTTATTTTTCAGTTATATATACAGCGTCAGAGTTCACTACCACTTATTGTAAATTTGTAATTAAAGTCACAATTTGCGACTGAACACTGCCACCCAAAATACAAGCACCTGCTTAGTTTGGGAGACAGTATCAACACCATTAGTACATTACAATTACTCGTGCCTAGTTTTAAGCCACATTGTGAAACTGTTTAAAGCGTCAATAAAGATTATTATTATTATTTGTTTCTCTTTCTCGACTATTATTCTAATTTGTTAGAACAATACCCGGCCCTTTGGCAGGCATACACGGAGACATAGGTCCAACGCGCAGAGGCCCTTTGAGAGTTTTAATCTAGAATGTAATGGAACATCTACTGAGGTGCCTCCATCACCGCACTATTAAGTACAGTCACGGGTTAGCCCAGTGGCGGATTTGCCCTAAGGCACAGTAGGCCCGGGCCTAGGGCGGCCAGATATTAGGGGCGGCCAATCGTGTCAAAAAATTCACTGATGGTAACAAGAAATAACTCATTGTACCTAAATATTCTGGCACATGCACATGGCGAAGTGCACTGCACCGCATCGTTTAACAATAATCTTCTTATCACCTTCAAATATTTTATATATTATAAAATAATTAACTATAGTATAATTAATGTAATGTATTATTGAAAAAAAGTAAAAGTAAAGTAATTATTTCGTAAATAAAAATTAAGTGGGGCAATGTATTGCAAGTGAGCTAAAGAAAAAGAAGATAAACAAAGGGATGTGATAAAAAGAACGCGAAGATTAGACGATTTCTCGGAAAAACATGTACAGATATTAAATATCATATCATTGATCCAACACGCCACGTACCAAGTGGTAGTGGCGCTACGTCAATTGATGTTTCTTCAGTGTCTTCAAGTGCAGATACTTTGATCGTTGTGGCAAGTGGATCAAAGGAAGAAGTCGAAGGTGTCTCACTAGTAGATACCAGGTGTGCAGCCAAATCCAGACCAGGAGTTGTGCAAAATCAGCGACGATCCAGCCAAATGGACAATCGACGAGTTCACGCGTGATTTAATTTGTAAGAACGGAGCCAATCAAAACATCCAAAATGATTTTCCTAAGAGTGAGCCAATTTACAAAGATAAGGCGCGACAGTTGTCATAACATTTATTTGAACGTCAGCTTCTTAATGGCGAAAAAGTTTTGCGAAAATGGCTAATTTATTCCGAAAGTACTGGATGTGTTTTTCGTGGACCTTGTCTTATTTTTAATGACGGGGAGAGTCAGTTCGACAAAAAAGATTGATTCAATGATTGGAGAATTCGCCTACTCATAAATTATCTGTCCTGCATATGACCGAACGAAGCAACGCGTCGGGTCGCATTGATCACGCATTAACAATGCAATTAGATGAAGAAATAAATTACTGGCAAAACATTCTAATAAGAGGTTGGTTTGCCTTTCAGAGGACACAACGAGAAATGTGGTACATTTCACAATGGAAATTATTTGATGTCCTTAGAGCTTATAGCTGAGTTCGATCCTTTCTTAGCCAAACACATTACACGTTATGGTAATCCAGGCTCAGGACATACAATTTATCTCTCTTCAGCAACATGCGAAGAATTCATTCGGCTTATGGGAAACAAAGTTTTGAAGACAATTGTAACGGAAATATTAACAGCGAAATATTTTTCTCTGGTAATTGACTCGACGCCGTCATTTATGTCATCAGATATGTGCTGCCTAATGGGTCACTTGTAGAACGTTTCCTCAAATTCATTCCAAACACGGACCATAAAGCACAGCAAATGACAACTGCGGTTACCTCAACTTTAACTAAATTAGGAATAGACATTTCAAACAGTCGCGGGCAATCTTATGACAACGCAGCTAACATGTCAGGTATATACAACGGCCTACAAGCTAAAATTAAGGAAATTTCTCCTCTTGCCGAGTATGTTCCCTGTTCAGCACACTCGCTCAATTTAGTAGGGGAATGTTCAGCTGAAAGCAGCCAAGAGGCTTGTTCGTTCTTTTCTCTACTCCAACAGTTGTACAATTTCTTTGCAGCGTCAACTCAGCGTTGGGAACTCCTTCAAGGCCATTTCACCGTCAAAAGTCTATCAACGACTCGTTGGTCAGCTCATGCAGACGCATGTAAAAGTTTACGCGAATCGTGGCATGAAATCCATAAAGCGTTAGTCTCCATCAAAAATGACACACAACAGAAGAGAGCCGTTATATGCGAAGCAAGAGGTATTCGTTTGAAACCGGAACGTTTTGAAACGGCCATTATGACTGTTTTTTGGGGATTTTTACTGGACCGCATTAACGCCACAAGTAAAAAACTTCAAAGTGTGGAAATTGATATTACCATTGTCATAGAACTCTATGAAGTCCAAATACATTTTATTTTCGAAACACGAGATAACTTTGATGATTTCGAAAACAAAAGAAGACCAATAACCAAAGAACTATCTTTGAAAGAGATTTTCGACGCAATCGAAAGCGTAAGCTACTTCCTGGCGAGACTAATGCAGATGATGAGATGCAACCAAAGAATGGTCGCGAACATTTCTGAATTAGTACATTTTTAGTTATAATTGATACATTGTCAGTAGAACTCAAAAAACGACAGGATGCTTATAAAATAATTCACAATAAATTTAATTTTATGACAAACCTGACGAGTCTAATCGCGTCAGAAGTCGAAGAAAAGGCCAAAGCATTGCAAATGGTTTACTTTGCTGACTTGGAAAATATTTTTTCTGAAGAATGTCTCCATTTTTGTGCTCACTGCAGTACAAAAAATAAGAATAAGAACAGTGCTGTCAGTTTGTTGAAATGGTTACGAACTGAAGATATTCAAAGCATTTACCCAAACGTGGATATTGCTCTCCGTGTGTGTAGGTACTCCCGCCAGTAACTGTTCTGGAGAATTCTCTTGTTTGCGATGAGTCAAAACTTATTTACGTACAACAATTATTGAGCAAAGGTTAAACGATCGGGCTTTGCTTAGAAGCTGTTTTTTTAAGAAAATTGGATTGCGAAGATATCATTAATGATTTTGCTGCGCTTAAGTGCAGACGAATTTTGTAAAACAATTATTATTTTGTATGAGAATAAACCTGTCGGTACCTGTAATAAATACAACCTAAAACCACTTTAAATGTTTTAATGAAATGTGCAAATATCCCTCAAACTACAATATTACTAACTAATATCTATTACATTGTAGAATGCAAACAAAGTAAATTATTATCTTCTTAATATATAAAATCCTTGCGTTACTGACTGACTGACAGACACGCTACAGCCGAAACTACTGGTCGCAAGAAGCTGAAATTTAGCATGTATGTTCCTTGGGCACCGTAGGGGTGCACTAAGACGGGATTTCCCGAAATTCCCACGGGATCGGGCAAAACGGGAAATTCTAAAATATGTGCGTTCTGAAATATGTGGCGTCGACTAGTATTAATAAAATAAAAGTGAGCGATAAAGTAAATTCATTATGTAGTCTATATAGTTGAGAAAGGGGCGGCACGTTGTGGCCTGGGCCTAGGGCGGCCAAGACTGCAAATCCGCCACTGGGTTAGCCGCAGCAGGTGAAGGCCTATTGCTACTTATATGGAAACTAATTACTCTGGGCTATTGGGATGGGTGTTTAATGGATAGGTTTAGATGAAAACTATGGATGAATGCCGGCGTCTGCCTTAAGTACTCTTATAGTACGTCGAAAAGGGGCAGACGGTGACTCGCCAGCTCACTAGATGGACCCTCTCTAAATAGCCGCCAAGGCAAACAAACTCAACCATAAAGGCAACAAGAGGGCAACACTATTATTATTATTATTCTCTTTATTTTCATATTTATCCTATCTCTTACATTTTTAAATATAACACTCTAAAAAAATAAAAATGATATTTAAAAATATAAAAATAGATTCCCACCGACGACGGGAATAGGATCCAAGTCACCGGTGGTTAGGGCTCCAGAGCCAGAAATTTCCTCACAATGCGTGCCGTTTGCAGAAGAACTGCCTTTTGCATCAAACTCTTGACCCAGCTGCCTAGTTTCAACCTCTCTAGATGGCGTTCGAGGTTTTTGGCTATAAGTCCATTAACGGACACAACTATCGGAACAATGATTGCTGAATCAATATCCCACACATCGACAATCTCGTGAGCCAAGTCCAAATATTTCTCTTGTTTGTCTTTTTCTGCTTTCACGAGATTCTCGTCATGTGGGATAGTAATGTCAACAATCATTGCGCGGCGCTCTGATCGATCTATTATCACAATATCAGGTCTGTTGCAAACAACAGTTCTATCTGTGACAATAGATCGATCCCAGTACAATGTTGCATGACCATTCTCAAGAACTGGCTCAGGGCTGTACCTGTAATATGGCAACTCGACGTCCACAAGCCCGTATCGCAGAGCCAGTTGCTGATGTATGATCCTGGCTACTTGGTTGTGTCTGTGCAAGTACTCGCTATTAGCAAGACGAGAACAACCGGAGACTATATGCCTGAGGGACTCACCAGGTCGGTTGCAAGCTCGACACAGATCTACTGTGCCGTCCCTCATGATATACCTCCGGTAATTTCTCGTCTTGATAACTTCATCTGCAATTGCACAGACAAAACCTTCAGTTTCTCCGAAGAGATTACCAAAACGTAGCCAGGCCACAGAAGCTAGTTGATCTACATCAGGTCCGTGAAGGGCCCGGTAGAATCTACCATGCAGCTCCTTGCTCTGCCACACAAGCCTGCGGTCGTCGACGCCTAAAGCTACAGGCCTGCGCCAGTTCTCTTTCGCCAAAGAGAGCGGGGTTAGGCCACCGTCAACTGCAACCACATCCCGATGCACATCCACACTGCCCTTAAGAAAATATTCCCTAAGGTTGTACACCTCGCGGTTGTGTAGGGTCTTAGCGTTTAGAAACCCTCGACTCCCGCACTTCCGCGGGATGTACAACCTCATTACAGACGAACGTGGGTGATGCATTCGATATGTGGTCAACAGTAAACGGACTCGCCTATCAATCTCGTCCAGTTCGGTCTGAGTCCACTTGAGTATGCCGAAAGAGTACATCAAGAGTGGCATGACTCAACCATTACAGGCTCGCACCTTGTTGCCGCCTGAAAGAAGACTTTTCAGGACTTTTTTCAGGCGACCAAGGAAGCGCTCCCGCAACGCTTGTTTCATGTCTGTCTCGTTGATGCCCAAAGCTTGCGACATACCCAAGTATTTATAGGCATCAGTTGCGAAGATTGATCTAAACTGAGTGAAATCTGATAGATGTACACCATCAGATTGCACTACCCTACCTTGTTTTACATGCATAACTGCACATTTATCTACACCAAATTCCATTCTGATAGAGCTACTGAAGTTTTCAGTGACCCTCAGTAGCGCTGTCAGTTGGGATTCACTGCAGGCAAATAATTTCAGATCATCCATGAATAACAAGTGGGATATAGCTTGACCATTCCTGCGCAACTTGTAACCTAACCTTGAATCTCCTAGCAATGTGCTAAGGGGATTCAAGGCTAGGCAAAACCACAAGGGACTCAGGCTGTCACCTTGAAGGATACCCCGCTCTATCTTAATAAGTTCGCCGTTACCAAGACCCTGTCGACACCCTGGATAGTGAAGAACCGTCCTCCACTGCCCCATACATGACCTCAGGAAGGCGCATAGATTTGCATCTACTCTATACAATTCCAGCACCCTTAGAAGCCATGAATGAGGCACAGAGTCGTAGGCCTTCTTGTAGTCTATCCAGCATGTGGACAGACTCTTTCGGTTACGGCGAGCCTGTTGGCTAATGGCCATGTCTATGAGGAGTAGCTCCTTAGTACCGCGGGCCCCACTCTTACATCCATTCTGACATACCGACATGATGTTATTGTCTGATATATGTAAATTAATTTTCTTTGTTAGAATGGATGTAAGTAATTTATATATTGTTGGTAGGCACGTGATTGGCCTATAATTGGTGGGATCCGCGGTGCTACCCGACTTGTGGAGCAAGTGGGTAATGCCTTTAGTCATAAAACTTGGTAACAATCCAGACTCTAAGGATGATTGAAACTGTGAAGCCAAGCAAGCATGTGAACTACGTAGCCATTTGAACCAAAAGCTATGTAAGCCGTCCGGTCCCGATGACTTCCAGTTCGATGCTGTACGGATGGCATTGGCTACGTCTGCAGTTTCAATATTTACATCTGGCATCCTCTCAATAGGTTCACATGCTCGCTCTACTTGACATATCCAATCATCCTCAGAATGAGTGACAGGCGTTGACCAGATTTTACGCCAGAAGGCTATAACCTCGGCATCCTCTGGCCGATCGCTATCACTCACACACTGGTCTGATTGTTCCCAAGTTCTATAAACAGACTTTTGATCCCTTTGGAACATACGATTATGGGTATACCTTTCCACACGCCTTTTGTATCTGCGAAGACGACTTGCCCACGCATAAACTTTCTGCTTCAGAAAGTCGATGCGCTCCGTGACACGTGTAATGTATTCTTGAGGACTAATACCAGTCCCCAAAAACGCACGTCTCACGAAACGCATCACCCGCGGGCGTTGATTTCCCGATCTGAAGCAGACCAACTTGCCGATGAGCACCCTAGTCTCATTAATACGTCTTTCAATTCTGCACTGCCATGCTGGTATTTTCGGTTTTGGGCGCGCAACAGAATCATGTTTAAATTTGACCCCTGCTACGCGACATACCGCAATAGCACCGCAGTACAGAATTGAATGCGTATCTGTTAAGTCCCCGCTGTTACTAAAATAATTAGTTAGCATTGAGTCCAGGGCGCACACCAGCGCCAGGTTTTTTTTATGCTTAGGCAGTCGTGGCAGACGTGGCCGATGGTCTGGCGGTGTGGAACGATAATCCCGTAACCCATCCTCCAAAGCGCTCCTCAAATTATCATTGTACTGGGTACTCACATTTATACCTACATTATCCATTTCCTCTTCAACATGGTGTATTGGTTCTGGGGCCGCCATGGGTACTGTGTCGGAAGAGGTAGGGACAACGTAGCTACACTGTGCGTCCAAGCGTAGCCGCTCAAGTGCTTCGTCATCCAACAAGTGACATCGCTGGATAGCGCGCACTTGATCTGATAGTCGTTGCACAGAAACATTAACATCTGGTTCAAGGGCCTGAAACAAAGGCAGTATTCTGTTACGGTACGCTGTGAGGTTAATTCCTCCCTCTGTAGCCGCAAAATATGCGCGCATGACGTTTTCGTTCATTTGACGAGTCCAACGCATACGCTGCACATTACCACCGGTAGCGGGGACCCTATTCGTGGCCGGTGGGCCACGCGATCCCAAGCATGCTGGTGGCCGGCCTCTCCCCCGCCGTCGTGCAGGTGTTGGCAACGTCGGTGGGGAAAAATACTCGCCGCTCGACGAGCTCGACGCCTCCTCACTGGCCGGCGCCGCTGATGCGGCTGCCGGCGTCTGCGAGGCGGAGCGGAGCAGCGAGTCCGGAGGTGGTAAGCGTGCTCTTGCTGCCTTAGCCCGGGTTAACATTGTACAATCTTGGAATTGTTATTGTTTTGTATTGAATAAATACAGTTTATGTGACGGATGTCATCTGTCATCAAATTTTTCATGGTGTATATTATTATATTTTCTTTGCGTATTTTTAAAAAGGTTTCTATTTATCTTTTGATTCTCTGGACTTATTTGTGGTAAATATTTTATCTGAATTATGATCACTGCTAGTAAATATAAATAAAATATTTTTTTTTCCCAAGACTGTACTGTCAACTTTAGTGTTGCCAGGTTATTATTATTATTATTACTATTTATTGCTATTTGACTTTACTCAGACGAAATATTTAAAAACCAATTCTTTTCACTTAATAGCAATTATATCCATTTAGAATGACCCAAAGTTAATACAAATAGGAAATATAGATAGCCACCAAACTTTTATCTCCATTAGAGCAAAAATAAAATATTGGTAGTAGAATATACTATATCCGAAAGTGAAAAAAAATTACATGTAATGTGTAATCTTAGGTTTAATACCTGCTTTGGATCAGGTAACAGAAACCAATCGTGGTTACTTACTCTTTCATTAGAACTTGAATAGCGCGGGTCGGAGCGGGGAGGGTCCGTAGGTACGCGGCCACAGATGACTAAATAGGCGAACAAAGCGCGTGCGCTGACGCATCGTGCTTATCGGCGCAGTCCTTCGCTTCCCTGTGTTAAGATCTGTGCCATTTTATTTCCGAGGTTATATTTTACGACCACTTTAAGCATATTTCTTACCGGACTTGAGTATTTGCTTTAAAAGTGGTTCGTTGATATGGCTGACGATAATTGTGCTGTTTGTGAACGTACATGACGACATCGAGATAACTTTGTTCATCCCGCACTGGGTTGTACCGTCCTTGGAAGTATGCAGTTTCTCTACGAGTGCTAACGGCCATGAAAGCGGCGGAGCATTATCATGTATTATGACGACCAACGTACCCTTCTGTATAGGGGATCCAGGACTATTCCACTTGGATCTAGCCTGAAGCTGGTGTAGATATTCCACACGCCAGCGCCGCAAGAACGACTGCACGAGTTTATCCAGCAGAGTATGTCTCTGGAGCAAGCTTGAAGAGTCTGCTTCAGGAGCCGGAAATGACGATAATGGCACTGTGTTCAGAAAATGTGCAGGGCTTAACGCGGATGGTTCTGCAGGGTCACTACTCAATGCCGTGAGCGGACGCGAGTTGATCAGTGCCTCGACTTGTGCAAGGACAACTAAAAGCTCTTCGTAAGAGAGGATCTGTTGACCTATAACTTTGAAGAGATGCGTTTTAATTACTTTGACCATGCTTTCCCAACATCCACCGAAATGTAGTGATGCTGGTGGAATAAACTTCCAGTCAATATAATCTATGGAAAGTTCTCCCTGAAGACGAGTGCGATAACCTGCGACGTGATTGAAACAAGTAGCGGGAACAAGTTCAATCAATTTACTAACGCGGTTGGCGACAAAAGTCTGCCAGCGGTGAGGAGATGAATAAATCCAAGCAAGCACTACTTTGGAGTCAGAAAATGCGTATATTTTATTAATAGGGTAGTGGGGCAAAACTGTGTCTTGAACCTTGCGGAGCAACTGAGACAGCAAAAGGGCCGCGCACAACTCCAGTCTCGCAACCGAAATGGTTTTAACAGGCGAGACCTGAGACTTGGCACAAACTAACTGCACCGAGTAGTTAGAACCAATGCGGACTTGCAGATAGACGCCAGCGAGCGCGCTTACGGCGGAGTCGTATCTCCGCCGTAAACGCGCTCGCTGTCGTCAGCGAAACCTATTAAGTTGATGGTACATCCATCTACCAACCCAAGATGACGCGGAATAGTAATTTTATTGAGCGCGGTAAGCTCAATACAAAACTGGCCCAAAGCGGTGACAACATGGTCAGGGGGTGTTTCATCCCACTCACACTTTGATAGCCAAAGCTCTTTAATCAAGAGCTTGGCGTACAAAATTGTGGGAGCCACAAAACCCATTATGTCCCATAGTCGAGCCACTGTGGACAGCATAGTGCGTTTGGTGCACTTATCATCTGGCGGTGAAACGTCAAACCGAAAACTATCACAGGATTTGTCCCAGCGTAAACCGAGAACTTTATGCGGTACAGACTTCTCAAACTCAATGTCTGGAGAAGCTTTATGAGAATGTGGAATGCGTGCGAGAACCTCCTTAGAGTTGCTTGTCCATTTGACAAGATCATTTTGGCCTCGCTTGAAAAGCTGAATAAGCTCTTCACAAAGCGAAATTGCTAGCGGAGCGGATATGACACTACAGGCAATGTCATCTATATACAAAGCGGAAGTGTAGTATAGTATAGTGTAGCGTAGCTTAGCATAGCATGGCGTAGCATAGCGTAGCATAGCGTAGCATAGCGTAGCATAGCGTAGCATAGCGTAGGATGGCGTAGCGTAGCTTAGCATAGCATGGCGTAGCATAGCGTAGCATAGCGTAGCATAGCGTAGCATAGCGTAGGATGGCGTAGCATGGCACAGCGTAGCATAGCGTAGCATAGCGTAGCATAGCGTAGCATAGCGTAGCATAGCGTAGCATAGCGTAGCATAGCGTAGCATAGCGTAGCATAGCTTAGCATAGCGTAGCATAGCTTAGCATAGCTTAGCATAGCTTAGCATAGCTTAGCATAGCGTAGCACAGCGTAGCGTAGCGTAGCAAAGCGTAGCATAGCTTAGCACAGCGTAGCATAGAGTAACATAGAGAAGCATAGAGTAGCATAGCGTAGCATAGAGTAGCATAGCGTAGCATAGCGTAGCATAGCGTAGCATAGCGTAGCATAGCGTAGCATAGCGTGGCATAGCGTGGCATAGCGTGGCATAGCGTGGCATAGCGTGGCATAGCGTGGCATAGCGTGGCATAGCGTGGCATAGCGTGGCATAGCGTGGCATAGCGTGGCATAGCGTGGCATAGCGTGGCATAGCGTGGCATAGCGTGGCATAGCGTGGCATAGCGTAGCATAGCGTGGCATAGCGTGGCATAGCGTGGCATAGCGTGGCATAGCGTGGCATAGCGTGGCATAGCGTGGCATAGCGTGGCATAGCGTGGCATAGCGTGGCATAGCGTGGCATAGCGTGGCATAGCGTGGCATAGCGTAGCATAGCGTAGCATAGCGTAGCATAGCGTAGCATAGCGTAGCATAGCGTAGCATAGCGTAGCATCGCGTAGCATCGCGTAGCATGGCGTAGCATAGCGTAGCATAGCGTAGCATAGCGTAGCATAGCGTAGCATAGCGTAGCATAGCGTAGCATAGCGTAGCATAGCGTAGCATAGCGTAGCGTAGCGTAGCGTAGCGTAGCGTAGCATAGCGTAGGATAGCGTAGCATAGCGTAGCATAGCGTAGCATAGCATAGCATGGCATAGCATAGCTAATTAGTCCTTTATCTTACACACAGTTCTAGCACCCACCTTGATCTCTTGAAGAACAGAACAACAACAAGACGTAATAAAATGAGAAGTATGTAACGTAGGTACGGTACCCATAATCACATACCCAAATACCGTCTCAATAGCGGGCGGTAAATCATATTGCTCACTACGTACTATTTTAGTTAGTAGCAAGTGCGGAAATATTGAAGCTCCGATCAAAAGACCAATGCCTGCCGGATTCGCAAACTCCGCGTCTGCCAGCGGCAATGACTCGAGGTGAGTGAGTGATACTACGTCTACATTAGCGTTCGGCAATGCGTCCGTGATACGCTCCACGATTAGCGAAGAAATGTTTAAATTAATATCCCTATCAAAACGCGAATGTATTTTAACATCTACGAAACCCTTGCAATGTTTTTCTGACCCGCCGATTCCTTTGACCACTGAACTAGTATTTCTAAAGTTATTCCACAATCCGAGGCGTTTGAAACATTCCAACGTTATTAAATTGGTCTGAGACGCGCTATCGAGTAGACAACGTACCATTTGCGGCGACCCATTAACATCATAAACGATAACTTGCGCTGTCGCTAACAGTACCGTCTTAGACGCCGTACACTGCGTTTTGGCCCTGCGCGGATCATTATAGATGCGCGAGTGCCGTCCTCGCGTGCGAGTTGCCCGCGCGATGTATGTCGTACACAACGATATTTCATTCTGAATCGTGGGAGGCGCAGTTATCGTAGCCTGCACCTGCGACGTAAGTGTGTCAAGGTTAGCGGCTTGGCTTGACAACGGACTACTTTTATCAAAGTGCAACAATGAGTGGTGTCGTTGATTACATGAACGACATCTCGTCTTACTAGAATAATCACTGGTCTTATGCTTTATACGTAGCAATTAATACATGCTTTGTTGTCTTTTACGCATTTGTAACGAGCAGTTGGATTTAAATCATTGAAGGCGGGACACTTATAGAAATGGTCGTGCACTATATTACTGCACAGACACTTCTGTGACTTATTACTATTAGATTCTGAGCATGTTACGTAAGATTGTGGATTAGGGACCGAGTTATTATTACTATTTCGCGCCTTATTCAACCTTTGTTTGCTGCTGTTAGTGTTAGACGGGCTAGGTGAACTAGACTGCGTATTATGAAATATTCGACACTGATCTTTGATGAACGAAATAAAACTATCTAGAGTAGGTATTTTATTATTGCGTTCCGTCATCTCGAAAGCACGAATTGTTTCAGTGTCAAACTTTTTTAAAGCGAGTTGAAGCAACATAAAGTCGGAAAGATCTTCTAATTTTAAGTTTTTAAGAGAATTAACCGCGGTTACGAGGTTATCTATAAACAGCTGGAAATTCGCGACAGACACGGCACCGGACAGTTTAAGATTTAAGGCTTGATCAAAGTAGGTAGACGCTAGGACGCGAGTGTCTTGATATCTATCAAGTAGTGACTGAAATATGACCTGATAATTCTCAGCACTGGGTGTGACACCTGCAAATACGGACTGGGCCTTCGGTGACAGTTTACCTATTAAATAGTAAAACCTGTCAGCATCTGTCAGAGAACCATTATCGTGCACTGTAGACTTAAAACTCGCATAGAATAACGGCCAGTTTCGTATATCGCCATCAAACGACACAATCTCGATTGGCGGTAACTTCGGCGTGCGAGCCGCGGAAACGGGCTGTGCCGAATATTTACCCTCCAATTGCGATTGTATACGCTTAATAATACAATAAAGGTCTTCGAAAGAGGTGTACGCCTGATAATTTGGTTTTTCATCAGGATTAGTAGAAAGCAATCTTGCGTTATAATCGTCTAACAACTTATGAAAATCTGTTCGAATACTATCTACTGTCATACAATAGCTGAGAAATTACTCCCTATTACTATCAGAAACGGCTGCGGTCTTTGAACGCTCATAAATGTTTTGAATACGCTCAAATAAAATATTGCGTTTTGCTTCTAAGATTGTCATCTCTTTGTCTTCCGACACGCGTGACTTCTTTTGTTGTGACATGCTTACGTAAGTATAAGCTAATGAGATCGAAACAAAATAAGAATATCTAAAGTACCTATTATTTTACCTAAGTACCTAGGCAACACTTTAAAGCGGTGGAATCAAAAGTTGCTTGAAATATGAGATTTACAAGACAACTATGATAGTTCCAGAAATAATAATTGGGTAAGTAGGTAGCTACATAAAAGTATATTACCTACTGATGCGTGCGAAAACAACCATGTGACGGTTATGTGAATGGACTAGGAGTATAGCTAGGTGCTATAACTGCCTAGGTATATAGATATAACGAGGTTTTACGTATAAAACGTAAATGAATCCGATTCGTATGGATCAAAAAAAAATGGTTCGGCGTTACACCGAAACCGAAAGTTCCTAGTCGATTTGGGAAGGATTAATATTGTGGACTGTAGGATGGCGGTTTTTCGGCGACTAGGAAGTGAGGAAGCGAAAAGATATTGTGAATAGGAGCCTCTTACCTTGCTCGGCAGTCTTCTTCTTCTCAGAAGGCCAGTCTCTTGGTGTCTTCAAGTATATTGAAGCTGCTTGAATCACTCCACTACAAAAATCACTTTAACTCGCGAGCGGTTTTGTTGAGTTTTGTATAAGCGGTAATAATTATATATGGCGGTGCGGTTCAGTGCGGTACGGTGCGGCGGGCATGAGTTTTTTAGCGTCTCGAATCTTCCATTCTTTTTTCGTCATTGTTGAGCAGGGCAGCCAATAGCGAGGCGTTTTGGGAGAGGATTCATGAAAAAGGATCGCTCGGATTGGCCGAACAGCGACGAACCATTGACGTTGACGTGATTAGTTCTCGATGAAAAGGTAGATGGCGCTACCAATTACTAATATATCTACCTATAACGATGTCAAAAATAAGTTTGTGACTAAAAACTACTTGGTTGTGGGGTTATTTTAGTTGTGTATCAAATATGATACCTTTGGATTCAACGACGTCGTTTTGATACAAATAATGTTTTATTAGTTTTTAATTTGTTTTGGATTCCAGCGTTATCAGAAAGAGAAATTGAGAATTATTTGGTCAATTTTGATTCTGAACACTCGGATTTGGACATTGAAGACGACAACGACGATGAAGAGCTCATAGCAGGCCTCTCCAGGACTCCTCAATTGTCAGATGAGGAGCAGTCATCTGATGATGATGATGAAGAGAGTAACATCCCTCTTTCACACTTGCGTGATAGATATCCAAATGGCGCCACAAGGATCATTTTAACCCACATATTATTCAAGAAATCCACGAAGATCTTGAAGATGTATGACCCATACCCACTGTTCGAAAACCATTTGAAAGCTCGCGTTGAGTTCTAATATTACTGACATGATCCGCAATGGAAAAGATCTGCAGACTACTACCAAAGAAGTGAAGCTTTTTGGAGCCAGTATTAATCTGTCCTTGTTAGGTTTTCCACGACTAAGAATGGCTTCTTTAGATTAGATATAGCAGAGCACCTGATTTACAGTTATACAGACGATGACCAGACGGAATTAGATTTTAATGATGAACCGCAAGCTAAACAGCGAAGAACGATCCCTCTACCACCCAAGGTTGCAAGGTAGACCAAACAATTCGCCCGAAATGTGCCATGATGAACAGTCAAGTAGGTCTAAATGCCGCGCTAAAGAATGCAAAAGCTTAACATTTGTTCGTTGTGACACCTGTAAGGTGTTTTTGTGTTTTACTAGGGAGAGAAATTGTTTAAAGAGATTTCATTCGAATTTAATGTAATTAAAGTCAGAAATAAAAGATTAAGAATTATAATTGGTTTGACATGCTTGAGTCCCAAGGTATCAATAGTGATACCTACATTAATTCCTAAAATTATACTAAAATATATTTTTTAATTTGTTGTCTTTAGAAACTTTTAAACACTCGCGTTGCATGTTTAAGAATATATATATAAACGGGAATTAACGCGAACATGCATTAGGTATTTACATACCTTATTTTGCTTGACGTTTCGAGACGGTTGCACGCCCCGTGGTCGCAAGCTGACTGGTGTAGCGGTGTCACGTCTCCGGGTGCGAGGTAGAAGCTTCCATTTCTACCCCCGGGTCGTTTATTTTCGAAGTACCGGCGCAAAACACACTAACCGTATCTGTATATTGAATATTCGCCGACTGCGCATTAAAGTGGAGTGTTGTTAGTCGAATCACTGGATTCCACGCCGATGACAATTTGAAGCCCTTTTACCGATTGAAATTTTTATGTTTTCTGATTTCAACCGCTTCACGCACAACTCTTGGGTAAAAGTGGCGTTCCGCGGAGAGGACTTGGGGACAATGAAATTCAATCCAGTGATTGGTGCCCGATTGGAGTAAATGTTCCGCAATCGCCGATTTGTGCGTTTGACGGTTCTTAACAGCAGCGATGTGCTCCTTTATACGTTCAGCGATAGTCCGCTTCGTTTGCCCTATGTAAGAGCTTCCGCAGCTGCATTTGATTTTATAGACACCTGGGGTTTGTAGCGGTAGAACATCCTTTGGTGTGCTCACCATGTTCTATACTTTGGCACCTGGTGTAAATACGGTCGGAATGGAGTAGTTTTTTAACTTGGCTCCTATTTTATCCGTAACACCTCTAATGTAGGGCATGTAGTTCGGTTGTCTATTTACCGCCGGATGTTTTTCTCGCTTGGTAGGCCGCGTCATTTGTCGTTGTACCTGGTATCCGTTTTTCCTGAGTACCTCCTGAACATGGTCTAGCTCTAGCTTCAAATGCTCAGGGTCACAGAGGTCATGTGCTCTGTTTTTTAGTGACGTCACAACGGATTGCAGGTGTCGAGGGTGGTGGTGCGACGTGGCGTACAGGTATCTATCTGTGTGTGTAGGCTTCCGGTATACGCAGTGTGTTAAGGACCCATCTGGTCTCACAGTCACTTTGACATCCAAGAATGACAACGATCTGTCAGTTTCCATTTCGTAGGTGAACCTCATTTTCGGATGAATGGAGTTAAGGTGTTGCACATATTGATCTATTTCCTGCTTACCTCCTTTTACGATACTAAAAATGTCGTCCACGTATCTTTTCCAAAGCCTGATGGTCTTAGGTCCGATGCTAAGCGCCTTTTCCTCAAAATGTTCCATCCAGATATTAGCCAGTACTGGGGCTACTGGACTCCCCATTGCAACACCATCGATCTGGAGGTAATATTGGCCTTGGAAGAGGAAGTAGTTGCCATCTAAGCAGTGCTTTAATAGATCAATATAGTTGTGAGGCATATCATTGTCACTCAGTTTGTCCCTCACTACGTCCAGACATTCGCTTATTGGAACATTGGTAAAGAGCGACTCAACGTCAAAGCTTACCATTACATCTTCCAGTTCCAATCGGATGCTTTGTACGATCTGGACGAAATGACGCGAGTTCTTCACGAAAGACGGTGTCATACCGACTAATGGCTGCAATACCGATGCAACGTGCTTCGCAAGGTCGTAAGTAGGCGAGGAAATCTGACTTACGATAGGCCGCAGTGGCACGTTGGTCAGATGTGTCAAAAGTGTCAGTGTTGTGTGGTGGCTGTCAAGACAAAAAGTTTTTTATAAATAATTAGACACGATTATATGTGCTTAAAAGTGTATAATTGGACAACTACAGGTGATTCTTATGTCTAGAAGTGTTATTCGCAAAAAATAAACTATAACAACTGAAATATTACAAACATAAATTTTGCTGAAGACTTTCGTTTTTAAAAAAATAACAAACAGCTGTCACTTTAAATTTTTGTTCATGTACCTTAAACTATCTTAAATATATCCGGAATTTCTTAACACTACAAAACCATAGTGTTGCCAGTTTAGTTTCATAAATCCGGTCGAAAATTACCCAAGATGGCCAAATGTACCACATGTGGCAAGTTTGTGGCAGCAAAGGGAGGCGCCGCTACGTGCTGCAGGTGCGGAAATAAGTTCCATTTGGCATGTGCGGGAATATCTGATACCGTGATACCGCGAAAATCAGCAATGACTGGAGCTGTCAGGGGTGTAAAGATAAGACGGGTAAAGGCTGTATCAGACCCACTCCTATGAAGGGAGTCAGCAGTCATGGCAGCGAGGACTCCCCTACGAGTATAGACGAAGAGTATGAGTCAGCAGGAGATACCGAAAAACACGGAAGCAAGGACAGAAACAACTTGGCGAAGGAAATGAGTCTCCTCAGGGAGGATCTTCGAACTATGCGGGAGGAGCTGAAGTCTGAGCTACGAGAGATCCGGTTGGAGGTAGCTGATCTACGGCAGTCTGTTGCGTCACACAAGAAGAAGGTAGAGAACCTGGAGACTCGACTGATAAAGCTGGAAGAGCAGCAGAATGCAGTTTCTCCTAACACTATGGACGACACTATGGTCCAAAAGTTAGAAGATACAGTGGAGCACCTCAAGTCCGAACTGAATGACAGAGAACAAGACCTTCTCCTCTCGGATATTGAAATCGCAAATCTCCCCGAAGACGCAGGCGAAAATGTGGTACATACTGTTGAACTTATCGCGAAAAAACTGGGGGTGGAGCTGGACTCGCGTGACATAGTTTTCGCTGAACGAGTGGGTCCAAAAGCAGTTGCGGCAGGATCGGCAGAGTTAAGGCGTACAGACTCAGCAGCAGTGGGAAGTCGCGGTCGCCGCATAGTAGTGCGATTGGCGCGTCGGGCCGTGCGAGATGATTTGCTACGGGCGGCAAGGGTGAGGCGAGGCGCTACATCGGCTGATCTGGGCTTTGCGGCGCCGCCTCGACGATTTTATGTCAATGAGAGGCTCACTAAAACAAATAGAATATTATTTTACCGTACCAGGCAGGCCGCTGCTAAGCTCGAGTGGAAGTACACATGGACAAAACGAGGACGAGTTCTGGCCAGACAGGGAGATGGGAAGCCGACACACACCATTCGTACCGATCATGATCTAGAGAGGGTTTTTGGGCGAGAAGCGTTGGAGGAAAAGAAGTGTTGAGGACATTTTGCCATGCAATCTCATAGATAAGATCACTTTTCATTGCTATATCTTAGGCCGTAGTAAAGATCAAATAATAAGTTCAACAGCAACACAATTTGTACCAATTTTCAAGAACATACCTATTTGTACCAATGTGATATTTTGTAAGTATGGATATATGGCAACATCATATATGAATGTCAGTAAGTGTCACTTTCACCCGTATGTCAACAATGTCAAAATACACCTAACCTATAATTTATGTACAAGAATGACAAATCAATTTACGTTTATCACATTAATTTACAGCAAGTCACTAGTTACATATTTAAATAATTCAGTAAGAGATTACTTGATACTTACTCTATATAGGTATGGCTGCAGTGTTAAAGGGCTAGGATGTCTACGAAAGGTATATGTATGTTTTTACAATAGGGACTTCACATACATGACAAAATTTTATAAATCAGTGAGTAAATACTTGCTAAATACTTTGTATTAGTGTAACTGCAAAGTTAAATGTTTAGATTATCTACGGGACACCTCCCACGTTTCTTTTTATAATAATAATAATTCTCTGTTCAAAATAGAAATATCCCATAACAATACTTTTAAATTGAATATGCAGGTTTTGGTTTTACTCATTGACAGTCTATTTTTACATTACCATTATGGTTAATGGAAAACGTCTGAAGGTTGGACTATTTAACGCAGGGTCGTTAGGGACTAGGCATGACGAGTTCCTAGTGGCCATGGACACGCACTCAGTGGACATAATGGCCATAAACGAGACATGGCTGAGGGCAGGTGAGGAGGGAAAGGCTCCCATACTTCCAGGCTATAAATTGAAACATAGCCCAAGACCCAAAAATATTCGAGGTGGTAGAGGAGGTAGAGTGGGATCTTATATAAAATCAAATATTAGTTTTAAGACTCTATCTCAACCGGTACATCAAGAGGTAGAGGAATATTGGTTGTTATTAACAATCATGAATAAAAGGATCTTAGTTGGGACTGCATATAGACCGCCTTGGTTATGCGTTGAAACATTTCTTGAAGGATTAACTGATAGTATTTGTGCATTGGGGCCTTATGATCACATAATATTATTGGGAGATTGGAATGTGAATATGCTAAATCTAGAAAATTCTAACACCAAAAAAGTACAACAGTTTCTAGATTACACAAATATGTCTCAAAAAGTCAATACGCCCACTCATTTTGCTGGTCAAAGTAGTACCTTGATAGACCTAATATGCACGGACTTGAATTTACAGACTGTCTTGGTAGATCATGTGCCTGAACTCGGCCAACATTCATTTGTGACTTGCGAGAATCAATTTAAAAAGCAAAAACCTAAGCCAAGATGGGTTACATACAGACCTTATAAGGATATTTTACTTGATATTTTTAATTCAGACTTAGAAACTTTACCATGGAATCTTATAAGTTCACAAAGTGATGTTAACAATATGGTGGAAATGTTCACAGCTTATATAATGGCACTATTTGATATCCATGCACCCTTAAAGCAAAAGCTTTTCAAAACTAAATATACACCATGGATAACGGATAATGTAAAGTTGATCTTTAGGTTGAGAAACAAAGCTAGGACTAAATATAAAGAGAATAAATCAGAAATAAAAAAGCAATACTATCTGGAACTAAAACACCAAGCAGTTGTTGCATTACATAATGAAAAATCAGCATACTTTGCACAACATATTAACGACAATATAAATAACCCAAAAACCTTGTGGCGTAACTTAAAGAATCAAGTCCTGCCATCTCCCAAAAACACCTGCTTACCAGATTACTTTGATAACCCAGACATCATCAATAGAGATTTTTTGAAGTTGCCGGGAGGGGGCGGTGTGAGCATATCTAGTTTAACCTACTATGAATATCATAGGTATGATGACGATACAAATTTCAAGCTTCAGCCAGTCGACCAAGGTACTATTTTGAAAATCTTGAGAACCATTAGTACTAATGCACAAGGTATAGATCTAATCAACCTAGAGATGCTTAAACTTACTCTGCCTAACTCGTTAGATACTATTACAGAGATAGTTAACAAATCTATCACAACCCATACATTCCCGGAGCTGTGGAAACATGCAATTGTCAAACCCATACCCAAAACGAGCCAACCAAGTTCTACAAAAGACCTACGGCCTATTAGTTTACTGCCCTGTTTGTCAAAGGTACTGGAAAAAGTTGTTTATTTACAAGTAATAGAATATTTAGAAAAAAATAACATTTTACCAGACAAACAATCTGGGTTCAGAAAAGGACGAGGAACTGCAACTGCTTTATGTGATGTTGTGGGTAACATACTGGAAGCTAGGGATCGTGGAGAGGGCACTGCCCTCATTCTTCTAGACTATTCCAGAGCATTTGACTCTATAAATACATCTCTATTATTGGCAAAATTAGCTTACTATGGATTTTCACCTAACACCATAAAGTGGTTTAGTAGTTACCTCACAAATAGGTCCCAACATGTAGAAATGCAAAGGGAAGATGGTATGGTCATGTCTTCATCTGCTCTCACAGTGAACAGAGGCGTCCCACAAGGCTCAGTACTCTCAACACTTCTCTTCATCATATACACAGCTGACATGACCCCTTCTTTAAAAAATTGCAGTTTTCATATGTATGCAGATGACACTCAGCTTTATCTCTCTTTTAAGCCTGAGGACACCTTGTCAGCTGTTACAAAGATAAATCAGGACCTTGACAGAGTGATTGAATGGTCAAAAAACAATCATTAATATTAAATCCACATAAATCAAAATTTATCATTCTGGGCAGTAAAATACAGGTAGAGTCTATATTGCAAGTTAACCCAGCTATCTTTTTGGACGGTCAGAAATTAGAAGGGATAAAAGAGGCCTCTAACTTAGGTTTATTAATTGACTCTGAGCTAAGGTTTGAAGGACATGTAAATAAAATAGTAAGAAATTGTTTTTACAGTTTAAAAATTCTTTACAACATTCAAAACTATCTTAGTATTAACCTTAGAAAACAGCTTGTAGACAGTCTCATTTTATCCCGTTTCAATTATTGTGATGTAGTCTATGGCCCATGTTTACTGGCAAGAACTAAGAATTTAATACAAAGGGTGCAAAAGGTGCATGTGCCCGATTCTGTTTCAAGATTCCAAGACGGCATCATGTCACACCATATATTAATGACAATAACATCCTTAAAATGGAATCTAGAAGAAAATTACATCTTGCCACATTACTTTTTGGGGTAGTGACTAGTAAAAAGCCTAACCTACTTATATGAAAAGTTAGAGTGGAGACAAAACCACTTTTCATACTCTACCAGACCCTCAGCCAGAACTCTTTCCCAAACTAAACACCGTACAATGGCATTCCATGGCTCTTTTAGATACTTAGGTACGAAATGCTGGAACAATTTGCCTCCTCCGATAAGGGACCTGAAAACAAAAGCATCATTTAAAAAGAACCTCAAGAGCTATTTACTCTCTCAACAGAAATTATAGCTACAGGATAATGCTTACCTGTGAGGATATAGCCCTAGTAACATTAGTCTGGATTCCTGACAGCATATTAGTATCTCTGCTTCAAGGTCTGGTTGGGTACTTGCAGGAACTCCTGAAATATTAAACATTTTACGAAAATAATGTCATATTATCCTCTATGAGCCAATAAGTAAATTAAATTTAGAAACTTAGTTAACAGGCATACCTGCTATTTGTGTATTCCCTTGTTACTTGTAAAACATTTATGTTTTGAAGGTGTAGGTACTTAAGTAATCATAAATAGTTGTACATGTTCCATATGTAATGGTACGTAGATTCTAGGAAGATGACCATCACGTTTCAGTGGCCTTTTGACATAATACGTGGCGGCACTGAAAATCAGTACTGTGATTGGAACTATGGCGTCCATCGCAGTGTTTGCTGAGTGTCAGCCCGAATTGCGGCACGCGGTGTATAGTGCTCATGCGGTTATTATTGTTTAAGTTTAATTATTGTATTTACAAAAGTAATCATGTTTAAATTGCTCAATCACTGGTGTAGATACACGTGGCGAGTCACGTGGTGACACGTATCACTTAAATGTCAGAAGTGTCAGGACATTGTCAGCTAACTCAACTCCGTTTATGACAGTTGACAAGACATGCCAAGTGTCATTATGGCAACAAGCTGCCAATTACCGCCTTAGTCTTTTGAGTTATAGTAGATAGTGTATAATAATATTGACTTCGCCACAATTTTCTTTTTTTGTGTGTTTTTTTTTTTTTTTTTGTTATTTAGAATAAGTAAAATTAAGGAGTACTGTACAGCGTGCTTGCAATAAAGATATATTTTCTTTTTTCTTTCTTTCTTATGTACCTTAGGCAGACCATATAGCCTAGGTGGTTGGTATGGCTTGGGACCATATAACTTGCTATACTCATCTTCCGTGAACAGGTCCTGGTGGTCTTGTATCAGTGCTCGTATTCTGCGCGTTACTCTGGCCGTGGGGTTATATGAGACCGGTTTATACACCTTGTTATCACATAACAACTCTTGTACCTTGTCCGTATAATCAGCCGTATTCATCACTACAGTGGCGTTTCCCTTGTCGGCCTTAAGCACTAAAATATCCTGGTTGTCCCGAATCCTTTTCAGTGCTTGACGCTCTTCCATAGTGACATTGCTGGTGGGTATCTTCGACTTCCGTAATATCACCGCGACGTCCTGTCGTAGGGTATCGGCATCACCGGGCGGTACTTTATTACGGATAATCGTCTCCTCAACACTGCTGATTATATTTTCGTACGGTATTCGCTTAGGTGTTAATGCGAAGTTTAAACCTTTGGCCAAGATGTTAATCACAGGTTCATCTAAACTCGCGTTGGATAGATTAATTACGGTGTTACTGGTTTGTACCGATTCCGTAGGTAACGTTTTATTCACATACCGTCGGTTTAATAAATTCGAGAACTTTCGCTCGTGAGTAGCACTACATAGTTCGAATGTCCGACTTGCTTGTAAAAACGTTATCCGATCACACAAATCATAATCAACGCGAGATAGGAACTCACTACACTTCGCATGCACGGCATATAACTCACACTGTACACTATTAAGCTCACTATGTTTGTTGCGTATTAACTGTCTCAGGAGACGTACACTCGCGTTATATAGAATTTTACGGGAAAATGCGATATCACTACGTGGTTTTATACGCACACACGTAGGTAATAAGCCCCAATCGCGACATTTTGTTAGAAATATCAACGATGTTTCCACTCGCGCCCGTTTCCTCCATAATAATTCTAGGTGACGCACTAATTTCGCAATTTCCGACCCGTAGCGGTTTGCAATAGAAACTTTTAAAAACTCGCGTTGCATGTTTAAGAATATATATATAAACGGGAATTAACGCGAACATGCATTAGGTTTTTACATACCTTATTTTGCTTGACGTTTCGAGACGGTTGCACGCCCCGTGGTCGCAAGTTGACTGGTGTAGCGGTGTCACGTCTCCGGGTGCGAGGTAGAAGCTTCCATTTCTACCCCCGGGTCGTTTATTTTCGAAGTACCGGCGCAAAACTCACTAACCGTATCTGTATATTGAATATTCGCCGACTGCGCATTAAAGTGGGGTGTTGTTAGTCGAATCACTGGATTCCACGCCGATGACAATTTGAAGCCCTGAATTTTGAGGAAAAGGCGCTTAGCATCGGACCTAAGACCATCAGGCTTTGGAAAAGATACGTGGCCGACATCTTTAGTATCGTAAAAGGAGGTAAGCAGGAAATAGATCAATATGTGCAACACCTTAACTCCATTCATCCGAAAATGAGGTTCACCTACGAAATGGAAACTGACAGATCGTTGTCATTCTTGGATGTCAAAGTGACTGTGAGACCAGATGGGTCCTTAACACACTGCGTATACCGGAAGCCTACACACACAGATAGATACCTGTACGCCACGTCGCACCACCACCCTCGACACCTGCAATCCGTTGTGACGTCACTAAAAAACAGAGCACATGACCTCTGTGACCCTGAGCATTTGAAGCTAGAGCTAGACCATGTTCAGGAGGTACTCAGGAAAAACGGATACCAGGTACAACGACGAACGACGCGGCCTACCAAGCGAGAAAAACATCCGGCGGTAAATAGACAACCGACCTACATGCCCTACATTAGAGGTGTTACGGATAAAATAGGAGCCAAGTAAAAAAACTACTCCATTCCGACCGTATTTACACCAGGGGCCAAAGTATACAACATGGTGGGCACACCAAAGGATGTTCTACCGCTACAAACCCCAGGTGTCTATAAAATCAACTGCAGCTGCGGAAGCTCTTACAAAGGGCAAACGAAGCGGACTATCGCTGAACGTATAAAGGAGCACATCGCAGCTGTAAAGAACCGTCAAACGAACAAATCGGCGATTGCGGAACATTTACTCCAATCGGGCACCAATCACTGGATTGAATTTCATCGTCCCCAAGTCCTCTCCACGGAACGCCACTTTTACCCAAGAGTTGTGCGTGAAGCGATTGAAATCAGAAAACATAAAAATTTCAATCGGGAAGAGGGCTTCAAATTGTCATCGGCGTGGAATCCAGTGATTCGACTAACAACACCCCACTTTAATGCGCAGTCGGCGAATATTCAATATACAGATACGGTTAGTGTGTTTTGCGCCGGTACTTCGAAAATAAACGACCCGGGGGTAGAAATGGAAGCTTCTACCTCGCACCCGGAGACGTGACACCGCTACACCAGTCAGCTTGCGACCACGGGGCGTGCAACCGTCTCGAAACGTCAAGCAAAATAAGGTATGTAAATACTAGGTATTTACATACCTACGCGAACATGCATTAGGATGCATGTTCGCGTTAATTCCCGTTTATATATATATTGTTGTCTTTATTTTATCTATAAGAACGTAAATTAATCAAAACATTCAAGATATATCAAATTTTCAAAGGTCGGGACTGACGAGGCTATGTGAACTGAAAGAAACTGATTCAGTTGGTTTGCTGTGTCAGTGGGCTCGGTTGCCACCTGCACCTACATATCTGTCACTGGATTCTGGTCATTGCTACTGGTGTCGTGTTTGGAAGTCTAGTCCAGGTGTGCTTCACACCGCTAAGGAGACCTGACTACAGCAGAGGGAGAGTTCCCAAGAGGGGAACGTTAGAAAAACCGTTTCCAGCGGCTATTTGTTCGCCAGGGGCTTCATTTACGTTGACGAAGTCGAGCAAGCCGCAGCTGCAAGTGGCGGAAGGATGTCTCCTAAGCGCCGACAAACATGATGGCGCTCAGACGACCGACGAAGTCGTCGAGGTTCTCCATGCGTAGGTCCCGTTGCGTGATTCCTTGTTCCTCTCGCAGCGTGGGGCGTCTTAAAACGCGCGATATTTCAGCATTGTGGCAAGCACCATGTTCACGGATATTCAGCTCTGCTATACGGTTAATCGAAACTAAGGCAAGGTATATATATATCCCGTAAGAAAATGAAAAAGCTATATGATCAGTGGTTCAGAACTTTTTGCATAAAAGAGTAACAATTATCTACATTTCTATCCATCCTCAGAAAATTTTGCATTTATAATAGAAGTAAAACAAATATAGCTTTCTAACAATATACATAACTCCATTAAGAATCCAAAGAACCACTAATATGACATATGTGAAGTATCTAATATCAAGGCACACGCTAAGCTTCCGGGAAATGTAAGCGTACCGTTCTGAAACTTATATATAACAAATATTTTGACTGTGCGTCGTTTGTATGTCAGTAACAGAAGCAATTTTGATAATACGAATTAATAAATATCTTCTTCTGTATATATACAATTCTTAGGTTACTGACTCTCTGACAGACAATGCATAGCCAAAGCTATTGGACGCCGTAAGCTAAAATATGGCGTGTATGTTTCTTAAGGATCGTAGGGGTGCACTTAGAAAGGAGTGCCCGCAATGCCCACGGGATCGTGCCGAAACGGCTAAACTGAACTAAAATGTGTGGGCGTAGCCGCGGGTATTCTCTAGTAATTCATAAAATTTTAAAGAATATTCAGTTAATAAACAGCTCAGTACTTATATTTCGAAAAAATGTGTGAGGATACTTTTACAACTTTCCAGTGTGTTCACTACAAATGCTTAAAGTTCTTTAACAAACACCGCAACGCGATGTAACTAGCTTTTTAATACTCTTAGCAAAGGCTACACGAAAATTCTATCTATCCAAATGTACGGTTCAGTATCACATTAACAAAATAAGGAAAACTCTTTCAGCTGCTTGTGACAAATGGAAATACTCTAGTAGCTGCTCTCAGATATGTTGGAGTAAACATATTTCATACCGTTTTACTTCCTTTTTCTTAGTGTACAATGTGCATTTCCATTACATTACTAGATGCATTTCAGATAAGCTTTAATTATAATTCCAATTCAGGTGACGATGTATTTGCAAATGTACTTTTAAAGCTGTTAAATGAAGAATTAGTGTATGTATAACTTAGCAATTACTTAGCATTCCACTTATTGTTGGGGAAAAAGGAAAAGCCTTCAGTTGAACGATGTTTCAATGATGATAATACTATATTTGTTTTTGGGGATCTTTCCGCGTAGAATCAAGTTATCTACCTACTGTTAGCCTACTTTTACCAGCAATTTCGTACGCATGCAATTAAGAAACTATTTTTTGCTCAGTCACTCAATATATTCTACCAAGCTAATTCTACTAATGAGACACTATTATCAAAATAGGTACATCAGTATCGGAGATCCATCAAAAACTGACAGACTGGATGCAAATCTGCGCTAAAGAAACACAGGACTTGTATTCTACACACTCCCAAATAATCAGAATCCAAACAACTATCCTAACTTACCTGTATCTGCCGCGCATTTCAATATATTCGGCGCCATAAAATACTAACTTATCGTTGTAGCTTGCAACAAAGGAAGCTTGAAAAATTGCATTCAAGTGTACCACAATATCTGTGTAGTGCGAATTCAAAGTAACGTCTGCTTATATCTGCTCTGAATAAAGATGCTTATTATACAACTATAGAGAAACTTTAATAAGAGTCTGTTTGAAGTTTTCATATGGAAGTTTATATAGTACTGGAGTTTTTTTTTTTTCTGCCGAACAAATTGGTATTCTCTCGTTTTCCATAAATTCATTTGCACTAATATTGTTTGCCATAATAATCCCCGATCATAATATTTACTTGCACTATTATCATTTATACTAATAACGTTTGCCTTAACAACTCAACAGTGATAACTTTTATTTGCCATAAAATGACTTTCTATAACAACATATATCATAATAATTAGTTTCCATAAGTAACACGTCTCATAATCGATTCTTGACATACTCAAAATTTAATATAATTATGAAAATAATACATAATATTGTTAGGTCGAAATTAATTATCGTTAACACCCCGACTCAGTGCAATCCAACTCGGATAGGTTAGGTTAGGGTTCTCTTTTGACCCTTAACCCAAAAGTAGGAGCCCTGCGAAGCAGGGCACCTACTTTTGGGTGTCTTATTTAAGGGTTTGCAAAAATAAAACAAGTGAGAGTGGCTGCCGAAACCCGCGCGTCACGAGGACGGCGCTGAGCTGACATCAGTCCCTCCGCAACCACGACCGTTGCAAGCAGTAGTGTAGAAACGTAGGAGAATAACAGAGGTATTTATGCCTTTAAATAAGTAAATTATCGCGACTAACGGCCATTTTCAATATTCGAACTATAGATAGATCTGTAGATTTTTGTGAGATTGGGTTACCTTCCAACTCTATCATCAGACCATGGCAATCATCCAGCATCAAAGTCTATATAAAAACGACTCAAACGAGCCCAAACTCGACGGCATTGGGTTGTTATCGTCAAATCACTTCAAGAGAGCTTATAAAATTTGAAGAGTTCCTTCGATTTTTTCAGGATTCCATGATCAGATCCTGACCTGATGATCATGGGACCAACTAGGAGGTATACTCTTTCAATCAAAACAAGAATTTTCGAAATCGGTCTAGGCGTCTTAGAGAAATCGGGGAACATACATAAAAAAAAGATTCCGACGAATTGAGAACCTCCTCCTTTTTTTGAAGTCGGTTAAAAAGGTATGTTTATTCATTGTACTCAAAGAGATTGGATATATTCTTCTGTGATTGTACTGCACTTACGTGAACTTATCACTGTGACAGCTGTGACAATAGTGACCACAGACGATATACTATAACCATATTAGTGACTAACTTCAGACCTGCCCACACTAAATGCGCGTGGTGTAACTTACAACTCTTTAACTTCGTTTTCCATCAAAATCCCATAACATAAAAATATTCTGGAATTACATTTTACTTAATAGGCCTTAGATCTATCTTTTTAAACTGTTTGTACTAATGCTCGCGAAGTCTTAATGCGACACGGATAATGTACGGTGGTTTGCCATTGTTCGTTTATATTGTAACACCTTATACAACATGTTGTTTAGCATATAAATATATTATTATTTGTTTCTCTATCACGCATACTTTTCGAACTTATTGTGTTAAAAAAAGTACACGGCCCTTTGGCAGGCGTACAGGGAGACATAGGTCCAACGCGCAGAGGCCCTTTGAGAGTTTTAATCTATAATGTGATGGGACACCTACTGAGGAGCCTCCATAAGTGCACTATTAAGTACAGCCACGAATTAGCCGCAGCAGGTGTAGGACTATTGCAAATTGTATGGAAACTAATTACTCTGGGCTATTGTGATGGGTGTTCAATGGATAAGGGGATATGGAGACTATGGATAAAAAACGGCGTCTGCCCTAACTACTCGTATAGTACGTCGAAAAGGGGCAGACGGTGACTCGCCAACTCACTAGATGGGCCCTCTCAAAATAGCCACCAAGGTAAACGAAGTCTGCCATAAAGGCAGCCAGAGGGCAACACCGGTATGAGTGGCTAGGGGTGTCGCGCGGTGCGGCACCGGTTTCGCCATCGCGGGCCTCGTGACAATGGAGACCCGGAGCGGGTTTCCCCGTAGTTATGCCCTTGACAATGACACTTCCACCCCCGAGCTAATAGCTCTTGCGGGCTTCCCTCTGAATGGCCTACCAAGACAAGCCAGAGTTGAGAGTCCTGCGGGCGCTCTTGGAGGTCCACTCTGACCAGCCAACAAAGGCAAGCTGGAGACGAGGCCCTGACCGACTCTCTGAAGCATTCGGGATCGCAGTGTCGCCACACACATTCAGCTCGCCACAAAGCTGCCCTGCGGATATATTTATTATTATTATTATTCCTTTTATTTAACCTTTTTCTCATAGCCATATTTATACTAAATATTACAATACAATATACACAATAGATACAATATATAAATTTAAATATTTAAAATGGGACCACGGAGACCCACCGGTACCGGGTACAGGGACCAAGCTACCGGTGGTTAGGGCTCCAGAGAGAGGAACCTCTGAACTATGTGCGTCGTGTCCAACAATACTGCCTTCTGTATGGAGGACTTGACCCAGCCGTCTAACGAGAGACACTTGAGATGGCGGTCGAGGCTCTTGGCAATGAGACCATTAACTGTCACGACTATCGGTACAATGATCGCAGAGTCCACATCCCACATGTCGACAATCTCGTGAGCCAGGTCCAAATATTTGATTTCCTTGTCTTTTTCAGCTTTCAAGAGATTCTCGTCATGGGGAATAGTAACATCAACGATCATTGCAAGGCGTTCTGATCGATCTATCACCACAATATCGGGCTTGTTAGCCATGATAGTCCTATCGGTGATGATAGACCGATCCCAGTACATAGCGGCACGGCCATTTTCGAGAACTGGATTGGGCACATACCTGTAGTACGGCACTTCAAATGGTAGAAGGTCATATTTTAAGGCAAGCTGCTGATGGACGATCCTGGCTACTTGATTGTGTCTGTGCAAGTATTCGCCGTTGGCAAGACGAGAACAACCGGAAACTATATGTCTGAGAGATTCACCGGGCTGGTGACACGCCCGACATATGTCAACAGTCCCATCCTTCAGAATATACTAACGGTAGTTGTTCGTCTATCGGCCCATGCAAGGCCCGATAAAAACGTCCATGCAACTCTTTGCCTTTCCATACTTCCCTACGCTCTTCAATACTAAGTACAACAGGTTTGCGCCAGCTCTCTTTTGCCGACCCAACGGGGTAAGTCCGTTGTCTACAGTAACAATATCTCGATGCACACCCGTGTCAGCCCTGAGAAAATATTCTCTAAGATTGTACACCTCGCGGTTGTGGAGGTCCTTAACACTTAAGAAACCCCGACCACCACATTTCCGCGGGATGTACAATCTCATCACTGATGACCGCGGGTGATGCATTCGATATGCAGTCAATAGACAACGGACCTTTCTGTCCAAGGCGTCCAGTTCTGATTGAGTCCATCTGAGTATGCCGAAGGAGTATGCTAAGACTGGCATGGCCCAACCATTATAGGCACGCATCCTGTTGCCGCCTGATAAAAAACTTTTCAGTATTTTCTTCAGGCGGCCAAAGAAGCGCTCCCGCAATGATAGTTTCATGGCAGTCTCAGCAATACCTAGGGCCTGCGACATACCCAGATACTTGTAAGTCTCGGTCGCAGATAGAGATCTAAGTTTTGTGGAATCTGAAAGCTCTATTCCATCAGATTCCACAATACCACCTCGTTTTACATGCATGACCGCACACTTATCCACACCAAATTCCATCTTGATAGAATAACTAAAAGTTTCAGTTACTTTTAGTAACGCTGTCAATTGGAAAGTGGTGGGAGCAAATAGTTTAAGGTCATCCATATAAAAGAGGTGGGATATAACTTGACATCTACGCTGCAACTGATAGCCTAGCCCAGACCCCTCTAGCAAAGTGCTGAGAGGATTCAGAGCTAGACAAAACCACTAGGGACTCAAACTGTCACCTTGGAATATACCTCGTTCGATATTTAGAGGAGCCCCGCAATCGCGAATCTGCCCACACCCTGGATAGCGAAGGACCGTACTCCAGTGCCCCATACATGCCTTCAACAAGGTGTATAAAATTATATCGACTTTATATAACTCCAGCACCCTCAAGAGCCATGTATGTGGCATGGAGTCGTAGGCCTTCTTGTAATCTATCCAGCGTGTCGCCAGATCCTTTCGATTGCGACGCACCTGCAGGCTAATGGCCATGTCAACTAATTGAGTAGCTCTTTTGTACCACGGGCCCCATTCTTACATCCATTTTGAGCCACTGACATAATGTTATTATTTCTTATATGTGATAACATCTTCGTCCTCAAAATGGATGTAAGAAGTTTATACATAGTCGGTAGACACGTTATTGGTCTATAATTTTTGGGGTCCGTGGTACAGCCTGACTTAAAGAGCAGGTGAGTGGTACCAGTTGTCATAAAAGTTGGGATCGAGCCCGATTCCAAAGATGCCTGGAATTGGGATGCCAACCGAGCATGGGCACTACGTAGCCACTTCAACCGGAAGTTGTGCAGTCCGTCCGGTCCCGCTGATTTCCAGTTAGATAATGAACAGACTGCACAAGCTACATCCGTTGTTTCTATGGTTACGCGCTGCATTTGGGGTATTTCCTAACATGCTCGCTTAGCATCCCCAAACCAATCACCCTCAGTGTGGCTGATGGGCATCGACCAAATGCTGCGCCAGAAAGCGTTCGTTACCTCAACATCCGGCAGACACCCATCATCCACACCTGGATCAGTTCGCTCCCAACTTCTATATACCCACCTTTCATATTTTTGGAATGCCCTATTCTGGGTGTATCGGTCCACCGTCTTATACGATTTGCCCACGCACAAACTTTTTGCTTCAGGTAATCGATGCGTTCTGTGACTCGTGATTCGTATTCTTGGCGACTTAGGCCCGTGCCTACGAACGCCCGAGTCACAAAACGCATCACTCTCGGTCTTGTATTGCCCAACCTGAAGCAAATTAGCTTTCCGATGAGCGCCCTGTCCTCAGCGGTACGACGCTCAATCCTGCACTGCCAGGCCGGTACAGCATTGGTTCGAGGGGCAGTATTACTACCATTTGGTATTTTAATACCTGCCACTCGACAGGCTGTAACAGCCGCACAGTACAGAATCGAGTAAGTATCGCTAATATCTTCACTATTGTCTAAATAAATATGTATAGATAAATAGTGTATTTATAACGATTAAATAAAATAGCTTTCCTATTTGTTGTTCTTGGGCACAGTATTTTCTACCCCCGTCCGTGCATCACTATCCAGGGTGGCCACTGAAAATCAGCGCCGGGAACTCTATAAATAGGGCACCCAGCAAATGCTGAGATGGTGACCCATTTCGACAGAGCTATAAAAATCAAAAAATGTGAAAAAAAAAACAATGTAAACTATTTTTATTTTATTATAACTCTGTATTTTTGTCGAAATAAACATTATTTTCTTTCTTTCTTTCTTTATTTCTTTCTTTAAATACGTGGACAATAGTGAATCCAGGGCACACACCAGCGCTATATTTTTCTTGTGCGTGGGCAAACGTGGTAAGCGGGGCCTATCTGCTGTATTCACAAAACGATACTCCCGAATAGTGCATTCCAAAGTACTCCTTAATTCACCTATGTACTGGGTACTTACTTGTGTATCCCTACTATGCACCTCTTCAACTTTCCTTTCCGTTCTGACAATATTTAAAACTTGTACACTCGTAGAAGAGGGAATAGGAGGGTTACGTTGTAAGTCAGAGCGTAGCTTCTCAAGTGCGTCGTTATCCAGCAGGCGGCAGCACTGGATAGCACTTGATCCGATTGTCGCTGTGCCGAAACGTTGACAGCTGGTTCCAAGTCCTGAAACAGAGGCAACATGCGGTCACGATACGCAGTAAGGTTTGTACCTCCCTCTGTAGCCACAAAATATGCCCGCATGACGTTTTAATTCATGGTTTTAGTCCATTTCATGCGGTGCACATTACCACCGGCAGCGGGGGCCCTGTTCGAGACCGGTGGGTCTCGGGGTCCCAAGCGTAGCGGTGGTCGGCCTCTCCCACGGCAACGTACGGGTGTTGGCGACGTCGGCGGGGAATGAAGGAAGAAATACTCGTCGCTCGACGAGCTCGACGCCTCTATGATTGCCGACAACTCTGTTGTAGGTGCCGGGGGCTGCGAGGTGGAGCTGAGCGTCGAGTCCGGGGATGTATTGCGTGCAGCAGCAGCTCTAGCCCTTGTCAACATGTTGTTATCATCATCTCCTCCATTGTATTTATATTGTTTATTTCGTCTGTCTACGGTTTATTTACTATTTTCTTCGGTGAATTGTCATTGACATTAGACGTCATCTTGAGTCATGTTCTTGTAGTTTCTTTTCTTTATTTATTTAATGGTTTCTTGATTTAATTATATGTTTATCAGTTATAGTAGTCTTTCTTGTAGTAAAAAATATATATATGAATCCAAAACTATGATATACAATACAAATATAAATATTTGAGGAAAAATTTTATATCGCCTTGTTGACGTGACGTTATTATTATTGTTATTATGTATACAAATTGAGAAAGTTTAACATCATATTGAATTGTTAAAGTATCGCTTGCACCGAGTGCTTTGGAAAGCGTCTTAAGTCACCGGTCTCGGCTGACCCGAAAATGTTTGGAAAACGTTATCGAGAGCACAGTACCCTTGAAAAGACTAACACTAGTCTAAGCAGTGTAATATCTCTGTTATTTTGGGTTGGGATGGTCAGTCAGCAGTCGCTTTGCAAAAAAATAATATTGTTAGTTTCATATTTTTTGTACACTCATGCGTGTTTTGCTGAAGGGCTAGGCAGAGGTACCGGGGACGTTCCGTCATTAAGAGGGCAGTCAGTTCAGTTTCTGACAATTCTTAAGACTAAGGTTAGAATGCAAACTTTTTCTACATCAATAATTATATTTACGTTTTAATATTTTACACGATACTCATAAGTCGCTGTCAGGATACTAAGGACGTCATATTACATTTCATAGCATTCTTTAATGAACACAATTTTTGCCGTAAATCAAACCAACATTTTTTCATTGTGTTAAACATATACATTTATTTTATAAATAAACATAATTTTAGTTTTAATAAGATTTAAAATCAACTTGATGGAATGCAGGGTAATAAATAAATGAGCTTTACATAGACAGAATTTCTTCATTGTTTTGTATTGAATTAGTTCGCGACAATATTGAAACTAATGGCTTTATTTCCAGTCTAAATATTTTATGCTGTAATGTAGTACATGAATCGTGAACATTCGTCGCAGTTTGTTTTATCTAAAATATATGAATACAGATGGCATAGAACGTTAAAATATGGGTTATGAAGTGAGCGAGATTTGTCAAATGTAAATGGAAATGATTTCGCAGCTCAATTTTACTTTGGATCGTGTGCCTGTTGGTGCAATATAATACAAATTATGACGAGGATAATATTAGTAAACTACTAGATTACGATCGATTTTTACAATAACATTATTACGACAGTTCGATATAAAAAACTTCTACAGATATTAATAGTGAAATACTAGACTACATTTTACAGTGCTGAAAGCCGTTTGACATGGCAACAGAGATTTGGTAACATCGTGGAATGCGGTTCTATCTTCTGCTTCAATTATATTCTGTTAAATAAGTTAAGGACAAGAAACTAATTATAATCATTTAAATCGAAAGTCTTGGACAACTTGGATAACATTGAAGGACGTATGGTATCCATGGTATTAATAGGTGTAAGCATTGTTGTGCAAGATATATAAAATACTTTTATTTAAAGTCAAATATTACCATTTTATATTTGTAGTTACTCAAGAATAGAGAAGATGTACAAGATTACTTCATTTGGAAATAAATGTTTACATTTTAAACTGTAACATGGTTTTCTTGTTAAGTACTTGTGTACATATGTTACCTTTATTTTCGGTACAAAACATAAAAAAATATTAAATAAAAATACATATTGCTTCGTAACGGAAGAAAAAACGGCGGAAACATCTCTCTCTAGTGAAAATAGTCTAAAAAAGATAAAATGTAACATGTGCAAAAAATCTGTATAACCTCAAAAAGCAATCACAATCTTCCACAAATGACGTAGACAGAAAATCAAAACAAATCTATCGACCAAATACAGAGCGCGAACTGTGTGGCCTCAAATCTGAAACAAAAAACTGTATCCCGTTTTTTCATGTGAAATTTTCGTGTGCGGCAGTAAAACAAGTGACAGGACAAATAAAACAGCGTGGCAGAAAAATATTTGTCGAAAAAATGTTAGTGGCACCGGTGTGCCGGCAATGTTAAGTGGGAGAACATTGAACATTGTACTTATGGCGTGTGAGTGAGTGCATTTGTGTGAACATTGTGGAATGTGTGTACTGTAAGCAAGTGCGTATGTGTGTGTCAATAACGGTGATAGTTTGGAAAAATTACAGTGGAATGAGACTGCAGAAATGCGGACGTGTTAAGTGCATGAAGTTTTGTCAAGTAGTTTTTCATCATCTGTTATTTTACAATGTGTGATATATAATATATAATTAGTTAGTGATTATGAAAGTGGGTGTGTGTTAAAATCAGAAAACTGAAAGTTCAATGATGATATAACAAGATAAATGTCTTTGTAGATTGAGTTAAGGTTGATAATCGTATAACTGATGAGAGAAAATAAAACTACGTGTTGTTTGCTTGAATATCTATTGGACACTAAAACTTGTGAGGTTACTAGGTCAGTAGTCGAACCTATACACACTTTAAATGTACATGTAGGTTGGTACAAATGTATATGAGCCGAACATGCCACCCACCAAAATGTCTATAAACATTTTACTAAGACATTGAGATCACAAAACATAACATGAACTTAAATTAAGTTATACAAAACAATAATATTTCCTAGGCAATGTTCTGCCTAAGCTTAAGAATAACAAGGACTTACCACAATTTATACAATTATATATAGGTAAGTAGTTTCGAGTATGTAAACATGTTCATACAAACAAATGCAAAGGTTAAATCTGTTTTGGAACATCACTTTGTCTATAAAAATAGTTATATCAAGGTCTAGTTACCTACATGACACAGCCAAATATCAATTAATCATTTACAGTTTGTTATGATATGATATACTAATACCTAAATAAATGATAAAATAATTTAATCTTACAACAAGTATAATTAAATTTCTCTAAGGAACTGCCTGCATATTTAAAAGCAATTTGGTTGGCATTAATTACCAAGAGATAAAATTCAGTAAGTAATACCTACACACATTAATCTTTAGTTTCTATAGGTAAGGCACATATCTTCGATATAGATCTTTGCGTTGTTTTGCCATTATAACGCAGTGTAACCCGCGTTATTTTGTCAGGTCCTGGGTGCTTCTCCCTAATTCGAGCGAGGGCCCACTTGCTAGGAGGCATATGTTCTTCTTTTATGAGTACAATATCGCCCACCTCGAACTCTGCTGTCCTTTTCAGCCATTTAGGACGCTGATTGAGTCGTGATAAGTACTCCGTCTGCCAGCGTCTCCAGAAATCCTGTACTAGTTTCTGTGTATGTTGCCATCTAGATAGTAGATATATGTTTGTAGCTGTATAATCTCGATCCGGTACCGTAACAAGGGCTTCACCAACAAGAAAATGTCCAGGGGTAAGTATTTCTATATATTCCATTAGATCCACATCAGTAGATACAGGCATCAGCGGGCGTGTATTCAGGCATGCTTCTATTTGGGTGAGTACTGTTGAAAACTCTTCAAATGTTAAGTTTGATGTTAGGATTCTTCGCAAGTGCTGCTTCACCGATTTGACTCCAGCTTCCCAAAGTCCACCGATATTTGGGCTGTATGGAGGGGTAAAATGCCACTGCGTGCCATCAGTTGCAAGTATTTCAACTACATCTCCAGGTATATTAATCCTTGCTTCTTTCCACATTGTATGTAATTTCTTATTAGATGCCACAAAGTTGGTGCCATTGTCACTCCATATTTCATTACATCTGCCTCTTCTAGCAACAAGTCGTTTGAAGGCTGCAATGAACGCGTTTGAAGTCAAATCACTGACAAGTTCCAGATGTATTGCCTTCACAGCCATGCAGATGAAGATACAAATATATGCTTTGCTGGTCTTGGCTCCTCTTCCCTTCGAGTTCAGTACATATACAGGGACAGCGAAGTCAACACCACTTTGTGAAAATGGGCGCGATGGAACCACACGTTGCTCAGGTAAGTCACCCATCATCTGTGGTCTGCTAGCTGCTCGCTGTCGCGCACAGGTAAGGCATCTGTGTATATATCGTTTTACTAAGCTCTTGCAGCCAACTATCTAATACTTGCTCATCAGGTAAGTAGTCATCAATTTTATTCCACCATGTAGGGTTCTCAGATGTGCGTCAGACAATATGAGGGGAACAAGACTGTTTTTCTCACCCAATATGACAGGGTGTTTTAGATTTTCATCAAAGTCAGCATTTCTCAGTCTGCCGCCCACCCTGAGGATATTCTGCTTATATAAAAAGGGGTTGAGAGATTTTAGCACACTTGTAGCCTTCACGTCTTTGTTTTCTCTTAATCTTCTTATTTCTTCTGGAAATTCTTCTTCTTGTGCTAGTTCTTCTTTTGTAATTGCTATTTCCAGCCTCTTTGGTTCTTTCTTCGAATTCAGAAATCTCTTGCTGTAAACCTTTAATAGTTCAAGAAGGGAGTCATATTCTTCAAATTTTATACATTTCTCTTCACATTTAGTTACCTGAACGTGGGAATGTATGATTTTCCTTTTTTCTATATCTGTTGATATTGCTGAAGGTCTGGCGTATTCAATGTTTTTTTGTTTTTCTTTCCAAGTAAGACCTAGGGCTTTGATTTCCGTCTCATAACTCAAGCTCCAAAGTAGACTTAAATCTCAGTAGTGCGCTCACCAAGGAAGATATAAGGGAAATATTTAGGGAGGAGTTTAACTTGATGAGATCTGAATTAACAATGGAGTTTCAAAAAACATTAAAGCAAATGGTAAGGGATGAATTTCAACTAATTAAAAACGAGATATCAAGCCTCGAGACTAGTGTGAAATTTTTAGACCAAAACTACGAGTCAACTAAAAGTGTGGTTACGTCATGCCAGGATTCACTTAATTTGCTACGAAAGGAAAATGCTAACTTGAGCAGCACTGTAAATGGCTTACTCCTGAGACTCCAAGACATGGAACAACACAACAGGTCTAGCAATCTTGAAATACAATGTGTCCCTGAGCGTAAGCAGGAAAATCTGGTAGCAACAGTTGCGAATCTCTCAAAAACTATATCATTTGACCTGAAAGAAAACGACATACATCATTGTACTCGAGTGGCAAAAAGCAACAGGGATGATACTAGACCTCGTTCAATTATTGTTAAACTCGCAACACCGAGACTCCGCGATACATTTTTGGCAAAAACCATCAATTTCAACAAGACCAATGCCAATCATAAATTAAACACCACTCACTTGGGATTTGGAGGCAACAAAGCCCCAATTTACGTTCTGGAACACCTATCACCTTTAAACAAAAAGCTACATGCAGCGGCCCGTCATGCTGCCAAGGATAAAGGCTATAAGTTCGTATGGGTGAAACAGGGAAGGGTTTTCATGCGAAAAGCTGAAACATATGAAGCAATATATGTTAAAAATCTTGAAACGCTTGACAGACTTAAGTGAGTGGTTCTTTCTTCTTTGCTGGTATATCATAGTAATATATGTTTTTTAAATTCGATTCGCTAAATTTATACTACCAAAATGTCAGAGGTCTCAGGACCAAAACTCATACATTCCTTTGTAATATTGCTATTGCCAATTATGACATAGTAATTTTGACTGAAACTTGGTTAAATAAAAGAATCAATGATGCTGAATTATTAAATAACCGGTACACCGTATATAGGAGAGATCGTGAGAGTACAGGGTTTCATGCTAATAAAGATGGTGGCGGAGTTTTAATAGCAGTTGCTAATAAATATAACTCATCTCGCTGTACTAATGCAGAGAGTCAATGCGAGGATATTTATGTGAAAGTTGAAATAAGTAAGAATTGTATTTTGGTTTTTTGTGCTGTATACCTGCCTCCTCCGATAAATAGAAATATATTAGAACATTTCATAGATAATTTCAATAGAGTCAGTGACCTAATGGAAAATGTTTGTATTATAGGCGACTTTAACTTGAGTTGTATAACTTGGCCCAATGTTTCGGCAAATTGTGTTAATGATCCTTTTATTCACAATGGTTCCTCTTTGGGACAGTTGCTAATTGATTTTGTGTCGCTCAACAATTTTACGCAATTTAATAATGTTACAAATAACAGAAATCAAATTCTTGACTTAGTGTTAGCTAATAATATTGATATAAGTGTTAAAACATCTACTACCGTAATAATATCCGCTGACCCGTTACACACGCCAATCGATATAACCGTAGCGCTTAGGAAGAATAAAGCATTAAAAACTAATAATAGCATTAAGTTTAAACATAATTTTCATAAAGCAGACTACACAAAAATAAAGGCTGAACTAGATTGTATACCTTGGCTGAGCAAATTTGAAAAATGTAACAGCATAGACGAAATGGTATCAGTATTCTATGAAAATATTAATAACATCATTGATAAATTCGTGCCCAAGACTCAAGCTAAAACAGGAAAATTTCCGCCGTGGTTTAGTAAACAACTTATTAAAATGACTAAGGAGAAAAATAAATTATTACATAGATTTCGAGTTTTTAAAAACCCCTTAGACGAAATCTCACTCCAAATTTTAAATAAAAGATGCAAGCATTTGGCTATCAGTTGCTATAATGACTATATTGAAAAAATTGAACACAGTATAAGGCTAAACCCTAAGTACTTTTACACCTATCTGAAAAATAAACGTAGCAACTCCACACAATTTCCAGGTACGATGCATTTAAATGACAAAACTGAAAGTAGCGGCACCAGTATATGTGATCTTTTTGCACTCTTCTTTTCCTCTACCTTCATTAAACCAGCAGCTTATAATCAACCAGCTGAAAACATCCAGTTGTGCTCCGATAGCCTTGGTCAAATACATATATCACAAGATAGTGTACATAAATATTTAAAAGGAATCGATATTAATAAGGGTGCTGGACCGGACGGCATATCGCCATTATTTGTATCAAGATGCTCATCTTCACTAAGCTTACCGCTTTTTCTCATTATGAATGCATCCGTATCTTCTGGCATATTTCCTACAGCGTGGAAAGTAGCTAAAATTGTACCAGTACATAAAAGTGGAGGAAAAGCAGATATAACGAATTATAGACCCATATCAATTTTGTCGTCCTTTGCCAAAGTATTTGAGGCCCTAATTTACCCGTTTTTAAGAAACTATACCAAGCAAATTCTTATCGAGGAACAACATGGATTTATACAATCTCGCTCTACAAGTACAAACCTGGTCACTTACCATAACGAATTGGTAAATGCAGTTGATGCCGGAATACAAGTTAACGCCGTCTATATGGACTTTGCTAAGGCCTTTGATCGAGTTTGTCATTTTGTTCTGTTGCGCAAACTGGCAAACTATGGCATATGTGGATCACTTTTGCAATGGTTCAAATCATATTTATTAGACCGAACCCAATATGTGGTTGTTAAAGGGTTTCAGTCGAAGACTTATTCAGCTACATCAGGCGTTCCCCAAGGCTCCCATTTGGGACCATGGCTATTCAACTTGTTTATAAATGACATAATCACTTGTATTAAACATAGTAAACCTTATCTTTTTGCTGATGATTTGAAACTACTGAAAACTATAAAATCCCCTTCGGATTGTAATTTACTACAAGAAGACCTAAACGCTATTTATGATTGGTGTGCAAATAATAATATGTCAATGAACGAAAACAAATGCAGTTTTATAAATTTCACACGTAAACATAACATCATACAAAATCAATATCATATAAACGGTGTAACACTTAAAGAACAAACAATGGTACGAGATCTAGGAGTACTCTTCGACAACAAACTCACATTCTTACCACATTTAGACAAAATTATTAAGAAATCATTCAATATGCTTGGATTTCTTATTCGTAATGCAAAATTTTTCCGTAACCCTAAAACCAAAATATCACTCTTTAACGCTTACGTGCGAAGTAATGTCGAATATTGTAGTGTGGTGTGGTCACCAAGTTACAAAGTGCATCAGCTAAGATTGGAGCGGATCCAAAAAAGATTCGTAAGACATCTTGCATTCTCTAGCAAGTTAGACAAACATCTAAGCTATAAAAATAAATTGGATCATTTTAAAATGGATTCCCTATTGGCCCGTAGACAGCTTCACGATATGATTTTCCTACATAAAATCCTCAGAAATGAGTTAGACTGTCCAAGTATCTTATCTGCTGTCACAATCCGTGTTCCCCGTCGAATACCCAGGCGCGCAACATTGACTAACGGGTTACTTCAACCACCTCCCGCAAAGACCAACTTAAAACAGTTCAGTGCCCTGCCTAGAATCTCCAAAATGTTTAACTCTATTAGCGGCAATGTAGATATATTTAACACTGGCTTGCAAAAATTTAAAACAAATGCGCGAAAATTGTTGAGAAACAAAAACTATGTGTACCCCAGTCGCCTTTAATTTAACCTAAGAAGATTTAGCAACTTTCCGTAACCTTAGATAAGTTTTAGTTATAAGTTCTGCTAACAGTTAATTTAAATGGTGCAAGCTGTGACACCTTAAAAAGTTGTGCATCGTGAACCTAACCTGTGCTTAATATATAGAATAAATTTCGATGTAACAACTACTGGCTGTCCATAGAAATAAATAAATAAATGATACCGTCCAGTTTCAGGTCTAGATTAACTCTTGTAGTGACTTTGTTTTGTGGGATTGATTTTAGAAACTCAGTGCTATTTGAAGCCCACTTTTGCATCTCAAAGCCTCCTCGGTGTAGAATGAAACTTATTTGTTTGCTGATAAGGATAGCCTGCGCAGCAGTATCACAGCCTGATAGCAAATCGTCCATGAATAGGTCTTCTCGTATAACCTGAGCTGCTTGTGGGTATGGTTCTCCTTCTTCCTCGGCTAGAGTCAGCAGAGTCTTTACAGCGAGGTATGGAGCTGAGGCTGTGCCAAAAGTAACTGTTCGTAATCTGTAGTCCTTGACTTTAGTATTGCTCGTTTATGTCTCTGTTAGACCATCTAATCCCATTTTCTTAGGATGCCACAGTATCCTATGGTAATCTGTATCTGGTTCATCTAGCCATATCATTCGGTACATCTTCACGATGTCACTGGCGAAACAAATGTTGTGCATACGCCATCTCATTAGTATGCTTCTCATATCTTCTTGCAATACAGGTCCAACCATAAGTTCTTCATTCAAAGAAATGCCGTTGCTGTTTTTACAAGATGCGTCGAACACCACTCTGACCTTAGTTGTTTCTTTGTCCTTCCGAACGATGGCATGATGTGGTAGGTAAACAGATGGTTTGTGTATTTTGTCTTTTGGAACATCTGTCATGTGACCCATTGTAAAATATTCTTCTAGGACCTTGTCATATTCTTCTTTCAAGTCGGGAGATTGTTGTAGTCGTCTTTCTTGCTGGAGCAACCGTCTCATTGCAATTTCTCTAGAATTCCCTCTCGGTGTTACAGGTTTAGTGGTACGAAATGGCAGTTTGACTATGTATCTTCCGTTACGGTCTCTCTTGTATCCCTTTTCATATAAGTTCTCGCATTCTTGTTCTTCCTTTGTGGTTGGCCATTGTGGTCGTAAATCTTCTTTTAGTGCCTTGATCTACTTCCCATAGTGTTTTCAAAAGGTCTTCAACTTCAATTTGATGATGCATTACAAGAATAGAGTCAGATTGTTTATTTTCTTCAACTTTCCCAAAGAGGATCCAGCCAAGGTTGGTTTTATGTGCACATGGGGAACCTGGCGGGCCCTTGATTAATTCGTTTTGTATGATTTCTGTGTACACATCGACACCTAGAAGTATATCAATGGAGCCCGGCGTGTAGTAAGTCGGGTCAGCCAGGACTAGCCCTTTCAGGTGAGGCCAATCGCTTATCTTGATGGTGTGTGATGGTATCTTGGTTGTCAACGGTTTGGACATGACATATGCTTGGATTCTTATGTTGCAAGCTTCACTTCTTGATTCTACGTTGACTTGGACGGTTTGTTTGATGTTCTATCTTGTTGACCCCACACCGACCACTGTGCCTCGGACTGGATAACGCTTGGCCTTGAGTAGTTGTGCTGCTCGTTCACTAATAAAGCTTGCCTGTGAGCCTTGATCAATTAATGCACGTAATGTTGTTTTGTTGTTGTTCTCGCTATGTACTTGTACGAGTGCCGTAGCCAATAAGGCTGTATTATTCATGTTTGAAAGAGGCGACGCCACCATTTTTATGTCTTCTTCCACCTGCTCTTCTTCTCTTTGTTCCATGTTTGTACATAATGCCACTCCGGGATGATTTGTGTACTCGCTCTCCATATTGCCCTTTGTGTCATTTTCTTTGTCTTCGTGAAGAAGAGTGTGATGACGTTTTCTACACAGTCGACAGGATGTTGGAATGCGGCACTGTCTTACAGAGTGTCCAGATGCAAGACAGTTAAAGCACAGAGTGTTGTTTTTTACAAATTCGCTACGTTGAGATGCTGTATATTTGCCAAAGGCTTGACAATGACTCAGTGTATGTATTTCACTGCACATTTTGCATATCTTTTTGTTATCATTGATTGTTGAAATATGAAACACTTTTTCCCGTATAGGAACAAATGTTGCCTTTTGTTTCGTCGGTTCTGTGAGTTCTAGTGTTTGAAATCGACTTTTTAGAAACGTGCGTAACAATTGGAGTGTTAGTAATGTATTGTGGTCGTTACAACTGTTACTCACATGTTCCTCCCAATCTCTATGTGTTTCACTGTCCAACTTCTGTACTACAACGAATATTATTATGGCATCCCAGTTTTCAGTGTTCACTTGCATATTGTTGAGGTGATGCAAGCATTCAAAGGTTGTATCTAGCAGATTCTTTACTTGGTTTGAAGTATTCGACGTAATCTTCTTTTGTGAAAAAAATCTTCTCATAATAGCGTTGATCGTTATACGTTTGTTCCCGTACAGCGTTTTCAAAATGTCCCAAGCCTTTTCGTAATTCGAAGATGTCACTTGTATGTGTTTCAATATTGACGCTGCTTCTCCCGTAACACTAGTCTTCAAATAATGTAATTTTTGTACATTACTTAAAGATTTATTCATATGCACAAGCGTATTGAAAAGGTCATGGAAGGTCATCCAATCTTCATACTGTCCGTTGTAGGTTGGTATTTGAATTTTCGGTAAAACTACTCGTATTTCACTTGAACTCGGCGTAGAAGAGGTATTTGCACCGGTTTCTGTTGTCCCCAACAAGTCCATTAACTCGCATTTAACATTTATATACAAATTTTCATGTTCATAAAATTCATTTTTCGCAATGTAAGGTACATTTTCAGCGTCCTCCTTCGACACGTTACGAATTATCTTGTCGTGGGTTATTCCAGTAATCTTCTTTACGTTGTAGCCGAGTTTCTATGTAGGTTCTAGTTAGTCTACTCTTCGGGCACTTTTTCAAGTTGACTAATGTATTCTTTAACGTTTTAGCCATGCTTTCCACAACATTTAACCATTCTTGTAAGTCTTTCAGTGTAAAAGAACTTTAAACAGTAGCAATCTTCACTCGTAATAAAGTTATTTTATAACGCTGATATTAATTTGTTCATAAAACGACACACAATTATGTACTCGTTAACAGATCTATTGCTCTCGGGCGGTCGGTCGCCGGCGCAGGTAAAAAAGGTCTCGTCACTCGATGCGGTTCGATTATGGGCTATATGTAGATTGAGTTAAGGTTGATAATCGTATAACTGATGAGAGAAAATAAAACTACGTGTTGTTTGCTTGAATATCTATTGGACACTAAAACTTGTGAGGTTACTAGGTCAGTAGTCGAACCAATACACACTTTAAATGTACATGTAGGTAGGTACAAATGTATGTTTATGAGCCGAACAGTCTTGTAACATCATCATTGAACTTTCTACTATTGTGTTGTTCGGGATAGGAAAGGAGAGGGTGGGATGAGCTGAAAGAGTTCTTCTGAACACTCACCGTGATACAAACGGTAAAAGACAGCCATTGAGGCAACGTCCCTGCGTAAAGATTCAAGGGTCTTAGTAGTCTCAAGGTCACCTATGATACGGACAGCACGCCGCTGCAACCTATCAAGGGCATCTAGCAGGTACTGAGCGGAGCCGTTCCAGAGATGAGAGCAGTATTCCACGCAGGAGCGAACCTAAGTCTTGTATAATAGACACAGCTGCTCCGGCGTGAAAAACCTCCTCACTCTGTTCAGGACTCCGAGTTTTCGAGATGCCGATTTAATGACACCCTCGATGTAGTTTCTCTGGTTGAGATTGCGGCGTCTGTCCATACCAAGTATATTTAGACTGTCCTGTATCGGTAGTGGAGTGTCCAGAAGAGAAGGTTGAGGAAGGAATGGAGATAACTTTGCTGAAAATGCGCACACCTGTGTCTTCTAAGCGTTGAACTTGACCATGTTTTCAGCACCCCAATTCGAGATGCTGTTCAAAACCTGGTCAAGCTCAGCGACAAGTTTTCGCCTATTTTCCTCAATGTCGGCCTGCTTAGCCGCAGGATGGCCGAGGTACCGCCCATGCACGGTACTGTCATCTGCATAGCAATGTATGCTCCCAAAAGTGAGCATATCATTGATATGCAGAAGAAAAAGTGTGGGCAATAAGACGGATCCCTGGGGCACACCAGCATTTACCTGCATAAACTTTGAATTTTGACCTTCGCAAATAACTCGAATATGTCGTTCATGCAGGAAGCTAGCAACCCAGTTGCACAATCGAGGTGGTAAGCCGTAAGCCGGAAGCTTGGAAAGAAGCGCACGATGCCAGACTCTATCGAAGGCTTTGGAGATGTCGAGGCTGATAGCCAACGACTCCCCGTGCCTGTCCATAGCCTCACCTCAAAGGTGAGTGATATACGCTAGGAGATCGCCCGTTGATCGTTTCGGTCTGAAGCCATATTGACGATCATTGATAAGTGAGCGATCTTCTAGGTAGCGAACGAGTTGGGTGTTGATAACTCGTTCGAATACCTTGCAGAGAATAGGGATGATGGCTATGGGTCGATAGTTAGCTGGATCAGAACGATCCCCCTTTTTGGGAATCGGTTGTACGTTCGCCTCCTTCCAAGCCTGCGGCACGACGCCAGAGGAATAAGACAGGCGATACAGGCGTGTGAGCGTTGGAGACAACTCGGCTGCACATTTCTTAAGAACAACCGCTGGGATACACTGGGGGAGTAATGGAGTAACGAACAAGTATGGTCAAATATTGGATTTGGTCCTCTGCAGTCACAATTCTATAAAAGTAACTGAGTGTATGAACCCTCTCGTGCCTATTGATAATTATCACCTGGCCTTACTCATACATTGTGACCTCTATGATTTACCTCCCTTAGATCGTGCACCGCATATGAGATATATATTTAATAAAGGTGACTACCAATCCCTAAATAATTTTATCAGTGCCATTGATTGGGATAGTGAGTACTCGAACCGATCTATGGATGATGCTGTTGAATATTTTAATAGTACCATATCTCACCTGCAACACCAGTTTATTCCACATAAACCAATCCGTAGGCAACAGTATCCCGTGTGGTATGATGCGACACTTATAAGAAACTTAAAAGAAAAATCCAAATTCCAAAGGACATATAAGATCTATGGCAATTTATCGGATTATCAGGCATTTAAACTGTTACGTGATAGAGTAAAGATAATGGAAAGTACATGTTATAAAAATTATCTCCAACATGTGGAAAATTCAATTAAAATTAACCCAAAATATTTCTGGGCCTTTGTGAAGAATCGAAGCAGTGCCAATGGCATCCCGAGTGCTCTAAAATTTAAAAATGTTACACTGACGTCTGGTGATTCTATTTGCGAGGCATTCTCTGATTACTTTCAATCGAACTTTTTAAAGTCATCATCTGCTATATCATGCAGCAGTTTGCCTTCCTCCCATCGTGATTCGGAGCCTTTGTTGTCATTATCTACTTTATGTAGTATATTTATTTCTGAAAACGACGATGTTCAACTTCTCAGATCATTGGATACCACCAAGGCACCAGGACCTGATGGTATACCAGCTCAACTTCTTATCCAGTGTGCGTCAACCATTGCCAAACCTATATGCAAGCTATTTGTAAAATCATTAGCTCTCTCTGAGGTGCCCAAAATATGGAAATCAGCGTTTATCACGCCTATCCACAAAAAGGGGTCTAAGAAGGAGGTCACCAATTATAGACCCATATCTAAGCTCTGTATCATCTCAAAAGTTTTTGAGAGACTGATATATACCCAAGTGCACAATTTTCTTAGAGGGTCATTCAGCTCTACCCAACATGGGTTTCTGAAAGGTAGATCTATCGTCAGTAACTTGGTATTATTTAATGACTTTCTGACGACTGCCATGGACAACGGTCATCAGGTGGATGTAGTATACACCGACTACAGTAAGGCATTTGACCGAATAGATCACCAGATTCTTATTAAAAAGCTGGAACATATAGGCATCCATGGTGATCTCTTACGATGGTTCGCATCATATGTTGAGAATCGATCACAGGCTGTTGTCTTGAATAATTACACATCTAGCTGGGTTCTTATTCCTAGCGGTATACCTCAAGGCTCTTTGATAGGTCCTCTGTTGTTTACCATTTTCGTAAATGACATCGGAGATTGCTTCCACTCATCGAATGTATTATCTTTTGCAGATGATATGAAAATTTATGCGAGTATATCATCAGATTCCGACAGAGCGGCACTACAGAATGATCTGGCACGGTTAGACAAGTATTGTCTCAATAATAGGCTCGACCTTAACCCCTCCAAGTGCTTCGTAATAACTTACACAAGAAAACGGGCCATTCTTAAAACCGAGTACTTGCTGGGTGGCCAGCTCTTGTCTAGAGACAATAATGCTAGGGATCTGGGTGTACATCACGATTCCAAGCTAACATTTGACGATCACATAGATTCAATAGTCAGAAAAGCCTACAAGTCTCTTGGCTTCGTGATGCGCATGTCTAAATGTTTTACTGATTTAAAAACAATTAAAATATTATATTGCACTTATGTACGCAGTATTTTGGAGTACGGATCCCAGGTTTGGAATCCTCGCTATGCCATATACATCGACCGTATTGAAAACATCCAGAAAAGATTTGTAAAATTCCTATGTTATCGTCAAAAAATTCCGTTTCATTCAAATAATTATATTAGTATATGTAAAAAACATCATCTTCTGCCTCTTAAAGAACGTCGTGATATCGCTGATATTATATTCTTACTTAAAAGTATATAGAACGAAATTGATAGTCCTGAGCTCCTGTTTAAAATTGGATTTAATGTGCCCAGTAAGGCAGTGCGTTTTAATCCTCCCATAAATGTACCTCGAGCCTCTTCTAACTATAGGCAAAATAGCTATTTGGTGCGAGTAAGCAGGCTCATAAACAAAATATGTAAAACTCATGATATAGACCCATTTTCTAGTAGTGTAACGCGAGTAAGGAAGTGCTTAACTGAATAGTTTTTCAGGTAAAATTTAACCTTTACTTTATCTCTGATTTTAGTCATACAGAGTTTTCGACTTTATAGGTTGAAGGGTCTCTGTGATTGGGATTAGAGAGAGATTATTTATTACTATTTTAATAGAAAGCAGTTTGTGTGTGTGTACGTGTACACGGTTACTTTTTGTATTATATTAAGTATACTTCTATAAGTGAAAACTTGTAATTGGATTACCGTTACCTATCATGTTGTTGTTATACGCTGTTTGTAGCAGTAGTAAGTTTTCCATAACATAAATAAATAAATACCGTCGGGAGCACTGGCTTTCCGGACATCGAGAGACCGCAATATCGCACGAACATCGCATTGCCTAATGCGAACATCAGGCATGGAGTGGCCGCAGTGGTTTATAGATGGCGGCTGCGAACCACGGTCATCGATTCGGGAGTTGGCCGCAAAGAGATTGACAAGCAAGTCAGCTTTCTCTTGCGGCCCATGAGCCAGTGATCCATCAGAGCATCGCAACGGTGGCAGCGAAGACTGGCAGAAATTGGATTGCATGGCTTTGGCCAGCCGCCAATATCCACGGCTTCCCGTAGGGTGCGACAGAAGTTCTTGGCCAAACCGTGCAACGCGCTGTGCATCCACTTTGGTGTATGCCCTCTTGCAGACTTTACTGGCTCTGTTATAGGCCGCCTTGATGAGATGGACATTCGGATCGCGACGAGACCGAGCCCTGATCCAAGCACGGTACGCCGACTGTTTTTGTTTAACAGCATCGGCGCACTCGCGATCGAACCAGGGCCGAAGTCTGCTGTTGCTGGTGACAAAAGTGGATGGAATATAATATTCCATACGTAACAGAATTTCCCCAGCAACAGCAGACGCACTCTCCGAAGGATCCCTCCCACCAAAGCAACGCTGAAACCACGGAAAGGACGCGTAATAACTGCACAGGCCATCCCAATCTGCTGACGAGTAGTGCCATAAGCGTCGCTTTACGTCCACATGTTGTGAAGGCGCAGCGGTTGGCACTGATGTGCAGACCAAACAGTGGTCGGAGGAGCCCAATGGGGCTTGAACCGACACACTGTACTGGTCTGAATGACTCGTCAGCAGAAGGTCCAGCAAAGAGGGCGCTTGACCCTGTATATCTGGTATCCTGGTGGGCTGGAGTACCAGCTGGGTCAGGTCATGCGTGAGAGCGGATGCGTGAGCAGCCCTTCCCGCGTGGTCTGTTTTGGGAAAGCCCAACCAGGTCTCATGGTGAGCATTAAAATCTCCCAAAAAGACCAACTCAGCGGTCGGAAACTGTTCCTGCGCATCATCTGCCGCCTGACTCAGGTAGTCAAAAAGTCGAGTTGCCTCGGCATCTCCAGTATGGGAACGGTATAGACACACGTATCATCATCAGCCTTTAAACAGTCCACTGCTGGACTAGGCCTCTCCTTTGAAAGGAGGAATTGGCCTACTATACCACGCTGGCCAAACGGGTTGGTATAGGGTTTGTATCAAGTTTTCCTTCTCTTACAGTGCTGTTCTCTGCATAATATGCTCCCTCTGTCGGCTCTTACGACACCCATAGGATGATATGGGGTGGTGACAATCCGTATTCTTAATCCGTCACCACACGGACGACGTCAGACACACGTTAATCCGGGCTAATGAACCCAGATTTACGTGTATCCACAGGACGGAAAAGGAGGGGTCCTCTAGGCAGCGTTGACGACGACAGCAAATATCCGCCCTGACGAACAAGCATACTCCGGCTTTTGCGTAGAAGTTCTCTTCAAGGGCATAGCCGGGATAGTGCAGATAAGTGGTGTCGGCAGGGCGGCTTATTTGAGTCTTCGTCAGAAAAAGCATGGCCGGCCTTGCCGTCTCGAGATGGTGGTGTACGGCGTTGAGGTTTGAATGTCCGCGGATGTTGGCGAACTCCACCTCAAGTAGCGTGTAGGTGGGAAAGGTTGACGCCGCTGTGTGACCATTACCATTGCTTGCTGTCATAGTGGAGTGGAAAAAGAAAGGAAGGGCGTGAAAAGAGGTGGCTGTCACCGCGGCAGCGCGTGACAAAGCGTAGAGTATTGTTTCGTCATTGGACTGTGTGGAATAGCAGTGGCCGATCCGCCGGACGAAAGGGCCCCCGTACCCTCCCGGAAGTGGTCGCCGGGTCCCACCATCCGGTCACCAACCGGCACGACGAGCCACTTCGAGATTATGCGCGGCCTGGTGGGGCAGCCTCCCGAGATGGTTAGTCCCAGTTGGGCCCCTATACTATACCGCGGGCGGCCAGCTGCACCACCGTTTCTACGGGTCTCCTTGGCCGGCGGGTTGACCCCCACTACCCACACAATGACTCCACTAAGACTTCACTGGTCCAATGCATGCTGCGGTAACCGCCCTCTCACCGAAACCTTCACACTTTCTCCGCCATCTCCAAAGGAAAGGAAGAGGATGGGAAGGAGGGACTGGGCCTCCGGCGCTCTCACTCACCAAGCGAAACGCAGCAGAAAAGTACTGCTACTTTACGTTGATCTTCTGTGAGAGGGTAGTACCGCCCCGGTCGAGCCGACCCATTCGTGCTGAAATCAGCATGGCCCTACTACCTAGCTAAACCATGGAATATCGCTATCCCTTCGGGTTGCGGAGGTCAGACTGGCAGTCGCTCTGTGGAAAAGCTAATATTCAGCCAAATCCGGTTAGACTAGTAAGCGGATCCCAGATTGAAACTAGGATAACGCTAAGAGGATGATGACTACAGACATTATAAGTACCGCATCTTTCACTGTCACTTGTTTTAGTCGTTAGTTTTACACGTAGTCTACAAAACATTAAATATGAGGGGACTGCAAATCAATAAATTATTTCAAGTACTTATAAAATTCCTTTCAAATTATACCAAACTTTGTCCTTACAACTCGAACTTAAAATTTCCGAAGTCTCCAAATTCCAATACCATTAATTAATGACTGCAAGTCTCGGATGACAAGTGGGACTTAATTATCCGCAAAACTTGGTCATACGGCAGTAACTTGTACCAGAGGATCGCGTTGCAACTTGTCAACTTTTGGAAGAACTCGACCAAAGTCTGACTAAGACGCTTTAGCTGATACTGGAAAGTTTTTTAGGTTTACCGCAATGCATTTGTAATATTTTAGAGCTTAGTTCGAAGAAAACTTGGTTTGTGAAAGTTGAACATGGAAAAATTGTTTCGAAATTAAGCTACTTTATGTCGGGTATTTTGAAAATGAAAATTGTCCCTGAAATTACACTTGTAATTAATTCGTATTCTATCTTCGAACAAGTAAAGGAAAATACATTTAATATTTGTAAACTATAAATAAGAATTTTGAATGTACGATGTGACGGTGGAGAAACCAACAGACTCTCATACAGAGGGTATCGGGTTCAAATCCACGGATAATTATTATTTAAAAACATGAATAAGACCTAGACACTAATTCCTAGAGATCTTTTAAGAACAATAACATTTTAAAACCTGGCATGGACTTCGTTACTTAGAGCTTAGAGTTAAAAAATTACATGTTCGTTATTATGATGTTATTGCACTATAAACACGGTCATGATCAAGTCCATCGAAGTCTTGTTTATCCTTGATTTAGTCACTCGACGTTTTGGCAAGCCAATTATAAGGGTTCAACTATTTACTTAATTTAGAATATCATTATTTTTTAAGAGAATATCTTTTCTTACAAAGAAACTAGATTGTTATAAAAATATAAAATAATTTGTAAACGACTTACATACATACATACATATCGTCACGCCTTTTATCCCCGAAGGGGTAGGCAGAGGTGTATTTCTACACCCACTTTTCGCCAGATATACTTTAGTCCCACGTAATAAGGGGCGAGCCTATTGCCGTACCGGGCACATTTCCAGACTCCGTGCTGCTACTAAGAATGTCGTGACAGAAAACTCAATAACACTACCCGACCCAGGAATCGAACCCGGGACCTCCCGATCCCACGCGCACATTTATGCCGCGAGACTAACGAGGCAGTCGTATAGGGTTTGATGTCGAGTTTTCCGTCTCTACGCAAAGATGGTATTTGCATCGTGTTATCCCTTCGTCGCCTCTTACGACACCCACGGGAAGATAGGGGGTGGTGACACTTGTATTCTATGCCGTCAACCACACGGCAAACGACTTTTGTAGTTTAAAAATAAAATATAAATCATTCCAAATTTATTTAAAGGTGTTCTTTATTTATTCTGAAAGAGATAGCCTAGGCAGTCCTTATACCTCTATCTACATAATTTTATTCAATTATTTAAATTAAACCACTACGATCACTAGAGCTTGAAATATATTAATGGTTCAATTTCGTAAAAATCAAATTCAAATCATTTATTAATCACTTGGACGTCCAAAGTAATATTTTACTTGGATGAACTTGAAGCGCTTTACTTCATAACAAGCTTTTTCATATAATGGAGGGCTCAAAATTGTTTGAACCAAGCAAAAAATCTTCTTTGACTGTAGTAACTTTGTATGCCATCTAACTTTTTGAGCTTAAGAAAGCACAATTAAGTACAAGACAATAATTGTGGTGTTGATTTAGAAGTATTTCGCTTAAGTTCTATTTACTAATGATTTTGCGTATATAATCATCCGATTTACATTGATTAGTATCTGTTGTCCGGAACCACCGAGAGAACGTTGAAACGTTGGTCCCAGCTGTAATGAAGATCTTCGATAGTCGTTATAAGGAGTAAGTACCTCAGAATATACTGACTGTACAGTTGCACCGTACATTTAATTAATGTCCGTACATCCATTGGCTACTAGCCTTAACCATGGAATATTGCTATCCCTTTGGGTTCAGGAGGTCAGACAGGCAGTCGCTCTGTGGAACAGCTAATCGGTCTAATACGGTAAGACTAATAAGTGGACCCCGGGTTACTACTGGGACAACGCTAGGAGAATAACGTATTGATTACTACTAAACACTTAACTATGTTTTGCTATGAATTTCAATAAAATTTTCTCCTATTTTTTACTTGTAACAGAATTTTGAGTCATATTTGTGTAGCCACAACCACTTAGCACTTTTAACATCCATTTCACATTATTTAAAACACAAAACTAGAACCAAAGTTAAAATATACCGTTTAACTCAATGAACAATAATATTGAATTTGTCCTTTATATTTAATACGTGACCCGTACCTGTTTTCAGTGAGCGTTCTAGTGTCGAGCGGAATTATCACACTCCGCATTTTGTTTGTCGTCTGTTCAGTGAGGCGGTCAGTACGATAAAACGAGCCACGCTGAGCCTCAGCGCTGACAAACGACGCGCTGAGCTATGAGCGCTGACGCTGAGCGTGAGACTAAAATCAGCCTAAAGCTACTCGTCAAAAAACTTGCGCCATTAATATGCCGCAACCGGACTGTCTCTCTTTGCTCAGTCACCCATTCTCAAAATTGGATTGTGACACATATAATTCAATCTTTTATTTCATACACGACAGCTTTAATAAATTTCCTTGTTTCTCTGGAGACGTAAGAAAAATTTAATATATCAGATGAGGAGTCATCTGGAAGGTTTGCATATTTAACAGCGAAGGTTGGGAACCACTTCGAATATTTCTGGAAGTTTCTTTTGACGCTTGTGACTATAATAACTGACTACCTACGCATTTGCTATTCATATCACGAAGGCCAAAAGTTCCCTAAGGCGTGTTATACGTCAATTGACTGATGTCTGAAAAGAATAGGCATAGACGCTAGATATATATTAATATGACTTTAACGAGTTGTATTCAAAAACGAAATTATTATAGCGTACGAATTTATTAAAGAGTAAATAAAGGGTCTTAGTGTACAGAATTGACAGCCTATAATGAATTAATTTTACGTTGGCGTGAACGATACGATTGACGCTTTTGACACTTTGATTGGTATAGGATTCGAACCGTTCCAATCAGTATGCCAATGGCGGATCAGTTTGATTGAATCTTGAAGTAGCTTGAATCTAGAACTCGATGTAAAGCTACTGATAATAATATGAAGACTACGTCGTTACAAAGAACTTTCTGATATTTTGAGTCGGCTGTTGGTTTAGTCGTAAGAGATCCTGGCAGGTCATTGTGATCAGCACCATTATTAGTATTGTGTCTGGGTATAAAACAAATATATGTGTATTTCATGATCCGAGTCCGAGTTTACCGTGCTTGAGATGTGAACTCCCTTGTTCATGTGTTGGGAGCCTTGGTAGCACGGGCTGTTTTCGCAACTCCACGTCCTGGAGTCTTTTTTGCGTGCGGGTATTTCATGATATTAAAGTATATTTATGAGTTCGGGATTTGATTACCGTTTTTCGGTTATTCTAGGACGCATCCTGATCCGGACTGTCCGTGTGGTGACGGATTAAGAATACGAATTGTCACCACCCCATATCATCCCATGGGTGTCGTAAGAGCCGACAGAGGGAGCATATTATGTAGAGAACAGCACTGTAAGAGAAGAAAAACTTGATACAAACCCTATACCAACCCGCTTGGCCAGCGTGGTATAGTAGGCCAATTCCTCCTTTCAAAGGAGAGGCCTAGTCCAGCAGTGGACTATTAAAGGCTGATGATGATGATGAGGATGCATCGCGTACGCGTCTTGAATTTGACGACTGGCTTTCTATATCTTTGAGCACAATTCAAAATTTGAGCCATGACCTACATTCTCAAGATTACTTCCTAGCAGGAAAGACTTCAGAAACTTAGTATTTCGACTTAATACTCATTACATGCATCGTTCCAGTTTAGAAAGCGAGTGCCATGTCTCGCATGATATTAAGACAAGCGATGACAAATTGTCTTCCCAGTCAGTTTGCCCGCTCATTTCAGCGGAATTATAAAATCATCTTGCAGGCAAAGTGCGGTAGTTGAAAACTCTCAGCATAATAAATGAGGAAGAAACACGTTTTTGTGTTAAAAAGAAAATGCCACAATGCAGGACAGGACGTTTAAGTAATGTTTATACACTCACGCCTGTATCCCCGAAGGGGTAGGCAGAGGTGTAATATTACACCCACATTTCGTCATGAATTTTTAGGTCCCACGTAATAGGGGGCGAGCCTATTGCCGTTATCGGGCACATCACCAGACTCCGTGCTGCTACTGAGAATTTGGAAAAACCCACTAACACTTTTGCCCGATCCGGGAATCGAACCCGTGACCTCCGATCAGCAGTCGCATACGCTATCCACTGGACCACGAAGGCAGTGAGCACCATTACGTTTAAGTAACAGGGAAATAGAAAGATGGGCAGCAACCGGGCTCTCAAAAAGTGTCTCTGAAACTTTAATATAAATAGTACTATGAGACTAAGTTTAGTACAGTGAATTAAACTTTATTATGTTGGCTGCGTTGTTTCGTTTACGCTTCTTTTCGAGCGAATAAGCTAGTGAGTTTATTGTTGCATTCGAAAAGTGTTTCTGCAATTTCTTTAGGCAATTCTCTGTAATATTACAGAGCCTGTTCACTATATAACATACGTCTGCATGCATTTCAGGTATTTTCAAAGAAACTAAGGTGTAAAATGTTTTTAAAAACTTCAGTTTTATTTTTCGATTTTGTTTCAGACCAAGTGCTCTAAAACGTTCTCCAAAATTTATAGCTACTCGGAAAACAAGATTGGCCAATCTAACTAATATCAAGTAAGATAAAATCAACAGAACAGGTGCAAAGCAAACTTCCATTTCACAATTATCTTTTAATGAAACTTCAAAATCCGACCTCATTTGATTCACATCCATCTCCGCGTGCTTGACGCACGATCAACAGAGAAAACTACATGACAATACTGTCAGGTTTTGTATGACGATGCTCCAGTTTTCATCCCTCAAAACGTTCATTATAACAGCCTTGAATGCCTACTGGATGTCTATCCGTTTTCATACAATGAACGAGTGGTTGAGATTCAGCTGTAAAAGTCAGGTCCCTTTTTTGTTTTTCATACAATGCATACGAGCTAATGTGTGTTTTTTTTTCTTTTATTGGTTGACATTACCACAGCAGGTGTAAGCCGGCCGAAACGGTGGAATATTATGAAGAATTATTTTAATTATTTTAGATTTGCTACATGCCTTAAAAACCTAAAAATGGGTATTATAATACGTACACACGCGATTGTAACCCATCGTATTACTGATAAGTAGTGGATAACATCCTATGGTAAAATATGGTGGATCTTTGCTACAGACCTACATAAACTTCTAGGATCCCTAAAAGTCTAAGGCTGTGTTTCCACCAGAGGCAGCCAGTGTAAAAGGACAGCCTGAACTACATGGCTCGGCGAGCCTTTCTTGGGCGGGTTGAAGCAATCACTCAACCCAAAGCTACCTTTAGTTATTATACAGCTTAGGTATTCGAAGCCGAAAGAAAACTATTCCAATGTGTCGTATTGCCGGGCAAAGCATTTGTTACCAGTCAATTCACGTGCTTAAATAATTTTGATCTATATTAGGAAATTATTGACCAATAGTATCGATACCGGCTTTATAAGCTACGTAAATACGATTGAATATCAGTTTCTTTCACAAGTACTCTTTGCTTGCCTAGATTTCTTTTTAATAAAACGAAACCAAGAATTTTGTCTCTGCTAACATTTGTGAGCTTTATAATTCTTTTGGGAGTTAAAGTTCTTTATAGTCTTGTGTATTTTGCGAGTAAGAAAAGACAGCGAGCTTACGTGTGCTGATTAGTAATGAGGGTGGTCTTTGAGGAAAAGCAGAAAATCTATAATGGTTAAAAGTTCGATGAATATTGTACGGCGAATGTTGTGGCGTAACCCAGTTTAACCTTATCGGTGTTTTGTATGTTATAAGCCATCAATTTCCGGAAAAATAACAAAGTTTATAAATTAAAGTGGACGCTAATGTAATAACGGGTATAAGTGGATGCCATGACTATTATTTGAACGATAGTAAAGTTAATCAGGTACATTAATTCCTTTTAAAAGAATATCAACTCAAATGTACGAATTTTTTGCGTATTTAATTCGTTAGCGTTTTTAATGCTGCTATTGTTGTCCCTAGCCCATGTCAACTTTAAACTTTAGCACATTATTTGTTCGTATCTACGGTTTTCATTATTTAATATATACTATTTTAAAAGCCAGTAAAGGAATAGTTGATGAACCGGCCGCTTGACTACATCAAAAGTATGTCTTGGTTTTGTATATTATTTTATTTGAATACGTTTCAAAGCCGGTTAAGGAAACATCCTTTTATTTTTATTGATTTAGTTTTCTAAGTTGGTTTTAGATGAAAATTCTAAATGCAGCCTACTATTCATATAAAGTCGATACTTTTGTAAGATATTTAAGTAGCTCCTTCCTTAAATTCCAGCCGTAATCAGCGACACATGCCAAATCCGCAATAAACAGGATACAATATTATACTACCAACAAAAATATGACCACAATATTGCCCTTTCAAATTGTATCCTAATGGTATTATAGGGGTCGAGTTCCGAATTCACGTATCTAAGTAGGTACTTAGTTACAAACAATCGCAGTTTTCTCCAGAAAAATAATAAAAAATAATGCTTATAAGAGAGGTGGAGTACTCGGAAATACCCTTCGTAATCTGGAGTTGCCCGGCAATATTTACACCCGATGCAGTTCTGGGTCCAAAGCATTTAGGATATTTTTAGAACCATCGACTATTACGTGAATTTGGAAACTTGGTGCTGAATTTGAAATCACCTAGTTCACGTACAAGTTTTCTAAGGCGTTTGATAAGCCAGTCGGGTGAATCAAACTAAAATCATCAGTTTATTCCGAGAAATACGTAAACATTAGGCAGGTGAAATGGGGTATGTTAGCAATTCAGTCAAAGTACCGAATCATTATTATTTAAAGCAATCAAATAAAGTAAATAACTTGGTAGTTCGAAAATACCCGATAAGCATCAGGTATGATTTGGTCGTAAAATAAAATAAAGGAGATTTTATATATTTGCAAAACGGTCTAACCGTTTTGGCACGTGTTCTGATTAAATTGTCGTTGGTGAAAAATATCTTTAGCTCTTTTAATATTTGAACATTAATTAAATAAAGTTCGTGTGGTGACGGATTAAGAATACGCAATGTCACCACCCCATATCATCCCATGGGTGTCGTAAGAGCCGACAGAGGGACCATACTAAGCAGAGAATAGCACTGTAAGAGAAGGAAAACTTGATACAAACCCTGTACCAACCCGTTTGGCCAGCGTGGTATAGGAGGCCAATTCCTCCTTTCAGAGGAGAGGCCTAGTCCAGCAGTGGACTGTAAGGGGCTGAAGATAATGAATTAAATAATGCTCTATTCATTTATACTTTAGCACTCTACAAAATTATACAATCCTTTTGTTTTTTTATTCATCATCTACTACAAACTTCAAAATAATCTTGAAGCTACTCTCGATTAACTGGCACGATATTCTCGCTGTGCCAAAAAACCAGAGATCACATGGGTTGTCAGCAGAATGCCTAATGCTTCAAGTGTTATACTAAATAGCCTATTCATTATTAAGTTGCTTGATGCGCAATGACTTTGACAATACTTTTATATGAACACTAGAGACTACGCAGGTTGGTTCCTTTAATAAAATGCTCGAATTTCAGGAAATACCAACTCAATTTTCAAAATTATATGCTGTGCACAAAGAAAACATTGGCGGAGTATGTACTAATGGTCGTATATTTTAAAGAAGGATCAATGGCACAGCCATTAAAATGAAATTTTAATTTTGAAGTTCTGAATCCATTATGGAGATCCAATATAAGCAGTGATAAAAACCTCATACAGTTTTATTAAAACGGGTCTTATTCGCGATATTTAATTAATTTAAGGAGTCTGGACCAAAGCACTGGATCGGATTACATCAACCAAAGGTCTTATCTACTGATCGTCACAATTATTCCAGGATAGTACGTGAAGCGGTTGAAATCAAAAAGCATAAAAATTTCAACCGGGAAGATGGATACAGACTGTCTACTACTTGGAATCCAGTAATCAACAAATGTAAGCCCCGCCGCAGTAACACGGCTCATCAGTGTGTAGACGTCATAAGTGTTGTGTGTCGACGTACCGACAGTTCGGATAAAAATAAAAAACAAGTGAGGGTAGCTGCCGAAACCCGCGCTTCACAAGGACGACGCTGAGATGACATCAGTCCTGCCGCGACCAAGGCTGTTGTAAGACGGCGGAAACGTCGGTAAAACATAGGTATTTATACCTTAGATTAATTAAATATCGCGAATAAGACCCGTGTTAATAAAATTATATGATGTATACAAATCGCGAAAGTTTAAAATCGATTATCAGTGATACAAAATTCAAGCACACAAAATTGAACAGACATATTGGAAAATTATTGAGAAGGTTTCGGAAAGAGGAATCGTATTAAATTAATTTCAAACGGTTCTAATATTTGAAACTGAACGATTTGCCGCCACTTCTGGTTAAGAGGACGTTTGACAATTTACTTTCCACTCGCTTCAAATTTAATATAAGATAATTTTTATTAATGTATTTTTTTGAAAACTTAGTATTATTTACGTATATTGTTTTAACTTTTTAATTTTAATGGATTTTGTATGGGAATTGACCACTACACATCGATTCACGCTGTTCAAATGGAGCATAAGTTATTACGTCACGCACTGCTGTTAATAAAATTAGTACTATTCTTCTCTGGAATGACCTTCCTCTCGAAATCAGGACGGCCACTAATAAGTATTGTTTTAAGAGAAGGGTAAAACAGCTATTATTGGCTAAGTTAGCAGAACTATCGTAACATTTATAATTATATATTTTATGTATTGGTATATATTAATTACTTATGGGTATATATTTATTTATATATGTACATATAATATGTATGTGTATGTAGGTATATATATGTATATATGCATCATTACTGTGATTTAATTGTATGTAATATGTGTCCGTAATGTCTATTAATATATATATATATATATATATATATATATATATATATATATATATATATATATATATATATATATATATATAATATAGGTAAGTCAAACTCAACCTTTTAGAATACACCTACTATTAATCTCTGCACCACTCTTAGGTAGACTGGCAGAAAATGCCTAAGGCATTAAGTCCACCTATATACGTTAAGTGTATAAAGCTAATAAATAAATAAATAAAATAAAAAATACTATCTTGTGCATATTACTGAATGCCCAGCAATTATATTTCTATACCCATTTTCAACAATACACAGGTATTGACATTGATATATCATACATTTTAATCGTGAACATTTAAGATCTCAAATAAAAACTTAGATTTATGTAAATCTGACAGTTTGTATCTCTTCGGGTTACCAAATTAGCAAATATTAGGATTTCCAGTACTTAGGCATTCACCACGTATACTTTTGCATTATTTTCTATAATTAATAATGTAAGAACTAAATTTAACTTACATCACTTCAGCACCGTTAATAATTTTGAAGTACGAATACGTCACAAATAGAAAATTAGGCACTCAGTCTCGACAGTTTTATGATTCAACGCCTTTTCTGTTTTATAAATCAAATAGTCTGCAGATGAATTCGCGTCACAAATTTGCCGCCCCTTTTAATAACAAATAGAACATTTCTACTATTATATTAAATTTAAGTTAACAGTCTCAAAATTTCCAATTTAAAATTAATTTGATGTAAACTATATTACATTGATAATATTCTCCTTATTTTATTTAAACTCAAAGTAAACAAGGGTCAACTCTGAAATCGTTTAAAATTTTCAATTATTAGCACTGCTGGCAATAATAATAGAGATTAAAAGTTTGATAAAGGAATTTCCATTTCCACATATAAATGGAAGCTCTCTGTATGGTTTGTTGTAGGGTTGTTGCAAGAAATGTTCTTTGTTAGTAATTTGTCAAAGAGATTTTAGGAGGTTATTGTAAGCCTTGGATTTTAATGGTTAACGTGTAGTGAAAAATGACATAAATGTATTCAATCATTTTTCCTATTTAGCAGAAAATGTATTGTATTTTTTTTTCAAATTCAAATCCAGATCTCTCTTGCTTCATTCACTCCCATCATATTGCGCCATTTGAGGGTCTCCGCCGATGCAGCAGCAGCGCCAGCTGAACAATCTGCGCTTGGAAGATGTGATGGCACAAGGGTATCGACGCAAGATGCATCCCACACCAAAGGCCTACCCATCTTCCAAGGTAATAATGACATACCGTCTGGTCTCTTCCCATTGTCACGTACCAGATCATTTGGTTCAAGATGAGCTGCGACACCGCCGGTGGAAAGAGCTCGACGAAAGTATTGTATTAGTACTGATTAAATCATTACTTTTAGGATAATGATACCCATGATAATCAGTATTAGAAGGGTATAATATTATTATAATCGTAATAACTGCATACTTAATTAAGCATACACAATATATGAAATAATATAAATAAAGACAGCTCCAAAAATATGAAACTTCTTGAACATTGAATAGTGTCATTCCCGGAATGTTTAGGTGTATAATTCACGCGGACATAGTCTAGTAATTTTTATTAATAAAAATTAACTGCACTTTTTACTAAGTAACCATACTATCAGACGTCTAAATCAGCATTCCAAATTAAAAATCGTAAATAATTCAAACGACACGAAACTATTTACGACTTTAGTATAATACAAAGACATACTCCATGTTTCATCTTGTTATTTCTTTGTGAGGGAATTTAGAATGGTTATGACAAAGCTCTTGAGGATTTAAGACGTTGTTAAAAAAGAAAAATACTTGTTAAGATGAGAAGCGTTCATGGTTGCTTATTTCTGGTAAAAAGAACTTTGGCTTTTTCGAAGGTCGAATTTTATCCTTTCGTTAAGTATATCCGTTTGGTCATGAAAGAACACAGCCTGTATTGTCAAGGACAAAGGTCAAGGAGCAATGAGGATATGGCACAGCTATAAACCTACTTGGCTGATAAGGTATTTTCACAATTTTCAATTAATAAATATGTTTGGAGAGCAGTAGGCAGGGATTTTTCGTACACCTAGAATTTATTCATAATTATTTTGTTCACAAAGGATTACTTTTTACTTTACTTCAATTCTATTAAAAATTGTAAAAACCTGTACAATGCAAGAAATGCCTTTGCCGCGTGTTTGTGCATATAGACACAAAGCCTTTGAATTTGAACCAAGTTTTGACGGCAATCTCGAGAGTAATGTTTCATCTCTTACGACCGCTACAAAAAGGTTAAAACATTTATCTACAAATTACACCTCGATACGTGAAATGATTGATGATGGAGCTTCAGGTATATTTTTAATGCTAAAGTTATTCTTTTCACAAGTGCTCTTCATGCTACAGTAGCCTTAATTTTTTAAAATTGACAGCAGTTGTAACATGGGTTTGATTTGACCAAGAAAATATGAAGCACAACAAACCATAGCTGAGGAACAATCCGCCTCCTGGCACCGGCCAATGATACACTTTCATTATAGCATATAAATCACCTGATCGGCTATATAAATAAATAAATTGATTAGTAATTACATCTACCTCCATCAATACTGACACGGGTTCCACTCGTAAAATATTTGGATAAACAAAGAGAAAAATAACCTTTTTCATTTTAACTAATTAGAATTTGTGTATATCCTCAATGGATTACACAAATTGTGTAATTGTGTAATCCATTGAGTGCTCTTTGTGGAAGCTTCTGAATGTTTGTAAAGGCCCATGATGTGAAAGTGTGAATGCCTTTTGAAATTTGTATATGAAATCTGTTGTAAACGATTCACTGTTTACGTATTTTCATTTCCAATCTGAACCCAACTCTTGTGAACCATTATTAAGATATTATATTATCCTATTTTATTTAAATTTGCTGCGTATGCTAGACAATATTTATTTACATGGTGCTCAAGTGAAAGAGGCCTCTATTTCAATTATAAATTAGTAACTACTATTTAAAAAAAAAAAACGTTTGTGGCATAAAGAAAAATAAAGAAATAATATGCCAAATAAATAACAAACACCATAAAATTTACGGGTTTAACATCGTTCTAGGCCCTATCATCGATCGTTACAAGGCGTTGTTGAGTAATGGCTTTCAATTCACATAAAATTACAATTAGGACGAAACACACATAAAATACTATTCCAAGATACCTTGCCATATAAATTAAATAATATAAAAATAAAATGCAAACCATATAATCAATTGCAACGTCCAATATTGATAACATTGTAAATATTCGCACACCAAACTATCTCAAATTAAGATCAAATACTCTCTGTAATTGAAACACACTGAAGAGAGAGATAAGGCGTTGTTAAGGGCCGTTACTCATGTGCTGTCAATCCTCCCATTACTTAAACGCGTATAAGGCGGTATCGCAGTGGTGATTGGCGAGCCTTTTAGAGAAGCTATAAATTAATGCCTCCTCTACACTACTCGCGAAGTTGAACGAATTTAGACGAATACGATGGTGTAGAGAGGCACTTCGGCTTACCTCGTCAAACTTTACCTCGCCTCGGCCAACTTCCATTTGTTGCCGGTTTTTGCGCCCGAGTCAAAGGGCCCGAAGTTGCACGAAGTGCGTTCACGAAGTACCTCTCGACTCTACTCGGCCGACTACGTTAGAACAGTGCGTGTAACACGATTATGAGCAATATAAATTGCTCACAGGAGCATATTATGTTGTTCCTCGAAATTCTGCAAACAGAGACAGTTATTTGGGACCCCAATGACAAATGTCATAAAGATAATCATCGAGATAATGTCATAAGAAAATAATTTATTGCACTTTGAGCATCCATCACAAACGTGCGCAGGCCATCGCCACCACAGATTGAATGAGCTCCTTGCGAAGTTGAAAGAGTGTGTAGTGTCGCACTTTGGACTTTAGCAAAGTTTCTAGAATACTTCGCTGAGGAACTTCGTTAGTAGTGTAGAGGAGGCATAACGCGTTAGTTAACTCGGTGCTTATGCCCATTGCGATCCAGCAAGTAATACTGTCATTTTTATTTTATCCTTTTAAATTTATTTACTCTACTAAACTTGATCTTAAGCTTTTAGTTAAGTTACTATCTTAATTCTGGTATTGCGAGTTTGGAGTGACGATCCTGAGGAATAGTTTTGCTCACCTCACTTAAGAAATCCAGGATTCATAGGCGAATGAAACATTACGGGGTTACAGGTACAGATATTTTCATATGGAATGACGAACTAGAGGTATAAATGAAAATCAGGGTTTGCCCACCCCTTTCAAGAAATCCATTATTAATAGAGGAATGATATATAACGTGATAAGTATTTTCATATGAAAGTAACAGAACATACAAACACTTATCTACTTAGCGCACTCGCAACTAGCATACTCCTCATATAATCCATTACTTGAAACCTGTTGAAGAAACACGTCTGAGATAAGCTTCAATGTCTCATCGCTTTTGTATTAAGGTAAAAATATGGTCTGTTAATGATTATGATGTTGCCAAGAACTTCTGTTCATCCGCAAAATTTACTAGCACTCACAACTAAACTGCAACGTCATCGTCTAATCGCTGTTTAAAAGTGAGAACACCTGTATGAAGATTATGTATGATAGGGCATTTTTAGAGCAAGTGGTTTTTACAAACAACTATTCATAATAAAACAAATAAATCGATGCAATTACAACACCTGTTCATGAAAAAGAAAAGTCGATGAAGTACGTTTTATTTATTTAGTACAACTCTGAAAGATTTGCTTTCTACGTAACTTGTGAATTAGCAGAAAATTTGTTTTCTTTTTCAACATGCTTCCAATCTTTATCATTTGCAAATTATTGATGTGACCTTGTGAACAATAAAAGCTTATATTTTCACTGTAGACTCAATTTAAATTCAGTAATATTAGTATTTGTATGTTTTGTGTCATGAAATGAAACATAAAATAATGTAGGTCGTGAAGTAAAATTTGTTAAAATACACTTTATTTTGGTGCGCATTTTCTCCCATAATACGATCAAAATATGGCCAATAATCCAATATATGATGCGAGTATACTGGGATATGCGTCACCTGCTTTCGCGCTCTGATAATCTTGATTAAAAGTTGTAAACAAGAGTTTTTTCTTTTTATTTTATTTATTAAGGATCACAAAATAAATAAGCGACATAAGGCCGTCCGGAGCATTTCACTTAAATTGTCTCAAATTGAAGGTTAGGTTTTAGTTTTGCTAAAGGCTTACTCTTTGACTACTAATGTAGGTTTAAATAATTAAATCAAGTTTATTATTTTGTAGTAGAGGTTTCCACTTAACTTACCCATTACCTTTATTTAGTCAAAAACCAGTATAATTTCTTCGCCGACAAAGTCAACTTTGTTTTTCATAGTATTTGCTTATAACGTATTGCGTATACAAAATTTTGTGGTTTTGTATGCAATTCAAATGTATCTTATTCAAACCAATTTCCGTTTAAAGTTTTTATTACAACCTATGAAACGAAATGAACTTTAAAAACGTTGTAATTTTAATATTTAATTGGTGTTCCCAAAATTTTTATCTAAAAGGTAACTTCAATAGATAGAGATTTTCGTTTCAGTAAACTTATGCGCTTCAATTACTAATAAACATTTATTGCATTGAATAAAAATGAGACGAGAGTCAATGGGCAAATGTGGTCGAGATCATCCTCTATGTGCTTCTGTGTGCGTGCGCCCATTTCCGTGCGTAACGAGAGCCGTCCTACTGTAATATTCTGTATCGAGAGCGTATATACTACATAACATCTACATCTAAGCTAAAAATATACTATGTTATCTTTGTATTAGTTGTCGTTACATAGAACCCTAAGTCCAACCTAACAAAGTCGAGTCCTGCCTAAGACCCAACTAAAAGAAGACCCTTAGACACATAGGCATATAAATTGAGTTAGGCAAAATAATTATTCAGAAAACTAATTTTCTAGTTTACTTGGCCCAGAAAATTTTTGGCCCAAAAAACAAATTGAGTTTAAGTTATTTTTTTTGCTTAAAATGCCACTTTTGTCCTTTGAATGTCTCGTGGTCTTTGGCCGTATTGTCTGAAATATCTCCCATGGGTAATATGTTGCGATAATATTGGCAATTTGGGAGCCTTAAAAGTATTCTGAAATATTCTGATAATTTAATACCGTAATGGTTTGACAAAAGTCTTTGTGTTATTTGTATTACAAAAGTTAAGTTATGACTGCTATGAGTCATGAAGTTGCCATTTTATTTGTTCGCTTGCTATACTACGTTTAGACGAATTAGGCCAAATAGATGCTGCAAATTAGGTTATTTATTTGACTTATTTATACTTTTATTTAATACAAATTTCTTGAATGGGAATTTTAAACGAATACCTACTCGCTTACTTGTTCTTGCATGTCAACTTATTTGCTACAATACTGATGTCTCGATTCAGACACTCAACTCCCATTGCAGTACACCATGCTCTATGTTTTAGACTTGGACAGTTAACTTTGTCCTCCTTGTTGCTCCTCTAAGGTAAAATACGCGCAAAAATATACCCACCCATACAAAGGGTGCTCGTAAGTAAAAACTCGTCTACAACATATTTTACCAAAATGAAACGTTATGCTATTTCATCGTTGAAAGTTTTCTTAATGCGTGTAGAATTGCATGTATGTACTTACTTCGAATAGCGGTTTTTTGTGCTTCCCTAGCAATAAACATGGCCTGAATCTCTTTCTATGAATCTGCCTTGGGTTTAACATGTAAAGACGGTGCATATGACATTTGTATACTAAACTTAGATAAGGAAAGCACATCTGCACATTTTAAATCACAAAGAAGCCCATGAGTTTCCTACGTGTTAGACTCTATTCATCACTTTCATCAAAAATACGGTAACATACAGATACATCAATATAAAATCGAACTTAAGATTGACAATACTTTTGACGCTAGGGACTACAAATTGAATTCCGTTTACACAATTTTCCCCAAACACTTCGAATGCAAAACAGTATTCGGTCTCATATATTTTACATACACCTTTCCCGCGATTTCAATCCGAACAATCTTTTTACTCTCCGTGGCTTTGACAACGCAATCACGGTTTATTTCTTCCTTGTCCCAAACAGAATCGTCTCTCTATGTAATATATTATATATCCCTAAATAAAAACTCAATATTTTGATTTTATTTTATTGCAATATAATTATAGGCATAGGCTTTCGAGGTCAATCGGGATATTATGTACTCATCATTATGTAGCCTTTGTCCACCACCTACTTATGTTTCTAGTATTCAATAAGTATTTGGTCACTGTAGCACGAGCCATGTTCATAATTTTTTTTACTATTATTCATTTGTAAACCTTTATCCAACTTATTTTAAGAAGCTGTGCAGTATTTCAGTATTAATATTATAGTGTCTCACAGCTCAGTACGTAGAGTATCTATGTATTATTATATCTCACCAATATTTTTATTACTCATAAAATGTATGATATTTTTGCGTGCTGCTAATCTATACATAATATTTATTTTCTTTTAATATGCATTAGATTTCACAAATAATATCTTTAGTATTAATATTCGATGTATATTATATTTTATAGTTGTTTTAAAAACCTCATACAGGCCTACGATATTTTGAACAGTGCATTAAATAAGAAATAAGCTTTTGTTATACATCGTCAAATAGAACTTAGGTAACAAATATTTATAACATTGGTCATAGGTTCAACCCATCCCATTCAAAATTTAGATTATTATGAACAATTTTTGACAAAAAGGTGCCTACGTTAAAAATTAAAACTGCACGTTAAGTGAGTTCGAAACCCACAAGACAACATTTTGTGTGATCGACAAATGTCTAGGTGTACTGTGTGTCCGTTGATATTTTTTTAAGTCCGCCGCAACACATAATTTATATGCTATTTATGCTTCAAACCAATATTCTTCATTATGAAATTGACGAAGCCTGCATATGTAAGCTATATATTTCAGCTTCAATTGGACGCAAGACTAACAAGCGTAAAACGCCTGGAGCACCAATGATTTAGAGCCTGATCGTTGCTCTATCTGCGTAACTTGCAATAAATCTTGACCGAATATGTTACACTTAGTAAATCTAAGGGAATATTCAAGGGATTTGATGTTTAAGTAATCGGGTGTGAAACCATAACAGCTGTAATGAATGGGCATGTAACGTAAGTAATAGCTTATGGAATATGGCGAAACTTTTTGACACAAGTATTTTGTTGTGTTGATAACCGAATAAAAAATGAGTAGGTTCTCAATCTGATAGATTTAATAACCCAGAACTCTTTACGAGGTAGATCAAACATGATGATTTTTTATTTTAATCCTGGTGCTTCTCGTATTGTCTCATTTAAATTTGATAAACTGACTAGTAGTTTTTGAGTTATCCTTTATAATGCGTTTTTTTGTTATTTTGAGGACCTTTTGAACTAGTTATTTTTTAAACGTAGTTGTGTTCTTATTCAAACTTAGAAGTAGCGCTCATGCAACCTGACTTCGTAGTAGATCGGCAATGCAAAGCAACGTTGGCATAACATCACTTGAATGGGTGACCATCTGTGTCACAATTTCATCAGAGCGCTACTATGCTTTGTATGGGACGTAAATTCGTCAATCCTGGTTTAGACTCAGCACAAATATCGTAACGCCACGTCGGAGGCCCTTGGGTGGTCTATAAACTCCACAGCCAAAGTTTACACAAAAAGGAGGAATACTAAAAAAGCCGGTTTTTTTAACAGGAGCGGCTTTCACATTTTCTTTTCAGCATGTTTAAGAAGCATGTAAGTATTTCTAAACGTTGACCTATTGTAAGGCAAAGCTTAACATCCATCTTGAGGCTTTGAAAGACGAACTTGTGAACGTATACAATACCGCTCGATGACACAGACGTTCTTTAAAATATTTAAGTATGTTTTACACAGAAGTGTTGAATAGTTTACTTAAGATTTTTACAGTTCTGCCGGTGCTTTTTTGGTTATGAATATATATTATAAAATATAAAACCTTTTTATCTATATAAAATTTTAAGCAGACATAATGCAGATTTAGCTTTTTAAACATGGTTTCCATTACCTATTCTTTGCATATAGACTTTCAATTAGGATCATGACGAGATTGAACTATAAATTGTAAACATTTTTATAAATACTGGATATGACATTTACATAAATAAATACCATGTGATGCAAGTTATTTGCATACAACAACAAAGGATTACTATTAAAATGAAACTAAAACAGCAAAATGGTAAACATTTGAAACATAATGCTGTTGTAGAAATAACTCAGAATGCACATAGCTGTGTTGATTAATAGCCAGATTTATCAAACTCGCGGCTCGACGATGCACTGCCGTTTAGTTTGATTAATACGTTCGATTATTGTTACAATACTGGCATGGCGGATAGTTTGAATGACGTAACTAGTTGGTATTTGTTATAGATTTTGGGTAGTTGTAGTTTGTTAGCTGGTTTTGATTTGTTGACTATTTGGTTAAGTACCTAATTAATAAATCTTTACCTATGAAATTGCCGTTCTGCCGTGCTGGCCATTTCAAATAAGATATTTTTTTTGCTCATATTTCTAATTTCAAATAATTTTATTTAAAAAGCTTGGAATTATTTTTTCTAAAATCGTCGGTAAGTAAGTGTTACGTTTCCATCGCATTCGAAAATTTTTCATCATCATGGATACGTTAAAAATTTTAATAACTATGGCGTATGACAGCAAAGTGGCACAAACGACACGCAACATCAACGACGTTTACGGAGCAAACACTACAAACGAACACACCACCCGTTATTGGTTTGCCCGCTTCCGTTCTGGTAATTTTGACCTGAAAAATGAACCCCGTCGTCCAAAAACTTTGGCCGACGATTGTGGAAGCTGATGATACTCAATCTACGGCTGAATTAGCAGCAGCCTTCGACGTTAGAGTCAAAACAATATTGGTCCATAGGCGTCAAATTGGCAAGGTAAAAAAGCTTTACAAATGAGTACCCCACGAATTCAATGATCGCTAGCACGAAGTACGCATCGAGACGTGCCTTGCATTGCTCAGCAGGCATACAAATGAAGGAATTTTGAACCGCATTGTTACTTGTGACGAGAAATGGATCCTGTTCGACAATCGTAAGCGCTCAGAATATTGGTTGGATCCTGGTTCAGCACCCAAACAATGCCCTAAAGGAAAACTTACCCCTAGAAAAATGTCACTGTTTGGTGGTGTAACGCCGGTTTTATTCATCACAGCTTCTTAGCAAATGGGAGGAGCATTACTGCAGGTGCGTACTTTGAAGAACTGAACACAATGATGGAGAAGCTCACACGTCTCCAACCAGCTTTGGTCAATTGTTCGGCTCCACTGCTCCTGTATGACAACGCGCGACCTCATACTGCACAGCAGACGGTCTCCAAGCTACAAGAGCTGAGGTTGGAAGTTCTCCGTCATCCACCGTACTCACCAGACCTTGCGCCTACAGATTTCTATTTTTCCAGAATTTGGGTAACTTCTTGGCGGGAAAAAAATTCAATACCCGAGAGGCAGTACAAAATGCCTTTGAAGAATTTGTTGCCTCCCGTCCAACTGATTTGTTCAAGAAAGGCATCAATAAGCTACCAATGCGTTGACAAAGATGCATTGATTGCATGGGTGATTACTTCGATTAATAGAAGTAAAAAGGATAAAAAAATACGCTTAATTTATTTCATGAAAAACTATAATTTCATAGGTTAAAGACCTAATAAAATATAATGCATGAAAGTGGTCGTAATGCTTAGAGTTAGTCGTTATTTTTGCATAACTTTTTGCGTGATTGGCAACATTAAGTATATATTGAAATGATCACGAGTACGGTCATGAGGACGTCAATTGACTACGAAACGGAAGTGTGAAGATGGCACGCTTCGACAGAGTCTAGACTTCTAGAGTGTGACGTTCGCTACAGTTGAAGAGGGGGGATGACGTTCAACGGAGCAACGACAATTATCACTTCTCTTGAAGACTCCGGGTGGACAACAAGTGCCTAGAAACTGTCAATCGTTTCGTGTTCAGTAATACAAAATAGTTTTAGTGAGTTTTGTTAAATTTGATTTGGTGTGAACTTATAACAAACTGTAATGTGAATTGTTGATACTGGCCAAGAATCAAGCAACCCGCCGACGTCAGAAGTGGAATAATGGACCAGCGCGAGCGAGGGCGACAGCTAACTAAGCTAAGCTGAGCTATGTTGGTGAATCAGCTGAGCTTTTAACTGCAACCATGGTGAGCGTATTTTGTCTGATTTTTTTTATTGGTACTGCCAATTTTATTTAGTGACGGCAGATGTGAAACATTACGCTTTTAACCTTGGAAATGTTATGGTCGTTGTGGTGATATCGCCATCACATCGAGCCGAGTGTTGTAGGTTCGATTCCTACACGAGTCACTGAGTTGTGGAACCTTTGGACTTTTACGGTGTCGTGTTTCACATGGCATGATCTCACGAATAATCTTCTTTTTAATAACTTAAAGAAGAAAGACAAAAGAAATGTGGGTAGATGCTGAACGATTTAATTGCGACCTTTGCTATATTTTATGTTAGCGTACGGTTGTCCGACTACCACATTGACCTAGCTATAGCGTCGATATCAAGTGGAGGTTTTGAGTTTGATACGCCAGTTAAGAAGAAATCGATTATTTTTATTTCTTTATGCGTGGGTGGCTCGCACTCGCGAACCTTGTGATCATAATATGCTTGTTTGCATATATATTATCTTGTCTCGGTCTTACCTTGTGGACTGTAATAGTAACGAGAGAGAGCGTACAGGCCGACTTGCATTATTCCAAGCAAGTGCGTTTGAGTGAAACGTGCTAGTTATTGTTCTAGTGCAGTTGTAATATTGGTTTTAGAACCAATATCCAGCTTTGGTTGGTGTTCTGCTAAATCTAGAACAATAACTCCGGTCTAGATTGTCCTTCGCAGGGCAGCGGCGCTAAAGTTGGTAAACTAATCGAATCGCATATACTAAGTTCATAGTGTAAGATTGTGCGGAGCTATTGCTTCTGATTGTGCTGATTTTGTGTAGAACAGCTTGTAGCTTTTATTCCTTAAATAGACGTGTGAACTGCAGTGCTGTCTAGACGAATGCGGTTGGTTGTTTAGTGTAACCTGACCATAGTCAAAAGATATTACTAGTGACATTATTTTATCGACTCGTGGTGTTGATAATATGTAAAGGTTTTCGTTTAAACGTGATCAGAGCCTAAGTAAAAAGTGGTACTGTTACTCCTTGTAATTCTGAGTTGTACAGACGATCTCGGTATTGCAATTACACCTGCTTCTTTGTGTGCATAAATTTTTAACATGGCACAGTAAAATGTTTCTTACTCTGATTATTAGATGCCACCACTAGTAACGTTCAATTAAATTTTAAGATTTTACGCGTGAAAATTACCTACTGTGTGTTTTTAAAATTTATGTGATACACTGAGAATTTTTATCAAGTGTCCCGAGTTCTCTGGCCAATTCCAAGTTACGCTAAGGACGTTTAGGAGTGATAGTGTTTCTAGTAGATACAAACTCGATTATCAGACGTAGAAGAAAATGATTGAGTTATCATCGTAGTGCGTTACGATAATCAGTTTCAGAGATTTTATTTTCATTGTAGGTAGAACTAGGTTAGTTATCGTTAGTGATGATTGTATGTTTAGCCTTATTCTCATTAAATGGGTACTTTCTTAGTCGTTGTTGTGATAATTTTGTGGTACCCACGTTACCATCAGTGTAGATTTGCATAAACTGGATAAGCCGTTTGAGCGGCTACATGATAAGCCTTGTGTTGCCGTTGGTTGGACCAGCAAAGTGGCTTTCTGGTTAGCCTAGTTTACCCTGAATCTTTTGTAATAGTCGTAGTCTCCGTTGATACGCAAGCAAGATAGCCGTTAGTGCATTTATCATAGTATCACAATCGTTGTCCATCGTCTTGAACGCGAAAGGTCCGTTGCTGTATCGCTAATGATTAGGTTAGGATAAGCTTCGTATTTAGACTATCCATGACAAAATTATAACGTTATAAAGACTGGTTTGATACTTGATAGTAAACTTAACATCTAGAGCATCAGCCTAGTAAGATTTTCTTATAGTCTATGTGATAAGGAAAACCAAAGCAACATGTTGAACAAACCTAGTTTAAGATTACTTTGTTAAACGCTCGAAATGATTATCCTGGTGGTGTTGTGTAACCGGTTGGAGGTTGCATAGCGTGATGTTGAAGACCCGATGGATGTCAGAGTATGAGCAATGCAATATTTTATTTAGTTTCCTACTATTTTAACGAGTATGCGTGTTGCTCAACATTTCAGCTTCGAGAGAAAGAGTTAGTTGTGATTTTCATTAAAACCTGTAATGATTTTGATCAGAGTAGCTTTATTCCCCACCGACTTGGGTCAGGAATAGCCGCACTACTAGGCTGGACAAGACTGGCCGGCGCGGCCTGATGGCTGGCGCGGCCTAGTGGCGAGTGTGGCGTGGTGGCCAGCATAGCCTGTGTGGCGCGCGGCCCGTTTGTGGCGCGCGGCCTGTGTGTGACGCGCGGCCTGTGTGTGGAGCGCGGCCCGTGTGTGGCGCTGGGCCTGTGTGAAGCCTGGATGTGGCTTTGAGGAGCCTGGTAACTGGCATAGCTAAAGCATATCTGGCCGAAACTGGCGATGAAAGTGAAGGTAGTTTATTAAAGGAATTTGGTTATAAGATGTAGAGTCCAAAGACCGTACGCATTCGACAGGTTGCGAAAAATGCCTGAAGGTACAACTGATGAAATTGAAGTAGAACAAAGTAGTTCTTATATTGAAGAAAATGTTTAAGTGTACATGATGATCGGATCGGACCGTACCAGAGGCTGACGTGTAGCCGTAGCTTTTTTTTTCTTTTTTTTATGGTATTAGGCGGCAAACGAGCAGACGGATCGCCTGATTGTAAGCAATTACCGCCGCCCATGGACACAAGTAATACCACAGGAGTCACTAGTGCGTTGCCGTCCCTTGGGGTTGGGAAAAGGGCTAGGATGACGAGTGGGATGAGAGAGAAGGAATAGGAGATAGGGCCGCCGGCACTCTCACTCACCGAACGAAACTGTTTAGGTACTGTTACTTTACGTTGATTTTCTGTGAGAGGGTAGTACTTCCCCGGTCGAGCCGGCCCATTCATGCTGAAATCAGCAAGGCTCTACTACCTGCAAAAAGCTCGGTAGAAATCGGCGTCTACTAACTTAGTAGTCCGTGAGTAGGCGGTATTGCAGTCAACTCTGGTGGAGGTCGGGTTTCAGTGGAAACCATAGAGTTCTGGAGAGACTCGGCGTTCCCATGTGGGGTTCGCAGAAAGTAGAGTAACTGGAGGTTACTGGGCTATGCATAGCCATGATCACATGTAGAGCTTAAATGTTATGGTTTACTTGGTTTGAAATAATATCTTGAGAGATACAGCGATAGTGAAATGTCAGTTTTACTTTGAGTTTCCTGATGATTGATTTTGATACTGAAACTTTGTGCCAGAGAATCAGAGCATAACTGACGATCTTGAAGAGAGCAAAGTGTGAACCTTAATACTGACAAGACAGTAGAAAACTGGGCTTACATGTTGATTGGTTGTGTGACTAAATGTCAGAGGTCGGTTTGTAGCCGTAAATTAGTACAAATTGAATTCAATACAACTGTGAAGGCAGTTGTCCGTGAGTACACGGTAGGCAGACGACTCTGGTGTTTGATTGCTTGTGTGATTCAATGTCAGAGGATGATTTGTAGCCGCAAATCAGTACAGATCGGATTCAATACAACTGTGAAGGCAGTTGTCCGTGAGTACGCGGTAGGCAGACAACTCTGGTGTTGGGGTTTCGTGAAAACCATAAAGTCCAGGAGGGACTAGGCGATCCTTGTGAGGATGCGCAGATAAATGGGTGGCAACCGAGTGACTGGTTTAAGTCCTGGTTTAGTAACTGGAGGTTACTGAATGGTGGCAACCGAGTGGCTGGTTGAGTGCCTGGTTTGGTAACTGGAGTTTACTGAATGGTTATGAATCACATGTAGAGCTTTAGTTATTTGATTTGGTTATAACGTGAGTCTTTGGTAATTGACTGTATTGTCAGTGATGCTCTGAATCCGGCTCCTATAATAGTTAGGAATGTAGGAGGTAATTTCGTAAAAAAAATTTGATTGGAATCCTAACACTGTTTTGATTCAACCCTTACCTGGGTTAAGTCAAGAGTGACCGAGCAATGTGATACTGTGCGTGTAAAATTTCTTACAGATTAACACGCAGGGACGTGTGCCTTGTAAGATGGCCGTATCGGAATGATCACGAGTACGATCATGAAGACTACTCAACAACAACATTCGCTTGCATACAGTCATATCCTATCATCATCAAGTTTAGTTATCAATTTTCTGTATGTATATATTTTTTGCCTTACTTACTGACTGATATACAAAACAAAGCTGAAACTGTTAGGCGCAAGACGCTGAAAGTTGCCTTGCCGGGGATTTCCAGAAATTCTTAGGGGCAAACTCGAATCCTCTATTGAAGTGATAAAGTACGTGTTACGTGTTCAAGTTATTGTTTAGTGTTGATTGTGGAACTACAGTTGGTTCCAATCAAATTATTATAGTCTAAAGACCACCGGTGCGGCAACCCGCGTGACTTGAAGACGACGAGTGGATTATCAAAAAACACTTTAATTGTTGCAACCAGGATTATAGGTACTGCTTTTTTATATCACACAATACTGTATTCACAGAATAAGGTAGCGATAGCCGAGTGGATATACCAACAGACTGCCATGCAGAGGGTATCGGGTTCGAATCCACGGCGCGTACCAATGACTTTTCGGAGTTAAGTGCGTATTGAATTGTTAATTACCGCTTGTCGCGTGCCTCGGAGAGTACGTTAAGCCGTCGGTCCCGGTTGTCATGAAGATCTTTGACAGTCGTTACAGAGCGTCAGTACCTTCTAAATAAACTGACACTAGTCTAAACCATGGAATATCGCTATCCCTTCGGGTTGCGGAGGTCAGACAGGCAGTCGCTCTGTGGAAAAGCTAATATTCAGCCAAATCCGGTTAGACTAGTAAGCGGACCCCAGATTTAAACTGGGATAACGCTAAGAGAAAGAAGAAGAAGACTGTATTCACAGAATAAGTGATAAAGTACCTTCGAAACTTTAGATGTAAATACGGTGTTTCGAAGTAAGAGCAGTTTCAATCAAAATATAAAAAATTATAAATACTGAAATGCTGAAAAATCAGAAATAGAAAATTTTTCCTCTTCTTTTACACTACAACTGAACAGTAGTGTAGAAGAAAAGGTATATTTTCTTGTTATATAAATAAACATAAATTTATGACGAAAGTTTGAGTCATATGTAATGAAAATGGTTGCCTACCCATCGTCAGACTATATCAGTTCTCGTTTGCCCTCTATAAGCTTGCCCTAGTGGCGAATCAATCTACCGTCTTAACTGCATATTACGGCTACCTAGAACTAATGATAAGGTATGGGATCATATTTTGGGGCAATTCAATAGATAAGTTGCGTTTGTTTATAGCCAAAAAGGGTTGTGCTCGCTCAATGCTAGGACTTAAAAAGAGACAGACGTCTAAAGATAAATTTAAAGAACTAAGCATCTTAACGTTGCCATGTTTGTATATCATGGAGGTTGCTTCTTTTGTCAAAATCAACCTTCACTTATTTTTACTATGAACCCCTCTGGCACAAGACGTGAAGGCAATTTGAAGCATGTAGAAAGCAGAACGCAATTGAGCGAGTATATTCTGCATAGCACCAATTATCTTCTATATATATAAAATTCTCGTGTCACAGTGTTAGTTAATATACTCCTCCGAAACGGCTGGACCGATTTGTATGAAATTTTGTATGTAAATTTGGTAGGCCTGAGAATCGGTTATTTATTTTTCAAACCCCCAAATTACAAGGGTGGCCAACGCAATTTTTATTTTTTATTTTTTGGACATAATTTTTTTTTATTGTGTGGCATTAAAAATACATACGAATATTAATTTTCAGCCTTTTTGCATCAACCCCTATTTTTAATAGCCATATTAGTAATTTATTCATATCACTAGATCAATTCTGTTGTCTACGCCACGCGCATACTGGAGTCAAAAAAGTCGTTTCTTAGTGTTAGTTACAATACTCCGCCGAAACGGCTGGACCAAGTTGTATGAAATGTTAAACGTATATTCTTTAGGTCTGAGAATCTTAGACAATCTTCTGAGAAATTTAGTTTTTAAATCTCTAAGTAATGAGGACAGGTCAATCCAAACATATATTTTTGAAGTATATATACTTCTTAAGGCACGTTATGAAAAATGATGAGTCACATATTTTACGATGCGCGCGCATGTGTGACACAAAATTCTCACGGGAGAAGTTTTTAGTTCCTACATTCACAAGATGGCAGACGGGAAATTTTTAATAAAATTAATATAGGTATCATTTTCAGGGTTTTGATGGATTCTGATCACGCAAATGACATCTATTTGGGAATCCAAGATGGCGGACGGGACATTTTTAATAAAATTAATATAGATATCATTTTTGGGGTTTTCATGGCTTCTGGTCACGAAAATGACATCTATTTGGGCATCCAAGATGGCGGACGGGATTTTTTTTGTAAAATGAATATCTTTAACATCATAATACACCACTATTTTTTTATTAGTACAAAAACTTTAAGGACATATTAGCGAAGACATTATTATCATATAATTATGTTACATAAGAATTTCATAATATCGATAAATAGCCAAGTTATAATCATTTGTTTTTTGTAGAAAATCTCACCTAAATCATAGACATATTTTACAATCCTTTCACTACTTTATTGATAGTACTTACATTCCGTCCTACTCTTACGCATTCTTTCCGTTGCACTTAAAATGTAGGTAGCCTTAGACAATAAAATGAATCAAAATAATCAGTGTAGGTAGTTTCTTTTTAATTTTCTAAATTCTACCCCTCCTTGATAGTTTATCCGGGCTTAGGGCCGGCAAAATTTACTGTTTTACAAGTAATTAAATACGGAATATGGAATTAGAAAGCAAACACATATCAAAATAAAAGAAGGTATTCTGTAATAAAAGAAAAGAGTAATTTTGGCGTATTTATGAAATTAGAATCATCTGCTATTTACAAATATTATTTTATCATCATCATGTCAGCCTAGAGACGACCACTGCTGGACATAGGCCTCCCTCAAGATTCTCCACACAGACCGATTCTGAGCCGCCCGCCTCAAATGATTATTTACATAAGTAGGTATTAATTACTAAACTTACAAGTATTTCCTTTTTCCTTCGAAATGTCCACCACCCTTGTCAATACACAGATCACAGTCTCGTCCAATATGCGCTGTTTTAATTGTTCGACACTAACCGGCTCACTTTTGTACACTCACAAAATGATGTCCATGGGTACACAGCTGCACTCGCGATTCCTCCACCCAAAAAGTACGCACGAAAAATAGCTACATACTCCCGTAATATGAACTGATAAGCCATCACGTCGGGCAAACGTAGACAAACAATTAACTGTTGCAGCGAAAAAATCGATGCGCTCACGTCCGCTAGCAATTTAGCTCTGTTTGTCGCATCGCTGTGCGGCGCGCGCGCAGAGGGACATGGGGATATTTATCAGTGGAGAAGTTTACTACCGTTACTACTAATAGTACGGGGGTCGGTCATAGTCTTAGTTATGCATTAACCAATTATTACGTATTTTTGTGGACAGTTTTGAGACAGTTTTGGGACTTAGTGTTTTTATTTTTTAACTACATAAATATGATCAGTTTAAGATACTTAGTGCCCTGTTAATTTTTTTGTACTAATTAAAAATAGTGGTGTTTAATAAAATTGGTCCAATTATCATTTGGCATCGTTTTACTGTGTCAACTTTTTTGAAGTTATACTTCTTTAGGTTCATTATGAAAAAAATATGACAATTTAATTATACGATGCGAGTTTCTACATTCATAACACGTGTTTTAGTTTTGTACAAGTGCGAATTATAAATGTGCTGATAAATTATATGCAGTGGTGATAACTGAATATTTTGATTAATATGAACTATTCGTAAATATCAGTGAGAAAATTGTGCTTACGTACTTTTTCAAGTGCCCCAATATAATTGAAGTTAACTATCCGTATGTATTATTTATTGATACAACTTAAAATAATATTATTTAATATATCTAATTAATACTAAGTATTATTAAATTATTAATGTTAAAATATATTATTGGTTATTTAATATCTACAAAATAAATAAATAAATTTAATAAATATTTTCTGACGAAAATTAAAAAACAACATCAAATTAAAACATATTTTTTTAATATTTATTATGAATTATGAAATTCAATTAATAATAAATATGAATTTATAAAAATAAATGAACAAATGGAATGATTTTTTTGATAAAAATAAAAAGTGAATATTTTTAATGATGCCAAAGAAGTATAACTTCTCACACGCGTACATAAGTACACCTGTTTTAATTTATTTATTTTTGTCATTTTATTTATTTCTCTTTTTTATGATGTGGCATTGAAAATACAAACAACTCTTAATTTTCACCCTTTTAACACCAAACCCTATTTTAATAGCCATCTTAGTAAGTTAATCATATCACTAAATCAGACGCATACTGGAGTCCAAAATCGTTTCACAGCGTTAGTGAAACAATTCAGCAATTTCACAGTTTTAGTGATAGAATACTCCTCCGAAACCGTTGTACCGATTTTTATGAAATTTGTTCTGAAAATCGGTCGCAATCTATGTTTCAAACCCCTAAGTCATAACGGTGGTCAAACCAAAAATTGTTTTTGATTTTTCAGCATAATTTTATATTTCCATTTCTTTATGATGTTTCATTAATAATACAAACAACCCTTAATTTTCCCCCTTTTAACACTTACCCCTATTTTTAATAGCCGTATTAGTAGTTGAATCATATCACTAGATCAGTTGTCCACGACAGGTGCAAACTGGATTAAATTAATCGTTTTACAGTGTTAGTCACAATACTCCTTTGAAACGGCTGGACCGATTTGCATGAAATTTTATATGTATATTTTTTAGGTGTGAGTGTTGGTCGTCATCTATTTTTCAAACCCCTAAGTCATAAGGGTGGTTCAACCTAAATACATACTTACTTTTTTATTTTTTTGGTCAATTTCTTAAGCCCTGCTGAATGGATGTTAAAAAGGCGATACGGAGTTAGCCGGGTCAGCTAGTATGTATATAATAAAATACCAAAATACATTCGCGCTGATAATATAAATACATCTACACTAATATTATAAAGAGGAAAAAATTGTATTTTTGTTTGTTTTTTGTTTGTAATGGATAAACTCAGAAACTACTAGACCGATTTTTTAAATTCTTTCACCATTAGAAAGCCACATTATCTGCGAGTAACATAGCCTATATTTTATTTTAGAAAAAATAGGGATCCGTAAGATATTTGGGTTTTTCGGGTACGCGAAGTAGTTTTCTCAGGACGTGGGTGAAACCGCGGGAAACGGCTAGTTTAAAAATAAGCTTAAGGAATTACTGATAAATAAGTTTTAATTACTTCTAAGTCGAAGAATACCTAAATTATGAAAACATTTAACGTTTTTATACTTATCCATATTTTTATGTGTAAATTACCATAATAACGTATTGCTTTATTATTTTTAATAATTATTTGACCTATACAAATAAGTTAGTTTTTCATGTATGACCTACAAATTGTGTACACTGCAGTGTGGTAGAACATAGCGCACATAATTATAACATAACTATAAGAACTGTAAACTAACCTATCATCCACAAATAAATGATTATTACTATTACTATCGTAAAACCATAAAAATATCTTCCAAAATTTATGTCAGTGCCATACCCGCCTTCATATCACCAACATAAAAATATTTTTAGTTCAGTGGAGCGAATCTTTCAGTTTTAAAACTATATTTCGTTTAGACTGACATCACGACTTTTCATGTGCATGTTACCATTCCGATGAGTTACGCTCGGATTGCACTTAGCAATGTATGAATTCGAAAAACTTTCTGAATAAAACATTGTTTTAGAATAATACAGCCAAATATTTTACCATTACTTTTACTACTTAGCTATTGATCTTCGAATAGCTAAGGTAATGTTTCAATGCATCTGACATCAAAAGGTCAGTTAAAATTTATCACGAGCTCCTCAAACCACTTTAGTTAACTTCATCATTCAAACACTGTAGCTTACAATGAACGGCTATTTTATATTCAAAAATCTTTATCAAGTATTCGAAATACTGAGATTAAATATCAAATAATAATAATAATATTCTACCACTACACACATCACCATCTAGTCCCAAGCTAAGCAGAGCTTGTGTTATGGGTACTATATAATGGATAAATATACATATTATATACTTTTTTTTGTAAACACATACTTATTATACATAGAATCACCCAGACCAAGACAAACATCCATGTTCATGCACACAAATGTTTGACTTGAGCGGGAATCGAACTCGCGACCTTCGGCGTAGCAGTCGCTTACACTCCCGCTGCGCCGACCGGTCGTCAAATAAATTTTATAAAAAGCTTATCGTTGGACTGAGTGTGTTTCAGTGAATCATAATTCATAAATGTAGTTGTATTTCGTTTTATTTAATTTCCACTGGATTAATGAAAGTAAAGTCAACTCGAAGTTGTGTTGCGCTACCTCGAAGCGATATTTTAAATAAATATAAAAAACAGCAAATGGAATTTTCTTCTAGAGTTCGACCAATGTTGCCTTTAAAACACATTAGATTATTATTCTTTGACTATTATAATAACGATATTGTTGTTTTGGCGTGAACTACTTTAGTTACGCTTTTGATAGCATCGTTACAAGCTTATCTTAATAATTTGTGGCGTGAGTACTTCGACACACGGCACTGTGACGAAAAAAACGAAAACGAAAAAAAAACTCAGTACTCACTCTGTAATTATACTTCACTTGGCTTTCGCGCGCGCTTTGAACTCGTACACTAGCATATAATTAATTCTGCCTGTTGCTCTCAATATTTTATGTTTTTGTAATAATTATAAATCAATTTAATAAATCGTGTATCTATCGTTCATAATAATATTCTTAATTTCTTTCGTCTACGCTAATTCTTTATAACTGCTATCATCCTTCTGATCTACGTACTTCTACTTCTTACTACATCTTCGATCGGGATGGTGAGGGAGCTGTATATGGAATACAGAAACCTTCCCATAAATAATTTAGAACACGATCATAATAAGAGCGTTTTAACCTGTTTTCTTACTAATTCTTTGTAACTCATTAGGTCTACAATTTCAAATTATTTCTAATTAAGACATCTATTAAAATCCCTACAATTCATTACACACCTGAAGAATACTTACATTTTTCGAGTTAGGTGATGAAATTTTGTTCCTTCAAATATTTCAGCACAGCCGGTACATTTCTTAGCAAAAGTAGATAAAAATACCGTCATAATTGAATTAGTAAATTTATTTCTTAAGAATTCAATATTGCAGCAGTAATTTGGTAAGACATTCGTAAGAAAAAGAGAATAATATTTAGCAGTCAGCTTGATATTAAAACTAATGGAATTAAAAGTCTTGTTCAGAATTAATGAAGAGGTCAATAGCATTGTCTGTTTGTGTTATAATTTCTAAGAAATATTTATAGCCGACAGTTTTAATAATAGCGGCTTTAATCTTAGTGACGATGTTTATTTTTAACGAAGGCATTCACTTTGTAGTAATTAGTGGCTCTATTCAAGTATTTCATTAGTTAAATTTTCTATTGACATTCACTATCAGATCCCGCTAATATTTAAAAGACAAAATATTGATTTGAATTTAATAAGCAAGGCATAAGTCAAGAGTATAACAAATCTATTTATAGCTAATAATGGCCTATGAGTTCGGTATAGTAATCTAATTTTAGATCTTCTCTCTCTCTCTTGATGTGCCTCTCCATTACTGAAGGTCGGCGGTCAGTTTCTTCAACTTTTCTCTGTTCATTGCAAGTCGGAACAGTTCTTCCACAGACCTGATACCAGTCCACTCTCTGATATTCCGGAGCCATTTTTCTTCCACCAACTTTTCTTTTGCCTGCAATCTTGCCCATCATGATGGTTTGTAAAAGCCTGTATCTTTCATGCCTGAGAACATGACCCAGATAAGCCACTTTCCTTTCAATTTTAGATCTTGGTTTGTTTTAATTTTTCGATTTGGTAATATTTACGATTAAAACTACATAAATTATCAGCATCTCAGAAAAACAACGTCGCTGCTGACTGTAAGCTATGTTAGCTTGCCACAAAGATCTCCACGTATACAGATCTTGGGCTGCCCGCACTTTTCGATGGCCTACCTTATACTTTATTAAATACTACAGGCGCTACGCCCGCATTTTTTATTTTAATTTACCCGATTTGCCCAATCCCGTAAGTATTCTGAAAAAGCCCTTCTTAGGCATCCCTACGGACCCCATGGAATATACATGTCAAAGTGCAGCTTTTGTGCCCAATAATTTTGGCTGTGCGTTGTCTGTCAATCAGTAAGTAACGCAAGAATTTTATGTAGGTATATAGATTTAAAGAATGATTTAAATATGTATACTCGTATTGACATAATTAAACGAATACATGCGCCATATCCATTCCTTTCGATTCCATCTTAATTAACATGAGCGAATTGTACGAAACGCACTGTTTTGACGCCCCGAATACTAAAGTTACCAACAATATTCTTGCTTTAGCCTGCTATCTGTGATGATTGTTCGTTATATATTTTAATTTATGTATTATCTTACGTTTGCTACGTTTGGTATACGGTTTCTGAGAAGAGCTTGTCTGTGTTTCGCAGTCAAATTGCCAAGAGACGTTATATACAACTGCGTATTTCGTCGATATCATGGAGTTTGCAGTAGTTTACGTAGCCTCATTGTTAAAGATCTCTGGTAATAGAATCAGAGGGTTTCGAAACTAACTTGCTTTTCTTTCAGAAAATTAAATTCCGAATATATTAAGATCGCTATCAAAAATTTATGACAGCAATTGCCATAAAATATACAATATTTTTATGCACTTGAGGGCATAAAGTTCAGGCATTTTTTATCCCAGTCTATGCCAGGGTCCGCTTTCCCATTTTGCCTTGTGTGTTACATCCTCCAAATTCAATCCGTTGACACTCTTGTAGCTTCCTATGATGACGATACATCGTTTCTTGGGGTGGCTTTGAGGCCAATTACCGGGCACTTCCAGTCTAGGCATCTTCTAGCTATAACCCTCTGCAGTCTGTGCATTAGATGACCATATCATCTCAGGCGGGTCTACTGGAGCTTGACGGCCATATTATTCTCTATGCGGCGACGGTAAGATACCCAGAACATCTTTGACATAATATTGACACATTCACCTCCTTCAAATTTAGCTATCTTAGTAACCAACCTTCGAATTGAAGCATAGCGACTACTGCCTGCCTACAGCCCTAACCGGTCATTACGAATCTTGTTCACAAAGTCACCGAAATTGTCCGATTATGCATAGGTTTCGATCTCCGTGAGTTATTATTTTAATACCATCCAGAGCTGGACCCAGACAGTAATTGGCCTATTAACACTTTGTGCCAAATTGGCGATCTCCGAATGCGGTTGGTAGACCTGGCCAACTGTTGTTTATGTAATTCTAGAGGGCGAAGATCTTGGTACGCCTTTGATCTAATGGCTTGAGGGAATTGGATTCGATGTTGTTGTAAGTAGCTTATGTAAGTGTGTTTATACATTTCCCTCTTTAAAGTTCAAATACATTTGCTGTGAGTAGCAGTCTATTTTAAACGAAAGGAGCTTTGTTGAAAGGTCTGAATTCTGATTAATTACTTTGAGTATCATATTCAGAGCATACGAATATAGACTTAATTTTGTATCAACTCTCGTTCTGAAACAAAAACCGGGACCGACAGCTTTACGAGCTCTTCAACACGCGGTCACCCATCCCAGTGGTGACATGTGCAAGCGTTGCTTAACTTTGCCGACGTATTACAAACGACAAGCCAATTCAAGCCATGAGCGCTATGGTATCTCTCAGCAAATTGCCTTAAAGTCATGATGCGGATGTCTAAGTTCACGAAAATTTTCAAAACCACTCGTACTTAAATCATTGTCATCAAGTGATACGCTATGGCATGAAACATTTTATGCTTGGTTAATACTGGTTGAAAATCACAGCAGCGTGACGTTATTCATTCCTTGTGGCTTCACACTTAGCCATCAAGGGAATACCACAACAGGCAATATATACCTGGCAGGTAAATTGGAAATTGCAGCGCAATAATATTACCAATCGTGTCGGTATTGATGGGGAAATGATGGGTGTTGGGTTGGTGGAGCATAAATAAAATGTTCAATTTCAACAGGTTAAAATATTATATTTTCAAAGTCACAAGGTTACATTGGTACTGTCGTAAATACGTGTACTTTGTCGATGCTATATAATCTGACTGTTTTACAAAACTGTAAGGTGGGAATCGTGTAGTGTGACACATTACACACATAGCATGTACATGCATTTACATGCATGTGTGTGAGCGTCCCTACACCATTCCCCCTTCAAAAAAAAGAATAAGAAAACACAATCAAACGTATTGTCCACTACGGACGCAACACAAACACTTTAGAAATATTTACGCTAAATAATTACACTAGGTAGGTACACTGACGTCACGTTACATGTATGCCGTGGCAGCAGCGGCGGGGGCCGGCTGCTGCGGAACCGTCTGCACCCGGACCACGGGTGGAGCAACGTTGACCAACGTTATCTCGCGCCTGAGCCAACTCTTCACACGATGGTGGCAATGCTGCCTGATACAATATAACATTGCGGCAGTCACTGCTACTGCCAGCAACACCATGACTATCACCATAATATTTAACTTGTTAGATAAGTCCTCAGTATTTATTTGTGCCTGAGCGACGGCGGTATTATCTGACGAACTTTGGTTGCCCATAATTAATAGAACAATTGGTTTATATTTAACAAATTAGGTACTTGTCTTGACAAAAGTCTCTATATAAATGCGAAAGATTAAACAAATAATTATTATTATACTTTGGGCTCATCTAAAATTTTGTCACGTCAGTACATCTTACAAAGTACATTTATTTTTTAAATTGTTACATGCGCGACATACTTTACATTACATTTTACAAGAAAAACAAGTCATCACAAAAATCATTACGCAGTTATAACATTATATTTAATAAAAGTAGTAGGTACCTATGTATTGCATCACATCACATTCCATACGATATTTGTCTACACTACAACCTTCCTGCGACTTTGCTTGGTATTAAAGTAATATTTATTAATAACACATAAATAAAAATATAGTCTATAAGTATTATAATAGCTTTCACGTGCCATGGTACAATGGCAAAAGCGTCTAATAAACGCGATGTTCCGGGTTCGCTTCCTGGGTCAGGTAAAGTTATAAAATCTTATCGCTACAAAATATTATGGCAGTTCGTCGTTTATAAACATACATGAAGAGAAGACAAACTAAAGTTATGTTGCTAAACGAAAGTTACCTTACCCTTTTATGATACCTATACAAATGTAAGCAATGTTTACTTACTAGATGTATATTATCTAATTAATATCTGAACATCAATCATTACATGAATATAATATCAACATACTATTCTTCATACATACTACGTTTATGTAGCAAATAGAGAACTAAGTAAGTATAAAATATAAATAATTTTCCCATATAAACAACTTACAACGCGAATCGCACGGGTACTCGCGAAACCCTACCGGTTCTCGTTACATCTTGCTTTTCTGAGTAACTTTGCGGTGATAACGGTGTCTAGAATTACCGCAGGCAGGCAGGTATTTTCTGAAGAGAGTTGCAGTGGAAGATGTAATACATCTACCTGACCACGACAGACAAGGATCCAGACACAATGCACTGCGTTGCACAGCGATGAATTATAATCCTAACTACACTTAATATTAATAAAATGTCTTACCAACTCTTACTGATGCCAGGAGTGGAACTAAGTTAGGGAAAAACAAACAAAACTAAGGTGGCCACGATAGATTGAATGAATTATCCACTTAGCTGTTCCTCCAAACTTGTTGTCTGTCTTCAGGACACGAGGGGCACGAGGCACGTTCACAGGATTCACAATTATTACAGTTTTGCAAATGTCAATGTTTCACAAATTATCACAAACTTTGCCGGAAGTCAAAAGCGGCAATTACGTATTAAGTTAATTACAAGTTGATTCAATTCGCGTTAAATCAAAAGGCGATATTTTACGTACGAGACGACAACGTGGTAATTTTTCAAGGGAAGGACGAAAAAGTGACAGTTCAGTGTGACCATTGTCAGAAATTTTCAATAGACTAAACAAAATGTTACTCAATCGATCTAATCGATTTGACTTATAATAAAAATTAATTCTATTTCAAACATCCACCCGCCCCGGACCGGCCTACCGGTCCACTAATCGGTTGGTAGACGTGACAATGTTGCAACCGCTCTCCTCAGAATCGAACCGTCCACCAAGACCTCAGCAAATCGGGGAACTCCATCAGCCCCAGTTACCAAACGAAGGATGCGCCCTCTTCGCCATCTGAGTGGCGGAAGATAAGCCTCCTTGATCAAAACGAGGTCACCAATCTTGGGTGGATCGGTCTTGTCGGTCCACTTAACGCGTTGCTGGAGTATGTGCAAATATTCCAAATTCTAGCGTTTCCAAAAGCTCTGAGAAATTTGGCGTACCAATTCAAAACGCGAGAGACGACCAGGTCTCGTATCAATATAGGGGTACTCAGGCAAGGCGACAAGTGGGCGACCAATCAAAAAATGGCCCGGCGTAAGGGCCTCCAAATCATTCGGATCTGAGGAGATCGGGCACAATGGCCGAGAGTTCAAAACGGCCTCAATCTTACAAAACACAGTTGCGAGTTCTTCAAATGTAAGGACAGATTCACCGATTGTCCTGCGCAAGTGTGTTTTGGCCGATTTTACGGCGGCCTCAAATATACCATCCCAGTGTGGACAATTTGGTGGGGAAAACAACCAATTCATCCCACGTCGGGCAAGCCTATCACCTATATCAGCTTTGTTGGTTTCAAGGAAATTAACAACATCATTCAAATAATTATAGGTGCCATTGAAGTTAGTGCCGCAGTCAGAACGGATCAAGGAAGGCAGCCTCCTGCGGGATACAAATCTGTCAAATGTGGCTACAAACGCCTCGGTCGTAAGCGAGGAGACCAGTTCCAAATGTACGGCCTTTGTGGAGAGGCAAACAAAAACACACAAGTAGGACTTAACAGTCTTGCTGTTTCGAAGTGTCGACGTTTTCACCAAAAAGGGACCAGCGAAGGCCGTGCCAACACCGTCAAACGTCCTGCTCTCAGTTACGCGATCTGCCGGTAAGTCTCCCATCAAGGGCTGCATGGTAGAAGACTTGAGCTTATAGCAAGGGATGCAGCGAAAGACTACACTCCGAATAATTCTTCGGGCAGACAAAATCCAAAACTCGCGTTGCAAAATGGCCAACAAAGCATTACAACCAGCATGCGAATTTTTAAGGTGACGGTCAGTTACCAACAAGCGTACCAAATGACCGTCCTTAGGTAACAAAAGGGGGTGACGAGCCCCGTAAGGGAGGTTGGCGTTCTTGAGACGCCCTCCAACGTGCAAGAGACCCGTATCGTCCAAAAAGGGGTTCAATTTAGAGACAGCTCCCGACAATTTCGATCTCCCTGATTTAAGGATAGCAATCTCCTTTTCAAAATGCGCCAATTGCACAGAACGAACCCAAAAGGTGAGGGACTCCTGTCGTTCCTGTGGTGAGAGAAACGGTGTCAGACGTTTCTGTTGTGGGTGCCTAAAATTAAAAACAAAACGCTTTATCCAAGCAGTAACACCTAACAACTTGTCAAGGGAGCTGTAACGATTCAACAAAAAATCGGGGTCGAAGGCGCATTCCACCTTCTCAAGAGCGAGTGTTCGTAGACCCGGCAAATTAGAAGTATTCAAAACTGGCGTTCGAGGCCAATCAGTTTCTGGTCGACTCAACCATTCCGGACCCCACCACAGCGAATGACCTATCAAACTAGGTGTCAAGCATCCACGCGAGGCACAATCAGCGGGGTTGAGCTCACCTGGCACGTGTCTCCAAACAAGTTTGACTTCGGATTTCTGGATTTGGGAAACGCGATTAGCGACAAATACTTCCAAGGTGTGGACAGAAGCCTTCAACCAACAAAAAACAATTTGGCTGTCTGTCCAGGCGCAGGTCCCATTAATGCAAATGCTTTTACCCAAGGTACTGGACACGTGAATCAACAAGCGTATAAGTAGGGCTGCTCCCGAGAGCTCCAATTTCGGAATGGTCAAAGATGTCCGAAGGGGTGCAACCTTGCTCTTCGCCATGATCAGGGAAACCCTCACCTGACCTAAGGCACTGACTGTGCGCAAGTACACCACGGCCGCGTGACCACGTTCCGAGGCATCACAAAACCCGTGAAGGGTGGCCTTGTACTTCTCGGGAGGAAGGATGGGACGAGGCAAGTAGATCTCGTTGACGGCAGGAAGTGAGGATAATAAAGAGGTCCATTCCTCAACAAGAGTGCCGTGTAGAGGTTTATCCCAAGTCAATCCTGCTGTCCAAAGCTTCTGCAAGAAGCATTTTGCCCAAAATATGATAGGACAAATCCAACCGTTCGGATCAAAGGTTCTGGCGACAGTAGACAACACGAGACGTTTAGTCCAAGAACAAGGCAATTTCAGGTCTACGTTGTACGTAAAGATGTCTTGAACTGGTCTATACTGGACGCCGAGAACAGCCATCATGGCGGGGTTGTCAACAATCTCAAACAAATGTGGATCCTGCTGATGATCCTCTTTCAAGCCTTCCAAAAGCGCTGGTGAGTTGGAAATCCATTTGCGCAACTCATAACCAGCGGAGGCCAAAATACCTATCAATTCGTCCCGCAGGAGGATCGCCTCGTCCACTGTGGAGGCGCCCGAGCAAATGTCATCGACGTAAATATCGTCCTTCAAGATGGCGGAGGCTCTTGGGAAACGTAAGCCTTCGCGGTCTGCGAGCTCCCAAAGAGAACGTATTGCCAAGTAGGGGCTTGACCTTAACCCGTACGTATTAGTATTGAGCTCGTAGACGACCATGGGATCGCGAGGAGACTCTCTCCAAAGGATCAGCTGGAAGCGACGGTCATCAGGGTGGATAATAGTCTGCCTGAACATCATTTTTATGTCGGCCACAAAGACAACCTGATGTCGTCGGAAGTTGGTGATGACGTCACAAAGGTCCTTGACCAACTTGGGACCAGAATGCAAGCACTGGTTCAAGGATACGCCTGTTGAAGTCTGCACAGAACCATCAAATACTGTGCGCAGCTTCCCAGTCAATGGCTTCAATACCGCATGATGCGGGAGAAAGTAATGCTCCACCGAACGCCAATCCAAATTTGACACAGACATGTGTCCCAACTGTTCATATTCCCTCATGAACTCAATGTACTTCTGTCTGAGCTCCGGATCACGACCCATGCGACGCTCCATAGCCAACAATCTCTTTTCTGCTAAAGGTCGTGACTCACCAAGCGGAGGCCGAACAGACAGGAAGGGTAGCCTCGTAATGATCCGACCAGAACGGAGTCGACCAGTGTTGTTCTGGAAGAACAGCTCGCACTCCTCATGTTCTGGATTCAAACGGGCAGCTTGAGGGGGCTCCTCTACCTCCCAAAACCTCTGAACCGCATCAGAGAGAGCGGAACCTACAGCCAACAAATTGTCAAGTTCAGGTGGAGGGGGGTCCCTAGGTACATGTCCCATCAAAGCAAATCCAAATATGGTTGGGATGGCAGTCAAACCATTTGGCACCAAGACCCGTTTCCCACCAATCAAAATTCCACCGAGGACATCAGAGCCAATCAACAAGTCGATTAGTCCCAGTGTGTCAAATTTGGGGTCTGCCAGTTCCAATCCCGATGTCAAATTCACCACAGCAGCTGTTTCTGTGGGTGCAAACCCAAAATATTCTTCAACACAATAGCCGAGGTTTTAATCCTCGGGTGTGAAGATTCAACAGGCTCGAACAAAACCTTAACTTGCCCTTCAACATTAGAGGCTACGTCCCCTATGCCCCGTAAACAATTTGGAAAAGAACCCATATTTAATTTAACCTGCCCTACTAAACAAGTGGAAACAATGCAACCTTGTGAACCTGTGTCCAATATAGCATGGACAATAACAGAGGTCCCCGTGGGTCCCCAGACCCTAACAGCAACCGTTGGTAGGATAACGGTCTCAATGGGGGAGGTTGGAGTTATAGGGCAGGGGTCAATGACCTATTGTTGCCTGGGCGGCGACTGTTGGCCAGGACCAGGCAAATCAAAATAGGGGTGCGGCTTGAAGTCCTCAAAAGCGCGATGACTCGATCCGCGCGCCATCTGTGGGGGGTCATAATGACGCACCCGCCCAAAACGAGGTGGGCGCGAGTCAAGGCGGGGACGCTCCGCCAAAGGTGGGGAATACCTGGTGCAGCAGTCATGGTGCTGGTGACGCTGGGCGGTCGCACATTCAGGTGCGCGAGAGAGAGGAGGCGTGCGCACGCTACGGTTCTCCAAGCGGGGTGAGCGGCGATCAATTAAGCGAGGTGACTCTCGGCTGCGCGCCGGTGAGCCTCGGCTGCCACCTTCAAAACACCCGCCCGTGCGCGGCGTCGACTGGTTGGACAAGCGGCCTACCTCTCTGGCATTCATACAGAGAATGTGCAAATGCTGTCCTCCACAGTGAGGACAGGGGCGAGAGTTTGGGCAGTCTCGCTGGTAGTGGGACCCCAAGCAAGAGAAGCAAAGCCGGCGGGCATTCGCGATGCGCCTACGAGAGGCGACATGAAGGTCCAAGAATGCCCTACAACTGGCCGTTCTGTGCCCCGTGACCTTGCAGTAGGAGCACTCTGCTGGGCTCTGCGTGACCGCAAAGCGAGGAGGGCGCCGGTCAACATTGGCTCGGGTGTGAACGCGAGCCTGCTCCTTGACCTTGGGCGGCTGCGTCTTAGCCGGCGTGTCACCACCGGAGTTGTCCAAGACCCGGCACTCATCCTCCAGGAACCTCTCCAGGTCAGCAAAGGGGGGCAGATGGGTCGCGCTATCCCCACCAAAGCGCTGCTCAAAACGCGACCTCAGGTCGGCAGGCAGCTTCTTTAACACAATGTGCACCAATAAATAGGACCATTGGTCTACGGGCAGGTCAAGGCATTTAAGTGCGTTGATGGCCACCAAGAGCGGGTTCAAAAGTTGGGTGCGCAGCCCGGAGACCCGGGTGAGCGTCGGCAAACCCAAAATCTGCTCGATGTGCGTGTCGGCGAGGCCACGCTTATTATGGTACCTACGGGTGATTAGGTCCCGAGCCGTCTGGTACGCCTCGTCAGACACGGGCAGATGCTGGATGAGGCCCTTGGCCTCCCCATCCAGAACCGACATCAAATAGGCCAATTTTTGTGCCGGCCGAAGGTCAGCCCTGTCATTGACCAGGCTGTCAAACAAATTAACGAAGCCCAGGTAGCTTCCTAGGCAGCCATCAAAATGGGGGAGGTCCAAAGTAGGGAGCCTACTCACCAGCCCCGGTGCTGACCTAGGGAGCTCCTGCTTCAGGCCGGGTTTCCCTTCCTTATCGGCAACTAGTTGTCTCGCACTATTGGAGACAGCATCATACAGGTCTAAGACCTGGGCATAGTCTTCGCTGACCTTACTTCCCTGGTCAGCGGTGAAATCATTGATTGACACTTCAAGACAGCAAGTGCTGAAAGTGCGGAATTGCTGTTCCACACTTGCCAGGCGATCGTCAATCCGCTCGTACCTTTGTAGTAAGGCCTGCTGGCGATCAGGCCGGTTCACTAAGGCACTGGCCGAGGCAAACCAGCGCAAATCTGATGCAATAGCACCAGCAGCCGCACGCAAGTCCTTGATAGCTGACATAATCAAAATTCAAAAGAGCCCGGACAAGCGTTAAATAATATTAACAATCAAAACTTAATTTTTCTTAATTCCTTGAAACCAACAAAGTATTAGCCTGTTTACTGCTGGTACAAGCAAGTGACAGGTGTCTACTGTCCAACAAAATTAATAGTTTCAATATTGAAACAAACATAAAAGTTATCAAAAGTTATAACTTATAACAAATTAAAAGTTGAAACTTCAAATTAATTATTTATTTGCAACAGACAGACTGGCTGTGTTATTTGAGATATACAATAGTAAGTAAGCACAGAATATGTGTTACCTAGCAATATTATCTATATTATTACAAAACAAAGTTTATTAATGTGACCCGCCCAAGTGGCAAGGTCAAGTTGGTTGTTATAATGTTTATGAATATATGCAATAAACTAAATTTACTAAATTTATTGATACATACAGCTGTTATGTATCCAAACAAACTGACTTATTAATGCAACAACAAATTTAAGTTAGATTTTTCAACAATACAAATCAACAATTACTGATTGAGGTTATGTGACACTGTGTTTCAAATTATCTAGGTCAACTTATACAATTAAATCTTATGTATTTTAGACAATAACTGACCTGACAAACACTACAATACTGTCTACAAGGTGATAAGATACAAGCTCATACCAATCTGAGTTTGTACTCAGTAATGCAACAGCGGCTAAATTTCAACTACAGCTCTGCTTTCAACATTTATGTCTAGAATTACCGCAGGCAGGCAGGTATTTTCTGAAGAGAGTTGCAGTGGAAGATGTAATACATCTACCTGACCACGATAGACAAGGATCCAGACACAATGCACTGCGTTGCACAGCGATGAATTATAATCCTAACTACACTTAATATTAATAAAATGTCTTACCAACTCTTACTGATGCCAGGAGTGGAACTAAGTTAGGGAAAAACAAACAAAACTAAGGTGGCCACGATAGATTGAATGAATTATCCACTTAGCTGTTCCTCCAAACTTGTTGTCTGTCTTCAGGACACGAGGGGCACGAGGCACGTTCACAGGATTCACAATTATTACAGTTTTGCAAATGTCAATGTTTCACAAATTATCACAAACTTTGCCGGAAGTCAAAAGCGGCAATTACGTATTAAGTTAATTACAAGTTGATTCAATTCGCGTTAAATCAAAAGGCGATATTTTACGTACGAGACGACAACGTGGTAATTTTTCAAGGGAAGGACGAAAAAGTGACAGTTCAGTGTGACCATTGTCAGAAATTTTCAATAGACTAAACAAAATGTTACTCAATCGATCTAATCGATTTGACTTATAATAAAAACTAATTCTATTTCAAACAAACGGTATTTGCGCATTATGGGTATTAGCAGGTGCGGTAGGTACGTTATTATCTAAGGTTTCATATTCCTGTACAACGAAAGCAGGTTTCAACCTAGGTATCTATTGAAATGCATGCTTCGCGTCCAGGTAACTGAATTTCAAATGTTGTAGGAGACCTATCTAAAACCTTGAACGGGCCATCATAAGGTGGTTTAAGAGATTTGTGAACTGTGTCATCTCTAACGAAAACGTATTTGCAGTCTTTCAACGCACTATACACAAAAATTTTGCGCGTTTTCGTTGGCTGATAACTATTAATATTTCTACGTATTCTCTCTACAATACTGTATGGGTCGTTGCAGTCTCTATCTTTAGAAGTATCATAGAACTCGCCTGGTAAACGTATAGTTTTTCCGAAGGCTAATTCTGCTGCACTTATTCCGCTGTCTGTACGCATTGCAGCGCGAAGTTCTAACAGTACTGTTGGTAGCTCTTCTACCCAAGTAGTACTACTGTTTAATCTAGTCATTAAGGCGCATTTTAAAGACCTGTGCCATCGCTCTACCGCACCATTACTTTGCGGATGGTAGGGCGTGGTGCGTATTTTATGAATTCCTAAAAATTTCATTAATTTGCTAAACAAATTTGACTCGAACTGTCTACCTTGATCAGTGGTAATGCGTACAGGACATCCGTATCTAACAATCCAGCCTTCGAAAATATGCTTGGAAACAATACCAGCAGTTATTACCTGCACCGAAAAAGCCTCTGGCCAACGTGTAACCCTGTCTAAAACGGTCACTAAGTATCTAAAACCCTGTGGAGACGTTGGTAAGGGACCAACAATGTCCACATGGATATGTTCAAAACGCGCGGCCATAGGAAATTCTCCCAAACCCGAAATTACATGGCGACTGACCTTTGACTTCTGACACTGTATGCAGGTCTTAGCCCACTGTCCTACATCTCGATTCATTCCTGGCCAAAAGAAATGTTTGGACATCATTTTACGTGTGGTACGCACACCAGGATGACTTAATCCGTGGACGCTATCAAATACAAGTTTTCTAAAATTTTCCGTCAGATACGGTCTAACAGCGTTAGCGGAAATTTCGCAATAAATATGTTTACTACAATTAGGCAATAACATTTGTTTCAAATTGACATTATTATTACTGCTATCTAAACATTGCTTCAACCGTACAAGGTATTCATCGTTAATTTGCTCGTCAGCAAGTTTGTTGTAATCGAGTACAGTCGGGCACAAAATTGTCTCTATACGCGATAAAGCATCGGCTACTACATTATCTTTGCCGCTGATATGCTTTATATCACTTGTAAACTCACTAATAAATAGAAGATGTCTTAATCTTCTAGGTGTTTCTTTATCATCCTTTCCTATCTTCGAGAATGCGTGACACAATGGCTTATGATCTGTAAATACTGTCAGAGGTCGACCTTCAAATGATTTACGGAAATATTTAATAGCCTTATATATGCCGAGTAACTCGCGATCATATGTGGCGTATTTCTGTTCTGTAGGTATGAACTTTTTGGAAAAATATCCTAGCGGTTTCCAGGATCCACTTACCTTCTGCTGCAACACCGCTCCCATACAAGTGTTTGATGCATCCGTCATTAGGGCTAACGGCACATCGGGTAATGGATGCGACAAGGTGACAGCCTTTTGAAGAGCTAATTTACAATTTTCAAATGCATTTTCAGAATTAGTACACCACATAATCTTAGACTTGTAATTTTTCTTAGAATTCAGTAAATATCGATTGAGTTCACACTGGTACGAAGCTAAATTGGGAAGGTGAGACCTATAAAAATTTAGCATTCCAAGAAAACGCCGTAAATCCGCTATGGTTTCCGGTTTAGGAAAATTAACTATGGCTTCAACTTTTTCATCGAGAGGCTTAATATCATCTACACTAACCTCGAGGCCCAGAAATTCTATCCGCGACTGTCCAAAAAAACACTTACTCAAATTAATTGTAATACTATAAGTATTAAATCGTTCAAAAACCAACCGTAAATGTTCACGGTGTAGGGTCTCATTTTCACTAGCGATAATGACGTCATTTAGGTAATTAAATAAGAAGTCTAGGCCTTGTAAAACGGTGCTATTCATAAACCTTTGGAAGGTTTGCGCTGCATTACGCAAACCAAAAGTCATGCGAGGAAACTCAAATAAACCGAATGGAGTTATAATCGCAGTTTTCTCGATATCTTCCGGCGCGACGCAAATACAATGATATATTTATGTCTAATTTAGAAAAAATCTTTTTATTTTCCGAAATTTAAGTAAAATCATGCAAGCGCGGTATTGGGTATCTGTCGGGCTTGGTAATGGTATTGAGTTGACGATAATCACCGCAAGGCCGCAGCTCGCCGTTTTTCTTTGTAACGACGTGCAGCGGGCTTGCCCAAGCGCTCTTGGATGGCCTACAAATACCCAATTCCTGCATTACCCTAAACTCTTCTTTCACTTTCTTGTATCTATCCGGCGGCAAACGTCAGGCTCGCGCGTAAACAGGTGGGCCTGTTGTCTCTATATAGTGGAAAACATTACGCGTGGGAGTCTCCTTGAATGACGCTGGTTTGGTAATGTCAGGGTACATGCTTAATAAATCGTAGTATGGATGATTTTCTACAATTGAATTTATAGACTGCTGACTAATATTTACAATGGATGCTACAACATTTATGTCTGTCACTTGATCAATTAACTTGCATCCATGTAAATCGACAAGAATCTTGTGGTGTGACAAAAAATCTGCCCCTAAAATGGGCTTGGTGACGTTAGCTATTATAAACTCCCAACGGTACGGTCTGCGCAGTCGCAGATCTAAAACTAAAGACTTTGTACCGTAAGTTGCAATTTCTGTACCGTTGGCAGCATATAATTTATAATCAGAACACTGTTTACCTTTAAAAATCCTTTTAGACACCGGTAATACCGAAACGTTGGCACCAGTATCTACGAGAAACCGTAGTCCTGTGTTATAGTCCATAACAGATAAACGGAGGCACAGGGTTACGGTACAGACTTCGGATGGAGACTGTACCTCGCTGCCTAGTTTTCCGACTTCGTACGGTTGTCCTTGTCTCCTTCAGCGGTTGCTTTTGTCTTCCACGCGCACGGCGGAATGCATCTATGGGCCCTATGACGATAGCGGAAGTGGTAGCTGCACAGCCAGTTGGGTGATCCAGGGACACGACGCCTTGACGTAGATCGCGAAGGTTGTCGATAATATTCACCATCTTGTCTCGTCCTTGACCTTGAACGCTCCATGTTGGTCAATCTGGCGTTCATCTTCGCTAGTTCGGATCACGTCGGGGTCACCAATGTTGGGTTGGTGGAGCATAAATAAAATGTTCAATTTCAACAGGTTAAAATATTACATTTTCAAAGTCACAAGGTTACATTGGTACTGTCGTAAATACGTGTACTTTGTCGATGCTATATAATCTGACTGTTTTACAAAACTATAAGGTGGGAATCGTGTAGTGTGACACATTACACACATAGCATGTACATGCATTTACATGCATGTGTGTGAGCATCCCTACAATGGGTTTTATAGCAAGTGTAATTATAGCAGGCTTGTAGGTCATATGTAAATAAAATGTTAGAACTAAATTACGTGTATGAACGTTCGTGTCACACTTTTTATGACGAATACTTTTCTAGAAATGGAACTATAAGTCAACTTAATTAACATCTAAAATATTAAGTCCTAGGCACGTGCAATAAAATTAAAGTTCGATTTTAGGTCTGCTTGGTAATATTAAATATTTAAAAATATTCTCTACCTGAGATTTATGATACTCATTGACATTATAAGACGGCTATATACGCAATTACGGCAATATATGCCTGGCAGGTAAATTGGAAATTGCAGCGCAATAATATTACCAATCATGTCGGTATTACCAAATAATTACTCACGTCTGGCTGTTATATATATACCTGAGGGTGGTATGCGCGCTATTATGGTGTTACTTTTAGAATAATATAGTACTGGAATTTATGTAGCTTTATTGAATTTGTTCGCTTTGAGATTGGATAGCGGCGAACCATTTTTATGGAAAATAGTTTGACCAACAAATATCTGTCTAGGTTCAAAGTCTTCCAGTGCAATTTTAAGTCAGAAATCTGAAAAAGAAGTTTTCTCGCTCTCAGTCTATACGGACGCGATAATCCAAATAACTGCCAAAGGAATTTTTGTACAGTTTTAACCAATAGATAGTGTGTTGTCTAGGAAGTTTTAGGTAGGTATGTAATTCAAGCAGGCAAAGCCGCGGGTGAAGTCTATTGGTTACATTTGTAATTAGAATTCTGCCTGTCTCAGTTTCTTCACGTATAGGCGAGTGTCATGTAGTCTAGCACGTATGTGCGTGTATGCAACTCAAGACGTCAGTAATTATGTCGAGTGTGTGGTCTCGGCCACTTACATTAGTTAATTGTGTTATAGTTTAGTTACATACTTGTTTATTATTAGATGAAAACACAATGTTGTAAGTGTAAGCAATAAACAAAAATATAACTTATTTAAAGTGAATTAATGAAAGTGAACGATTATGAAACAATATTGTATTCTTAATGGGGCACTACAAGCCTTAATTATGAAACGGTTAACTTTAAAAGTTGCTGTGTGAGACTTTTGACAAAGCTCGTCGTCATTCTTTATAGCAAAAGAAATAAGAAGCATTAAAACAATAAGCCTTACAATATCCTCCATACTCTTCAGATCTCGTTGCAAATTATTACAACTTCTTTCAAAATTTGGTCAACTTTTTGGAAAGAAAACCTTGAAATCTGTTAGAATTCTAGGTACTATACTACTTTATAGAATTTATTTTGGATTCAATAAACTTCTCATAATAATTATGTAGTGCATCGATAAAAGTGACACATATATCTACTCTGAACTAAATGCAAATATTTCATATACGCTTTCAAATTCAAATAATTTATTTTGCGATATATGGGTATTAGAAATATACGTTTTTACGACAGGAATAGTGCGTACCACCATATTTCAACCAGGTAGGTATGCAAAATGTTTCTTAATGTCGTATTGAGACTTTAACTTTCTAACATAATATTAGGGGTAACAAAAAGAAAAAAATTGCGTATATAGCCGTCTTATATTGTCAATGAGTATCATAAATCTCAGGAAGAGAATATTTTTAAATATTAAATATTACCAAGTAGACCTATAATCTAACTTTAATTTTATTGCACGTGCTTAGGACTTAATATTTTAGATGTTAATTAAGTTGACTTATAGTTCCATTTCTAGAAAAGTATTCGTCATAAAAAGTGTGACACGAACGTTCATACACGTAATTTAGTTCTAAAATTTTATTTACATTATGACCTACAAGCCGGCTATAATTACACTTGCTATAAAACCCAGCATTTCCTTTTTAGACTTTATATTTATATTTTATTTCATTTTTTAGACTGCCTCCGTGGTCCAGTGGATAGCGTATGTGACTGCTGATCTGTGGTCCCGGGTTCGATTCCCGGGTCGGACAAAAACTGGGTTTTTTCGAATTCTCAGTAGCAGCACGGAGTCTGGTGATATGCCTGGTAACGGCAATAGGCTCGCCCTCTATTGCGTGGGACCTAAAAATTTATGGCGAAATGTGGGTGTAATATTACACCCCTGCCTACCCCTTCGGGGATACAGGCGTGAGTTTATAAAAAAACATCCTTTATAGTACTGTGAAACTCTGGGTTATTATTACAAGGAGAAAAAAGCATAATTATGCAGTAAAAATATTGTGCTAAAGGAATAACGTTCAAGGTTACTTTAAAACCTACAATTTATAATCCAATTAGTCAATGTTCTGAGTCGCTAGTTATATAGAGTAATATTTCGTGTGGAATTACTTCGGTGTGTTTCCGTTTTGCGGGAATGTTTGCGACATAATTTCTTTCCTTATATTAGGCAGATGGTTGATATTCGTACGAAGAACCTTTTCGTGTAATTGGGCACTTGTTGTTATGTAATTAAGATAGCACTTTACTAACTTAACTATTATTGGTGTCATACCTTCACCCTTCCGGAAATAAATGTTTTATGTTATGCTTGTTGCTAAAGTGGGTTAGTATAGATAATATTCTTCCAGTATATCTGTGTTTCGTATGCTTTAAATAGATCACACAGTGTCTCTATTAATTAGGATGTAATTATAATATGTGGCAGTACAGATAGGTATGTATTTTAGATCATACGGATTATATTATATCAATACACTATTTGTAACTATTGTAATCATAATGGATTATATAAAATTCTTCAGGTACTGACTGATTAACGCACAGCTGAAACTAATAATTGTAAGAAACTGAAACTTGGCATGTATGTTCCTCTGGGAGCGTATCGGTGCTATATGAAGGGATTTCCCAAAAGTGAAAAAAAGTTGAGTGACTGCGTAAAATATTCCAAAGTTCAATTATTTATTTATTAACGATTTCTTACACATACCTAATTAATGTACAAAGGCGGTCGTAACGCCAAAGAACAAAATGCTTCCCCCAAGCTTCACAATTTAAACTCAGTCTTTGTTCAGATAGAGTTATTTTAAGTACCTGTTTAAATAAAATTTAATGAGGTTAATTGGTTAGATTTTCCAAATACCTCAACAGTTTTATTGAATATTTTATCCTATTTAATACAGTTATAGACAATAAATCAGGTTCTAAGGCACGGATGAAACGATAAGGCTGTAAGCGTTCTTTAGTTTGCAACGAAATAATAAATCCGTTTGAAAATATAAACTACTAGAGGTTGCCCGCAGCTACGCCCGCATATTTTTTCCTGATCCCGTGGGAATTTTGGAAAATGCCTTCTTAGAGCACCTCTACGGTCTCCAAGAAACACTCATGCTAAAGTTCAGCTGTCTCTGCCTAATAGTTTTGACAGTAGCTTGTCTGTCAATCAGTCAGTAACGCAAGGATTTTGTATATACAGATTGTGTGATATTGAATAAGCAAGGCAGAATTCTCAGGATATCCTGTAAGACACTTGTTATCTGCTATATTTCTCTCAAAAGCTTTCCGTGTTACCAAACACAAAAATGTGCCATCAGAAATCTATTCGCCGTTATAGTGAAAAAATGTTTGGTGCAGTGAAAACAGAAAAATAAAAATTCCTTCGTCCAGTGATTTACAACGCTTTGGTTGTCGACGAAAAGTCGAATAAATATTGATGTTGTGCTGTTATGCGTGACATGAAGTGTAATGTGACGTCTGAAAGCATAAATCTGGAAGGTATATAAGCATAATCTGGCATGTCGCCAATATATCTTTATGTCGATTTTTTATTTTGAGTGTCTATGAAGAGGATTTTTTTATATTAAAAAAAAAGTTGTATGACGTCAGGATTCGGTTGCTGCAGGGTTTATCGCATGAGGTATGAATTTCGTATGTTATATTGAAGAGGTGATAAGGTGTTTCAAATGATCTTATTTGCAGTTGTAATTAAGTTATACGTAATAGTGGGGTTTTCTGGAAATTTATAAGCAACTCCGTAACAAAACACAGCCAATTTGGCCCAGACTAACAAACTGCAATAGGAAATTAATTTTATCTTATAATATTTAAATTATCAAAGGCATAATTTCAGCTGAAAATCGTCACCGTTGGACAAAGCCTCACCTAGCATTTTGCATTCAGTTTAACGACGAGCTCCATGTCCATATCCAACCTCTCCACGCAAGCCTTACGAGATCGGTTGTTTCTTCACATGCTGTTGGCATATTTGACTGAAGTGAATATTTTTGTCTGTCCCGAAATGGTTGTAAGTGCAGTTGCCTCCGTAAGCGGTAATTTAGTGGAGATTCAGATATGCTTATAAAACTGCGATTGACATTTATTCAAATAATCTATACTCGTATTATTATATACGAGGAAGGAATGATGATGATGATCGATATATATATCATGATACTTAAAAATGGCACCATTTACTCGTATGCCTGACATATATAACAAGGTTTTTTCTTCACTAGATCCCTTTAACACTACACGCAATACCTACAAAAATAAATTGTTGCAAACCCTGATTCAACATAAAAATGCCGCAAGTAGATAAAATACCTACTTATTATGTCCGTTGGAGTTAGTAAACCTTTTTCATTCATTCTCATCTACCGATACACACACATACATACACCAACTACTCAGACAAGCCACACATACAAACACAAACACACAAGCGGACACACACCGACACACTCATACATCTACCCAAGGACATGCCATTGCCTAAATTTCTTACTACTCACGTATTGAAATAAGAAATTGTTACTATTGTGAAGGCACAAGCCTAATGTTTACTCTTAATTACATATTATATAAAAAGTTTATCTGTGTACTTCGTAATTGGCGTACTATGTAAATTGCAATATTGTATTATAATAAAGCTTATTATTTTCCAAGTGACTAATAAAATAACTTAAAAGATTACTAAATGTTTGCAACTAATAAAATAAGTTGCTAGCGATTAAATATTTTCGCGATTCAAAACTAAGGGTGTTATAAAAACTTAAAACTAGCAGCTGCGTTTAGGTAGCGAATAAACTATACAAGTCAATTGAAATATTAGCCGAGGAGCTATAAATAATGACTTGACGACTAATAATGTTAGTAGGTAGGTTACGAGTATGTTAGGTTTTCTTGTGACCCTGTACCCAAAAATAGGAGCCCTCCGTCCGAACGAATGAAAGAAATCAAAGGTATACCGACCCCTAAGCACAAGCAGTCATTAACAGGGTCAGTCAAATAGTTAGGTCGGCGCCTCCTCAGGGTACACCATAGGATTCAGTTAATGAAAGTATATTTACTCCAAATAGATGGCTGCACAATCTGTGCGCCCTTAAGTACAAAGTTTGACAAGGTAATATAGTAATGATATGATAAAGAAATCTTATATTATTTTTTATCACAGCAAACATTCTATCATGGTAACGAGTAGACTGCTCAGCTGGCGTAGTAGTTTAAGCGGCCGCTTCACCGCTTAACACTGTGGCGACTGTTGTGGGTTTGATCTCGACACCATACAGCGCTTTGTGTGATCCATGAATAGTCGTTCCGAGTCCGGGTATACGTTGTGTCTGTAGTTTGTATTTTTATCAAGTCCCTCGCGCCCATGGTTTTATTACTTACTGCTGGAGCTGTCATTTAAAAAGAAGGAAAGAAAGTAAAGTTTAACATATTTATCATTATCTGACTATAACTATTGGTAAAAGCAATTTCTTGCTTCATATACAACTTAGTAGAAAAATAAAAGTAATTTAATGAGGTCTCCTAAAAGAAACCATTAGCTCTAGTAAAAGATAAACGACGTCAACAAGTTAAAGTACATTTAAATTCACTCGGAGTTTTAATGCACTGAAACTTGGTACTTTGTAAGTAACGCGTAAGCATGATGTTAGTTAAGACATTAAAGAGCTTCTGTGGTCTCATTGCGTGATGCGATGTTGATTGTTAGTACCTATTTTCTACATATTTATTACCAAGTAGCTCTCTTCGGTTTTACCCGCATTATTTTCAATATCTTGAATACAGCGCCACCAAGCCAGCCAGCCAGCCAGTCAAAATGCAGCCTATATGTACAAACTCCTTTATCTAAACTATACCCTTAAATCGGGTTAGCGATTCTAGAGATTACTGGGGACAAACAGACAGATAGGCAGACAGACAGTCAAAAATAAAAAAGGTCTTTGTTTATGGTTTTGTATCGTATAACTTACTTATATGCACTTGAAAAATATAGTCATTTTGAAATCACAGACAGAGTCTCCAATTTAATTTATAATTGTGCAAGATGTGTAGTTATAGAATACAGCTATATTGCCATAGATCAGTCCCGTGTGGTCAGTGGTCTAAGCAATACGTATTTTTTACCTGTATAAAATTGTCACAGATTGTCAACATTTTGGCTCAATCATAAACATGAATAAATGTGCACTGTGTAATTGTGACTTTACTGAAGGTGTTCAATGTTCTGTGTGTGGAAATAACCTAGACTTCAGCTGCGCAAAACTTTCTGAGGGTGGATGGAAAAGCTGGGACCCGAACGGAGGTTAGCTTGGAAATGTGCTTCCTGCAAAGCAACCTCACCAGCGCCGGCTACCTTCAAGGATCAGATATCCTTTGAGAACTTAATGAAAGAGATTCGTGAGATCAAGCAAAAACTGTCTGATCTTCCAAAACTGTTAGAAGATGTAAGGAGCTTAAAGGATGAGATTTTAGGCCTCAAAGCTTCATGTGAATTTTCAGGCGAAAGATTGGAAGAGTTTAACGTTAAACTAACTACAGTGGAGAGTTCGGTCATGGAAATTCAACAGAAACAGGGTGCATTGGAGACAACTGTAGCTGATATCCAAACTTAGGTGTTCAACAATGAGCAACGATCACGACTAAATAAAGTAGAGATCAAAGGGGTGCCACAGAGAAAAGATGAGAACCTGTTCCAGATCGTTGATAAGATCAGTAAAAAGATTGAATATAATTTACCTAAAACGCAAATAAATTACATTTCCAGAATCCCGACGTATAATTCTAAGGATAAATCGATAATTGTGATAATTGTGAGGAGTTTATAGCATCAGTTCGAGCCATAAAGTTAATAAAAGTGCAAGATTTGGGATTTCAAGACTCGGGAAGATCTTTGTGAACGACCATTTGACTGCAGATTCTAAAATCTTACTCAATAAGGTTCGACAAATTGCGAAAGAAAAACATTAAAGTTACGTTTGGGTAAAATTTAGTAAAATACACGTCCGGAAAAATGAAAGAACTCGGTCATTTATAGTCAACAAAATTTCAGATTTAAACAAAATAATTTAATCAGCATCAGAATCTATTTGATTTCATTGTCACATGTCATTTATCATTACATTGCTTATTTTAATTTCTCACTTAAAATATTTTTCATTATTATATTTGGTGTAAGTTTGAAATATTGTAAAAGGTTTAGCATCACTGACTCATTGCACGCGCACCTAGGCCGCTTTTGTTCTCGGATTCCGACTACCTGCTTTCCTTATCGCTCTGTTCAATTTAAAGTTATAATATCCCACTATATGTTTGTCTTGCTCGCTCTGCCTGGTATTGCTATAACATTTATTCGTTCCATGACACATCGTAGTAACTGTCCATGCTTAGTTATGTATTACTAGAGGACGCCAGCAGCTACGCCTGCATTTTTTTTTATTTACCCGTTTTGGCCGATCCCGTAGGAATTTCGTGAAATCCTTTCTTAGTGCACCCCTACGGTCCCCAAGGAACATACATGCCAAATTTCAGCTTCCTGCGCTCAATAGTTTCGGCTGTAGCGTGTCTGTCAGTCAGTCAGTAACGCAAGGATTTTATATATTAAGATTCGTTATTACTTAAAATAATTTCATTCCACCTACATCTCTTAAATTACTTGCGTGGTATTAATAACCATACCATTATGCTTAAACAGGGTTTAGATTTACGTTTTAATTATGGCTCATAATAACAAACATGGACATGGACAATATAATACTTCAAAGGATTTAAAGATCTATTACCAAAATGTTCAGGGCTTAAGAACCAAAACAACTCAATTTTGTCGTAATCTAAATCTCAGTGCTTATGATGTTTTAATATTAACGAAAACGTGGTTATTGGATAGTGTGAGTAGTTCTGAGTTGTTTGACGATCGTTATATAGTGTGGCGTCGGGACAGGCATTACGATCTTACTGGGCAAACTCGTGGAGGAGGAGTACTCATCGCTGTCCGTAAAGAGATAAGTGCTGTTCCGCAACCATGTTACGCATCTAGTGCTGAGGATTTGTGGTTGACTTTGCCTGTTAAGCAATCTAGTAATGGATCTAAATCCACTTTAAGCTTGAATCTAGGTGTAATATATTTATGCAAACAAAATCTAGGGTTATCATTCTCTAACCAATTAAACAATTTTATAACTAAGCTAGATGATATTATAATTCGCAAACCAAATGTATCTAACTGTCGGAGATTTCAACTTGAGTGGAATATCGTGGTTGCCTGTTGCCGGTAAGTCATATCTCTCTCCGCGTAATGTTAACAGTATGGATGAACATTCCTTTGTTGATTTGTTATATACTCACAATCTAAATCAGTTTAATGGGATCAATAATCGATATGGGCGAATACTCGATCTTGTGTTATCAACTGACGATGTAACTGTTTCTGACTGTGAGGAGCCATTGGTTCTTATCGATCCTCATCACAACGCGCTCAATATTGATGTACATTGTTTTCAATATACCTACTTAAAACCTGCTCAACATACTAAATACTTATTTGTAAAGGGCAATCACGACAGGATTAATGAAGAAATTTCAAAAGTCGATTGGTCTGAACTATTTTCTAACAAAACTATGGAATGTTCAGTGCAATGCTTTTATTCATTTTTAGAGGAAATGATTACTAAGCATGTACCGGTAAAAAAACTAAGGATGATAAATACCCTGTATGGTACACTACAGCGTTAAAGAAAACTATAAATGAAAAATCTAAATACTTAAGAAAATTTAAGAACTATGGTAACTTATCAGATGGGGCTAGTTATAAGTTATTGAGAGCAAGAGTTAAAAGATTAGAGAGTGAATGTTATCAAAATTACATAAATTCTGTTGAAAATTCGATAAAAAGCAATCCTAAACACTTTTGGAAGTTTGTCAAATCAAAATCAAATTCTTCGAATATCCCTAGCACATTAAGGTATGGTAATATTATTGCTAGCGGTAGTATAGACATTTGTAATTTATTTTCCGACTACTTTTATTCTACATTTATAAGCTCGTCTCAGGTTTTACCCTCTCGTATTTCACAAAACGTTTCCGATTCAACATCATATATCTCAAATATAGAAATAGATCATAATGAAGTAATTAAAGTAATTAAATCACTGGATCTGAATAAATCTGCAGGTCCTGATAAAATCCCTTCTCTCTTACTGGTTAACTGTGCTAATACTATCTCGATACCTATCAGTCTCTTGTTTGAAAAATCATTGAGTGAATGTTTTATGCCTTCTATTTGGAAGTCAGCATTTATTACTCCAATACACAAGAAAGGTCCTAAAAATGAAGTGTCTAACTATCGACCAGTTTCTAAATTATGTTTAATTGCTAAACTGTTTGAAAAGATTATTCATAATTAGTTATATGCCGCAGTGAAGAATTCTCTCAATGATTATCAACATGGTTTTATGAGGGGGAGATCGACTATTTCTAACCTAGTTCTCTTCGATGACTATATCACTGATAGCATGAGCCGGGGTAAACAAGTCGATGTCGTTTACACTGATTATTGCAAGTGTTTCGATAAAATAGATCATTTTACTTTACTTCACAAACTAGAATCAATAGGGATAAGGGGCGATCTTTTGAGATGGTTTATATCTTACATTTCTAATAGATCTCAAGCAGTGGCTATAAATAATTACATTTCTAGTTGGGTAACTGTCCCTAGCGGGGTTCCACAAGGGTCCCGCATGGGTCCTTTGCTCTTTGCAATCTTTGTAAACGACATCGGCAAATGTTTACATACTGCAAAATTACTTTGTTTCGCGGATGACATTAAGATTTTTCTACCGATCTCATCGCACGATGATGCTCAATCCCTTCAATCCGATTTATCGCGTATAGAGGATTATTGCGTCAAAAATAAGTTAGATCTAAACCCATCAAAATGCTCTATTGCTACTTTCACTAGGAAAATAATATTATTACCTCAGAATATATGTTAAAAGGACATAAATTACTCCGTTGTCATAAGGTTCGTGATCTTGGTGTAGTGTATGATTCGAAGTTATTATTCGAGGAGCATGTGGACAGTATTGTAAAGAAAGCATCTCAAGTTCTTGGATTTGTTATGCGAACATCGACTAGTTTTAAAGAGGCTAAAACTTTTAAGATACTATACTGCACATTTGTTCGCAGTATACTGGAATACGGGTCACAGGTCTGGAACCCCAGATACGACAAGTATATAATGAGATTAGAAAACATTCAAAAAAGTTTATTCGATATTTATGTTATCGGATCAAACACAGTTATAAAAGTGAAGATTATTTTAAATTTTGTGCAAAATTTCACCTTCTTCCCCTAGTTAAGAGGCGAGAAATAGCAGACGTCATTTATATGCTGAAAATTATTTGTAATTCTATTGATTGCCCTGAACTTCTTGGTAAAATTGGATTTAATACCCCTGTTAAAGCTATGCGACATTATACACCAATTAATTTACACCTTGCGGCATCAAATTACCGACAGAATACTTTCCTTTGGCGAGCTAGCAGGTCTTTAAATAATATTTGTAAATCTCACGATACTGATATTTTTAATGTTAATTTAGCATCAGTGAGGCGGTTGCTAAGCCGAGATTTCTTTCTAGAATACCAGGCTTGATTTTTTACAAATGAAATAATATTTGTTATTATAAGTACTTAGTGTATATTGTTCTTTATATTCTGCTATCCACAAGTATTTACAGACTTTAATAGCGCTTAAAAGTGAAGACCTGTAATTGGCTAGTTGTTGTCTATTTATGTTACAAAATTCATTGTAAATGGTCCATATAATAAATAAATAAATAAATAGATAGTAGCTACAAGCTTTCAACTGCTAATACAATGTGTATTCTGATAGGTACTCACGGATACGATAGAATTGTTTCACTTCAGGTAAATTGAACTACTCTGTCAGAAATTGCTCTGGAACGTGTGCGTCTCAACCTCAAATGACAACCAAATAATACGACTGAATTTAAATTGACACTTCATAACTTCTTCAAATCTAAGAAAGCTGGGCTGAGCAATGAATTCATTTCTTACCAAAATCGTAGTTAATTTGTTAGATGCACCGTCTTGTTACATACAAACAATACAAAACTGACCGTACACACAACAGTAAAAGCTAGAACTATTGACACAATTTTTATGAATAAAATTTCTTTGCGTGTAAAATTAATAAATCCGCATATAGCCAAAAATATTTCCACGTAACATTTACCAATCTATTTCCATTTCTTTCTCCGACAAGTTCGATGGTAACGACTCTTTATCTTCCCATTAGGCCATTACTCATGTTAGTGCCTTCCGACCTATGGATTAAGGCCTATCTTGAGGTTAAATATAGCCTTGACAGGTAGGCTTTCTTTATTACCGTAAAACTGTACTGGATTATATTGAATGATGATTCTTTTCGAGTGGTTTGTATTCTAATTGTTTCGACCTAGGCAACACAAATAGGTCACTGTACAGTGGATTGGACAAAGTTACACTGGGCACAGATCCAAATGTCTGAGTTTTATAGATTCACATAACTATAACTCTTGTTAACTGCTCTAGCAAATCTTGGTAAGGATTAGCTGCAATTGTGCACTGGATGGAATTTTACCTCTGAGATCAGGAAATTGGCAATCGAATGCTTTGGTCATTCAGCTACTGTCATAATAGTATATTATGTGAGGACTGAATAATTGCATTGTTTTAAAGAAGGTTCTTAATTAATTGTAACAAAAAACTATTAATTTAAATCAGTAAGTAGAAAAGATTTAATTTTAAATAAGTTATTTAGATATTTACTTTTATAATGTTAAAAGCGTCCTAGCGTCTACCTACTTTGACCAAGCTTTAAATCTCAAACTGTCCGGCAACGCGTCTGTCTCGAATTTCCAGCTGTTTATTGATAACTTCGTAACCGCGGTTAATTCTCTTAGGAATTTAAAATTAGAAGATCTTTCCGACTTTATGTTGCTTGAACTCGCTTTAAAAAAGTTTGACACTGATACAATTCGCGCATTCGAGATGACGGAACGCAATAATAAAATACCTACACTAGATAGTTTTATTTCGTTCATCAAAGATCAGTGTCAAATATTTCATAATAAACAGTCGGGTTCACCTGGCCCGTCTAACACTAACAGCAACAAACAAAGGTTGAATAAATCGCGAAATAGTAATAATAACTCGGTCCCTAATCCACAATCTTACGTAACATGTTCGGAGTCTAATAGTAATAATTCGCAGAAGTGTCTATGCAGTAATATAGTGCACGACCATCTATACAAGTGTCCCGCCTTCGATAATTTGGATGCAACCGCTCGTTTTAAATGTGTAAAAGATAACAAAGCTTGCATTAATTGCTTAAGCATAAAACATAAAACAAGTAATTGTTTTAGTAAGACAAAGTGTCACTTATGCAATAAAAAACATCATTCATTGCTACATTTCGATAAAGATAACCCGTTGTCAAGCCAAGCCGCTAACCTTGACACACTTACGTCGCAGGTGCAGACAACGGTGCCTTCCCCCTGCACGCCTCAGGGCGAAATATCGTTGTGTACGACGTCCATTGCGCGGGCAACGCGCACGCGAGGACGGCACTCGCGCATTTATAATGATCCGCGCAGGGCCAAAACGCGATGTATGGCGTCTAAGACTGTTCTGTTAGCGACGGCGCAAGTTATCGTTTATGATGTTAATGGGTCGCCGCACATGGTACGTTGTCTGCTAGATAGCGCATTTCAGACCAATTTAATAACGTTTGAGTTATTCAAACGCCTCGGATTATGGAATAACTTTAAAAATACTAACTCGACCGTCAAAGTGATAGGCGGATCAGAAAAACATTGCAAGGGTTCCGTAGATATTAAAAACATTCGCGTTTTGATAGGAATATTAATTTTAACATTTCTTCGCTTATCGTGGAGCGTATCACGGACGCATTGCCGAACGCTAATGTAGACGTAGCACCACTCACTCACCTCGAGTCATTGCCGCTAGCAGATGCGGAGTTTGCGAATCCGGCAGGCATTGATCTTTTGACCGGAGCTTCAATATTTCCGCACTTGCTACTAACAAACATAGTACGTAGCGAGCGATATGATTTACCGCCCGCTATTGAGACGGTATTTGGGTATGTGATTATGGGTACCGTACCTACGTTACATACTGCTCATTATATTACGTCTTGTTGTTGTTCTGCTCTTCAAGAGATCAAGGTGGGTGCTAAAACTGTGTGTAAGATAAAGCACTAATTAGTTATGCTATGCTATGCTATGCTTTGCTACGCCATGCTATGCTACGCTATGCTATGCTATGCATCGCTATGCTACGCTATGCTACGCTATGCTACGCTATGCTACGCTATGCTACGCTATGCTATGCTATGTTACGCTATGCTACGCTATGCTATGCTACGCTATGCTACGCTATGCTACGCTATGCTACGCTATGCTACGCTATGCTACGCTATGCTACGCTATGCTACGCTATGCTACGCTATGCTACGCTATGCTACGCTATGCTACGCTATGCTACGCTATGCTACGCTATGCTACGCTATGCTACGCTATGCTACGCTATGCTACGCTACGCTACGCTACGCTACGCTACGCTATGCTACGCTATGCTACGCTATGCTACGCTATGCTACGCTATGCTACGCTATGCTACGCTATGCTACGCTATGCTACGCTATGCTACGCTATGCTACGCTATGCTACGCTATGCTACGCTATGCTACGCTATGCTATGCTATGCTATGCTACGCTATGCTACACTATACTATACTACACTTCCGCTTTGTATATGGATGACCTTGCCTGTAGTGTCATACCCGCTCCGCTAGCAATTTCGCTTTGTGAAGAGCTCATTCAGCTTTTCAAGCGAGGCCAGTTTGATCTTGTCAAATGGAGAAGCAACTCTAAGGAGGTTCTCGCACGCATACCAGATTCTCATAAGGCTTCTCCAGACATTGAGTTTGAGAAGTCTGTACCGCATAAGGTTCTCGGTTTACGCTGGGACAAATCCTGCGATCGTTTTCGGTTTGACGTCTCACCGCCAGATGATAAGTGCACCAAGCGCACTATGCTGTCCACAGTAGCTCGACTATGGGACATAATGGATTTGTGGCTCCCACAATTTTGTACGCCAAGCTCTCGATGAACGAGCTTTGGCTATCCAAGTGTGAGTGGGATGAAACACCCCCTGACCATATTGTCGCCGCTTGGGGCCAGTTTGTATTGAGCTTACCGCGCTCAATCAAATTACTATTCCGCGTCATCTTGGGTTGGTAGATGGATGTAGCATCAACTTAATAGGTTTCGCTGACGCCAGCGAGCGTGCTTACGGCGGAGTCGTATATCTGCAAGTCCGCATTAGTTCTAACTACTCGGTACAGTTAGTTTGTGCCAAGTCTAAGGTCTCGCCTGTTAAAACCATTTCGGTTGCGAGACTGGAGTTGTGCGCGGCCCTTCTGCTGTCTCAGTTGCTCCGCAAGGTTCAAGACACAGTTTTGCCCCACTACCCCATTAATAAATATACGCATTTTCCGACTCCAAAGTAGTGCTCGCTTGGATTTATTCATCTCCTCACCGCTGGCAGACTTTTGTCGCCAACCCCGTTAGCAAATTGATTGAACTTGTTCCCGCTACTTGTTTCAATCACGTCGCGGGTTATCGTACTCGTCTTTAGGAAGAACTTTCCATAGATCATATTGACTGGAAGTTTATTCCACCAGCATCACCACATTTCGGTGGATGTTGGGAAAGCATTGTCAAAGTAATTAAAACGCATCTCTTCAAAGTTATAGGTCAACAGATCCTCTCTTACGAAGAGTTTTTAACTGTCCTTGCAAAAGTCGAGGCACTGATCAACCCGCGTTGTTACCGTGAAAACCACTAAAAGGAGTTACGTGCGCCCTGTTGTACGTCTCTGTCTGCTTCCAACTCAGTGAGATCTACCCTTAAGTTGGACCTACCTCTTAGTTTAAGTATTTAGTTAGTAGTTTTCGCTATTATTGCGTTTGTAGTTTTCGCTAAAGTTAATTTAGATTAATTCTATTGTCATATCGCTGTCTTAGCTTATTGATGGGTTATGCGGTAGTAAACCCAACATAGCGCAGTTCAATTCTATGTTTTTAAAGGCAACCCTTTAGGGCCGGGGGGATATGGCAGCGCCATCTACCTTCCTATCTATAACTAATCGCATCAACATCAATCGTTCCACGCTTGTCTAGTGCGAGCGATACCATATTTCCATCCCTCTCTATCCCACTCCCTGGAAGAGGCACTGCCTTTCGCCTGATTGGTCGCTGCGATCTTCAGACAGTCCAGAACTTTCGAGAACATTCGATTCGCGAGACGCGTACGCTATACCGGATCACCGCGCCACTCCCGCTATAGTTATTACCTCTTAAAAAACCTCTCGCAAGTGGAAGTGACTGTGTAGTGAAGTGAAAACAAGCAGCTGCATCACGAAACCACCAGGAGACTGCCCTTCGGAAACGAAGAAGATTGCCGTATAAGGTAAGTGCCCTCCATCCTTGGAATATCCTATACCCACTCACAATCACCTCTTCCCGTATCCAATCCTAGGCGGCTAAAACCCGCTATCCTTTGTATACAGTCCATTCCATTAATCCTTCCCAAGTCGCCTAGAACCTACGGTTTCGGTGTATCGCCGAACCAATGATCATGACGCGGCAGAATGCAAGGATGTTTGTAGTTATAAGGTTCATCCGAATTTGACAGACGACCCCCAACGCGTATGACGCCGTGTTCATCGAGAAACGGCTTGAGTCTAAGGATAACGGGAGAACAAGGTACATTGTTTTTCAAATTTTGAATGTCGTTACTAAAATGAACAGCCTGTACAGCTCGTAGTAACTTACATTCTGCGAATTTGATATCAGTACTTGATACAAAAGTCCCATTAGGTAGGTGCCTAAGAAACCTACAGACATAAACGATGGCGCGGAGTAACTTAGGCCACGATGACATGCGTAGTGCGAGTGCATAGATCGGAGACTCCACAACCTCAGTAATCACGGGATGAGAAACAGACTTCCGTTCGGGTACATCTTCGTCTTCTGCACTGTGGTCAAAGGGTTGCATGGGCCACTCTGACGGATCATGGGAAATCCAAGAAGGTCCACGATGCCACAATGGATGATGCAGAAGATTAAGTGGAGTAACACCACTAGACAAACAATCAGCGGGGTTCTCAGTACCCGCGACGTGATTGAAACAAGTAACGGGAACAAGTTCAATCAATTTACTAAAGAGGTTGGCGACAAAAGTCTGCCAGCGGTGAGTAGAAGAATATATCCAAGAGAGCACTACTTAGGAGTCAGAAAATGCGTATATTTTATTAATAGGGTAGTGGGGCAAAACTGTGTCTTGAACCTTGCGGGGCAACTGAGACAGCAGAAGGGCCGCGCACAACTCCAGCCTCGCGACCGAAATGGTTTTAATAGGCGAGACCTTAGACTTGACACAAACTAACTGCACCGAGTAGTTAGAACCAATGCGGAATTGCAGATATACGACTCCGCCGTAAGCACGCTCGCTGGCGTCAGCGAAACCTATTAAGTTGATGGTACATCCATCTACCAACCCAAGATGACGCGGAATAGTGATTTGATTAAGAGCGGTAAGTTTAATACAAAACTGACCCCAAGCGGCGACAATATGGTCAGGGGGTGTTTCATCTCACTCACACTTTGATAGCCAAAGTTCCTTGATCAAGAGCTTGGCGTACAAAATTGTGGGAGCCACAAAACCCATTATGTCCCATAGTCGAGCCACTGTGGACAGCATAGTGCGTTTGGTGCACTTATCATCTGGCGGTGAGATGTCAAACCGAAAACTATCACAGGATTTGTCCCAGCGTAAACCGAGAACTTTTTGTGCAAGAACCTCCTTAGAGTTGCTTGTCCATTTGACAAGATCAAACTGGCCTCGCTTGAAAAGCTGAATAAGCTCTTCACAAAGCGAAATTGCTAGCGGAGCGGATATGACACTACAGACAATGTCATCCATATACAAAGCGGAAGTAGCAACAGCTGCTGTGGCGGGAAAGTGATCGCCTTCATCAGCGATCAACTGGCGAACAACTCGTAACGCGTGATATGGGCTAGACTTGAGTCCAAAACAAACACCATTGAACTGATACACGGATAAAGGTTCCTTGTTGTTAAAACGATAAAAAATCCGTTGAAATCTACGGTCAGATTCGCAAACGCCGTATTGAGGAACATTTGGCGGCAATCAGCTGACAGAGCGATTTGGAAAAGACGAAACTTTATTATGATGTTAAATAAATCACCCTGTAGATTAGAGCCGGCATGCAAAATGTCATTAATCGACTGACCCGATGTAGTCTTACAACTAGCATCTAAGACCACACGAAGTTTAGTAGAAGTTTTATCTTCGCGAACTACGCCGTGATGCGGGATATAATATGAGGGAAGAGAGTTGCCCTCGTTGTTTACAACTACACTCAATAAACCTTTATCTATGTAGTCACGAATGACGTCATTATAGGCGCTGCGTAACTTAAGTGATGCATCAAGTTTACGTTCTAAACAATGGAAACGTCTAAGCGCAGCCGCGTACGAGTCGCCTAACGAATAAGGGTCACCATAGAATGACAACGCCACAACGTATCTGCCACTGTCGTCACGAACAGTGGTAGCGCGGAAATGTTGTTCACACTCGAGATCCTTACGGCTCATCGACGGCGGTGCGGTAATCTCTTCGAGCTCCCAAAATCGCTTGAGAAGAGAATCAATATTATTTTCTTGAAGAACAGAACAACAGCAAGACGTAATATATTGAGAAGTATGTAACGTAGGTACGGTACCCATAATCACATACCCAAATACCGTCTCAATAGCGGGTGGTAAGTTATATTGCTCACTACGTACCACTTTAGTTAGTAGCAAGTGCGGGAATATTGCAGCTCCGATCAAAACATCAATGTCTGCCGGATTCGCAAACTCCGATTCTGCCAGCGGCAATGACTCGAGGTGAGTGAGTAATGCTACGTCCACATTAGCGTTCGGCAATGCGTCCGTAGTACGCTCCACGATAAGCGAAGAAATGTTTAAGTTAATATTCCTATCAAAACGCGAATGTATTTTAACATCTACGGAACCCTTTCAATGTTTATCTGAACCGCCGATGCCTTTGACTACTAAGTCAGTATTTTTAAAGTTATTCCACAATCCGAGGCGTTTGAAATAATCCGAAGATATGAAATTGCTCTGAGATGCGCTATCGAGCAGACAACGTACCATGTGCGGCGATCCATTAATATCATAAACGATAAGTTGCGCTGTCGCTAACAGAACCGTCTTGGACGCTATACACTGCGGCTTGGCCCCACGCTGATCATTATAGATGCGCGAGGGCCGTCCGTGCGTGCGCGTCGCCCGCTCCGTAAGTGTGTCAAGGTTACCGGCCTGGCTCGACAACGGACTACTTTTAACGAAGTGCAACAATGAGTGGTGTCGCTGACTACATGAACGACATCTCGTCTTACTAGAACAATCACTCGTTTTATGCTTTATACTTAAGCAATTAATGCAAGCTTTGTTGTCTTTCACGCACTTGAAACGAGCAGTCGGATTTAAACCATTAAAGGCGGGACACTTATAGAAATGGTCGTAGACTATATTACTGCACAGACATTTCTGTGAATTATTATTATTAGATTCCGAGCATGTTACGTAAGATTGCGGATTAGGGACCGAGTTATTATTACTATTTCGCGCTTTATTCGACCTTTGTTTGCTATTGTTATTATAAGACGAGCTAGATGAACTAGACTGCGTATTATGAAATATTCGACACTGATCTTTGATGAAAGAAATAAAACTATCTAGTGTAGGTATTTTATTGTTGCGTTCCGTCATCTCGAATGCGCGAATTGTTTGAGTGTCAAACTTTTTTAAAGCGAGTTGAAGAAACATAAAGTCGGAAAGATCTTCTAATTTTAAGTTTTTAAGAGAATTAACTGCGGTAACAAAGTCGTCTATAAACAGCTGGAAATTCGAGACAGACGCGGCACCGGACAATTTAAGATTTAAAGCTTGATCAAAGTAAGTAGACGCTAGAACACGAGTATCTTGATATCTATCAAGTAGTGACTGAAATATGACCTGATAATTCTCAGCACTGGGTGTGACACCTGCAAATACGGACTGGGCCTTCGGTGACAGTTTACCTATTAAATAGTACAACCTGTCAGCATCTGTCAGAGAACCATTATCGTGCACTGTAGACTTAAAACTTGCATAGAATAACGGCCAATTTCGTATATCGCCATCGAATGACATGAGCTCAATTGGCGGTTATCTCGGCGTCCGAACTGCGGAAATGGGCTGTGCTGAATATTTACCCTCCAATTGTGATTGTATTCGCTTCATGATACAATAAAGATCCTCGAATGAGGTGTACGCCTGATAATTCGGCTTTTCATCAGGATTAGTAGAAAGCAATCTTGCGTTATAATCGTCTAACAACTTATGAAAATCTGTTCGAATACTATCTACTGTCATACAATCACTAAGAAATGACTCCCTATCAACATCAGAAGCGTCGGCGGTCTTTGAGCGCTCGTGAATGTTTTGAATACGCTAAAATAAAATATTGCGTTTTGCTTCTAAGATTGTCAGCTCTCTGTCTTCCGACACGCGTGGCTTCTTTTGTTGTGCCAAGCTTACGTAAGTATAAGCTAATGAGACCGAATCAAAATATGAATACCTAAAGTACCTATTATTTTACCTAAGTAGGCAACACTTTAAGGCGGTGGAATTAAAAGGTGCTTGAAATATGAGATTTACAAGACAACTATGATAGTTCCAGAAATAATAATTGGGTAAGTAGGTAGCTACATAAAAGTATATTACCTACTACTGATGCGTGCGGAAATAACCATGTAACGGTTATGTAAATAGATTAGGAGCATAGCTAGGTGCTATAACTGCGAGCGAGATAAGCGAGAGGTTACGTATAAAACGCAAATGAATCCGGCTCGTACGGACCAAAAAATGGTTCGGCGAACCGAATGTTCCTAGGCGATTTGGAAAAATTATTAATATTGTAGACTGTAGGGATGTAGGTTCTTATCGCCTTGGAAAGGAGAAAGTGAATGAAAATGGGTTCATGGGAGGAATTAGAGACGGGGTTATGGGAGCACACCTTACCTTCGTTCTCTCGGCTCGACAAGATGGCTGTCGTCGGCTCCTTGCAGGATCGGGCTGTAGGCTGATCACTCCGTCTGGATCCAACCCAGAATTACACAATTTCACTGCACTTTACTCGCGGGTGGTTTGTTGCGTTTTTGATATAAAGCGGTAAAAAATATGGCGGTGCGGTACATGTGCTCTGCGCGACACGGATTATTCTAGACTGTTCAGTGTTCCGTAGGCGTGCCTTGGGAGGGGAGCGAAGGAGACAAAGGATCGCTCGCATTGGACAAGCAAGCGAAGAACGATTGACGTTGATGTTATTAATTCTCGATAGAAAGGTAGATGCCGCTACCAATTCTGATAAATCAATCAAGAATGAAACTATAAATTACTTTTACAGTGCAAATAGATACTATGAAATAAACCATGAAGCGGTAATTATTACCTTTGGATGTAAGAAATCTTGTCTAAACTATTGTATTGCTTGACCTCGTAAATGTTTTATGCTATTATAGCAAGTGCAAACTGCTGAAGTTTCTAAAACGCTGTGTGTGTATCTAAGAGTGTGATTGAGTTTAAATTTTACAAGCACATTTAGGCCCAGTTGTACCTCCTCTGGATAAGCCTTATCTGCCAGATAAATTCAAAACTAGAATGAAATTTGTATGAGTTATGTAACATATAATTTCAGTAGGAACTAATCAGACTATGGTGTAACTGGCTCTAATGGCCATGGCCTAGCCTGGCCTAAATTTTGCAGGTAGGAAACGATTAACGTTTACTACCTGCAAAATTTAGCTTCGAGGACAAAGTATTTCCTGAAAGTTTCCCTCGATTTTTGATCAGTGCATAGCACCGCAGTGACCTTTTGTCTTTAGGTAGAATGCGGGTACCTCTATATTGGTCGGTGTGGATAACCGTAGGCAGTTCTATGTCCAGCATATTTAGGTTGAAATATTGATACGACAGTTGTTATTTTGAGTAGGCATAAATACTTTCAAGATGACAATTTGTATATATGTTAAAACTATAGTGATTAAAATGATATTTTTCATAATGACTGGTCAATATATATAATGATTTAATCGCCTAGACAATTTGATAATTTTTTATCTAGATTTCATTCATTATGGCAGATCAAAGTTGGTCAAAGTAATAAGTACGATATGAATTTGTTCCTCTCCCGCTGCTTATTCCGTTACAGTATGGAGTGGCGTGGCCACCAAGCCACGCTGCAAACCATAATGTGGTATCAGGAAAAGATGTTTAATAAAGTATTCCCAAACTTTTTTATATATTTTTACACTATCACTACGTAGTATAAAACAAAATCTGTCTTCTATCTGTCTGTCACTATGTATGCTTAAATCTTAAAAACTTTGCAACGGATTTTAAAACGGTCTTTTTTAATAGATATAATGATTCAAGAGTAAGGTTTATATGTATAATTGACGCTGGCAAAACCGCTGGCGACGTCTAGTCTAGTACCATATAAATATAACATTAAATTCTGTTTATATATTGAAATCGAACAATAGCACATAGAATTAATTGTTTGTGGAGGGTCTCCGATGCACGCTTATTCGTTTATTTTGATGCGCAGATTTAATGAAAATTAAATTAAAAGTATTATGTCGAGTCTGGTTACAGGCTATCCTGCCAAAAACATTCTGTAAAAAATAGCCAAGTCTCGATGTCGCTAAAGAGTATGATGAAATCTCTAGACAAAGTTGAGCCAAGTCTAAGGTACACATAACTGCAATGTCTTTATTATTATCACCTTTATTTAAAATTTCTCTCATAACATATTAACAGATTTTTAAATATATGATACATATATAAAAAAATACATTTAAAAATATAATAATATCCTATGGAAACGCACCAGTATCGGGAATAGGCTCCAAGCTACTGGTGGTTAGGGCTCGAGAGAAAGAAACCTCCTCACTATGCGTGCCTTGTCCAGCAGTACTGCCTTTTGTATCAGGCCCCTTACCCAAGGTTCCAACGCGAGCCTCCTAAGATGTTGGGCGAGGCTCTTGGGTATTAAACCGTTCACTGTAACGATTATCGGCACAATAATTGCTGAATCAACATCCCACATGTCAACAATCTCGTGAGCCAAGTCCAGATATTTTATCTGCTTGTCCTTCTCAGCCTTCACGAGATTGCCATCATGAGGGATGGCGACATCAACAATTATAGCGCGGCGCTCTGATCGATCTATCAACACACAGGTTTGTTGGGTTGCCAACAAACCTGATATCTGGGAATTGGACTGTTGTTGAACAGTCCTGTCTGTGATGATAGATTGATCCCAGTACAACGTGATATGACCATTTTCCAGGACAGGCTCCGCCACGTACCTGTAGTGCATAGTACATCTACAAGCCTGTATTTCAGAGCAAGTTGCTGGTGAATGACCCTGGCTACTTGGTTATGCCTGTGCAAATACTCACTGTTAGCAAGACGGGAACGACCGGAAATGATATGCCTGAGAGATTCACCAGGCTGGTGACACGCACGGCAAATATCAGTAGTGCCATCCCTCAGGATATATTTCCGGTAGTTATTCGTCTTGATCACTTCGTCAGCAATTGCACAGACAAACCCTTCGGTTTCCCCAAAGAGGTCAACGAAGCGTAGCCAGTTCACCGAGGCTAATTAGTCTACTTCCGGCCCATGTAGAGCCCGGTAGCACCTGCCATGAAGCTCCTTGCTCTGCCAAACAAGCTTGCGATCGTCAGTGCTAAGCACTACAGGTCTGCTCCAGTTGTCCTTCGATAAACTGAGCGGGGTTAATTCGGCGTCCACTGCGGCAATGTCCTGATGCATATCCACGTTCGCGTTGAGAAAATATTCTCTGAGGTTGCATACTTCGCAGTTGTGCAGAGATTTGACGTTTAAAAAGCCACGACCTCCACACTTCCGCGGAACATGCAACCTCATTACGGATAAGCGTGGATGATGCATCCGGTAAGCTTTCAGCATTGTACGTATCTTTCTGTTCAGGGCGTCTAACTCAGTCTGAGTCCACTTGAGTATGCCAAAGAAGTACATCAGAACCGGCATGACTCAATCGTTGTAAGCTCGAACCTTATTGCCACCTGACAGAAGACTTTTCAGCACTTTTGCCAGGCGGCCAAAGAAACGTTCTTGCAACGATTGCTTCATGTCTGTCTCGTTAAAGCATAAGGCCTGCGACATACCCAAGGATTTATAGGTATTGGTTCGCAGAAGTGATCTTAGTTTAATGGAATCTGAGAGTTGAATCCCTTCAGATTCCACCATCCTTCCTTGTTTCACATGTATCACTGCACTTATCCACACCAAATTCCATTTTGATAGAATTACAATTAAAATCATAATAAATAAATTTGATATTTATTCGCAGTAAATAAGGTTTTTACATAGGTGTTGGGATTAAATGTAACAGAACAGGCCTACTTAACTATCTTATTAATAGCATGCAAATAAGTGGTTTGTTAAAAAAATAATTACATAATATGCTTATTTTATCATTATTACATATAGCGTTAGCGTTATTTTTATAATTTCTTCACAGATTTACAAAAAAAGTAACAATCTTATACTTTGGCTTTAGTTTTTGTATTCTAAAAACACTTTAACAAAATAAAATGTGTTGTCTAAAAGTAGTTTTTTCAAACCATATAAGAATTGCTTTAATGGTAATTGTTTTATTTCTTCAGGTAACTCATTGTATACCATTTTACAAATAACATAGCAATTGTTTTGCAATTTACTTGTTTTTTGAACCAATTCTACTACTCTACTAGTCTATTGGGGTTCCTAATATTTGTTCTCTTTGTTACATCTCTGGCTTGTTTGAACATATTATGATTTTGTTTAACATATTTGCCAATTTCCAGTATATACACCACTATTTTTTAATTAGTACAAAAACTTTAAGGACATATTAGCAAAGACATAATTATCATATATGTGACGTAAGAACTTAATAATTATTATATATAGCAAAGTTATAATCATTTGTTTTTTGTAGAAAATCTCACGTAAATCATAGACATATTTTACAATCCATTCACTACTTTATTGATAGTACTTAATTTTTGTCCTACTCTTACGCATTCTTTCCGTCGCACTTATAATGTAGGTAGCCTTAGACAATAAAATTAAGCAAAATAATAAGTGTATGTAGTTTATTTTTATTTTTTTAATTCTACCCTCTCCTTCATACTTCATCCGGGCTTAGGACCGGCAAAATTTACCGTTTTACAAGTAATTAAATTCGGAGGTATGTATTTAGAAAGCAAATACATATCAAAATAAAAGAAGGTATTCTGTAATAAAAGAAAAGAGCAATTTTGGCGTATTTATGAAGTTAGAATCATCTGCTATTTACAAATATTATTTTATCATCATCATGTCATCCTAGAGACGTCCACTGCTGGACATAGGCCTCCCTCAAGGTTCTCCACACAGACCGATTTTGAGCCGCCCGCCTCAAATTATTATTTACTTAAGTTGGTATTATTTACTAAACTTACAAGTATTTCCATTGTCCTTCGAAATCTCCACAACCATTGTCAATACACAGATTACAGTCTTTTCACTTCGTCAAAAGCATCCAATATGCTTTTAATTGTTTGACACTAACCGGCTCACTTTTGTACACTCACAAAATGATGTCCATGGGTACACTAACGCTAGTACTGGTCCCGTCCTAACAATCGTCAGCCCGTTTGAAATCAAGCGGGAAGACGACTCCTCCTTCGCAGGCTGGCAAGTGGTAAGTCACCACAAGGGCAAGGGTAAGGGCAAGACCACCAATCCTGCCCAACACCCGCCCACCACACAACCGAGTGGCCCCGCTGCTACCAGCTCTGCGAAGAAGAAGAGGGCAAACAAAAACAAGAGACAGCGCCTGGCAATAAGGCGGAAGGCGGCACAAACCGCTGCCGCAGCCGGTGCTGCCTCTACAAAAACAGCGGTGCAGGTCGCTGTCGCAGGTCCCAGTAATGTGACCAGCGCGCAGCCTGCGCTCAGCAGTAGGGGGTGCACAAAGGCCGGAGGCAGTACGGGGAAGCCGCCTGCCGCCAAGCGGCGGGCTGGTCACCCTGGACGGCATCTAGCCCCAGCACCACCAGGAAACACGGCAGGTAAAACTGCCGAAAACAAGGAAAGAGGTGAGGCCAAACGCGCTCTCAACGAGACCAGCTCGCCTCGAGGGGAGCACAAGAAGCCCCGCCTCGACTCCTCCACTAAACAGGGTAAGTCCTATGCACAGGTCTCCAAGGCATCTCTGGGCGTTGCAGTAACATGCAAGCGCACAGGGAACTTGCCGAAGGAGTTCGTGGACCGGTTACTCACGGAGATTCAAAGGAAGATCCTGAGTGACGCCTGGTCGACTAAAACTCCAAAACGCCCCGCCCCTGCGTTCACCGGGAAACCCATGTACGCGGACGGGGTCCTCAAACTCTGGTGCGCCGACGAGGCAACGCGTACCTGGCTGACGGAGGCGGTCTCTCTCCTGGTCCCACCACCGGGCTTCGAACTGGAGGTCAGGGGCCAGGAAGAGGCCCCGAAGAGAGTGCGGTGCGGCGTTGTCGTTCCCAACGAACAGGGGGTCTGGGACGACGTGCGCGACGTGGGTCGGGCTCTGGAGTTCCAGAACCCCTGGTTGGCGGTCGACAAATGGTCTCTGCTGCACTCGGAGAAACAGTCAGGTGGGTGGTTCCTGGTCGTGGGCGTCCCGGAGGAACAAGTCCCGGTCCTGGTGCAGAACGAGCGCCGCCTCGCGTTGGGGCTGGGTGCAGTCTACGTCCGGTTCCGGGACTCTACAGGAAAGTATGTCGACCATCCTCCGGGATGCGACAACTCCACACAACAAGCCTCAAAGTCAGGGTGCTCCGCGAAATCCGGCCTGTCAGAGCCGGCCGCGTCTGGCTCGGGGGCTGGCCCGTCAGCCGAGGGTAACTCGGAAGATGAGAGCTTGCTCCTGAGTCCGGTGCGGCGGGACGACGGGGTGGAGGCTGGCGACATCCTGGCCGGCCTAACGCAGCTGAAGGTCGGGGAGGAGGGGACATCACCCACAGATGAACCCTCTGCCTAGTGACGTCAGCTGCCTACAAATCAACCTCCATCATAGCCAAACGGCCACTGCGCAACTGCGCAAATGGATGGAGGTCCAACATTCAGCCATCGTGCTCATCCAGGAACCTTGGATAAGGGGTGGCCTCATTAGAGGCCTCTCCAGCCTGGGAGGTAAGATTTACTATTCTACTGACCACACACATCCAAGAACCTGCATACTTACAACTAAAAACATCAGAGCCCAAGCTTTAACGGAGTTCTGTTCCAGAGACATCACAGCAATACAAATTGAAATAATACAGCAGCCAAGGAGTATAGCGGTCGTTTTCGCATCGGTCTACATGCCCGAGGCCGAAGACCCGCCTCCGTTCGACCTCACGCGTCTGGTTAACCAGTGCGAGAGAACCAATACGGAGGTCGTAATAGGAACGGACTCCAATGCCCACCACCAAATGTGGGGCATGGACTGCAACAATAACAGAGGTACGTCATTGGTTGAATACTTATTCACCACTAATCTTACCCTATTAAACACAGGTACGGAGCCCACCTTCGTCACTAAACGTAGTCAGACAATTATCGACTTAACTCTCGCAACAGAAGGAGCGGCTGAACGCATCAAGGGATGGCACGTCTCGAAAGAGGCATCATGCTCAGACCACAGATGGATCAGCTTCTCCATGAAAGTCGATATACAGCCCACACAGCCCCGCAGGAAACCACACAACACTGACAAAGCAAAGTATGTCTTACTACTTAATGAGAAACTTACCCTTACGGCCACGCCGCCGGTACTGGGTGACACTGAACAGATCGACGATCAGGTATGTATACTGACGCAGTCGATGCTAGACAGCTATTATGCAGCTTGCCCAGAAACCACTCCACCTTCAACCCCGGGGAAACAACCCTGGTGGGGCGCTGAACTTGAACGTAAGCGCAAGAAGGTAAGAAAGTCTCTAAATAGGGCAATGAACACAAGCGCGGACACAGATTGGGACGCTTATAAAGCGGCCAAATCAGACTACAGAAAATGCCTCAGATTCAGACGCACCATGGGATGGAGAAAATTCTGTGGGAGCATTGAATCCTGCCAACAAGCAAACCGGGTAAGGAAACTACTGGCCCAGCAACCGACGGTTGCACCAGGTACTCTCCGTAAACCGGATAACACATACACTACATCGGAGGAGGAGACAAGACGCGTCCTACTCGAAACACACTTCCCAGGCTGCGTCCTCACCCCGGTAGTAACGTGGCACGATACACCAACAGTGGCGACCGAACACGAATGGAGACAAGCAAACAACGTGGTCACAGAAGAAAAACTCCGATGGGCCATCGATAGCTTCCACCCCTTCAAAGCAGCCGGACTGGATGGCATCTTCCCAGGGTTACTACAATGGGGAGGGGAACCTGTCCTTAAAAGACTCCTGGCAATCATGAGGTCTAGCCTGGCCCTCAGATATGTACCGAAGAGGTGGAGGGAAGTCAAACTAATCTTCATACCAAAACCAGGCAAAACAGACTATACCCATGCAAAGTCCTTTAGACCAATAAGCCTTACCTCCTTCATGCTTAAAGCCTTGGAAAGGCTTTGCGAGAGGGAACTAAGAAGTGGGGCTCTTAAGCACCTACCCTTACATGCCAACCAACATGCATACAGCTCAGGGAAATCGACGGAATCGGCCTTACATCAGGTCGTGGCCCAGATAGAAGCTGCTATACAACAAAAAAGCATCTGCTTGGGCACCTTCATCGACATAGAAGGAGCCTTCGACAAGACAAACTTTTCCAGCATAAGCAACGCCCTAGCCAGGCATGATGTGGATCAGATGCTCATACAGTGGATCCAAAACATGCTCAGCAAAAGGGTAGTGCGCCTGCAAGGCGACAATCAGACAGCCTTGATAACTAAAGGGTGCCCGCAGGGAGGTGTACTCTCCCCGCTATTGTGGAACTTAGTCATCAATGAACTCATAGACAAACTCAACGCGAGATACTTCTATACAATAGGTTATGCAGATGATCTAACCATACTCACATCAGGTAAGGTAACCAGTACAGTGTACGACCTAACCCAACAAGCCCTACGCATAGTAGAGTGGTGGTGTAATGAGTACGAATTATCTGTAAACCCGACCAAGACCGAACTAGTTATGTTCACACACAAACGCGCGCTGGGTACTTACCGATTGCCCAGGTTATTCGATACAGAGCTTAAGCTGTCTACCGAGGTCAAGTTCCTAGGTGTCACTCTCGACAGCAAATTGTCATGGAACAGCCACATGGAAAATAAGCTCAATAAAGCCAGCATCATTTTCTGGCAGTGCAAGAAGATGATAGGAAAACGCTGGGGCCTATCCCCCAAAATTGTCTTATGGCTCTATAAGACAATAATACGTCCGATGGTAAGCTACGGCGCAGTAGTGTGGTGGCCTAGGACCAACCTAATAACGGCCGCCAACAAGCTTCAGAAGCTTCAAAGACTTGCATGCCTAGCGGCCACGGGCTGTATGAAAACAACGCCAACAGCGGCACTTGAAGTGTTGCTGGATCTGCCTCCATTGCACCTGTTCATACAACAGGAAGCAACGATGTCGGCAGTCCGGCTGAGAGCCCTGAAGCTCTGGAAAGACACGAATATACCGCACACTAACAACTTAAATACACTCTTTAAAGAAGTTCCTATCACACAAGCAATAAGCGACCGCATACCGAAACAATTTGTTTTCGACAAGAAATACAAAATCCAACTGTACGAGGATCTACACGGAGGAGCAGTTAATCACAACGAGCTCACGATCTTCACAGATGGGTCCAAAACGGATACAGGTACGGGTTCAGGAGTATTCTCCGAAGACCTAAACATCAACATCGCAGCACCGCTGGGAGCCTACAACACGGTCTACCAGGCCGAATGTTTTGGCATAATCCTAGCTGCCACAGCAATCATGGCACGTGAGGTAAGGGAACGATCCATTAGGATCCTCTCAGATAGTAAGGCTGTCCTCTCAGCCCTCAAAAGCCATACTATCACCTCGGCACTCACGCTTGAATGCCACCAGAAACTAACAGAGGTAGGTAAACTAAATAAATTAACACTGCAATGGATCAAGGGCCACAGTGGCTCAAGAGGGAATGACGCAGCCGACGTACTCGCCAGAAGAGGGGCCACTTTAGAGGTGGTGGGACCCGAGCCCATAATTCCCCTCCCTTCTGGTTTTTATCGCAACCTGGTAAGAAATAGGACCAGGACCAAACACAACCAGTCCTGGATTGGTATTGAAACATGTAGGCAGGCCAAGGAGGCTCTTCCCGCAGTAGACGGTAAGATAGCCAAACAAATCCTCCGGCTGTCCAAACAACAACTACGGACAGTCACGGCCGCCTACACAGGACACGGATTCTTTAATAAACACCTATTTACTATAGGTATCACCGACAGCCCGCTGTGCAGGGCCTGTATGGCAGCAGACGAGACGGCAGCCCACCTGCTCCTCGACTGCCCTGTGGTCGCACAGTACAGGCAGCAGTACCTGACCAGATACAGCACCCTGAGGGAGGCCGTGGGCCACATCAAGAGTCTGCTGGCCTTCCTCGAAGAGCTGGGGTGGCTCGAATGAAGACACCATTCCCACCCGCACGCAAAATACACGCCAAGACGTGGAGTTGCGGAAACAGCCCGTGCCATCAAGTATCAAGTATCAAGTATGGGTACACAGCTGCACTCGCGATTTTTCCACTCAAAAAGTACGCACGTAGCATAGCTACATACTCCCGTGATATGAACTGATATTATAGGCCATCGCCGGGCAAACGTTGACAAACAATTAACTTTTGCAACGAAAAATATTTTTTCGTACGTACGTATACGTTCACTTTCGCTAGCAATTTAACACTGTTTGTCGCATCGTCGGGGTGCGGCGTAGGCGCAGAGGGGAGGGGGGAGGTATTTATCAATGGTTCCGTTTACTATGATAGTACGCGGGTCGGTCATAGTATTAGTGATGCATTTACCAATTATTACGTATTATTGTGGACAGTTTTAAGACAGTTTTGGGACTTAGTGTTTTTATTTTTTAACTACATAAATATGACCAGTTAAAGAGACTTAGTGCCCTGTTAAAATGTTTGTACTAATTAAAAAATAGTGGTGTATAAGCAAGGCAAAGGTAATACACTTAATAGTTTAAAATAAGGACGAGAAGATAGATCGTAAACAGTTTTTTTGTGCTACAAATACTTTAGTTATGTTAATTCCGTTGCCCCAGATCAATAGACTATATCTGAGCACAGACTCAACATATGCATAATAAGCTGTTAGGGCAGTATCCTTGTTTGCCACGAGTTTAAGTTTATGTAGAGCATATGCGAACCTATTAATTTTACCACAAACCTTATCAATTTGTTCTTTCCATTTTAGCTTTGTGTCAATTGTAAGTCCTAAGAAAGTTGCATTGTTAGAATTTTTTAAAATATGTTGATCATAATTTATGTCAGTATTTTTATTTCTATAATTATTTAAATTTATCAAATTTGTTTTATCTAAATTTATTTGTAAATTATTCTGATTTAACTAATTTATTACCAATGTCATAGTATTTTTAATGTCAATTTTATATTCTTCCAATGTCAATGTTTTATTCGATGTCACAATAATAGAAATGTCATCGGCGAACAGAATAGTTTTGTGTTCTGTAACTTCAGGCAAGTCATTGACGTATATAAGAAATAGCAGAACTAAAACTTTCAGTAATTTTTAGTAAATCTGTCAACTGTGTATTGGTGTGAGCAAACAGCTTTAAGTCATCCATGAACAAAAAGTGTGATACGACCTGACCACCTCTGCGTAGCCTATAACTTAACCCTGAAACCTCTAGTAATGTACTAAGAGGATTCAGCGCTAAGCAAAGTCACAACGGATACCCCGCTCAATTTTAACAAGTTCGTCATTTCCCTGAATCCGTCGGCATCCTGGATAGCCAAGAATCGTTTTCCATTGCCCCATACATGACTTTAAGAAGGTGCGTAGAGTTGTATTTATTTTATACAACTCCAACACCTTCAAAAGCCATGTATGTGGCACAGAATCATATGCTTTCTTATAGCTTATCCAACATGCCGCCAGGTCCTTTCAGTTACGACGAACTTGTTGGCTAATGGTCATATCCATAAGGAGGAGCTCCTTAGTACCACGAGTACCCCCTTCTTACATCCATTCTGAGTGTGTGACATAATGGATTAATATTTTAGCCCTCAGAATAAACGTAAGAAGTTTATAGACCGATGGAAAACATGTAATCGGCCCATAATTACTGGGCTTTGTGGTACTACCTGTCTTATGGATCAAGTGGGTTACTCCAGTTGTCACGAAATCTGGAATCGATCCAAATTCTATGGCTGATTGAAATTGGGATGCTAAACGGCCATTTGAACTACGTAGCCATTTCAGCCAGGTGTAATTGTGCAGTTCATCCGGTCCTGGAGATGTCCAATTGGATAACGATCGGAATGCACCAGTGACATCTTCGCCTGAAATTACAACGTTATCCATCTCTGGAATATGTTCACCGTTCAACATCCCGAATCCAATCACCCTCAGTGTGGCCAATAGGCGCCGACCATATGCTACGCCAAAATCTGTTTATGGCGTCTGCATCAGGCAGCTGCCCATTAGCCACATCTTGGTCTGGTCGGTCCCAGTTTCTATAAATCCACTTTTGGTGCCTTTGAAATGTACGATTCAACATATACCGGTCCACGCGTTTTTTATATCTGCGTATCCGATTTGCCCATACATAGACTTTCTGCTTTAGACTTTCTTATTATATTTATTGTAACGTTACTTGGCCGTTGACCTGTACCCACTAACGTGTAAATAATGATCAACGGTTGAACATTTTTTACGCTCTAGATATTGAAAGAAATGCCCACCGCGATACATGATTTCTTACTAATGGAGGTGTTGTAGAAAATTATAAACGAAACAACAAGACACTGACAGTGTTGTTTGATTTTTTCTGTCAACTCTATCGATAATTTTTAAATTCATCATCATCCTGATTCAGTTCACTGTTGGCCTTGCCAATAACACGCCCTTGAGCTTGTTTTTTGGCCTTTAGATAAGTAGGTCATGTATATGGAAATTTAACAAAACCGATTCGTCCTGCAACGTGGTACAGTATTAGCAGAAAATGTTGCCGCAAATGTTTCTATTAAATTGGTTTTACATATATGTGACATAAGATTGGCAACGATTTTGGATATTAGGCAAACAAGGAACTATGAGATAATACCTTCTTTATCTATCGTATTTTGAGGACATGTGATATGCATGTAGTCAGAATTTATAAAATGTTATTTTAAGAAAAGTTCTGCCTATATTGTCCAGTCGTGTGATGGTGTAAACGTAAGCTGTTTGGGCGCTACAGGGTTCAATTCCCGGGTCAGACAAAAGTGTAATTAAGTTTTTCCGAATTTTCAGTAACAGCACGGAGTCTTGTAAAGTGCCCGGCAGCGGCAAATAGGCCTGCTCGTGTTACGTGAGACCTAAAAAGAGCTATGGCAGCTTCCCATACATAATTTTAGTTAATCACCAAATTTAGCATCTATAAATGAAATATACCTTGTTTGATAGAATATATATTGCTGATTCTAAAGGTAAAAAAGTCGTACCTGTAGGAGGCCAGGTTTTTGAGTTATTATGCTTAGAAGTTTTATAGGTTATGTCATTAATAACCATCTATTTAGTATATTGCTGCATCAAATAATAATTTATTGGTATATAAAACTGAAGGAGCTCGATAGCATAATACTATTTATGCCCACTAGTAAACATTATTAACGATTACGCAAGTTAAGCAACCCCAGGTCTGGGCACCACTTGGATTTGTCTTAAGCTCCTCTGTGCACAGAGAGACCAATCTGTTATCATGACATACATAGATATCAGTCGTTAAAATCAGATGCTTTTATGCAGCTTTAAACATATGCTATCAATATTGACTATTTATTTACATACTGAACGTTTTTTCAAAGAAAAATAAAACACGACTGATTTTCCAAAAAATATATAGCCTATGTCACGTGAGGATTCCAACAATAGCCCACTCATCGAAATCGGTTCAGCCATTTAGAAGTTATGGCGGAATAAAGAAACTCACATACATTTCATATTGCAATTATCTGTGACAATTTGACGAAGCCTATTGCGGATGAATAAATGAAATATGATTTATGATTATAAAAAAAAAAAACAATACTTACACAACTTTTTGGGCAGTCGTGTAAAATACTGAGCCGACGACGGTTTCTTAACGTGTTACTTACATAGGATTACCAAGGATAAAAATATGTTTCAGGTTCCCTAATGTATGAAAAAGGTTTGGTGAATAGTAAAAACACAAGATTTCATTTTACAATATTTTATTATTCATCTTCCTCTATAACTAGCACATCATCTAAAAAGGCAGCTGGTGAAAAGATATTTTGTTGATGTCTAGCCCATCCCAAATACCAAACGATGATCATTACATGAGCGCAACATCCTAGCATACGCCGACCAACGAGGCAACTACAGCAATATTCAGAGATTCCTATTCGTCCAGGTATATATTTTCAATCAAAACATAAACATAATATTGTTTCCGACTTATGTGTCTTGATTTTATTATAACTCTTATTAAAATAGCGTCATCACTGCCTCTGAGATTATATTCAGTTGTATATTATGTTCCCTACGGACTTCAACTGCCGTGGCCACGACCACGAACACTCATTTTGGCTGTAGAAACCGGGTACAAAACAATATCCAAGAAACAGGTCAGTATCGGAATCCTTAAGCACGCACAAGTCACAAAGAGGCAATATCAGAGTCCATAAACAGTTTGAGTCATATAACAAGAAGCGAAAACACTCAGAACACAAACAAACAAGCGCGGTCGACAGCGAGATGATGTGAAAAAAATCGAAATGTCAAATGTCATGTTGTATTTTTTTATAGCTCTGAATGGCCATCTTTTAGCCAGCGCCCAGTCTTACTTTAAATGTCAAAAGAAGTTATTAATACTGTACTTTATTTAAAATCCGCATAGAAACGAAATAAACGTAACAAGCAAAAAAATAGTATTATTAATATTAATTAACTATTTAAATCTCTTAATCTATAAAAAAACATTCATGATTCTGTCTTGGAAAAAATATTATTTATTCTGGCAACCTTGTGGCTTTCTGACAAACCAAAGAAATGGCCATTACGAAAAGCCGGCAATCAATTAACATAATAGCTATTTTTAATTTTATACTTTTTTATCTAGCCTTATCGAAATTAGACAAAAATATAGAAAATCGTATTAAAATATTTCATGAATTGTGGTTGTAATGAATTTTTAAAATGCTTTTAGTGAACTGAACTAAAAATCTGCCATAGCTCTTTATAACATGGCGAAATGTGGGTGTGGTATTACACTTCTGCCTACCATTTCGGGGATACAGGCATGTGTCGATCTCATTTGAATGTATTTTCTTATTAGGTATCACTTAATTGACCTACGTAATTCAGCAAACACAAATAATCCTTTGAAATGTTATCAAAACTAAATTAAACGTATCGTGTTTGAAATAGAATTAGTTTTTATTGTAAGTCAAATCGATTATATCGATTAAGTAACATTTTGTTTAGTCTATTGAAAATTTCTGACAATGGTCACACTGAACTGTCTCTTCCGTTCCCGCCTTGAAAAATTAAGACGCCCTTTTGCCATCTCGCGAGATAAATTGATATAAATTGATCGCCTTTTGAATTAACGCGAATTGAATTAACTTGTAATTACTAACAATTGCCGCTTTTGACTTCCGGCAAAGTTTGTGGTAAATTGGTGATATATTGAACATTGAACTTTGTAAAACACGTGTGTGAATTCCTGATTGGTGCCCGAGGAGAAGGACTACGCTAAACTGGAGACTAGTATCTATTCGATTCTCTTGTTATTTTGGCCAAAATTATGAGTTAATCTTATAGGTCCATTCAAGAACATCACCAGGAGATATAAGGTAAAATTTTCATATAACTACATTATAATTTGTCATCGCTGAGAATCTCAGCAATATATGTCAGACATTTGATTGCTGTAGGACAACTGGATGAATATAAATTAGCTTCCACTGTGCCTACAACCAATTCCCAGTATGCCTACGGTAATTCTAGACATAATTTTTGGTGCAGAGCTGTAGTTGAAATTTAGCCGCGGTTGCATTACTGAGTACAAACCTCAGATTGGTATAAGCTTGTATCTTATCACCTTGTAGACAGTATTGTAGTGTTTGTCAGGTCAGTTATTGTCTAAAATACATAATATTTAATTGTATAAGTTGACCTAGATAATTTGAAACACATTGTCACACATAACCTCAATCAGTAATTGTTTGATTTAAATTGTTGAAGTCTAGCATACATTTGTTGCTGTTACTATTAATAAGTCACCTTGATTGGATACATATCAGTTATATGTATCAATTGATTTAGTTTATTGCATATATTGATATATTAAGTTTGAACCTTACATTGCTAAACCTTGTTATAATATATAGATAATAATTATTGTTAGGTAACACATATTCTGTGCTTACTTACTATTGTATATCTCAAATAACACAGCCAGTCTGTCTGTTGTAAGTAATTAGTTAATTTATTAAAATATTTAACTTTAATTAACTTATTTGAGGTTTCAACTTTTGATAACTTTGACTTTGTTTTCTGTCAACATATATTGAAACTATTAATGTTGTTGGGCAGTAAATACCTGCCACTTGCTTGTACCAGCAGTAAACAGGCTAATACTTTGTTGGTTTCAAAGAATTAAGAAAAATTAAGTTTTGATAGTTAATATTATTTAACGCTTGTCCGGGCTCTTTTGAATTTTGATTATGTCAGCTATCAAGGACTTGCGTGCGGCTGCTGGTGCTATTGCATCAGATTTGCGCTGGTTTGCCTCGGCCAGTGCCTTAGTGAACCGGCCTGATCGCCAGCAGGCCTTACTACAAAGGTACGAGCGGATTGATGATCGCCTGGCAAGTGTGGAACAGCAATTCCGCACTTTCAGCACTTGCTGTCTTGAAGTGTCAATCAATGATTTCACCGCTGACCAGGGAAGTAAGGTCAGCGAAGACTATGCCCAGGTCTTAGACCTGTATGATGCTGTCTCCAATAGTGCGAGACAACTAGTTGCCGATAAGGAAGGGAAACCCGGCCTGAAGCAGGAGCTCCCTAGGTCAGCACCGGGGCTGGTGAGTAGGCTCCCTACTTTGGACCTCCCCCATTTTGATGGCTGCCTAGGAAGCTACCTGGGCTTCGTTAATTTGTTTGACAGCCTGGTCAATGACAGGGCTGACCTTCGGCCGGCACAAAAATTGGCCTATTTGATGTCGGTTCTGGATGGGGAGGCCAAGGGCCTCATCCAGCATCTGCCCGTGTCTGACGAGGCGTACCAGACGGCTCGGGACCTAATCACCCGTAGGTACCATAATAAACGTGGCCTCGCTGACACGCACATCGAGCAGATTTTGGGTTTGCCGACGCTCACCCGGGTCTCTGGGTTGCGCACCCAACAGTTGAACCCGCTTTTGGTGGCCATCAACGCACTTAAGTGCCTTGACCTGCCCGTGGACCAATGGTCCTATCTATTGGTGCACATTGTACTGAAAAAGCTGCCTGCCGAACTAAGGTCGCATTTTGAACAGCGCTTTGGTGGGGATAGCGCGACCCATCTGCCCCCCTTTGCTGACCTGGAGAGGTTCCTGGAGGATGAGTGCCGGGTCTTGGACAACTCCGGTGGTGACACGCCGGCTAAGACGCAGCTGCCCAAGGTCAAGGAACAGGCTCGCGTTCATACCCGAGCCAATATTGACCGGCGCCCTCCTCGCTTTGCGGTCACCCAGAGCCCAGCGGAGTGCTCCTACTGCAAGGTCACGGGGCACAGAACGGCCAGTTGTAGGGCATTCTTGGACCTGCATGTCGCCTCTCGTAGGCGCATCGCGAATGCCCGCCGCCTTTGCTTCTCTTGTTTGGGGTCCCACTACCAGCGAGACTGCCCAAACTCTCGCCCCTGTCCTCACTGTGGAGGACAGCATTTGGACATTCTCTGCATAAATGCCAGAGAGGTAGGCCGCTTGTCCAACCAGCCGACGCCGCGCACGGGCGGGTGTTTGAAGGTGGCAGCCGAGGCTCACCGGCACGCAGCCGAGAGTCGCCTCGCTTAATTGATTGCCGCTCACCCCGCTTGGAGAACCGTAGCGTGCGCACGCCTCCTCTCTCTCGCGCACCTGAATGTGCTGTTCAGCGTCACCAGCACCATGACTGCTGCCCCAGGTATTCCCGTCCTTTGGCGGAGCGTCCCCGCCTTGACTTGCGCCCACCTCGTTTTGGGCGGGTGCGTCATTATGACCCCCACAGATGGCGCGCGGATCGAGTCATCGCGCCTTTGAGGACTTCAATCCGCACCCTCACTTTGACTTGCCTGGTCCTGGCCAACGGTCGCCGCCCAGGCAACAATAGGTAATTAACTCCTGCCCTATAACGCCAACCTCCCCCATTGAGACCGTTATCCTACCAACGGTTGCTGTCAGGGTCTGGGGACCCACGGGGACCTCTGTTGTTGTCCGTGCTATATTGGACACAGGTTCACAAGGTTGCATTGTTACCACTTATTTGGTAGGGCAGGTTAAATTAAATATGGGCTCTTTTCCGAATTGTATACGGGGCATAGGGGATGATAATTTGTTGGCTGTAGGCTCTGCTCTCTCTGATGCGGTTCAGAGGTTTTGGGAAGTAGAGGAGCCCCCTCAAGCTGCCTGTTTGAATCCAGAACATGAGGAGTGTGAGCTGTTCTTCCAGAACAACACTGGTCGAATCCGTTCTGGTCGGATCATTACGAGGCTACCATTTCTGTCTGTTCGGCCTCCGCTTGGTGAGTCACGACCTTTAGCCGAAAAGAGATTGTTGGCTATAGAGCGCCGCATGGGTCGTGATCCGGAGCTCAGACAGAAGTACATTGAGTTCATGAGAGAATATGAACAATTGGGACACATGTCTGTGTCAAATTTGGATTGGCGTTCGGTGGAGCATTACTTTCTCCCGCATCATGCGGTATTGAAGCCATCGACTGGCAAGCTGTGCACAGTGTTTGATGGTTCTGCGCAGACTTCAACGGGCGTATCCTTGAACCAGTGCTTGCATTCTGGTCCCAAGTTGGTCAAGGACCTTTGTGACGACATCACCAGCTTCCGGCGACATAAGGTTGTCTTTGTGGCCGACATAAAAATTATGTTTAGGCAGACGATTATCCACCCTGATGACCGTCGCTTCCAGCTGATCCTTTGGAGAGTCTCCTCGTGATCCCATGGTCGTCTACAAGCTCAATACTAATACGTACGGGTTAAGGTCGAGCCCCTACTTGGCAATACGTTCTCTTTGGGAGCTCGTAGACCGCGAAGGCTTACGTTTCCCACGAGCCTCCGCCATCTTGAAGGACGATATTTACGTCGATGACATTTGCTCGGGCGCCTCCACAGCGGACGAGGCGATCCTCCTGCGGGACGAATTGATAGGTATTTTGGCCTCCGCTGGTTATGAGTTGCACAAATGGATTTCCAATTCACCAGCGCTTTTTGAAGGCTTGCCAGAGGATCATCAGCAAGATCCACATCTATTTGAGATTGTTGACAACCCCGCCATGATGGCTGTTCTCGGCGTTCAGTACAGACCAGTCCAAGACATCTTTACATATAACGTAGACTTGAAATTGCCGTGTTCTTGGACGAAACGTCTCGTATTGTCTACTGTCGCCAGAACCTTTGATCCGAACGGTTGGATCTGTCCAATTATATTTTGGGCAAAATGCTTCTTGCAGAAGCTTTGGACAGCAGGATTGACCTGGGACGAACCTCTGTACGGCACTCTTGTTGAGGAATGGACCTCCTTTGTATCCTCACTTCCTGCCGTCAACGAGATCTCCTTGCCTCGTCCCATCCTTCCTCCCGGGAAGTACAAGGCCACCCTTCATGGGTTTTGTGATGCCTCGGAACGTGGTCACGCGGCCGTGGTGTACTTGCGCACAGTTAGTGCCTCAGGTCAGGTGAGGGTTTCCCTGATCATGGCGAAGAGCAAGGTTGCACCCCTTCGGACATCTCTGACCATCCCAAAATTGGAGCTCTCGGGAGCAGCCCTACTTGTACGCTTATTGAACCACGTGTCTAGTACTTTGGGTAAAAGCATTTGTATTGATGGGACCTACGCCTGGACAGACAGCCAAATTGTACTTTGTTGGCTGAAGGCGTCTGTCCACACTTTGGAGGTATTTGTTGCTAATCGCGTTTCCCAAATCCAGAAATCCGAAGTCAAGCTTGTTTGGAGACACGTGCCAGGTGAGCTCAATCCCGCTGATTGTGCCTCGCGCGGATGCTTGACGCCTAGTTTGATAGGTCATTCGCTGTGGTGGGGTCCGGAATGGTTGAGTCGACCAGAAACTGATTGGCCTCGAACGCCAGTTTTGAATACTTCTAATTTGCCGGGTCTACGAACACTCGCTCTTGAGAAGTTGGAATGCGCCTTCGACCCAGATTTTTTGTTGAATCGTTACAGCTCCCTTGACAAGTTGTTAGATGTTACTGCTTGGCTAAAGCGTTTTGTTTTTAATTTTAGGCACCCACAACAGAAACGACTGACACTGTTTATCTCACCAAAGGAACGACAGGAGTCTCTCACCTTTTGGGTTCGTTCTGTGCAATTGGCGCATTTTGAGAAGGCGATTGCTATCCTTAAATCAGGGAGATCGAAATTGTCGGGAGCTGTCTCTAAATTGAACCCCCTTTTGGACGATACGGGTCTCTTGCGCGTTGGAGGGCGTCTCAAGAACGCCAACCTCCCTTACGGAGCACGTCACCCCCTTTTGTTACCTAAGGACGGTAATTTGGTACGCTTGTTTGTAACTGACCGTCACCTTAAAAATTCGCATGCTGGTTGTAATGCGCTCTTGGCCATTTTGCAACGCGAGTTTTCGATCTTGTCTGCCCGAAGAATTATTCGGAGTGTAGTCTTTCGCTGCATCCCTTGCTATAAGCTCAAGGCTTCTACCATGCAGCCCTTGATGGGGGACTTACCGGCAGATTGCGTAACTGAAAGCAGGTCGTTTGACGGTGTTGGCACGGACTTTGCTGGTCCCTTTTTGGTGAAAACGTCGACACTTCGAAACAGCAAGACTGTTAAGGCCTACTTGTGTGTTTTTGTTTGCCTCTCCACAAAGGCCGTACATTTGGAACTGGTCTCCTCGCTTACGACCGAGGCGTTTGTAGCCACATTTGACAGATTTGTATCCCGCAGAGGCCTGCCTTCCTTGATCCGTTCTGACTGCGGCACTAACTTCAAGGGCACGTATAATTATTTGAATGATGTTGTTAATTTCCTTGAAACCAACAAGGCTGATATAGGTGATAGGCTTGCCTGACGTGGGATAAATTGGTTGTTTTCCCCACCAAATTGTCCACACTGGGGTGGTATTTTTGAGGCCGCCGTAAAATCGGCCAAAACACACTTGCGCAGGACAATCGGTGAGTCTGTCCTTACATTTGAGGAACTCGCAACTGTGTTTTGTAAGATCGAGGCCGTTTTGAACTCTCGGCCATTGTGCCCGATCTCCTCAGATCCGAATGATTTGGAGGTCCTTACGCCGGGCCATTTTTTTATTGGTCGCCCACTTGTCGCCTTGCCTGAGTACCCCTATATTGATACGAGACCTGGTCGTCTCTCGCGTTTTGAATTGGTACGCCAGATTACTCAGAGCTATTGGAAACGCTGGAATTTGGAATATTTGCACATACTCCAGCAACGCGTTAAGTGGACCGACAAGACTGATCCACCCAAGATTGGTGACCTCGTTTTGATTAAGGAGGCTAACCTTTCGCCACTCAGATGGCGCAGGGGGCGCATCCTCCGTTTGGTAACTGGGGCTGATGGGGTTCCCCGATTTGCTGAGGTCTTGGTGAACGGTTCGATTCTGAGGAGAGCGGTTGCAACATTGTCACGTCTATCAACCGATTAGCGGACCGGTAGGCCGGTCCGGGGCGGGTGGATGTTTGAAATAGAATTAGTTTTTATTATAAGTCAAATCGATTATATCGATTAAGTAACATTTTGTCTAGTCTATTGAAAAGTTTTGACAATGGTCACACTCTTCCGTTCCCGCCTTGAAAATTTAAGACGCCCTTTTGCCCTCTCGCGAGATAAATTGATATAAATTGATCGCCTTTTGAATTAACGCGAATTGAATTAACTTGTAATTACTAACAATTGCCGCTTTTGACTTCCGGCAAAGTTTGTGGTAAATTGGTGATATATTGAACATTGAACTTTGTAAAACACGTGTGTGAATTCCTGATTGGTGCCCGAGGAAAAGGACTATGCTGAACTGGAGACTGGTATCTATTCGATTCTCTTGTTATTTTGGCCAAAATTATGAGTTAATCTTATAGGTCCATTCAAGAACATCACCAGGAGATATAAGGTAAAATTTTCATATAACTACATTATAATTTGTCATCGCTGAGAATCTCAGCAATATATGTCAGACATTTGATTGCTTTAGGACAACTGGATGAATATAAATTAGCTTCCACTGTGCCTACAACCAATTCCCAGTATGCCTGCGGTAATTCTAGACATATCGAAATCAAAGCAGTTTACTTTTGTACACAATTTTAAATTACAGACTCCAATGTTAACAAAATCAGGGTAATCTAAAGGTGGAAATGGAAACACCTCCATCGTTAAGTATTGATATTGTCATGCACAGAGAAGATCTTATTTAGAGGCTCTTAAAAGATACTCAAGAAGGAAGGCTGGGAAAATAGTAGGGAAGCGCAGAATTTTTAAAATTACGTTACGATTTTACAAAGCACAGCTACTTACGTTTTTATTTTAGGACGACAGGGCTAATACCGGAGGATAAAGGTTTTATAACCAAAATATGCCTTTATTTTTACCGCATTAAAAAGTATTTTGAGGTTTTTAACGTCAGAGCACGGTAAATATGGCTTAGAAATCTTTTTAATTTTGAAAAGTTTGCTAATTTTAGTCTTGTTACCTAGATATTGCGTCTAAATAGATGGAGTATGGTTTCAAAATCAAAATAACTGGGTACAAATTGCCAATAGTAATATCTGCCACCGAAAGTGCAAATACCTACGGAAAATTATCACAATTAAAAAAATATTTTAGTACATCTATCTTAAAAATTTGTATTTTCAAACAATCAACTCATAACATAATATTCAAACGTCAATCGAAATACGCATAATAAAAACGCTTTAGGATACGAAAAGGGTTTGGCGATATTAATAAAATTAATAAATATACATTTTATCCTCGAAACGACTTTTTGAACACAAAAGATTCGTCTGATCGCAAAAGAATTTGGAAAGCAATTAACAAATCGTAACGCTCTTTAATCGGCCATTAAGAAAGAAAGTTCTGTTAACAAAAGCCATTCTGCTTAAATTACGCAAATAAAATATTCTTATAAAAGTTTTGGTACAATTTAAAAGGCGTTATTGTAGTTGAAATACTAGTTATACGTGTTTTACTAACTTTTTGATTATAATAGGATACTTGTATAAGCAAAGGGTTAGGCAGACAAATATTTATCGAAGATATTTCATTTCAACCACGGTTGCGACTCTGCATGCATGGAATTTGGTTTTGTTTGTGAAGGACACAAATAGCTTGTGCACTACTCATGTGTATGTACATGCGAAACTGCATCATAATTGGTTAACAGAATTAGCTGTGACCAGAGAAGGTATCGCTCTCAGAAATGTTTGAAAATAAAATCATCTGTCATCTCTCAATTTTTATACGCTTTTATAATAAAAAAACAATGATATCCTTCATTCAAAAGTTTCTTCCTTACTTAAATAAAGACTTTAAAGCTTTCAACCAAAACATACTCTCAATATTTAGAACACAATCCTTCATCCAACCAAATGTTATAATTTCCTTTTACCGAAATTCTAGCTATAAATCTACTGTTATTTTGCTAAACTGCTCTAAAGTTATACAGGCTGTTAAAATAGGCATAGCACGCGATCCATGGTTACGTCACTTGTTACTTCAAGCATTCGAGCACGGTAGAATGAGTGACGTATACGGTAACGTCACGCACGGACGGATCGCCAGAGGCGGATTTAACGGTTGTCCCGAAGATTATTCGAAGTGTAAAATTGAGTGAATGGTTGTGGTTTCAGGTATCTATAGTACAGGGGATTTGCTGATTGGATATTGCAACTTTGGTGCATTGTCGGCTAGTATACTCGTGAAATATTTTTGGATTGTTTTACAAACATAATTATAATTATATTAAGAAAATTGTTTGATATTTGATGTTTATGTCTGCTCTAGTTACAAAACCACAAGGATTATCATTACAGCCAATTAGAATAAAGTGATACAACATATCGCAGTCGGTCGAAGTTAAGAAAAAAAAAGTGAGCCATGTCTCTTGTGCGTAAAAAGGGGCAGCACTTTGTATTTAGATAGCTTAGGCAGCTTTTACTGTGCATTTTTTGTCCTAATAAAGCCTACCTCATAAGCATCACTAGCGTCTAATGTCCCGGCTCCCGTGGCTAAAGACTTGAATTTTCATAACTAGGATGACTTCAGGCCAATAATGATGTACTATTGAACTCTTAGTTATCTTTCACTCCTTACTGGACCACGAGAGATCGCCGTCGTTCCAGTCAACCAGTCTCCACCATCAGAGTTCAACGTCTTCACTTATCAACCAGAATCGACCAGACTTAAGTAGAGACAGCTCCTTAATACTGTAAAAGCTGAGCAAAACAAGGCACTGTAATAATTAATATGACCAAAGGTAATAATGGACGTAATCGTAAACTATGATATAATTGCAGTGATTTTGCTGTGCGCGAACTAAACTAATGTTAGACTACTATTGTTTCTTTCTCTAAGATAATATTAGAAAGAGTTAGCTGCAAAATGTCCAAATTCAATTTCACTATAATTATAAGCATTTCAACTTCCGAGATGATATTTTTATCGTGGTGTGAATTCATGTTCATGAAACTTGGCATTGCACAGTGGTCCATCCTAGGGCTAAAATGTCGATGGTTGAATTATGAAGTCATTTATCACTACAGGGTAGACAAATAACCCTTCTACCCCCAGGTATAAAATAAATTACAATATCATGAAAGGAACATTTCATTTTGTGCTACCGAAGTGATAACATTGCAATAGTGCTAATTAGCGTTGTCTTTATCGACAACATTTCTATTATTTTAAAGTGTTGTTTTCTCGGAAATTGATTGTTTGTGATAATTTTGTGCCATGAATATTCAAATAGAAGGTATGTACGACATTTTTAATCCTATTGTGTTCACTTAAACCGTGTCATTATCTGTAATCAGCACCATCAAGAGGGACTTCCGATTTCTTTGATTTTTACCGCTTTGCCGTTTTTTATTAGACTTTTACTTAGGAAGGAACGAATCCCCAAAGATGAACCATGTATCAAAATAATCTCTTGTTTATCTAGTTTTAGAATCTGTAACATCTAGGTGCGCCAAAGTGCGCCGAGGATTGCTTATAGGTCATGGCAAAGACAAAGTTGTTTGATACCTTAGGATATTTTGTAATTTTCATTTCTTTTATTCTGTAGGATCCATCATCAAGTGTTCTTTTCCTCGAATGCTTGTCCTAGACACGTGGTTGAGTGCGACAAGTAAAGAAAATGAGACAGATAGATCTCGTGAAGTGTTTGGAATGCTAGCAAATTCTTTACCGGACACTGAAAATAGCCAGACCGATTACTTGAGAGATTTAATTTGTAATCTCTGTAAACAGTTTGCTGCATATTGGAAGAAACTAGGGAGGTCAAAAGCTAAGCTGATTGCCAAATACGGTGACTGGTTAAATGAGATCGAAGTCTGCATTCTTGGGAGCTCTGACGGAGGACTACATGAAAACGACGACGAGACAAGCGAATATCTTCAATATAAAAAGAAATATAACAGGTATTAAAAAAGATCTAATAGACAGATGTAGTCACCTTCTGCAGAGTTTATTATCAGGGTATAAAATAAATTCACAAAAATTTAAAAGTTATGCTTTTGATACTGCCAAAATACTTGTTGAGGAATATCCTTGGTATAATTTGCCTTCATCTATTCATAAAGTTTTAATGCTCGGTTCAGAGGTGATTGATAATGCTATATTGTCTATCGGTGAATTATCTGAAGAGGCCGCCGAATCTTGTAATAAATTAGTTAAACTATTTAGACGCGATAACACTAGGGAATGTTTATTCCCTAGAAGTAACTAATATGGATCTTTTGAACAGACTTCTTCTTAATTCAGACCCACTTATTTCTAGCATAAGAAAGTTACCTTGTAAGAAGAAGTCTGTATTAGCAAAAGAAGTGTTGGATTTATTATGTACTTAAACTATATTGCAATAAAAGAAACCTGTAAATATTGTGAATTATAATGTTTTCCTATTATGTAAAAAGACGATGTTTTATATAAATACTATGTTCAGTTTTCTATTATCTAGTAAATTTTATTATTTATATGTAAATTAAGCTATTTTCAGAAATAATTTATAAATAAAACTTATTTTATTGTAGCAGCCTCATACGAGCTCTGAAATCCCTTTATGAAGATTCTAGAGCTTGTGTGAGGATAAATGGGTCGTACACGGATTGGTTTACCATCGAGGCAGGTATGTGTAGCGTCGCCGTGGCTGTTCAACCTCTTCATGGACAGTTGTTTGCAAGATTTGAAAAATAGTGACTGTGGATTAAGGATGAATGAGTTACTTGTCAAATGCCTCCTTTATGCTGATGATCAGGTTATACTTGCGTCTTCAGCGGAGGAGTTGCAGGAGATGGTAACAATCATGCATGGTGCGTTAGAGAGGAAAAGAATGAAAGTGAATGTAAGTAAAACGAAAGTTATGGTTTTTGAAAAGGAGGAATGCGTTACGGCTTGTAATGTAATGATGGTCGATGGACAGCGAGTGGATCAAGTGAATGAGTTTGTATATTTAGGTACGCTGTTTACAAGAGATGGTAAGAATGTAGAAGATATTGAAAGAAGAGTTAATGCAGGTAATAGAGTGAATGGAGCTCTGAAGGAACGCCTTCTTGGACAGCCAAACGTGCCTTTCTGGACACGTATGAATAGCCAAAACGTGTCCAAAAAGGCACGTTTGGCTGTCCATAGAGGGGTGTTAGTACCTACTCTTATGTATGGTAGTGATAGTTGGGTATGGCAGAAGAGTCATGAAAGTAGAATAAATGCTGTTGAAATGAGAGCACTGCGAAGTATGTGTGGTGTTTCTTTGACTGACAGAGTAAAGAATTGTGTGATAAGAGAGTGTTGTAGGGTAAAAGAAGATGTAGTGACAAGCATCGAGAAAGGTATGCTAAGATGATTTGGGCACGTGGAGAGGATGGATGACGAAAGACTGACCAAGCAGATATATAAAGCAAGTGTGGAAGGGACAGGACGAAGGGGAAGACCTAGGCGGACGTTCTCTGACCAGATTGGAGACATCCTAAAAACAGGACATGTTAGAAGCACCCTGAACAGAAGAGCATGCATGAGGAATCTGATGGGAGTGAATGAAGCAAGAGAGATATGTCAGGATCGTTGTAAGTGGCGCTCCGTAGTCTCTGCCTACCCCTCCGGGAATCAGGCGTGAGTCTATGTAAGTATGTATGTATTTTATTGTTACCTACTATTTATTAGTATGGATGGATCCTATATTTGAGAATATACATCTACCTTTTTAAAAATATATCTATTGTATTACTTGTTATTATCATTAGAACATCAAAACAATCATTTCTTACATAAAAAAGTTAATATTTCATTTTTAATCCGACATTCAACCTCTATGACCGCCTTTCTTAGGAACATGGACCACTGTGCATTGGTCTGAAATACAAGTAAATAGTACCTAGTATTACTAAATAAACTGATTTTAGATGACTGCATATTCTCACTTCAACTCAACACGGATAATAATTTAGAATCGGTAGACCAAATATAACTTTGCCTTTTCTCTCATTCTGTCAAAGAACAGCTACAGTCTTATTTTAGTTTAGTGAATGAACAACAGAATTGGAGCCATTCTGTTTATTGCTCTTTTAGGCTAAATGTTATGGCCTGATAAATGATATGTACTATGACCTGCTGTTCGCAAGTAGGTCAGAGACGAATTAACTGTTAGTTAGGGCTGTTTATATAATTGTGTATTAATTCGCTATTGAGCTGAAATTGCTATTGTAATCTTGGAATTAATATGGTTAAGTAAATTAATAGGTAGCCATCGACAAGATGCAGGAGGCTTTTGTTTTGTTATTGTGGCGCAAATCAACAGGAGCTTTTATCTATGTACAGTACACACTACACTAAAGTCTTGTTTGTAAGTAAATTAGTCTTTAAAACCCACGAACGGCCATTTTCAATATTCGATCCATACATGGATTTTGAGATTCGAGATTCGTGTTTCACATATCTTGTATAGAGATTATGTCAAAAACGAATCTAAAATCTACAGATCTATCTGTAGATCGAATATGGAATTCCGTAGTAAGTGTATAATGTTACAGGTAGGCTGGTACCTATTCAAAATGTATTTCGTCAAATATATTACTTTAAGAAATGAATTTGTAGTTTACTTCGTCAAGTGTGCTCCCATATATTTAAGTGGCCGAGTTAACCCTTGAATTTACCCTTATAACCTCTATCTAATCCATCGAAAGATGAACTTAGCCTAGCTTAAAATGCACCACTGATGACCCAAACCACAAATATTAACAAAAAATTATAGAAATAGTACTTATTTACATTATGTTTACATTAAGTACAAATATAATAGGGTTGACTGCCTTCGTGATCCAGTGGATAGCGTATGCGACTGCTGATCGGAGGTCCTGGGTTCGATTCCCGGGTCGGGCAAAAGAGTTACTGGGTTTGTCCGAATTCTCAGTAGCATCTCGGACTCATTACGTGGGACCTAAATATTCATGGCGAAATGTGGGTGTAATATTACGCCTCTGCCTACCCCTTCAGGGATACAGGCGTGAGTCTATAAATAAAAAAAATATAATGATAGGGTTGTTTCCAACTAGTCAAATCAAACACTTTTAATGAAATGTCAAAAACGACCTTTGCTACGGCTTTTGTATGAAATAATAATGAATTAGTAACGTCATAGTTTTTTACCGTCAAGTAGAATACTTATTATCAAAAAACGGACGATAAAAATGTTAAATAACGCTAATTAATGAATGAAACTACTATTACTTCGACATGTTTCACTAGATAAAAATACTTGTATAATTTATTTCACATGCAGGAAACTTTCCTATTCGAATCCATCCGATAACATTTGTATGTCGGTAATATCTGTAGATAACGAATAATGAAACCTAAACACACGCAACTGTTCATTCAAGCAAACAGCGAATTAAACGATACAAAATTACTGTTAAGGTCTTATTTTCCAACAGATAAGAAAATACCTTCAACCTCCATCATCAGATACCACGAGGGTATGAAGGAGAGCCGGCTTCGTATAAAATATATCGCTTATCTGTGTTCCAGTCGACATTTGCGCAGACAGTCTTATGAACATACATTTTGTCACGTCAGGTGGATTCACACGCATGATAGGTGGGCCACGAGACCAGGGGGTAGATAAATAGATGAGCTTCTTTCATATTTTTGTTTAATCATTAGCCTTGGGTAATGAAGAGTTAATATAAATTGGTAAAGCATCGGCTAGTTTCATCCTATCATTTCTGTATTATGGGAGAAATTGAAATAGCGCTTTCAGATTCACCAGAGCTAATTTAGATAGTTGTCTTTTAGATAAGATAGAGTACCCTACATAAATATATTGAAAAAAGAGTAAATGCAGATATTACATCGAATGGAGCTCTGAAAGCGTTTATAAACAGCCCCAATGTGTCCCAAAAAACACGTTTGTCTATGCATAGGGGGTGTTAGTATCTATACTTATGTATGGTAGTAAGAGTTGGATATGGCAGAAGAGACTTGAAAGTAGAATGAATGCTGCAGAAATGAGAGCTCTGAGAAGTATGTGTGGTGTGTCTTTGACTAACAGAGTAAAGAATTGTGTGATAAGATAGTGTTGTGAGGTAAAAGAAGATGTAGTGACAAGCATCAAGAAAGGTGATTTGGGCACAAGGAGAGGATGGATGACAAAAGACTGATCAAGCAGATATATAAGGCAAGTGTGATTGGGATAGGACGAAAGGGAAGACCTAGGCGGACATTCTGTGACCAGATTGAAGAAATTCTAAAAACAGGACATGTTAGAATTAACCTGAACAGAAGAGAATACATGAGGAATGATGGGAGTGAAGCAAGAGAGATATGTCAGGATCGTTGCAAATGGCGTACCGTAGTCCTGTTTTTAGAGGGGTAGGCAGAGACCTTCCCCTCCGAAAAACAGGCGTGAGTCTATGTATGTATGTACATAAAGATCTTGGAGCCTTAAAATAGTGACTTCATCTTTGCAAGGTTTTTATAGTTGGTTTGACTATCTACCCTGGACCGTTATAATAAAAAGACTAAAAATCTCTGTTTTGTCAAAAAATCTTGGACAATTAAATTAAAAAAATTACGTGCTTGACGTATTAAACAGAACTTAATCACATTATATATTTTTATTTTTCGGTTTGTTTATTTACACCTTGCCGCACACAACAAACTCACAAAGATACCATTTTGGCTTAGTGTATTTTCTTTAGTCGCCTCTTACAGCACCCACGGCATTAAATGGGGTAGTGACATTTTGTATTCTTAATCCGTCACCTAATCTATAAATGGATACTATTTTACAAAGTTTATTTGTCCGCGTTCAAAGATAATATAAAGTTTTGTTTTCTCAGGTATTAAAAAAACTAATCCAAAATAATTAGAAATCATTACGTACATTAAAATGTATATTTGCGTCTTGGAATAAGGTTTCCTGTAGAAATCTCAACAGGAAAATGTAAATGTCACGCCTCGCTTTCACGGAACAAAGTGTTGGAAATAAAAGGGAAAACCAAATTTAATATAGCTACTTATACAATACAAATAAAATTGCTACAATTTCAATGTTTTTTAGATCCTGCTACTATGGCATTATTAAATTAATACATAAAAGTAACATTGTATTTCCCCTTGACATTCGAGCGACCAATGCTTATATTCAATGTGTGACTACAATATGTTAGTAATCTTTGCTTTTGATTAAAATTTGCTATAACATCAGTTTGTGTGTACATGTGTTATTTACAAACGTTACGATGTATGTTAACTGAAACAATGAAACACGGAGGGCTAATTCATTTATTTATTTAATTCTTTATTGTACACCAGTAATTACAGAACCAATTACAGTAAATTACTTATATACTAAAGCTAAGTACAAGGGCGGTCTTATCGCATAATGCGATTTCTACCAGATAACCATGGACGGAGAATATCGACTAAATGGAGAGGTAGTATGCGGGCGTACTATACTAATACTAAAACTAGCTACATACCTATATTTACTAAGCGGCTAAACATTTCACACTAGCTTTATTCGACTTACATTGAAAACGGAACAGTTTATAATATATAAGTTATTTAATTATCAAAAGTACTCATTGTGGCGCCCTATGAAAAGTCTTAATTCCTGTTCACACACGAACATGCTATGTCAGCGATATAATCCTACGTGAGTATTTACTGGAACACAGATTGTTCGTGATTTATATTTAATTAAGGAAAAATCACGTACCTACTCACGTAAGGTCCATACTGCTGAGATAGCACCTTTCACACACAGCACACAACCGTAAAGTTGTGTATAAGGTCATGTATTATATGTAAGTTTAGTATATAAGGTCATGTATTATAAGAAATAAACCAGTCACAAGTTCAATCCGACTTTGACTCAATACCCTTCCCACACCTCTGATGGTGGCCAAGACACCTTTAGCCATCATACCTGATCAGCTTGATGAGTCTGTTGAGTTGGCCGTCAGAAAACCATCTCCACCATACCTGATTCCTACCCACAGTCCGTCTGTTATCATAGGTCTCCGGTGGCAGATATCCAGCACCCATCTACATAAGTATATATTAATACATGTGGTAGGGCTAGGGTCTAGGGACTGTAGAGACACTAGGATTAGGGTTTTAGGCACATACAAAGCGTAGGTCTTTATCACACTATACCACGGTAGTACCACGATAGTAAGTGCCCTAGGTTGAAGGCTTAGTAGTAGGTGCGTATAAGTGCTGGTCCGACCACTGGATTGAGTTACACAACCCTCAGGTGCTTTCGACAGAACGCCACTACATACCCCGAATGGTTAGGGAAGCTATTGAAATTAAAAAGCTCAGAAATTTCAATAGAGAGGATGGGTTTCAACTGTCGAGTATCTGGCATCCAGTGGTACGTATATGTAAAACCCGTGAAAATAAAACAGTCAAACCGCGAGCTGACGTAGTGAGTCTAGTATGTCGTGATCGGGTACAGCGCGATAGTGAAAACACTTATGCACGTATGCACTTGCTCTATATTTTAACAATGATATCGAAAAATCTATCATAGTTCTGAGGTGTTGGCGGCACAATCAGTAGTGCTTCATCTATGAGCTGTTAAAACTGCGCCCAGTTAGCCTTGTTGTTGGTGAAGTTGAATCGGCGCCTTAACGAGAAGCTTACAGGCTTATGAATCAGCACCAAATCATTTGCTTCAGCCCACTCTTCAACTGATTGACCGCTAAAGTAGTCCGTAGAGTTAAAGCCCCAGTTCATACTGTGGCTATAAAATAAAGTCAACGAGTACAACGCTTACGGGCTGGGCTTTGAAATTGCCCGGGGCAAAAAATTGGAAATTAATATTAGGTGGCTTATAAAGAAAAGTAACGATGCAGTGACCAATGTCTGTAGTAATAATTTCGATTCCATTCTGGATCGTACATTCAGTTGATTTTATGCTTACGCCGGGAGCAACAAACACTGCATTAACGTGTTTCGGGTGACAGATCTCGGCGATAAGCGTAAGTCCAGGCATGTGTGGCCGACTTTGTGATGCGTCTCTGTGAGTTTCTTGGACACACAGAACATCGCAGCCTGTAGTACGGCACAGTTCAGATAGTATGTCTGATTTTTCGCTGGAGAAACCTTCGATGTTGACAGATACTACACACAAAGCCGGTTTTAGGGCTGGACTGATGGTGTTTGCCATCGATTGGCCAATCGGCATGTGAAGCTCGCTGATTGTTACCAGGATGCGCCGGACGTACGGGGTTCTGGGATAACGTCACTCGTGGAGGCTCCTATCATGTACCCCATACTGGGGTGCATGATAGGAGTCTGAAGTGCTTATGCTACTGAAGAGCGTGCATTGACACGCAATTTGACTCTACTAACTGTTCGAGGTACTGGGCACTATACACTGATAGTAGGTTATGCTATGTGCACTATTCAAACAGTCGAGATAGCTGATTTGTAATTACGCAGTAAGCTAAAAGGATGTGACATTATTGCTTCACAGCTTTAGTTTCTCAATGTTTCATTGTTTAGGCTCTTCAATAAATCAGGCTAATGCTGGATGGTTGCAGCATATTATTGCCTAGGTGTGATTTCAGCTTTTTCGTTGAAGGGAAGGTTCTAACCAAAGCTAATTAAATTTGATTTCATAACACGGGAATCGAAATTTTCCCTTAACAAAAATTTATTTTATTTCTTTCCCAATTTTCATTTTCCAAACTCATATTAATGCGAGAACTTTACCACAGAAGTCATGCCTTACCAAAATAGTCAACAACAACGTTAAAATTATATTAAAATATAGCATTGAAAGTTCCTATCGACAAAAGAGAACCTTCAAAAGAAAACCTTTTATTAGGCAGAAGACGGCTTCAAAAGTTTTTGTGTAGGCGATATCACAATAGGCAGTGATTTGATCCCAAGATTTTGGTATCACGGACGCGCTAAACAAAATGAGAAATGGTATTCTTTTTAAAACGTTGACGGAAATACGTCGCATACATAATGGGACTGTGAATAAAAGATTTCTGAGTCATTACATTTATTAAAATACAAAATAATTGAACAGGCTCTTCATCCTCACCCTACTATAGAAACGTTTTCAGAAATGTTTGCCTAGCTCTTACATTAACATTTTTATCCCTTGTGTTTGAGGTATATCGCTTGGCCATGCAAAGATTGCAAACTGTTACAGATAATCATGTTGCATTACACAAGAAAATACTACAATCACGATGTATGGACAATACAACTTTAAAAAAGACTTAGAATTGACTAACTCTAGGCTTGAATCCTCTTTATATTATGTATGCCCTAGCCTCATCTCTTAGAACCTAATCTCTAAGTTAAAAAAAAAACAATTGTTTCTATCTGACGAAAGACAAAAAAGACAATGTGAAAGAAAATACTACAAGTTCATACTGGCTGATATCAGATGTCAAAATAAAATTCTTGACACTAAAAACAACATAAGCAAGTTATGAAGCACCTCTTAAAAATTACTCCCAACTCCCAAGTCGGAATTTCCATTTCATTTGCAGGAAAAAATTTGCCGAACCCTTGGTAACATTAAATCACGTTCAACTTTTAATCCGTTTCCTTTCTGTTTCGAAGGCTGTTATGTCGTCTTATTTCGACGACATGCGGGCACGATACGTTTTATCAGTTGTCTGGTTTCTTTGTGACCTACCACGGAAACTATATAGCTGCTTAGTGATGCGATTTAATATAATATTATCTTGTATGATGTTTTTATGGTGCGGCGTATCGAATATTAAATTGATAAATATTTAAAATCAGATGATTTTTACTGCACAAGTTTACTTTTAACACAAATGTAATAACCTCTTTGTCTAGTCCAAACTCATTACGAATAACCTACTGTAATTAGATATAAAACCAAAACTCTTTACTCCACATATTGACTTTTCACTCGAATCTAATAACCTCATTATGCACCCTTGTTTTTAAATTGAATACAGTTTCGTATCAAATTATGTGGATGGAATCTTAATGCGCTGCTACGTAAGTACTGTTTATTTTGTGGCGCTGCTCTTGTCTGTAAAGGTAAACATCACTGTATGAAATGCTCCAAACTAAAATTGAATAGAAATATGCTGGCCGATGATGGCAGATGGTGCAATTTTGCTTCGTTTCAGATCCTTACTATAGACCGAATGCAACAGTCATACGCTTTTTTTGCTCATGTCAGACCTGTTTCGCATATCTTCAGTGGACACGACGTAGCCTAATTAGGCAACAATACAACGCAATTACTGACGTCTTCTACAATTTTAATCAATTAATTATTTCGTACAGACGCTATTAATATCTCATTTCTGAGATTCTCCGAAGTCATTGCTGTATGAAGCTTAACGACTTAGCGCGGCTGTTGCATATTTCTATTTAACGGTAGTAGAGCCTTGCTGATTTCAGCATGAATGGGTCGGCTCGACCGGAGAAGTACTACCCTCTCACAGAAAATCGACGTAAAGTAACAGTGCGTAAACTGTTGCGTTTCGTTCGGTGAGTGCCGGAGGCCCTATCCCCTATTCCTTCTCCCTCATCCCACTCCTCATCCTATCCCTTTTCCCAACCCCAAGGGGCGGCAACGCACTTGTGACTCCTGTGGTGTTGCTTGTGTCCATGGGCGGCGGTAATTGCTTACCATGAGGCAATCCGTCTGCTTGTTTGCCGCCTATTACTATAAAAAATATATATTTTTTTTTATTATTTTTATGTACGGGTATTGGAGAAGAATTTTTATTTAGTCGATGTTACATTTGATATTGGTGGAAAATGATAGATCCATTCTGAATTGAAATTAAACTAAGTAATCCTATCAAAGTAAATACTAAATATTCTGTTCAGTAAATATTACTCTTTGAAGAAGTGTAGCAGTAAAGTTACTTTAGTATTGATTCTAGGCACAGTGGTAGTACATAATTATATATTTGAATGCTGCAAACACAGCTATTTGCTGAAATAAATCAGGGTGATGCTGGGTGGTCGCAGCATACTGCCTAGGTGTGATTTCAGCTTTTCGTTGATGGGAAGGCTGTTACCAAAGCTAATTAAATTTGCTTTTGTAACACGCGAATCAGACGATTTTCCTTTATTAAAACTGATTTTATATATTTCCCAATTTTCACATTCAATTCCTAACTCATATTAATGCGAGAACTTTACCACAGAAGTCATGCCTTACCAAAATAGTCAACAATAAAGTTGAAAATATATTAGAATATAGCATTGCAAATTCTTATCAACAAAAGAGAACCTTCAAAAGAAAACCTTTTATTAGGCAAAATACGGTTTCCAAAGTTTTTGTGTGGGCGGTATCACAATAGGCAGTGATTCGATCCCAAGATTTTGGTATTAGGGACACGCTAAACAAAATGACCCATGACATTCTTTTTAAAACGATGGCGGAAATACGTCGCAAACATAATGGTAGACTGTGAATACAAGATTCCTGGTTCATTACATTCCTTATATGAAATTGTTGCAGAAAATTATTGACAGGCTCTTCAGACACCAATCTTCATATCACTATAAAAACATTTTCAGAAATGCTTGCCTAGCTCTCACATTAAAATATTTATTCCTTGTGTTTGTGGAGTATCGCTGAGCTATGCGAGGATTAAAGACTAAGAACCGCGGTTCATTGAAAAAACTTAAACGCAGACTCAATAATGACTAACTCTAAACTTGAGTCCATAGCTCTTATCTCGTAGAATGATATCCGATGCCAAAATAATATTCATTTAGATTAGATTTCCAGGTAGTAGAGCCTTGCTGATTTCAGCATGAATGGGCCGGCTCGACCAGGGAAGTACTACCCTCTCACAGAAAAATCGACGTAAAGTAACAGTACCTAAACTGTTGCGTTTCGTTCGGTGAGTGAGAGTGCCGGAGGCCCTATCCCCTATTCCTTCTCTCTCATCCCACTCCTCATCCTATCCCTTTTCCCAACCCAAAGGGACGGCAACGCACTTGTGACTCTTGTGGTGTTGCTTGTGCCCATGGGCGGCGGTAATTGCTTACCATCAGGCAATCCGTCTGCTCGTTTGCCGCCTATTACTATAAAAAAAAATATTCCTTACACTCAAAACAACATAGGCAGGTTATCAAGCATCTCTTAAAAATTACTCCCAAGCCGAAATTTCCCTTTCATTTGCAAACAAAATTCTGCTGAACCGTTCGCCCTTGGTAAGATTAAATCACTTAAAACTTTTAATCCGTTTCCTTTCTGTTTCGAAGGCTGTTATGTCGTCTTATTTCGACGACATGCGGGCACGATACGTTTTATCAGTTCTCTGGTTTCTTTGTAACCTATCACGGAAATCATATAGCTGTTTAGTGATACGATTTAATTTAAGATCTTGTATGATGTTTTGATGGTGCGTCGTATTGAAAATTATATTGAAAAATATTGAAAACCAGATTATATTTTTGTTTTACAATCGTTATAAAAGCTATAAATTGTTGGGCTGATACGTACACTTTGTACACTGATTAAACATCACATTTCTTTTTCGTATTAATGAAGCAACTGTATGTTTAAGTATATATTCCATACAGCCTGGCAGTAAACTTCGGCATGTAAACATTTTTATTGGACTTTAATATAATTCCGGGCGAGTCGCGGTCAAACGTTAGCCTATCAAAAGAAAAAAATATCCTAGTCGTGTTTGACAGCTGTTCTATACTCTAGATAATTCGATTAAAATTGAGGTAAAACATACCCAAAACTTGTATACCACCACAAAGTATCTTCTACCATTCAGTCCTGATTTATTTTAGCAATAATTATTTGGTAATAATAGATCTTGAGCTAAGACCATTACCGAGAACGATTATAGATAGCCTCTTAGGCAGCCTGTAAGCTTTATTTACTGCCCACACAAAAGGGGGCAGCTACTAAATTAAACTGAAGCTACTGCAATCAACAAGATAATTATTATTTTCTCATTACGTTTTCGTAGTAAGGCTTTGATCTTCAAGTGAACCGCTTGTTTCTTATGCAAATCGAGTTTCAATAGCCCCTTTAACTTCCACAACACTTACGGCGCTTGTACACGGTAAGAAAATACGCCGAGCCTACGCAAGAATTCGTGTCCTAACCTGAAAATAACTGTGTGCACTGCTCGCAGCGGTGCACGAAAAAAAAACTTGTCTGCGCAAGGCACGACGCGGCGAACGTTGTTGCGGAGCGGTGGAGGGCGGAGTAGTAGGATTCAGCCTCATTTTTCTCTTGTATAATTGGATGAACCCAGTATAGTCTCTTGTTTTTTGTTTCCTTTTTCATTTTTTTATAATAATAATATGCAATTATCATTATTTTTTGCTTTGTAGTTAACATTTTTATAAATAAACGAAAATGATTATCAGACTTGTTATTACTTGCGCGCCCTACGCCCGACTGACGACTGCAAGAAAAATATCGTGCCGTGTACACGTTCCGATTGGTCTTGTCTGCGTAAGACACGAAAAGTTTTCGTGTGTAGAACAGACAAAATTCTTGTCGTGTACACGAAGAATTTGTGTTGTCTGCTGCACACACGGTAAATTTTCTTACCGTGTACAGGCGCCCTTAGCGTCACTCTATTACCCCGATTATTTTCTTACTATTTAGCATAAGACCAGCTTTCCTGACAACGATTCTCATAGTTTTTATACAGAGGTACTTTATTCAACATTTGTTTACAATTTTGAGTGGAAGAGTACTTAATATTTGTCGAAAAGCAGCATAATATTTGTAAACAGTACAATGTTGTTGCCACAGCACATATTATGCTATCAGAATGTTAAACTGTTAGCTTAAGTCTACGAGTTAACTGTTTGCTATCAGTCAGGTCATAATAATTATTCTTAATATACCCGCTCAAAGTTACCGCTTTAATTTGACATTTATCACTAAAGCATCACGCGGTCGTTATCTGACCACCCGCGAAGCAAGGCCACTTGCCGTGCCAGCTTAAACCTAAACTTACGACTCGTCACTCGGGTGTTGATATTTGAGATGATGTTTTTATAACAGTAGATTAAATAAGCTTTGTAGTAATGTTTGAATGGTGACTGAATGACGGAATGTTTAGTTTATGCGACCCGCCGAACTTGATCCTATTGTAAACAATGTCGTCTATCGACGACCTACTCGCCATTTTTGTTTGTCATGATAACAATATGGGTAATAAATTGCTTACTTTTGTTATTGTGTGTTAGAATAGATTATACTAACGGTCATTATTTTGCATTGGTAAATTTCTTTGTACGACATGAGGGTAGATGAATAGTTTATTGGTTTCTGAACGATTGTATGACGTTTATATAAGTCAGTGTCACAACCGAAACGGCAGTTGATCGCCTTGTGTTGAACTGAACGGTTGATGTTCGACAGTCTGTACCACTCTGTGTAATAAATTCGTAGAATAAATCCGATTATTTCCAAGTGATCCGTGCGTATTTTATTGCGAATTGTAGTGATCCTATAACTCAGAAGTGGGATTTACAAGGTCCACTTACTATTTTTGCTCAAAGTTCATCCTGATCGGCAATTTTTGTTCACGCGTATAATGGACAGTGAGTGTGAACATGTGCGTGATAAATGAAAAAAATCGTCGCGAAAACGTCACCGTAGACAAAAGACTCGCGAAAAATCGCACAGTGCTAGTAGTGAACGCGAAATTTGTGAGAAACGGTCTAAAAGGAAACGTCGCGGTACAAAATCACACGCTGACGAAATTTCGAGTGAAACCATCGCCACAAGTAGCAAAAGAGATCGTGGCAGGCGTTCGAGAAGACCGAATCATTCTGACGATGGCGAGTGCGAGGATGAGCAGCAGAGCAAGAAGGAAGTCAGAGACGCTCATATGGACAACTGCCGTGGATCGAGGAGGCGTACGAAAACGAGTCATCATGCTGATGGACATCGCAGATTAGAAACACCTCGCGTACGCGGTCACGTGAGTCATTCCAATTTTGAAAGTGATAATACCCAATGATTATTGACTGAACTGATCAAATCTATTACTAATACTCGTCCAGAAGGGAACAAGTTTCCCATGCTAGGCAACATCATACCTGAGTTTAATCCCATGTTAAAGGGGCAGACGATTAATATGTGGCTGAGTAAAGTTGAGGAATGCGCCAGATTATATAAATGGGGTGATGACCAAATAATTCATTATGCATTACCTAAGCTAAGTAGGGTTATAGCGGGTTCTGGTAGTAAAACGCAGTAGAGGTTCTAGATGCGTTTATTGCCGAGTATTGTCTCACTTCCCTTGCCACGAGTATGACCGACCAACAACACGACACTAGCCTGAACACTAAGGGCTGCAGTCTCCCACGCTGTTCCTTCCGCTAGTGTGCAGGGCAGGTTGCTCGTAGGGCTGCGCGTAGCGGCAGATCCTCGCAGGCCGTTAGTTCAGCTGGCAAGCGTTGGCGGTCTGAGTGCGATGAGCAGGGCAGGCCAGACTCTTTGACAGAGGTGACGCCGAAGGCAATGCAGGAAGTGTAGCGGTCTAGGTAGACTAGCCCGGAGCCTTGAGGTAGACCTGGAACCTGAAGGAAAGCAGCATTAGAAGAGCCACAACCAATAGAGTCAGGCAGGCGGCGTCAGCCGGCCTCAGCTAGCAGGTAGAGAGATGGGCAGTACGCTAACGCAGTAAATGTAGTAACCTACCCACAGCTGGGACCAGGATACACGTCTGAAGTAGTAGTAGTAGCACGTAGTTAGGCACGGTAACAATAATTAGTGGTGCCGGTCTCTCTGTCGGCCCCTATATATACTGGGCCCTCCATCAGAGTTTGTGTCGGCGCATAACGAAATATGGGCAAAACTCACGAGCGCGGACGATGGCCTTCTCTGATTGGCCAAGCGTATGGACGGTATTATGACGTACACTCGGTAGGTACCGGTCATACGCTACAGGGTAGCCAAAACATGGTATGAAACTCTACCGTCGATGTCGTTTTCGTGGCTTGAGTGGAAAGTTAAATTGTCCGAATCCTTCCCATCTAGTGATGATTACGCGGAGCTTTTAACCGAAATGTTAAACAAAAAGGTTAAATATAACGATGCCTTAGAGTTATATTATTACGAAAAGATCAACTTATTGAATCGTTGCGAGATTAGAGGCAAACGCGCTGTGGGTTGTCTTTTATACGGCATAGAGGACCGTAGTTTGAGGTTGGGAGCTAAAGCTACTAAATGCGATGAGCCAGAACAGGATTTGCAGTACTTCCAATCTGTTAAACAGCAGCTGCGAGATTCGGATAACAAAACGAAATCCCATTTTGATAGACGGGTTTACACGAGTGTAAATAATCTAAGCGCCGCTACTTATTGAAGCGGCCAGACCTATAAGGACAACTGACACGAGATCTCTTACGTGTTTCAACTGCAACGAGACTGGTCATTACAGTTACAAATGTACTAAAAAGATTTTAAAATGTTCTATATGTAATAGAATAGGCCTCTTGAGTACGGATTGTCTAAAATTGCCAAATAATAAATCTAAATTGGATACAGACAAAGAAAAGAATATCATGACATTGGATGCAATGAGTGGTAATAGTAATAACAAATATTTATTGAATTTGAGATTGAATGACCAGCCTCTGCAGGGATATGTAGATTTAGGGAGTCAGTGTACTTTATTACGTCGTACTGAAGCTGAAAGGTTAGGAGTTCGATGGTCAAAAGGTCAACTACCTACAATGCGTGGTATAGGAAATAATATTGTCTTACCATTAGGAAAAGCGAATGTTAAGATCGAAATCCAAGGCATAACAGAATCAGTCGATATTTACGTTGTCGAGGATGATGTGGTGAAGTATTCTATACTGGTTGGTCATAGCTTTACTGCAAAACCCGGTATAACAATAGCAAAAACCAACGACGCATTAATTTTTGGACGGATTTAACCGGAAAAGTTACAACTTTTACCATGCGATGACGTTTCTATTATGCCTCATGATACATTGATGATTAAAATTAGTACTGACAGCAACGAATATTCAGGTAGCGTATATGTTAGCGGATCCATGCGCGGTGTCCCTGGGAGGGAATATTACTTAATGCCCGGTGAATATAGTATAGCCAATGGGATCGGTGCAGTGCTAGTGCAGAATATTTCCGAGCAAGTCTTGCAATTGGATCGAGGTTCGCTAGTAACCCGCGCTACATGTATCAACGGGTGCATAGATGTTAATTTCTTAGACTTTTATGATTCAAACACAATAACTGATCTGAATTATGACAAACATTTATCTAGCAGTGAAATTAGTGATTTAACAAAATTACTTCAGAAATATAGTGAGTGCTTTTCACACATTTTGATGGATTTAGGATACACAAATATAGAGACAATGGAGATTGAACTTGTCGACGAGAAACCGGTAGTTTACAGGCCTTATAGACTACCTTATCCGGAGAGACAACTCGTTAAATCGATGGTGAAGGAGATGCTCGATGCTGATATAATAAGCGAGTCTACTTCAGCTTATGCTAGCCCTGTCTTGTTAGCTATAAAGAAGACAGGAGATAAACGACTCTGTATTGACTATCGTGCTTTAAACAGTCGTACAAAAAAGGAGCATTTCCCTTTACCACTGATTGACGATCGGCTGGATCGGTTGGCTGGTAACTCACTATTCATTAGTTTAGATTTAGCATCAGGGTATTATCAAATCAAATTAAGCGAGAAGTCCCAAGACAAAACTGCTTTTGTCACTCCTGACGGCCAATATGAATTTAAAAGGATGCCGTTTGGTTTGGCAAACGCGCCTTCCGTATTTCAACGAACAATGAATAAAATTTTATCGAATATTGGTTATGTCCTGGTTTTTATGGATGATATTTTAATTCCGGCGCGTACATTTGATGAAGGTTTGACAAGACTAGAAGAAGTTCTGAGGGTATTTCGCGATGCTAACTTGACACTTAAATTAAAGAAATATTTTTTCTTTTACAAAGAAATTGTTTTCTTGGTTTTGAAGTCAGCGGTACGGGCATACGACCCGGATCCAGGAAAATATCCGCCGTTTCGAACTTCCCAATCCCAAAGAATGTTCACGACATTAGACACTTTATTGGTTTAGCTAGCTACTCAAGGAGATTCATCAAAGACTTTTCGTTAATAGCACGACCACTGACGGACTTATTAAAAAAACAGTTTACGTGGAATTGGACTAATGAACATATGATAGCATTTGAGACTTTAAAGAATAAATTAATAGAAAGACCAGTACTTGCGTTATACGATGGTAGTTGCTAGTTGCCGAATTACACCCAGACGCGTCAAAATATGGCATCGCAGGGATACTTATGCAACGGGGCGTTTGTGGAATAATGAGGCCAGTTGCGTATTATAGTCGTAAGACAACAGCCGATGAACAAAGACTGCACTCGTTCGATTTGGAAACGTTGGCCGTAGTCGCATCTCTGAATAGATTTCGCGTTTATTTGTTGGGTTTAAAATTTAAAATAATAACAGATTGTAACGCACTTCGGACAACGTTAGCAAAAAGAGATTTAATTCCCACAATAGGACGCTGGTGGATGCAGCTACAGGAGTACGACTGCGACATAGAATATAGACCAGGTTCAAAGATGTCGTATGTGGATGCTCTGAGTCGTGCTCCTGTCGCTGAGTCCAATACATCTAATGAAATGCATGTGATCGATGTACTTACTGTAAATATTCAAGACTGGATAGCTACTGTTCAAAGTGATGATGATGAGATCAAAAGAATTAAAGAGATTTTGTCTAATGCGGACACGAAATTTATTGTTGACGTACATAAAAATTATCAGCTGAAAGGTAGTCACGTTTACAGAATAGTTGAAGGTGGATTATGCTGGGTAGTACCAAAACAAGTCAGATGGCAATTGTTAAAAATGCATCATGATGACGCGGGGCACTTCGGCTATGACAAACCCTTGACGAGACTCAAAGATTCTTTCTGGTTTCCAAAAATGAGGAGATTCACGAGTATGTTAATGCATGTTTGGAATGTGCGTTCCACAAAAACCCTGGAGGACCTAAAAAAGGATTACTACATCCTATTCCTAAACCAAGTATTCCATTTCATACCATACATGCAGATCACTTAGGTCCATTTGTTCGGTCGCGGAGAGGCAATATGTACTTGTTAGTGATTGTCGACGCTTTCACAAAATTTATCAATATTAAGCCCGTTAAGAACACAAAAAGTACAACAGCAATTCGGATATTTGAAGACCATTTTAGTTACTTTGGGGCACCAGCACGACTGATTACGGACAGAGGAACATGCTTTACGAGTGCCAAATTTAAGTCTTTTACAAACTCTTCTAAAATAAAACATATTTTAAACGCAGTGGCAACTCCGCGAGCAAACGGGCAGGTAGAACGCTATAATCGAACGATTTTAGACGCTTTAAGCACTACATGTCACGATAAGAGTGACAACACCTGGGACAATCATGTAGGCGAAATCCAATTCGGTATGAACACATCAACGAATAAGACTATGGGTAAAAGTCCCTCAGAAATGCTGTTTGGCTATAAAATTATAAATACTTCGGTAAACATACTGAATGATGTGATAAACGAGACGATAGATCGAGTTAGCGGTGATGAACTTACAAACTTGAGAAACGAAGTACATGAGAAGGTGGAGAAAGAACAAAGCATTGCAAAGGATCGTTTTGATAAACGTAGAAAATTACCGACAAAGTATAGCGAGGGTACACTAGTCAGAGTCGAGAGAACAATGTTTGATAAAGATAGGATTGGCAAATCTAAGAAGCTTATGCCTAAATTTCATGTCCCGTATAGGATCGTTAAAGTACTGCCTAACGATAGATATGTAGTGAAGGACACTCCGTTGACTAAAAAGGGAAATAAGATGTACGAAAATATCGTTTCCATTGATAAATTACATCCCTGGCTTCATTTTAAAGGGCTTGAAAGCGAAAACGACCCTGACGGTGAAAATAGTGATAATGAAACTGATAAATGAATGTATAAAGTGTATCTGTATATGTAATATGTGTGATGAAACGATTTAGAATTTGTATTTAACATTTGAATTTACATTTGAATTTACATTTATGAATTAAGATGATGTAGGTAGTATCAAGCGTATAGGTCACCAGCGTCAGTGCTAAAACATAGATGACATAGATCGTGACAGACTGTGCGTTATGAAGATTCTGATGCTGAACGATGCATTGAGTGATGATCTTTATCCCAAGGGTCGCGAACGTCAGTGCAAGAGCATAGATGACGTAGATCGTGATAGACTATGCGTTGTGGTGATTCTCGTATAGATGTAGCAAGTGTGCGCGTTGGATTATTTATAACGTATAGATTACGAGTGTCAGTGTTAATGCATAGATGACGCAGACTGCGACAGACCATACTGCTAGTACCCATGTGATTATTGCGTTTTATAAAAAACAGTAATGTGTTGTGTATGGGTCGCGAACACCAGTGCCGGTGCATAGATGGCGTAGATCGCGACAGACTGTACACCATAAATTCCTGTTTATCTTATTAAGAAGTCTGAAACAAACGATTGCAGATCATGAAAAATGAATATACATATAGGATTGATAATTGTTATGAGCTGTAGTAGTGAGTGATCAGTGCTTGTCAGCATAGATGATCGCAGATCACACAAACTCGGTTCAAGTAATTTCGTTGAATATTCATGTGATGCGATTAACAAATACCTTTATTACACCGGTTTGGACCATGAGCGATCAGTGCTAGTCGGCATAGATGATCGCAGATCACACCAACCTGGTTCATTTAATTTTGAAGCATGGGCCATGAGCGAACAGTGCAGAAACGAGAGATACTGAGACCGGTATCGCACTGACGTTCTCTGATTGTGGTAGACTGTGCGAATAATAAACATTTATAATACAAATCTATCAATAAGTTAATTTCATATTACCTATTTCGTATGGTATTTTTTAACCGCAAAAATCCTCATGGAGTCCCTTCGCCCTGGGGGGGAAGGACGAAGGGGACTGTCAGACTCTTACTGACTAAAAACCAACCTGTGCTTCTCATGTATCATGTGTCGGAGGGTAGGGTTTCACCTAAGCATTCCTCGCTACCCCCCGACGGGTATTGGCCCGCCAGATGGTCAGGCGGGCCCCGAACGAAACCCCCTTGGCGGCGGATGAAGGTGTTGGGCTCCGCCGCCAAAACACCCAGCGGCCGCAGAGGATAGGGAGGACGGCAACGCAACACCGCGTCTCCTCCTCCTCTGCAGCGCCACCGCGACGCAACGATGGTGCGCCCCCATTTGGTCGCAGGAGATAGGGCGCGCGGCAACGCAACACCGACACGCCTCTCCTCCCGCGACTGCTCCCGACTGCGAGGGACAGACAGAACTGTCCCCCGCACCCGCACCTATGGACGCATCCTACGCAGGCCTCACGCAAGCCTACGTGGAGCGTCCCCCCCCGGAATCCCGCTTAGCTTCACCGTGGGAGAAAATCAAATCCACGGTTACTAAGGCCCCCCACCACGACAAGGTGATGATCCCACGGGGGATAGCAAATAGTACTAGAATGTAACATGGTGTGAGAACACACCACAAAAGAGGATGGCCGAGCTGTTAGAATAGATTATACTAACGGTCATTATTTTGCATTGGTAAATTACTTTGTACGACATGAGGGTAGATGAATAGTTTATTGGTTGCTGACCGATTGTATGACGTTTATATAAGTCAGTGTCACAACCGAAACGGCAGTTGATCGCCGCGTGTTGAACTGAACGGTTGATGTTCGACAGTCTGTACCCGAATTAATAAATCCGATTATTTCCAAGTGATCCGTGCGTATTTTATTGCGTATTGTAGTGATCCTATATGTGTATACCTGGTGGTATAAGCTTTACAATAATATAAAATTATAGCAATGCTTGCTAAAAAAAATATTTTAATGTCAGCATGACAGCAGCGGGGCGTAATTATGGATTCAAAACATCATTGTAAACAAATAATATAATTATATTTGATATTTTTATGTTTTAATTGTGAATAAACTAATTAATTATAAAATAACAGCAAAAAAATAAACAAATATTGTGTAATAATTGAATTCAAGAGGCTATATTCATTCAATTACTGAAAAAACGGCATTTATTTTTTATTTAATGAAAATATATAGATAAGGTTACATTTAGGCTATGAATTATTATTTTATTATGAGTATATAAATAAACCTATCATATCATATGATAGGTTTATTTATATTATATAATACTCCTATAATTCATGAGATATTGGCTTTCGAAAATTTTGGCGGGTATGGCGGTTATTTTTGGCGGGAAAAAGTAAACAATTGTGCAAAGTCCAATAAGAATAATTCTTATCGGATTCTTATCAGATATGGTTTTTTTAATTGGAAGTCTAGTTGAAAAGAAACTTATCTAGGTTTGAATCTGATATATAACAAAAAAATATGTTTGAAAAAATAAAATACGAAAATTGGCGGCAATTAACAATTATTTATATTTTATATTTTTTATGTTTAAAAGGAGAATGCCTGGCTTTTGTATGGGAAGCCTGTACCGTTTGCTTTTTCATGAAATGAACATTCTTAGCCAGCTTATTGTTGTATATTACCGTAGGCATGAAGCGTTTTTGTTTTCGAATTCGCAGTTCTGAGATTTACACATAACCATATTTAAAAAAATCCGCCACAAATATTGCAAAAGAAGGAATTTGTCCTTGATTTCTAATTGTTTTATAACGATTTCAATAAGTGAATGATGTTACAAGTTAAAAGAAACGTAGTTTCGACCCAGAGGAACAAACCTCAACTCAACGGATAAAAACAAAAAAATAACACAAACAAACACGATCGATGCGATGTGTAGGCGACGTTGTGTAGGGTTGACATTTGACACTTTTGACAGTTCTCAAGCCCAAGTTATCAAATATTACCCTGCAAGTGTTGCTATCTCGATTCAATTATATCTAAAATCGATATCACCTAAAATAATCGATTATAATAATTATAATTATAATATTCTACCACATACGCACATCACCATCTAGTCCCAAACTAAGCAGAGCTTGTACTATGGATACTAGACAATGGATAAACATACATATATACTTTTTTTTTTTGTAAATACATACATATTATACATAGAAATAATGAATAAATTGCTCAACCAAAGACTGAAATCAAGTTAAGTAGCCAAATATGTATTTCTATTTAATAAAATCACACAGAACACAGTTTTTTTAATTCACTATCATAGTACCGTCTATTGAATACAAAATCATGTAATCCTGTAAGCAATCGTTAATGTTGAGAATATTATTACACTCGATTTTTTGTCACTCGGTATCGACATTTTTTGTGCTGGCAATGTATGCATTCGGAAGTTGTTGATCTTAGTTCTACTTTTTAATAATATTTCGTAAACGCAGATTTAATAGTGTTTCATAATTTAGTAATGGCATTCAAAATGTGTCAAAGTATTTACGGTATATCATTTTTTTTTAAAGCAATTGGTACAGGTTCCGGCATTCTCCTTTAAATGTTTCTTTTCATTATTTTTATTTTCTCTGAAAGTAAATTAAATTACCTTTCTAACCGTGTACAATACTTATATACCTCCCATAATAAAAAGCGACGAGAAATATGAATATGTTAGAAATATAATAGCGCGCTCGAAAATGGCGGGAAAATATTATACCGGGCGCGCTTTATACCGCTCTTGCGTGGGCTTCAACTATATTATGTGGTGTTAATTAATATCATTTGAAAGCTTATTTAATTACGCGTCTTTTGATATACAATATTAACTTAATAAATAGAAATATCACCATTGTTTCAACGAAAATATTACGCGCCCGTACTTAGCTCGAAAGCCTAGCCTCGAAAGTGGCCAAAATACATCTACGGGTGTCCTGAGATGCCTCGATGGTGGCCAAAATGCTTCGAGGGAATAAAAGAAAACTGTAGGCGCTCTTATTTAGAGAAAATTATTTTATTAATAAGAAGATTATTATACGCGATTGCTTCTACATCGTTTCCAGTGCTATTGACTCTACTTTAAGTAGTATGAATGCGAATGTAAGTTTACTTTGTATGTTACACTTTCACTCCTGAATTGTTCAGCTGAAAATCATGAAATTTACAGCAAAAGAATTATTAACTACAGAACTCTACGCAAGTGACGCCGCAGTACTAGGGGAGCCCAAGAAGGGATTTCGGGATTTACTCGAGCGCGTTAGATATTGACAGGATCCATGTCCTACGTATTTTAAATAAAGTAGAAATGATAATCTGATCGTTTGCACAATGGAGGTGGTCGTACGTAAGATTTTAAAATGTAAAAAATAAGAAATTTTATCGAGCGTGTCAGGTTTTTGGGGGAAGGGGATGTTAAGTGAACATAAAAAAGGCTCTCATTGAATAATCTGATGAGTACCTGGAGGTTTTAATGCAACAGTTATTATTTTAATATTTTCAAATCTATAGCCGCTCCCCCCACCGATGACAAGGTATACATTATTAACATTTGAATATTTTTATCATCGTAGCTTTGCAAGCCAATAGGTCTCTATGACGATCGATTAAATCCCAATTCAGCATCATGGGCTCCATTACTACACACATAGAACCATGCTCAGCTTTAACTCGGCCGATATTAAATAGTACTCACTTTCCGTTGAATAATTTTGTATAAAATAAATCTATAGCAGACTGTAGGGAATCAGCGTAAGTATCGGCTTTGCTAGGTAAACAATGGCTTTATGAACGTTTCGACAATATTTGCATATTATCTTCATTTGATATTTTAAACTGCGATGTTATAATAATACCGATATTCAGCGAGTACCAATATTGACAGTGGCAGATAAAATTGAATTATTTTAATGTGCTACTTACGTCCTGCATACTACCATATGATCACGATAAACAAGTAGCCACTGATTCATACATAAAATTATGAAATGTTTTGCCGTTGTTTATTTTATCAAATTACTCCAACATGATTTTTATAAACACCACATTTTAAAATTCTATGCTTCGGTACTTTATGTAAATGTTCAATTGGTTTAGCTGAAATCCTACTCGATAGTTGATTAAGTCAGGCGTTACTTGGCGGACCTCGATTGTGTACTAATGGAAGGAAAGAGTGGGTTCCTCTTGCCTTCCATGAGTATATAAATGACATGAGAACTAAATCACTTAAGTTTCAATAGCCATATTATGATTACTGAAGTACCTAGGTTTTCTTTTCAATTAATGTTGCATGAGCCGGATGGCCATGTACAACACTATGTATCAACATCCGTTTGCATATATACGTATACAAACACATGGCTTCATAAAGAATCACATATCATGGGACGCAGTGTCATAAGGCTGCGTATCCACCAAAGTTGTGCGCGACAAGTAATAAGTACGCCAGAACAACAATCTCTAACTGTCTGTGCTGACCGAAGCTAGGAAAACAAAGTTATGTTTTCTGTTGACGCGTACGACATCATGTTACATAGCTTAAACACTATGCGTGCGAGTAATTGGGTCTAGTCCAAATACAACGTTTACTACACAAGGTCACTTTTTAACTTAAATCTAGTACCTAACTTCAGAGTACTTCATCATGAACATGAACTCATTTGCAACGAATTGACTAGTGGGGACGAAATCTAAAAGCGTTGCTTACCTGTAAAGATAAACATCACCTTATAAAACTTTCAGTCGACACGTAGCCTAATGAAGCAACAAAACACCGCAATTACTGACGTGTTCTACCATTTTTATCAAATAATTATTTCGTGCAGACGCTATTAATATCTCATTTCTGAGATTCTCCGAAGTCATTGCTGTAAGAAGCTTAACGACTTAGCGTGGCTGTCGTATATTTTTATTATTTTTATGTACGGGTATTGGAAAAAGTATTTTTATTTGGTCGATATTATATTTGACATCGGTGGAAAACGATAATAAAATGATCAGTTGACATTGAACGAAGTAATCCAATCCTATCAAAGTAAATAGTAAATGTTCTGTATAGAAAATATTGCTATTTGAAGGAGTATAGCAGTAAAGCTACTTTAATATTGAATCCAGCCACAGCGGTACATATAAAAAGATCGGAATGCTGAAAACACAGCAATTTGCTGAAGGATAAGATTTAAACAAATTCAATCTAAAAGCGCTAAGAATACCAAGATCGGCGCTTTATTATTAGATGTATTTTTTCAATTTCACCTATTTACGAGTGTGTGAGTGGTACGCATTAGTTGTTAACTACATATATGTATGAATTGTATTCGAAAATTTGAGTACCATTATCAACCTCAAAATCAAATCAGCACGATATTTTGGCAACAAATAGCAGATATTGAAACACTTAAGCTTAAATTTATCCAACCAGTTCAGTAGGAAGCGACATGGTCAATTTCCTGTATATAATCGTGACTAGATTATTAAAATTCAAAGAGGCGTTCTTTTATAGTCAAATTTACACAATATTTTGTATCAGATTAAAGGCTAAACAAAACTTCCTTCATTCCCGGGACATTTCTTACAAAAATCCGAGCATTTCTAAAGTAACCAAGATTGTATTACCCGGGCTCGTTGCGAGATATAAAACATATTAGCCGCAAGACAACTGGCAGCGCCGTAAAAACCTCTCCTGGTTAGGGTCACCATGATACTAATTTTTATATTTATTTCAACAAATGTAACAAAAAATATTGTATACTAGAGGACGCCAGCAGCTACGCCTGCATTTTTTTTAAATTTACCCATTTTGGCTGATCCCGTGGGAATTTTGGGAAATCCCTTCTTAGTACACCCCTACGGTCCCCAAGGAACATGCGTGCCAAATTTCAGCTTCCTGCGCCCAATAGTTTCGGCTGTAGCGTGTCTGTCAGTCAGTCAGTAACGCAAGGATTTTATATATTAAGATTACCTAATGGCATATAATAGCACGTTCTACCACAGGTCAAAGCGCTGGCTGAATATGGACTAAATGAAAGAGGCTCCAACAACAAGATCAACTTAATAGCTTCTTGGGGTTACGCGAATATTACACATTGAAATTAAACTACAGTTAACGGATTTTATCGTGTGACATTTTAACCGAATGATCTAGAAACTACATTTTTTATTTATTACTAGCCGACGTTTCGAATTCCTTACAGGATTTATGGTCATGGCAGACTGAGGTGATATTTGTCTTTTTCTTGAATGTATAAATTATCTCAAAGTACCCGAACATTTTTCAACTACTGGTGTTACTATTTACGCAGAATGAGCTCACAGTGTCCTTAGGTCTTCTGGTGACTTTGTCCTTCTTGGGTTTCATTGGCCTTATGACAGGGTCCCAAGCTGGAGGAACAATCCAACCTTCTTCCCTATTGAAATTAGGGTGATTTTTAATTTCAATAGCCTCACGTATCATCCTTGGAAGAAAACGGTGTTCTTTTGCAAGCATCTGTGGTTCATCAAATCGCAGGTAGTGATTGCTTCCTCGTTCCACATGTTAACTACAGTTAAATTGAAAAAGAAAGTTATAATGCGTTGATATTCTAAAACAGCAGCTTAACAGACTGCCACTTATCGTGTATTGAGTTCGAACTAATGGTATTCTCCAGTAACTGACGGGTAAAGCACGCACAACTATCGCTTCCGAGGTCATTTATTTTTCCGTAAGTTCATTTCAGTTCTCTTAAACACACTAGAAAAAGTAATGGCATATGGCTATATCCCTTTAAGTTGTAGAAGTCAGATGGCGGACGAATTGTTCTTTTGACAAAATAACATTATGTGTTTTCCAATTATTATGATCATATTATTCATATTAATTAATAAACTTTATTCCTTAAAGCCAAGACTTCTCATTAATTTTAATTGCCAGTAGACTGTTAATTTTGTACAAATTTCTTAACTCGTCTTAAGCCTTTAGCTCCTCTTAAAGCAAACAACTTAAATGCCAACCTGTTTATATCAAATAATTTTTTACGAGTATTGCTGTTAACAAGAAACGTAAGCAGAAGCAAAGTCACTTAAATATTAGTACTCCATTGCTTGGATGTCAAGGGCCAATCTTTATTGCTAAGTGGCTGGGTGGCAGGATTATATTATTTTTTGATGGGATTTTATAAGGTATACATAATTTCAAGTCTTATGTTGTGTTGCTGAGCAATCTTTATAAATTAAAGAATATGTTTTAAAGTATTTTTATTACTCTTTATGCAACAAAATTGTAAGATATGTTTAAAAAATTTTGGTTTTGACTGACGGTAATAAAGTTCAATGAGTGTACATACAAAAAAGTTATTAATTTCAACTTCTTGAGTCTGAGTCTGATTTAAACACATAGAAAACATACTGATCGTTGGAACATAAAAATAATGTTGTATAATGTTTATCAGCTCATATCCATGCGACTACTTGATCATGGTAATACACTCAGATCTAACTTGTAAAAGTAATATTTTCGTGGGTATATATATATATATATATATATATATATATATATATATATAAATGTAGTTTCTAGATCATTCGGTTTAAATGTAATAAGTAACCAGTGAAACCAATATAACGCGATAAAATCCGTATTTAATTTCAATTTGTAAAAGTAACTTGGCCACCCTACTCACACAAATGTTTCACGTAAAAAACATAGAGGGTACCAACTAATACTCCGGCCAAGTTTTGAGGCGGTCGAATTAAGGCGTGTGTTATATATTTTATTTACGAATGCAGAGACTGGAGAACTTCTTGAATCGTCTGGTAATCGTTGGGGCTATCTAAAGTGATCCCTAACGAACTTCGGGCCGAGTTAAGTGCGATACACATTGGCCGCTTTTTCCTTTTTGACGATATTTTTGATTTTTTATTTTCATTGAGGAAAATTCTCGTTTCGTTGTTGGCAGTGGTAGTGGTTACGTTATCATTTTAACGACTCGCTTGTAAACTACAAGGAAGCCATTGCTTTATCCATTCGTTTGTTGTTTTGGTAAATATGCAGACAATGAAAAGCTATTCGCCAGGGTTACTTACTCTGGTCACACGAGGAATCCTTAGATAAAGCTTATTTAAAAAAGTTTTCATGGGTAGCATCTGTGTATAATAAAGTCTTTCAAAACATTAGGCATATATTTTACACTTTTATTATATAGATATTGTTTCAGACACGCAATTTTTAATTAAATCATATTTTCCGTTCATATGAATTTTTTTTGGAATGCCTCGTTGGTGCACCCAGGAATACATGCCGAATTCGAGCTTAGGTACGTTTAAACCACTATACCAAATGTGACCGACATCCACATGATCGGTTTTTAAGTTATTTGATTTGTAATTAGTCAGTAATTTATACATGATCATTCAGTTATTAGGATTACCGAAAAGATCAACAAGCATTTTGGCATTTGCGGTGCTCGCATATAAAACGATACATATAAAAAATGTACGCATCCTTCATATCATAACATTTTGACTTCTGGTTTTATGGCCATGAGTGGCTGTAGGTCTTCGTGACTAACTGGATATTTGAGTGCAACTTTATATTTATGAAAATATATAATGTATTTATAAAAATATATACATTAGTTAGTAATGTAAGAATACGTCACGTAGTGTAGCACGCGCTCCGGCTAGGTGGAGTGACGATACCCAAAGTGGCTGGCAGCGGCTGGACACGACAAGCCGAAAATCGGGCTCAGTGGCGTGCCTTTGGAAAGGTCAGCAGTGGACTATGGCAGGCTGATGATGATGATTATGTTCATATAATTATGATGATAGGAATTTGAAATAAAGACGCATTCCTTTCACACGTTCACTGCCAAATGAAACAGAGAAACCCGAATATAACATATGCAAAAACCAAACGTAGTATCACACTCACAATCAGGGTACTATCGCTCTTTGTAAAGAAACACAAAATCGGTAGAACCTTAACAAAAGGTTGATCAGCTAAGCCGTCTGTCCTTGAAGTGTGTTACAGAAACGTTTTTATTTATTCCTAGGGAGAATAAAGCCTCCCATTCACTTGATAAATATTTTCGTCGATGTTGTTTCATACTACATCATTTTGTAACAGATAGTGTCAAAAAGAGACAAGGGCTCGCTAGTTTCGTCAATGTGGCTTATTCGCATATTGCTGACTAAATGTTACATTAGAAAGTAATCTCTATAGGCGGTCTTGCAAATATTGAAGATGCGGACAAAAGTGTGTGACGTTGTTAAATAAAAAATTGTTATTTCGGTTACAAACGCAAATTTATATATTTCTGAAAAAGAATCTATACAACCTTTAGCAAAGAAATGTATTGGAAAATAGTGATTCTAAACCATTTGACTAGTTACAAAGATAGAACCAGGGTCACGTGATTCGGCGTAGATCTTTGGGAATGCGTCTCCAGCGTTGCTCAGGGAAAAAGAGAGGACTTAGCTTGGTCGCCGCACAGCCAGAGAAAGGGCCGGTCACTCCGCGCCACGGTCTGCATAGTACAACTGCATTCCGGAACCCTGAACCAGATGAGTAGTGGTGTCAGTAGGTTAAGTACAAGGTAGCTACTAACCCTGAAAGAAATAACCAAGTATAAACCTCGACCATTCATACGTCACCAAGCATTGAACGTTCCTATTACCTGCCATTCATCACATTCAAAAAGCCTACCCACAGTCATACGTGTGAACAAGCCAGCATTCATTCCCGATGCGAGTCGTGTCCTAAATAAATACAAGACATATTTATATACGTGAAGTTTGAGAAAATAGCTACCAAACCTAGGTTGTTAGGCACCACCTGACAACACGGGTTCGATAAGTGCAAAGTAAAAAATATATATGTATCGAAAACTAATAATATTACGACCAGTTGGTAATATCACAAGCAAATTGCTCACTAACACGCATGATGCGAATTGTAAAAGCAATAAAATGTTCATTATAATTAAGTATACAAGATAATACAGTGTTTTGAGCCGAGTGATCGACTAACGTAAACAAGTGAGTCATAACTGCGCAGCTGCGCCGCATTCCATTGCCGCGACTCAAGGACAACATATAATCATAAACATGATACAATAGCCTTTAGCGGCAAATACACAATTCGGGATAGGTTGTAGTGAATAATATATCACCGAAGGAGACAGTCGATGACATAGTATACACAGCAATAGCTAAAAGAAAGAAAGAAACAGGTGTGAATTGAACCAGCAGACCAATCAGACAACAGCTTTTTAAACACTGAGCCATAAGGGAAAAAAATATTTTTTAGATTACAATTAGTCATAACTAAAGCTATATGTAACAAGATACCTGATTAGATCATTAGTGATAAGCATTGATTATTTTATTTTTAAACCTTGTAGTGCGTTAACCCCTCAACTGCAATATTTACCTCATAGGTTAATAACGGGACTTCTATCATTGGTCGTTGATGTTTAACGGTTTTTGCACTTGTAACACGATCTTGTTATATCATTCGATTTATCGATTTCCTCTTGACCAATTTTAATACTTTTATAAACTGGAAACGAACAAGAATGAACGAAAATTAATTAAACAAAATATGTATGCCATTGAACTTTGCGACGACGTCATATTGGCCATTTTGATATTGAAATAAGTGTGCACGAGAAAAGAATAAATGTTTGTAATGAAAAAACATTGAGTAATCTTATAAGTATTATATACAGAACTACTGGAAAATAAGTGTAGATTTCATATTGAGTTACAATTTATCGAAAAGTGATAAATATTGCAGTGAAAAAGTAACGAAACTTTTGTAATGCACTTATTACGTTCCCAAAGAATGGCGGCCGTTATTTTTCGTCGCGTAAACCAAAACGTTTTATGGTGAAATTATGATTCTAAAGTAAAATGAGTTGAGTTATCTTTGCACATTGTATATTGTTTTAACGTTATAAAGTATTTGTTTGGTGATTATGTGTGGATATTCGATAAATTGTGATAAAGTTTACAAGTTATGCCAATGAAATTTCTCAAAATCAAAATATATCATCGCTGCGAGAACAGGTCAGTTTTATTTACATATTGAAATATATACCTAGTTAGATAAACTCGTAACAAAGCCAGGAAGGTATAATTCATGCCATATTATTATATTTTTGTAGACGAATTTTTCGTTTTTCTGCAAGTCTACGTAATAATTAAAAAGTATTTGAAATGACGTCGCATTTCGTGCGTTGGGCAAAACGGGCCTTGCGCAGGATAGGGGTTAATTGAAGATCTTTTATATAGAAAGAACCTAGTGGCTTGCCAGACATATCTGATACACAAGAGGAGATTTTTTTGCCACAATCTTACATTTAATAAATTTCGGTGCAAATTTTTTGCTGAAATATTTATCCTTGTCACTCAAATAGAAAATTCTTTTCCAAACCACATCACCAACATTGAAATCAGCCGGTTTTCGGCGAAGTTTATATGAATGTCTATTCCTCTGATGAGCATTGTGCAATTCTGCTTGCACCTTGCCAAATATGGTAGACAGATGGCCCGCATTGGGCGCCACTGTGACGTTGTTAAATAAAAATTTTTTTTCGTTATTTCGGTTACAAACGAAAATTTATATATTTCTGTAAAATAATCTATGCAGCCTTTAGCAAAGAAATTGAATGGAAAATAGTGATTCTAAACAATTTGACTAGTTACAAAGATAGAACCAGGGTCGCGTGATTCGGCATAGATCTTTGGAAATGCGTCTCCGGCGTTGCCCAAGGAAGAAGAGAAGACTTAGCTTGGTCGCCGCACAGCCAGAGAAAAGGCCGATCACTCCGCGCCATGGTATTTATAGTCCATTGGATGTCGCAGGAGGTGGAGACGGCCGGCCAAAAGATGCGACGACGATTGACATCACAAGTGACTTGAAAATTTATCACATCGCGTCTTGTGGGTAATTTTTTTATACATATATTATGCAAAGGAAACTGGTTTCGGTATCCTTTGGGAAAATGAGATCGTTTTGTTGGTTTCAAAGAATTAACAAATATTAAGTTTTGATTGTTAATATTATTTAACGCTTGTCCGGGCTCTTTTGAAATTTGATTATGTCAGCTATCAAGGACTTGCGTGCGGCTGCTGGTGCTATTGCATCAGATTTGCGCTGGTTTGCCTCGGCCAGTGCCTTAGTGAACCGGCCTGATCGCCAGCAGGCCTTACTACAAAGGTACGAGCGGATCGATGATCGCCTGGCAAGTGTGGAACAGCAATTCCGCACTTTCAGCGCTTGCTGTCGCGAAGTGTCTGTCAATGATTTCACCGCTGACCAGCGAAATAAGGTCAGCGAAGACTATGCCCAGGTCTTAGACCTGTATGATGCTGTCTCCAATAGTGCGAGACAACTAGTTGCCGATAGGGAAGGGCAACCCGGCCTGAAGCAGTAGCTTCCTAGGTTAGCACCGGGGCTGGTGAGTAGGCTCACTACTTTGGACCTCCCCCATTTTGATGGCTGCCTAGGAAGCTACCTGGGCTTCGTTAATTTCTTCGACAGCCTGGTCAATGACAGGGCTGACCTTCGGCCAGCACAAAAATTGGCATATTTAATGTCGGCTCTGGATGGGGAGGGTAAGGGCCTCATCCAGCATCTGCCCGTGTCTGACGAGGCGTACCAGACGGCTCGGGACCTAATTACCCGTAGGTACCATAATAAGCGTGGCCTCGCCGACACGCACATTGAGCAGATTTTGGGTTTGCCGACCCTCACCCGGGTCTCTGGGTTGCGCACCCAACTTTTGAACCCGCTCTTGGTGGCCATCAACGCACTTAAGTGCCTTGACCTGCCCGTGGACCAATGGTCCTATCTATTGGCGCACATTGTCCTTAAAAAGCTGCCTGCCGACCTGAGGTCGCGTTTTGAACAGCGCTGTGGTGGGGATAGCGCGACCCATCTGCCCCCCTTTGCTGACCTGGAGAAGTTCCTGGAGGATGAGTGCCGGGTCTTGGACAACTCCGGTGGTGACACGCCGGCTAAGTCGCAGCCGCCCAAGGTCAAGGAGCAGGCTCGCGTTCACACCCGAGCCAATGTTGACCGGCGCCCTCCTCGCTTTGCGGTCACGCAGAGCCCAGCGGAGTGCTCCTACTGCAAGGTCACGGGGCACAGAACGGCCAGTTGTAGGGCATTCTTGGACCTGCATGTCGCCTCTCGTAGGCGCATCGCGAATGCCCGCCGCCTTTGCTTCTCTTGTTTGGGGTCCCACTACCAGCGAGACTGCCCAAATTCTCGCCCCTGTCCTCATTGTGGAGGACAGCATTTGGACATTCTCTGTATGAATGCCAGAGAGGTTGGCCGCTTGTCCAACCAGCCGACGCCGCGCACGGGCGGGTGTTTTGAAGGTGGCAGCCGAGGCTCACCGGCGCGTAGCCGAGAGTCGCCTCGCTCAATTGATCGCCACTCGCCCCGCTTGGAGAACCGTAGCGTGCGCACGCCTCCTCTCTCTCGCGCACCTGAATGTGCTGTTCAGCGTCACCAGCACCATGACTGCTGCCCCAGGTATTCCCCTCCTTTGGCGGAGCGTCCCCGCCTTGACTCGCGCCCACCTCGTTTTGGGCGGGTGCGTCATTATGACCCCCCACAGATGGCGCGCGGATCAAGTCATCGCGCCTTTGAGGACTTCAAGCCGCACCCTCGTTTTGACTTGCCTGGTCCTGGCCAACGGTCGCCACCCAGGCAACAATAGGTCATTGACCCCTGCCCTATAACGCCAACCTCCCCCATTGAAACCGTTATCCTACCAACGGTTGCTGTTAGGGTCTGGGGACCCACGGGGACCTCTGTTGTTGTCCGTGCTATATTGGACACATGTTCACAAGGTTGCATTGTTTCCACTTATTTGGTAGGGCAGGTTAAATTAAATATGGGCTCTTTTCCAAATTGTATACGTAGCCTCTAATGTTGAAGGGTAAGTTAAGGTTTTGTTTGGCCCTGTTGAATCTTCACACCTGAGGATTAAAACCTCGGCTATTGTGTTGAAGAATATTTTGGGTATGCACCCACAGAAACAGCTACCCGCTGCTGTGGTGAATTTGACATCGGGATTGGAACTGGCAGACCCCAAATTTGACACACCGGGACAAATCGGCTTGTTGATTGGCTCTGATGTCCTCGGTGGAATTTTGATTGGTGGGAAACGGGTCTTGATGCCAAATGGTTTGACTGCCATCCCGACCATATTTGGATTTGCTTTGATGGGACCTGTACCTACGGACCCCCCTCCACCCGAACTTGATAATTTGTTGGCTGTAGGCTTTGTTCTCTCTGATGCAGTTCAGAGGTTTTGGGAGGTAGAGGAGCCCCCTCAAGTTGCCCGTTTGAATCCAGAACATGAGAAGTGCGAGCTGTTCTTCCAGAACAACACTGGTCGACTCCGTTCTGGTCGGATTATCACGAAGCTGCCCTTTCTGTCTATTCGGCCTCCGCTTGGTGAGTAACGACCTTTAGCCGAAAAGAGATTGTTGGCTATGGAGAGCCGCATGGGTCGTGATCCGGAGCTCAGACAGAAGTATATTGAGTTCATGAGAGAATATGAACAATTGACACATGTCAGTGTCAAATTTGGATTGGCGTTCGGTGGAGCATTACTTTCTCCCGCATCATGCGGTATTGAAGCCATCGACTGGCAAGCTGCGCACAGTGTTTGATGGTTCTGCGCAGACTTCAACAGGCGTATCCTTGAACCAGTGCTTGCATTCTGGTCCCAAGTTGGTTAAGGACCTTTGTGACGTCATCACCAGCTTACGACAACATCAGGTTGTCTTTGTGGCCGACATAAAAATGATGTTCAGGCAAACTATTATCCACCCTGATGACCGTCGCTTCCAGCTGATCCTTTGGAGAGAGTCTCCTCGCGATCCCATGGTCGTCTACGAGCTCAATACCAATACGTACGGGTTAAGATCAAGCCCCTACTTGGCAATACGTTCTCTTTGGGAGCTCGCAGACCGAGAAGGCTTACGTTTCCCACGAGCCTCCGCCATCTTGAAAGACGATATTTACGTCGATGACATTTGCTCGGGCGCCTCCACAGCGGACGAGACGATCCTCCTGCGGGTCGAATTGATAGGTATTTTGGCCTCCGCTGGTTATGAGTTGCGTAAATGGATTTCCAACTCACCAGCGCTTTTGGAAGGCTTGCCAGAGGATCATCAGCAAGACCCACATCTATTTGAGATTGTTGACAACCCCGCCATGATGGCTGTTCTCGGCGTTCAGTACAGACCAGTCCAAGACATCTTTACGTATAACGTAGACTTGAAACTGCCTTGTTCTTGGACTAAACGTCTCGTGTTGTCTACTGTCGCCAGAACCTTTGACCTGAACGGTTGGATTTGTCCTATCATATTTTGGGCAAAATGCTTCTTGCAGAAGCTTTGGCCAGCAGGATTGACGTGGGACGAACCTCTACACGGTACTCTTGTTGAGGAATGGACCTCTTTTGTATTCTCACTTCCTGCCGTCAACGAGATCTCCTTGCCTCGTCCCATCCTTCCTCCCGGGAAGTACAAGGCCACCATTCACGGGTTTTGTGATGCCTCGGAACGTGGTCACGCGGCCGTGGTGTACTTGCGCACAGTCAGTGCCTCAGGTCAGGTGAGAGTTTCCCTGATCATGGCGAAGAGCAAGGTTGTACCCCTTCGGACATCTCTGACCATTCCGAAATTGGAGCTCTCGGGAGCAGCCCTACTTGTACGTTTGTTGAATCACGTGTCCAGTACCTTGGGTAAAAGCATTTGCATTAATGGGACCTACGCCTGGACAGACAGCCAAATTGTTCTTTGTTGGTTGAAGGCTTCTGTCCACACCTTGGAGGTATTTGTCGCTAATCGCGTTTCCCAAATCCAGAAATCCGAAGTCAAACTTGTTTGGAGACACGTGCCAGGTGAGCTCAACCCCGCTGATTGTGCCTCGCGCGGATGCTTGATGCCTAGTCTGATAGGTCATTCGCTGTGGTGGGGTCCGGAATGGTTGAGTCGACCAGAAACTGATTGGCCTCGAACGCCAGTTTTGAATACTTCTAATTTGCCGGGTCTACGAACACTCGCTCTTGAAAAGGTGGAATGCGCCTTCGACCCCGATTTTTTGTTGAATCGTTACAGCTCCTTCGACAAGTTGTTAGGTGTCACTGCTTGGATAAAGCGTTTTGTTTTTAATTTTAGGCACCCACAACAGAAACGACTGACACTGTTTCTCTCACCACAAGAACGACAGGAGTCCCTCACCTTTTGGGTTCGTTCTGTGCAATTGGCGCACTTTGAGAAGGAGATTGCTATCCTCTAGTCAGGGAAATTGAAATTATCGGGCGCTGTATCTAAATTGAACCCCTTTTTGGACGATACGGGTCTCTTGCGCGTTGGAGGGCGTCTCAAGAACGCCAATCTCCCTTACGAAGCACGTCACCCCCTGTTGTTACCCAAGGACGGTCATTTGGTACGCTTGTTGGTAACTGACCGTCACCTTAAGAACTCGCATGCTGGTTGTAATGCTTTGTTGGCTATTTTACAACGCGAATTTTGGATTTTGTCGGCCCGAAGAATTATTCGAGCATTTCTACTATTTTTTGCCAATACCCACTTTTTGCATGTCCCACAAAGTAGACAGCTAATATTATTTTTTGTAATTTATAATTTCGTGATAATGGTTTTATTAAAATCTAATATACAATTTTATTTCCACAAAAAATAATGAAATATCGTGTATTAATAGATTTTCTATAAAAAATGCTTACTTAAAAATCATCTTAAATAGCGCAATGTATGGAAATTGGCATGTCCCATTCTAAAAATCGTAACTTCAAACTCAATTATTTCATATTTATTACATAGTAACTATACCAAGATTTTGCACTCAGTTTATTTTGAATTGTAGGAGATAACGCTGCATGACTTAAATATTATAAAAGATAATATATATTTTAAATAAAACAAGTTTAATATTGTCCCAAAAAAAGTTCCCCCAACGAAATTCCCCTTTTGTTACCAATTTTAAGCGTGTTATAGTGAAAAAATACCAATTTAGTATCGTTATTTCTATGTGGCAACTCTTTACGTGTTATTTCATGTCGCCATATTAAATGAACAGTCATTCCATGCTGTTTAGCGTGTGGTGTAGACGGTTCTAGTTTTTCATATGCATTTAGTTCCCGCTTTTGTTACCACTGTTTCTCGGCAAGTAGACAATATTTTATACTTTATTAGTCATACTAAGTAAGAAAAATAATTAATCTCAAATTTGTTGAACAATAGTAAACGTTACATCAACGTTATCCATTAAATTATCAGTGTTGAAAAAAGTAGACACTAAATTCGTTACTTTTTCTTTTGTTACTTTGATGTGGTAACGTATAAGTGGAAAACGTAAGTAACAAAAAAGGAATTATAAGGCTCTGTTTATATTTGACAGAACAAGAAAATGCCACTTACTCCGGCAGAAAAAAATAAACGTTACAGAGAACGATTAAAGCAAAACCCAGAAAAAAATGAAGAAATTAGAAAGAAAAATTTAGAAAGAATAAAATCTAAATATAAATACAAAATAAAATATCAGAAATGACGGAAACAGAAAAGCAAATACAACGACAAAAGTGGAAAGAATCAAAAAGAAAAAAAAAGAAATGGCAAGTAGCGTGAATGCTAGTCCAATACCTGCTGTACACACTACTTCATCTGGGTCATCAGCGTCGAAAGTAATACTTACAGGACTATCAACTGAAATATCAACACCTATGATATCAAATACGACAAAGACAACATATCTACAAAAATCCTTAAAAATCATCAAAAACGATTATCATAGAGCACAAAATCGTATACAGCAACTAGAAACGGCTAATGAGACCTTAAGAAAAAATTGTACAGACTGCAGACTGGAAGAAAAAAAGGAAATTTGAAACCAATTTGTTAAAAATGAAAGCTAGAAATGAAGTTTTATTTTTATTTTATTATTAAAATAAAATTATCTTTTGAAAACTGTAACTTTAAAGGCATCATGGATACAGCTTTATATTTTTCATTTTGTTACCAACTCTTCCTTTTTTGTTACTGTCCCAAGAAAACAAATTTAAATTTTCGCAATAAATCATATTTATGTAATAAAATATAATATATTGCTGCTAGTAGAGCTCAAGAACGTTATAAATTTTATAAGAAGTAAGCTAAAATGGTCAAATTATAGATGGTTTTAATAAAATTAAAACTTTTGAATAAATTTTAGCCTAAGGTAACAAAAAAATTTATAAGAGACTTTTTCTAATCAATCATATTTCTTCCATCTCCTTTTTTTTGCAATACGTTTATAAAATTCATGAAAATGTGTAAGAAATTCATCATTTAAGAATATTGCCTGAACTTGATAGTTCCAAATTAAACATCTAAAGAGTAACAAAATAGGAATGTTTTAGACTACCTTGGTAAGGTTTTTAAAGTTTTTATAATAAATACCCCAAATTACACTAATTCCAATGAAAAAATATAAAAAAATGTTAAATCAGCTATTTTTTGGCATAAAGAATGTCTTAGTTTAATAAAAATTATATTTTGTGCATTTTTTAAAAGAGTGGCAAAAAAATATAGAAATGCTCATTCGGAGTGTAGTCTTTCGCTGCATCCCTTGCTATAAGCTCAAGGCTTCTACCATGCGGCCCTTGATGGGAGACTTACCGGCAGATCGCGTAACTGAGAGCAGGACGTTTGACGGTGTTGGCACGGACTTCGCTGGTCCCTTTTTGGTAAAAACGTCGACACTTCGAAACAGCAAGACTGTTAAGGCCTACTTGTGCGTTTTTGTTTGTCTTTCCACAAAGGCCGTTCATTTAGAACTGGTCTCCTCGCTTACGACCGAGGCGTTTGTAGCCACATTTGACAGATTTGTATCCCGCAGAGGGCTGCCTTCCTTGATCCGTTCTGACTGCGGCACTAACTTCAAGGGCACGTATAATTATTTGAATGATGTTGTTAATTTCCTTGAAACCAACAAGGCTGATATAGGTGATAGGCTTGCCCGACGTGGGATAAATTGGTTGTTTTCCCCACCAAATTGTCCACACTGGGGTGGTATATTTGAGGCCGCCTTAAAATCGGCCAAAACACACTTGCGCAGGACAATAGGTGAATCTGTCCTTACATTTGAGGAACTCGCAACTGTGTTTTGTAAGATCGAGGCCGTTTTGAACTCTCGGCCATTGTGCCCGATCTCCTCAGATCCGAATGATTTGGAGGCCCTTACGCCGGGCCATTTTTTGATTGGTCGCCCACTTGTCGCCTTACCTGAGTACCCCTATATTGATACGAGACCTGGTCGTCTCTCGCGTTTTGAATTGGTACGCCAGTTTACTCAGAGCTTTTGGAAACGCTGGAATTTGGAATATTTGCACATACTCCAGCAACGCGTTAAGTGGACCGACAAGACCGATCCACCCAAGATTGGAGACCTCGTTTTGATCAAGGAGGCTAACCTTCCGCCACTCAGATGGCGCAGGGGGCGCATCCTTCATTTGGTATCTGGGGCTGATGGAGTTCCCCGATTTGCTGAGGTCTTGGTGGACGGTTCGATTCTGAGGAGAGCGGTTGCAACATTGTCACGTCTACCAACCGATTAGCGGACCGGTAGGCCGGTCCGGGGCGGGTGGATGTTTGAAATAGAATTAGTTTTTATTATAAGTCAAATCGATTATATCGATTAAGTAACATTTTGGTCACACTGAACTGTCAGCGGTCAGCGAAAAAACCTAGCCTTTTGTTCGCTCTGGAAGATTCCGTTTTGTGGGCGCGTTTTTGATCTTGTATTTGGTTGTAAACCTAAAAATCCGGGTGAATGCCGCTTCTTTGATCTATAACCGGCACCGGTAAATTGTGATAAAGAACATTTGTGAAATATTGAGTTAGAAGCTTTTGAAATGAAACAGAAAAATGCCGTTAGTGTAATAAAGGTATTGCGAAGTATCTTTGCGAGCTTCGGTTTACCGGTGGAGCTGGTGTCGGATCAGGGTCCTCCATTTACTAGTTTAGAGTTCGAAACGTTTTTAAAAACGAATGGTATAAGGCAACGATTCTCACCAGCATACCATTCCGCATCGAACGGTGCCGCAGAGAATGCTGTCAAATTGTGCAAAAGGGCAATAAAAAAGGCGTTGCGAGACAATGTGGACGTTGAAGCGGCTCTCCAAACCTTCTTATTAACCTATAGAAACACAGTACGACCGGCGAAACCCCCGCCAGGTTACTACAAAGGCGCGCGTTGCGTTCCCGGTTAGATCTACTTCGTAGCGATTATGTGATAGAAAACCGTGTACAAAAGGCACAAGATAAGCAAGTTCGGAACGCGGGCTGAGTTGAACGTAATCTCAGCGAGGGTGACCTGGTATGGGCACGGGGGTATGGGACACAAGACAAATGGTTAAAAGGCAAGGTTTTGAATAACGAGGGTTCGCGTAGGTATTTGGTAGGCAGTGGTAGCGGACAACTAATAAGATGGCACGTTGATCAAATTAGGCGCAGAGCGCGTTTATCTGATGTTATTTGTCCTCAACATGATGCAGTCACAAGCGGAGGTGAGGATGTCGTTTCGAGCGAGGGTGTGGTGGTGGATGGGAGTAATGCAAGTTCACCAACGAATGAATCTAATTGCGAGCAGCCAACTGGCGCAAATAAAGTTGCGGAAGTAGGTAAAAGCATCTCCCAATCACCACAGTACCAACAATTACCCGAGACACAATATTCCCAGAGGAAACGCAACCCAGTTTTGAGATACGGCTTTGAAATAGATTAGGATATAAATTGTATTCTTTAATAGGGTTGTGCTCATATGTTTAGAAGAGTAAGTTAATTATAGAAGTTTAGTTAAGGTTTGTATTTATGGTGGAGGTGTAATGTAGGTATAACGATAGTCAGTAAGAATCATGTACATATATTATTAGTAATAAGTAGGTAGTATTAGGTTAAGTTTCAATTTGTATTAATCCGCTGTATGGTGTGCCAGTCGGCGAATATACTCGATTACGGCATAACGTGTTTTACTCCTTCCCGCATATTCCTCAGTCCTCTTCTCACAAGCAGGTATTGTATGTTTTTTTTATGGTAATAGGCGGCAAACGAGCAGATGGATCGCCTGGTGGTAAGCAATTACCACCGCCCATGGACACAAGCAACACCACAGGAGTCACAAGTGCGTTGCCGCCCCTTGGGGTTGGGAAAGAGATAGGATGAGGAGTGGGATGAGGGAGAAGGAATAGGGGATAGGGCCTCCGGCACTTTCACTCACCAAACCAAACGCAGTTTACGTACTGTTACTTTACGTCGATCTTCTGTGAGAGGGTAGTACTCCTCCAGTCGAGCCGGCCCATTCATGCTGAAATCAGCAAGGCTCTACTACCTTGTAGAGCCTTGCTGTGAAAATTATGTAATATTTTTTCTTCTATTTACGTTATTATACGTTCGTTACAACATCTGCATGCGAGTATAATCCTTATGATGGAAAGCCTTCTAAAGGATACAAAAGCATTGTCCGAGTTTTCAATGTGTTTGTGTATAAACTTATATAATGCCAGTAATCTTATTCGTCCCCATTGCGCTGTAGAGAGAAGTTAAACATTGTTAGTCCCAAACAAATAAATTGTTTTTGAAAAGTTTAAGCGCATGGTATAGTCGCCTTTCATATAACAGTTACATATGTACTTTCTGTTTATATTCTCCTTGCCCGAGGCTAGAAGCATGTGTGACAAAGTCAAAATCCTTTATTCACTTACATCACAATGTGATGCTTATGAACATCTTTAAGAAATAATTACTTAAATTCTAATTACTTTAATTCTTTATTTTACATTTACATGTGCCACGTTCGCAAAGCAAGAACATAGAACCATGACAAAAAACGGGCAATAAAACCAACGGTCACTCTTTAAAGTTAGTATGGATTTTTGTAATTAGGTACAAAATCCAAAATTACCCCGCTAATATGTTCTTTAGATTGTAGGCCCCAAGGATAAGGTATTATTTTTGGTTAGCATGACTAGGCATAATATCTTCAACGAGTAATATATATATCTAAAGAACATATTGGAGGAGACTCAATATCTCCTGAAACAGTAATTTCCCAGGTATGGTGCCGAAGAAAAAAATGTTCGTAGTGATTGGTACAACATGGGATTTTAGTTTTCGTTAAGGGTCTATTTACACCCTGTCTATACAAGGTGTTTCATTACCCCCTGTCTGATCTCGAAACCACATATTACTGACTTGCCAGGCATACTAGAAAAAATAATAAATAAAATCCAGGTCTTCATAAAACATCACAATTTATTTCCTTAGTACAGTATTAACGAGAAACATTACCCCGAAATCAGGGAAAATTCCAAAAACTAGCAACACTCTACTCAGCGGCGGTATCCTTTATGATTCTATTAATTCTATTAAAATATTGTCGGCTTTTCGTGTCAAAGGGCATGCTGCCTTTAAAATAGTGCAATTTTAACGCCAAACACCGAAACGCGGTAGAGATGTTTACGTTCGATAGCAGCTAATATCGATTTAATAAATTATAACATGAAATGTGACACAACATTCATTTTTCAAACAATTATAATATTAATAATATTACAATATCGACACATTCCGTAAACTAGAATAGAATAGTTTATTTGCCAAAAATGTAGATGATACATAGTAGGTCTTAAATATAGATAGATGAATCCTTGTACATTTTGCCATTTAGGCATGCAAATGTTCAAGTTACAGTACAAAAATAAAATAGAGAAATCAGCATTCTATTAGTAGTTTCTCATAAGCAGTGGTTACTTAAATGTAATCCGTAAAACAATAAAAGTGAACCATCATTTAGAAATTCTGTTATTGAGTAATAACATCTATCAATTAAAAGATATTTAAGATGTTTTTAAACATATCAAATGGTAGTTCCTTAATACTACTAGGTATCTTATTATATACAGTAGGTGACATGACAATAACACTTTTCCTCAACAATATAGTTTTATATGCTCCAGTTGACAATAAGTTTTGATATTGAGTTCTCATGCTGGTAGTCCTTTTTTGAACATCATGTAACGATGGAAACAAGTATTTATTCTTTTTTACAAATAATGATATTTCTAATATATATAAACAAGGCAGAGTTAATAGCTTGTGAAGTTCAAATATAAGCACACAGCTGTCAGTTGTTTTCAAGTTAAACATTGCTCTTATGCAACGCTTTTGAGATTTAAAAATGCTTTCCTTTTGCACTTTAATTGCCCCAAAAAATTACGACAAATCTTAAAACTGACACAACCAAACCATGGTAAGCTACAAGAATTGTTTTAGTGTTAACTTTTTTTGAAAGATTGTATAATACATAAGCAGATGTACTTATCTTGTTGCATAAATCATTTGCTTGTGCCTTCCTATTTAAATGGTTGTCTATTAAAATTCCTAAAAATTTCGTTACTGTAGCACTTTGTATAGCCTGATCTTTGTAATTAATGTTCATATCTGCCGCGATTTTACGTTGATGAAAATGCACGATGTTGGTTTTTTTAATGTTAACTACTAAATTATTGCTATTACGCCAGTTGATTATATTATTTAAATTATTGTTTATATCTTCTTCGTGAGTATATTTATTGTGACATTTTATTATTAGTGTGCTGTCATCGGCAAATAGAACCATAGGGTGGGATGTTTGTCGGGGCAGATCATTTATGTATAATAAAAACAGCAGTGGCCCAAATATACTGCCTTGAGGGACACTGAATTGAGTTTCTTTAGGCATAGATGGGTACTGCACTCTAGTTTTGATTTTAAAACAAATTTTATCGATTTCCGTAAATTGCTTCCGTTTTTCTAGATAAGACTTTATTAAATTGAATGAATTCCCGCTAATACCGTAGGCCTGAAGTTTATATAAAATAATTTCATGGTTAACGTGATCGAAGGCCTCTGAAATGTCTGTAAAAATTGCACATACCTGAATTTTATTATCCATCCATAATATTATCCATCCATTACTTTATTGAGAAAAGCAAATATTGCCATGTTTATGTTTTTATTTTTCATTAGACTTAAATAATACTTTTGTGTTACAAAACTTAGTTGATCATAGACAAAAGACTATGAACTACTAATGGCGGTAACCTAAATCAAATAAAAAAGTAACATCATTTTCATGTCATAACAATAATTTAAAAACAAACAACAATTTTGCGTTGGATACATGCCCATCGCGTACGGGGACAATAATAATAACATATCGATAAAAACAGAACTCCAATAAATATCATTGGTTACATCCCTAGCTGGCTTTTATTTATGACTTCAATTTGCCTACTGATCACTCAGTCTTGCGCTAGGATTATTTTCGTTCGGACTTCCGGAATAACTTACGTTCTGAAATAGTTACGTCAGTCGTATTCAAACTCTGAATACTTTAACATTTCGATGTGTTTAGGTAGGAGTGAATGCAATTCATGCAGTTGCACGTAGTAATAAGGAGTAACAGTTCGCTGGACCACGAGATCTGCCAGGCCTTTGGAGCGCGTTGTTCAACGGCTTCACCACTTCGTGAACTACAATGTGCTAGTTAGTGTGCTTTAATGAAAAGGTACCGTAAGTGTCTTAACCTTTATGGTCGACATGTGCCAACCAAGTAAGTTGATGTTTTTAGGAATTAAGTGATTGTATTAGTATTATAATAATATATTTGATCATTGACAATTTAGTGAAGTATATGTTTTAAATATTTTTTTAGCAAGTTATAAAAACTTTTACAGAAAAAGTGTTAGTAACTTTTGTGATGCAATTTTCGGGAGTTGGCCGCTAGCCGTCCTCCATATTTTAAATGATAATATGTAAGTATTTATTAATTACTTTACGGAACATAGATAAGCTTTTCACTTTTTTGAAAGATTGTATAATACATAAGCAGATGTACTTATCTTGTTGCATAAATCATTTGCTTACGAAATATAGATAAGCTTTTCACAAAAGTTGTCTTAGAATCCATTGTTAATAAGACATTTCGTATTGTTTTTGTTATAAATAGGTATAAATATGTTTTGTGAGTGGGAAATGTTTTCCGTCGGATCGTCAAAATGGCGCAAATTTTTCGCTGCTATGAATAAATGGTTATTGTGAAATATTATCGGTGACCTGTGCTAAATTAATGTAAATAACCGTCGCGTCATCTACCCGTGTCAATATTAGTGCAGTGAGAAAGGGAATTGTGTGAATAATTTATGTGTATTTTGGATAAATGTTTCACATGGTGGAAGAAAAAACAAAGCCTGCATTTATCAATTTTTTTCGGCATGAAAAGGTTAAATGTAAGCTATTTTAATATAATTCTCATATAGAGTAACTAAGTGTATACGGTTTAAAATTTACCACATATAATTATATCAAACGCGAGAAAATTAAAGTTTTATAACCTAGGATCTTATAAACGTTACATCCTCAAAATGGCTGGACACTACCGGAGAAAATGCATTTTAGAGCGGGGCATGCGAGGAGTTAAGCATTATGATAATTGCGAATGGCATATCCAAATTAATTCTTTACAAGGATAAGACATAGTCGACATGGATTTTATCAAGCAAAAAACATAAAAATTAACTTTAAATAGATAAATGTCCCCAATGGTTTGTTATTAACAACAATCACTTTTATATAATTCTCCCCTAATTACACATTTTTGCTAGAGAAAGTAAACAATTAAGAATAAGGCAAAACGCATGCTTAGGCATTACGATAACTGTACATGTCATATATTATCCAAATCGACACATTATAAGAAAAGGCGTGGTCGACTTGGATTGTATCAAGCAAAACACATAAAATTATAACATACATACACATTTATAACATACATACATAGGCTCACGCCAGTTTCCCCGAAGGGGTAGACAGAGGCATATTAAACGCCCACTTTTTGCCAGTCTTTTGATCCCACGTAATAGATGGCGAGCCTAATGCCGCTAATCGGGATGTTTTGTTTGCCAGAGCCTCGTCTGTTGATCGGCAGGTGCACCACTTCCAGGTGAGGTTGGCTTGGGACCCTACGTTCTTGGTGGGAACCCTATACACTGTTAATAAAATTGAACAAAATAATAAAATTAAATTATTCCTTTGGTTGACACATCGAATTGAGCCCAAGATCCGACTCCTGTTTGGCGCTGCTACCCTAATAAAAGTAAAAGCAATTAATTATTTAAACACTCACACCGATACGTTTAGAAGGGAGGAGTAATGTTGGCACAGAATTTACTTTTAGTCTGCGCCATCTGTCATTACTATAAAAACATTCCGCAGTAAAATGCTTGGAACAAATTCTATGGTGCTTTCTAGGCACCCAATTTTCTCCACGACATACTGCAGCAAGTGGATTGCTATTTTGTAAATATTTATTACGTGGAAATCTAAAAAATAACGAGGTTAAAATATACGTATATAAGGCCGTGTGGTTGACGGCATAGAATACAAGTGTCACCACCCCCTATCTTCCCGTGGGTGTCGTAAGAGGCGACTAAGGGATAACACGATGCAAATACCATCTTTGCGTAGAGACGGAAAACTCGTCATCAAACCCTATACGACTGCCTCGTTAGTCTCGCGGCATAAATGTGCGCGTGGGATCGGGAGGTCCCGGGTTCGATTGCTGGGTCGGGCCGTGTTATTGGGTTTTTCTGTCACGAAGTTCTCAGTAGCAGCACGGAGTCTGGAAATGTGCCCGGTACGGCAATAAGCTCGCCCCTTATTACGTGGGACTAATGTTTATCTGGCGAAAAGTGGGTGTAGAAATACACCTCTGCCTACCCCTTCGGGGATAAAAGGCGTGACGATATGTATGTATGTATGTAAAAATGTACGGTGGATAGACATATCGATAAGATTTTTTACAACACTTGACAATGTCGATAAAAATATTACACGGCTAAATTCAAAATCATGACAGAACTGTCATAAAAGAAAAATCACTAAGGTTATATAATTTGATGGCATAATATTGTCTAAATTGTATCTTACACGTCAGTTGACTGTGTTCAATTTGTAAGTACTAGGACTACTTCTATGCTTTAGTTATTGTTCTGTGCTTGGGACCGAACTGAACCGAACGAGTGTCCGACAATCAGCTTCCGACAAACTAATTAGGGGTGCAGCGTAACTATGGATATGGAATTGGGAAGTTTTTATTTTTTGTTGTGGTATACTGAGCTTTTTGATTTCTGCTTTTTGTTGAGATTGGAGCAGGTAATATTGTTAGTAAAACTGTAGGACTGTATGTAGGTATCGAGAATTGCGTATGAATGTAAAAAGGTAATAAATATTTATAGTATCTTTACATTGTAAGAGGATTTTTAGCGTCATAATATCGTTCTTTAGTGTACTGTACTAATGAACCTTGTACGATAACATAATTTTACAGTGTTTGAATATCTTATAGTAAATCAAAATTCGTACGAAATGTCATATGATAAGCTTCTTTAGGTATCACGCAGACGTTGTCAACCCTAAGGCAAGGGAGAAAGTTAAGCTTCTCTACCATGTATTTCTTAGCTACCTATTTTTACTATGCCTTCTACTACCAATATGCGAACTTCAAGCCCCCGATGCTCTTACTAACCGTATAATATGCAGCAAACGGAATATTGCTGTTTAGCCCCGACTTTTTGTGAGAGACTTGTGTGTTATTCTATGTAGTGAAGCCATTCACGTTGTAACTGGTGTGACTGTACTACTCAAATTTGTCTCAAAAAAACTGGTATCGATTATCTCCAGAAATGTAGCTTTATTGATAAGTTATATGAAATTCGACTCTACAGTTGATGGCTTAATTACGCATATCTCCATTCTACTAACGAGGCAACATAACATCATTTTGAATATTTGAAATTCATTTACAGTGAAAATATTTTTTAAATAATTGTCTTTATAAATTGCTAGATTTCGCCAGCGGCACCGTCCTCGCGGCATGTTTTGCCTCCTTGGTGGTAAAATTTCCATAAATCTTCTCTTTGTGGTAAAATACATACCGAGTTTCAGATTTTTGCGGCCCTCAGTTTCGACAGTGCGTTGCCTATCGGTCAGTCATTCATAAAAGAGTTTTCTATAAATTGATAACTCCTAGCTCCTTACATATTAAAGAGGGAAACCATAAAATCTGTTCGTTGTCTGGACTTCTGGAGTAATCGGATAATGACAAGGCAAGACAAAGTTTTCAACCATCGAAACACGGGAAGCACAAAACCTTGCTAACTATTTGGCTTCTGAATATCGATTTTTGTCGCTAAGGATGGTAACTTTTAGACAGTAAACGGTAAATTTATCATCGTGGTTTATTGAAGAAATTAAACTAGGAGGATAGTGTTTCTATGACTAGTAATTGTTGTGGCAAGGTTGCCAAATATAGATAAAGTAAGTATTGTAAGTACATGAAAGATAAGGATGTATAAATGGATCCGAACATAATATGGAGAAGTGGCATCACCAACCAGTGTGTTTGTGATAACACAAATGCAACCTGACCGTTAGGCCACCCTCACATTGGGCGTCAGCGTCAACGCAGCATCAACTCGGCTTCGACGCGGCGTCAAAATACAAAAGCGTTCTCAAAGAACGCTCGGCTGACGAGACGTCGACGCTGAAGCTGATGATTTAAGGGATGGAGAATCCAAATACAACATCTATTTCGTGATCAAAGATGGCGGATAGGAAATCAAAGATGGCGGACGGGATTTTTTTTAAAGTCGATATGGGTATCGTCTCCGATATTTTAAGGAATGGGGAATTTAATATTATATAAAAATCTATGTTTGTTTGTTCATCATTTATAGACTCTGAAATGATAAGAGATTTAGCGCTAAGTCAATGGTAATTTTGGAAAAGGGGCTTGGAAAAAAGGGAATTAAATAAAAACTCTTAAAAAGGCGATACGGAGTTCGCTGGTTCAGCTAGTCATGTATAAATTGTATACTTAAAAATATACAGTTATTTTGAAAATACAGACAGTAACTTCAAATTGAATAATATGAGAAGATTACGAGTACGTAGAAAAGTTTACTCAAATAAAACCACAGCTTTTAGTTACACGTCCTAGAAAAGCGGTCGTAAACTTTTCAGACATCTTGCCCGATCGTGTCCACGTAATAACTAACTCCGTCGAGATCCATGTTTTAGCGTCATGCGATCAATAAAAACTTTTCGTCTCATGTAACAACCTTTTTACATGTGAGACCCTTTTTTATCGGAAAGAATTTAGACAAAACTGTTAAAGTCAAAGTCAAAATCATTTATTCATCTAGGTCACAAGGTCGCTTATGAACGTCAAATTTTAAAGAACATTACTTAATGCTTCTACATTTACTGCCCCGTTCGCAAAGCAATAGGTAGAACCACGAGAAAGAACGGGCAATAAAATTACGGCGTTATGGCTGCCAAACGGACATCTGCGACGTCTTAAGAACCTACGCTTCGTAATTTGGGATTATAAGGCAGGCGTAGTAGGATATGTTACAAAGGAAAAAATTTCTTAAGGCATATTATTAAAAATTGCTGTTTCCCGATGTTTCACACGCGTCCTGAGGGAACTACTCGCTTACCCGGTCAATTTATAGCCTAAGTTACACCTTGGTACATCAGCTATCCGCCAGTGAAAGTCCTGTCTAAATCGGTCCAGCCGTTCCAGAGATTAGCGAGAACAAACAGACAGACGGACAAAAACTGTAAACAATGTCATTTCGGTATATGTACCGTGTATACATCCATATGCATTTAGTAAACAGCGATTATTTTTATATTACAAACGGACACTCCAATTTCATTTATGTGTATAGATTGATATTTGAATGTGAATAATCGCACATGAAATAAAGTGTACTGTTAGGAGGCCGTCCCTATTTGTCTTTTTAAAAAACTAATTTTTAAACTGCACTGACTTTATTACTCAAGGCAACACTTTTACAGATACAGTTCTACTGGTACCGATTTCAGAGTTCCGGGAGCGAACCGCTTTTCGCGACGGACAGAATCTAAGTAACTTTTAGTATGAAATAAATTATACAAGTAAATGAAAATGCTGACCAAGTAGAAACAATAGAATGGTAATGTACTAGAATACGTGAAATGTTGATCTAGCGTTATTAAGGAACTATCTTGGGTTATAACATCTCTCCCCTTTAAGATGAAGCTTTATCAATTTTAAGATTAAGCGAAATTAAAGAAAATATGGAAAACGATTGGAAGCTTGGAAATCGGTTTACATTAAAATTATAGTAAAACATAGAAATTAAACATAGTACAATATTGAGTATATTACGTTTATACCCAAAAATAATATTTGACAATTTCAGCTTATCAGATAATTGTCTATACTTTATCTTATTACTATTTAAGATAAACAACATATTGAAGTTATATAATATTAACGACTTATACATAGCATAGTAAGATAGAAGACAGTTCAACGTAACTTAAAAGTTTAAGTTTCGTTTGCTTGAATTGAAAAAGTCAACCTTACGAATAGCATCATAAGAGCTATGATGCTGTAAAGCTGGTAAAGATTTAACAGATTTCTTCTCATCTTCTGACGACGTAGAGATATCAGACATCTCTATGGAATCGGAAACTTTTGACTTATGTTTAACTGACTTCTTATTATGACATTGGTTAAAAATTTGTATTCAGCATCTGGAACCGTGATTACGATTTTTAGAACAATTGTATAGCTTGTAAAATAAAAACAGAAATATAGACACAATTAAAATATAAGCAAAGGTGGAATAATAAGTTCCGTATTTAATAAAATGAGATTGGTTTGACAAATTATTGATCTCATTTTCCAAATCATCCATCTGATGAGATGCGTATTTTAACGAATCTAAATTAATTTTACTTAAAGATATAGGAGACAAATATGGCAAAGTTTTATTGACTTTTCTTCTATCACAACAATCATCTAACGTGATATCGAAAGTAATATCTAAAGGTGATTTAATTTGAAAATATTTTACACTAGTTGGAGTTAACTGAATAGTTTTAGAGTAACAATAAATAGAGAATAATCGACAATATCTTCATCACATTTTGTAGTTAATTTAATAATATTGGATTGGACAAAAATCCATTCATTATTTCGCAACTGTTGCCAAATATCAATATCGCCAAATAATAATTTAGCGTTACATTCAGTGGGCAGTGACAATGTCACTTCCGTTAGTAATCTAGATTCACAATTAGGATTTAGTATACAAGAATATATTGTTTGCATTTCACAAATAGAATATTGGTTATTAATTACCTTACACTTATCTAGGTTATCAAACAGTATAGTGCATTTTATCGACACTTAAAGCAGTGCAGGCATTGGAAGGTTGAATGAGCGCGAATGTTTTGATATTAGATCCGTTATGGGTAGTCGGTAAAGGTATATTCTTATAGATAACGAACTTGTCGTCACTTATTAGTGGAATTCGCAACACAAAAACGATTTTATTATTATAGTAATAAGAACTTAATTGCGAAACATCTATAATAGAGTGAATATTATTAATATTTAATTGTACTGGAAAATCTAGCCTCTTATTAATATGACCACTTTGTTTGCGTAGTTCATCGCAAAGGCTAATAGGACTTATAATACTAGGGTGTAGAATGTTTACCTTAGAAAATAAAATAGAGTTTAAAGTAGTATCTAATAGATTAGAAATAGTAAACAAAGAGCTTTCTATTATATTTAATAAACTATTTACACGCGAAATATTGTATAACAAGTTATCCGTCTTAGTAACTTGAGATAAGATTTCATTCATAACATCTATTTGAGAGTTTAACTTAATCTCGTTTTGATTTAGTTTATATATAGTAGAATTAAAATTATTTATTGTCGACTTAACAATAAGAATATTATCTTTCATGAGCCGATATAGTTCGGACTCACTCTTTTGGCAAGATTTGATGGCGGCGTCGTATTTTCTGGCGACATGGGCATCTAATGTCCCGAAAAATAATTTTCAAATTTCACCACCGAATTCTAAGGACCTCTTGACCTTGGTCGGTGTTTGATTTATAGTTAAATGAGATAACGATTGTACTTTAAGAAGGTTAGACTGAATTAGTATTTTAATAGGGCTAGAATAATCCTTACATTGCATAATATCTTGTGATTGTATTTTACTACAAATATTTTAAGTTTTACGTAATAATGATTCAATATTAGTTAAATAGGGTTCTAATGATACAATATCGATATGAGTTACGACATTCCAGTAGTCATTATAGAAACGAATATTAGTAACAGGTTCGAAGTAGATGCCGGGACTATGAGTTATCGGAGTTATCTTCGATTCGGCGTGGCAGCCGTAGCACAAGGCTCTGAAAATAAGATAGTTCAAGATACAGCGGGTTTGATTTCATTTATATGGTATTTGATATGCTTGCGGCCCACCTATGACGTGACGTTATGTTTATTATGTACTTTAATTATCTTGTAAGGGCCTTTCCAAACAGGGGACAGTGCTTTTCTTAGCCTGTGATGATGTTTAAGATACACCATATCGCCTGTTTTATAAGTAACATCGCGTGATTTAGAATCATAGTATTACTTTGACCGTTCTTTACTATTTATAATATTTTGTATAGCTTTCTCTCGGCTAAGCCGCATTCGATATTGCAGTGCGCGAATGTATTCATTATAGGTAGAACTGTTAGAAGTATCATATAAAGAATTAGGAATAGTAGGTTTGTAACCATTTAAAAGTTCGTAAGGGGTAAATTCAGTTGTACAGTGAGGGGTAGTATTATAGGCTAATATAGCAGTAAATAGGTAACAATGCCAATCATTTTAATTGTCATTAACGAAGGACTTTAAGTACTCCTTAAGAGTAGCCAGTACGTGACCTTTCTAATGCACCATTCGTTTGCGGATGGTAAGGAGTAGTAAAAAGAGATTTTATCTTGAGGATTTCGGTAAGTTGTTTAAATAGATCTGAAGTAAAGCATGTACCAAGGTCGGTTAAAATAGTTTTAGGAAACCCAAACAACGACATAAAGTGTACGAGATTTCGAGCTATCTCTTCACTTGTAGCTGTAACCATAGGATAAGCGCTTGAAAATTTAGTTAAGTCATCTTTTAGAGTTAAGATGTACTTAAAATTTTGGAAACCAGCATCGGGTAATGGACCAACGATGTCTAGAGCTAAACGTTCAAATGGTTTAGTAGATGTAGAAGTTATCTCCATAGGAGCTTTATTTGAATGCCGTAATGGCTTATTTATTTGGCACAACTTACACTGTTTGACATACCGTTCAATATCGGCACGCATGCCTTTCCAGTAATATGCGGCCTTGATTCGATTGTACATGCGGCGCGCACTTGGATGACCAGCAATGGTAGAGTCATGATTTTCCTTCAAAATTGTAGGGACCTCGGCAGGAGTTGGGTAAATTAATTGATTTTTATAGATATGTACTTTAATATTTGTGTTATGAAAAATGTAAGATATCATGTTATATAATTTAGTATATACAATTTTAGAAAAAGGATCTGTAAAATCAGATATCGCAAGATCAGTTATATTATCTAGTAAGAGCATATCTCTTAATTTAATTAATAAATTGTAAATATATTTGTATTTTGTTTCTTCATAATGATGTACCTTAGGATATAGAAAATAATATATCTTGTGTTTATTAATAACCTTATGGACAGTGAACGGCTCGCGTTCCGTACTAAGCAATTCAGCAGAATTCTCGAGCTGCGATAGTATTTCTTCGCAGTGAGGCAAAGAGTAATCAAAGTCTAAAGAGACTGGACAAGCGATTGATTTTATATTAGATAAATGTAGAGCCTGACTACACTCTTCGATAATAGTATTAGAAGTAGGTAACTTATTTGTAAATTGGTTCTTAAAATATTTTTCGTAGGTAGAATTATTAAGACGATTTGAGTCAATGACATTTACTGGATGTCGAGATAACGCATCTGCGTTTGAATTAAGACGACCTTGCTTATATACTATTTCGTAGTCGTACTCCTCAAGCTTTAAGCGCCATCTGATGAGTCGACTGCCTGTCTCTTTATTACTAAAAAGTCAAACCAAAGGTCGATGATCTGTAACGATCTTAAATTTGCGCCCAAATATATAAGGGCGGAAGGTTTTCACTGCAAAAATAATGGCAAGGAGTTCTTTCTCCGTTGTCGAATAATTACCTTCGGCTTTGTTAAGCGTTCTAGAGGCGTAGGCTATAGGTTTATCCTTGCCTATATCGCCTTGAGTCAACACAGCGCCTACGGCGTAGTTTGAGGCGTCTGTTGTGATTATAAACGGAGCACTAAAATCAGGGTATTGTAATAAAGGAGCCGTGGTATCGCCTATAATAGCCAACAAGGCCTAGAAAAGATTTGATTTGTTTGGCATTAGTAGGGATTGGAAATTCGCTGAAGGCCTTGACTTTGTCAGGATTCGGAGATACACCTTTGGCGGTGATAATGTGGCCAAAATAAGCAACCTCGCGACGTAAAAACTCGCACTTATCTGGCTGTAATTAAAGATTGAATTTTCGCATTCTGTCAAAAACTAATTTAAGCTTTTTAATATGGTCAAGCAAGTTTTGCGAATAAATAATACAATCATCCAAGGAAACGTAGGCATGGAGACCTTGAAGTCCAGAAAGAGCCGTATTCATAAGCCTTTGGAATGTTGTGGGAGCATTTTTCAAGCCAAATGGCATCCTAGTAAATTCATAATGCCCGGAAGTGCTAGAATTAGTGTTAACGGTGAATCCGGTTTTCGGCGCGTCCTTGGAACTCATTTTAATTTGATGAAAACCGCTAGATAGGTCTAAAGTACTAAAATATTTGGAATGACCCAAGTGGTCTAAGATGTCAGTGATCAGAGGCAGTGGATAACTTTCGGAGACCGTCGCATCGTTAAGACGGCGGTAAGCGATTACGATTCTCCATTTCTTTTTGCCAGACGCGTCAATTTTTTTGGGGAACACCCATACAGGGGCACTCCATGGTGAAATAGAAGGGCGGATGATATTTTGGTCTAACATTTTTCGGATTTGGGAATCAACTTCCTCCTTGTGGCATTCGGGGAAGCGATATGATTTAACGTGGATAGGCGGGGTATCACCAGAGTTAATTGAATGCTCAACGCCATTAGTAAAAGATAAGGGCTCGCCTTCCATGTGAAAAATATCAGTGTATTCCGAACAACACTCTAATAAAGCTTTTTGCTCTTCCGAATTTAAATGAGAGCAATGAATAAGGTCTAAAAGCTTTTGAACACGATCAGATTTAGAAGTAGAAATAGAATAAGTATTTAGGCATGATTCAGAGTTCAGATTGTTTTGTTCGAGTGGTGTCAACTCTGCGTAATAATCTTTCAAACTCAAACTCAAACTCAAATATGTTTATTTCCATAAAAATGTTTAAATTTTTTGGACACGTCAGACAGTCATACAAATAAAAAAAATAAAATGTAACTTTAAATGCATATTAACATAGTTGAGCATTGAAAAAAAATGCCTGTTCAGAAAGTAGAGCCTCGTGAGAAGAATCAGGCAAGAAACTCCGGGCCACTCTTTTCTACGTCTTGATTCTATACAATTTAAAAACTTAGTAACTACATTGAATTTTTCATAAGTATATGAGCTGGTGTGTCTATAATGTTGTTGTCAATTAATAAGGCTTTTTTAATAATAATATAAAAGTACTTACTAGCATAATATAGACACAATAACTCACACTCACATGAAACTTAACACTAATCAAACATAAGTAGCCTGTGGGACCGAGCAAATTAATCCCAAGCATTTTTATCTTCAATATAATCTAGCACTGAATAGTACCCTTTTTGACAAAGTTTACGTTTTATAATCTTTTTGAATTTATTATAACTTAAATTTTGAATATTGCTTGGCACTTTATTGTAAAAGCGCACACATTGGTCTTGAAAAGATTTTTTTATTTTCTCTAGCCGGGTAGCCGGCACTACTAGCTTACTCTTATTTCTAATATTCAAATTGTGGATATCACTTTTCTTTGAGTATGAGGCCTTGTTTTGGAATAAATATATTAGGTTGGAATAAATGTACTGGCTTGCAACTGTTAAAATGTTTATTTCCTTGAATTTATTCCTTAACGAAGCCCCATAATCCAAATTATAAATTGCTCGAATAGCTCTTTTCTGCAGAACAAAGATGGTCTGAATGTCGGCAGCATTTCCCCACAGGAGAATACCGTATGACATTATACTATGAAAATAGCTATGATATACAAGCCTGGCAGTGTCAATGTCAGTTAACTGGCGAATTTTCCTGACTGCGTATGCTGCAGAGCTGAGTCTATTCGACAATTTACTAATATGTGGTCCCCATTGCAGCTTAGAATCTAGTGTAATGCCTAAAAATTTGGTGTTATCCACAAGATCCAACACATCATCCTTAACCTTTACTGAGGTGTTCACTTGTTTGACGTTAGGCATAAAAAATCGAATACATTTAGTTTTTAGTCTATTTAAAAGCAGGTTGTTAACCTCAAACCAGCGAACCACCTTTGAGATAGCAATGTTTACATCGTCCATATCAATTTGCTGTCGTTTTAATTTAAATAAAAGTGAGGTATCATCAGCAAACAGTACTATGCCGTGCTTGTCATTGACGAGGTGTGGTAAGTCATTAATATAAACTAAAAATAAAAAAGGACCGAGGATTGAACCCTGTGGGACGCCCATTTTGACTACAGACCCATGCGAACGCGTCCCGTTGACATCAACTCTCTGAATCCTATTACTCAAATATGAAGTAAGAAGATACAGAGCAGAACTACTTAAACCATAGTGATGTAATTTCCTGATCAATGTATCATGTTCTACACAATCAAAGGCCTTGGACAAATCACAGAAGACACCTAAAGCATCATGTGAATCCTCCCAGGTATCAAAGATATGTTTTACAAGCTCAACACCGGCATCGGTCGTGGAGCGCCCCTTTGTAAAACCAAATTGTTTAGAGTGTAGAAGCTCGTTGTTATCAAAATAACTTTGCAGTTGGTCTAGTATCAATTTCTCGAAAATTTTGCTAAATGTGGGCAGCACAGAAATTGGCCTATAGTTGGTGGGGTCTGATGTGCTACCTGCTTTGTACAAAGGTATTACCTTGCTATCTTTCATAAGATCAGGAAATACACCACAGTCAATACACTTATTAAATATTAAAGCTAATCTGTTAGCAGCTAAAGCAATAATGGACTTGGTAATAGTAACGGAATTTCCCCACAAGTCTGCAGTCTTCTTTAAATTTATAGTATTAAAAGCTTTTATAACATCATTTGAATTTATATACTGAAATGAGAAATTACTATAGGTTGTACTCATGTTTTCTTTTAAAAGAGATTCAGCTGCATTGGTTGATGAGTCCAAAGATCTAGTAGTAATAACGGGGATATCAGTAAAAAAACTTTCAAACGCCGATGCAACTTTTGAGTCTAATGTAATAGTGTCGTTATCAATGTTCAAACTAAATTTTGAACTTTTACTTTTAACTTTCCCAGTCTCGCTGTTTATTATATTCCATGTCATTTTCATTTTATCGTCACTACTCCTAATCCTTGAACTCAGGTAAAGAGACTTAGCTTTCTTGCAAAGTTTCCGAAATATCCTAGCATAGTTTCTAACATAATCCTGAAATTGTTCACTTAAATTAAAGTTTCTCTCGTCATATGGCTCATACAATCTCTTTCTACTTTTGTGAAGCCCAGTTGTTGCCCATTCACAGAAGGTTGCATTACCTCCAACTGTAATCGTTCTAGGTGTGAAAACCGAATTAAAGTCTGTACAAAACGCTTTGAAAAAGCTATTATATAACAAATTAGGGTCACCTTCATCATCTAACAGTGACCAGCTAGTCATTAGTTTACTTTGAAACCTAGCAAAACGAGTTGCAGTTTTAGGTATTACAACTATATTTTGCCTAGAAACATTCTTACTGTTATCATTAAAGGTGATCTGCTGTCCACAATGGTCTGAGTCTAACTGTCTAATAATTTGCTTGTCTCTTACTATGATATCTGTAAATATATTATCTAGGCAAGTAGATGTAGAGGAAGTAACTCTTGTGGGCTCTAAGAATAAGTTCTTCAGATTATATGATAGAAACAGCGCTTTCAATTTTGTACTAAGACTACTATCCTCCAATAAATTTACATTAAAGTCACCACACACAACAACATTTTTATTTATTTTTGCAACTTTGTTTAACATCTCATCCATAATACGCTCGAAGCTATCATACAATGCTGAAGGAGGCCTGTATACACTTATAACAATAAATCTCCTCAGTTCCACACAGGCTACCTCAATAGTTCGCTCAACAGACAGACTTACAATATCATGACGCTCCTTAAATTTAAGTTGCTTATTAAGTAAAATCATCGAGCCACCATGTACTGCTTGCTGCCGGCTAAACGAGCTTCCTACTATATGATTACTGAAATTGAACATGAACTGGTTGCTTTTTAGCCAATGTTCAGTGATGCAAAATATATCAACAGCATTACAGTTCATAAACAATTTCATTTCTAAATGTTTATTAATCATACTTCTAATATTCTGATGTACTAATTTAATCAAATTTTTGTTATTATTATGTTTAAGTGTATTAGTCAATGAGTTACGAGTAATCTTATTATAGCTAGAGGTATTCTCTATTGTCTCAGAATTTAATTTAAATTATTAATATTATGAATGTCAATAATGGAATTGTCATGTACTCTAACAGTACTTGGGTCACTGTATAAATTAAATGCTAATAATTTAGCAAGTTGTCGTTTAAAAGAGCGAGAAAGATACAAAGTATCTTTTGTTAAAATAAAATTACTTTTAATAAAAGTATTAGTGTCAAAGAATAAAATTTTGTCTTTATGACGATATGTACTATTATATAATAATAGATTTAATTTACTTATCTGGTTGTTTTCTTTATCAGATAAGGTCTTAGAATAAGGAAATGCACAGACTATAAAATTGCACCCCACTTTAGAACTTCTATCAGTCATTATATCCGATAAAGCTAGTATATCTTTCCTAGTGACTAGTAAGCTATCATCATACATAATAATAACCGTAGAATGTTTATTTAATTCTGCATGTTTTAACTTATTAACTAATGAAGACATTCCTTCTCCTGGATAACAAAAGTTTTGTAATGGACGGTTAGTGTAACTATCTATTAAGCTACCCAAACCCACTCCCAATTGGTCAGAAAACATCAATACAGTGTTATTACTATGAGTGCCAAGTGAACATATATGATTTGTTTGTAACAAGGCATCAGAACCGGAGTCATTGTATATTTTTTGAGGTTGTTCTAGTACTAGATTACTTTCTAAATCATTATTTAATTTTGAACAATTTAAGCAACAATTTTTGTTGGCTATAGAGAGTAGTTGTTCTAGATTCTCTCTACCAACTCTAGAAATCTCATCATATTTTAATATGTATTCTTGAGTTTCTTTCTGGTGTGTTATTGCCATTTTGTCGAGCTGTGCAGTCAGTTTTGATATGCGTGTTTGTAGCTCCTGAGTATGCTGATCATATAATAATCTACTACTGAGTAATTGTTCATTGCTAGCCTCAAGCTTCGACATCAATGACTCCTGTTCCTTAACCAAGTCATGGTTAATTTGTGATAATTTATTTACTTTATTTGACCCCTTGTGACTGGATTCAAGTCGCTTTATCAATTTATTTAATTTTGATAATTGCCTAAATTTCCTTTTGGTTATCAATTTAGATTTACAGTTGCACTTACATTTTACAGTCTTAATAACACTAGCATTACCGCTCATTACCTCTGAAAACAGGTTCTTGTTTGCTGTGGTGTTGAGCGTCTGGATTGATTCCTCTTGTGATAAAATTGTTGTTTGGGCTTCATTCAGACTCGCCTCCAACTCCATAATTCGACTGAGTTGTCTAAGGTAGGTTTCATCACAGCTACTGTAGGACCTAACTTCCTCCTGTAGTCTGTCTCGTTGGTCCAAGATGTCCATGTGTTCAATGTGGAGTTCCGTCAATTGCGCCTTCAGCTGGGATACTTTATCATTGACATATTTAATTTCTTCTTCGCTATCAACACGTTCCTTCAATAGTTGACTGTTATCTTCTTTACATTTCTTTAATTCTAACAGCGCTATCTTCAAGTTGTTCTCTGTTTCCTTAGCAAGTGCCTTGCGGGTCATCATGTTTGTAGACATGCCTCACAAATTACCTAAAAAAGGAAAAACAGGTGAATACTTTGAAGAAAGATAGGTATTATGTTAATATACAAGAGTGAATATATATAATTAGTACCAAATAAAAGAGATAAAAAAGTTATGAGAATTATAGATTGATGTAGGTATGTTGAAAATAAGTTATGAAAATTGAAAGAAAGGTGTAAGAATGGTAATTTGGCTATTAAACTAAATAATGGTTTAGATTAATATGGTTTGTTGAACAACTCTTATATCAGTATCAAGTAGGTAGGATAATCCTTGCTGATGGCTGTACTAAATAACTAAATCTAGGTAAATATCTAAGATGGTTGTACTTAATAACTAAATCTAGGCAGACAATCAATAAATAATTATAATAATGTATACTTAATTAATAAATAATTACATATATGTATATAAATGTGAAGTGTAAGTGTAGTTTGTGCTTGTATGGGGCATTTGTTCAGTCCTCGATTTTGCTTCCACTTTTGTCAAGCAAAAGGAGACAGAAACTGTGCCAGTGTGTGATGGACGAAGCTCACGTCCAGTGAGCCGAGTACATATGTGCTGAGGAGTGTAAATTAATAAGTAAAATACTTCCCGGGTTTAAGGATGATGATTTGAATTCCGTCCGTTGCCACTGGGTAGTTGATCTGTCCGCCAAGAACTGTCTGCAGCGAGGTTTCAAACAGCAAACTCAATGTATTTCACACTTCTATTACTATTACACACGATATTAATGAAACATAAGCGTTTAATATTGATTTAAACTTAAATAAAACTTTAAAATCACGGAGCTACGTAATTTTACGTTTGACGTTTTCAGTGTTGCCAGCAAAGTCTCAACGTCAGAGTCCGTAGTGTTTAAAACCGTAATATTAATTCTTTTATTCGACTTGATTGAGACAATGCAATTTGCGACATAAACACCACTACATACAGTATGATCTAGAACAAGGGCTTCGTTATGAGAATAAAGTTCAGGATTGTAATTCGATATCGCGCATTCAATTACTGCTTCGGATCGCGCGGGAATAATGTAAGTTGGTTGAATATAGTTTATAGGTAAGATATGACCACAAATATTTAATGATTTAGAATTGTAGTTAATGTTAGTTTTAAAATAACCAAGAAAATCGCTGCCGAGTAAGCCGTCATACTCGAGACTTACTTGCTCATTGATCATGTGAAATTTGTAACTGAATTTATCATTAGATATAGTAAAATCCATTTGAAATGTGCCCAATGTTTGAGAACAACTTTCTACACTATAAATGCCTTTTAATTTCACGACTTCGCGAGACAATTCGGGTAATTTGCATAGTACTGCCTGTTTCACGAGGCTAATAGCGGCACCCGTGTCGATAAGCATCTTTAAAGGCTCTTTAGAATAACTAGAATCTAAATAAACATATGGCAAAGATATTATCTTGATTTTTATACTAGTTTCATAAATTAGAGTAGATTTAATAACATCACAAGATTTAGTAGGTATAGAATTAGAGTTAGAGATTGGGATGCCTAATTTATTTTTTAGGTTAGCATCATTTTGGTAAGTATTATTTTTGTAAGTATTATTTTGGTAAGTATTAGTAGGATTTAGCATTATTGAATTAGAATAAGATGTAGTATTTTGATGACTCGAGATGTCGTCTCGAGATGTAATCTTAGAGTTAGTATAGTTATAAGATTTAGAATGACTCAGGTTTACCTGAGATGTAAGCTTAGTATGACTCAGTTGATTCGACTGAGATGTAGATTTGGTAAAATATTTAGTATGACTAAGTTGGTTTGACTGAGATGTAGATTTAGTAAAAGATTTGGAAGGACTCAGTTGATTTAACTGAGATGTAGAATTACTAAACGATTTTGTATGACTCGGTTGCTTTAACTGAGATGTAGATTTAGTAAATGATTTAGTAGGACTCAGTTGATTTAACTGAGATGTAGATTTAGTAAAAGATTTAGGATAAAAGGGTTTCGTATCGTTTACGCTAGTCGATTTCGGGAGACACGACACCGGAATCTTATTTAGTTTAAATTTTCGTCGCGGGAATCGAACCCGGACTCGTCGGTTTCGCAGAATTTAACTGCGCGACCGTTGTTATCGCGCGGCGGTTGATCATGTTGCGCCTGGTTCGCGTTCTCACGGCGTTGCATATTGTACTGGCGTTTGCGACATTGGTCTATCGTGTGACCTATATTTTTACAGTAACTACACCGTATATTATTAGGATACTCGTAGTTAGTATTAGGATAGTTATTATTAGGATGGTTATTAGAAGGAATATGGAAAGATTTTTGATAGTTATTACGATTTGAACTAGAAGGTTTTTTATTCCTATGGCACTCTGAAGCATTATGCCCAGGTTTATTGCACGTACTGCAAATACGCTGGAATTTAGGATTAGATTTAGAATTAGATAAATTATATAGTTTTTCTTTTTCGATTGCGTGCTGGACCGCCTCGTTCAATGTCGAGGGATTCCTACACCTAACAACATTACTTATTGAGTTATTTAACCCTAACATAAATGTATTTAAGGCTAAATCTTCCATAGCAGCTATTCTGCCTGGTAGTTCCTTTTCATCTTTACAGCTATAGTGAATGTCGGATAATATTCGGGTTAAAATTTGCTCGATACGCAAAGAGTACTTCGTGACATCTTCGCTACTAATTTGTTTGCAATTTTACAAATCCACTAATAAATGAGTCGCGTGCTTTTTCTCGCCGAATGTAGATCTTAAAAATGCCTTTATCTCGTCCCATGTGGAAAACGATTTTAAACTACAAGCCACTTGGGCTTTGCCTTCAAGTTGCGATACTACGTATTTGCAGAGCACATTTTGTTGATCAGCTGTAGATAACGACATCGCGTTATCACAGTTTGTGAGGAACGCGGGGAGGGAGTCCCGGTCCCCATTATAAGGTTTAATGAATTTGGTAAGTACTGAAAGTGTAATTTTTTCAGCCATTTCAGGTTTTGCCTTAGATTCTGTTTTAAGTGACATTGGACAATTGTATAGATATAGAAAATATAGCTGTAAAATAGACAAACAAAAATATGGTATACAGTAACAACACACAAAAATATGTTACGTAGTAGAAAATTATACTTCACGAAAATTGTAGAAACAGTGGAAATGGTAACGTTGACGAAAAATAGTAGAAACGGTGAAAATATGGTAAGTAATTTAAAAGACTCACATAAACACGATCACTGCACAAACCATCACTCGTGGGAACGGAATCTGACACGCTCGGATAGCGCGGCAGGGCGACCGCGTGCTCGACGACAGGTGAGGGCGGCGCCGGTGTCCACGTGCTGGTGATGCTGGGCGGGGTGGAAATGTTTCGGAGATAACGAGAGCTCTACTCGTTTAGATGATGTTGGTGAGTTAGATCTGCTGCTACCCGGATGGTGCGGGCTCTCACGTTGCGGTGGAGGCTGACCCTCGACCAATCTTGGTTTTACGGTGACCAGTATGGTCCGGGCTCTGGCTGCTACACAGAGTCTTACCGTCGACCTTGAAGTGTGACGCGGGCACAACCTTGGGTTCTGTCTTACCGTCGATCATGCAAACTGGGGGTCTCTGGGATTCGGATCTCTAGGTATCAACGGACACCATTTACGAGATCCCACTTCTGACACCAAAATTGTTAGGAGGCCGTCCCTGTTTGTCTTTTTAAAAAACTAATTTTTAAACTGCACTGACTTTATTACTCAAGGCAACACTTTTACAGATATAGTTCTACTGGTACCGATTTCAGAGTTCCGGGAGCGAACCGCTTTTCGCGACGGACAGAATCTAACTAACTTTTAGTATGAAATAATTTATACAAGTAAATGAAAATGCTGACCAAGTAGAAACAATAGAATGGAAATGTACTAGAATACGTGAAATGCTGATCAAGCGTTATTAAGGAACTATCTCGGGTTATAACAGTACGAATACTACGAATCATACACACCATTCGATAAAAATCGCGATCTCTCAAAAAAGCTCGAACCAAATTTACTGTCCATTCTCTAGAATGCTCGTCAGAGCGCTAGATAGATTGCTCGCTAAAACGCTCTCGTTTGTTTTTCTGTTATGTTATATTCGCAAGAATGCTCATTATAGGTAATTTATCAACACCATAAGGAAGTTGCTGAATTTTTCTTTATTTTTCCGCGAGCAAACTTATCGCATAAACAGGTCGTGGGCCATGAATAATAATAGTGTTTAACACTTGGTTTCGCTTTATAGTTTCCTGTATCGTAGATTTTAAGAAGCGCAAATGAAGAGAGCTTTATTTGTTAAAATGGTATTTGATAGATGTAAAAAATTTATTGAGAAAATTAAATATTGAGTCTTTTTTGCCACGTAGCAGTGTTTCGAGTATTGAATGAATATTATGGAATATTTGGCTATGTAAAATAAACGACTTAAGTCTTTGATGACTATTAGATTTGAATATTATTTGTAATTATTCTGTAGTTGTAAGTTATGTCTAGAACGGTTATGAGATATGGAGATAAATCACTAATGAACCCGGTGAACTATTGGCCTCAGAAAACAATCAAAAGTCAACTATAATCAATACATAGTAATCCTTATAAAATATTGATAACGATATCGTAATCAACTGATGTGAAAATATTTATGGCATCTCATTCATAAATAAGTTTTTGTCACATGGATGCGTTCAGTAGAATTTACCACAGAAGACATTTTGGAGTGCTATAATATGTGATATTCAAAACAAAAACTTATATTTGAACAGTATCTTTACTGGCTTAGGAAGTTAGCTTGACACCTTGTTTTAGAAATTGGACTTCTTAAGACTGTGAACATTTGTTTTGACCCGAACTTTAACTAAGCTTCCCAAAATAACACGTCTTACTTGTCTTGTCCCATGTGTTCAAACTTTAACTTAAAAAGACACAGTTTAGGACTGTAACTGGCACACTGCTAAATGTTATAATATTTCTGGTTTTATAAGGGACTAGCTTACGATTTAGCCGGCTGTCCATTTTATTAAAAGAAGTCTATCCCGGCAGCCAATAGACTTTAGAAAATAATGTTTATAAAATCTTTTTAGTTAGTTAGTTAGATAGATATACTTTATTGCACACCAATACATAATTGAACAGTACATTAATTATAAGTAACTTAGACAATGGTATATGTACAATCGGCGGCCTTATCGCTAAGTGCGATTTCTTCCAGGCTACCTTTGGATGGACAGGAATGATGTTATCAATTTTTCGTAGCGATGGTGTAGTACTGGCTGGCTTGGATAGCAAGATAATTTAAAATAAAATACATACATACAATTTAATAATACTATGGAATATGTACATAGACAATACATACATAAATAAACATATACATACAATTTAATAATACTATGGAATATATACATAGACAATTTTTTTTTCGGCAGTTGGTGTAGAAAAGTCAACACACACAGAAATTTTCGAATTTATCGGAAAATAAATATAGCCAAGTTTTATCAGAAAAATTCTGTTTACTGAGCTTTTTAGTGCATAATTCAGACATACTATTGTTTGTGGAACTAAACAACAGGTTAATGTAAAATAAAATCTACCTTATACACCACCTGCCAGCTCATCGCACAATTTCATCACTAACTTTTTGTGGCACTTCACAACACAATGTCACAACTTGCTGATATCCAAATGGCACAGAGTAACCTGGAGGAGAGTGTTTCAAAGCGGATGGCAAAGCTTGAACCCAGCTGCATTCTGGGGGTCCGGCCAAGGACACAGTAGCTAAGGTAGCGGAGGAGTTCCGGACGTTCAACTTGTTTTCTCTATGCTCAGCCTGCTCAGAAAGCAGATCCTTGAATGCTCAGCTGCCGTTGACGATCTAGAGACAAGGCAACGCCGTAAAGCCCTCATCTTCCTAGGCATTGAAGAGACAGATGGAGAGGACTGCTCAGCTGCTGTTCTTGGTATAATCCATAAAATGGAGCTCCGAGACATCACAGCCACCAACATCCATTTTTGTCATCGGATTGGAGTGCGCAACACAGAACATCACAGGCCATTATTAGTAAGGTTCACTACGCAGGATGCCAGGTCTTCTGTGTGGAGGCACAAGACGAAACTGAAGAATACTTCGGTCGCCATCAACGAGTTCCTGACGAAGACTCGGCAGTCTATCTTCATTAAGTCAAGCCAGCATTTTGGAATGAGGGGATGCTGGACTCAGGACGGCACTATCATCGTGAAAACCGCTGACGGAACCCGCCACAAAATGACGACACTGGATCAGCTCAACGCCCTCAAGCAGAAGTATCCCGCTGCCTCGGCAGCTAGCAGGATTGGCGAAAGGACTGCTGGTACATCGGCTACAACCTCCAAACTGCGCAAATAGTGGCACCTTGCTGTTTATTTTGATAGGTATTGGCTTTTACTGATTAGTCTTATCGTTATGTATACTCTTTCCATTCGTTGCATTACCTTCATTTACCCACTTTCATATTAAGTTTAATATTTAGATTTAGTTTGTTTTGAAGTCAGTAATTAATTATTTTAACACAGTTGTCACTTGTCAATTGTCATTGTTAGTTGTCCCTTTGGTATGACGTACGTCAAATACTGAATACGTTCAGAAATTGTTTTGTTTTTTAAACTTAAAATTTCCTGTGTAATTACGTTTAGTTACTATGTGTGCATTAGCTGGCGGGTGGTGCAGAGATGAAATATTTGCACCGAATCAGCACGAAAATTTAATTATATCTTATATATATTATTTTATTTATCATATATTATTTATATTTGTATTATTTTCTTATATCTATATATTCTTATAAACTTTAATATTTAATGATTTCTGATGATGATACTTTTCATTCTGCCAGTGATTCTGATACTGTATCTCTTGATGAAAGCTTCCATTCACTGACTGATACACTGGGAGATACTGTACAAAAAACTTTTGATCATTGCCAAAATAACTTTAATGTGTGTCATATAAATGCGCAGAGCATAGCAAGCCATTACAGCGATTTCTTTGAGGCTTTCAGCGCTGCTAATGTTCATGCCGTCCTGATTTCGGAGAGTTGGTTAAAGCTACATCTTCCTTCTACTTCTTACCCCCTCCCTGGCTTCATCCTGATTCGCAATGATCGGGCCGACCGGAGAGGGGGTGGTGTCGCTATTTATCTTCGCAGCAACTTTCCCTATAAAATTCTTTTTTCGTCTTCTTCTAGCGATTGTTTGTCTGCGGAGTATCTTTTTATTGAAATCTGTATCAAAAGGTCGAAACTGGTTCTAGGCGTCGTCTACTGTCCTCCGTCCGTTAACTATTTCTCCAGTCTCGAAGAGAGACTGGAATCTTTAGGGTCGGAATATTCTCATCACATCATCATGGGTGATTTCAACACCGATCTCCTTTTTCCCTGTCCCCATAGATCCTCCAAACTCCTCGACATAGTCAAGTCAGCCAGTCTTCATATCCTACCCCTGCAAGGTACACATCACAATGTACAGGGGGACGATACTTGGCTTGACTTGATCCTAACCTCTGTTCCTACCCTTGTCTCCTCTCACGGTCAACACTCTGCACCTGCATTTTCCCATCATGACCTCATCTTCCTTTCCTGTATCCTAAAACCTCCCAAACCTGCTCCTAAAGTTGTAAATAGGCGTTGTTTTGGTCGTATGGATGCAGAAAAGTTATGCCGGGATGCCTCACTAATTAACTGGGATAACGTATTTCAGGCTGCCACGCTGGACGCCAAAGTCAATGCTTTTAACAAAAATATTATCGATCTATACGACGTTCACGCCCCTGTTAGGCGTGTTAAATCGAAGCATCCTCCAGCACCGTGGCTCACGAGAGGGGTTCGAATGGCGATGAGACGTAGGGACCGGGCTTTTCGTAAATATCGCAAGGACAGATGTGATGAAAACTGGGCATTCTATAAGGCTGCAAGGAATCGCTGCAACCAAATGATACGCAACGCTAAACGCCGACATATTCTTGATAACATCACCTGCTCTTCCCCCGCCCATGTCTGGAAGTTCTTTGGGACACTAGGCATTGGCAAAAAGCGACGTGTCGAATTCCTGGGCACAATTGGTTTGCATGATATTAATCGACATTTCTCCACCACTACAACGCTAGATCATCAAACCAAATGTGTCACGCTGGACTACCTGGCTAATTTACCCTGTCCCGACATTGAGTCTTTTATGTTTTCTCCCGTAGCACCAGACGAGATTAAAAGGATTATCCTCTCCATCAAATCCAATGCAGTGGGCTGTGATCATATCAGTCGCCGCATGATTATCACAATCCTAGAACACCTTCTCCCAGCGATTACTCACATTGTCAACTTTTCCATGGATTCCGGTACTTTCCCTGACTTATGGCTTAAAGCCTTTGTCACACCTTTGCCTAAGATCCAAAATCCTTCCCGGCCCAGTGATTGCCGCCCCATTTCCATCCTACCTTTCCTGTCTAAAGTGCTGGAGGCCAGTGTCCAGAAACAGCTATCCCACCATATCTATTCAAATAACCTCCTAAGTTTGTTTCAATCTGGTTTCAGACCTGAAACCAGATTAAAACAAATTTTTTGAAAATCCTTTCCCACCTTATGGTCTCGTCTGAAGCACTGGAATGGTTCTCGTCTTATCTTCGCGGACGCCAGCAGTCTGTACACGTTGACGAATCTTCATCAAGTTGGTGTCAAATCGATTCTGGCGTGCCACAAGGCGGTATTCTCTCTCCTTTTGTTATTTTCAATATTTATCAATCTCCTAACCCAGAATCTTCAATGCGATTATCATTTGTATGCCGATGACTTGCAGCTTTATGCTCAAGCCAGTGTAGAAGATTTACCTTCTGCTATTGACAGCATTAACAGAGACTTAGATTATTTATATAACTGGTCTAATTCCTTTGGTCTTACGGTTAACCCATCTAAATGTCAGGCAATTATTGTAGGCAGTCAAAGAATCCTAAATAAAATTGAAACAACTACACTGCCGCCAGTAATGTATAATGGTTCGATTATTGAATACTCTGTGACTGTCAAAGACCTAGGCTTACATATTGACTCCACTTTCAACTGGCGTGCACAGGTGTCGAACATTAGCCAAAAAGTCACCGGTACCCTACGTGCTCTCTATCACCTAAAAAACTTTCTACCTTCCAAGACTAAGACAATGCTGGTGCATACTTTAATTTTCCCTGTTATCGACTATGGTGATTTGTGTTATTTCGACCTGAATGCAGACCTCCTCAACAAACTTGACCGTCTTCTCAATAATTGCATTCGATTTATTTTTAATCTTCGTAAGTATGATCACGTATCTACTTATCGCTCACGTTTGAACTGGTTACCTATTCGTCAACGCCGAAGTTTGCGTGCTCTCACTACCCTTTATTCCATCCTCATGTCTCCCAACCCGCCAACCTATCTAACTCCTTATTTCCAATACCTATATTCTATTCATGATAAAACCCTACGCTCCTCTAATAATCGACTCCTTCTCTGCCCTTCACACAGCTCCGATTTCCTTCATGCCTCTTTTCCTATCCAATCTATCCTTCTGTGGAATGCTCTTCCTCTGGAAATCAGGATGGCCACCAGTCGCTTCACTTTTAAAATAAAAGAACGACAGTTCTTACTGAACCAACTGGCAGAATCATCTCAGAGGTAATTTTTTTAAATATATTTACATACATACATAGACTCACGCCTGTTTCCCCGAAGGGGTAGGCAGAGGCATAATTATTAAACGCCCACTTTTCGCCAGTGTTTTGATCCCACGTAATAGGTGGCGAGCCTATTGCCGCTTATCGGGATATTATATATTTAATATATATTATATGTATTTATAGATATTATGTATACGTATTTATGATATTATATATTTATGTACTTATAATATGTATATTATATTTATTTAGTATAACTATTTGTGTTTATATTAAATAGTATTTATGTATGGACATTTATGTTTTTTTTTATTTTTAAGTATTTATATTATAATACTTCAGGATTGTCCTGTTTCTCATCTCTTCAATTTGCACCTGCCTTGTTATATCTCTGCATCACCCCAAGGTAGACTGGCAGAGGATGCCTCAGGCATTAAGTCCGCCTATACATGTTCTGTGTATGAAGTTATAAATAAATAAATAAACAATACATATATAAATAAACATATATCATAGATATTACTTTGAATACCTATATATAAACATACTCAGAACAAACAGATACAGTAAAAAAATCGTAATCGAAATAGAAACGAAAAATCAGACAACCGTTCAATAAACAAGTTAGTAAATAGTGATTTTTAACTAGGTTTTTAAATATAGGTAGAGTTTTTGCCCTTCGAATTTCTAATGGTAAACCATTCCACGGGCGGACAGCCTGAACAGCAAAGGATTTGGCGAAGTAATTTGTGGAATGCTTCGGCATCTCCAGCGTTAGATCCTCAGACGACCTCAAGGACCTTACATGTGTGTCATGAAGGAACTTAAAACGTTCTTTGAGATAAAAGGGAGTACAAGGATTGAATAGAACATTATATAACAATGTGAGAATGTGTGTATTCCTGCGAAGATGAATCGGCAGCCACTTGAGCTTATTGCGAAAATCTGAAATGTGATCATATTTGCGCAGTCCAAATATAAATCGTATGCAAAAGTTTTGGAGACGCTCAAGTTTATCTAACTGCTCCTCGGTGGGGTCAAGATAGCTGACATCAGCATAATCGATTACGGGCAGAAGCAAGGATTGAGCAAGCGCAATTTTAATGGCTGTAGGAAGAAAATTGCAACGAACCTGCTGATGCAAATAGTTTGCGACTCATTTCTTTAATTTGCGGTCTCCAAGACAAAGTTTCGTCTAAGTAGATCCCCAGATTTTTCACAGTTTTGCTGAAGGTCAGATCTTTGTCATCAAAGCTGATTTTAGGTAATTCGGACCACCTAATTTTCGAGACCAGTTTGGGGCTACCAATTATAATGAGTTGAGTTTTCTCAGGATTTACTTGAAGACCATATTTATTGGTCCACTCACAGATGCGCGCCAAGTCCGTGTTAACGGAGGTACAGGCTTCAGATAACTTATTTAAAGGTGCTTGCGTATAAATTTGCAAATCATCTGCGTAAAGGAGGTAGGATGAAAGTAATTGGTTTGAGATAGAATTTAAAAATATCGCGAAGAGTAAAGGAGATAGCACGCCACCCTGTGGCACACCGGCATTAGTATCAGCCCAAGTTGAATGAGAATCTTCAATGCGTATACGTTGGCGGCGACCAAACAATTGCCGATGGAGATACGTTAAGAGAGCGTAGAATGCCAAGTATGATGTGAAAATCTACAGTGTTAAAAGCATTGCTAAAATCGAGTAAGGACAGAACTGTAAGATTGCCACTATCCATAACTAGCCGAATATCGTTAGTTACGCGAACCAATGCAGTGACAGTACTGTGGCAAGGACGGAAACCGGATTGATAAGGATTTAGGAGGGCATTTTTGTGCAGGAAGGAACTCAGTTGTGAGTGAACTAGACGTTCAAGGACTTTCGACAGGAAGGGTAGTATTGATATGGGTCTATAGTCTGAGAAGGAACAGGGTTTAGGTTTCTTGGGCAAAGGAATGATCAGTGCATCCTTCCAATCAGATGGAAAGATGCCACAGGCCACGGAATGATTTAGGATGTGACAAAGGATTGGAAGAATTTCTTCTAGGATGGGGAGGATCATTTTGCGGCTGATACAGTCACTGCCGACCGCATTAGACGCAACTGCCAGTAAACTCTTCTTAACATCACAAGCGGTGAATTGCGTGAAGGCAAAGAGAGAGTAATCTGGGGTTGGCAAGAATGAAAGATATTCTATTGTAGATTTTTTCATATTTCCATCAAATTTGGAGGAAGTAGTGAAATGTCTATTGAGAGAATCAAGGTTAACTTTGTTTGGGATGGATTGTTGCCGTGTTTTAGCAACTCCCAAAGTTTTAAGAAATTTCCAGATTTTTGCTGGATCACTTCTTCAACAGATGTATGAATATATTGGTTGCGCTTTCCTACACACCTTGTTGCAGAGATTCCTTATGGCCACGTATTTTTCTTGATTGATAGGAGTAGGTCTGAGCTTCAGTTTGGCCTTGGCAGCAGATTTTTTGGACATAATCTTTTTGATATCCTCTGTTAGCCAAGGAGCTGGTAAATGTTTTAGTTTAATGGTGCAATTTGGTGCATGAACGTCATATAATTCAATGAGTTTATTTGTGAAAATATGGACTTTGGTATTGACACACTCTGAGGAAAACAGAGGCTCCCAGTCTATATCAATGGTAGTGGTAATGGCACGCAACTTGTCAAGATCCATGCCACCAAAATTGCGTCGCAATACTATCTTCGGCTTCGATTTAGGTGGGCGTAGTCTGTATGATACAAAGACGAGGTCGTGGAAGAAAAAAGCGTCTGCTGTACACTGACCATGTTTAGAGACGAAATTAGGAGAAGAGACAAAGATAAGGTCAAGTAGAGAAGGAGAACAGTTTAGGAAGTAATGAGTAGCGTTGAGGTCTAAAATTGACAAGTTACATGACTCTATAGCATGTCGAAGAGCGGCAGCACGAGAATCCTGTTTAAGGAGGCAAGTGTTAAAGTCACCCATTATGATAGTGTGGTTATATAGAGGTGTTAAATTTTCTAATAGTTGCTCGAAAAATGAAAAAAAGTTATGGCGATTTGAAGGTGAATAGTATACGCCTAGTAGTACTTTAAGGTGCTGAAGTTCTACTTTCAGGAAGAGATGCTCGTCTGTATTCGGCAGTGGCAGCTGCGGAGACATAAAGACTATGTTATAAGGGATCTGATGACGTAGGTATATGGCTACACCACCCCCACTGCCGGATACGCGATCATTTCTTATTAGGTTGAATCCTGGAAGAGAATAAGATGCTGAAGGGAGACATGGTTTTAGCCATGACTCTGAAACGAGGACAGCATGTATGTGTTTGCAGTCTAGGTTGGCCAGCATATCAGGGAAATGGGCTGGAATACTTTGTGCGTTTATATGGACTACATTAAAGTTTTGTGGTACGTCTGAGAATTGTGACTGGAGAATGTCGCTCAGTGAAGGAACACTTTGAAAACTATCATTTAAACTTGTCGCAGAGAGGAACGTATCTTCATCGTTACTTAAGTCTGTATCTGACATTCTATAACTTTATAAATATCATAAAATGTATAAAATAAATATAAATATTTATACATCTGAACCTGGAACAACTCTATTTGGTGTCCCGCAAGGGAGTATTTTGGGCCCCTTGTTCTTTCTAGTTTATATTAATGACATGCCTTCAATAATAAAACACGACATCACATTATTTGCTGATGATAGCACGATACTACTCAACAATGATAATGCAATTAATTTAGAACTTGACATCAATCAATCCTTATTTATAATTATAGACTGGCTTAATATGAATAATTTAATGATCAACATCGACAAAACAAAAATAATGAATTTTTAAATACGTGCAAATCGCACGCCTCACTTAAAAATCCGATATATTGATAGTGACATAGAAGAAACTGAAGTAACAACATTTTTAGGAGTACATATCGATAACAAAATCAATTGGAAATCACATGTTGACTTTGTGTGTAAAAGACTAAGCCAGTTTTCATATGCCCTGAATCGGTTAGGAAAAATATCAAATAAACACTTTTGACATCATACCATGGCTACGTCAGTTCAACCCTAAGGTTTGGCGTAATATTTTGGGGCAATAGTTCAGATAAAGGGCATTTATAGCACAGAAACGCTGTATACGGGCTATGTTTAATCTGTACCAAACCGACTCGTGTGTACCATATTTTAAAGAATTTAAAATCTTACCTTTGCCAATTCTATACATTTTGGAAGTGGCTTTATTTGTAAAAAATAATTCTGAGCTATTCGACTTTCGAAAACGTGTAAGACATGAGGATAAACTATACGTAGTCGCTTCTAAAACACATTTTATGCACGAAAGTATATTCTGTACAGCTCCACGCATATTCAACAATATTCCGAAAGAAATTAGAATGATAACAAACATAAAAACATTTAAAAATAAACTACATGACTTGCTAATAAACAAATGTTACTATACAGTAACAGAGTACCTATCTGACAAATCTCTACTCAGTTACTCTGTGCCTTAGTCATGATGTGTTCAGTATTATCTACTTTTATATGAATTATTATTATTGCCTGTATACAATTTTGTGACACTTTTATCCGTATTTCAAAATTCATGTACCTATACGCCATTGATTGCAACTATTGTATGCCCAATGGGCGGGACATAGCTGAACTAGAATTATTGAAACTATAACATCTGTATTATGTACCAACCTATGATCCACAATAAAGATTATTATTATTATTATTATAAAGAGATTTATGGTATAATAATAAATATATCTAGTGAGCTGGCGAGTCACCGTCCGCCCCTTTTCGACGTACTATAAGAGTACTTAGGGCAGACGCCGGCATTCATCCATAGTTTTTATCTAAACCTATCCATTTAACACCCATCCCAATAGCCCAGAGTAATTAGTTTCCATATAAGTAGCAATAGGCCCTCACCTGCTGCGGCTAACCCATGACTGTACTTAATAGTGCGGTGATGGAGGCGCCTTAGTAGGTGTTCCATTACATTCTAGATTAAAACTCTCAAAGGGCCTCTGCGCGTTGGAACTATGTCTCCGTGTACGCCTGCTAAAGGGCCGGGTATTGTTCTAACAAATTAGAATAATACCCGAGAAAGAGAAACAAATATATCAATAACTATGTAAATAATAAACCAGTTAAGCTTCACATTGTGTCCACCCGCCAGTAGCGTATACAAAGGTTACATAAAAAAATAATTAAAATATGATACTAACAAATTTGTCAAAAAAAGAAAAAAAAAAGCAGAAATATACATACATACATACCTAAACTCACGCCTGTTTCCCGGAGGGGTAGGCAGAGACTACGGAACGCCATTTGCAACGATCCTGACATACCTTACTTGCTTCACTCACTCCCATCAAGTTTCTCATGCATGCTCATCTGTTAAGGGTACTTCTGACTTGTCCTTTTTTCAGGATGTCACCAATCTGGTCAGAGAACGTCCGCCTAGGTCTTCCCCTTTGTCCTGTTCCATTCACACTTGCCTTATATATCTTCTTTGTCAGTCTATCGTCATCCATCCTCTCCATGTGTCCAAACCATCTTAACATGCCTTTCTCAATGCTTGTCACTACATCTTCTTTTACCCCACACCACTCTCGTATCACACAATTCTTTACTCTGTCGGTCAAAGACACACCACACATACTTCTCAGTGCTCTCATTTCTACAGCATTTATTTTACTTTCGTATATATAAACACAAAACAAGTGGAACGAGATAAAAAAACAAGTATTCAAACTTTATGCACCTAGTGTGGAACGGAACGTCAAATGTCATTGACATTGACATTCTAGCTTTTGTAAAACACGGTACACAGTAAATAAAGTAAATAAACAATAAGAAATTAGTGAAAAACGAAGGTGCATAAAGATTGAAAGTGAACACTGTAAAAATACATACAATAACGCCTACGGATACCATAGAAAACCAATTTCTTCGAAGCTGCAGCTCTCTTGGATTTTGCGGCGGTTGGTTTGGCGACCACTTTCTCAGCTTCGGCGAGTTTTATTTTGCTGAGATCTCCGACGGAGGTGATGCGATAGCGCTTATCATCAAGGCCCAAGATGTGTATAATAATAATAATAATAAAACCCCTCTGGGGCAGCCGTTATCTCATCATGTGACTAACGCAATCTCGGAGGGCAGAGTAACAGCTTTCAAACATCACCTTCATCTTGGGATATAAACAAAAAATGTATTGCAAGATGAATAGAAAGCTTACAAACCGCAGGGCAGCTTTGTGGCGAGCTGAATGTGTGTGGCGACACTGCGGTCCCGAATACTTCAGAGAGTCGGTCAGGGCCTCGTCTCCGGCTTGCCTTTATTGGCTGGTTGGAGTTGATGCCCAAGAGCGCCCGTAGGACTCTCAACTCTGGCTTGCCTTGGTTGGCCGGCCAGAGGGAAGTCGCAAGAGCTATTTGCTCGGGGGTGGAAGTGTCATTTTCAAGGGCGTAATTACGGGGAAACCCGCTCCGGGTCACGACCCGCGATGGCGAAACCGGTGCCGCACCGCTCTACACCCCTAGCCACTCGCAACGGTGTTGCCCTCTGGCTGCCTTTATGGCAGACTTCGTTTACCATGGTGGCTATTTAGAAAGGGCCCATCTAGTGAGTTGGCGAGTCACCGTCTGCCCCTTTTCGACGTACTATAAGAGTACTTAGGGCAGACGCCGTTTGTCATCCATAGTTTCCATATTCACTCATCCATTGAACACCCATCACAATAGCCCGGAATAAGTAGTTTCCATATAAGTAGCAATAGTCCTACACCTGCTGCGGCTAATCCATGGCTGTACTTCATAGCGCAGTTATGGAGGCTCCTCAGTAGGTGTCCCACCACATACTAGATTAAAATTCTCAAGGGGCCTCTGCGCGTTGGACCTATGTCTCCGTGTACGCCTGCCAAAGGACCGTGTACTTTTTTTAACATCATATGTTAGAAAAGTACGCGTGGAAGAGAAACAATAATAATAATAATGTTTTTATTTTTCTTTCACAAAGTTAACTTACAAACTACATTGATTAATATCCAGAAAAACAGATTACACCTTTGTGAGAGACTGGTATCTGAACTAGAAAAATCCTGTCAGTCCTTTCATATCAATAGTGTAACAAAGACAGTAGCTTACAATTTGCAAAAACAGCTAGATTATTTAAACAGTTAGAAAGAAAAGTGTGTGTGTTTTGTGTGTGTGTGTGTGTGTGTGTGTGTGTGTGTGTTTGTGTGTTGTGCGCGTGTGTGTGTTTTTGTGTGTGGGTCTGTGTGTTTCTGTTTGGACGCATAAATGGTAACCGGTCATATTAGTGTTTTCAGAAGATTTTCAGTTTGATCGTAACTAAGTTCTTGTAACCATTCTGAAACAACTTCTTTGCACTCAGATTTTGAGAGAGGATATATGTTTAAAATAGAGTTTAGTTTATTATATAAATGACTGCCCAAAAAACAGAACATTATATGCGACAGGCTATTTTTATAACGAACTGGTGGAAAAATTCTATAATGTCGACGTCCTTGTGGGTTGTTACGAGTTGATGGGAAAATAGTTTCAGAATGTTTCTTCAATACTGCACATAGGATATATAACTGACGAACGGTAAGTACCTGACAGGAGCCATATAATTCAGTAGTTGGAAAATAGAAATGCAGATCTTGAGATACCTTTAAAACAGCTATTTGCGCTCTTTCAACTGGGAGCATTAATGTCTTTGCAGCTCCACCCCAGACCGTTATGCCATATTTGATGAGAGACTGATATAATGCTACATATGTGCTTTTAATAACGGATTTGTCGGCGACATTTCTTAAGTTTTTAAACACATATATGAGTTTTCGGATCCTGGATGATAGATGAGTAAGATGTTGATTAAACGTAAGGTTCTTGTCAATTATGATACCTAAATATTTGACACAGCTACTTGATTCAATTTTTTGGCAGGTGCAAGAATTATCAACATTATTGGGGCACGTGTGAGCAATAATACTATATTTCGACAGTTCAAACAAGCAAGAGGTAGACAAAGTTATAGGCATATAAGTTGTTTTGTCGACAAAAAGTTGAGAGATAAAAAGTTGATGGCAAGCCATTTAGAGACAATATTGAATCCTATTTGCGCATGTCTAAATGCCTTTTCCCAATTGGATGCAGTAAAGATAAGGGCCGTGTCGTCTGCATAAGTCACAATTTTCCCATTAACAAGTTTAAGTTCGCACAGGTCATTGATAAAGACAAGAAACAGGGTTGGGCCGAGTATGCTGCCTTGTGGGACACCACGAAGAATTTCGAGGCCATCACTTATCCATTCGTCTATTTTAACAGCCTGAAAACGACCGGAGAGGTAACTTTGAAAAAGTTGAAGCGGTTGGCCCCTTACACTCAGTCTATACAACTTCTGAAGAAGCAAAGGTACAGCGACTGTGTCAAAAGCCTTGGCTAGATCTAGAAATATAGCTATAACCTTTTTTCTTTCTTCCAAGCTATCCACCATATGGCTAGTAAGCTCTTGAACAGCATCGGTGGTAGATTTATTTCTGCGAAAACCAAATTGAGCATTTGATAAGAGTTTTTGGACTCCAGATACTGCAGTAGTCTATTGTTAATGGCTTTCTCAAGAATCTTGGAAAAGGTGGGCAATATAGAAATAGGTCTATAATTGTTGACACAGTCCCTGTGATAGGGTGACCCTTCTTGTGTATAGGGTGTATGAGAGATCGCTTGAATGCCTCTGGGAAAGTACCCGTATCTAAAGATAAATTACAAACATGAGTGAGGGGTCTCACTAAAAGTTCTGAGTATTTTTTAAAAGACCTCCAGATACATTGTCATACCCAGCAGCGCTATCGTTTTTCAAGCCCAGAATAAGTGATTTTATCTCACTTTCGTCTACTGAAAGAAGAACGAAGGAGTTTACGGGTGTTGCTGTGGGCATTGGCAGTGAAATGGGTATGCTGTTTGAACAAACAGGATCCGCTATACCCTGACCAACATCAATAAAAAACCTGTTGACTTTATTAACAGACTCTAGCACATCTACTTCAGAAAGTAATTCAGTAGCTGAAGTTTTTGCTTTCCTAGTGCCAGTTACTCTTTTAATTAGCTCCCATAATCTTTTGTTATTGTTTTGAGCACTGGCAAAAGCTGATCTTTCGTATTCACGTTTCACTTTTTTTAGCAGATCGTTGCAGAAGATGTGATATCTCACGAATATTGTTTTGTCTGTATCGCTTTGAGAACGTCTATATTTAACATGTAAATTATCCCTATTCTTTATGCACCTAAGTAAACCTCGTGTAATCCAGGGTTTAAATATTCTTTTACGACGAGGTACTTTTTTCTGTATTGTACAGTTTTGCATAATATTTCTTAAAGAAGAAACTAGAAAATCCGCTGCTTTATTGGCATCGGTCATCTCATATATTGGGCTGAAATCGAAAGCTTTAAGTGCCGCGTCAAGACCAACATAGTCAACCTGGTTGGCCAGTTTAATGTTATTTAAATTTTCATTTGTACCTTTCAAGCTAAAGACTATACTATAATGATCTGTGACCGTGGTGGGGATAATGAGGCATTTTAATGGGTATTTAGTCTTCACGATTATGTGGTCTAAACAGGTTAGAGTGTGAGTTGGGACATCAAATGAAGGTAACATACCGTGTGACGCAAGAAGATTTAAATAACTTTCGGCTCTAGCATCTTTAGTCATTGAGGATATGTCAATATTTAGGTCGCCGGTAAGAATTAGGTTTTTGAAGGGCGATAGGCTAACAAGTAACTCATTAAGCGTTTCTAGGAATTTGTTAATATTTCTTTGAGCTGGCGGGCGGTAAATAGCGAGCACAGCTGTGTTCACATCTCCTTTAATCAGTAAGCAATTAGCATCTAATAGGTTGAGAGGTTCAGTAATTAAATATTAATGTATTGCCTTATAATATACAGTGACTTCCTCATTTTGCGTTCGATTATTTTGTGTACGAGCGTAGTTATATCCGTCAATGAGGGGCATCGATTGGTTACAGGAGAGCCAGCATTCAGTGAAAATAATCATGTCCCAATCCACTCCAGCCAGTTTCAATATAATATGAAAATTATCAATGTTTCTCTTTATACTTCGGATATTTTGCACAATAACTTTGAGGGAACGATTATCATTATACATATGCCTATCGCACTCGTCTATACTGCACGTAGAAAATTCCGATATTGAGAGACTATCTAGTTCGTTACTTAATTTATCACAATCGAATTTTAATGAATAGTATACCATTTATTTTAGGACATACAGTAGTAGGATAATTAGGTACATTCCAGTATAGCACTGGCAAAAGGCAGATTTCAGGTAAATTTATAATTTTAGTATCAAAGGTTGTTAATTGCGATATTACGTTGGAGTAGAATAAAATGTGGTTGTATTTACTAATGGAAATAATAAGAGTTAATAAAACATTTATGTGTGAAAGATTGCAACTTAGGCAGATAGACAGTAAAATATATAGTGTTACGTAATTATAGTATAATAAAAGTTTTTGACTATGCCGAGTATATTGACGTAGCCGTATCAAACTTATCTTCAATGTTAGCGTGTGTTGTGAAAGTGAGGATCTGTGTGTAGCACGTATCGTGGAGGATAAATGTATGTATAATATATCGTAATAAAATGTTCTGAGCGAATGTGTGGTGAGAGAAAAGGGTGTGTTCCGTGTGTATGTGTGTTTTACAAGCATCAAATCGTAAATATAACTGAAAAAAATAATCTATATAGAAAACTTAACATTAATTGGCCGCCAACAGAGTATGACAAGTATAGTCATTGTGATTTCTTGAGTTTATCCAAAAAACTAACTGAATTAACATAAAAATATTTGTCTCCATCACTCTTTCGCAAAAATACCTTATTATTGACACACCAACAGTACTTGTACTTGTGCTGGATGGCAAATTCACGAGCCATATGATATATTTTTTTGACTGAAGAAGATATTTGCTCGCTTACATAGATTGGACGACTCTCACATTTAAGGCCCAGCTGAGAAGAGTTCAACTTTTGCTGACTCTCGCGATTTCTGTTAAAGGATTTTACTGCTCCGATATATTTATTTCTTAGTAGTACTGAAGAAAACTCACAAATAATAGGTCTACTTGAGTTCGCCTTCCCTGGTAGTCTGTAAATGTCCCTAATTTCTGTCGCTGTTATATTATTCTGAACTGTTGAACCAATCTGCATAACGATGTTTGTTAGTTCTTCGGGAGTCTCTTTTTCTTGAAAAGGCACATTTCTCACCTCGATACCTGCCGAACGGGACCTGAACTCCATGTCTTACATCTTTGTCTCCAAGTTCTCATATGCCTGTTTGTAATAATTCCGCTCTTTTTCAAGAGAATCAACACGGCGCTGTATCTCTTCAAAACTTGTGTTAAAAAAGTCTATAGCCTTTTCTATTTCACAGTTTGTTTTTTGAATTTGCAGTGACTGTGTTTTCAAATCCGCTATTTCAGCCACTATAGTCTTCAAACTAGCAGAGTGTTCATTCAACACTGTAGCCTGCTCGGTTTTCCAAGCCACCAGCATCTCTTTTAGTTCATAAATGGTCGTAGATGGAGATATAGAATCGTCACAGCGTAGCCGCTTGGCTCTGGATGTTACATTGCCACTGTCTTGTGATTCGCTTGCCGTGATAGTAGCGACATTTGGTGCGGAGTGCGCCTCGCTTATTTTAGTTTGAGGTGGTGAACGTTGCACTTTCGGCATATTATATATAGTACTAGAAGCTCCCACAAATAATAGAAGGAATCAATATCTTCTATCTTCTATGGCCAAAATTGATAACGGCGCCTTGCGCAGTCGTAGTCAGCAGAATAAACTTAGCAGACACGGCGTAGTTCTTTCCAGCTACGGGCACTGTGCGACAAAGTGTCTATTGGGCATAGCTTCTCTGCCCCGGCTCGGCTCGGCGCGGCGTGACGTGGTGACGGTGCGGGCAGCGCGCCGTATAGCGAGTGGCGGGGGAAGTGAAAGGTGACTCGCAAACGACACAGTACGACACAGAACGTGACTCTTTCCAACTATATAACACAGTGTTTTTTTCTAAGTCGCCCGTTATTTAAAATTTTGACTTTAAAAATGTTTATAACTTTATTACCACTGGATGGTTTTCGATTCTGTTTTCACACATATCACTTTGGTTTGTTACTGCACTTCACAGACTATTTTTCTTTTGTAAAATTTAAGTTTTACGCGCGTATAGAATTTAAATTGAAGCAGTAACTTAAAGCACGTCTTTCTCAAACGGGTCGAAACGAGGGGGGGCAGAGAAGCTGTAGCTGAAGCTGTATAAAACCTTCTCTCGTCCAGCACTAACTTAGCAACTCCAAACTTCGCCCGAGCAGCCATAAAAGCATCGTGTCGCGAACGTGTTAAGAATTCCGACACGGTGATGCCCGTACCTTTGAATTTTGTCTTCGCAAACCAAATTTTGTCACGAACCACAACACTTGCAAATTTAACCAATATGGGCCTCGCCTTATTGCTTGAAGTTTGACGTTCGATCCTGTGACAACGCCGGATGTCATCAGTCATGAAGGAGTCAATTATGAGATGCTGCTTGACAGCCTGAACCACCAAACTGGATGTCTCTTCGTCCTTACGCTCCTCCACACCGTGAAGCAGCAACATCTTACGTCGGCTACGCGTTTCAATTTTGTCCATCTCACGGCCAACAAAATCAAGCTGCTGTGAGAAAGACTTCAATGTCTGCATTACGAAGGACTTGAATGATGCGAATTCATCTGCCAGAGTCTGGGTACATTGTGGTGACTTCTTATGCAGTTCCGCTTCAAAACTTGCCATCCGCTCCTCAAAATAAGTCTGCATGTCCAGTATTTTTGACGTGTTGAAAGTTTCAATTTTCAGAGTTTTGGTGAAACTTGTTAGTTTTAAGGAATAACGCTAAACCAGCAGGTATTTATTACAAGCTTTAACTTTTGTGCATTAAAATAATTTAATAATTGAAATCAACTAATTTATTTAAATTTTTCTAACGAGCTATTTTAAATTCGACTTTATGTTCCAACTACCCACCAAAAATCTTTTTACGGCCGGTTTCAATATTCGATCTATCCATGGATTTTGAGAATTAAGATTCGTGTTTGACATATCTTGAATGGAGTTTATGTCATTAACGAATCTAAAATCTCAGAAAATGGATAGATCGAAAATTTGATTCACATAGCGTACGGCACTTGGCGATTTTCAGTTGCGAAGCAGATTTCAGCTGCGAAGCTATTTGCTATTCTGATGTATAAGCTAAACGGGTAAATTATACACATATTTTTACCCCAACGAGCTCACGATCTTCACAGATGGGTCAAAGACAGAAACAGGAATGGGTTACGGAGTATTCTCCGCGGACCTAAACATCAATATTGCAGCACCACTGGAAGCCTATAACGCAGTCTACCAGGCCGAATAATTAGGCATCCTAGCTGCCACAGCAATCATGGCACGTGAGGTAAGCGAACGATATAGATCCTCTCGGATAGTATGGCTGTCCTCTCAGCCCTCAAAAGCCATATTTTCACCTCGGCACTAACACTAGAAGCCACCAAAAACTAACAGAGGTAGGTAAATTAAACAAACTAACACTGCAATGGATCAAGGCTCAAGAGGGAATGACGCAGCCGATGTACTTGCCAGAAGAAGGGCCACCTTAGAGGTGGTGGGACCCGAGCCCATTATTCCCCTACCTTCCGGTCTTTATCGCAACCTGGTAAGAAACAGAACCAGGACCCAGCACAACCAATCCTGGATTGGTATTGAAACATGCAGACAGTCCAAGGGGGCTCTTCTCGCAGTAGATGGTAAGATAGCCAAACAAGTCCTCCGGCTGTCCAAACAACAACTGCGGACTGTCATGGCCGCCTACACAGGACACGGATCCTTTAATAAGCACCTATTTACTATAGGTATCGCCGACAGCCCGCTGTGCAGAACCTGTATGGTAGCAGACGAAACGTCAGCCCACCTGATCCTCGACTGCCCTGAGGTCTCACAATATAGGCAGCAGTACCTGACCAGACAAAGCACCGTAAGGGAAGCAGTGGGTCACATACAGACAGGGCAGAGACTGCTTGCCTTCCTCGAAAAGTTGGGGTGGCTCGAGTGACAGGACCATTCCCACCCGCATGCAAAATACACGCCAAGACGTGGTGTTGTGGAAACAGCCCGTGCTATAAAGTATCAAGTAAGGGTAAATTATAATCCGTTCACTAGTCCGTGCGAGAGAGAGAGTCGCAAATATCCATCCATCCTCACAAACTTTAGCTTTTACATATCATTTGCTTGGATTTAGGTGAATGCTACACTTTTAAATTACTTTTTACGGATTTAATCTTAATAATCTTAATATATAAAATCCTTGCGTTACTGACTGACTGACAGACACGCTACAGCCGAAACTATTGGGCGCAGGAAGCTGAAATTTGGCATGTATGTTCCTTGGGGACCACAGCGGTGCACTAAGAAGGGATTTCCCGAAATTCCCATGGTATCAGCCAAAACGGGTAAATTGTAAAAAAATGCAGGCGTAGCTGCTGACGTCGACTAGTCGCAATATAATATTGGTTTAACTAAGATTACACTTAAATCAAGTTATCTAGAAACGATTTTTTTTATTATCCCACGTTTCAGCTACTTTACAGGAACTGTGCTCATGGAAGACTGGGTTGACATTTGACTTTATCTTGACAGAGGGACGGAAGTAGTTTCTGGATCATTCGGTTAAAATCTAATCTCAGTAGAACAAACATCATTATAATAACGGAATATCAAGGATACAATCCGTAAACAGTAGTTTTATTACAACATTAGCTTTTCTTCTGAAGCAGGTCTTAAGGCTCAAGTCCCCCTAAAATCATCTGTTTTCTTAAAAGAAATAATACTTTACTGTCTCCCTGGATAAAAAACCTTCTTTCACAAGCTTCAAGACTGTTCACCACTGTTTTAGAATTAGAACATTCAACAGATTTTTGCGACACAAAGACGAACGATACCATAGGATCTTATCAGAGAGGTTGGAATAGGTTTAGACTAGAGAGAACATGCTCGCTATATTTCCTTAAACCGAACGTGCAACATGTAATGTCAGTTGGTCTTAGTTGGTTAATCATAACGTCAAATTACGCGTCTCATTTAAAGAGGCATAGACTCCTTACATACTCATATCTTTGGCTGCAATCTTTAAATAGCCGTGCTGTCATCTGTCATTAGTGTAAAATTTGTTGGACGGTTGCGTTTACATTTCTCATAACTTTTTTGCATTTAAATAGTAAGTAAGCTTAAAATAATTAAATAGTATACTCATTAATTAATACACATTGTGGATTCCACTATTCTCGGAACGGAAATAACAGGAGAAACTTTATCTTCTAGCAGTGAGTCGGCATTTTCCAACAAATTTCTTAGTTTTCTCGTATTAATGCTATAATGAGTGTTAAGTTTACACAATATCATTGTATTGCAAATCAAAGAAACAGCTTGCATGCGTATGTGATTTGAATTTAACTCACAAATTGATATTTTTTACATTTATTGATTTAATAGCCTTAGTGATGGGATTTGACAGTGAAAGGAGATATCGATGTTTTTGGAATGATGGATAAATACGGAAACTAACTATCGGACATGAATGTAAAACTGTAGTTGGAAGCGACAGCGGGTAGCCGCGGTTGCTAAGTTGGCAATAAACAAAGACGTCCAGCGGTTAGCCGTGTGGTTGACGGCATAGAATACAAGTGTCACCAACCCCTATCTTCCCGTGGGTGTCGTAAGAGGCGACTAAGGGATAACACGATGCAAATACCATCTTTGCGTAGAGACGGAAAACTATACGACTGCCTCGTTGGTCTCGCGGCATAAATGTGCGCGTGGGATCGGGAGGCCTTGGGTTCGATTCCTGGGTCGGGCAGTGTTATTGGGTCTTTCTGTCACGAAATTCTCAGTAGCAGCACGGAGTCTGGAAATGTGCCCGGTACGGCAATAGACTCGCCCCTTATTACGTGGGACTAAAGTATATCTGGCGAAAAGTGGGTGTAGAATTACACCTCTGCCTACCTCTTCGGGGTTATAGGCGTGACACTATGTATGTATGTATGTACCTACCTTAAAAGTAGCGTCTATTAACCTAAAGCCTTGTACGGACCAAGCGTTCCAGTGTACGCGCATTTGTGTAGGCTTACATTTTTGCATCTTTATAATAGTAGATGGTTTAGGGATGTGAGTCGCATTTTTTATTATTAATAAGGTGTTTTTTATATTACAGGTTGCCTATTACTGACGTTACAAAAAAACTTAGGATAAATTCTGTCAGACGGCCTAGTTTGATTTGGCAGAAGTACCATCGTATTTGTTCACGTCATTTTGAGAAAGCCTGTTTTTTAAAGACAGAAAGCACCTGGCGTCCTTTAAAACCGAATGCTGTGCCTACATTACATTTATGCCCGGACATTGCACACCCGGTAGAATTATTTATTTAAAACTAAACAAAAAGAGTATAATTTTAGTTTGAAGATATTAATAAAATATAATAACTACAACGATTTTAATTAATCTGCCTAGTTCTATATTATTTATCATATTAGTGCTATCCTGACTGATCAAAAACGTCTTGCCTTGTAGTCCGCTACATAATATTCTACCATATAAAATAATATTCTTCCACATTCACACAACACCATCTGGTCCCAAACTAAGTATATCTTGTACTACGGGTACTAGACAATCGATAAACATACATATATGTATACTTTTTTGTAAATATATTATATATTATACATAGTACCATCCAGACCAACACAAACATTCATATTCATGCACACAAATGTTTGACTTGAGCGGGAATCGAACCCGCAAGCTTAGGCGTGGCAGTCGATTACACTCAAGCCAACTGGGTCATCAAAGTATAGAATTTCAGCAGTACACTGCTGTACTAATAGGTACATAAAAGCGAATCGTTTGTGCTGGCGGACCACAAATCGGATTACCTACAACTCTAAAAAAATCGAGCATAGTCCAACGTAAGCGATAGCAAGCAACGTGATATGATGCGACGCAAACAAATTCGTACAATACATAATCTAAGTGATAGTTTCTTAGCATCGCATCGCAACGCATCGCTCATAAGTTTATGAATACTTTTTGTCAATAGATTTTATGGCTAAAACTAACAATTAAACACGTGAATTTTTTTAGTACTGTCTGTCTGGCAAGTCTGCAAAGCACTGTCAGGCGTCGACAGCAAAAACTACATTTTCAATATTTTAGTTGTTTACTTCTACGGCTTAAATATATCGAAACATACTAAAGTTAGACATTTGACCAAAAATATTTATCGATAAATCATCACTGTTACGAACAACACTCGATTTCCTAACTCTATGTTTTGTCTACTGTCTGGCTACCACAAGGCTGCTATAAAAGCGTGCTGCTAAACCTATCGATAGCTCTTTCTATCACACTGCATGTGCCATTAGAAAGAAGATATCAATCATAGCAACCGCTGTTGTTATTTTAGCGTTACTTCTATGACTTAATAAGGTTATATTTCTTTGGATCTTATACTACATATAATACAATAATTTAAAGCTCCTTGCACTTCTCATCTTGCAAGCAACAAGTTGCAAGCCGAGGCGTGTCTGACAATCTTTAAGAGTTTACATAGTACATAGTGCGAACATACTACACCACGACTTGCAAACTTGCAAGTTAACCCTTATTCAAACAAAGGTATATATATTACCACTTCGACTTTTTTTAAATAAAGCATCCTAATATTTCCTATGGTAACATGAAAGGTATCGATGTTACATATTTTTAATCTTTATTGTTTTCTTTACATATTATAAGTCATCCTACAACTCATCAACGTCATTTGTCATTATAAGGTGATGTCAAAGTTGACCAAACGGTTTTCGGGTGAAAAAAATTGAGTTTTTAGCGAGTGTGTTCAATAAATTTGACACTTTGTTTGAAAAAATCTGGTATTTGCTTTTTCGATTCAAATACCAAAACTATAACATTTTGTCTGTAATCTTACTTTTTAGCAGTATGCGCAAAGACTTATTCATATAATTTAGATGTTTTAAAAAAGTGGTAAATAATTTACCACTGTCCGATCTCGCTTTGATAAAAATCTGTTTATAATATAAAAAAATACGTTATCTGTCTGTATAATTACGAAATTCTAAATATAATATTATAATATTTTGAAACGTGCAAATTTGTTCTTATGTAAAGCGTAAATCGTTTGTTAACGTTAAACTCAACACATCAGAATCTACTCATTTTTTATGTTTATACGTTCAATTAGTATTTTGTTTATTTCAGAAATACAATATATCTCAAAAAATATTATTACTTTTATTACATGCATTTTTTTGTGTTTTACTATCTACTTTGATAAAACAAGTACACACCAGTAGAACCAAGAGGAAGTCACTAGTCTAGATACAAAAATTAAGTATAAGTAATATGAATAAACGTTTAGGTTATAAATATAAAACTCTTTCATTAACTCATCTTTCATTTCATGCATTTTTTGTGAATTACTATCTACTTTGATAAAACATTCACAACTTGTGTGTACTAGTAGAACCAAGAGGAAGTCACTAGTCTAGATACAAAAATTAAGATACGAAACGGACAATGGTTACTATTTTACCACCAAATTGCAAAATTTGGGAGTCATGAACGGACAATGGTAAATTATTTACCACCACAAAAACTACCCCATCCCCTACTTTTTTAATATTTTTGATGCCAAATATAGAATCTGCAAGTGTACTTTACCCTAAAACCACCCTAACTTTTTTAATAACTTGTACAGGAGCTCGCGTTTGTTTAAGGGTTAAATTATGACACTGATAGAAGCAATTCACATGTACCTCAGCCATACTACGTGGGTGGCTGCTAATTCGTAAAAAAATGTTGTAATTTTATTCATACATACATACAAAGACTCATGCCTGTTTGCCGGAGGGGTAGGCATAGACTACGGAACGCCATTTGCAACGATCCTGACATATCTCTCTTGCTTCATTCACTCGAATCAAATTTCTCATGCATGCTCTTCGGTTAAGAGTACTTCTAACCTGTTCTGTTTTTAGGATGCCTCCAATCTGGTCAGAGAACGTCCGACTAGGTCTTCCCCTTCCTAATGTCCCATTTACACTTGACTTATATAACTTCGTGGTCAGTCTTTCCTCATCCATCCTCTCCATGTGACCAAACCATCTTAGTATACCTATCTCAATAGTTGTCACTACATCTTCTTTTACCCCACAACACTCTCTTATTACACAATTCTTTACTCTGTCGTTCAAAGACACTCCACACATACTTCTCAGTGCTCTCATTTCTACGGCATTTATTCTACTTTCATGTCTATTCTGCCATACCCAACTTTCCCTACCATACATAAGTGTAGGTACTACCACCCCTCTATGCACAGCCAAATGTGCCTTTTTGGACACGTTTTGACTGTTCATAAAAGCCTTCAAAGCTCCATTCATCCTATTACCTGCATTAACTCTTCTTTCAATATCTTCTTAATTCTTACCATTTCTAGTAAAAAGCGTACCTAAATATACAAAATCATTCATTTGCTCCACTCGTTGTCCATCGATCATAACATTACAAGCCGTAACACATTTCTCCTTTTCAAAAACCATAACTTTCGTCTTGCTCACATTCACTTTCATTCCTTTCCCCCCTAAAGCACCATGTATGATTGCCACCATCTTCTGCAACTCCTCCGCTGAAGACGCAAGTATTACCTGATCATCAGCATAAAGGAGACATTTGAAAAGTAACTCATTCATCCTTAATCCACAGTCACTATTTGTCAAATCTTGCAAACAAGTGTCCGTGAAGAGGTTGAACAGCCACGGTGACGCTACACATCCCTGTCTAACACCTGTCTCAATGGTAAACCAATCAGTGTATGACCCATTTATCTTCACACAAGCGCTAGAATCTTGATTAAGGGATTTCAGAGGTCGTATGAGGCTGCTGTTCACGCCATACATCGACAGTACCGACCACATTTCATTCCTCACCACTTTATCGTAAGCCTGTTCAAAATTTTATTCATATGGATGACAAACAGTCACGCAAAAAAATATTTGACTTGAGAGCGGATATTGATCCCGCGACTTTCGGCGTGGCAGTTAGTTAGTTACGTAAAGTAAGAAATTCATTTAATTTTCCACCATACATAGCTACACTCCTGCTACGCCAACAGGCCATCTAGAGCACAGTCATATGTGATGTCGGCCACATTGCAGCTTTGTAGGTACCACAACGCAATCGCAAGAAGCCGAAGAAGTTCGAGATTGTTTTATGTCGCGACAGTGTTCTGTGAATGTGGTACGTGTGATTCAAGCCCAAGGCATGTAATCTGATGAGGGATGCTGCACAGGTACATAAGCGTCTTTGTTGCTTTATGGAGCAACAATTTATGTAGTCTTTGTCTCTTTTTATAATGAGGGTAGTACAGATAAGCTTAATGGGACATAATGGTTGAGGGGTACCGCATAAAACATATCTGTTACTGGATGTTCTTTGTTGGTATGTCGTTAAAAAAGGGAAATAGAACATTTAAAATTATCATGCTTCTACGCACATAAATTTGCGTGATTTCGAATTAAGGCCGGTTACAATATTCGATCTATCCATGGATTTTATTATATTTCTTGGAGTTCATGTTGATGAATCACTGAATTGGAAACATGAACTCTCCAATCTGGAATCAGCCATAAGTTCAGCTTGCTATGTCTTGAGAAGTCTTCGTAGTGAGGTACATTTGGAACATCTCAAAATGGTGTATTACGCGTTGGTTGAATCTAAGTTGAGATATAGTATTTTATGCTGGGGAGGTAGCTATGTTTATAATATTCAAAGAGCGTTCATCTTGCAAAAACGAGCTATCCGAACCATAGTTTCGATCAGACAAGAAGTTTCATGTAAAACTTACTTTGAAAACCTTAAGATTCTCACAGTGCCAAGCTTATATATTTTAGTATTACTCACTAATTTTGCTAAATATGCGCACGAATACGAATCGGAAGGAGAGAAACTACAAAGGGAGGCAACTAGAAGAATGGATTTTGTGACCAAACAAGTGCCACATCTTGACATAATAAAACATACTTCTATTTACACATGACATAATTTTATTGATCTATAGAAGGAAGTCCTTCTATAGATCAATAAAATTATTCAATAAACTGGCACTAGAATTAAAGAGTATTTTATATTAAAGTAACTTCAAGGCAAAACTGAAAGCGTTTCTTTTGGAAAGGTGTTTGTACTCTGTAAATGATCTTTAACATATGAATTATAAAATGTACATACATACATATAAATAACATTGTAATTGACAATTGGGTTATTAATAAGCTACAACAAAATGAGTAAGTCCCTAAAATTTGTTACATGACATGTGTATTTATCGACATTTTAGGTCTTGACATTTTATGCAATTAATATTTTTTTTTTAGTTGACATATCTTATTTTTATTTCTTTTCTACTTGACATTTAATTATTGTAAGAATCACATGTTGAAGACATGCTTATGATATGGGTACTTATTTCATGAATTGTATCGACTATTAAGTATTTATTTCTATATTCAGATATATCACTTACCATTTTTATTTATCAGCGATCATTTAATTTTTAATTATTTTATTAATTGTATTTTTTGTATTGTTGCAAATATTCAAACACAATGTAAAATTGTTATTGAATAAATAATTGAACTGAATTGAATTTGGTGACTAGAGATACATGATTGACGTTGTTTGGAGCTTATATCAAATATGTATCTCAAATCTCCATGTATCTCTCTCGCCTCTTAGAGTCAATAGTCGGTCATATATATTTTTAATATATTTAGTCGATGTCTTGTAATTATGAAATTAACTTCAGCACCAGCGACCATTAACGAACTAATAATTATTAGTATTTTGTGGTTCTCACAGTAGCTACATTTAACTATTGCCATCTATCCGAAGAACGATGCTCTGAATTGTGGTATTAAAGTTTCGCAAGCAATTACTAAAATAAGATATACAAGTTATAAGAAACTTCCTTCGGGCTGCGGTTTAGAAGGCACAATCACCTAGTCTGATCTAGTGATCAGAGTATCCTAACTATAGTTAAAGGAACCAAATTCCGGTAACGAGCTATGTGTCAACATGAAAGAGAGTTTTTGAGGAAATATCTCTCTATCATATTGATACGTTACTCAAACTGAATAAAATAGGCATGTTTAGATAACCGTAACAAACTTGTTTTACAGATCACTTTTCAGCCTTTAAAAATACTCAATGCGGCGGCACCGAATGAATTATAAATTTATTTATTCATCCGATCTCGCAGTTTCCAAGACAGATGGTCGCGTTAGGCGATTCCGAAACAAAAAGACGTTTTCGATTCGAGACAAAACTTTTTCAGTCTAATGTTTTGTGTCCGATGGTTTAAAATAGATGTACTAAATAGCATATAGCTGGCATTCTTTTAAGTTGGTAGTGAAATGTAGCAGCAACTACCTATAAATTATGTTACCCATTGAACATTGGCGAAAACTAAACAGCGAATGATATCTATTGAATCGTTTTATTTTTATGTTTATAGGCGGCAAACGAGCAGACGGATCGCCTGCTGGTAAGCGATTACCGCCACCCATGGTCACAAGCAACTCCACAGGAGTCTCTAGTGCGTTGCCGCCCCTTGGGGTTGGGAAAAGGGATAGGATGAGGAGTGGGATGAGGGAGAAGGAATACGGAATAAGGCCTCCGGCACTCTCACTCACCGAATGAAACGCAACAGTTTAGGTACTGTTACTTTACGTTGATCTTCTGTGGGAGGGTAGTACTTCCCCGGTCGAGCCGGCCCATTCATGCTGAAATCAGCATGGCTCTACTACCTACGAAAAAGATTTTTAATCGTTATTCTTCCTTGTAGTGACAAGGAAGAATAACGATTAAAAATCTTTAATTATGCTATCAAAAGTAACTCATAATTTCTATATATTATACCAAATTGCCGACACCTAATCTGTAAGCATTGCATGAATGTTATATTATTAAAAAAAAGTTTTCTTGAAGTAAGTACCCTACTCTCTGTACACATTGAGGCCATCAATAAGCTTCAAAAATGTGAATTTAAAGTTTGTAATTAGTATATGAATATAGTATACACAAGATAATAATTACTTATAAACTATTCCTATTATTAAAAGTAATTTTAATGTCCAAAAAATATTACCATTAGGATGTAAGCCAATTTGCTAGTATTAAAGGTGCAAATGTAGAGACACAAACGAAATTTATCAATCATGAATGTGTATTTCCAAAATAAATTTACGTTTCGTCCAAAACCGGATCTACTCCTACAAAGTCGGGTCACTAGTTGTAACTGGAAGGCATGATACGGTCTAAACTGGAAGTTTATTCCGAGATCTTTAGTGTCTCGGCTGAAAATAGTTATTCGCTCTAAAACTGAGCTCAATCGAGTGGTAAATCCATACTGTAAGCTTACGTAGTAGCAACCTAGTTTACTGTGTGACACACTGGTTGAAAGAATGGATGATTAGTCTTTATTTTATTTATAGTCTACTCCTATGAATAGGTCCTGTGTCTCGGGAAACCAACACCATGCAATCATCATCACTAGGCTCGACAACAATTTATGGATTATTCAAAGTTTTGTCGCGTGTAAACGGTTAAACGAGAAACCACTACGCCACACATGGAGTCCGATCAAAGTCTTAATAAATGTAACTGCACGGATGACGTTGTGGTTAGATTTATTGCGTCACCGACTAACACTATGCCAAATATTGTAGATTTAATCCCTACACGGGATAACATTCTGCACTATCCACAAATGATTGGTTCAACTTGTTAATTTACATACGATATAAAAAGTACTTGCTTTATATTTGCTTTATAATATGTTTTCGTACATATCCTACCATACGTTTTCTCTCATTTCTCCTCCTCCCAACAATCACTTCAGTTGCCACTGCTTTGGTAATCCCAAAATAACATACATTTGACTATCCTTAGTTGCCATTGTTGGTCGCATTTTGTGTTTATTCTCAAGATGATGAAGATTGGGAGAAAACAATACTTTGTGTGTTTTACAAGTGTTTTGCCAGCGAATGCTGTTTATCATTTAGTACGAAATAATTTATTAAAGAAGTTGATAGAACATAAATACAATGTGTCCCATTTTAGCTACAGAGGCTAGCAAATGAACGTGTGTGCAGAAAACCTAGGTACGTTGTGTTAATTAGAGATAGATGTGCTTAGATTAAAGCTTTTACTTAAATGCCTTATGTAATTAGCATAATTTATTTAAATGGTTGCACTTAAGTGTAAATTGAGAATGCAAATAAGAATAAATTCCGCAAATCCATTCGAATTTAGGTTTTACTTTTTTATTTCACATGTGATACGAGTTTGTATATTATACACTTGTTAAATGCACTTAAAAATGTAGTCTAAATAAGTAGCACTCTTAGCATGTCCTGACTTATCATTTGCAATAGATTGTAAACGATCTAAACTATTAATTCCGCTGCAATGTCATTAACATTACAGCAAGATTTATACAACGACGCGGCAAACTTGCCGGCAAAATTGTGCTGGAACCTTGTAAGGAGCCAAAATTTTTAAAGTAGACAAAAGTAATTTTTTAAAACGTTAATAGTAGGTATATTTTTAACTGCTGTAAGATTACTTATGCAAAAAGTATGCAATGTTCTCAATTATATACTAATATATAAAGCTGAAGAGTTTGTTTGTTTGTTTGATTGAACGCGCTAATTTCAGGAACTACTGCTCCGATTAGAAAAAATCTTTCAGTGTTAGATAGCCTATTTATCGAGAAAGGCTATAGGCTATATAACATTGCGCTATGAGTGACGGGAGCGGAGCAGTAGTCTTAAATAATGCGGGTGTAACCGCGGGCATCCTCTAGTCTATAATATAACGAAACTCAATATATTGTTTTTTACGCTGTGTTTACCAATGTATTTCTAAGTAGAAAAGAGGAACAATTCATGTGATTTAGTAGTTAGGTAATAATTACAAAAATACCATGGTTAATGAATCTACAGCTATGTAGATTTTTTATGTAATTTGTTTTAAGAGTGTTCGATTTAACTTTATTATTGACATAGGTACAATAATAAAATTCCAAGCCCATACATACGTACGAACCCATATATACGAAAATACACATGCTGTGGACGACATATTTTGAATAAAGTATTTGGCCCAATTTGAACCAATTCAATATAAATATTGAATTGGTTCAAATAAATCCCGCTGATTTTATGAACACCGAATGGACAATTAAAGAGATAAAACATGTTTATTGTAATATTAATAATGTCGTCCCTTGCAGAATTTCCTTTAGAGGAAATTTAAATTAAGCCTTTGTACCCCTTAGAACCTTGCGGTCAACAACCGTTTTGCTGTGTAAACAAAAAATAAAGCGGTGTATTTTCTTTTATTACCGTAATTTTACCTTCGCGCCATATCATATATGTAAGTATTAGGTTGTAGCGGTAGCTGTGTACAATAATTAATGGCATTTATTTAAAACACCAGCACTGATGGCATCTAACGGATAGCAATGAAACTACGCCGAACAATTGAAAGTAATGAATCGCGTTATTGGAAATTACAAGCGCGATATTTATAATGTACTATGTTATATCGCACGTGTCACTTATGATAGCTAGGATACATTTGAGAACTATTATACAAGTTCTCAAAAATACGCACCAGGCTTGATCGACGACCCTCCCTTTAAGGGTAGTAATATCACATCAATTTTTTTCGAAGTGTACTACTAGATAATATCTGTTAATTGCGTTTACTAAACAACTATAATAAGCAACGTAATTTGAGTCGGTATAATAAAACAGTAAACTGATTACGATTATATCAAACATAAAATATTTGATTTGATTTGATTTGAAAAAAAAATATAATTATTATACCAGCAGTTCATACGTTACTGACTGACTGACTAACGGACAACGCTCACCCGTAACAAGTGGGTGCAAGAAACTGAAATTTGGCATAAATGCTACCCGAAATTCCCATTTACTTGGACAAATTTTATAAAACGTGTCTAAAAACGAGCGACTGGAAGAGCTGCGGACATTATCTAGTATAAAACTGAAAAGTAATGAATCGCGTTATTAGAAATTACAAGCGCGATATTTATAATGTACTAAATATATTATATCGCGCGTGTCACTTATGATAACTAGGCAATTTTTGAGAACTATAATGTTATACAATTTCTCAAAAATATCCACCAGACATGATCACCTAGCTTGATCAGAAGACCCTCTCTTTAGGGGGAGTAATACCATATCTCATTTTATTTATTTATTTATTCTTTATTTTTTGTTCGAAGCGTATTAAATGAAACACGCTTTGATAACAGCTGTTCATTGCGTCTATCTAAATAACTATAATAAGCAACGACATTTGAGTCGGTGTTAATAAAATAGTAAACTGATTACGATTATATCAAACATCAATATCATACCAGCAGTTCGTGCGTTACTGACTGACTGTCTAACCAACAACAAACACCAACAACAAACACCCATAACAACTGGGTGCAAGAAACTGAAATTTGGCATAAAAGTTCCCCACTTCGGTCCCAAGGAATAATGAACTAAGATGTGTTACCCGAAATTCCCACAAAATCGTTCAAATATGAAACGTGTCTAAAAATGCATATTATTCAAATGTGGAGCTGCGGGCGTTCCCTCGTACGAAACTCGCCAAGGTCAACAGCGTACCTAGATTGGTCTGACGGACCAGTTGACTTCATGTAGAGCATAGCAGACATACACTGTACATGGTATTTTTATGGCAATGGCAAATGGAGGCAATAGTTATGCAGTGAAGTAAACTGGCAATGCTCGAACTTTACAAATAAGAAACAAAAACGAAAGCGACTTTTTTTTCGCGCTGCCAGAATAGCACCCACCGCATAAAAATATAACAAAGAAAATACCGAACTCCAAAAAAAAACAAACGTCAATTTCAGCCATTCAAGGAACCTTCGAAATATCACGTCAAACCGTCATGTAAAAATTTCTTACGGTATCATAAGTTTAATAAGGCACGTCCGATGGACGGGGTTATACCGTAATGTGACAGCAATGCACGCTGGATACGCGGGCCCGTAACGACCGGTCCCGTACGTGTCGGTTGAAGTTGGGACGGTATTATGCGAGAATGTTTTTTGTATATCTGCTTTATGTTTGATGTATGGTCAAGACTTTTTTTCGTTTTCCTCTGAAGACGATTTTTGTGAAATTTGTTTCATGTCGTGCTCTGGATGACGTATATTTTATAATTGCTTACTGAACATGCTTTTATGAAATTTTATTTCAGCTCATACTCTGGCAAACCTCTATACAGCTTTGTACCTAAACTAAGAAGTGTTATGGTAGTTGAGTTGTAGTGTATACGTTACTATGCACTTAAAATCCGAACATTGAAAAACCGGCAAAGTGCGTGTCGGGCCACGCGCAATGTAGGGTTCCGTAGTTGCCCATAATGACTTGCTGCAAAGGGTATTAATGTACAACAAATCCGACTGTTTATTTTGCTGAAAAAATAATTTTAATAACACTAATAAAAGAACCTAAGTTTTGTTTAGAAAAATACTAGGTATGTATCCAGTTATGTATTGTAAACAAAGAATGTGGTTTCAAAGATATACTACTACTATACATACGTAGTACCGTAGTACATTACATACCAAAGTACGTATATCTTTAAGATTAAGCCAGCGCGCCCAATGTAAACTCACAGAAATAGGTATTTATAAGTTAACCGACGATTACTCGTAAACTAGTGATATCTACTTAGCCGTGATAGTTTTCCTTTTAAATTCGTTATATGTACTACATTTGTGATTTTTTTCACCTCTTCCAAATTAATAGTTTAGCCGGCAGAGAGGGGGGACACTTGAGTCTAACAATTTTTTTCACTTTAAAGCTTGATATTTGACAAACCAATCACTTGATCGAAAAATGATTTGAGCAAACTAATAATATTTTTTTAAAACCTATCCAATAATACCCCACATGATGGGGTACTCAACCAAAAAAAATTTCAACCCCACTATATATGTAAGGGCCCTTACCCTACCCTTAAAAAATATATTTTTCTAAATTTTATTCTACAGTTTTGTTGCAATATCTTATGTCTATATTCATGTAAAATATCAGCTTTCTAGCACCAGGCGTCTTTGAGCTAGGCTGCGGACGGACAGACGGACGGACATGACGAAACTATATGGGTTCCTTGTGGACTACGGAACCCTAAAATGGCGTTAAGAAATATTTTACTTACATTCTCTTTTAATGCGTAGTCAATCCAGGGCTAGCAATACAACAATGTATTTTAAAATGTTTTTGCTTATGTGATGATTTAAGTTTTGATGAATAACTTGTCACATTACAATTCTACTCAAATACCCTTGAAACTAGATATACATAGTCAGGCAGAGTTTAATTCATTTACTTTGCTATTCAAATATATGCATCCCTTCAATTAATCAATTTGCGGACGATGTTCTAAAACATAGAATAGGTACCTTTGTATAATTTTGCTAAAACAAAGCATACCTATGTATAATACTGAAAGTACTGGGTTCAAATCCCAGCACCTCTAAATGTTAGTTTATATTATTACTTTTTAGCAGCGGTAAAAAAAATAGCAGTAAAGTCTTTTGTTACCATAGTCCGACGCATTGTCACTACTACAAGGTACTTGTAAAAAGGAGATTGGCATTTTATTTGATACAGTAAAACCCATTAACTAAACTTAAATAAACACTATCAATTGACCGAAAACAAAAGTATTTTTATTCATACCTAAAATTCTAATAAAACTAAGACTGTAGATGTCTAACTAACTAGACGTTACTTACACAAGTAAGTTTGCTAAACAAAAACCTGCTGTCACGACTACTTTGTAACTAGTATTTTTGATACTATAGATACATTCACTCCAATAACACTGATCATCATTGCAATATTCTTTTGCTATCTGAAAACAACACGACATATCAAGACAAAAATTCAATGAGAATTAGGCCATTGTGCATATTGTTCCTTAGTCGATCGTTGAGCCAATGTCTGCAGGGTGAAGAAACGTGCCTGTTTCTACAGTGGTGGGGCTCAGTAACCGTGGTCGGACACCCACGGTGAAGCTAAGCGGGATCCTGGGAGTGGACGCTCCACGTGGGCTTGGGTGAGGCCTGCATAGGATGCGTCCAAGGGTGCGGGTGCGGGGTACAGTTCTGTCTGTCCCTCGCAGACGGGCGCGGTCGCGGGAGGAGAGGCGTGTCGGTGTAGCGTTGCCACGCGCCCTATCTCCCGCGACCAAATGGGGGTGCACCATTTGTTGCGTTGCGGTGGGGCCGCATAGGAAGAGGAGATGCGGTGTTGTCGAGTTGCCGTCCTGCCTATCCTCTGCAGCCGCTGGGATTTCGTGCCTGCGGATGGCGAGCGCTGGAGATGCTCCCCGTCCACCAAAAGGCAAGGAGCCGGGCGACGTAGTGTCCGCGCCGCCTCCCAAGTAACTTAGTAAGAAGACGGATGCAAGTGTGATGCGTGAATGGATTTAGACGGATGATTGCGAAATGGGGCCCGCCAACACAAACAGCGGGCCAATCCCGGGCGGAATCGCGGAAAAGTATGCTATCCGCGAACTATATTTAGAACTAATAACGTCAAAATATCGGTTTTCACTAGTTTAAATTTCCATTCCATTTTATAATGCCCACGACATGTTAAAGAAGCAGCAGATAAAGACATCTGCTAATCAGCGGCAAAAGGAGCAGACCGATCACCTGATGGTAAGGGAATACCGCTACCCATGGACACAAGCATCACAAGAGGAATCACAAGTGCGTAGTCATCCGTCGGGATGGGTAAATTAATAGGAATAGGAGAGATATGTACATAAGTGAGATATGGATTATAATATTATAGTGATGCTGTTGGTACTAGTTGCTCATTTGGAAACGACCGTAGATAACATAATGAGTTGTTTTTCTATCAAATACGCAAACATCTCAGCAAACGATTATGTGTTTCAAAGACATTGATACTATTTAATATCGGTAAATATAAGATAATTGCGTCTTAGTCTCTGCTCTTTGTTGACCAATAATTCATGTGATCCCATACCTTTTTTTTTTTTTTGTTTTACGAGGTGGAAAATCCCTTCGGATCTCCGACTCTTGGGGGAAATAAGAGCCGGAGTATGTGGTGTTTCCACTAAAAACCACCTCGACTTCCGCCATGTACCCGTGTGTCGGAGGGTGGGGCATCACCAAAGCACTCGTCGCCACCCTCCGACGGGTATTGGCCCGCCAGATGGTCAGGCGGGCCCCAAACAAAGCCCCCTAGGCGACGGATTAAGGTATTGGACTCCGCCGCCAAAACGCCCAGCGGCCGCAGAGGATAGGGAGGACGGCAACGCAACACCGCATCTCCTCTTCCTCTGCGGCCCCACCGCGACGCATCGAATGGTGTGCCCCCATTCGGTCGCAGGAGATAGGGCGCGCGGCAACGCAACACCGACACGCCTCTCCTCCCGCGACCGCACCCGACTGCGAGGGACAGACAGAACTGTCCCCCGCACCCGCACCGTTGGACGCATCCTGCGCAGGCCCCTCCAAGCCCACGCGGAGCGTCCCCTCCTGGATCCCTCTTAGCTTCACCGCGGGTGACCAATCCACGGTTACTGAGCCCCCCCACCACGACAAGGTGGAGATCCCACGGGGGGGGGGGATGTGATCCCATACCTACTTGTAGTTCTTGTATTGATCCGAAGTCACGGTATCTGTTTCCTGCAAAAATCTATTAAGGAAGAAATGCATAAATTTTTGTTAATATTATCTTCATAATTATTATTTTAATTTATCTAGTGCTTACTAAAAAATTAAAGGTTCTTTTGACTATTCCGACATTTCAATTAGTCCCAGTACACCGTGCATATTCCGTTTTCATTTCGTCTCATAAAAATCGGTCGGTGAGAGAACGACTGCGGCTGTAGGGTAGGCACGTGTCTACAAACGAGCGATACGTGAGTCCGTGCACTCTCTGATGTCCAACACGTGGTGGTTTAATGGCTGACTGGATGTATATATGGATACCATCTTCAAAATACGAAAATCCTTACAAACTTTGTTTCCCGACATACAAATGTAATGGCTACTTCAAATTGTTTAACTGGCGTGTGAAAACTTTCATTAACCTATTAAACTTGGATGTTTTACACCATGAACATGTGTATCTAATATAGTTTGACCGTAAGCACTGTACCGCGCCATAGGTATGCGAGCGGCGAGACGGGGGGGCGAAACAGTTGCACCACTTGGTCATTCTGCCGTCATCGCTCACGGCGGCAACTAGTCTTATTTGTTGCGGACTGTCTGTGTCAGACGCACATGAGGTAAAATATCTAAAGATGGATTGTGCGTTATCTCGAGATATCAAGACTGTCATTTTCAAAGAGGCCGAATATTTAAAAAAAAGGAAAGCAGACAAAGAAAATTTTGAATATAAAAGTGACGCAAATATCGCCAAAATTGTTGCGGAGGCTACGGGATACTACGAAAAAACTGTAAGAAATGTAGTAACTGCAGGAAATTCATCAACTAATTTAGGCCGACTGAAATTCAGTTCACCAAAAAAAAACAAAAGTTATAAAGGAAAAATATGTTATTGACGATTTTGAATTGGGAGTCATCAGAAGAAAAATTCACCAGTTTTATGAGATCGAAAAAAAGAGTGCCAAGTATTCGTAAATTACTATCAAGATTGAGACAGGATGGCATATTGAATTGTGGACGAGAATATTTGAGAAATCATTAACACACAATGGGTTACCGTTTCAAAAATTGTAGATCGAAGAGACATCTTCTCATAGAACAACCTAATATTACAGAGTGGCGGAGAAAATACTTGACGAAAATCAGGAAATACAGAAACGAAAACTGCAATATATCTTTCCTAGATTAGACATATATTAATGCCAGTCACAATGTGAGCAAATGTTGGCAATCAGTGTCAGAACCTGGAATTCACACTGACATCGGGAAAGGACGACGTGTGGTAATTATTCACGCTGGGTGTCGAAATGGCTTCGTTCTAGATGCATTAACTATATTTAAATCAGACGCTAAGACCGGTGACTACCATGGAGACATGAACGGGCCTACTTTTTATAAGTGGGTGGATGAAAAACTAAAAGATAAGTTGCTGCCGAACTCTGTAGTTATCATGGACAACGCATCTTACCACGGCGTTCAAGTTGAGAAGAAACCGACCATTATAAGCCTCAAAAGTGAAATGCAGAACTGGTTGCGGTGCCACAACGTTGAATTTTGCGAAACTATGAAAAAAAACCCAACTGCAAATTCTTATCAATAACACACAAAAAGAGTCCTTTTACAAAATTGATGAACTCTTAAAAGCCCATGGACACACAGTACTGCGTTTATCGCCATGCCATCCAGACCTGAACCCCATCGAGTTGGTCTGGGCTGATGTCAAAAACAATATGGCGCAAAACCATATTAATTCTTCTTTAGACGAAAAGATAAACGCTCTGAATTTATTGTTTTCGGAGTAGACGGCAGAAAAATGGCAGAGATGTGATGACCATGTCCAAAAAAATGAAAACGTTTACTGGGATCGCGACAATAGGTTTGATGATAATGCCAATAATAATAAATCTGCAGGATGACTCTGATTCAAGCTCCTATAGCGAAATAGAATGTGAAGTTGAAACAGAATCTATGTCAGAATAGTCAGTATAATTTATTTACCTAATAAATAGGTTTTAATTTTTAATTTGAATTTTTCTTTTTCATGTACCATGTTATTTCCAAGGATTAAAGATTCATTTCATTTATATTGGTTCTTTTATTGTACTTCGCTACATTGGACAAACAGGGATTGGATAATATAATTATACTCGTAAATATAGCTAAAAAGATTTTGCTTCGATATCGTAAGATCTGTCTGACACTACGAATCTCATGTGACCCCACCTCCCCGCACATACCTAAGGCGCGGTACAGCGGTTGCGGTCAAACTATTGACAGCAACCGAAACTTGAAGTACGATAACAGCATGTTTGATAGTCGCTCCGGTGAGATAAACAACATGGGTATGCGAACTGTATTTTTCGACTTATTAAGTCTCATAAAACATTACAACATTATAATGATAATAACATACTCAATGCTAGTTTGTCACAAAATACATTTCTTCGTAACAAATAATTTAGACAGCGAACAATTAAATTGTAAAAATAATATGGGTAGACATACAAAAGTGAATATTGTATATAGCCTTGCACATGACAAATTAAATATATTTCATCAAAATCTGTGTACAAACGTCTAAAAGATAAATTGCATTATTTATGTATAAGCGAGCATTTTCTTAGTGATAATTTAATTAAGCTGTTAAACTTCAATGATTTCAAAGTAGCATCTTATAATACTCGAATTAATAAGCAAAGAGGTGGTACGATCATACTAGCAAGAAAAGATAGAGATATCGAGGATTTAAAACTATCAAAAAAAAAAAAAAGAATGGAATGCTTCGAGAATCGTGCTGTAAAAGATAAAGCCACTGGTGTGTGTATTTGTTGTTGTTACCGTAGTCCATACGATAAAAATCTGACTGTTTATGGACAGTCTAGCTAGAACAATTACTTGAACATAATTTTTAAATATAACTGTCGTATTTGCGGTGACTTAATAAAAAAATAACTAGCGGAAGCAAAAAATACACACGATTTTGTTAATTTAATGTCCTGCTATAACTTTAAAGCTCTTATAAATACTATAACATAATTTACTATAATAATTTATAAGGAATAAATCAGAATCGTGCATAGACAATATATTTTCTAACATAACAAATGACAATATACTATCCTGTAGACCATAATGGTCTAGCGGATGGGCATGCAGGCCTGCTAGGCTTCTTATATGTGCCAAGTAATCAAACCAAAGTAAAAATACCAAACATAAAAACACTGCCATATATGTTAAAAAGAAACTATTAAATTTAATGTATATAATAAAATTTATTTTAGATTGTTACTTTTACAACAAAAATGAATACGTGAGAGATAGTGTGAAGGTGGTGCCTATAGACGAGAAAGTGAAAGGAAGTCGTTTGGCTTGGTATGGGCATATTATGCGAAGAGATGATATGTATGTAGGTAAGCAAGTGATGAATATGAATGGGAAGGACGAGGGAGGCCAAGGAAAAGAACATTTTCTTCTTGCCCTGGTCCCAATCTATTTGGGGTCGGCGCAGTACGTCTCTTTCATATCCACCCTCACACAGTCCATCCATCTCTTCCTTGGCCGTCCTCTCCCTTTTCGTCCTTCTACATGCATATCCATCACTTTTTACCTACATACATCTCATCTCTCCGCATAACATGTCCATACCAGGCCAATCGATGCCCCTTCACCTTTTCAGCTATGGGCGCCACTTTCATACTACCTCTAACGTAATCATTCCTAATTCTGTCCATTCTTGTCACTCCACACATCCATCGTAACATTCTCATCTCTGCCACATGCAATCGTTTCTCATCTATCTTCTTTGTAGCCCAACACTCAGCTCCATACAGTACGACAGGCCTTATAACCGATTTATACATACGGCCCTTTAATTTCACAGGCATTTTGTGGTCACATATTGTGCCTGAGACCTGTCGCCATTTCATCCATCCTGCGTTGATTCTTTCCCTAACATCCCGATCAATATCGCCGTCATCTTGCAGGAGTGAACCTAGGTAGCGGAAATCGGAGCATACTGGTAGAGGTGTACCGCCGAGTGTAACCGGTATAGGACTGGAGAGACCGCCAAAGTCACAGAACATATATTCCGTTTTGGTTCTGCTTATTCTCAAGCCTACATTCTCCAATCTCTGCCGCCACTCCTCCAGCTTGCTCTGCACCTTCTGTCCACTCTCTGCTACCAGAACGATGTCGTCGGCAAACAACATGCACCAGGGTGCCTCTTCCTGTATGTCCGATGATATAGCATCCATAATTAACAGGAAGAGGTAGGGGCTAAGGGCCGACCCTTGGTGCAAGCCTACGGCCACATCGAATCTGGCTGTGATACCAGCTGCGGATCGGACCTGCGTTCGGCATTCAGCGTACATGGCTTGAATCAACGTCAGGTATTTCCCAGGCACTCCTTTCTTCTTCAGAGCCCACCACAAGACTTCACGGGGCACTCGATCATATGCCTTTTCAAGGTCGACGAACACCATGTGCAAGTTTTTATGTGCCTCCCTGTATTTTTCGCATATTTGGCGAAGAGTGAAAATGGCATCCACTGTACCTCGACCAGGCATAAAACCGAATTGGTTTCGTGAAATCTCACTCTCGTCACGCAGGCGTCGCTCAATTACTCTCTGCCATACTTTCATAGTATGTGGCATTAACTTTATTCCCCGATAATTTTTGCACTCTTGGATATCACCCTTATTTTTAAAAATGGGCACCAGGTAACTGTTGCACCATTCCTTGGGTATGGTCTCCTCGTGCAACAGCTTATTGAAGAATAAAGTCAGCCACGCCCATCCATCATCTCCTAACGCTTTCCATGCTTCTACTGGTATTCCATCTGGTCCTAACGATTTTCCATTCTTCATTCCACTAACAGCCTTTTTTACCTCGTCCTTATTTATTTCCTTCACTAACCCAATATTCATCACCTCATTCTCAAGTTTTCCGCTCCAATCGTTCTCCTCATTCATTAACTTTTAAAAGTATGTCCTCCATCGTTCTTTTATTCTATCTTCGTCTATAAGAATTGCTCCTGTTTCGTCTTTCATGCACTTAATATGGGATACTTCCTTCACCTTTCTCTCTCTAGCTTTAGCCATGCTGTATAAGTATTTATGACCCTCGGGTTTTTCAAGTAACCCGTACAACTTGTCTAGGGCTTTAGATCTAGCAATGGCTACGGCCTTTTTGGCTCTCTTTTTACATTCGTCATATTCCTTCTTCTTACTTTCTCCTAAAGATTCATTTCCTCCTTTCATCAGCTGCCATTCCTTAAACCTTGCTTTCTTTTCCTTAAGTGCATTCTGTACCTCTTTTGTCCACCACCACGTGTCCTCATCTTTCATACGCTTCCCTTTCGACTCTCCTAAAACATCCTTTGCTACACCCTTAATACATTCACTCATCTCTTCCCAACACTCATTGACACTAATATCATTCATATCGCCCATTCCTAACATTTTACCTACCACTCTATCTCTGAATTTTTCTACACATTCATTCTTCTCTAACATATGCCATCTTATTTTTGGAGTCAGTTGCTGCTTGGTTCTTTTAAAGCTTATTTGAATCTTAAGTTCGACCATCAGGAGCCTGTGCTGCGAGACTAAATCTTCTCCTGGTACCACTTTACAGTTTTTGACCCAGTTGAGTCGATTACGTCTTATTAAGAAATAATCGATCTGGGTCATATGGTGGCCGCTGTTATACGTGATCAGATGTTCCTTTTTTTTTTCGAACCAAGTATTTGCAACTGCTAGGTCAAAAGCGGCAGCAGCTTGAAGAATTGCTTCTCCCTCACAATTTCGGCTGCCGAGTCCCCAACCTCCATGTACTCTTTCATACTCTTCATTTGTTCGTCCCACATGTCCATTGAAATCACCTCCCACAATAATCTCTTCATTCTCCGGTATATTCGTCATCATGCTATCGAAATCCATCCAAAACTTCTCTTTCTCACAATCATCACAGCCTATCTGAGGGGCATACACACTTATCACATTCAGAATAATACCTTGCCACATCACTTTCACAGCAATCAATCTGTCATTAACTCTATTTACACTTGTCACGCTATCTTTCAGATTTTCGTCTAACACAATCCCCACACTATTTCTTTTGCCATCACTTCCACATTAATAAAACTTGTATCCTTCACCGATCTCCCTAGCTTTCGTACCTTTCCATCTTGTTTCCTGCAAACATGCCACATTTATTCGTCTTCTCTTCAAAACACTAGCTAACTCTCTAGCTCTTCCAGTCATCGTACCTACGTTCCAACTTGCATACCTCACCTTTACGTCACAGGCTTGCTTCTTATGTTGCACTCGCCCGGAGTAGTGCAACAACCCTTGCATATTTCTCGCAGGTGCCGGGTGCTGCCACTGCACGTCGCCTGCGGGGAACGCCCTAATCCTATCGCACTCATGCACATACTTGGCCATACTGCAAAAGGTTTTGGCATGAATTTTACCAGCCGGCCGCCTGCCTGACGCCAACCCTCCTTGGGAATGTTGTCGTTATAGAGGAAGGTGATAGGATATACGGGGTAAATGGATAGGATGTAATGGCAAGGAAGAAGGAGGTTGTAGGTAGGTGGGGTACTGTAATCACTGGACGGATATAGGGTAGTGACTACAGTAGCTCGGAGAGCCGGGAGCGCGTACCCGAAGCCCTGTCTAATGATCGGACAGACCAACAGACAGAAGCACCCCCTGACTACAAAACATGCTAACTTTAATGTAAGTGTTGTAAATTATTGAAATAAATATATAAGTATATACAGGAAAATACAAAAAACAACAAAAAAAAAAATTGCAGACACAAATATCTCATTTTAAAAACATTTCTAGAGATATATGAAAAATCATAAACAAACATAGAAACATAACAAAAAAATATCAACAAAAAATTGTGTTAAGAGTAGATGACAAACTAGTGACAGAACCAGTTGAAATTACAAATGTATTTGCAAAACAATTTGCGTCAATTCCCAACATTAATATCACAAAACGTACGGGAAACAAATCTGCAATAGAAATCTTACAGCAAAATATAGACAGAGTAGATGGGGAGATTACTTTGCAACTTGTCACAGCTAAAGAGATTATTACGCTTATAAATAAAATGGAAAATAAGTTATCGTGTGGTTATGATGAATTACCCATAATAATATTTAAAGATAATATAGTCATTTTAGCAGACTCTCTAAAATGCTTTTATAATAATTGCATATGTGACGGCATCTTTCTAGATCTTGAAACTTCAGAACTTGAAAGTAGCCAAAGTGATCTCAGTCCACAAAAAAGGCTCTACGCAGGATCCTAAAATGTACAGATCCATATCTCTCTTGCCAACCTTATCGAAGATTTTCGAAAAGTTAATCAAAACTAGACTAATTGGACATTGTCACAGAAAAAACGTAATAAATTATAAACAGTTTTGTTATCAATCCGAAATAGGAACCCAAGACGCGATAGATACGCTAGTTACGAAGGTCAGAAGCAAAGTGAATTCAAAACAAATGGTAGGTGGTCTCTTCTTAGATCTAAGTTCCGCTTTTGACTCAATAAACCACGACCTGTTGTTGAAAAAGCTTGAGCATTATGGAGTGAGAGGCAAGGCTATTGAAATTCTCAAATCCTACCTAAGAAATAGGAAAATGTACGTCGAAGTAAAACATTTAACATACATAGACTCACGCCTGTTTCCCGGAGGGGTACGCAGAGACTACGGAACGCCATTTGCAATGATCCTGATATATCTCTTTTGCTTCATTCACTCCCATCAGATTCCTCATGCATGCTCTTCTGTTCAGGGTACTTTTCACCTGTCCTGTTTTTAGGACGTCTCCAATCTGGTCAGAGAACGTCCGCCTAGGTCTTTCCCTTCGTCCTGTCCCTTCCACACTTGCCTTATAGATCTGCTTGGTCAGTCGTCATCCATCCTCTCCACGTGCCCAAACCATCTTAGCATACCTTTCTCGATGCTTGTCAATACATCTTCTTTTACCCCACAACACTCTCTTATCACACAATTCTTTACTCTGTCAGTCAAACACATACTTCTCAGTGCTTTCATTTCTGGTTTACTATTAACGGACTTAAAGTAAATGCTAGTAATACGAATTTAATGTTATTTCGTACTACTTCTAAATGTAGGACCTAGCTAAATTGTGCCTTACAAGGAGTCAATGTCAGTATGGTGGAAAGGGTAAAGTTTTTGGGGGTACATGTTGATTCTTATTTGAATTGGAAGCCAGAACTTAAAAGCATAGAAAAAAGCATAAGCTCAGCATGTTACGTACTGTGCAGCCTACGAAATGATATTGACATAACACAATTGAAAAAAGTCTATTACGCGTTGATTGAGTCAAGGTTGCGATACAGTATAATATGCTGGGGAGGAAGTTACGAATATAATATACAAAAAGCATTTGTGTTACAAAAAAAGAGGCATTCGTACTATGGTTTGCATTCGTCTGCAGGAATCTTGTAAAACGCATTTTGTGGATTTGAATATTCTCACTGTACCTTCCTTATACATATTGGTGCTTATGACACACTTCTCAAAATATGTTCATCAATAGGAGACTGAAGAGGAAAGAAAGCTTAGAGAGAGTATAAGAAGAAAATATTTCAAACCAATTAATATTCCTAACCTAAACATAGTCAAACACGGTACCGCCCACGTGTCAGTGAAAATCTTTAATAAACTTCCCGACGATATAAAATTATCACTTTACAAAAGGGACTTCAAAATTAAATTAAAGTGTTTTTTACTGGAAGGCTGCTATTATTCTATCAATGACATTTAAATCTCAAATATAACTCACATACCTAAATTAATTAGTAGTTAATGTTAATTATTATTTATATTAGTCGCATTTTTTTTATGGACATTCTTAGCTTTTTAATTCAAGACATTATCACAAATATTATTGCATTGTTTTAAATATTTTTTATTCGTATATTTATTAAATTTGATTTATAATCTTGCTCGTGGGAACACTATGGGAACTGAAAATTATATTTCTCCAGACGGCGGCGACGCGGTTCGCAACCCATCACGTCTCGTTTCCCGCGAGGGCGGCCTACGGAAAGCCGGTTTGCAACATTAAATGTTGGAGGAGGAATGGATGGTTAATTGAATGAAATATGCCAGCTGATGGATGATAGAAAGATTGATGTTCTATGTGTGAATGAGACAAAAAGGAAAGGTTGTGGCCCCACCAAGCATGACAGCTACACGGCTTATTGGTCTGGGGTAGACAGTACCACCAGAGCCTGCAAGGTAGTTGGTTTAATACTGTCTGCACGAATGAAAGAATGCGTTAAGGAATTTGAATGTATAAATGCTAGACTATTGTGGATGAGAATGAAAGTAGGACTTACTCGTCTCTTTATTGTAGGGGTTTACGCCCCGGTCAATATAGTAGCGGGTATGTCACAGCAAGACCAAGACGAAAGGCAGGAATTTTGGGAGAATTTAAGAGCAATTTTGAGGAAATGTAAGGATAACAAAAGATGATCTTGTTAGGTGATTTCAATGGATGGGTGGGAGTAAAACGAGATGGATTTGAAATGGTTTAAGGTGGATTTGGTGATCAAAGTGTGAATGATTATGAAAAGGTATTGCCTGAGGTTTGTTTAGAGTGGAGCTTTTGTGTGACAAACACCATGTTTGATCACAAAAGGATACACATATATATGCGTGAGGCTAAGAATGTTAAAAGAAGTATGATTGATTTTGTAACTGTAGATGAACGTTTGAGAAAGAATGTGTTAGATACAAGGGTGTATCGAGTGATCGGCATCCACACAGACCACTTCTTGGTGATGAACCGGATAAGTGGGCTCTTTAAAGGATGGCGACACCGAGAACATAATGAAAATAGGGTCTAAGAAAGAATAAAAGTAGAAAATCTGCAACAAAAAGATGTGAAAGAGGAGTATAAACGAAGATTTGAGAGGTTCGATGGCATAAATGATATGAAAGAATTATGGCACTCTTTTAAAGAAGAGATAGTATGTGTAGCGTCTGAAGTATGTGGTATGATCAAAAGAAGGAAAATACGAAAGGTTAAGAATACATGGTGGGACAAAGATGTACAATCAGCAGTGTCAGAGAAGAAGAAAGCTTGGTTAGATTGGTTGGCTGCCAGAGCAAATGAAAGAATGGGAAAGGCAACGAGTGATGACGTAGATGAAGCAAGACAGGATTTTGTTAGGTTGGCTGCCAGAGCAAATGAAAGAATGGGAAAGGCAACGAGTGATGACGTAGATGAAGCAAGAAAGGAGTTTGTTAGGTCAAAAAGAATTGTTAAAGAAATTGTTAAAAAGAAAAAAGAAGAAAAAAAAGATGAGTTTGATAGCAGACTATCTGAAGATTTCCGGAGAAACATAAATTTTTTCTGGAAATCCGTTCGTGCAGTTCAAGGAAGAACTCAATTGCCAGAATACACGTCAATCGGAGACAAGAACGTAAAGATACTGAATGGTGAATCATGCGTGCTGAAGAGATGGAAGGAGTATTTTGAAGGTCTATTTGAAAGAACGGCGATAGAGACATCAATCGACGAAATTAATGACAATAATAGCAATGATGAAAGCGATATTGGTGTGGATGAGATTGTGAAGGCGTTGGGAAGTATGAAATTAGGTAAGGCTGCAGGATATGATAGGATTACAGTTCAAATGCTGAAGGCTGGACAGGGCATCATAGTTGGTCAGCTGCAGCGCTTATTTAACTTGTGCTGGAGCACCGGCCGAGTACCTGATGACTGGGCCACAGCGGTGGTTGTGCCTCTTTATAAGGAAAAAGGCTCGCAACAAGACTGCAAGAACTATAGAGGCATTAGCCTTCTCAGCATTGTTGGCAAATTGTACGCGAAGGTACTGATTGAAAGAGTTATGGAAGTAACCGACAAGAAAATATGGGATGTACAAGCAGGATTCCGAAAGGGTATGGGGTGCATGGATCAAGTCTTTTCCTTGCGGTGCAAAGCCGAAAAATTCTTGCCCAAAGGTCAAAAGGTCTATTGCGCATTCGTGGATTTGAAAAAGGCTTACGATAAAGTGGTGAGGAATGAAATGTGGTCGGTTCTGTCGATGTATAGGGTGAACAGTAGCCACATACAAGCTCTGAAATCTCTTTATGAAGATTCTAGAGGTAGTGTAAGGATAAATGGGTCGTACACAGATTGGTTTACCATCAAGACAGGTGTTAGACAGGGATGTGTAGCGTCACCGTGGCTGTTCAACCTCTTCGTTGACAGTTGTTTGCAAGATTTGAAAAATAGTAACTGTGGATTAAGGATGAATAAGTTACTTGTCAAATGCCTCCTTTATGCTGATGATCAGGTTATACTTGCGTCTTCAGCGGAGGAGTTGCAGGAGATGGTAACAATCATGCATGGTGCGTTAGAGAGGAAAAGAATGAAAGTGAATGTAAGTAAAACGAAAGTTATGGTTTTTGAAAAGGAGGAATGCGTTACGGCTTGTAATGTCATGATGATCGATGGACAGCGAGTGGATCAAGTGAATGAGTTTGTATATTTGGGTACGCTGTTTACAAGAGATGGTAAGAATGTAGAAGATATTGAAAGAAGAGTTAATGCAGGTAATAGAGTGAATGGAGCTCTGAAGGCGTTTATGAATAGCCAAAACGTGTCCAAAAAGGCACGTTTGGCTGTCCATAGAGGGGTGTTAGTACCTACTCTTATGTATGGTAGTGATAGTTGGGTATGGCAGAAGAGTCATGAAAGTAGAATAAATGCTGTAGAAATGAGAGCACTGAGAAGTATGTGTGGTGTTTTTTTGACTGACAGAGTAAATAATTGTGTGATAAGAGAGTGTTGTGGGGTAAAAGAAGATGTAGTGACAAGCATCGAGAAAGGTATGCTAAGATGGTTTGGGCACGTGGAGAGGATGGATGACGAAAGACTGACCAAGCAGATATATAAGGCAAGTGTGGATGGGACAGGACGAAGGGGAAGACCTAGGCGGACGTTCTCTGACCAGATTGGAGACATCCTAAAAACAGGACAGGTTAGAAGCACCCTGAACAGAAGAGCATGCATGAGGAATCTGATGGGAGTAAATGAAGCAAGAGAGATATGTCAGGATCGTTGCAAATGGCGTTCTTTAGTCTCTGCCTACTGGGGTAGGCAGCCTGCACGCCTGTTTCCCGGAGGGCCGGGAAACAGGCTTGAGTCTATGTATGTATGTAATTATGACTATTATAATTTTGACTATTTCAATTGTCATATGTAATTTTATTATTAATTGATTGTTTGATTAATTATTCTTTTACATTTTTTATTGATTGATTGACTTATTATTGTTCTGTTTTATTGATTTATTGTATATTTTATTGATTGTGTGTATTTTATGTATTCTATTATTTTATTTTATTGTTCATTTAATGTACTTTTAAAAATTCAACACAATATAAAAATTGTTATGAATAAATAAATAATGTTTACCTGGCTTTAGAAACAGGCTCGAGAATTCACAGGTATCCACAGATCCCCCCGTGTGATCTCCACCTTGTCGTGGTGGGGCGGCTCAGTAACCGTGGATTGGTCATCCGCGGTGAAGCTAAGAGGGATCCAGGAGGGGATGCTCCGCGTGGGCTTGACGGCGGCCTGCGCAGGATGCGTCCAAAGGGGCGGGTGCGAGGGAAAGTTCTTCTGTCCCTCGCAGTCGGGTGCGGTCGCGGGAGGAGAGGCGTGTCGGTGTTGCGTTGCCGCGCGCCCTATCTCCCGCGATCAAATGGGGGCGCACCATCGTTGCGTCGCGGTGGGGCCGCAGAGGAAGAGGAGATGCGGTGTTGCGTTGCCGTCCTCCCTATCCTCTGCGGCCGCTGAGTGTTTTGGCGGCGGAGGCCAACACCTTCATCCGCCGCCAAGGGGGTTTTGTTCGGGGCCCGCCTGACCATCTGGCGGGCCAATACCCGTCGGGGGGTAGCGAGGAATGCTTCAGCGATACCCGACCCTCCGACACACGGGTACGTGAGGAACATTATAAAAAAAAAAAGGTATCCACAGATAAAAACGCAAAAGACGTAATTTCAATAAGGACCTAAATATTATAACCAACATAGTGTTAGATTTATATTTATAGAGAAAAAATGTGTAAAGAATGAAAACGATAAAGTATTGGTTACAACAAATTCTATACAGCTAAGGATACGATATAACTGTGAACTATATTTAGTCTTGTATGTAATAAGGTCCAAAATGATTAGTCGTGTCCTATACATCATATAGGATATAACAACAATAATATAGACTGCCTCCGTGGTCCAGTGGATAGCGTATGCGACTGCTGATCGGAGGTCCCGGTTTTGATTCCCGGGTCGGGCAAAAGTGTTCCAGTAAAGTGTGTACCTCTGCCTACCCCTTTGGGGATACATATTATGTATCTATAAAAAAAATATTATACCACATTCACTCAACACCATCTTGTCCCAAACTAAGAGCTTGTACTATGGGTATTAGATAATGGACAAACATACATTTAAACTTTTTTTTTTTAATACATACATATGATTATACATAGAAACACTACTAAACCAAGACAAATATCCATGTTTATGCACACAAATGTTTGACGAGAGCACATATTTGCATTTAGCATAAAGGAAGCATTTGACAAGTCACTCATTCATCCTTAATCCACAATCACTATGTTTCAAATCTTGCAAACAACTGTCCATGAAGAGGTTGAACAGCCACGGCGACGCTACACATCCCTGTCTAACACCTGTGTTGGTGGTAAACCAGTCAGTGTATGCCCCGTTTATCCTCACACAAGCTCTAGAATCCTCATAAAGGGATTTCAGAGCTCGTATGAGGCTGCTGTTCACCCCATACATCGACAGTACCGACCACATTTCATTCCTCAACACTTTATCATAAGCCTTTTCCAAATCCACGAATGCGCAGTAGACCTTTTGACCTTTGGCCAAAAATTTCTCGGTTATGCATCGCAAGGAAAAGACTTGATCCGTACATATTGTATCCCAAACCCTTTCCGAATCCCGCTTGTACATCCCATATTTTCTTGTCGGTTACTTTCATAACTCTTTCAATCAGTACCTTCGCATACAATTTGCCAACAATGCTGAGAAGGCTAATGCCTCTATAGTTTTTGCAGACTTGTTGCGAGCCTTTTCCTTTATAAAGAGGCACAACTACTGCTGTGGCCCAGTCATCAGGTACCCGGCCGGTGCTGCAGCACAAGTTAAATAAACGCCACAGCTGACTAACTATGATGCCCTGTCAAGCCTTCAGCATTTCGACTGTAATCCTATCATACCCTGCAGCCTTACCTAATTTCATACTGGCCAGTGCCTTCAAAATCTCATCCACGCCAATATCGCTTTCATCATTGCTATCATTATCATTCATTTCACCTGTTGATGTCTCTGTCGTCGTTCTTTCAAATAATCCTTCAAAATACTCTTTCCATCTCTTCAGCACACACGATTCACCATTCAGTATCTTTCCATTCTTGTCTCTGATTGCTGTGTATTCTGAGGATTGAGTTTTTCCTCGAACTGCATGAACAGATTTCCAGAAAAACTTAATGTTTCTCCGAAAGTCGTCAGATAATCTACTATCAAACTCATCTTTCTTTTCCGCTTTTTTCCTTTTTACCATTTCTTTCACTATTATTTTACACCTAACAAACTCCTTTCTTGCTTCATCTATGTCATCAGTCGTTGCCTTTCCCATTCTTTCATTTGCTCTGGCAGCCAACCAATCTAACCACGCTTTCTTCTTTTCTGATACTGCTGATTGTACATCCTTGTCCCACCATGTATTCTTAACCTTTCGTAGTTTCCTTCTCTTGATCACACCACATACTTCAGACGCTTCACATACAACATCTTCTTTAAACGAATGCCATAATTCTTCCATATCATTTATGCCATCAAACCTCTCAAATCTTGCTATCAATCTTCATTTATACTCATCTTTCACATCTTTCTCTTGCAGATTTTCTACTTTTATTCTTTCCAGGACCCTCTTTTGATTATTTTCTCGGTGTCGCCATCCTCTAAAGAGCCCACTTGTCCGGCTTAACACCAAAAAGTGGTCTGTATGGATGCCGATCCCTCGAAATACTCTGGTATCCAACACATTCTTTCTCAGTCGTTCATCTACTATTACAAAATCAATCATACTTCTTCTAACATTTTTCGCCTCACGTGTATACAAATGTATCCTTTTGTGATCAAACATGGTGTTTGTCACACAAAGGCTCCACTCCAAACAAACCTCAAGCAGTTCTTTTCCATTTTCGTTTACACTCTTATCACCGAATCCACCTAAAACCCTTTCAAATCCATCTCGCTTTACTCCCAACTCTTGTAATTTAAATAATATTAGAACGGCTTGCCAATTCAGATGCCAGTCTAGCATTTCGCATCAGAATGAATAAGGGTCTTGTGGTTTTGGTTACATCTGTAAATATTTTTAATTACCTTTTGGGAATTAGAACCATGAGTATCGTACTTTACCAATGCGTAATTTTGATGCAGCTATTTGCTTGCATCTGAAAGTACAACTCACTGCAATGCTCTTTCTTGTACTATCAGTACCATTTGTTATACAACTGATTGTACTTTGAATTATTTTTGTGTATTTCATTTTAGTATGCATTTTCATTTTTCTTATAGGGCAAGAACTATAGTGTACGTAAACCTGGTCATTTAAATGTAGATAAATGTTCCATTCGATGTTTTTTAAATCCTGGAAAACAATCCGTACTTTGAGCAAAAAATCTATGCACAGTTAATTGTTTGCAGAATGCAATTACAATGTGAAATACTAATATGCGATACCCAATTATCATGTGCAAAAAATGGGTGTGTTTAGTATCTAAAGCAAATAAAGAACATTACAGAATTTTAGCTTCTCAGCATATTTGAACAATTAGAAAAGAACACATTTTTGGATAAACATTTTATTACAACACAATATCATGTTGTTGTGACAAGAAAAAAGTTATTAAAGCTAACACTGTTGACACACTTAATCAGAATCCACGGAAGACTCACTAGTACTCTCAAAACATTATTAACATACAAGTTTTTATAACATGTCGTGCAATGACTATTAGGCGCTAATACTTTATAGAAACACAGTCTCAAGCGTGTGAAGCTAAGCACATTTGATAGCTAGCAGAGTACCTGGTTGTGGCATAGAGCTCACTTTTGTTCCTTTCACATTATTGTGGCCCTTACTTCGTGTTCTCGAGATTCAAGTGCTCTCACGTTAAGGCCTTTATTTTTGCGAGTAATGTTAGTTTTATTGAGAGGTTCGGGTTAGCTCGTACTACAAAGCCTCTCACAAAATGTACATGTGTGGCGTTTATGTGAATTATTTGTGTAATGAATTATATGTGTAATGAATTTGTTGACATTTGTAGAATATCATTTATAGTAATTATTATTTTTTCTCTATTTTGTGATAATTTTGATTAATTTTGTGTACTTAGTTAATTTTATAATGTATAAATATTTTTCAATACAATGTACTTATTGTTATGAAATAAATTACTTATGACTTATGACTTATTTAAGATGTATTTTTTTTGTCTTGCGTTCGGTTCGTACGTGTGTATTGTCTAAGTATTACAGAATTTTAGTAAAATCTGATTATTTCAGTTTAGATAAGAGTGCCTTGGTATTTTATTTGTGACTTAATATTTTAGCTTGCTACTTAATTTTTATACCTCATCGGATTAGGTATAAACTACTGTATTTATAGTAAATAACAGTTTCTGTTTATAGTAGGTACTTTATTTAGGAAGAACTTCGTTTATTTTCCATTTGATAAGGAATATCTCAATTGCTTCTATTCGCAGTGACTTTCAGAGAGAACGTTTGTTGAAGAGAACTAACAAGAAACTCAATAGGCGTACTCTGCATAAGTTTTTAATACAAAAGTTGTTATTTTCTGATTAACGAGATGTTTCCTGCAGCACAACAGTAAACATACTGTTAGTTTACATCATTATTTTATGAGAGGGTAGCCCCGAAACCATTTATTATGAAAGGCTTTACTACATATTAAAGCTTACAATAAGTTACGGCATAAGTATCTTTATTCAAAACTATTCTTCTTTTCAATTTAAGAGCTTTGCTCTTGCTCGGTGGAGTTTACGCCATATATTTCTATCTTCGGTCAGTACCTTGGCCACCTTATACAACATGACCTTTGCCTTCTCTTTAATTTAATTCGTGTATGCCCTCATGGGTCAACCTCTTCCTCTCTTTCCTTTTATTTTACCTTCCAGTATGTTTTTGATAAAGTCATCATGTCGTATAAGGTGGCCAAATAACTTTCCTCTTCTTTTTTCTATTGTCGCTAAAATGCTTCGTTTTTCTTGGACTAAGCTCAATACTTCTGCGTTCATCTTCCTTTCAGTCCAGCTGATTCTTTCTATTCGCCTCCAACACCACATTTCGAACGCCTTCAGTCTTTCCCGGCCTTGCTGAGTCATCGGCTACGTTTTGCTTCCGTATAGAGCAATTCTCCAGATATATGATTTAATGCATTGTTTTATTATATGTCTTGCTATTTTCGATTTCAGAAGATCAAAACTATACAGACAGTGCAAAACTACGAATGGATCTATCACAAGTTTAAGAATGATGAACACAGGAATTTTGCCATAAAAATATTTTTAATCAGTAATCACAAAGCAGAATAATATATTTCTAATATCATTACTATCCCTGAAATTTTGCCTTGTTTCATGTAATAATTATCTAAAATACATAACACGAGATCCGTGGTAGGAACTGTACTCTATTACTCGAGGACAAAGTTAGGTCCATCAGCAAACTTATCTAGTTTGTTTAGGTATTGTTGACCCCAATGTCGTCGGTAGAAGTTCCATCTAAATAGTTTAGATAACTATTTTTCTTCCGTGTGTATAACATTGTTTGGAGTTCTATAATAATAATAATAATGTTTATTTGACAAGTAACAGAGACTCAATATGTTAGTAAAACCTTATGAACTATGTTAGTTTTTCTTTTTAATTTTACATTTGATTTATATCATCCCATGTGAGATGGCATTGCAGTGGTTCACATACGTGCAATCCAGCCTGCAAGCTATCATTTTCAGGATACTGTTGGAGCTGGCCCGCACCCTGCGCACCAAAGAAGCACATCTCGTTCGCATTGTAGCGTAAAAGCTTTTTATATGTGCATCCGCGAACATGCCCGATGCGCTACAGAAACGAGGCAGCCCCACCAATACCCTGAAAGCGTTGTTGTATTGGACACGGAGGGCGTTGTACGATCGTTGGTTATATCTAGCCCACAGGCTGCACGTATAAAATGACGTACAATATGCTCGAAACAACGTAATTTTCACTTTAAGTGAGCAGCGTGCAAACCTGCGAGCTCACGCTCAATATCGAGACCGTCACTGAGGTCTGGGGTCAATATAATTATGACCAAGATATTTAAATTTAAACACTCTTTGTAGTGGAGTCCCATTGAGTAACACTGGTGGTACATATCCCAGACTACTCCCAGCCTCAAAGACCATGATCTCCGACTTATTGGAGTTGTACCGTTGAGTTATCACCGAGCCGTCCACGCGCGGACGGCGGGTGGACCACCCGCCGTCCCGCCGTCCGCGCGTGGACGGCTTACAACAGAGGCGATCCGGTGACGCTACGGAGTTGATGTAGTGAGCGCATACCCATACAAATCCATATAAAGAATACTAAACGCACGAGGCGAGGCGGTGCGGAGTGGGTGCCGGGTGGCTCTAATGAGCTGTGACCTTAAGCCATGCGATTTAGCATACTTCCACATTTGGCGACCAACTTTCTGAGACCACAAATTGACGCGCTCAGCAGCATCATGTCATCAGCATAACTAATATTATTTATACAGATTCGGTCAATGTAGCAACCCACCCTGGTGCTGCTGAGCTCGCCAATCAGCTCGTTCACATACAGGTTGAAAAGCGTGGGTGAGCTCAACCCTCCCTGCCTCACCCTGCATTCCAACCTATATAGCCCCGAAAAGGATCCAGCCCATCGTACATTGTTGATCTGGTTGCCGTACTAATATTTTAAGATGTCAATCAGCTCCGGAGGAACCTTATCCTTCTCCATTTTTTTCCACAGTACGTCCACGCCACCAGATCAAATTCCTTGGATAAGTCGAGGAAGCAAGCATAAATTAGAGTCCCACGCTGCGTATAGTACCTGACAGTATGCTTAAGACACAACACTGCACTTTCTGTTGATAAACCCCGTCGAAACCCGAACTGGTTATCGTGTATTTTTACAGTTTTATTTAGTTGTGTATTAAGCATACTGTTAAACACTTTGGATATTACAGTAGCTAGTGAGATGGGCCTATAGTTACTGCTGTCCGCGAGGTCGCCACTCTTATTTTTAACAATGGGCACTACTACCGTTCGCATCATCTCACTAGGCAAGTAACTATGGCTCACACAAAAGTTAAAAAGCATCATCAGAACTCTAGCCAAGTGTGGACCGGCATATCGCAGATGCTCAATACTGAGCCCGTCATGGCCAGGGGATTTACCTCTAGACATATGGGCTATAGTTTGAGTGATCTCTTTAGATTTAAATCGTATCCCTATCTCCGTTCCAGACTCAGTATTAAGCACCGTACGCGAGGGCCTTAACGACGACTGTATAAAAAAGTGATGCTTGAAAAGATTGGCAATCTATTTTGGTTCACTCACGCCGTCAACGCTCACAGGAATTCCAGATTTATTTTGTAGCTTACTGGTCTGCTTCAAGAAACCACGAAAATCGTTTCTAGAGTGATGCGAGGCTAGTATGTCCATTTTGATTTGGTCCTCATGATCTTGACACCACTTTAAACGTGACTTAAAGACTTTTCTAGCCTCACACATCTCATTAAAAACTAGCCCCGAAACCGGTTTTCCATACCACACCCATAGCATAAATTTTTGCTTGGCCTCCCTGTGTGCGTCGGCCACATGCGTGTTCCAGCCCGTCACCACTCTTTTCAAGCGCCCTCTGCTGCCTCCGCGACCAACCACGGCTGCCTTACTTAAGGCATGTATGATGGCTGAGTAAAATTGATTAATAACTATTTTATGCTCGTTATTATTACACATTGCATCACAACATTTATTAAGATCGCGTGGGAAGTCGATCAGTCTTAATTTTGTATGACATTCCTTTTGATACAAATCAATTTGGTCTCGACTTCTCTCCCCCCACACCACTTTATTATTTGAGCGCGAATTAAAGTAGCTTTTTGGTACAACTGTACTTAATTTGCATTCTACAACCAATGGAAAGTGATCAGACCATAGCACATCATACAACACATATACCCTTCCAATAGAGCTTCGAGCTGCTTCCGACACTAAACAGTGGTCGAGCCACCGCTTTGACCCATGCGGCTCACTTAAAAAAGTATATGTGTCGGACTGTATCCCTAACACTTTAGTATCAATACACGTCCATTTTTGTTCATTACAAAACTCGTTCAGTTCATTAAAAAATAGCTCTGACGGATGCGCATTAAAATCTCCGAGTACGTACACGCAATCTATATTATAGTTGTCTATTATAGCACTCACCGAGCTCAAGGTGTCTGTAAAATCCGTCAAATTCGCAACACAGTCCGTGGGCATATAAACACTGAACACTAAAAAGGATTTCTCTCGTAAGACAATTTTAATCATTACGTCTCCATAGAAAGGCAACCCCACCGTGGGGCCTCCCGCGCAGCATACCCGCTGAGGTGTCTACCGCAGACACTCCTGTGCAGCTGAACTCATCACTTATAGTGTTAAGGAATGAGACGTCTCCCGACAGCAACCACGTTTCTTGCAATGCGATGATATCCGTTTTCTTACATAATTCACGTATACTGTCTACAGAGCGCTTGACATTTTTGCAGTTAAAGCTTACAAATTTATATGTATCATCATCGCCCATAAGTTTAGCTTGTCCTGACTACTCGCAACCGTTTGAAATACACTCAGATGCTAGCGATTTTGGACTTGGCGCGATCCTCTGTCAAAGGTTAAATGGTGAGGAAAGAGTCATAGCGTACTATAGCAAATCACTCACTAAGCAAGAAAAAAATTACAGTGCCACAGAGCGCGAGGCCCTGGCTGTTCTATCTGCTATAGAACACTGGCGTTGTTATGTTGAAAATGGTAAAAAGTTTATTGTTTACACAGATCACGCTGCTTTGAAATGGTTCTTGACCTTAAATAACCCTACTGGCCGGTTAGCCAGATGGGGAGTTCGCTTATCTTCCTATAATTTCGAAATACGTCATCGTCGGGGTTCCGATAACGTTTTACCTGATTTTCTGTCTCGCTCTTTTCCCGTTTCTGCTATTGATAATGATATAAATATAGATATTAATTCTAATCAGAATTTACCAGTTTCTAGTAATGATCCTTGGTATTTAAATATCTATAAAGGCTGTTTAAGTTCTCCGACTTCCTTTGTTAACTATCAAGTAATAAACAATAAATTGTATTGTTTTAAAAAAACATTAAACCCTCTCACTAGAGAATTTCAATGGAAAGAGGTTATTCCGTCTGACCAAAGAAATGACATTCTAAGGGAGAATCATTCTTCGCCCACTGCTGGACATCTGGGTATTTTTAAGACATACAAACGTCTCGCACTTAATTACTTTTGGCCTGGTATGTACTCCGATGTTGTCAAGTTCGTCAGTTCATGTGAACCTTGTATCACCCATAAACACCAAAATCACCCAAATTTAGGTCTAATGGGAAAACCCAAATCATGTCAAAAGCCCTTCCAGACGATTAGTATTGATTTGATTGGTCCATTGCCTCCCAGCAGGAAACAAAACACTTTTATATTTGTGGTCAGTTGTTGTTTCTCTAAATATTGTTTACTTTTCCCCATTAAACGGGCAACTGCAGAAGTGATAACAAAAATTCTTGAGGAAAATGTATTTTTGGTGCATGGAATTCCATCTACTATTGTTTTCGATAACGGTAAACAATTTATTAGCGCAACCTTTAAAAGTATGTTGTCAAAATATAAAATTCCAAATTTGCATTTTACACCGTTGTATACTCCCCACGTTAACTCAGTTGAACGTTACAACAAAACCATTATGACAGCTATTTCAACTTTCATAGAATCCGATCATCGAATCTGGGACACTCTAATCACTAAAGTTCAATTCGCCCTTAACTGCGCAGTTAGTGAGGTTACTGGTTATTCTCCTAATTTCCTTGTTTTTGGTAGGGAGGTCATAACATGTGGTTCTCAGTATATTGACAAGGAATTTAATTCCAATATGGTGCTTGGACCACGGGACGGCTATGCCGAAACCTTAGGCTACTTATCTTCTATTTTCGAGAAGGTACATTCAGCTCTGTTGTCGGCCCACCAACGAAATTGTTCATCTTATAATCTTCGCCGTAAACCGGCAGAATTCAATGTCGGTGATATAGTTTGGCGCAGAACGTTTCTACTTAGTGACAAGGATAAATACTTTAGCAAGAAATTGGCGCCTAAATTTATTAAATGTAAGATTGCCTCAAAAAAGTCACCTCTAGTATACAATCTTAACGACATGGCCGGAAAACCTTTAGGCGAATGGCACATCAAGGATTTAAAGTTGATTAATTACAAAGAATAATAAAAGTATAAAAACAACAATGTAAGACGCATATCTATACAAAGTTATAATTACCTACATAATTAATTGTGAAGGCCAACAATGGTTCTTTTGTTTTCAAGTCGAAGCTCACAAGATAATGTATTGTGTTGTGTTAATGATTTATGTAAACATGCTAACATAAAATGAATAAATGTTTCAGTTATAAATTGTAATAAAGTTTATTACATGTAATACTGTTACAAAGAATCTGTTGTTTATCTAACTATCAGTTATGGCTCAGTGGTTAAAAAGTTGTTGTCGGATCGGTCCGTGGTTCGATTCTCGCATGTGTATTTTCTTTCCGCAAATCTATTTGTTGAAATGCATCTTGATTGGCGTATTGTTTTTCGCCGTGCCTTGTTCTGAAGTTCTGTTGTTATTCTTAATTCCGTATAAATTCCATAATCAAATTGTTATTATAGGTACTTTATAAACCATCAGGGTGATTAACCGTGCGTCGCGAGCTCGGAACAGTCGAATAGTACCTACCATTTAGATCGTACCTACCTAGTTGTCGTTATGACGCACGCGCGTTCACTCAGCGACGCGCAGATAAATAAATGCCTAACTAATGATTCACCATTGTTTACATTCAAAAGGTGTTTACTGGTCGTGTTGTAGTTATTAATTAGAGCAAAATATTTATTAATTTCTTTCCTTTGACATTGAGCGGTCCGGTCGTGTCTGCGGCTTATATTATTTTTGTTCATCTTTACGAAAAATCTGTTGTTATACCTAACTATATTCAAAAAGTTTACTTATCTAGTGGCAAAGGCCGAACCCAAGATTTATAAGTCGTAGGGCTAGATCAAGTTTCTTATATCTACAAATCATTATTACCTAATAATTACCCTAAGCGCTTCTCCATAGATTGTTATCTTTAATATTAAGCTATTACACTGGCCTCGGCATTTACATGTAGGTATGTGTGATGAATTATGAATGATAAATGTTTATGTTCAAATTCAGACTGCCGTTGTACGCGTGAAGAATGCAAGCGTGGGTCATTATTATTTAGGTATCCTAATTAGCGTATAGGGTTGTCACTTGTTCAAGGTACTCATGCCCTTGTTTTCTCTAATTTCAGGGAGTATCTTCAGGGCTGCTACGCCCGTTGGGCTAGGGAATTTTCCTTAGGGAAAATCCCGGCCTAACGGGGGGGGTGTGTGACGTCGTGCCCCGGCGCCCGCGAGCCTCGCTACGAGTGACGCACAGCAGTGGGGCGCCCCCGCTCGCCCCCTCCTCCTCGCCGGCCTTATATATACCAGGGACACACGAGGTTTCGTCCCTTTGCCCGGCCAACACCACAAAGCTGAGTACCTGATCTGAAGACCTGTGAAGTGCCAACAACGTACTCACGCCCTGGATAATTGTCTCTTCTGTTGTATGTGTATAACTGGAATTATAACGCGAGTTTAAACTTTCCTGGTGATATTTTTTATTTATTTCCCGTAAGTCAACCTAATTATCTCTCTTTAATTGCTTGGCGAGTGATCGATCCCGGCTACCCCGTGGAAATCAATCACCCGTGCGACACACCATACCTGGGAAGTTACTGGGTTAGGAGATATTGAGGCTCAGTCACTATACATTTTTCTAATTAGGTATTAAATCAATGAATCTACCCTGCCAATGTGTTAAATAGATGTCCTATGCACCCATGGATAAGTAGGTATTTTAAGCATTGCACGCGCGCGCTTTTAATTGCGGTTAAAAAATGAGTCAACTTAAAAAAAGTTCGTTTCCCAGGTATAATTGTTGCTTAGTATGACTTGGAATGATGTCCAAACCGAGTAGACTTCGGTTTCGTGATGGGTCTTGTGACATTCTGTATAATACCGTTTGATTTTGCACAAATTAATCGATCAAATAAAAAGGAAGGCATGAAAAAGAAAAAGAAATACACAATAATAATTCCTATATTTACCATTAATCAATTTTCCCGCAGATCTAGACCTATACACACATTCACATCTATGTCGAATTGCCAAGCTAAGGTGATTAAATTACCTGTCGAATAGAACCTCGTGAACACATTAGAGCTAAACCTTAATTGATATTTAAGTCCTGGATAGAAGCTAGGTTTAGTTTGTCAGGCGGGTATTTTGTTTATGCAGAGATAATTACGCTATCGTGTATTTTATGACGCTTTTCGTCTAAATTATAAGTGATAAAATGTATCTTGTAGCTTTCAGTTCCGTGCGACGACGAATCGTTGCATATGGACGTAGTTAAGCAGAAAGGATCCAGTCCACATCAAACTAGTTTTGAGATATTAGACTTTAAAGTTTCCAATGTCCATCCGGCTCGAAGGACCATAAACACGGATTTACAGCGCTTTTTGAATAAAACACCCGGATGCAGATAAACTTGTTATATTCACAACGACTTATAATTAATATCACTTTTTGCTCACTAGGTTTCCGACACAAAATAATTGGCATCGCCCAGTATTTATACCTGTCCTGGTAACGAAACCATAGCGTGATTCAGCCGGCCGGGATATCGCCATCTATCGAGGTCTGGGTCAAACCTTCGACAATAATATTTTAGACATACGGGCGGTATGTATCAAGGACACATTGCAGAGTGTCCTTAAATAATAATTGGGGTTAACCGCCCACCATGCAACAGCTTAGACCGGTGAAATTGCATTTGTCATTAGTGGTTCACAATTATTATTATCATAATTCTATTAACAACAATTCCCGAAAAATACAATTGACACAACTGAAAGTACATTAAATGAAATTAAATTACATTAAAAATAGCTTGACATATTTATACATAATACCACGTTGATACGAACAATGCGTTTATTTAACGCGTATCATTTATTAACTTAACACCTAAACAATTATCATTTATAAGCTAAAACTGATAGAAATGATGAAATAGAACTAAACCAAAATCTTTACTTCTAAAACTAACATAAATCAACTTAACTAAGTACATACCGGAAGGACAGACACCTTGGAAACCGATCGTTTTATAAAAGTGTGTTTGGTGCGAAGTGTAACTACGCGCGTAATACCGTCAGGCCCAGGATGCTTATGTTCTATGCGTCCCAGCAACCATCTACCAGGAGGTAAATCGTCCTCCTTTATTAAAACGACATCGCCAATAGCGGGTTCTGGTATTTGGTGGGTCCATTTATGCCTTTGAAGAAATTGATTTAAATAGTCTTGAGACCAACGCCGCCAAAAATCTTGGGTCATTTTTTGGGTGAGTTGCCATCGTCTAAGGTTAGATATATTAGAACTTTCATAGTTACTATCAGGCACTAATATCAAAGGCACTCCAACCAGAAAATGACCAGGAGTTAGAACTTCTAGCTCTTTTTGATCTTCCACATAAGAAAGCGGTCTCGAATTGAGACATGCCTCGATTTGAGCTAGAACTGTCCTTAACTCCTCATCAAATAATTCAGCTAACTCACGCGCAGCTCCCACAAAATTCGTGCCATTGTCACTGTACAACCGAGTACAGCGGCCCCGTCGAGCTATGAATCTTTTAAATGCGGCTAAAAAGCCTTTAGATGTCATGTCACTGACAGCCTCCAGATGAATAGCCCGTGTACACATACAAACGAAAAGAGCAATATAGCCGTTGTAAGATTTATTACCACGACCTGGTGATACCCTAATATTTAAAGGACCCGGGTAATCAACTCCAGTGTTTAAAAATGCCTTATTCATAGATACTCGCGGCAAGGGAAGTTGACCCATCAATTGGTTCCTAGTTTTGCCCGCATATCTAATGCAAACAACACAACTTTGATAACATGCCTTCACGAGTAACTTAACTCCTACAACCCAGTAATTAGACTTCAAGTATGTTATCATGGCTTGGCGTCCTCCATGCACCGTCTTTATATGGGCATCAGCTATTAACAGCTTCGTGAGGAAAGAATCCTTGGGTATGAGAATTGGATGTTTCCGATTAAACTCCAATTGTGACATCTCCAAACGACCCCCCACTCTTAGCACTCCTTCTGAGTCCAAGAATAAATTTAACGACTTAAATTTACCTTTGGTACTCAGCTTTAAAGTAGAAGATTCAAATTCTTGAAGTTCTTCAAGAAAACATTCCTCTTGGCACTTCTTTATACATATTTTCATTGCCTCGTCCAGTTCCATTTTAGTTAAAGGAATATCTCTCTGCTTCAATCTGTTCTCTCGAGATCTCGTATATTTTGAGAACCTTCTACAATAGGCTACTACCCTAACCAATTTTTGCAATGACGAATATTTATGCCAAAAGGACTGATCAAGAATTCCCATATGAACCTTCACTTCTTCTAAATCAGTAATTAAATGCTTTGGTTTTTTATAAGCAATTACTGCATCACGCAAGAATTGAGGTCCATTAAACCAAAGTGACATTTTATGTAGTTCACTTGGGGCTACCCCACGCGAAGCACAATCAGCGGTATTTTGTTTGGACGAAAGGTGGGTACAATTTTGAGTATCAACCTTGATTTTGTTTTCTCCCTCTTTGACCATATCTCGGTTTTCTAATTTGGCCAATAGTTTCTTGCTTTTGCCGTTCCATTTTGGTAAATGGGACCCCGCCTTCGATTGGACTGTATTTATTTTACTTCGATTTTTATCTAACCTTGTTTCTAAGCCCTTCAACCGTTTTTCAGCGATAGCCTTCGTTTTATCAATCTTATTCATTAGGCCTGTATCGCGAAACGGTAATCGTACAATACACCGACCGCTCTCATCTCGAGTTGTAGTTGTAGTGAAGAACTCCTTACATTTCATTTCTTCATCTATAAGCATGTTAGTAGTTTCAGACGGCTTATTTTCATGTTTCCGAAAACGTTTTAATAAATCGTCCGTTTCGATATTCGCATGTATAACCGTAATGTGTGACGAAAAATAGGACGTATTATCAACATCCGATACACCCGACACTATCCACCCGAGTGCTGTATCTTGTGCTAATAAGGTACCACTCAAATCACGCTTCATGCCTGGTTGTATAACCCGGCTGTAAACCTCAGCACCCAGCAAAATATAAATTTTGTTGGGTCTGTAGTATCCAGGATCAGCTAAGTCATCCTCTGTCAAGTTTAGCCATCCTACTTGGGTTACTTTCGTAACTGGTAGGAGGGTAGTCACCGACTTCAACACATAGGCATTAACATTTATGTGAAGTGTAGAATCCTTCCTAGACTTTATCTTGACCATGACAGTGTGGTTGGACGTGACACTTTTTCCACCACCGACACCTAACACGGTGTTCTTTGTGGCAGTTCTTTTTAATCCTAAATATTGGACCATAGACTCCGTTATGAAGGAACCCTGTGACCCCTGGTCTAGCAATGCCCTAATTACCCTATATGTCCCAGCTTTCGACTCGGCCTTTACCAAAGCCGTAGTTAGCAAAACCGTTTTGCTATTCCCGGTTGAAAGGCAGGACACCATTGCCTTGCTAGAATCTGACCCTTGCGTGTCACATTCCTTCATAGATGAAGATGAAGCTCCCGTGTGAGAATCACCAACATTTTCAACAATCTGAACTGTATCTTCAATGTCCTGGTGTAACACTGAATGATGACGCCGTTTACACGTCTGACATCGGAATGCAACTTTACAGGCTCTGGCAGAATGATTGCTGTTAAGACAGATAAAACATAAGCCATGCTCCTGAACGAATTGACGCCGGTTTGCTACAGACTCTTTAATGAACTCCTTGCAATTTCCTATTTTATGACTTCCCGAACAAAAGGCACACCCTATATCATTGGCTCCTTTTTCTTTTAAGGATAGGAAAGATTGCGTATTTTTTTGAGTATTCTTTGGCACCTTAGACTTTACTTCTATCCCCTCAAGACCCCTAAATCGACCCGTAAGAAATCGAGAGAATTCCGCGAAAGTAGGTAAGTCCTCGTTAGAGTCCTCAGAAATTTTCAATTCCCACGCCTTTCTTGTCTCATTGTCTAATTTCTTGCTAATAATATATATGACAATAATGTCCCAAGAGGAAATATGAACACCTAAATTTCTTATTGACTCCAAACAATCCGTTGTAGTATTTAATAGATATTTAATTCCGAGAGCTGATTCATTAAATAGCGTTTTTGAGTGAGCAACCGTTTCAGTATGCCTTTTGCCAAAAACTTTTTATTATTATAGGTGCTATCTAATTTTGACCACGCCAATTCATAATTGTCACACGTAACCTTTATGTTTCAAAGCAATTGCTCTGCTTCGCCCTTTAGATGACCTTTCAAATAATACAATTTTTGTGACTCATCTAAATCGCTATTATTGTGAACCAACCCTAAAAATAAATCCCTGAATGTTTACCATTCCGAGTACTTGCCAGAAAATATAGGAATCTTAATTTCAGGTAACTTGACTCTAGTGTTAAACCTTTTTGGTTGACCGTCAGATGCCATTTGTGAAACAGAAAAAGTAGATGTCAGATTTGACAACATTTCTTTCAGCTCAGTTTTATGCTCTACGTATAAACTTTGACCCCATCGTAAACACAATTTTTATGATAACTAGAACTATAAAATTCTGTCTTTTTGACTTGCCGAACCATAATACGGTGATTATCACAAAACATGGTCCACTGCTTTTCGAAATTTTCAAGCCTTGTTTCCAAATATGCAATCGTTCGCCGCTCTTTAGGGGACTTTTTGTAATTAGTAACTGCCTTGAGCATTTTTTCTTTAATGTCCTCCTGCAGAACATCGAACGCCTCCATATTTATAATAACAAATGATCACAATAACGTTCTTGGAATATGAGGCAAAATTATTACAAGTCTCAAATAGCAAAACTCAAAATAGCACAAATTTTTACTAAGTGTTTTTGTTATTTCAACTGGGACCGAAATCGGGTTTAAGTTTCCCGTCACAACCAGTTTTCACATAAAATAACGCAAGTTAGAATCTTCTTGGAAATAAAGTTCAAAATGTACTCACAGTTTTACACCACACAAACCGATATCAATTTCCAATCCAGCCCTCTATTGGTCGGTCCTTGAAGCTGCGTCGTTGTCTAGTTTTCTAGACCTCTCCCAGTACTGCAAATCTCCGCACGATATCGCTCCTTCTGCCTTTACCAGATGGCTAGCAAACTTTAGGTCAAAGCTTGCTTGACGCCAATCAATCGCTCCTCCAGCGCTCGAGACTTCCCTTGTGCCCGCTGTAGGGAATTGTTGCTCTGATCTGCGATCCACAGACCAGTACCTAACAAGGCGGGTGATACCGATATCACCACCGAAGAGCTACCAAAAATAGCGCTGTCTTCCAATGTCCATCCAGCTCGAAGGACCATAAACACGGATTTACAGCGCTTTTTGAATAAAACACCCGGATGCAGATAAACTTGTTATATTCACAACGACTTATAATTAATATCACTTTTTGCTTACTAGGTTTCCGACACAAAATAATTGGCATCGCCCAGTATTTATACCTGTCCAGGTAACGAAACCATAGCGTGATTCAGCCGGCCGGGATATCGCCATCTATCGAGGTCTGGGTCAAACCTTCGACAATAATATTTTAGACAAGTTTACATCGTATTTTTTCATGAATGCGGTAGAGTTCAGCTGCTGATTTAATGGGAGACGAAGGGTATTTTCTTGTATTTTGATATGTAAATTATAGAATTAGTCTTACTTCAATATTACATGAGATATTATAGAAAATGTGTGATTGGATCCTTTCTGATAATTGGCACTTTCAATAGAACTAGTAAATTAATATATTCCTCAGAAAGGTACCAACTAACGGATTGTTCAAAAAAAAGCTTTATTAAAATAAAAAACATGGGATCAAATTATAGGCACTTCAATATAGGTATAGGTACTTATCAATAAAATTATTTCTTCTTTAACTTAGGTACTTTTAAATTTCGTTAAAGGTATGACTATCGATTTCAAATTCGTGTTCAATAGGAAAATCAGGCAGTCCTCCAAACCCCTCGAAGTCATCCATGATATTTTCGTATCCCTGTGAAGCCTTATTGAAATCCCCTCCTAAAGTTCTGCGCATGCGTTGTTTTAGTCTAATGGATGTAAACAAACTAATGCAGCCCAGTTAAACTGGAATAGCATGATGTCTGCCTCTACCGTGGACGAAAAGGTAAATATTTTATAACACAATCTATATTCTATATGATGTTCATTCCCCAGTAAGACGGGTGAAGCTGAAACATCCTCCTGCACCTTGGATTACGACGGGTATACGGATGGCAATGCGTCGTATAGACCGAGCTTTTAGGCGGTATAAAAAGGATGAGAACTGGGAGCTTTTTGGATCTACAAGAAATCGGTGTAATCTAATGGTATGCAATGCCAAACGCCAACATATTCTCGATAACATAAATTTTTCATCACCCGCTGATTCCTGGAGGTTCCTTAAAACACTAGGCATTGGCAAACAGCAGCACTTCGACAATTGTGGGACTTTTGATCTGGATGATATCAATCGTTATTTCACCTCTACCATTTCACTGGATCACCAGATCACGAGTCTCATACTCAGTTACTTAGCAGGGTTGCCTCAACTTCTCATTCCAGTTTTCTCCAGAGTCTTCAGGCGAGATCAAAAGGTCAATCCTCTCCATCACATCTAATGCTGTGGGGTGAGACAACATCAGCCGTCGTATGATAACGACAATCTTGGATCACCTCCTGCCTGCAATATCCCACATCATTAACTTTTCCCTTGCTTCAGGAACCTTCTCCTCCTTATGGCGTAAAACTTACATAATTTTCCTGCCCAAAATTCAAAACCCTTCTGTTCCTAACTACTTTCGTCCGATTTCTATCCAACCTTTTCTATCCAAAGTGCTAGAGGCCTGTGTCCACAAACAACTGGCTCTGTTTGTTCACAATAACAGATTGTTGAGCCCTTTACAATCTGGATTCAGGCCTAGGCATAGCACTACCTCCGCCCGCCTTATAGTGACTGGCGATATTCGATAGGATGGAAATGGAAAACACCAATATCACCACACTGGTGTTTATTGATTTTTCAAACGCCTTCAATACCGTCAGTCATGATATCCTTGTATCTATCATCTCTCATCTCAGGGTCTCGGCTGGAGCTCTGGATTGGTTGTCATTTTATCTTCGAGGGTGTCAACAGTCTATCCGCTCCAATGATTCATCATCGGGGTGGTCCGACACTACTTCTGGTGTGCCTCAAGGCGTCATTATTTCTCCCTCGTGGTTTTCTATTTTTATAAATCTCTTGACTTAAAATCTACAGTGTGCTTACCATTTGTATGTCGACGACTTTCATATCTATACACATGCTAACGTGGAATGCGTAGCTGAAGCCATAGACAAGATAAATTTGGCTATTTGGCAGCTATACTAACTTGGTCGGACAAGTTTGGCTTAGCTGTCAATCCTAGTAAGACTCAAGCTATTGACTTAGGTAGTCAAAGGATTTTAAAGAGACTGGACTACAGATCCTTTCCAGCTATTACATTTAGCAATACTTCTGTTATTGTGCATACAATTGTTAAAATCATGGGCAGCATATAGGAATCCCGCCCGAGACTAAAACAATGCTTGTGCAAACTTTAATTTTCCCTCAGATCGACTATGTATGTTACTTTGACCTGAATGCAGATCTCCTAAACAAACTTGACCGTGTTCTGAATAACTGCATTCGATTCAGTTTCACTCTTCGCAAATATGACCATGTGCCTACTTATGGTTCTCAATTAAATGGCTTTCCATTCGTCAACACCGTGGTTTGCGTCTCTGGCTCTCACAACTCTATAGCATTCTTACGTCTCCTACGCCCCCTGAGTATTTAACGCCCCTTTCCAGTGCCAAGGGCCTAACCATGCTCGTAACCTTCGCTCTTCTAATAACCTTCTTCTCATGGCTCCCACAAACAGCTCTAATTTTCTTCACTCTTCTTTTACTGTACAAACAATCCTTTTCTGGGATGCCCTTCGTCTTGAGTTCGGGATGACCAGCACCAAGTGCACATTTAACTTCAGAGTAAAGGAACTCTTGTTGGCGAAGCAGCCGGTGTATCATAATTCATTTTGTCTTTTAATGTAATACTAGTATGTAGTACTCTCTCCGCCACTCAATGGTAGACTGGGAGATAATGCCCATGGCATTAAGTCCGCCTGAATACGCTGCGTATATAAAGATATTAAATTAAAAAATTATGAAAATAAAAAAAATATTATGTTTTATAATTCAATTTCCAATTTCACCTTCAATATAATTTATTCAACCCCACCAAAGACATCCAATAAAAAATAAATTAGAGTAGATCCTTTCTGTTATTTTAATAATATTGATAAAATTACAAAGAATGATATCTGAAATGATCCACATGCTTTGGATCCTTTCCGCGATTTGCGACATATTGTTGGAGTAAATCATTGTATATAACAGAAAGGAGCCAAGTGCTTTACGTCGTTTTCGTGATAGTTAAATTAAATTATTTTCAATTACACTAATTTCTCAGAAACGACCCATGTGAATTGGATCTCTTTTGTGATATATTTTTTCCCTAGGATCTTTAAATGCCTAAATCTCAGAAGAGGTTCAAACATGTTGGATTGTTTCTGTTAAATTATTTTATATACTCGCCATACATGTGGGTTGGTATCTAGTGTCTGTATTAATACCATAGCTTTATTTATCTGTGGGATCTTGTTGCGGAACGAAAGTATCGACTTTCGCGACCTCTTTAGTTTAACCAACTCAATTTTCGTGTTGGTGTGGGTTGGATAGATGGATAAAAAAAATGGAATAACAAAGTGTAAGCGAACCCAACTAAATACATTAATATATTTTCTTTTTCACATTTACACAATTTCTTTAAAAAAATAGTTTATTGATGAAAGAAAGTAGATAAATAATCTATAAAAATAATTTTATTTATTTAATATTATTATATTTAAATTTAAAATTACTATGGGCAATTTCATATTATATTAAAACTAATATTATTACAGCAAATCAATATTTCCACAAACTTGAAATTTCGCGATACTGTTGAAGTTTTCTTTGCTCTTGAAAACGATGCCGAGACGTTTCTCTTACTTCAGCCGATAACCTTGTCTCAATATGCTTTTCCTTTCACGTCTTAAGGCTGCACATTTAGCAGAGATGAGCTAGTTCGAAAATCGGAGTCTGAGGATTAGAAAGTGTTTGGTCGATGTCATTTTCGCTCACCGCACATCTTATTTTGAAAGGCAGCTTTAGTATATTTTTCTCGTTTTTAGATTTTGATAACGGAATGTCGGGAATCTTGTCTTTAACTTTGCCGGCTATAAGAAGCCTCAAAATCTTTAGAATTAAAGAGATGGTTAGAAGAATACGCTTGACAATTCCAACGCCAGGCGCACCGCCTAAGGTGGTTGGAATGCCTGGTATTTTTTAAAATATTCTCCGCCGTTGTCGCGGCAAAATATGTGAACAGCGATTCGGAAAATTTCACTGAGATAGGACGTGGACGGACCCTGCGGTGGTCTTAGTGGATAGGGCCCAAGCACCCGCTGAGGACAGTCACACACCCCCTATCTTCCAGACCCAACAGGCGGAGGATGGGTTTTTAATTTGTAGAAGTAATTATAGAACTAAGAACTATCAGGTGCTTTCGTTATTAATAAACGTAAAAGATACACGATTACGAAAATTCTATTTTGCAAACGGTTATTTGAGGGTGGTTTTTAGCGCAAATAACTCATGATGGATATTTCCTATATATAACTCATCTCTGCTAAATGTGCAGCCTTAAGATATAAAGAGAAAACCTTATTGAGACGAGGTTATCGGTTGAAGTAAGAGAAACGCTACAGCATCGTCTCGCGATTCGCACACAGGCTGCGCTCATGTTATTTTTGCATGCAAATAGGTTGCAGTGGACGCGTGCGTGCAGTGCGCGTCTACTGCGAGAATGCAGCACATTTGACTCATCTGGACACACACATAAAGTAATGTAACTTTTGGAATACGAAAGGACAATGGCAGATCTCCATATATCAAAATGTCTGAAATTAAATTGAAGCGTACAGTAATAAAAAATATATAAAAAAATTTGGCGTAAGTAACAGAGTCTATAAATGATTCTATTTTCAATCCGGAAAAGTGGAAAAAGAAGATATCGGTGTTTGAATTTTTAGTTAAGAATTTAGTAGGTAAAAGAAAAGTTATAGTACGGAAGTTAAACAATGTAGGAAGGTGCGTTTGAATTATCAAATGACATATGTCAGATTGACATCAAAACGCGGAAGTATTTTGTAGCATCTCTGTCACAGCCAAAGACAAAAGCAGAGCTGCACATTTTAAATCGATTTTATGTGAAATCGATACAACATTAAAACGATGCTGTGACCTCTTGATTTGATTTAAACGTTGTTTTGTAGTAAAAGTATTAGCTTATTGATATAATGTTGATTAAATATTAAATAACTGCATTTTAAACCATACCAACTCTACAAAGGTCGATCGTATCGATTACTTATTTAATAATCGATACGGATATAGCACTCACGTCTATTCCTATCACGTCATTGTATATGGCAACAATCAAATAATAAAGTATTCGTAATCAATTGGAATGCTTTTTATCATCATAAAATACTCCAGCTTTAACGAGACAAAGTGAAAATATTAAAAATCGTAGAAAAAAACAATTTGTTTTGTTCATTTATGAAGTTTAAGGTCGCCACAACAAACCCAGACCAAATTCTGCCATTGTTCTTTATACCAGAATTAGAGGATGCCCGCAACGACGCCCACATTACACATTATTTTGAATCCATGAAAACTCATTACTCTTTTCATACATGATGATTCTCTCTAGATTATATGATTCTCTCCTAGAAGCAAGTGGCGTTCCGTTGTCCCTGCCTACTCCGACGGGAAAAAGGAGTGAGTTTATGTATGTAGGCTTAGGATGTCGTTTCTTCACTATAAAATAAACGAGAATTGTGTTTTCTGAAACAATAACAATCTGTTATTCATTAGAAGACAAGCAATTTTAGGTTAACGATGCCGAATATATTATTCGAAACTTGGAGGTCATTGGCCTCCATTGTTCTGTGGTGTGATTATTATTCGAATGTGAATTTCTAAATATTGCTTGACTTTAAGGGATTTCTGTATTGTAAACATAAAATAAAATGTTATATTTATAATTACTGTGACCAAATTACGGACATGACTGACACTAGCTAACGGTATGGTTGCATATTAATTATTGTGAGCGCAAATCCAATAGAACTCTTTATTGCTAAAAGCGTGAAGTTATTATATTATAATTTTTCGAAAATTTTCTATAAACGAAGATTAAAAATATGTATTTTACGTGTCCTTTGTCGTCCGTGTGGTGAAAATGTGGTGACGGATAAAGAATATGGAATGTCACCACCCCATATCATCCCATGGATGTCGTAAGAGCCGACAAAGGGAGCATATTATGCAGAGAACAGCACTGTAAGAGAAGGAAAACTTGATACAAACCCTGTACCAACTCGTTTGGCCAGCGTGGTATAGTAGGCCAATTCCTCCTTTCAAAGGAGAGGCCAGGTCCAGCAGTAGACTGTTAAAGGCTGATGACGATGATGTGTCCTTTAAAGAATTAAGAAAAAGAACCTGTTAAATCCGCAGCAATGTTGCTGCTGAAAAACAATCTCACCAGAGCGCAACATATCTAAAATAAAATCATAAGCATATTTCGCTAAGTCCATATCCTCTTAAAGGTTCCACGCGGTTAAAGTCGTGAGTATAGTCATTAATATTATAGCAGAGTGCATTAAGATAGAACCTTATTAATATGCGCAATGCATGCTGTGAGCTAATCTGCGAATTACCCAGCGTGCAGTATTGGCGCAATCTTGGTTTTGTATGGTTTTTTTGTACCAATTCTCACTTGAGATTGCTACCTATAAATACATGTAGCAGGATTTTTTCTTCATTCATGCAATTTCCAAAAAATAAAATTGAATACAATTGAGTCGAATGTGAAAGTTTATGAGAATGGATAAATGGATGTTTGCTATCCTCTGACATAAAAACTACTAAATGCATTTTGAAGAAAGTTTGCATTAAAATATAGCTGACCTATATACAAATGTACTCTGTGATAGCTGAAACATTATGCAGCTCATGTAGTATAATGATACTACATGAGCTTTATATTTTGTCACGCTAAATGACGAGGGTGAAGCCACGGGTACAATCTAGCATAAGAATAACTGAGCTCGCATACAATTTCATTTGATCACGATTAAAAACACTTTTAATAAATAAAGAAGCATTAATTATAAAACTTAGGACAACATTTTCGTAAAATAAAAACAATATTTGATCTAGGAAAGTTTCAGTGCTCGCATTAATTTTCTATTTGCATAGCTCAGGGCTAAAATAACTGGGGAAATAAGAAAACCGACTCGTGTTGAAAGGAAAATTGTTTTTAATTATTCTTCCCGGTTGTATCGTTTGCTTTCGCAAATATTGTTCAAGACTTCTTTATTGGTCTAGGAGGTTTTGTTCGCATATTTAGATTATGCTTTTATAATCCTGATGAATTTAAATCGCTGTTTTAATGGAAGAATATTTATGTCGAATTTATTTCATAATTCACGCCTGCTTCTGGCTTAATTACCTTTTGCTAGTATCTAAAAGAAATGCTGAGGTGTGTAGAAAAATATAAAATTATTTATTTTACCTTACCATACTATAGTATTTTTAAGATGGTGTAGCAAAATTTTCTGCAATAGAACTTGCTAATGTTATTAATTAGCACGTTCGACTAACTGTAGGTAACATATCATTCACGATATTAATTTAACATGTATTGTAGTATGGTGTGGTTGTTTGATTTATCCTCCTGCGTACATCTGTACTACACAAAGTACGTAGGAGAAATAAAAATCTGTGGTCTCTATTTTCATTAATAGTTCTAAAAATATGTTACTGGCGACATTTAGTGACTGCGCTGGTTAATACAAAAAATAAGACAACACATTTGACATCTGTCATTCTTTTGAAAATGGCGTCGGAAGGTGGGCGAGCGGACATGCGTTTACACTGAAGTAAGTTTATCCATGTTAATCTTTTCGGTTTTTAAGAGATTTCTTAGTTTTTTGTGTAAAACCAGTTATTGATAGTACAAACTACTTGCTCAGAGTAATATTTTACCAAAAAAATCATAACTTCCTAACCTAACCTTGATATTATTTTCTATGTCCTCTGCAAAGTACAAAAGTATGTAATTAATATTTTTCACATCTGTCTTCCGAAGTACTATGTAAAGTACGTTAACAACTTCTTATTTTTTTTTAGATTTAACACCTAACTGAGGTTAAGAAACGTCTGCGATGAGTCGCAGACGTTTTGAATGACTCCGACTTTGCCTTTTCTGGAGATGATTTAGACGAAGATCCCGAGTTTCAACCAGAAATCAACCAAACAATCTGTGATCACCGTAATAGCGGTTCCAGTAGTTCAAACGAAGATGATTTGGTTATTCCTGTGCCTTCTCCAGCAACATCAGACAACTCGGATTGTCCTTCAACTTCGTCATACTTAGCACGAGCAAGAGGATGTTCAAGGGGAACATCTCGTGGGCAAGGTCGTGGTCCTAGCCGTAGTAGAGGTAGTACTCACAATTATTATCCACTCGACATATAGCTATTAGAAATCGACAAAATAACTCTGGTATTCAGAATACTTGGATACACGAGACACTTGATACAGAAATAAATAGTTTAATGCAACCTGCCTACATCAAGAAAAATACTGAGGAATGGGAGTGGTACCAGTTTTATGAACAATACGTAGATGATAATATTTTAGACCACATAGTAAACTGTACAAACAGGACACAAGTATTAGAGACCGGCAAATCTATTGGACTAACTTTGAAAAAGCTTACGGTCTTTATAGGTATTACAATGATCATGTCTGCATTACAATATCCGCAAATTTCCATGTATTGGTCTGAAAAGTGGAAAGTTCCAATGATTGTCAAAGCTATGACTCGAAACCGATTTTTTTACATTAGACTGAGATTGAGAAGGGCCCTTCTCATAGTGAGAAGAGGCCCGTGCCCAGTAGTGGGACAGTATAAAGGGCTGATGATGATGAGACTGAGACTTGACTGATTAAAATGCGTCTATGACCCTGGAGTGACGCCAGAACAAAAACTTCAAAAGATATGGAAAATCCAGCCTTTATTTGATGAGATGAGAAGAAAAATCTGATGATGACGGTGAAGTTGAATACGAAGAACTTGAGCCGAAACATAAAAAACGTAAGATTTTAATTAAACCAGTTCCTTCCAAAGAAAATCGTACCAAAAGTGCAGCGCATTTGCCAGCATATGGTACAAAACAGTACAAAACTGCAGAAAGAATGGCTGTGGTAAAAAACTACGGTATTTTGCAAGAAATATGAAATTTACCTATGTTTTACGCCTAATCGGAATTGTTTTACTGATTTCCATGAGGACTGTTGATTCGTAGTTGACTGTTTACTTAGTCCTACAAACTTAAATATAAGTATAAATTATTGATCTCTAATGTTCCTTCTATTGAATTACTGTAAGTTTATGAGAAGAGTTTAGTTTTTCTTTTATTATGTTGTGAATTAGAGTTTGATTTCTGTTAATTTTGAAACATTTGACAAACTACGTAAAATTATACATCTAATCTATTATTTATTGCTCCTATCTGCTAACTATGCTACACAAAATAGGCTACGTCCTTTATAAAGTACATAATAGTTTAGTTCTCTTGTACTTTGTATAGAACATAGTGAAAAACCAGTTTTTCCGGTACTTTATTTTTTCTAATATTTTTCCCGTAATAAGTGATACCCTAAGAGTGCAATACAAAAGTTTCAGAAAGAAACAATAGAAAAAGGGTGTCTGGTACTCAGGAGGTTAAATTTTTACGTAGCCTTGTGAATAGTTTATAATTCTAAAGGTTCTTATAGATGAATATCTCGCAGCAACAGGGATAAATATAAAATTGTTAATTGTTGCTTGCTTAACGATGAAGAAAACATCGTGTGGAAAACTTCATTTCTGGGAGCTCTCCATAATGTTCACGGAAGACATGTAAAGTCTGCCAAATGCTGCAAATCCTTACCTATCGAACCAATACCCTACTCGACATAAAAATATTAACTATACAATACATATAAATAAAATTGGAGTGTCTGTTGTAATATTATGTAAAATAACCGCTTTTTACTAAATGAATATGGATGTATAAGTACACGGTACATATACCGAAATAACATTTTTCACAATTTTTGTCTGTCTGTCTATTTATTTTCGCTAATCTCTGGAACGGCTAGCTGATGTACCAAGGAGTAACTTAGTAACTATAAATTAACAGGGTAAACGAAGTAGTTCCCTCAGAACGCGGGTGAAACCGCGGGCAACAGCTAGTAGAAAATAAAATAAAAAATACTTTAGCATGTCCATGTACCCTCAAATCAATTTTTTCCAAATGTAATAGTATAGTTTTGTCCGCGTAGTCACAAATGCTCAGACACGGGCAGATGAAGCCATAATTATATTTGTTTTCCGGCAGCGATTAGAGTTTTCAGTCACATGTCAAAGGCCTGTGCAAGCAGAAGGTAAGTAATTTTATTCCTTTGAGCTGTCAGGATAGTAACTCCACTTCATTCAACTCACATGGGATGGGTAGATAGTAATGCAGGTACTGCCTATTACCTTGCCAAGTTATAGCCTTCTAGAGCATATAGTTGCAGCATAAAACCACGGTCGGATACACAGACGAATTGTCATGGTGAAACTGTAGGGGTTCTATAAGGAACTGACATGGCGAAGCTATAAGGGTTTTATAAGGAAGACTTATAGTTTCACCATGTCAGTTCGTTACAATTATAAAGGTTGCTACGGATCCCTAAACATATACATCACTTTTCGGTACAGCTTTTATAATAAGTATCGAAACATATTTTAGAAAACCAATAATAAAACGTCGTGTTTACCAAACCAGTAAATTTCAGCGAGGCTCTATCTTATAAAGAAAGTATTTGAAAGAAAACCGTTTAACATACATGAGATGACAAATCTCTTCTCTCATTCCTAGCGTCTAAATTAATCGATTCATTTTCTTGAGACCTGACATTGAATATGAAAATCATTGGCGTTCCATTAAAATAAGGTTTTCAATAAGATGAATAACGATCCTTTGGGTGTGGCTAACCTGATTTCTTTTTCGCGTTTCTAAGGCTTTTTATATCAGACGATACTGATGCTGACTTGAATAAATATACAAAAAACTATTAATTAGTTGCCATAAATACAATATAGGGAAGTAAGGCGATTGGTAGATAGTAGTACATAGTTTATCGTAGCTGTAAGTTGTCTTGTATATACTATGCTAGCTAAAAAATGTCTAGATGAATATCCAAGTAGCCTATACTTGGATTCATAAAATACACAAAACTATTTGTCAAATGTCAATTTATGTTGTGTCAAATAAACACAAAATGACACACAACGATCGAATGATTATCATTCTCTTAAATTATATAAAATTGAAATAGAATAGTAGAAAAGTTCGCCATTTAGTCTGAATACGACTGCATCGGATCGCAGTCGGTGAAAGCCAACATGAAGAAGTCCCACTTGAAACCATATTTTCATTGAGTTATTAATAGGGAAATTAATTTCTGAGAGTCTGCTCATTTTCTCATGTAGTCTTTTTTACACTATATAAATTTACTTCGACTGGAAATAGAATATCTCAGCCATTTTATTCTACCGGCAAAGAAATTGTTATTTCCGTGATCAATTTCAACTTCTTTGTCTTGATTCGTTTCTTTTATAGCCACTATGAATGACGTACAATAGCTACGCAATGTTTCGTGTGAAAAAATAAAACACAGATTAAAAAAGTAAAAATAAATATTATTATATTTTATCGAATATTTAATTATTGTTTAGATTTTAACCATTGACAACAATGACCTCATTACTCATATAAGTCATATGTGATATGTATATATTTATACAAGGCATGCATCTGTGATTGTAACCCGGCCATTTGTATCGGCAAATACGGGTGAATGTATTCGTATGTACTCCATCAAGACATCATAGTCCACTCCTACGATCTCCACATTTTTTCGGTTCTCGCTTATCATCTGAAAAGTTTAAAAAGTCTTATTAGCTACAAAAATAGGACTGTCATTTTAAATTGCTATAATAGCGTTCACCGAATATTTGCATAGGAAAACTACGATTAGGGCTTATTGATGACAAGTATGAGAAATGGTTGAGAGACAATAAAGTTATAAATAACTAAAATCGTCTTTTGTATATATCTGTATGTTTGAGGTACGCTCATATTAGTACGTTTTTAGAAGTGCGTGTAGGCGTGCCTTAATAATGGTGAGTTTGCTTTTTGAAGGGCCTAATGTAGCGTACGTGAAAGCCTGCGTGATTAGCGCGTGTAACCAAGCAAACTCCTCAGGTGTATAATGTCAGAATAGATTAATTAAATGATGGATTGTAGGCATCAATCATTATAAGTGTGCAAAGAAGCAATGCATCGAAGTCAATGCTACTTTTTTATGTAATAAGCGACAAGCGAGCCGACGGGTCGCCTACTGGTGGCTTCTTATTAACTGTAAAGTTAATAATATTTTAAACTATGTCTACAGTTTTAGTTTTCGCAGATTCGGTACATTTACATACATACATACATACATAGACTTACGCCTGTTTCCGGGAGGGTTAGGCAGAGACTACGGAACGCCATTCGCAACGATCCTGACATATTTCTCTTGCTTCATACATTTACATGGATAAGTATTAATTGCTTCTTGTAAATAATCATGCAAAACCTGTGGTAGATAGTTCCACGTATTTTAATGATCTGCCCACTTATAGGTAGTAGTAGCTTAGAATAAAGTGTTTATATGTTCATGCAGCTTTGCTTAAAGCTGTAATTTACAGTTCCATTTCACAATTAATACGGATCGATACTTAGTACAAACGTTTTAGATTAATCGGCATTGTTAATGGAAGCGCCATTGCAACCCATCCAATAATGGTAATTGTATCTATCGATTTTGGTATAAAAGCCCAAGCATTTTTTATTTTCGGTCAGTAAACTTGGTCTGTAATAGTCTGGCTTGAAATAAAATATACGATTCGTAGAAATTGAGTTAATTAATATATTATTGAATGTTTAAGTGAGTGTATTTTATTTGTGTAGTCATGCCGCAATGTATGTATATAATTTTATTAGAGAAAATATTGGCAAATAACAACAATGTTTTCTTTGTATTAAAAAGTGATGTTAGATTCAGTTATTCTTCATGTATTTAAATACTATAGCAACATGCGCATCACTTAGTCAAAATATTGTTAATTTTCTTTAAACATTTATAAAATACTAAGAGAATTAGCGTTCATAATAAAAAAAAATGTACGTGGTATCCTTAAATAAGTCTATAATTATATACCTGTAGGTCGCCATGATTTTCTTTTTTTATGTCATTACGCAGCCTTAGTTCTGGGGCAAGTACCCTCGATCGACGTCTTAACGTATATAAAGCACGGTAGCGCTCTGATGTGAATTCCACAACAAGCGGTTATCCAACCAAGTAGTAAACTATGCAAGCTTTGCCCATTTAACGTGAACGGCCATTCAAGTCACGCTATGAATGTATGACCGGCAGTGTGAATGCATGTCAACAGTAACTTACTGTATAGCCATCGCCGCCCTCTCCGATGAAGTTTTGCAATACAACTTTGTAGTATTTGTCGAGCTGCATTGGCTCGTATCGGGGGACGCTGCACTCGATACAGCGGATCTGGACGTCGGTAACACGCTGGTTGACGGGCCGTGAGCCTTCGAATGTTACGCGCATCCCTGAATTAATGATAATCTGAGTTATGTATGCGTGAAAGAACACAGATTAGTATAAATATTTAAGGTGGGATACATTAAATTATTATAACAATAAAAAAATCAACTGACAAAATAACGTATGGAATCTTCATACAGCCTTTCGCAGTCTACTGCTGGACGTCAGGCTTTCCAATTTGAGTATATACTAAGCTGGACAAATTCGATGTGAAAGTTTCTGTAAGAAAAATATAATTTTTTGGTTCGTGTATTTTCCTAAGTCGTCTCTTACGACACACACGGAATAAAATGGGTAATGCCTCTCTGTTTTTATGACCCGTCACCACACGCAGAATGATAATTATAGAAGATGGCAATAAATTACAGTTACATGTGCCAAGACAAAATGCAATTCTTATGGTCGCTGAGGACATTTCATATAATTTTAGTAATTAGCACGGAGAAATTTTCAATGCAATAGTACAATTATAATACTTTACTGAATCTTAATATTTTCAATTATTATTCACTTAATCCATTAAAAAACTTATTGATACCAGTTTGGTATTATTTAAATTACTTAATAACAAAGTTAGTTAATAGAGAAGCGCTCAAGTTTGTAATTTTGGCGCTGTTGAACAATTACTGATTGGTTTAGAGATCGATTTTTGTGAACTTTGTACAACGTTTCCGAGGCGACCGCAGGCTAACACTGCCTGTTGATCCGTAGTGGAGAGTAACAGAGTAAAAATAGCAGTATAAATAGACACTGTAAGAGCGGATTTCCGATATTCAAGAAATGTGTTTATATTTTCCTCCAGCTATTTGATAAGTAAAACAATTTAATAATTAAATTGTAGAATAAACATTGCTCTACTCTACATTCTAATTATTAAATTGTCACAACATTGTCTCAGAAAGGTAGTACGTTTTGTGCAATGCCTTTCTGAGTCAATATTGTCCCTTAAGATTGATTTAGCTATCCACAGAAGATATTGCCATAGTCTCTTGAACACTATTCCTTAAAATTTAAGACTACAAATATGAGAATATAGCCATCTTTGGTAGAGTTACGACTCATAAGCATTTATATTATATTACTGAAGATTTATATTACTGAAGCAGCGTTAAAATGTATTTAAATATATTCCAATGCCTAGCAGAAGAACACATTACCTGAAACCTGCACCATCCCAGCTCCAGCGAAGGGGTCACTGGCCGCGGCGAACTCGAGCATCTCCATAATATGCTCTCCTTTTAAGTCAAACACCTCTACGTTGTTTTCAAATGGCGTCGATAAAATCACAGACTCGTATGTGATAACTGTAAAAATAAAACAAAAGTAAAATACAACTACCTAGGTAATAACTATTTATGTTTGAAATAGAATTAGTTTTTATTATAAGTCAAATCGATTAGATCGATTGAGTAACATTTTGTTTAGTCTATTGAAAATTTCTGACAATGGTCACACTGAACTGTCACTTGAGTTCCCGCTTTGAAAAAAAATTTCCACGTTGTCGTCTCGTACGTAAAATATCGCCTTTTGAATTAACGCGAATTGAATCAACTTGTGATTAACTTAATACGTAATTGCCGCTTTTGACTTTCGGCAAAGTGTGTGATAATTTGTGAAACATTGACATTTGCAAAACTGTAATTGTGAATCCTGTGAACGTGCCTCGTGCCCCTCGTGTCCTGAAGACAGACAACAAGTTTGGAGGAACAGCTAAGTGGATAATTCATTCAATCTATCGTGGCCACCTTAGTTTTGTTTGTTTTTCCCTAACTTAGTTCCACTCCTGGCATCAGTAAGACTTGGTAAGACATTTTATTAATATTAAGTGTAGTAAGGATTATAATTCATCGCTGTGCAACGCAGTACATTTGTGTCTGAGATTTGTTGTGGCTGACAAGGGCTGATGAATAGAGTCACGCTTCCACAAATCTGCTGCAATTAATCCCAGCTCCTTCTAGCCAAATTCTAGACATAATTTTTGGTGCAGAGCGCTGTTGTATCTTAGCCGTTGATTGTATCTGAACTCAGATTGGTGTTGTATGAGCTATATATCTCACCTTCTAGACAGTATTGTAGTGTTTGTCAGGTCAGTTATTGTCTAAAATACATAATATTTAATTGTATAAGTTGACCTAGATAATTTGAAACACATTGTCACACATAACCTCAATCAGTAATTGTTGATTTGTATTGTTGAAAACTCTAACTTAAATTTGTTGTTGCATTAATAAGTCAGTTTGTTTGGATACATAACAGCTGTATGTATCAATAAATTTAGTAAATTTAGTTTATTGCATATATTCATAAACATTATAACAACAAACTTGACCTTGCCACTTAGGCGGGTCACATTAATAAACTTTGTTTTATTATAATATAGATAATATTGCTAGGTAACACATATTCTGTGCTTACTTACTATTGTATATCTCAAATAACACAGCCAGTCTGTCTGTTGCAAATAATTCATTAATTAATTTGAAGTTCAACTTTTAATTTGTTATAAGTTTCAACTTTTGATAACTTTTGTGTTTGTTTCAATATATTGAAACTATTAATTTTGTTGGACAGTAGATACCTGTCACTTGCCTGCACTTGCAGTAAACAGGCTAATACTTTGTTGGTTTCAAAGAATTAACAAATATTAAGTTTTGATTGTTAATATTATTTAACGCTTGTCCGGGCTCTTTTGAAATTTGATTATGTCAGCTATCAAGGACTTGCGTGCGGCTGCTGGTGCTATTGCATCAGATTTGCGCTGGTTTGCCTCGGCCAGTGCCCTAGTGAACCGGCCTGATCGCCAGCAGGCCTTACTACAAAGGTACGAGCGGATCGATGATCGCCTGGCAAGTGTGGAACAGCAATTCCGCACTTTCAGCGCTTGCTGTCTCGAAGTGTTTGTCAATGATTTCACCGCTGACCAGCGAAATAAGGTCAGCGAAGACTATGCCCATGTCTTAGACCTGTATGATGCTGTCTCCAATAGTGCGAGACAACTAGTTGCCGATAGGGAAGGGCAACCCGGCCTGAAGCAGGAGCTTCCTAGGTCAGCATCGGGGCTGGTGAGTTGGCTCCCTACTTTGGACCTCCCCCATTTTGATGGCTGCCTAGGAAGCTACCTGGGACTCAACTCTGGTATTACAATAGTGCCAAAATGGTCGATCACTGACTTCATAATTGTTGATTTTGACAAGTTTGGTAGTCTACTGTTACAATGGTGTCATTATGATTTTCCGATGGTCAACCACTGACACTCCATTGAAAGACTTGGCATAGATTGGTAGTCTCGTACACAATGACAAATCAATGACTGACGTATGCGGTAGTCTGGTAATATTTTGACAGTTCTTTTGATCAGTGACCTACCATCGTAACGCCATCGTGCAATCATTGCTTTTGCCTAGTGTTTGCTTGTGAAACATAGTGACAGACAATCAAAAAGTTTAATGTACTACAAAAAAGAGATTATGTATTAACTGCGAACTAATATTCTCGAGCTAACTAACAAGCCCGTCGTTTAACGAGGATGACTACAAACCCTTTTACGGATATTCCCGAGGCGGAATTTGTAAAAACGTATTACTTTAGAAAGGATTCAGTAAAGGAGTTAATTCAAAAACTCATTCCCCTTAAGGCCAGACCGCGTCAAAACGATAGCGTATCGGCAGAAATGAAGGTGAGAAAACTGAAGTTAATATTGATTTATTATTCTATTCCTATAAAGAAGAAATTTATTTATTAATGTTATATTTTTATTGCTGATTCTGGTAGCACTCATTTTACGCATCAGGGTCTTACCAGACCTTGATTGGACAGGGTGCCCTCCATGACATTTCGCCAATTACTGTGTTGCAGCCCATTAAAGAAGTTACAGAGGCATTATATAAAATATACCATCAATATATTAAATGGAAAGGAATATCATAGTTCGCCTAGTTCAGTTTGTGGTTTTCCAAATTTGATGTTCAAGTCTCTACTTGAACATCAAATTATACATGTACATTCTGCCTTCTAAAATATACAAATTTCCTGTTTTTTATGTTTGGAATATGACTATTTAGCTTTGATGTCCTCAAAGCTAAATACTCATATTCCAAATATAAGAAACAGGAAATTCAATAATATTTTCAAATGTTGTAGCTGTGCTTTTAACCCATCTATGGCAGAGCTTAGATGAACTTAGTTCATCTGAGTGACGGAGCTAAAAGGAAAGAGTAATGTTTTTACACATTGGGAATGGAAGTGTTAGTAGTAGATAATGATGACTATAGATAGTGACCAGCAGTGGTTTGGTACTTAAATAAATGATAATGTCATACCTACATATGTGATACTTTGAAGTATTAGTACCTACAATAAGATCTTCCTGATCTCATTTTAATATTGCCATACCTACCTGACAGTAACGGTTATGTTAATGATGACTAGATAGTGACCAGGCTTTATATAATGTTCCTAATTTATCAATATATTCTACCTACATTTTATGGAGTCTTGTAAAGAATTTAAGTAGGTACATAATTCAATTAAATAATGTCTGAATTATGATGAAAAGTGTTTTTAAATTAACTGCATAGTATAGAAGATCTTAGTATAAAATAATATGATGTAATGAGTGGTGTGTTTATAAATATTTATAAACACACCACTCATTTCACATGTCGCCTCTTGTAGGCGCATCGCGAATGCCCGCTGCCTTTGCTTCTCTTGTTTGGGGTCCCACTACCAGCGAGACTGCCCAAACTCTCGCCCCTGTCCTTACTGTGGAGGACAGCATTTGGACATTCTCTGTATGAATGCCAGAGAGGTTGGCCGCTTGTCCAACCAGCCGACGCCGCGCACGGGCGGGTGTTTTGAAGGTGGCAGCCGAGGCTCACCGGGACGCAGCCGAGAGTCGCCTCGCTTAATTGATCGCCACTCACCCCGCTTGGAGAACCGTAGCGTGCACACGCCTCCTCTCTCTCGCGCACCTGAATGTGCGACCGCTCAACATCACCAGCACCATGACTGCTGCTCCAGGTATTCCCCTCCTTTGGCGGAGCGTCCCCGCCTTGACTCGCGCCCACCTCGTTTTGGGCTGGTGCGTCATTATGACCCTCCACAGATGGCGCGCGGATCGAGTCATCGCGCTTTTGAGGACTTCAAGCCGCACTCTCATTTTGAGTTGCCTGGTCCTGGCCAACGGTCACCGCCCAGGCAACAATAGGTCATTGACCCCTGCCCTATAACTCCAACCTCCCCCATTGACACCGTTATCCTACCAACGGTTGCTGTTAGGGTCTGGGGACCCACGGGCACCTCTGTTGTTGTCCGTGCTTTATTGGACACAGGTTCACAAGGTTGCATTGTTTCCACTTATTTGGTGGGGCAGGTTAAATTAAATATGGGTTCTTTTCCGAATTGTATACGGGGAATAGGTGACGTGGCCTCTAATGTTGAAGGGCAAGTTAAGGTTTTGTTTGCCCCAGTTGAATCTTCACACCCGAGGATTAAAACCTCGGCTATTGTGCTGAAGAATATTTTGGGCATGCACCCACAGAAGCTGCTACCTGCTGCTGTGGTGAATTTGACATCGGGATTGGAACTGGCAGACCCCAAATTTGACACACCGGGACAAATCGATTTGTTGATTGGCTCTGATGTCCTCGGTGGAATTTTGATTGGTGGGAAACGGGTCTTGGTGCCAAATGGTTTGACTGCCATCCCGACCATATTTGGATTTGCTTTGATGGGACCTGTACCTAGGGACCTCCCTCCACCCGAACTTGATAATTTGTTGGCTGTAGGCTCTGCTCTCTCTGATGCAGTTCAGAGGTTTTGGGAGGTAGAGGAGCCCCCTCAAGTTGCCCGTTTGAATCCAGAACATGAGGAGTGTGAGCTGTTTTTCCAGAACAACACTGGTCGACTCCGTTCTGGTCGGATTATCACGAAGCTGCCCTTTCTGTCTGTTCGGCCTCCGCTTGGTGAGTCACGACCTTTAGCCGAAAAGAGATTGTTGGCTATGGAGCGTCGCATGGGTCGTGATCCGGAGCTCAGACAGAAGTATATTGAGATCATGAGAGAATATGAACAATTGGGACACATGTCAGTGTCAAATTTGGATTGGCGTTCGGTGGAGCATTACTTTCTCCCGCATCATGCGGTATTGAAGCCATCGACTGGCAAGCTGCGCACAGTGTTTGATGGTTCTGCGCAGACTTCAGCAGGCGTATCCTTGAACCTGTGCTTGCATTCTGGTCCCAAGTTGGTCAAGGACCTTTGTGACGTCATCACCAGCTTCCGACGACATCAGGTTGTCTTTGTGGCCGACATAAAAATGATGTTCAGGCAGACGATTATCCACCCTGATGACCGTCGCTTCCAGCTGATCCTTTGGAGAGAGTCTCCTCGCGATCCCATGGTCGTCTACGAGCTCAATACTAATACGTACGGGTTAAGGTCAAGCCCCTACTTGGCAATATGTTCTCTTTGGGAGCTCGCAGACCGCGAAGGCTTACGTTTCCCACGAGCCTCCGCCATCTTGAAAGACGATATTTACGTCGATGACATTTGCTCGGGCGCCTCCACAGTGGACGAGGCGATCCTCCTGCGGGACGAATTGATAGGTATTTTTGCCTCCGCTGGTTATGAGTTGTGCAAATGGATTTCCAACTCACCAGCGCTTTTGGAAGGCTTGCCAGAGGATCATCAGCAAGATCCACATCTATTTGAGATTGTTGACAACCCCGCCATGATGGCTGTTCTCGGCGTTCAGTACAGACCAGTCCAAGACATCTTTACGTATAACGTAGACTTGAAATTGCCTTGTTCTTGGACTAAACGTCTCGTGTTGTCTGCTGTCGCCAGAACCTTTGATCTGAACGGTTGGATTTGTCCTATCATATTTTGGGCAAAATGCTTCTTGCAGAAGCTTTGGACAGCAGGATTGACCTGGGACGAACCTCTGCACGGCACTCTTGTTGAGGAATGGACCTCTTTTGTATCCTCACTTCCTGCCGTCAATGAGATCTCCTTGCCTCGTCCCATCCTTCCTCCCGGGAAGTACAACTTGTCACCACAACAAGTCAAACTTGTTTGGAGACACGTGCCAGGTGAGCTCAACCCTGCTGATTGTGCCTCGCGCGGATGCTAGCGCCTAGTTTGATAGGTCATTCGCTTTGGTGGGGTCCGGAATGGTTGAGTCGACCACAAGTTGATTGGCCTCGAACGCCAGTTTTGAATACTTCTAATTTGCCGGGTCTACGAACACTCGCTCTTGAGAAGGTAGAATGCGCCTTCGACCCCGATTTTTTGTTGAATCGTTACAGCTCCCTCGACAAGTTGTTAGGTGTTACTGCTTGGATAAAGCGTTTTGTTTTTAATTTTAGGCACCCACAACAGAAACGAGTGACACCGTTTATCTCACCACAGGAACGACAGGAGTCCCTCACCTTTTGGGTTCGTTCTGCGCAATTGGCGCATTTTGAAAAGGAGATTGCTGTCCTTAAATCAGGGAGATCGAAATTGTCGGGAGCTGTATCTAAATTGAACCCCTTTTTGGACGATACGGGTCTTTTGCGTGTTGGAGGGCGTCTCAAGAACGCCAACCTCCCTTACGGGGCACGTCACACCCTTTTGTTATCCAAGGACGGTCATTTGGTACGCTTGTTGGTAACTGACCGTCACCTTAAAAATTCGCATGCTGGTTGTAATGCCTTGTTGGCCATTTTGCAACGCGAATTTTGGATCTTGTCTGCCCGAAGAATTATTCGGAGTGTAGTCTTTCGCTGCATCCCTTGCTATAAGTTCAAGGCTTCCACCATGCAGCCGTTGATGGGGGACTTACCGGCAGATCGCGTAACTGAAAGCAGGTCGTTTAACGGTGTTGGCATGGACTTCGCAGGTCCCTTTTTGGTGAAAACGTCGACACTTCGAAACAGCAAGACTGTTAAGGCCTACTTGTGTGTTTTTGTTTGTCTCTCCACAAAGGCCGTACACTTAGAACTGGTCTCCTCGCTTACGACCGAGGCGTTTGTAGCCACATTTGACAGATTTGTATCCCGCAGAGGGCTGCCTTCCTTGATCCGTTCTGACTGCGGCACTAACTTCAAGGGCACCTATAATTATTTGAATGATGTTGTTATTTTCCTTGAAACCAACAAAGCTGATATAGGTAATAGGCTTGCCCGACGTGGGATAAATTGGTTGTTTTCCCCACCAAATGGTCCACACTGGGGTGGTATATTTGAGGCCGCCGTAAAATCGGCCCAAACACACTTGCGCAGGACAATCGGTGAATCTGTCCTTACATTTGAGGAACTCGCAACTGTGTTTTGTAAGATCGAGGCCGTTTTGAACTCTCGGCCGTTGTGCCCGATCTCCTCAGATCCGAATGATTTGGAGGCCCTTACGCCGGGCCATTTTTTGATTGGTCGCCCACTTGTCGCCTTGCCTGAGTATAGGGGTACATTGATACGAGACCTGGTCGTCTCTCGCGCTTTGAATTGGTACGCCAGATTACTCAGAGCTTTTGGAAACGCTGGAATTTGGAATATTTGCACATACTCCAGCAACACGTTAAGTGGACCGACAAGACCGATCCACCCAAGATTGGTGACCTCGTTCTGATCAAGGAGGCTAACCTTCCGCCACTCAGATGGCGCAGGGGGCGCATCCTTCGTTTGGTAACTGGGGCTGATGGAGTTCCCCGATTTGCTGAGGTCTTGGTGGAAAAAAAAAAAAAAAACTGGCGTTCGAGGCCAATCAATTTGTGGTCGACTCAATTTATATAGCTTTGTACTTGCGATGACTGGTTGATGACGGTCATGCGAGCTGGTATTCAATTTTAATATTTAACTCAATCATTTCCATCATGGTTCTGATCATTTTCGCGGATTGCCTGCATTATTAGGTATATTATGTAAGTGGATGCTCCTGTTTCACCATGTTTATTTTCGGGAGGCCAACTAAATGAACATCAAAATTAAAATAAAGTATTATGCTTGAGTATTCTTATGTACAGTAAATATATACAAGTGATATAGAAGGTGTAACAGTTGCGGCACCTTATCAAATGTAAATTATGTGTATTATGCAAAACCTCGTGATGAAAAAGAGTGATCGTGAGTTTTATTGCCCGATCTTTCTCATGGTTCTACGCCTTTGCTTTGCGAACGTGGCAGTTAATGTAAATTTAGAGTCTTTAAGTAATTGTTTATAAATATTTTATTTTGACGTTCACAAGCGTCACATTGTGACCCAAATGAATAAAGGATTTTGACTTGACTATGGTAAAGGAGGATTTAGCCCAATACATCACACTAGCCAGACGGATTGTATAAATTATTGTAGAAGTCGAGATTTCCGTCTCTTTTGCAAGTTACTATTCGCTTCGTGTATTTTCCTTAGGCGCCTTGTACATCACCAACTGAATAAATTGGTGCTTGAAACTTAATCCATCACAACATCGACAAACACCTACATTTATTAAAATAAATCATAATATATACTAGTAAAACAAAAGCGGACTACTTACTTCCTGGACTTTTGTCAGTTCTGATTCCACCTTGATTTATGACACAAAAGTGTGTATACCGCCAGCTACCATTTTGAGCTCTATCCAAAACCTGAAAATCACCAATTATATAATGTTCAGCAATCTGGCGAATGTTTACATTACAGCAAAATAAACGAAAAGCTTTGGCGGGCATTCTGTATAGCTAGAATGCTCGCCAAAAAACTGACTAGATTAGTCAGTTTTTGGCGAGCATTCTAGCGAAAGGACAGTAAATTTGATTTGAGCTGATCAACTTCAGCGTTCACCAGACTGGTCGTAGCAAAGTTTGCCTCTTTGCTTGGCTCTGTTCGTTGTTTTGTTTGACAAATGACAAAATATTAACCCGGCGTGAATGAGGTGAGAAATTGTTACACCAGCTACGAGGTGGGTGGGAGATTTCCAAAATGTTGATGTTCCATTTTGAATATTATGATTGTGAAATTATCATTTATGCTTGAGATTTATTAATAATAGTATCCAATCAACAATATTAGTAATTAAAATACCAGTATTAAGTACCAAAAAGCGTTACTTTTTATTGAAATAATAAAGTATATAAATTTTTTATGTAAAAAACAAGAATTTTAGGTAGTTAACTTCTATTCCCAGAAAAATCTAATTAAAATGAAATTTCTTCGGTAAATCGACACAGTAATAGTGTCTTGTAATTGCAATAAATAAAAAACGAGCTGTGAAGTCTTATGAGACCATGTAACAGACCACCAAAGTTACACCTGCCTGCAATAGCGTGTTCCATACATTTTTGTACAGCAATGTTTTTTCTGTCTTATTTCTAAGTACACTCAGTAGCCACTCAGCAGCACAGATTCTGGCCCTTCCCAATTTTCCATAATACCTTCATGTTCCGAACCACTTTTTTCACTTATTTACCTATGTTAACCATTTCTTTTCGCTCTCGGAATTACAGGAGCTGGCATATAAGCAGTTTTTTAATAGTTCTTGTTGCCGATGTTCATTTTCTTCATATCACATCTTGAAAATCCAAAAATTATCATAACATACTGTACTTAAAAAACCATAAATTAAAAAAACTGTCCACACAAAAATGTAACACCGACTACGAGGTCGGGTGTGACGTACCCCAGCCACGTGTACCCATGTGTATCTACCATCGCCGCGGGCGCAGAACTAAACTTGATACCTACTGTACCTCGCCTTTCGAACCCTTATCTCCAGCGGTTAAGGTTTCAAAATACGTCGCCGTTTTTAGGGGTTGTGAGTGATTGGGGGGAGGGAGGGACGTCTCGGAACCACCCCTCACAATTTTCATTTGCCGGAAATACTTGGTTTTCTCTGGAAAAAAAAAATATCTCCAAATATCGGTATGTATATGTACTGCCAACTTCCACCGTTCTTCACACTAGTTTAATAAACTAAGGTTGACGGAGCCTTGCTTCGCAGGGCTCGTATTTTCGGATTAAGGGTCAAAAGAGAACTTAACATAACCTATTTAGTTACTTATTACAGTCGCACCTAACGCTAGGTACTCGAAAGCAATGACGCACAAATTTGACATTAGCTGTCAATATAATTCATACAAGATGGCGGTTGCGTTTCGTTTCACGTTTTTCACATAAAACCTAGATATCGCTTCTATTCATTCCACTAGTTTAATAAACTGAGGTTGACGGAGCCCTGCTTCGCAGGGCTCCTATTTTTGGGTTAAGGGTCAAAGGAGAACCTAACACAACCTATTTAGTTACTTTCACATAAAACCAAAAATTAAGTTCCCTATGGCATATTTAAATGAATTTTTTTTTGGAAATTGTTTAAAAATATTTAGACGCAACTCCGGCAGCCAAAATTACTTTTAGGGGATTAAAACTAACTCCCTTAAGCCCCCTACACCACCAATACCCTCAAATTCGGGCGACGCGCTTCGAAACCCGACCCCCTCCAGCCACTGAAAAGTCAGGACTAGTAAGACAACAGCAAAATTAAATAATCTGCGTTTAAAAATTTCTCGGGTATGATATACCCGACCTCATTCACGCCTGATAAAAAAAGCGAATGCTCGATGATCACCAGTACAAGTGAATGCTGGAGTCTATCTACCACAATATATTTAGCTGTCAGTATTACTAATATTTCTTGCCATCTATCGTCCATACAGAAATATAAAAAAGTATATAATGAACAAAGAGGCAGCGATAGCCTAGTGGAGATACCAACAGACTGCGATGCAGAGGGTATCGGGTTCGAATCCACGGCGCGCACCAATGACTTTTCGGAGTTATGTGCGTATTGAATTACTAATTATCGCTTGTCCCGTGCCTCGGAGAGGACGTTAAGCCGTCGGTCCCGGTTGTCATGAAGATCTTTGACAGTCGTTACAGGGCGTCAGTACCTTCTAATTAAACTGACACTAGTCTAAACCATGGAATATCGCTATCCCTTCGGGTTGCGGAGGTCAGACAGGCAGTCGCTTCGTGGAAAAGCTAAGATTCAGCCAAATCCAGTTAGACTAGTAAGCGGACCCCAGATTGAAACTGGGATAACGCTAAGAGAAAGAAGATATAATGAGCAAAGAATCTCACAGCATGCATAAACGCGTCGCATATAAAGTTGCCCAAGTTGCACTCGGCGCATCGACAACTCGACTGTAAATGCACCATCGACGAGCCAATCTCTTGTGTAGCCAACTCCTCTATCATTGGCAGATACTTATTGATCTTTTCTAATACGTCCGGCGCTGTAACAAAAAGCATATACAAATAAATTTACTTTTTCGGTTGGTCTTGGATTTAAATCCCACCTTAGAGTCTAGATGTAAAAATAAGTATGTTGTAAACCTAATAATTATTTTGAACCAAGGATTTGAAATCTCTGACATTTTCATATAACATATTTTTTTACAAATGTACGTTTACTTGTAAGCTTGACTTGGGTCTAACTTTGCTCCTTCTTTCTTCTTCATCATCACTACATAATATAAAACAAAGTCTGTCTTCTGTCTGTCTGTCCCTATGTATCTGCTTCAAGGCAGATTTACATTGAGTCAGTAGCTAACGTTAGTGCACTGCCGAGTCAGTGCTGACCCGGCACTGCAATCATGTAAATTGATTTCAAATCAGTACAGTACTGTCGCGTCAGTACTGACTTCAATATTCCCGCTTCATATTTTTCGGCGTCAGTTCGCTACCCCCGCCACCCACGCCAGCTCAACTGAGGCCTTGTAAATGTCGAAGTCAGTCGCTGCCCCGTTTTTGTACGGGGACCGCAGCGTGCGTTGGACCACATCACAAAATGACGCGAAAACTGAGTGACACGGAAAACTTAAAGATTATTCAACTATACCGCGATAATGAATGCCTGTGGGAAAATAAATCACAAAATTAAAGATATAAGAAATGCGCGCAATACCATTGCATAACAATGCATGAGATTTTTTTCCGCAAAATTCATGTTTCCGCACTGACTTTACAAATGTGTGTACTACTACTGACGAAATACTGACTGCGTGTAAATCGTATGAGTCAGTTTTCGGCGCCAGCACTGGCGACAGCTACTGACCCTGTGTAAAATCAAATATGCCTTAAATCTTTAAAACTACGTAACGGATTTTAAAGTGGTTTCTTTTAATTGATAGAGTGATTCAAGAGGTTGGTTTATATGTATAATACATGCATAATATAGTAGAGAAACACTGATAGATTTAGAGGTTTCTAATGTGATGTCATAAATAGACACATTTATTGCGCTTTACATTGCAAATGCTGCCTGAACGCTACGAGATAGATCAAAATAATGTACTACAGTATTATACACCTTAAAAAAGTCTACAAAAAAGTCCCGAATGGTATATATCTATCTCTATGGGATAGCCCACAATAACCATTTTTTATTTTTAACTTTTTACGAGGAATTATTTACGAAGCGATTTTATGCAATACAACATTAATCCTTATCCGATTAAGCACCTTAAATAGATTATGCATGTAATGTAGATCAATACGGCCCTTTACAAGCATGTAATTACAACTAAAATAAAAATTAAAATGAATATTTTACAAGATATTTCAGATTTAAAATGCAGGGACATAGCGGTTGCAGCGGAGCCGAGGGCCGGGCGGCGCGGCGGCACCGGCGTGTGCCTATAAGCGTTGCACCCGTGCGAAGCCGGGGCGCGTCGCTAGTCTTTATATATTTTTTAGGAATTTATTTATACATACATACATAGACTTACGCCTGTTTCCCGGCGGGGTAGGCAGAGACTACGGAACGCCATTTGCGACGCATTTGCAAATATTTATTCAAGGGTTATTATTCGGATAACCATACACCTAAGCGTGACATGGTTTTTGTTTTGTATAATAAATTACTTACGCTTTTTATATTGAGCTATTGGTTAATCTGATTCAGAAAGGAATAAAAGAAACTAGGGATACCGAATATTCTCAAAAATAGCATAACTATTTAGCTATTTGACTTGTGTATTTGTACTATTGACAGTGGCACTAAAGCTATATCATATTTCACATTTTGTTTTCAAAGTTTCGTTAAAATCTAGTGGCGCGTATGTGTATTAAGTGACATACTAAGACTCAAAAATAAAAAATAAATACCTTGTTTGACTTAATTTGCCATATAGTGAGGGTTTCCTGCCCACTCTAGCAGATTGCCAGCGGAGTCAAAGAAAAGTTTGATTTCACCCAAGTATTGAGTATGGGCTGCAGCTTGAACTATCAAAACTGAAATTTATACCATTAGTATCCTTAATGCTCTTAAAGTAGCGGAGAGAAGAAAAAGACCATCACTTTCATCATCACCCTGTTTAAATTTTATCATAGACAACATAAATAGGCATTATTTTCATATTACAAACAGATGCTTTATTTCAATTACCAATAGTTGTGAGTTTATCAATGTTTATTTTTAGTGTTCTGCAAAACATTAGACAAGTACAAAAAACACAAAATTGAGTAAACTTACAGATCTTCCAGTCTGTTCGTTTTATTCAACGACAGGGTAAGGTCCCAAAACGGGGAAACCACTATTTGCTGGTGCATCATCATTGAAAAGTAGGGTATGACTGTGACCTCCAACTGTGATGTCTATATATGGACCACCACGCTTGGCTTTAACTCTGGTAAATGAAACCGAAAAAATTAGATCAAGAATAATTTAAATGCGGCTTTCTATCATAATTTGCGTGTAAAGTTAAGTATACTTAATGTTTAAAAAATTATATCATACAACAGTCCCTTGTAAATACATTAGAGTCAGACTTTTTTGAGACTAGTCCTATCCTCATTTCAACTTCTGTACTTTTTTGGGCAAAGTGCAGAACAGTGACGCCTAAGCGGCTAAGGTCAGAAGCAACGCCTAAAGAAGACACCCAGTTTTGTCACTTAAAAAGCCTTTGTACTTAGTTGTAGTATAGTCGAATAAATAAAATATTTACAGAATAAGCGCTAAAGCATAGTGATAACTGCAATATTTGTTTTTCTCCTTTGCGTTTCTGAAAGTATTGTAACATCTCACATACAACCATAAATAGACTATTTCAATTTTAAACTGATGCGCCTTATCTATCTTCACCAGTTCGTAGTTTGCAATTCTCGTACTTGTCAATATCAAGACCACAATGCGACAACACTATAATAATGTCAACTCCTTGTGCGTTCAATTTCTCTGCTTCTTCTCTTACTGATTTTACTTCATCTTTAAAGATTAGCTTGCCTGTACTCGCTAATGTCTGAAAAACAAGTGCAAAATTGATTTTGAAGCTTGCACAAATATTAGCAATAACAATATGGGCTGGCGCGTCGGCCATTCGGTTCCATTTTAACCCGACTACGGCAAAGCCAAATGAGGGTTATGATTTTGACAGGCTATGTATGTGTGTATGTTTATCTGTTCCCTCACATATATATCCCCTAAGCTACTAATTGGAACTCGACAAATGAGGTGTTGTTAGAAACGTCTTGATCGTCCGCTGAACATAGGCTACGTGATGTGTCACAAAACTCAATGTGGCGCACTCTAGCGCCAAAAAGTGTTGTGTAAAAAAATAAATATTCGATAAACACATTGTGTTTGATATCATTTGAAAAGGCGTCACGTGCACATTGCTAAAATATTGCTTAAATATAAAGTGGCGCCTTCTAGTGGACAATGACAGGCTATGTATGTGTGTATGTTAATTTGTTCCCCCATAGCTCCTAACCTACTTATCGGAACTCGACAAATGAGGTGTTGTTAGAACCGTCTTGTTCGTCCGCTAATCATAGGCTACGTGACGTGTCACAAAACTCAATGACGCGTCCTTTAGCGCCAAATAAGTGTTTTGTTAAAAATAAAAATAAGATAAACACATCGTGTTTGATATCATTTGAAAAGGCGTCACATGCACATTGCTAAAATATTGCTTAAATTTAAAGTGGCGCCCCCTAGTGGACAAAATGATTTTTTTCCACTAGGGGGCGCCACTACACAAATGTTTATTGTTAAAAAAAAATAAGATAAATACACCGTGTTGGATATCATTTGAAAAGGCTTCCCTTGTTCTTATCAAAAATATTGCTTACATTTAACGTGGCGCCCTCAAGCGGACAGAAAGTCATGAGTTGAAAAATAATTACATATCTAGTTCGTATGGGTGCTTGTACACGGCGCATGTAGCTTGAGCATGTTGAGGCACTTGCGCGGGTTACATGCACCGTAAACATATCGTTTAAAACAATGTGCGGGTCCAGCGACTCGAGCATGTACCAAAGCGAGCCACCCGCGCAAGTAATTCACGTGCTCTGCGACGCGCGCGGGTCACTCGCGCAACATGCGCGAGTGATCCGCGCGCGCATTTGTTAAAATTACATTTTTAACATATGATTTTAAAATAATTTTCGTTTGTCGAGACATTTGACGCGATTCAAGTCATAAAGCTACCGCGCGAATAGCATGCACATGTAGCTCTTGACCACGAACAAATAACTTGTACATAGGTACAGCTTGCGCAAGTAGCCCGCGTCTTTACTTGCTCCAGTTATTTGCACCATGTACAAGTACAAGCGAGTAACTTGATCAAGTAGCTTGCGCATATTACCCACGCGTGTAACCCGCACCTTTACTTGCTCCAGCTACATGCACCGTGTAGAAGCACCCTATTTGACTGTATAGAAGCACAGTGATTTAACACCAAAATAGTTGAAGTAATAAAAAGTAAAAAACTAAACTAAGATTTTCAGGATGCTGAAATAAACAAGAAACATTAACAGAACAAAAATAAGAGCCGTAACACCTAATAACGTGTGACTGCGGCTCTAATTTTTGTTCTGTTATTATTTTTCCAGTAACCTTGTTTATTTCAGCATCCTGAAAATCTTGTTTCATACTTTTTCAGCGTCGATTTTTTTGTCGAAGTTGGGTTTTAGTTTGTTCTACTTTATATTATTCTCAAAACGAAAATGTCTGGATGTGAACGAAAATGTGCCAAAGGCACAATCCTTTTAGAACAGCATAGTATATTAACGTTTTAATTTTAGCAACAATCATTTAATGTAAAATTTTAAAGTACGAAATTCTACTTCCAAATTCTTCCTTTATTCAACAGCATTAGCCTGCCCTAGTCCACTGCTGGATATAGGCCTCTCCAACAGCACTTCAATGAGCCCGATTTTCAATTTATCGTGTTCAACCACTGCCAGCGGCTTAACCCCTCGATGCATTTTGGCCACCATCGAGGCATCTCAGGACACCCGTAGATGTATTTTGGCCACTTTCGAGGCTAGGCTTTCGAGCTAAGTACGGGCGCGTAATATTTTCGTTGAAAGAATGGTGATATTTCTATTTATTAAGTTAATATTGTATATGAAAAGAAGCGTAATTAAATAAGCTTTCGAATGATATTAATTAACATCAAATAATATACTTAAAGCCCACGCAAGAGCGGTATAAAGCAAACCCGGTGGTTCGGCGTTATACCGAAACCGTAGGGTTCTAGGCGACTTGGGAAGGATTAATGGAATGGACTGTATTAGGGCGAGTTCTGCTCGCCTAGAAAGGATGGATACGGGAAGAGCATTGCAGGGGTTCCGTAGATATTTTTTTTTGGTCCTTCGAGCCGGATAGTTGATGGGTGTACTACCGCATAACCCATCAATAGGCTAAGACAGCGATATGACAATAAAATTAATCTAAATTAACTTTAGCGAAAGCTACAAACGCAATAATAGCGAAAACTACTAACTAAATACTTAAACTAAGAGGTAAGTCCAACTTCAGGCTAGATCTCACTGAGTTGGAAGCGGACAGAGACGTACAACAGGGCGCACGTAACTCCCTTTGGCGGTTTTCACGGTAACAACGCGAGTTGTACCGTCCTTGGAAGTATGCAATTTCTCTACGATGGCTAACGGCCATGAAAGCGGCGGAGCATTATCATGTATTATGACGACCAACGTACCCTCCTGTATAGGGGATGCAGGACTATTCCACTTGGATCTAGCCTGAAGCTGGTCTAGAACATTCCATATCCCATAATATTTTCCCGCCATTTTCGAGCGCGCTATTATATTTCTAACATATTCATATTTCTCTTCGTTTTATATTATGGGAGGTATATAAGTATTGTACACGGTTAGAAAGGTTATTTAATTTACTTTCAAGGAAAATAAATATAATGGAAAGAAACATTTTAATTCTAAACATAAAAAAATATAAAATATAAATGATTGTTAATTGCCACCAATTTTCGTATTTTATTTTTTCAAACATATTTTTTTGTTATATATCAGATGCAAACCTAGATAAGTTTCTTTTCAACTAGATTTCCAATAAAAAAAAACATATCTGATAAGAATCCGATAAGAATTATTCTTTTAGAATTAAGGCCAAAAATAACCGCCATACCCGCCAAAATTTTCGAAAGCCAATATCTCATGAATTATAGGAGTTTTATATATTATATGACAGGTTTATTTATATACTCATAATAAAACAATAATTCATAGCATAAATGTAACCTTATCTGTATATTTTCATTCAATAAAAAATAAATGCCGTTTTTTTGTTAATTGAATGAATAAAGCCTCTTGAATTAAATTATTACACAATATTTGTTTATTTTTTTGCTGTTATTTTATCATTAATTAGTTCATTCACAATTAAAACATAAAAATATCAAATATAATTATATTATTTGTTTACAATGATGTTTTGAATCCATAATTACGCCCCGCGCGCAACATGCAAAGACAGCGAAATATACAAAATTTCAAATGCTGACATTTAATAATTTTCTAAGCAAGCATTGCTATAATTTTATATTATTGTAAAGCCTATACCACCAGGTATACAAAATGACAACAGTAAGCAATTTATAACCCATATTGTTATCATGACAAACAAAAATGGCGAGTAGGTCGTCGATGGACGACATTGTTTACAATAGGATCAAGTTCGGCGGGTCGCATAAACTAAACATTCCGTCATTCAGTCACCATTCAAACATTACTACAAAGATTATTTAATCTACTTTCATAAAAACATCATTTCAAATATCAACACCCGAGTGACGAGTCGTAAGTTTAGGTTTAAGGTAGCACGGCAAGTGGCCTTGCTTCGCGGGTGGTCAGATAACGACTGCGTGATGCTTTAGCGATAAATGTCAAATTAAAGCGGTACCTTGAGCGGTTAATCAAAATCAATTAAGATACGTCTATGGGATTTAAATTGCTTTAATAGGAGTTGTAATTTCATTCATACTCACGTTAGTTGAAGCAATGAGAACACCAATGATCCCAATGTTCCGTCCTTCTCGTTTTACTATTATACTCTTTTCGTATAGCCCTTGAATTGTTGGTTCCTCATCATCAACAATGTTTGCTGTCACAACCTTATCGTTCAAATATTCTAAATAAGGTACAACTCCTTCGATCTCATTGTCAAATTCATGATTTCCTAAAACCTAAAAAACATTTATATTGCACATTAAAATTTGTTAATTTGTTAAAATATGCACTGTATTATGACGGTGGCATTGAAAACACAAATTCACGGCAGAAATTATTAATGCCGTCGTATTACTGTTATTTAATAACTAGCTAGTAGTAGTTAGTAACTAGTTCACCATCGTTTCACCAGCGATCTTTTCGGTATCTCGACAGCAGCGTCACCTACCATGTCTTATATACCTATACGTTGCACTACTAAGGCCTTTAATTTCCGGTGAAATTTTTATCAAAATCGGACCAAGCAGACATATTTTATCATCAGGAACGAAACGAACTACTTAAAATCTTAGTATCTCAAATGCTAAAATGATAGTTTTCAATAGATTTTACAACTAACATGTGCGTCATGGGGCAACATATTCATGAAGTCTTGAGTGACGTTCCATCGTAGAATGTTGTACCAGATGGTGCCTTGGAAACTGTCCCCTCCCATGAGGAGGAGTGACTGCGGTTCTCTGACAAATGCTTCGCAGACAGCTGTGGTAAGGCGAGCGAATCCTCCAATGCATGGCGCGTCGACTGGATTGCAGACGCTGCCAAATGGGCTGGTTTTGACGAATCTGAAAAAAAGAAATATTTTGATAAATAGACCATCAACATTATTTATTGTGTACTGCGTGTTTATTGATATTATATTGTTGATACGTGTCTCGTTTTATTAATCTAGTTGTAGAAGTAGTTTAAAAGATATTGTCATTTCCCTAGCTTTCCTGGGATAGATATATTTAGTCATTAACCTAGCCCTGTTATCATCCAAGACTTTCTGCTGGCAGTCAGGGCTCGCTTACTAGTCTAACCAGATTTGGTGTTGCATGAAGTGAATGGCGTTTAATCGAAGCGACCTAAAAACGTATCGATATTCTATTTATAGACAAGTGTCGAATACTTAGTGTATCAAGTTCCCAAAGATCGGAAATATTAAGTGTGCAAACTATTTTCTTACTAACGAGTAAAGTCCGATAGAAACTGTTCTGAGCCGTGGAATACGTTTTGTTTTCGGCACTGTAATATCAAAGGTCTTTTCTTTTAGATGAACCAACTATATATCTGTGTCTTAAGAAAATGTGAAACTTTACCCCAATCACAATAAATGATAGATCATTATGTGCTTATGCTAAAACTGTTAAGTTATTAAAATATAATTTGGTAATATTAAATTTTATTCATAGCTTTTAATGGTTAACCATGGTATATTTGCTGCCATTGGGTAAAACATGGTGAATGGTACGAATCTGATAATTTATGCAATGTTAAAAATCAGTCAAAAGATTTTACTATCAGCTTATCTTGAAATGTATTTGTGCAAAATCATGAATTATTTAAAAGTAGCCGTTATAAGAAAACTTATCTGGAACTGATTTTTAAAGTGAACTAAGTAAGCCTCCTACTTTACGTGCAGAATTTTGATCAGAAAACGGGAAACTCTCATTAAACTCCAAACTTCGGTAGTGTAGCTTTTTATGAGGTTTCTTTACTTAGTTAGAAAGAGTACAAGTCTAATGGCTTATATTATTTATCAAGGTAATATTACGAGGTCGCTTTTTAAAGCAGATCATAATATTATTATTATTAATAGGCGAATTTATGTTCCACAGCTGGGCAAAGGCTTCCCCTTCTATCTTGCACTTGTCGTGATCATATGCGAGATCATGCCAATCCTTTCGAAAAATGTCTAATTAATCCCGCCATCTCTTCCTAGGCCATCCTCGTTGCCGTTTCCTGCTATTGAGCCTCCACCTTGTGTTTGTGCCCGCCCATAGCGGTTCTGGCATACGACTAATGCTCATAATTTACTAAGTAAGTATATATATATTTTTGGGAATTTAGCGCAACGATTAAGACTAAAGAAATTTGAGTAAGTATACAAACTATATTCTCGTTCCAAATTTAAACCGATTAATATTATCCGAAGAATTGTTTTAAAGATATTCAAGCACCCTTCTAAAAAAGTTGCTTGACAAAGTTGAGCGATTCAATGTCAAGTTCAGATAATCGGAAATAATTAAAATCCCAAAATGTCAGACGCACGGCCGAGTTTGTCAACTCATTCGGATCGTTTTGTTGGTTACTGAACCGAATGTCACGAGACCCCTACCAAGTATACAGTAAATAATTATTTGATATTCTGTAGCGTGAAAAAAAGAAAGCGAAAAGGAAAGCGTAATTGCATAATAATATGGAACAGCCATATTAGCACGTTAATTTTTAGACCGAAAATATTATTCCGTTGCAGTCGGCAAATGCAAGATACTAGAATCAGAATCAGAATCAGAATCATTTATTCGCTTGAAATGGTTTACATAAAGTTCTTATAGTAGTTAGAAGTACACATTTCACCATTAGTAGGTATGCGAAAATTTAAACATAAGATAAAATTGAATATTAAAATCAAATTATATAAATCTAAAAAAAAATGTCAAAAATTAAATGTCAAGTCATACAGTCATACCATCATTAAAATAATAAAATACAATGTTGCAAGATATAAATGTCATAAATTATTAATGATTTGTTTATAATTAAAAAATTCCGATATTGTGTAGAAGCAATTTTCAACCAACCAATGTTTGAGTCTGAGTTTAAATTGTGATGTAGGCAAATCTCTTATTGATCGTGGAATATGATTATAAACTTTGATACACATCATGAAACTATTTTTTTTGTGAAAGGTGCTTCTACATGCCACTATTTTTAATTTACTACGATCCCTTGGTTTAAATTTAGACTCTTGTTCTACTCTAGTAAACATATGTGTGTGGTTTCTAACAAACATTCCTATTTCCAATATATACATTGATACTAAAGTCAAAATACCTAGGTCTTTAAATAATGGTCTACATGATTCAAATGGCCTAACTCCACATATCGCCCTAACACATTTTTTTTGCATAACGAACGCCCTATTTATGTTTGTTGAGTTACCCCATAACAACAGTCCGTATTTCAATACGGAGCTAACGTATCCATGATATGCTGTAAGACAAGCTGTTTTACTAGACGTTTTTCTAAGTTCTCTCATAGCGTAAACAAATCTACCAATTTTATTACATATTGTGTCTACATGTAATGTCCAACTGCAGTGTTCATCTAATTTTAAACCTAAGAATGTTATATTATGTACTCTCTTTATGCTTTCTCTATCAAAATTAATATTAATATGTTTTGGACATTGTTTGTAATTGACAAATTGTATGTAATTGGTTTTAGTTAGGTTTATCTTTAAATTATTGTATGAGAGCCAATTCATAATATTACTTAATGTAGCGTGAACGTCTGCTTCATGATTGTTCGTTCCATTTTGAGGTATGATTACCGAAACGTCGTCAGCAAATAAGACACATTTGTGAGTCGTGACACTTGGTAAATCATTTATATATAACAGAAAAAGTAGTGGTCCTAAAATACTACCCTGTGGGATGCCAGATCTATTATTTTTAAAATTTGACCTATATGATGTCGACACAAAGTTGCTGTCAAGGCGGGACACTTCCACGCATTGAAGTCGACCATACAGATAGCTGCGTACCCAATCTAAAGCAGGGCCACGAATGCCATAACGCTCACATTTTTCGAGCAAGTTTTCAAAATTAACCAAATCAAAAGCCTTGCTCATATCTAGAAACACAACGGTGACTGGTTGCTTTTTGTCTATATTTTCTGTTACTGAATTAATTAGAGAGTACGCCGCGAGAGTTGTACTACAGCAATTACATCATTATATTATCTTATTTTGAAGTATTGATCCACCTACGGGAGTTCCTATAAATAAAACATAATATGCACTATAATTATATGGATGATTTCTGGATGGCGTTGGGACGTGACGACCCCACCGCCCACTGAGGGAGTTACTCTGACGAGTAGATACTCGTTATAGTATCTCCCCCAGTGCAAGCCGTCAACCGAAAGATGGCGGTCAAACCATCCGAACCTGGCGGAAGTAAATCCCAAGTTGCTAGATGGGCAACAGCGTCCAGCACTAAAAACTTCCGCCACTGCGATCGCCAAAACGCCTGCCAAGCGTGGCGATTATGGCAAATCCCCTCATACATGAACCACAGCAATAAAAACCGGCCCCTGGTCCCCGGCGGCCCTGCTAGTCCGGGTTATGGTTGCGGCCATGGTAACGGCAGGGCAAGGGGTGCGAAGAATGTCCGGAAGAGATCGGGCTACCACCACCAACGACAATTGGCCCTGGCAACACTGAACACGCGCACACTGCGGACCGACGAGAAGATTGTCGAGCTGGAAAAAGAATTGAGCAAGTTGCGATGGGATATCATAGGCCTATCTGAAGTTCGAAGACAGGGGGAGGACTCGATAGTTCTCAATTCCGGCAACTTGCTCTTCTACCGGGAGGGCGACCAACAGTCCCAAGGTGGTGTTGGGTTCATCGTCCACAAATCTCTCGTGACCAACGTGGTAAATATCGGGAGTGTGTCGAGCGGGTAGCGTACCTTATACTCAGAATATCCAAGCGGTATTCGCTGAAGGTCATAGAGGTATACGCTCCGACCTCAACGCACCCCGATGAGGAGGTGGAAGCCATGTACGAGGACATATCTCGGGCTATACATGGCTTCAAAACCCATTACACCGTGGTCATGGGAGATTTTAATGCGAAACTGGGCAAACGCGAAGGTGATGAGCTGAGAGTGGGGCAATTTGGTTATGGGCATCGGAATTCCCGGGGTCACTTGCTGGCTAGGCTTTATGGAGAAGGAAGGCCTCTATATGATGAATTCCTTCTTCAAGAAGCGAGAATGCCGCAAGTGGACCTGGGTAAGTCCAGACGGTGCCACCAAAAATGAGATCGACTTTATCATGTCGACAAAGAGGCAGATATTCAATGATGTCTCCGTGAGCAGTTCACTTAAAGTGGGGAACGATCACCGAATGGTAAGAGGCACATTGAATATCTGTACAAGCCTCGAACGGTCGAGGTTGATAAAGTCCACGCTCCCACCGGCACCGGTTCATATCCAAAACCCCGAGAGCTTTCAGCTCGAACTCAAGAACCGTTTCGAATGCCTGGGCGAATGCGTAGATGTGGACGAGTACAGTAACGGGTTCGTGGATGCTGTCCATACAACAGGTGCTAAATTCTTTAAGCCCCAGAAAAGCAAGAGAACCAGCAAGATCTTGGGTCCGACCCTCGAGCTGTTAGAGGAAAGGCGCAAGATGGTTCTGCTATCCTCCGACGACATGCCGAAATATCGGCACCTCAACAGACAGATCTCTAAGTCTCTGACTCGCGATCTCCGCCAATACAACACAAAATGTGTTCGTGAGGCGATCAAGCAGAATAGGGGATCCAAAGTATTTCAGAGGGATCTGTCTGTTGGGCAGAGTCAGCTGACAAAGCTGAAGACGGAGGATGGCAGAATCGTATCGTCCAAGCCTGAGCTCTTGGAGGAGATCGAATGGTTCTATGGACAGCTATATACGACAACGCAACAACCCGCAAGTACTCCAGCGTCAGACCCTAGAGCTGGACTGACCCGACACTATACCGAAGATATCCCGGTGTGGCTCTCAAACAGCTCAAAAACAACAAGGCGCCGGTTGATGACGGAATTACGAGCGAGCTTCTGAAGGCTGGCGGTGCACCCGCTAGAGAAGCCCTTCGGAAGCTATTTAATTCCATCATTCTCGAGGGTAAAACGCCACAGGCGTGGCACAGAGGTGTGGTGGTGCTTTTCTTTAAGAAAGGGGATAAAACCCTCTTAAAGAACTACAGACCCATCACACTTCTGAGCCACGTCTACAAGCTGTTTTCGAGGGTCATCACGAATCGTCTCGAGAGCAAGCTAGACGACTTTCAGCCTCCCGAACAAGCCGGTTTCCGTAAAGGCTATAGTACCATAGACCACATACATACGCTGCGGCAGGTTATACAGAAGTCCGAGGAGTATAACCAGCCCCTATGCTTGGTGTTTGTGGACTATGAGAAAGCCTTCGATTCGATCGAAACCTGGGCGGTGCTACAGTCTCTACAACGGTGCCGGATTGACTACAGATATATCGAAGTGCTGAAGTGTTCGTATGAAAATGCCATTATGTCAGTCCGCCTCCAGGACCAGAGTTCGAAACCTATTCAACTCCAGCGAGGAGTGAGACAGGGGGATGTCATATCCCCGAAACTGATTACCACTGCGCTGGAGGATGTTTTCAAGCTTCTGGACTGGAATGGACTCGGCATCAACATGAACGGCGAGTACATCACTCACCTTCGATTCGCAGACGATATCGTAGTCATGGCTGAGACCATGGAAGACCTAGGCACAATGCTCGATGGCCTCTGTAGAGTCTCCCAAGAAGTAGGTCTTAAGATGAACATGGACAAGACGAAAATCATGTCGAACGTCCATGTTGTACCTGCTCCTATTCAGCTTGAGAACTCTACGCTCGAAGTTGTCGACAAGTATATCTACCTGGGACAAGTAGTCCAATTAGGTAGGTCCAACTTCGAGAAGGAGGTCAATCGTCGATTCCAACTCGGTTGGGCAGCGTTCGGGAAGCTACGACATATCTTCTCGTCCGATATCCCGCAGTGTCTCAAGACGAAAGTCTTTGACCAGTGTGTGTTGCCAGTGATGACTTACGGATCAGAGACGTAGTCGCTCAATATGGGCCTTATCAGAAGGCTCAAGGTCACTCAGAGGGCGATGGAGAGAGCTATGCTTGGAGTTTTTCTGCGAGATTGAATCAGAAATGAGGAGATCCGCAGTAGAACCAAAGTCGCCGACATAGCTCTCCGGATAGCCAAGCTGAAGTGGCAGTGGGCAGGGCACATAGCTCAAAGAACCGATGGCCGTTGGGGCAGAAAGTTTCTGGAGTGGCGGCCACGTACCGGACGACGCAGCAGAGGTAGGCCCCTCGCAAGGTGGAACGACGATCTCGTCAAGATCGCGGGAGACGGTTGGATGCGGGCGGCTCAAGACCAGTCTGTGTGGAGAACCTTGGGGGAGGCCTATGTCCAGCAGTGGACGTCGTTTGGCTGATATGATGATGATGATGCACTATAATAGTTCTATATTATTATGCCTTTATTTTAAGAATTTGTGTATGTCCTTTATCCAACTATCCGTAATTTAGACAAATCTTAAAATGTACCTTGTGGTCTATCATAACCAATCATCATCAGCCTTTAACAGTCCACTGCTGGACTAGGCCTTTCCTTTGAAAGGAGGAATTGGCCTACTAAACCACGCTGGCCAAACGGGTTGGTATAGGGCTTGTATCAAGTTTTCCTTCTCTTACAATGCTGTTCTCTGCATAATATGCTCCCTCTGTCGGCTCTTACGACACCGATGAGACGATATGGGGGTGGTGACATTCCGTATTCTTAATCCGTCACCACACGGACAATATCATTCCCAATAGTCAATTATTATCTTTTAATAACTTGTTAAAAAATGCATTGTTATTAAAAATCACAATATGAGATTGAATTAAAATTGAGATGAATTAAGAACATGGTATGTAAAATTGTTGTACAATCAAACAAGTCGGCGCTGGACCAGTTTGAAAAATAATTCCTTGGCTCGCTCATAGAGTCGAGGCACACTAGAAACTGGTTTTGTATACGAGTGTCAATGTGCGTGTAAAGTAGCACTGGAAGCGATGATATCTTGCTGAGCGATTCTCGCCCTTATGGTGGTCGAGCGGGAAGTTCTTCGACTGTACATAAACAAATTATTCTGCAGAATTGTTTATCAAGTAACTCGTGAGAAAACAATGGTTCTGGTTTTGTTGCCTATGGTACAAAAAAATATGGACGCTATCCAACCGATAAAATTTGGTGATATATCAAATGTCTTGACCAAAAAAGTAACAAAGTTGGTACCGAAAACAAGACTCAGCTGTTTGCCTTCAAAGGATCCAGTAAAATATCCATTGAAGTCTAGAACTCTAATAGAATCTACCTTAGTACTGACTGACTTAAAAGACAAACTTTTCAGATCTATGTTTTTAGTCTAGGTCTAGGTCTTGCTAGTCATAGAATATCATCATGCAACATATTCAGTCTTGCGTAGAAGCTGGTCATCACATCAAACGAGATTTATTTTAACCCAATTTTTAAGGATTTTACTTTGAAACAGAGAATGACAGCACGCCAGTTAGTACATTGAAAAGTTACATTTGGGTTGCATTTATCACAGGACGCAAGTCTATTTTATAAATCCGTGGAGGGAGCTAGAGTTTAGCTTAATTCAAATTGAAAGAGTGTAGGTGCAGATGGCTTTGCTTGATTTTTTTTTAACTTTTGGCCTCACAAAGGATATCTTGTAGGTTTTTTTTGCATAATAAATTCTCTACAACTTTGGTCCCGAGAATTTTTGTCGGCAAGCCAAAAAATAAATATATATCTTGATTATTGTTGTATTTTTTTTATGACGACAACATGAGATCGTGAGGTCGTGACACTATGTTTTAAAAGAATGTATAATAATGTTTATTATCGTTCCAATTCTTTCCCCCGACCACTCGAGGCGACTTTACTGCCTAACAGTGAGGACCCACGTCAACATTTACTTGTAACAAAACAAAGAGTCGCTCTAGTGTGTCACCCTTTCCAGCACGACTCGAGGTTTTGTCACAACTGACAAAGCAAACAACGAGCTAATTAATCTAACATTTAGACAAGCAAAACATAGCCCTGGGAACTGACATTTCACTCGTCATGAACGTTACGTCAAATGCAGCGTCAAGGTTTCACAGCAGCGTTACACAGACGTGGAAGGCTCTTCAACTGTCTTTTTCTCTATATTATTATGTTAGATGTTGTGTTACATGTCATCTTTCAATAAAATTGTATATCATAATACGCTAAGCGGGAGAGATTGGAGAGGCCTGTATGCAGAAGTGGACTATGGCAGGCTGATAATGATTATAGTGATGATGATAATGAATATACATAAATACAAATGTATGTACATACATACATACATAGACTCACGCCTCCTTCCCGGAGAGGTAGGCAGAGACTACGTAACGACATTTGCAACGATCCTGACATATTTCTCTTGCCAATGAAACTTATTTCGTTCTTTAAATTGGAAGTTATCTTTTATTTATAAGGCCAGCTAATTTACAGGTACTTATTACATTCTTTCACTAATCACGTCATTTTATCTTCTTCTGTTGTGATTTTGTACTAAGTGTTAGAAATATGTCAGGATCGTTGCAAATGGCGTTCCGTAGTCTCTGCCTACCCCTCCGGGAAACAGGCGTGAGTCTATGTATGTATGTGTTAGAAATGTTTAGACTTTCAATTTTAGAATTCGGAGAAAAATAATAAGATCAACAATTTGCTTATCATGTTGGTACCTACAGGAAACAAGTTATTACCGTGTCTATCCTTTATATATTACTCATTGATTACACTTGAATATTATTATTTTAGAAACGACATGCAAGAAAGAGAAATCTACATTTGTCTTTTAACGAAATATAAAAATAATAATAAGCTAGCCTAAAATCCAACCATACGTCCGAGTCGAACATCTGACTCACGTGGGGACTCACTCACACACGAACATTTTACTGGCGTGGCTAACATGGCAATGGTAACCCATTCAATATGGAGACCCATTTAAAAAGGAAACTGAGAGAACAGCTGCCCGGGGCTTATCACCGGGGCACACCTGGAGCTGATGCTGGGTGTTTCAGCATACGAACCGTCCGTCAGCGGTGTGGAGCTGGTCTTCCACCACTCAATATGCTACAGCCGAATCCACGGACAATATTGATAGACTAACTGACAGGACAATTTCCCCTCTGGAACCATTATAGCCCAAGTACCGTGTCATATACACCATCAATTCAAACATCACCTTCAATTAGTAGTCATTATAACGAACAGATTAATATAGAACAACAACACAATAATACAGTCATAACCCCAGCTGAAAATGTTTTGCAGGGGGCACTAGCTGTTGAGATATGTACAGCACTAGCTGCGTGTCTCCACACTTGTAATGTTGACTGGTAACTATGGTTACATTTTCTTCTTATGTAGATTGTGTCGTGGTAATATTTTATGAATATATTTAATATGATTTGTGATAAATAACAGAGTTTGCTTATTCTTCCACCTAAAACCTCAACATGGTAGCAGATCGCGTGCAGTAAGTAAACAAAAATATATTGGGTTGCGATCCACGAAAAATAATATCGGCGAAAATTATAAGAAAGAAAGATGACAGCTGCGGGGTCTCTTCTGCCGATTTTGACTGAAAATTCAAATTTCAGTCATTGGAAATTTAGACTAAAATTACTGCTGGATGAAAAGCAATTAAGCAATGTATTATTAAAAGAGATACCAACGGAAAAAGATGCTCTAGTATCATTTTTGAAAGATGACTCACGAGCAAAATCAATTTTGGTACAATGTCTGAGCGACAAATATATTGACATTGTAAAGAATGCAAATACAACCAAAGAAATGTTAACGTCATTAGAAGCCATATTTGAACCAAAAACAGTCTGTAACAAATTTTATTTAAAACGGAAGTTTATAACAATGCGCTATGACAATGAAAGTAACTTACAGCAATATTTCCTAAAATTTGAAGGAATTCTTAGCGAATTAGCGGCTATCGACGTTAACGTCGATGCAGAAGACCAAATTTGATATCTGCTGTCTTCTCTTCCAAAAATATACGATCAAGTAATTACATCAATAGAGACTATGGCATCCGAGAAACAACTGAACCTAGAATTTGTTAAAGCAAGACTACTTGATATGGAGACAAAGTTAAAAATGGACGGAAATAGTGAAAGTTATGAGAATAATGCTTTCCTCACGTGTCACTCCTGTGGGAAACGTGGACACAAGTCGTTTGAATGCAGAGGATCAGGACGAGGACAAGGGCCGAGTAGAGGACGGTCATTGACACGAGGACGGAGCTATCCAAGGGCGCGTGGACGCTCATTTAGAGGATTTTCAAGTGCACGACATGCAAAGTATCAACATGCTTCAGCAGCAGAAACAGAAGACGAAGAAATAGGTTTCGTTGCTAGCGATATTATTGCTAATGTGAGTGAGTGTGGTAGCATAGAACTAATAGTAGACTCGGGATGTACGGATCATTTAATAAATGAAAAATATGAAAATTATATGACGGATATTACGTACTTAGATAAACATGTAAAAATATTCGTAGCTAACGGCCAATGTATTACAACTAATAAAGGAGGTAAACTTAAAATAAAATATCAAAATAATAAGATAAATATTGATGCTCTAATTGTGAAAGATGTTTCATACAATTTACTATCAGTGAAAAAGATTGTCGAGGCAGGTTTTAATGTAAACTTTAATAAAAACAATGTTAAATTATTTAATTATAAGACATTTTTATGCGGCAACATGCAAGGAAAGTTGTATAAGTTACAAGCCGAATTATGTAAGTACGAAATCTGTAATGTTAGTGATGCAGCAGATCTATGGCACAAACGTTTAGGTCATTTGAATAGAAAAAATCTTAGGCCCACTTGCGTAACCTTTGATTTAAGTCACTCCTTAATTTAAATTTGTTGAACAGAAATAACAGCATAAAATAATTTAACTTAAAAGTATTTAGCGTCCTCTTGCACAACGACAACAACGCTTAGATTTAGTTAAACATTTTATGAGGTCGGTAAAGTAGTTTCTACGTTTTGTTTCATGGCATGAAGCTTTTTTGTTACGATTTTAACCATGTTATGCGTATGGTTTCGCATAAAACCTTAGACTATATATACTTTGAGCATAAAACAAAACGCATTGTCGTCGCCTAGCAACGAAATGACAATTGACAAATAATTACTAGAAACTTTTGAGCATTAACCCTAGAGCCCTACATGGGGTGCAGGTGCACCCCACACCGATTTGTTTTCTAAATATCTCAATTTCTTTAATATCCACAAATTCGCGCGTCGGAGTATTTAAGTTTGGTGTCAACCGCTCGCGTTACGTCAATACCGTGACAAGGGACCGCGTTGTGTGGTCGCCTGTATAAGCGCTGTGGGGTATGCGAGTACCCCAGTGTAGTAAAATCGTAAGATTATTTATTTATTACGATTGATGCATTAATATGTAATAAGTTATTAAATTTAATTATTTATTAAAACAATAGTCTTATATGAATTAAACACATATATTTTTAGATATTATGAAGGTAAAATTCAATGAAGTTTATTTATTTTGTTTCGGAAGCCTGTCAGAGGTTTGAATTACGAAGAAATAAGCTCTATTCTAGACTACAAATCTGGCGAGGAAGAAATAGAAGTTGGGACCAGTTGTAATTCCTGGGTTCTTTACAAGTGTTCAAGATCAAATAATAAGCCAAATATAAAGTTTCAGCAGACAATTTTGAAATTGGGATGCCAACTTAGTCCATTGCAGTGATCCTCAAAAAAGGACCAAATCCTACAAGCGCTGTTGCTCAAACTACATTTAACTTTGTGTAATAAGGTTGATTTGTGATCTCTAGTTACCGATTATGTTTAATAAAACGTATTTTCATGTTTTTTTTTTATTTTAAGGATTACAGTCATTTTAGTATGGGGTGTTCCAGCACCCCAGTGTAGGAATAACATGTGCGCCAAATAGTGTAGGATTCTAGGGTTAACAATAACACAAGTAGGTACATTGTTATTAGTTATATCATCATCATCATCATGTCAGCCTAGGGACGTCCACTGATGGACAAAGGCCTCCCCCTGCTGCGTCGTCCGGTCCAGTTATATAATTATTCATAATTTTCGTCGCTAATGACAAGATGCCAACATCAGTGTGACAGTTCTTAAATGAAATTAGCCACTAAACAGCCGATTTTCGGTAATTAATTTTGACAGTTCTTAAATCATATTACTCGACAATTTTTTCGTTGTGCAAGACGCTAGTGGTGTTTAATATTTTTTTTCTCGTTAAATACATCTTAATTCAATTTAAGAATCGTTTTGCAAGTGGGCCTTAATATATTAAACTTACCTGTATCTGAGAGAATTTGTAGTCCCTGTATGGAAGGTAAAGCCACCCGAAGCCCATTCACACCTACACGTCCCAAAGCCTAGAACGAGAATGATAGCCGAAATGCTTCACACAGACATAGCTGGACCGATCAGACAGCAAGGACCTAATGGTGAGAAATATTTTATGACGATCATTGACGATTTTTCTCATTTTTGCGTAGTGTATCCCCTGAAGAGCAAATCTGAAGCAACAGAACGACTGATGAACTATGTATTAAGAATTGAAAACGAAACGGGGAATAAAGTAAAAAGAATTCGATGCGATAATGGTGGAGAGTACACTGGTAATAGTTTGAAATTTTTTTGCAGAAATAAAGGGATTAGTTTAGAATATACTTTACCATACACGCCACAACACAATGGCATATCAGAACGGATGAACCGCACATTATGCGACAAAACGAGGACTCTATTGGCGGAAAATAATTTGCCAAAACATTTATGGTGCGAAGCGATACAATGTGCAGTTTACCAATTGAACAGATCGCCATCATGGGCCATATGCTTCAAGACACCAAGCGAAATATTTTTTGGTAAAAACGACCTATCGAGATTGAGAGTATTTGGTTCCAAAGCTTGGGCAACTATAGTACCCAACCCGGACAAGTTAGCCAAGAGAGCAAAAGAAACAAGAATGGTAGGTTATGGAACTGTTGGTTACAGATTATGGGATCCAGAAGAAGATAAGATAGTTCTATCCAGAGATGCAAGATTTGATGAGAGTGACATTAAGTTAAAAAATAACGAAGAAGTGAAACAAGTAAAGTATATTCAAGACAAAGAAGAAGAAATCAATACAGAAAAGGAAGATATTGTAGAAAAGGAAGATGAATTTAAAGTTGCAGAAATGAATAACGATCAAACTGAAGAAGAAAGAACCAGACCCAAAAGAACGATAAAATTTCCTGCTTATCTTAAAGATTACGAGACGAATGTAGAAAACATAAATGAAACTAACATTGTTATATGTCTCAGTGCAAATGCACCAGAAACTTTCGAAGAAGCTATAAGAGAACCAGAATGGAAAACCGCAATTAATAAAGAATTAGATGCACTCCAAAGATTAGAAACATGGGAAGAACAAGAAATAACCGATGGAAGAAAGCTCATAGATACAAAATGGATATTTAAGCAAAAAGAAGATGGAACAAAAAAAGGCAAGACTGGTAGCTAGAGGCTTCCAACAAAAGAAAGAAGATATTTTCGACAGCATTTATGCACCCGTTGCTAGACATTCTACTATAAGAATGATCTTATCAAAAGCTGTACAAGATGATTTAAAGATTATTCAACTAGTCATTCCAACTGCATTCCTGAATGGATAATTGAAGTCTGATGTATATATCAAAGGATTAGAAATAAAAAATAATAATACAGCATTAAAACTAAAGAGAGCATTGTATGGGTTGGTTGAATCACCAAAGTGTTGGAATGAAACACTTGACGAATTCGCGAAAGCTGACGGATTCCAAAGATCAGAATATGAATACTGTTTGTATTACAAAAAAGACTGCTGGATGCTGATTTATGTGGACGATATCCTGATAATTGGAAACGGGGAAGATACTATTAAAGCACTTAAGGAGGAGTTTAACGCAAAATATATGAGCGAAATGAAGAACTTTCTCGGAATGGAAGTTAAAAGAAATAAAGATACTTTAGAACTGAAACAAACAAAAATGATTGAAAAGATATTAACTAAATTCAAAATGGATGAATGTAACGGAATTAAAACTCCCATGGAAAGAAATTACAATATAGAAATAAAGGATAATACAGAAGTTTTAGATGTACCGTATCGAGAACTAATAGGAAGTCTAATTTATCTAACCGTAACAACAAGACCGGATTTAACATTTGCAGTATCATATCTGAGCAGATTTTTAGATAAACCGAATGAAGAATTATGGAAAGCTGGAAAAAAAGTATTACGTTATTTGAAAGAAACAAAGGAAAAGGGATTATTATTTAAAAAGACAAATGACAAAAATTTATACGGATTTTCGGATGCCGATTGGGCTGGAGAAAGAAGCGACAGAAAAAGTGTTAGCGGTGGTATTATCCTACAAGGGCAAAACCCCATTGCTTGGTTTTCAAAAAAGCAACAATGTGTAGCTTTATCGTCTGCCGAAAGCGAGTACGTAGCTGCTGCATCATTAGCACAGGAAATAGTTAATTTAAAAGGCATATGTAGACACTTAGGTTGTGATGTGAATGCCGTGTTACTTGTTGACAACAAAAGTGCGATATCAATGGCCAAAAATTACGAGAATTCTAAGCGTACAAAACACATTGATATACGGGTTCATTACATAAAAGACTTGGTTGTCAATAAGGTGATCAGTATTGAACATATTTGCACCAATGAAAATTGAGCTGATGTTATGACTAAAAGTTTGAGCAAAGACAAGTTTTATAAATGCATTGATAAGTTCTTATGCTAATTCTCAGTTGGTTAGTTTACTGTTGGTTTATTTAAGTTAGATATATAGTTGTGTATTAAATAATAACTGTAAACCAAGTTAGCATTTAGGAGGAGTGTTGAGATATGTACAGCACTAGCTGCGTGTCTCCACACTAGTAATGTTGACTGGTAACTATGGTTACATTTTCTTCTTATGTAGATTGTGTCGTGGTAATATTTTATGAATATATTTAATATGATTTGTGATAAATAACAGAGTTTGCTTATTCTTCCACCTAAAACCTCAACACTAGCCACCTGTCCTGCGACCACTAAAGCTGGCAAACCTAGAGTGCGCATGCAATGGAACGACGAAATTAATACTTTTATCATGCGCACATACTTCTATATCACGAAACTAGAAACAGATAGGACTATGAACTGCAAAAAACTTCACGACCAATTTTATTTGTTCTAAAATTTCCACATCTAAAAGTTTCTGCACAAAGAATAGCCGATCAAAGAAGAGTAATTATTAGAAATAAAATGCTATCTGATGAAATTATAAATATGTCGGAGATTGGAGAACGGAACGTCAAATCTTATTAGATTTGGGCGTATTCGGAAACGATGGTTGGCAACACTGAACACTAAGGTCGGCGGTTGACAGCCGTCAATGTCATTAAATGTTTTATAAGCGAACGTCGAGCTGTCAAGGGCACTTTTTGGCGACAGACACAGCGGGGGAAACAAGTGTAGCCTACCTACGTCCGACTTCGCCGCGTTTCCAAAAGTAATCCATTTTCATCCGAGCTACGTGTGCATATTTAGTTTGTGAAGTAAACTAATTAGTTTGAGTAAAACCTATTGAGTGTATACCGAGTCTTATTTTCCTGAAATGTACGATGGAGGAAGACCTGAGAGACGAAGAACGCCCACATTCTCCTACGTTACCTACCCTATACGTTATCAGAAGTTGGATACGAGCACAACAACCCACGTGTTCAAAATCATGACGCCAGTAACGAAAAATTGTTGGAACTACAAAATTGCAATTTTCTGACTTTGATCCAAGCCATGAAAATACCTACTACATCGTCACATGGCCTTTGTTTACCGGACTTCGATCCTGAGCAACAAGATGTAGATGCACGTGCTTTGGTGACGGCTGCAGACATGTTATTGGACAATCGAGATCCGCATTGCGCCCGGCTTATGGTCGCACTAAGCCGGGCCTTGAAGGGAGGAGCTTCGATCTGGCTATCTACCGTGCCGTTTCCTGGGATGGACCTGTTCAATGAAGTGTGCCAACAAGGCGCGAGCGAAGATGGCTGCTAACGCTGCTATGTTGGCGAATCAGCTGGGTTTTCTACTGCAACCGGGGTGAGCGTATTTTGTCTGTTTTTTTTTCTTTTCTTTTTTTGGTACATCAAATTTTATTTACTTACGGTAGTTGTTAAACACTCTTAGTTAGTAGAATACTGCTACACGTTTAACCTTGGAAATGTTATAATCGTTTTGATGATGTCGCCATCACATCGTGGCCAGTGTTGTGGGTTCGATTCCTGCACAAGACATTTGAGTTGTGGGACCGTTAGACTTTCAAAGTGACTTGTCGTGTTTCTCATGGCATGATTTCATGAATAACCTTCTTTGTAATAGCTTAAAGAGAAAAAGACAAAAAAATGTAGGTAGTACGGAACGATTTAATTGTCACCTTTGCTGTATTTTATGTTAACGTGTGGTTATCTGACTACCACTGTGACCTAGCTCTAGCGTAGATATCGAACGGAGGTTTTGAGTTTGATAGGCCGGTTAAAAAGAAAGCGATTATTTTTATTACTTCATGCGAGGGTGGCTCGTACTCACGAACATTGTTATCATATGCTTGCTTGCAAATAGTTTATCTTATCTCGGTCTTACTTTATGGACTGTAATAGTATCGAGAGTGAGCGTAACAGGCCGACTTGCATAGCTTCAGGCAAGTGCGTTTGAATGAAACGTGTTAGTCTGACCATAGTCGAAGGTTATTACTAGCTCCACTATTTTATCGACTCGTGGTGTTGGTAATCCCTAATGGTTTTCGTTTAAACGTCATCAGAGCCTAAGTAAAAAGCAGCACTTTTACTCGTTGTAGTTCTGAGTTTTACAGACGATCTCGGCAATTACACCTGCTTCTTTGTGTGCATAATTTTTTTAACATGGTACATTAAAATGTTTCTTACTCGTGATTATTAGATGGCACCACTAGTAAAATTTAATAAAATTTTAAGATTTTACGCATGAAAATTACCTACTGTGTATTTTTAAAATTCATGTGATACACTGAGAATTTTTATCAAGTGCCCCGAGTTCTCTGGCCAATTCCAAGTTGGGACGTTTAGGAGTGATTGTTTTTCTAGTAGAAGCTGTTAAACTCGATTATCAGTCGTAGAAGAAAATGATTGAGTTATCACCGTAGTGCGTTATGATAATCAGTTTCAGAGATTTTAATTTTCGTGTAGGTGATAGCAACGACGGTGAAGGAAAACATCGTGAGGAAACCTGCATGTCTGAGAGTACTTCGGAGTGTGCTCGAAAGACATGTGAAGTCTGCCAACCCGCACTTGGCCAGCGTGGTGGACTATGGCCTAATTGTCACTCGATGTAGGTGGCAAGGGGTCGCTATCGCTCGTTATAGGCGATAGCGACGACAATGTGTACTTCACTCGATGGAGGTGATATGAGTTGCTACGCTCGTGTAGGTGATAGCAACGACGGTGAAGGAAAACATCGTGAGGAAACCTGCATGTCTGAGAGTACTTCGGAGCGTGCTCGAAAGACATGTGAAGTCTGCCAACCCGCACTTGGCCAGCGTGGTGGACTATGGCCTAATAGGGTGTTTGACTAAAAAAATCTAATTAGTCCGTCAATTAGATTATCGAAAAATATTGGATACGTATTTTTTGTTTTATCGAATCAGTAAAAAATTACGAAGATAAAACGCAATAAAGATGGAGAAACCTATAAGAGTGGGGGCTTGTAACGTCACTTGCCAGTAAAAAGTGAACTGGCAAGTGACGTCACACGAGTTTTCAGCGAAGTTTGTCGTCTTAATTTTTGTTTACGCGACTAAAGAAAATATACGTGTCCAATATTTTTTGGAAATCTATCTGACGGACTAATTCGATATTTTTAGTCAAATACCCTATTGTCACTCGATGTAGGTGGCAATGGGTCGCTATCGCTCGTTATAGGTGATAGCGACGACAATGTGTACTTCACTCGATGGAGGTGATATGAGTTGCTACGCTCGTGTAGGTGATAGCAACGACGGTGAAGGAAAACATCGTGAGGAAACCTGCATGTCTGAGAGTACTTCGGAGTGTGCTCGAAAGACATGTGAAGTCTGCCAACCCGCACTTGGCCAGCGTGGTGGACTATGGCCTTACCCTTCTCATAGTGAGAAGGGGCCCGTGAACCGTGACACTTTTCGCTGATTAACGTTTGTGATATAATTCTCTGATACTGTTCACTAATGAGAGAGTTGCTTTCATAATAATGTGATGTTCTAGTATGATGTAGTTGAAAAAAAAAAAAAGTTTATGTTGTGGTTTATTACGTAACGAGCCCTATTCTTTAACTAAACGATGGTCAGGGTGGGCCGAGCAAAGACCTTGAAATATTGCAGAACGTTTTCCCTTTTGAAGGAGCATCACCCAGGGCACCTACGAGATGGTCTGACACGAACATGAAGGCGGAGGGCGGCAGCATGCAACGAACCTTACACCTATGTACAGACTGGAGACACAAATGTGGTCGCGATCTTCAGCAGTGAGGGACCGAGGACGAAGAAGGAGCATCACACAGGGACGTGTGACGTGTCCAGATGGCCGTGTCGGAGATTGGAGAACAGAACGTCAAATCTTATTAGATTTGGGCGTATTCGGAAACAATGGTTGGCAACACTGAACACTAAGGTCGGCGGTTGACAGCCGTCAATGTCATTACAGTTTTATAAGCGAACGTCGAGCTGTCAAGGGCACTTTTTGGCGACAGACACAGCGGAGGAAACAAGTGTAGCCTACCTACGTCCGACTTCGCCGCGTTTCCAAAAGTAATCCATTTTCATCCGAGCTACGTGTGCATATTTAGTTTGTGAAGTAAACTAATTAGTTTGAGTAAAACCTATTGAGTGTATACCGAGTCTTATTTTCCTGAAATGTACGATGGAGGAAGACCTGAGTGACGAAGAACGCCCACATTCTCCTACGTTACCTACCCTATACGTTAAATAAATTAAAGAAAGAAGTCTCAAAGCAACTTAGAATAGATGAATTAGAAGACACAAATCACCAATTATTATCAGATACAATTTTACCCGCCCCACATGAACATTTTACACAATCAACACCAAGGACATCATCTAATATCCCCCTTTCACAAGTATCATCGAGTTCGATAAGTGATTCGTATATTATATTACACCCCCAGACAAACGCTTCTACTCAAACAGGCGCTCTACCAACTACTCAACATTAAGACACATAACCAACTGAAGACACAATTACTCCTCAAATTACATGAGAAAACCCAATTATATCTGAATTAGAAAATCAGTTACAGACCGCACAGTTACAATATAATATACTGACCCAACAGCCCGACCTAAATTAACAAAACTAAGAGAATGCAGAAATCTTTACATTTATATAGATATTTTTGACAGACAAATACTAAATAGATTTTTTTCTATTGATTCAATATTAATTGATATTCACACTTTAGTCTACTGTAGCGCACTTGTAATATCTGAGAAATTAGGATATAAAATACGTAGCCCTAACGCTAACACGTCACACAAAACCTACAAATCTCAAAAACCTGCATGGCAATTCAGGATTGAAAATGGTATAAAAAAATTAAGAGCCGATATAGGCAGATTAACTCAATACATTAATAACAACAGGAGTAGAAGGGTAGTCGCAGCAGTTGAGATAATTTTCATTAGAACCAAAATACACACAATACATGAACGAAATAATATCAGACCAGAAGAATTCATAGACACTTTAAAACAAAAACTAACAGTAAAATCTCAACGGTTAGCTGGATATGTCAAAGCATTACAAAGAAAGGAAAATAATAAATTATTTATTTCAAATGAAAAAAGATTTTACAGAATGTTTAGGCAAGATAACACACAACTCGAACGCAAAATTCCGAACCCGGAAGATTTAAAAAACTACTGGACCAATTTCTGGAAGAAACGACAGGATCATAATGATACAGCTGGATGGATACTAGATGAAGAATGTAGAATGATGAATGTGGAGAGTATGGAGTTCAATGACATTACAGTAGATGATATAGAGTATACTATTAGAAGAATAAAAAACTTGAAAGCTGCAGATAGTGATAAGTTACAAAATTTTAGGTACAAAAAATTTCATGCACTACATAATATTTTAGCAAGAAACATCTCAGACATTAAAGGTGAACAAGAAATACCTAAATTTATCACAAAAGGAATTACCTATATGTTACCAAAAAGCAGTGACAATTGGACGATATTGTGATGGATTTAGAATCCATCACAATATCGTCCAATTACATGTCTACCAACTATTTACAAACTCATGATATCTTTAAATACACACAAAATCAATAAACACTTAGAATACAATAGTATTATGGCTGATGAACAAAAAGGTTGTAGACAGGGACACCAAGGATGTAAAGAACAATTAGTTATAGACTCCACAATTTTAAAACATGCCCATAACAAAAAAAAGAAAACTACACATTTCATATATAGATTACAGAAAAGCCTTCGACAGTTTACCTCATTCATGGTTAATTCGAGTCCTTCAGATTTATAAGATCAATCCAACCATAATCAGCTTTCTGAAAAATTCCACGTCCAACTGGAGAACCACATTACATTTATCTAATGGTATAGATACAATCACCACCAGCGAAATCAACATCGGAAATGGCATTTTCCAGGGAGACTCTCTCAGTCCATTATGGTTTTGCCTAGCTTTGAATCCCTTGTCTAATCTTCTCAATAGTACAAGTAGTGTGTATAAATTAAATTCTGACACATTTATTACACATTTAATAGGGACGTTTTACCTTACAATAAAACGTTTATTAAACATACTTACCTTCTTCCAAACCTAATTAAACATGAGAGTAGCGCACTTGACTTCCGGTCGGTTAAACACGATTTCCTTCCGTATTGCCTGACATTTTGACTCCTAGGTACGTCACGTCCTCTTTCCAATGGTGGGGAGCATACTTGTGCTGTGATTTGAACGAAGCACTAGGGATCATTGGATCGAATGTTTAATATCACCAGGCAGAGTTAAGAATTATTAGGTTTGGAAGAAGGTAAGTATGTTTAATAAACGTTTTATTGTAAGGTAAAACGTCCCTATTAAACTAACTTGACCGTTCTTCCAAACCTAAAACCTAAACATGAGAGATTTGTTTGGTTTCGCCTGGTGAAAGAGGACGTCAATGTGATTAATTATGTGTAGTGACAAATAAAAATAAATTTGCTTTTAGAGAATATGTATATTTCTTTCCTCTATGAATCATGAGCAAATTTGCATAATATGTACATTATACAAAGCATATAAGTGGCAAATATAAATAGATTAATTAATAATCACGATAGTTTTTAATCAGCTGGTGTGAAGTACCGGGTGATCAATGGCCTTTCGATATCGGATGAATCAGCGATATCTCGTTGATAAAATTTCGCAAATGTATTGGCCGACTTCCAGTTGCCTCTGGATAAGATTTCAGTGAGGGGGACATTTTCAAACCAATTTTTGGAGGCCACGGCAGATCAACAGCTTCCAGGAGATGCATCAATATTAGCTTCCTTCAGCATGCGTTTTACCCAGCCTGAGATGACAGCTCTTGATGCGGCCTTAGGTTTGCCTGCTGTTGTAAGGAAGAGACTGTCGTCCTTTGCTTCAAGTTTTCTCTGTTGAGATAGCTTTGTAAGCTTCTGAATCCAGTATACTGGATCTAAAACCTTGTCAGGGTTTCTTGTCAGTTTCCACCCTGACTGCTGATATGTTGCGCAATCGGTTTTTGAACCATAACTAGGTTTGAGAATTACAAATTCATCCGTTACGATGAATTAATCCGGGGATATTTTCAGTAAGGTTAAATCATGTACCCGACGCCCAGAACAAAGGAGAAGGATAGTTGCTGTTTGACATGAAGCTTCGTAAAGACTTTGTGTATCGGGGTTCTTGGTTCCTAGATAGTCAACCAGCTTATTTATATCCCAGATAGGTGGCTTTTTAGTTACGGGCTTGCTCAAGGCTATGGCTTTCAAAATCTGCTTGACAAGTGGGTGTGAGCTCAATTTATACCGAATGTTTGGGTCACATAAGGTAGAAACTACCGATTTGTGAACTAAGATTATATTAAGGGCAAACTTTTCTTTTTGGTGTAGATCCGTTAAAAATCTTGCTAAGTCAGCACCCGACGGGGCGTGTCTGTTGATGTGGTTGCTTTGAGCCCAATTGGTCCACCTTTTCCATGCAGGGCGATAAGTATTTAGGGTTGACTCTCGCCAGCTAGATGTGAGTAGGGTTTTTTGTTCGTCGGTCCAATCAGTTAAGTACCTCTCCCACCCCCACAACGCCACACTTCGAGGGTCCTTGTTGACACTTTGGGTGGAGGGAGACCTGTTGATGTGTCCACTAGTACTCGGTCGAGGTTCTTCACTGTGAACGGTGCTGACAGGGAGCGGCTCTTTAGATCCGGCCGCCAATATACCTTCTCCCACCGTGGTGCTACTACAAGGTAAGTCCCTTGTGCTTGGTTCAGGTGGCCGAGTACTCTTGGTATTAAGTGTGGGGGTGGGAAGACCCAGGCTAAGGGATAATCCCAGGTTACGCTCAGTGCGTCGTAAACACACGCTTTTCCGTCTCTCCTGTTCAGTGTCCCATATGATTCGACTACGTGGGCTTGACTCGAGGCGAAAAGATCTATCACTGGTGTTCCCCATTTCGCAAACACAAGCTCGGTGAATGATGGTAGTAGGAGCCATTCTGATGGTTTTTGGTTTCGTGATAGTCTGTCCGCCTGATAGTTGTACTGACCTGGAATGTGGTATATATTGACATGTATGTTGTGCTGATCGAGTAAGGTGAATATTTCCCGTGTTAGTTCCCTCAAGGGCTGCGATTGGGTACCTCCTTCGTTTCTGATGTATGAGACCACTGTCCGGTTGTCGCATTGAATGTGAAGTGCTGTTGAGGCCAGGTTCTGACCTTGGTCGTTGAGGACATTGCGGATTGCCATCATTTCTTTTATATTGGAATGAAGGTGTTGTTCGTTTGGAGGCCAGGTCCCAACAAGACTGTCGTTGTTCAGTTTTGCACCCCATCCATGGTTGCTGGCGTCTGTTACTAAATGATGTACAGGAGCATGAATGTGTATCTTGCTGCGTTTTACATAGTTGTGCTGCCACCATTCGAGATCTCCTATAGCACCAATTGTTAGGGGTAGCGTCTTTTGTGGAGCCACCTACCGAGTCTTGTTTAGTTGTTCTTGAAGATGACGATAGTTCAGGCGTCCCCTCTGAACAACGAAACTGGCAAAATTGAGGATACCGATTACTCTCTGCAGTTCTGTTAGGTTTGCTTTTCCCGACTGAAGCGTCTTGGTGATCTGGTCTTTCAGCTTTTTGGCAGATTTTACAGGAAGGTATTTCTCGTTTTGCCAGGGGTCCCAGACAACTCCCAAGAATTCTATAACCTTGCTTGGTTTGGTTACAGACTTTTTTAGGTTCAATACCCAGCCCAGGTATTTCAGGGTACTGACAGCGAGTTGGATATGATCCATGAGCAGCTGCTGACTTTGGTTCACTAAAACAAAGTCGTCCAGGTATACCAGAAGACGTACTCCTCGCTTCCGTAAGTATTCGGCGACAAAGTTTGTCAGACTCGCGAAAGTCTTTGGCGCTGAGCTCAGACCGAATGGTAGGCAGGTCATTTGCATCAATTTTCCTTTGTACAGCAGTCGGAGGAATTTTCTGTGACCTGCCGCTACAGGTAAATGAAAGTAAGCTTGGTGAATGTCCAACTTTGCCATGTAATCCTGGGGTTGTACAAAATCTGGTACTCGATGTACATTTATCAGTCGGAATTTGTCGACCTGTACATACTTGTTCAGGTGCTGCAAGTTGAAAATTGGTCGCCAGGTTCCGTCCGTCTTTGGTCTCAAAAATATAGGGGAGATGTAGCTCGGTGAGAACGATACGGTTTCCAGAACTCCCTGTTCCAACATTTCTTGTATGACTTGGTCCATTTCCAATGGTGGAAGAGTTATTCTGCTTAGTTTGCCTGGCAGGCAAAGAGGCGGTTTGGCAATGAATGGTATGTGATATCCGCTTATTATTTTTAATATGTATGGCGGCGCTCCCAATTGTTCCCATTTTTTGTAGTATGAGAGGAGGCGTCCCGCACAGAATGTGCTTGGGTTGTCAATAGCGTCGTCGCTGCTAACTCCTCCGATCTCGTTGAGATACGGGAGGGTGTGCCCTTCTTTCATCCCGTCGGCTTCGGGTGTGTTTACATGGTTGAAATGATCCCCGATTTGATGGACCGCGAGGTCCATCAAATCGGGCGTTGCCCCTGGTAAGACGAGGTCGAGTGGGTATTTTCGTTTTGTCCTTGCAGTAGGGTTCCAATGTGAATGGGCCAGCGTTGGACTCGTTCTGCGGACGAAATTTACGATCCTTATGGTTAGACCAAAACACATTTTTCAACCCACCAGATCTTTCGAGCACGCTGCTAAATTTGTCAGCGTCGAAAAGGTTGATGTTCGACGGCGGTATCTTGCGAAGCGTGCTTTTGTGATAAGAGTCTTTTACAGACGCCAGAATAGTTTCTCTTCTGCGCTGTATGATTTCTGCTCTGTGATCACAAACCATTTGAAGCGTATCATTGTACACCTTACAATATTCACCGGTGGTGAAAATATTGTTAATTTTTTCATGTACTGTGCTATATGATAATGATCCTTGTTGTTCTTGAGCCCACGTTAAAAAAATTGTGAAGTCGTTTTGCAAGGTGTTACGTTGTTTGAGCAGTGCATACGTAAGGGCAGCGAAAGCTTTTTCCAAACTATAGTCCATCCGTGACGGTTCATAACGCTTCACTTCGTCATTAGCCTGTAAAGAAACGAAGCCCGGCGAGCGTAGGTACTGTTTCTGTACCTCCGAGTAACGAACACTATTCCATTCTTCCATATCAAATCTTTGTATGTTTTTCAACTGCTGTATGTACTCAAGGCTAGCCGCAGGAACCGAAGGTTCCTGAGCTTTTGTGCCTAAAGCTAAAGTGAATTCGACAGGTTTCTCCGTTGGAGGTGTACCCGTTTCGTCATACAGTTCATTACTTGCATTAAGGTTAACGTAGTCAGAATAAGTGTCGTCACTCTGTTCACTTTGGTTTTGGTAATAGGAATGATTAGTACTAGCCAAATGATTTTTGATTTCTTTAAATTCTTTTAATAAAGTATCAAACTTACGGTTGCGCCGTTTCCTTTTAGCCTTTGACTTGCGCCTCTGTTTGATGTCGGGAGCACTTGAGCTAGAGCACGATGACGCGCTGTCAGAGTCCGTACTGCTTGAGTTATCCTTGATCTTCCTCTTCCGTTCTGTTCCTGTAGCTTGTGCAGGCAACACGTTCTCATTGGCGGTAGTTTCCATATTAAACTATCAAAAAATCACTAAAAACGAATGCTAACACCATTTATTTAAAACTCAACATTTACTTGATAAATAATTTCAAACTGGAGGTATGCCGCAAAAGATTTGATCACGGCAATAGTTTAGAGAATTTTAGAAACACTTACCAGGGAATATACACTTATTTAAAATAATTAAATCTGTAACTGCCGCCAATAAATACCAATCGATTAGTATTTTATATGTAGAATTAATATATTTCGTAGGTTCGCGAGGCTAACAGTTATTAAGCTCACGACCGTTCCGACCGAAATTCAAAACGCCAATGATCCCTAGTCCTTCGTTCAAATCACAGCACAAGTATGCTCCCCACCATTGGAAAGAGGACGTGACGTACCTAGGAGTCAAAATGTCAGGCAATACGGAAGGAAATGGTGTTTAACCGACCGGAAGTCAAGTGCGCTACTCTCATGTTTAATTAGGTTTGGAAGAATGGTCAAGTTAGTTTAATGGATGATATTAAACTATTCGCTCGAACTGACAAGCGCTTAAATCTACTTTTAAAAAATAACACTCAATTCAGTGAAGATATAAATATGTCATTTGGGTTAGATAAATGTCGTACACTTCATATACAAAAGGGAAAAATAGCCAACAGTCAAATTAACGCTACAGATACTAACATATTTACATCTATGCAACCATCGGACACTTATAAATATTTAGGAATATACCAGTCAAACATCATTAACCATATACAAAATAAAGACCAGCTTGTATCAGAATACACTAAGCGATTAAATCTAGTTTGTAAAAAACAGTTAAACTCGAAAAATTTGTTCAAAGCAATTAAAACATTTGCCATACCCGTGATAACTTATTCGTTTGGATTAATTAAATGGACGCGCACCGACATAAACAGACTAGAAATAAAGACAAGAACTACACTAACAAAACATAAATATTCTCACCCTAAGCTTACTGAAACCCAGAAAGGATTTCAGTAAGTAGGCAAAAAGGTGGTAGGGGAATTATTGACCTAATTATGTTGGTATGGGACGGACAAATTCGAAAACTTACAGACTTTTTCTATGCCAAAGAAATAAATAGTAAAATTCACGCATCAATTACTGAAATTGATAATATTTTTACTCCTTTAAATTTAACCAATAGAGATATAATTTTTTTTAATGTAGAGGAACATAGACAGGAAAAGATTTGTAGATGACAAACTAAAGAATTAAATGGCCGACATCTACACGATTTAGAACAAGTGTATGTAGATTCGGACAGTTCAAATAAGTGGCTAAAATTAGGATCTCACTTTCCTGAAACAGAAGGATTTATGCTGGCAATACAAGATCAGGTTCTTAATACAAAAATTACAGTATATTCATTCTTAAAGACCCAAATTTCACCGCTCACCGGAAACAATCCAAAATATCACTGGCACCTACCCAACCCTAGCACAAACACATTATACCCACAGACACAATCAAGTGATCCACCAAAAACTAGCCATTAAGTTGGAACTCATCACAAAAGCTGTCCCTTACTACCAATACACCCCAAAACCAGTGCTAGAGAACCGTAACCACAAAATATACTTTGACAGAGCAATACTCACAGACAAAACTATACATTACAATAGACCGGACATAAATAAACTAAGTAAACTTGTATATTTAATTGACATAGCAGTACCCAACACTTATAATCTACAGAAAACAATAACAGAAAAATACACAAATATACTGAATTAAAGGAAGAAATAACTAGAATCTGGCAAATGAACAAAGTATATATAGTACCCCTGGTACTCTCTAGCACAAGTGTCATACCGAAACATCTTCTTCACTATTTACGACAAATCGAACTACCCACCAACCTCTACATAACAATGCAGAAAGCTGCCATACTCAACACTTGCCGTATTATTCGTAAGTTTTTGCAGGACGAGCCCTTACCGACAATTAATGTCCCAATTGATCTCCACTTGGCCTATACCCATGGTTTTCATTATGTACCGAATTTATTCGAGAATAAACAAATCTAACCAAAAATAATAATAAGTAATATTCTATCACATTCACACAACACCATCTAGTCCCAAACTAAGCAGAGCTTGTACTATGGGTACTAGATAATGGATAAACATACATATATACTTGTCTTTTTGTAAATACGTACATATTATACATAGAAACACCCAGACCAAGACACACATCCATGTTTATGCACACAATTGTTTGACTTGAGCGGGAATCGAACCCGCAACCTTCGACGTAGCAGTCGCTTACACTCCCGCTACGCCAACTGGCCATCAATTAATTGAGCTTTGCTGAAAACTCTTTCGGATTTTCTTAATTTAAATCAAAGCGGATTGTTATCTGGTAAGGTTATAATAAGTTTGTTATTTATGCTGGTATATACGTGAATAATGAGGGATTATGATACGTGGGTACGTATAAAAGTCCGATAGGCAAAAGAAAAGTGGTTTTGATAAAAGTTCTTAAGATACTTATTATTATGACCACCCGACCTTAACATTTTATTATTTGCCTGTATATATCACTTTTTATAATAACAAAGGTCGTATCTCTCAAGTCTAAGTCGATCAAAACAACTTATCCTTAACACTTTGGAGAGCAGTGACTACCGATAGAAATGTAACAAGATAAAACATCTATCGTGTTTCGTATAGTGCCCTTCAAAGAAAAAAAAATTTCCAATATACGCTGATCTACAGGTCGTGTAGACCGGACTTGTTTACCACAAGTCAACTTTAATGGTATTCCTTTACCTATAAGTGATTGCGTGAAGGACTTAGGAGTTTATATCGATAAAACGTTATCCTGGGGCCCTCAAATTAGGGAAGTTAGCAGAAAATTGTTTTCTGCGGCTGGAACGTTGCGAAGATTGCGAAACTTTCTGCCGACTGCCACCAAGATTGCGCTTGCAAATTCTCTTCTTTTACCTATCCTTGACTATGCTGATGTCAGCTATCTAGATCTCACAGAGGAGCAACTTGATAAGCTTGAGCGCCTTCAAAACTTATGTATAAGATTCATATTTGGATTGCGCAAATATGATCACGTTTCCAATTTCCGCAATTCGCTCAAGTGGCTCCCAATTCGCCTTCGACGGAATACTCACATACTATCATTACTTTATAACATTCTCTTTAATCCTTGTACTCCCCATTACTTAAAGGAACGGTTCGAGTTTCTTTCTGACACGCATTCTAGATCTCTGAGGTCATCGGTGAATCTGAGACTGGCTATTCCAATGCATTCCAGTAGATTTTACGATAAATCTTTTACCGTCCAAGCTGCTCGCTTGTGGAATGCATTGCCGATGCCAATTAAACAAGCTCAAACAATAACATCGTTTAAAAAGTTACTCAAAGAATACTACTTGTCTCTTTAATCTTACTACTCTTGTAATTCTTATTTTTCTATTTCCTTTCCTTTATTTATCACTAATTTATATATGAATAATATAATATATATGTATTGTATAATTATTTATGTATGTATATAGTTATGTATTGTGTATATAGTTATTTATCTATGTATGTACTTATTTATATGTATGTAAGTATTTGTATTATAAATCTAAATCAGTACCTAAAGATCGCCAAACTACCCTTTTCTGAATCCGTGTTCTTCTTATCCATCCAAAGGTTGCCTGTAAGAGATTGCTTGATAGTGATAAGGCCGCCTATTGTACTATCTGTTATTTTTCTTTTTGTTATGATCCATTAATGTAGTTTCTTTGGCATTTGTACAATAAAGATGATTATTATTATTATTATTATTCACTTTATTTATCATACTTCTCATAATTCATTTTATATTCATAAACTACATTTATAAAAAAAAACGTTTAAAAATATAAAAGGGACCACGGAGACCCACCGGTGTCGGGTACAGGGACCAAGCCACCGGTGGTTAGGGCCTCAGAGACAGGAACTTCCTCACGATGCGTGCCGTGTCGAGAAGAACTGCCTTCTGAATCAAGGACTTGATCCAGCTGCCTAGTGCGAGCCTCTTTAGGTGTTGATCGAGGCTCTTGGCGATTAGCCCATTTACCGACACGACTATCGGCACAATGATCGCCGAATCCACATCCCACATGTCAACAATCTCGTGAGCTAGGTCCAAATATTTAATCTCCTTCTCTTTTTCTGCCTTCACGAGATTGCCGTCATGCGGTATGGTGATATCGATTATCATTGCGAGTCGCTCTGCTCGGTCTATCACTACAATATCAGGCTTATTGGCTACAATAGTCCTGTCTGTAATGATAGACCGATCCCAGTACAACAATGCACGACCATTCTCGAGAACTGGGTCGGGCACATATCTGTAGTACGGTACCTCTGAACCAACGAGATTATATTTAAGGGCTAGTTGCTGATGGATTATCCTGGCCACTTGGTTGTGTCTGTGCAAATACTGACCGTTGGCAAGACTCGAACAACCGGACACTATATGCCTGAGGGATTCCCCGGGTTGGTGACACGCCCGACATATGTCAACCGTCCCATCCCTCAGAATATACTTCCGGTAGTTGTTTGTCATGACAACTTCGTCCATAATTGCAAAGACAAAACCTTCGGTTTCTCCAAAGAGATCACCGAATCGCAGCCAGGAGATGGAAGCTTTAAAATTCACATCGGGCCCATGTAAGGCCCGGTAGAATCGTCCATGCAGCTCCTTGCCCCTCCATACTTCCCGTCGGTCCTCAGTACTAAGTACTGCAGGTTTGTGCCAGTTCTCTCTAGCCAGAGCGAGCGGGGTAAGTCCGTTATCAATTGTGACTACATCACGATGCACATCCACACTCATCTGCAGAAAATAATCTCTGAGGTTGCACACCTCGCGGTTGTGGAGGGTCTTAGCACATAAAAAGCCTCGACCCCCACATTTCCGCGGGATGTACAGCCTCATTACCGATGAGCGTGGATGATGCATACGAGATGCAGTCAGCATTGAACGGACCTTTCTATCCAGGGCATCTAGTTCAGTCTGGGTCCACCTGAGTATGCCGAAGGAATACATTAGGACTGGCATGGCCCACCCGTTGCAGGCCCGCACCTTGTTGCCACCTGATAAAAGACTGTTAAGTACTTTTTTCAGGCGGCCAAAGAAACGAGCCTGCAACGTCTGTTTCATGTCAGTCTCAGCAATATTCAAAGACTGCGACATACCCAGGTATTTGTAGGTCTCGGTTAGGGAGAGGGATCTAAGTTGTATGGAATCTGAGAGTTGTATCCCTGCAGATTCCATAATCCTGCCTCTCTTCACATGCATGACCGCACATTTATCCACACCAAATTCCATCCTGATAGAATTACTAAAGGTTTCAGTTACCTTAAGTAATGCAGTCAGTTGGAATTTGTTGGGGGCAAATAATTTCAGGTCATCCATGAAAAGGAGGTGAGATGTAACATGACCTCCTCTCCTGAACTGATAGCCTAGCCCTGAAGCCTCTAATAATGTACTTAGAGGGTTCAGGGCCAGGCAAAACCACAAAGGACTCAGGCTGTCGCCCTGGAATATACCTCGCTTGATCATTATGGGAGCGCCGCAACCCAAGGTCGATCGACACCCTGGATAGCGCAATACAGTCCTCCATTGCCCCATACACGCCCTTAAGAAGGTGCATAGAGTTGTATCTACTTTGTACAACTCCAGCACCCTCAAAAGCCACGCATGAGGCACGGAGTCGTATGCCTTTTTGTAATCTATCCAGCATGTCGATAGATTCTTCCGGTTACGGCGCACCTGTTGGCTAATGGCCATGTCTATCAGAAGGAGCTCTTTAGTACCACGAGCCCCACTCTTACATCCATTTTGAGAAACAGATAAAATTGAATTATCAAATATATGTTTAGATAATTTCGTTCTCAAAATGGATGTAAGAAGTTTATATAAAGTTGGTAAGCACGTAATTGGCCTATAATTCTTGGGGTCCGTGGTACTACCAGACTTATAAAGTAGGTGTGTAACGCCGGATGTTAAAAAATCAGGCAGCGACCCTGATTCCAATGATGATTGAAATTGAGATGCTAAGCAAGCATGCGAACTTCGGAGCCATTTAAGCCAAAAATTGTGCAGTCCGTCTGGTCCCGCTGACTTCCAATTTTGTAAAGGACGGACTGCACTGGCTATGTCGTCAGTTATTATATTTATTGGCTCCATAGATGGAATTCGTTCACATGCTCGCTCAACATCCCCAATCCAATCACCCTCTTCATGGTTGACGGGCATCGACCAGATGCTGCGCCAAAATGTGACAGTGGCATCATCATCCGGTCGACACCCATCACCATTACTGGCCGAGGAATCAGGGTGCTCCCATCCCCGGTACACACACTTTTCGTCTCTTTGGAATGTGCGATTCAGGCAATATCGATCCACTCTTTTTTTATATCGCCGAATACGGTTTGCCCATGCATAAAGCTTTTGTTTTAGCAAGTCGATGCGCTCTGTAACTCGAGACAAATAATCTTGGGAACTGATACCAGTTCCCGCGAAGGCCCGAGTCACAAAGCGCATCACTCTCGGTCGTGTATTACCGGTTTTAAAAGATGACAGCTTGCCAATGAGTGCCCTAGTCTCAGCGATACGACTCTCAATCCTGCGTTGCCATGCTGGCACCATAACGGACCTTCGAGTAGCGGTATTGTCTACAGGAAATTTAACTCCCGCTACTCGACATGCCGTAACAGCCGCACAATACAGGATTGACTGTGTATCGCTGAGATTTTCACTATTGTCAAAATAGATTGACAATAGTGAATCCAAGGCACTCACTAGCGCTATGTTTTTCTTATGCATGGGCAACCGAGGCAAACGAGGCCGAATACTTGGATTCATGGATCGGTATTCCCCAATAGCACACCAAACCATGTAAACCATGGAATATCGCTATCCCTTCGGGTTGCGAAGGTCGGACAGGCAGTCGCTCCGTGGAAAAGCTAATATTCAGCCAAATCCGGTTAGGCTAGTAAGCTGACCCCAGATTGAAACTGGGATAACACTAAGAGGATGATGATATTTTGTATTACATACCTCGCATGAAAATCGTTATAATGGAGAATATTCAACGCGAATCTGTCATTATCAGCACATACTAAAATTACCACACAAAGTAACAAATATAATTTTAACATATTCACAACAGACACTTGTACACCATTCAATAGAAATGTGGCAACTAATATCTTGAATGATAAAACACGATAACGTGATCATATTGTATCAAGCGATTTTAATATGTTAATCACGAATCTGTTAAGAAAACTGATAAACGGTGTTTATGTGTATGTACATACATTCACTATGTTATACTTCTGACTATAACTATAGTTTATTCCAATGACTTAGATGTTTGGCAGCATCTGTTTCAATACACATAAGTTGTGTGAAGATTTATTTATAAATTAAATGTTAACTGAAAAATATATTATGGAAATTTTATACAAACGCAACGTAAGTCCGACATTGCAATGTGATTTTACAAGTATTTGACAAAAGTATTTACACCGAGCAAACGCCTCAAACACCTTAAGCCACTCGATTTGTACCGCTTATGAAGGACAGCCTTACGTTTTATGTCGCGAATTGTCTCACCCGTATACCACGCGGGGTAATTGTACCTCGAGTTTATACGACTTCGCTTTTTTCTTGGTACACAGTTATCTAGAATTCCATTAATGTTATCATAAAAATAATTTAAGCTGCTTTGTAAATTCAATTCAAATATAGGTGTCCAATCGACAGTTGCAATATTTGAATATAACAAGGGAAAATTGGCTTTGTTAAAATTCCAACCAATGTGTGTATCAATACCAGATGAGATTGAACTCGCGTTAGGCCCTATATTGTAATATAAATATAAAGACATTTTCATAGATATGTCGAACGGTGGGTGATAGGCGTCGACCAGCAGAAGCGGCGCCTCCGCCGCCCGAACGTCTACCCTCCCCTCATCCACAAAATTACTCAAAACTACATCCAAGCAACGATCATTGCAATTACATATTCCATTAGTCTGTGTGAACCCACAACATGTCAAGAAATATTCATAATACTTACAGATGCTGAACACGAATATAAATTTAGATCTTCTATCACTTACACTTTGCTATAATTATCACAATATTGTTCAATGATTCTGAATAATACCATGTACTCACTTTCACTACTACTAGGTGGTATATAAACGGTTAAAAGGCTAATTGGTCTAAGCGACATTTTTTAAAAGTTACAGGAGAGCGATTTAAAGTTTCTTTTTTCGGAAAAAAAATCATTAAAAAAAAATACTGCGCGGATGTTGATCTAATCAATACAGTATTTCCGTAAATACAATTATTGCACCTTCCTAAATAGTTTTCATGAATATATAGGCTTTTCTTAGTGAAATAAATGTCGCTTGACTCAAAATGCATCGTATTATTTTTTTAACAGAACAAGGAAAAATGGTCTAACTGCCAGTGATTTATATTCAAGTTAAAAGAAGATTAGTTCAAATGTGGATATGGATATGAAACAGAACAAGGAAAATTAACATAAACTACACGCGTTCCTATGCATTTAGCATGTCAAAAGAGTTTAAGTAACATGTTAACTTGAACTGGAGTAAAGTAAATTAATACAAACAACAACAAATGTTCCAACAGAATCAAGTAAAGTGAATGCTTGCTATCATAATATTAGACGTAGGCTCTTATACCATTGTTAAGATTGATCATGAATACGTAAAGATGTAATAATAGTTCATTTTAAAATAATACCAATGTTTGAAATAGAAAAAAATATTTATTTGGACTATCCAAGTCCTTTATCAAAAATGAATGAAATTAACAAAATTAGCTGAAAAGCTTAATACAAGATAATTAATTATTAAGATTACAGATTGCAATAATACCACTAGTGCAATATACATTCCATCATAATCTGGTTTATGATGGGGCATAGAGTACGGAATAGTGCGAGTTTTAATTTTTTACTATTAAGAATAAATGAATTGAAATTAACAATAAACGAAATTAGGCAAAGTGTTAAACTTAAAATTGAACTATCTTCTTTTAAAAAAAGTATCAACTTAATCTTAGTTATACTTGTATTGTTAGTTCAGTCTCAGACCACATCTAATCACAATGTTGTCTAAAAATATAAACCTTTGAGGTATTAACAAAATACAGCCTCTAAATATCTTAATTAACAATATGCCTAATTAATCAGTCATGGCTTTTTACATTATAAAAATCAAAATCCTTATTCTTTATTAAATAGAATCAGATATTAAAGGCGAAGTTTCTTCGTCATCTTCAACATTTGTGTCAACCAGTACATCTTTTCCGATTCGATGAGAAAACCTTGCGTATTCTGAATGAAATAGTGTTGGTATAACTCCGGTATCACATATTTTTTTCAAATCATTGTGCTTGGTTGTGGTTATGGGCAAAACTGATTTGTATTTTTGGTGAAGCTGCTTTGGCCTTGAAATAATTCCCACTGTTTCATCTTCAGTATCCTCTATCATGCTGTATTTAACAGTCATAACATTTGGAGATGACTTTTTGAATGTCGCCACCCGTTTTTTGCGTATCTTACCAGATAAGTTCCCTTTAAAATATTTATCAGAAAATTCCTCGAAATTCTTAAAGTCTTTGTGGTTAAGAGCTACTACTTCATATGGTCGGGGATCCATACGAGCCAACTGAAAAACTGTTACCCACTGCGAAGGTGACCATATTATAGCATTTCTAACAGAGTTTTCAATTGTAGCATGAATGCTATCTACGGTCATTTCGGTGTGTCCTGGCAGCAAATAATTCATCTGAATCGTCTCAATATTGTTTGCTTGTAGTAAGGCATTGTGTATGGCGGCTAAGACAAGTTTGTTCTTATTTTGTCCAAGACATGAATCGGAATATAAAACTAAACTTTTAATGGATCCACGTGAGTCAACATCAGCAATATACTTCTGAAGAATTGACACAATCTCATTCCGACCTCTTTTTCCTTCAGTTTCTCCTCACACATAACAGAATCCGTTCCTCGTAACACTTTCGTAAAAACATAGATAGTAAACTGTATATTTTCTAGAGTAAAACAGAAGCATGCTTTGTCAGTGTGGCGTGTTAAGGACTTTTTGTAAATCGAAAGAAGTACAAAGAATCGATTTATTCTTTTTACAGAGCTCACGGTAAAAAGCTAACCTCCTTTTTGAGGCTTCTTTTTCTTTTAAATGCATCATCATATCAGGGTTTTTATTAGTATTTTTGCCTTCAAAACGAAAACATTTTACACATTTGTCCTTTTTCGGAACATAAAACCCGATGTTAAAGTTTTTGGTAAAAATGTTCCGAAAAATTTGTTCACCAACAACATCGACACCTTCACTGGTTCGGGCTTCTTTATATATCCTTTAAAGATTTTTAATGTTTCGAAATTCTGTCGGGAGATATAACCGGGTAGTATCTTTCCGACAGTAATGAGATGGTAGCGCCGGTAAGCCTTTGATGAAGTTTATGGCTGAATTTTTGACTTCTTCAGAAGTTTTATTCTTTGGAACAAGTTTACCTCTTGTTTCTTGTTTTGACAACCCAAAAGACGCATTGATTAATGTATAGCTAATGTATTTTTGACTTATGTCTAACGTACATATCAGGAATTTTTTGCATACTTTGCGTCGACCCTCTCCATCGTTAATGAAATAATGATAAGTATTTTCTCTATAGTTCGAGTCTATAGACCTTTTGCGTATAACGTCATTTCTAGATGTCATAGCAATTAGCCAATCTTTTTTTCTTTGTGGAGTTAAACTCCAAAAGTGATCAAATATATTTTTCCTTTTGGCATCACCTACTTCTTGACAATTGTTGCTACATGCCTTGTCTAGACATGGATTAGGCTGTAAACATCTAGCGTTCACGATGCATCCATTTTTCCTGATATATTCCCGTCCTTTTTCTCGCGCGTCTGTAATCACTTTTCGAGGCGAGGGGAAATTTCACAGTAAAGAACCTTAATTCATAATCGCACGACAATTTTTTGTTTGTTTCAAACGACGTAAGTATAATCTTTATTACTGTTTTTGGATGACTTAACAGGTAACATTTTTCAATTTCAATTTAAGTAAAATGGTGTAATTACCGAAACTATAAAAGTTTGAACGTATCTCAGAAGGATTATGTAACATTATACATCAATACCAATATAAGCAAAAATGGTTCAAACGTCATTTCAAAATAAAACTGGGCCAAGTTGAAATGGTTCAACCGACCAGGCCTCTTATTAAAATGGAAGCAAAATGGTTCAAGCGACATAGCCTATCTTTATTACGTAATGCAAAAATGTCTCAAGCGACAAAACCATGTAGTCGAGCAAAAGGTCAAATATCTTAACGCGCATTGGTCATTCAAAATAGTTGTAGGAAAAATGAATCAACCGACGTATGAAAAATTCTGGGTCTAGTCTAAGCTACCAACTACAAAATATTGCTCAAATTTTGTGGCGGTTAGACCATAGACGTCCAAAATGAGAGCAAAGTTAAACCCTAAGTAAGTGAAACCTAATTCAAACGACGCAGCAAAATTCGCTGATTCCAAATATGTATATAACTCAATATCGCAAAAAATGTCGCTTAGACCAATTAGCCTTATAACCGTCGATATATATTTTCGCGCTTACAAGTTCGAATACGTAATGATCGATGATTACGTCGCCCGGTACTGATGCACGACGCAGTTCGACCCGCGTTGTGGCCACGAGACACACCCCGCCGTGCTTGCGCCCGTCCGCCCGATCGCTGCGTATCACATTATATCCACAAGGAATTATTTCTGCGTCGCTTATGGATTCATTGAGGCCCGTTTCTGTGATCGCGTATAGGTCCCACTCAGAAGATGATGGTCCAAAGTTAAACTCCACTAACTTTGTTCGCAGACCTCTTACGTTTTGATAGTATATATCAATACTAGGTGTATGTTGCTTTTTCTTTTCTGGGCGGCCAACGAAACCACACCCATTCACAAAATTCAACATTCACGGGCCAATTTTCAGGCTGACATAGTTTGTCGTAATTACTCTCCGGTACACCTATGATAAAAGATGCGTAATCCCTTTCTGTCCTATGCTTTATCCTTTCTACCTTCACTGGGGTTTGCATGCCACATATATTTTTTGCGTGATTCAGCATATCCTCTTCTCTGGTTTCTTTAAGTAATCGCCAAACATGTAAAAATTTGTTTCTTTCGGTTCCTTGAATTTCCTTAAAATTCGTACTCCCGCCTTTTTTCACCTCGCTATTAGGGTATCGTTTTTTATTCCTATTCACAATAGTCCAATTTTCTTCCTTGCTCTGTTCTTCCATATCTTTTTCACCTCCTTTACTAATCGTTATATCCTTTCGTTTATTCGTTTTACTTACTTCTAGTGAATCTCTGTCTACAACTGGATTCGCCGATTTCGTGGCCACGCTTTCTTTTTGTATAATACTGATATTGTGAGCTACCTGATTTTTATTTTTGTTTACGGTCTCTACAAATGATGTGGACTGACATGGTGCCGAGGCCTCAGGTGGTTGAAGGCCTTGAGCAATCGCTTGTCTTGAACATTTTGCCGTTAATTGGGCCTGTAGGAACTCATTTTTCTCCAGCAGAACTTTTATCCTGGTTTCTAACATATCAACCTTACTTGCTTTCTCTTGGATTACTTTCAATGTTTTGTGTAAATTTTGTAATTTACTCTCTGTTTTCGTAAATCTAGTTTGAAGTAAGGCATACTGTTTGGATTGTTCATCTAGCCGTGATATTATCTCCATACGAAATTCCTGAAGCTCGATTAGTGAATTATTTCCACATTCACTGTCTGTCTCCTTCATGTAGCAACGACTACCTCGCTCAGTATTAACGTAGCAGCCACTCGCGCCGGGCGTAAACGCTTTATTTGCTATAACACTGCCACGAACTGGTGTATCGGAATTGCCACTCTTGGGAATTGTGCGTGCGCATTCTGGACATATCCAATTTTTCTTGAATTCCTGCGTCAGCTCGTCGACTTTCTCCGTTATTGATCCAAGACATTTTGGATGGTATCGTTACCTGCTCACGTCTTTCGAGCACTCCATATACACATTTTCCTTAATAACGGCATTACAGCCGTTACATTTCATAGTAATTTTACGGTAATGGTTTAATAAAATTATTAAAACAACAATATAACAATACACACGTCCGTTCCGTACGCTGATCGTGGGTAGATCGTTTGAACGTTAGTATCAGAATTCTACCTATGTCAATTTTTTTGGCATGCCCCACAGCACAAACAGTTCTTTACTTTTAAGCAGTCCGTTTTTTTGTTTTTTTTTATAATAAGGTTATTGTGTTGTTTTAGTCTTTTCTTTTTTATTTGTTTTATTGTTAGAGAAGACCAGTGTGAATTATAAGAGTATATTAAACTATATAGTACACTCCTTTTTAATATGCGCTTGTTGCCTGTTTATATCGATCTAAGTTGCCTTTTGTACTTTAGTCATACTGTAAGATTTCGTAAATGAAAATGCTGCTGTTAAAAAAGTAGAGTGAAAATAACGATAAATTTGACGTTAACAACTAATCGACGTACTGGTTAATAAGTATTAGTTACCTAAAATTGCCCAATTGCAATTTAAGTAGATTACACAAATATCCTAATACTGATAAGTAATCACGTTTTAACCATTTTATTTAGACTATCTATCGCATGTACAAAGACGCAAACATTTTTGAAGTATTTACAAAACTTTACACAGTAGTTTAGAACCACAGAATTTGGCACGTATAGAAATCGTCATATACACTTTGAAACCATAATAAAAATGCGTTCAATGAAGTATAACTTTCGAAAAACTTGGAATAACATGTTTCCAGCGTTATTCCAGTTGTTCTGGTTCTGTTTACTAGTCAAACCGAATTTGACTGAATATTAGCTTTTCCATAGAGCGACTGCCTGTATGATCTTCGCAACCCAAAGGAATAGAAATACTCCATTATTTAAATGGGTGTCGGTCTATTAAGAGGTATAAATATAAACCGCGCTAAACTTTGTATAAAAATATAATTAATTAGACAACACGAGTAACATTGAATTTTTTGGGTGGTATAATGAGTTAGACTATTAAAATAGTATATATAATATATATTTTTTATCGTTCATAAGAATATCAGGTACGTATTTGAGCATATTCTAGCTGAAATTATAGAATACGCCTAAAATTGTGATAGCTCAAGCCTATTTTCATTTATCATTCAAACCCAAATTGATTGTAAAAGTAGCCATAATATCTCCATTTGCCGTTTATATTTATAGATTGTGTGTCTTCACGTCCCTATATTTAAAATCTTTGCCTTCTTGACCGATTGACAGACAAGGCACAGCCAAGCCTAATAGACACACAAAGCTGAAATTTGGCATGCATGTTCTTTGGGGACCGTAACGACGTTCACGACCAGCAGCGGAATATTTCGGCGTCCATGGTGCGCTCTACTTTGAAGCGACATCGGCTGCAGTAGAGTAGAGCGCTGCACTAAGAAGGAATTTCACACAATTCCCACAAATTTAAAAAAAATACGGGCGTAGCTGCGGGCGTCCTCTAGTAATACTTAAATGTCCCTCTCTGTAGAAAATCAAGAAGTACGTACATATGTTTGCAAGAAGTTGTTTTTGCGATTAGGTCATTGATATACAAAATCAATAAATGGTGATATAAGACCGATATCTCGATCGCGACGAGAGCGTTTTAGTTTGTGAATTAAACTTTATCTAGAAAAAAAATTGCCTTTGACTAACTGAACAATAACAAAGGTTTGAGTTCAAACCACGGATTTTTCAAAGTGCTAAATTGTCATTTTCTGTTTACTCTGTACTTCGGGAGTACGTTAAGCGGTCGTACACGACTGACCTAAAGATTTTTGTCAGTCTTTGCGGAGAGTTATAGAGAGATAGGTGCTGATATTCTGTCATATCTGGTTAGACTAGTAAGCGGACCCCGAGCTCCGAGGCATGTAACTCTTGGATGCAACCGGTATAACGTTAGGACGATGATGATAGAGATATAGGTACCCTCACCGAAATAAATAGTAATAGAACGGTGACATGGGCGTGGTGCGCGTGTCAAACTTTTGCACTATAGCGCATGTGTTTACACATGTTGTACAACATTATTCTGCCTGACAATCAGCAATGGTCAGTTTTTATATAAACAATAACATAATTTCATTTTCCACAGCTACATCACACACACACACATCGATAATAATTCCTTAGTGTCCCCTCACTATCTATACGTCACTGTGGGCGGGGCTTGCTGAAATGTGGCACGCGCGAAATGTACGCGATGACGTGACATTCACCATTCTATTACTAGATATTTATTTCTGTGGGTACCCTCATATCCTGACACTAGTCAAAGCCATATAATATAGTACAATGCGATGCCGAATGTAGTAGACTCAATATAAAAAACCGTTTATTATCTGCAAATACTTCTTTTGCATATAGATTTACTTTTTATCAGTTGTCTTATGTTGTCTTCCATGTGGTGCAAACATAGTGTTAAAGAAATCAAAAACTAAATTTTATTGACCCGTGCTTTTCACTAAATGTGTCTTGTCGTAGTGGTTGCCCGTAGAGCGTATTAGCGGCTGGCCGCAATGTGGCTTCACTCATGCGCCTGGTCACAGCATATGCGGTCAACCGCAAAGGCACACCCTATGATTTCGATTTTTGATTGATTGTTAATAAAGTCACTCACAATACAGAAAATACTCCTAATGCTGAATTGTCTTTAAAAAAAGGCATTATCGTGTAGTAATATCTAATCTTATTTTATTACTAACGATATCAGTAGCAATATTTCAGTTGTAGAACAGTTTACAAGTGTAGATTAATGTCAATATGTCGAAATCGTACTTATTATTTTATTTCGTAATTTTTGTATGTGCTGACAGTGATAGATTTGCGTTGAATATTCTGCATTATAACGATTTTCATGCGAGGTATGTAAGTTACAAGACTAGTTACCGGGTTAAAATAACCAATAAATAATTCACTCATTGGTTCAGCCTGCTCCGTACGTGATCGGTAATTATAAATATGACATGCTTTATGAAATCATTTCGACGACCGATTGGTGCAGCGGGAGTGTAAGCGGCTGCTACGCCGAAGGTCGTGGGCTCGATTCCCGCTCAAGTCAAACATTTGTGTGCATGAACATGGATGTTTGCGTTCGTCTGGGTGTTTCTATGTATAATATGTATGTTTTTTCCAAAAAAGTATACATAAGTATGTTTATCCATTATCTAGTACCCAGAGTACAAGATTTGTTTAGTTTGGGACTAGATGGTGATGTGTATATGTCGTAGAATATTATTATTTATTATTATTTCATAAATTTAACGACACGTCACTAATTATTATCTCCATCCTCATCATCAGCTCTGTATATAAATTGTCTCATTGCTGGAAAAGAGCCTCTTCTTACTAGAAGAGGGGTTAGACCATAGTTCATCAGGATGGCGAAATGTGGGTTGGCTATATTGTACAAACAGTTACTTGACGAGAGAAGTGCATCGAATTCTAGGTCACATGGGTAAAAATTATGAAATTAATTTTAAAGATCGTTTCACCATATATCTAAAGTAGATAATGCCTTAAATCTAATTAAAGTACAGGTTTTGCTGCCGTATTAGTGAAATGAACCTATTTTCTCCATATACAAGAGTTACTTTAAGACCTCTGATTCCAAGGCAAAGCTATCGCCCTGGAGACAGCGCTACAATGATGACGAACTTATGTACCATAAGTTCGTTTCTGAATTAGGTTAAAGTTAATCATGTTTCTCAAGCTTACGAACAAACATATTAAGATTTCAGGCTGATTGGCCATAAAACCTTAACGGAGGATAAAACTGATAATTTTTCAAAAAATGCATTATAAAACCAAATAAGCTGTATTTTATGATACATTTGTTTTATCTTGATTTTCTTCAGATTATGACTAAATAATACTGTTACCCTCGTAACTCATTACGTTAATATAATTTAATTATAATTATAATTACATTAATAAATTATTAAGAATCTAATCCTTGAGCCGGTAGCTTAGCAGTAAGAGTAATCAACTACTGGGCCCACACACCAATCAGACTAATATAATGTATTTTGAATCAATTTATACCAGTTACGTAATCATAGTAATAATTATGTAGCTGGTCTATATCGAAAATTAATTTAAAAAAAGTTAATATAACATCTATTTGTGTTTACGTTTCGGCGTGGGTTACACCAGACTTAGTCTCGAAATAAATATTACTATTTTTACAAGCGTATATTTAGGGAAAGTTTAAAAATTAGAAAAATAATATAAAAATTAGTTAGAACCTAAATCGAAGAGCATGTATAGAAAATTTGATGAGAGCAAATAAAGCAAGAGGGATATAGTTATGTCAGAATCGTTGCAAATGCTGGTCCGTAATATCTGCCAACCGTTTCTGAAAATAGGCGTTTGACTATGTATGTAAATAAAGATGTCTTGACCTCACTCTTCGTGAATAATAAAAATCATCAAAACGTATACTCATCTTCACTTAGTAAAGTAGCCTTATAAAGGCAAACAAAGAAAGTTTGGAGATTAATGAGAGTTTTTTCCTGATCAAAATTCGTCTTTTCCTGCAATCAAAATTCTGCAAATAAAGTAGATGGCTTACTTGGTTGCCTCTTAGAAATCTGTTCTATATAAGTTTTCTCATAACGCTAGTACTAAATTATTCACGATTTTAATAAAATAATACATTTTAGTCGCAGAGATTTAATTATGGACTTTTTTAATCCTACAACGACGCCAACAAAGGCCTATTTGATAGTGTCAAACGGCACTTTGCCTACCGACTATTACAACTATTTGTAGTTTTGGCAAAACACTAGTGATTCCATGAGTGATAGAAGAATACAAATATATATTCGACAATCACTCTTAACTAACTCTATCAGGAATATAATGATGTGAAAATTTGAGATTTTTCAAATAATTTTGTTAATATTAATTGAAGTGAAATAAGATAAATCATTAAGTCTTGACCAGTTTTTACTAATACATATAACAGTGTTTAATGTCCTTAATTGCTTGTTCCAGATTCGTTGAAACTAGCCCACTGGGAAACATCCGCAATCCAGCCGACGCACCATGCATTGGAGGTTTTGCCCGACTCACCACAGCTATCCGCCAAGGATTTGTGAGAGAACCGCAGTCACTCTCAAGGCACTAAATGGTACAACATTTTACTATGGAATGTCACTCAGGATTTTATGAATATGTTACCTCATAACGCACATGTTAGTCTTGCAAATTTTGTTTTAAAATGTTATTAGTGCTCTGATTTTTCTGATAGAAGCGCTCAGTAAGATCATCGAATTCTAATAACATGAAGTGCAATTATAGCAACGCTTCAATATCTTGGTAAACTGTATCTATGAATACTGAAAAAGTTCTAATCGCTTAATGATATATCTAACTACTCTAAACGTCACCTATTTTGTTGTAACCGGAAATCTTTCACTTTGATTTGCCTAAGACTTTATCTGCAAAAGTTAGATATTTAATTTTGATTTCTTTACGAAGTAACAAATTAAAGATGAATGATGTATAAATATTTTTGGATGAATTTAATGACAGACATACTTTTTATCACATTGATATGTTTTGATTTTCGTCCACTATACATTCTATCTGTTGGGACAATATAATAATTATTATTTCTTTTTTATGTCATTCAACTTTAGGTTCTAGGTAATCATGAGTTTGACAATGGCATCGAAGGAGTTGTACCCTATTTACAATATCTGAACCATGAGGTAGTGACATCAAATATTATTGATGACGATGAACCAACGATACAAGGTCTTGAAATTAAACTACAGTTTACGGATTTTATCGCGATGTACTGGTTTCACTAAGTTATTACATTTGAAACTAATGATCTAGAAACTATATTTTTAATTTATTACTAGCCGACGTTTCGAATTCTTTACAGAATTCATGTTCACGGCAGACTGAGGTGATATTTGTCTTTTGTCTTTTCACAGATCCCAGAAGAAAGAAAAACCAGCCACAGTAGAAAGACAACCTGCTGTCCTCCCATACATCAAGGGCGTGACCGACAAAATTGGCTACATCTTGAAGCGAGCTTCTATCAAAACTTACTACAAGCCGCCAACGAAGATCAGTCAATTATTACCATCTGTCAAGTGTCAGTTACCCTTGCAAGAGGCCGGTGTCTACAAAATTGACTGTGAATGTGGGCTCTCATACATTGGACAAACCAAGAGAAGCATAGGCATTCGACTCAAAGAACATATAGCTGACATAAAACATAAACGCTCAACAAAGTCTGCTGTGTGTGAATATGTGGAACAGGGACCCAACCACTACCTGCGATTTGATGAACCACAGATACTCGCAAAAGAACACCGTTTTCTTCCAAGGATGATACGAGAGGCTATTGAAATTAAAAAACACCCTAATTTCAATAGGGAAGATGGTTGGAATGTTCCTCCAGCTTGGGACCCTGTCATAAGGCTAATGAAACCCAAGAAGGACAAAGTCACCAGAAGACCTAAGGACACTGTGAGCTCATTCTGCGTAAATAGTAACACCAGTAGATGAAAAATGTTCGGGTACTTTGAGATAACTTATACATTCAGGAAAAAGACAAATATCACCTCAGTCTGCCGTGAACATGAATTCTGTAAAGAATTCGAAACGTCGGCTAGTAATAAATTAAAAATATAGTTTCTAGATCATTAGTTTCAAATGTAATAACTTAGTGAAACCAATACATCGCGATAAAATCCGTAAACTGTAGTTTAATTTCAATGTGTAACATTCGCGTAAACCCAAGAAGATACTATGTGATACAAGGTCTTTACGAAAAAAAGTATAATAGTCGAAAGAGAGGGACAGAAAATTGGCATCATTGGTGTTATTACTGCTACACCTGACGTAAGTACTAAATCATTACTGAATCATCATCATCAGCTGTATATATAAACTGCCCCACTGCTGGGCACGGGCCTCTTCTCACTATGAGAATTATAAGGCCCATTACGCTGGCCTTGGCGGGTTGGCAGACTTCACATGTCTTTTGAGATCATTAGGGAGAACTCTCAGACATACTCGCCGCTACAGCGGCGTACACAGGTGTACGTAACGGACTGCCGAGAGGTCTCGGGTTCGATCTTTGAAACTTGATAGTTGATGGCACGGGCTGTTTCCGCAACTCCACGTCTTGGCGTGTATTTTGCGTACGGGTGGGAATGGTCTTGTCATTCGAGCCACCCCAGCTCTTTGAGGAAGGCCAGCAGGTTCTTGATGTGGCCCACTGCTTTCCTCAGGGTGCTGTGTTTAGTCAGGTGCTGCTGCCTGTACTGTGAGACCACAGCCCCCTCCTGCTGCCATACAAGCTCTGAACAGCGGGCTGTCGGTGATTCCTATAGTAAATAGGTGCTTATTAAAGGATCCGTGTCCTGTATAGGCAGCCGCGACTGTCCGAAGTTGTTGCTTGGACAGCTGGAGGACTTGTTTGGCTATCTTACCGTCTAATGCAGGAAGAGCCTCCTTGGCCTGCCTGCATGTTTCGATACCAATGCAGGACTGGTTGTGCTGGGTCCTGGTTCTATTTCTTACCAGGTTAAGATAAAAACCAGAAGGAAGGGGAATAATGGGCTCGGGTCCCACCACCTCTAAAGTGGCCCCTCTTCTGGCAAGTACGTCGGCTGCGTTATTCCCTCTTGAGCCACTGTGGCCCTTGATCCATTGCAGTGTTAATTTGTTTAGTTTACCTACCTTTGTTTGTTTCTGGTGGCATTCTAGTGTGAGTGCCGAGGTGATAGTATGGCTTTTGAGGGCTGAAAGGACAGCCATACTATCTGAGAGGATCCTAATGCGTCGTTCTCTTACCTCACGTGCCATGATTGCTGTGGCAGCTAGGATTATGCCAAAACATTCGGCCTGTTAGACGGTGTTATAGGCTCCCAGCGGTGCTGCGATGTTGATGTTTAGGTCCTCAGAGAATACCCCTGAACCCGTACCTGTATCCGTCTTAGACCCATCTGTGAAGATCGTGAGCTCGTTGTGGTTAACCGCTCCTCCGTGTAGATCCTCGTACAGTTGGATTTTGTATTTCTTGTTGAACACTAATTGTTTCGGTATTCGATCAATGCCAATTGGTTCAATTTTTGACCGAATACCAATGGGTTCGATCTTATGACTAAGACTTTTCGAAGTTATGTGTCGATTGAAAATGTTAATTATCCCTCGCTTAACAATGTGCTCGGTAGATAACAATGGGCTAGCCCCCTATTGCATTGGCACCGAAACATAGTGTGGGTGTGAAGTTTGCAAAGTTGAACATTTTTTTTCGTTTTAACTACTTTTATTTACAGACATTAGCAAGTACCGGTCGGCTAAAATTCAAAGATGAAGTAGAAATAGTAAGAGTAGAAGCAGAAAAGTTAAACGCCCAAGGAATAAACATCATAATAGTACTATCGCACTGTGGTCTTGATATTGACAGGTAAATAAACTCGTTACTAGTCACAAACTAATATTATATAAAGGCAGTAAGATAAGTAATAATAAAGCAACTAACAATAAAGTAGTAATAAACTTTACGAAAGGTCACACAGAGGGCGATGGAGCGAGCTATGCTCGGTGTTTCTCTGCGAGATCGAATTAGAAATGAGTAGATCCGCAGGAGTACCAAATTCACCGACATAGTTCTCCGAATAGCCAGTCTGAAAAGGTAATGAAAGGTAATGGGCAGGGCACGTAGGAGAACATATGGCCATTGGCGCAGGAGGGTTCCGGATTGGCGCTCACAAGGTAGATCGACGATCTGGTTAAGTTGCGGGGAGCCGTTAGATGCGGGCGGCTCAAGATCGGTCTGTGTGAAGAACCTTGAGGAAAGGTCTATGTTGCAGTGGATGCCTCTAGGCTGACATGATCAAATTTTACGAAACTGACTCAGAAAATACATATTATGAGAAATGATTTTTTCTAAAGAATTGTTAGCTATGTTGGTATTTTAACGTCTTCTTGTTTATATTATGTTATCTGATTTTTCACTTTACAGGGCAATAGCAAGACATGGTGGTCCTCATATTGACATCATAGTTGGTGGGCATAGTGACACTCTGTTATACAATGGTGATGCGCCAGAAAATACTGGCTTTCCTGTTTTAGGACCTTACCCCATCGTTGAACAAAATAAGGATACACTACAACCTATATGCTTACTTTATATATGTTTTTTATGTATCGCATAGCAATATAATATGCAAAAGCATATTATATCGCTGACAAGGTTGATTAAAAAAATATTGGTTTTACGTATTTGCACAATCATTAGCAAGTGAATAAACTTTGAAAACATCGGCAGAGTTGAGAGAGTATATGGTATCATCTAATTGTTAATTTTGTAAAATAACATGATGATCTTTAATTTCCAGGTATTGATAGTGCAAGCTGCGGCCCATACTGAATACTTGGGAGAAATCAAACTTTTCTTTGACTCTGCTGGAAATTTACTTAAGTGGACAGGAAACCCTCATTACATAGGAAATAAGATTGAACAAGGTAAGTTATACTAAAGTTCAACCACGGCCAGGAAAAAAGACAAATCTCGCAGGATCAAATCCTGTGCCGCGGAGGACTTTACCAACATAGAACTAACGGACACAATCATCACCCAGAAACAACAAAGTATGATCTCGTGTGACGATCGAACACACAACAATCGGCGCAGTGTCAAGCAGCGAGGTGGCCGCCTAAACCACTGCGCCAACCGAGCAGTCAAAATTTTAAGCTTTAAGGGTACCAAAATGTCCGTACTCAATTTTATTTTCCAATGCAGTAAACTGCGAAAGACTGATAAGTGATATTCCACGATTACGATCTAACAAGCAGCATGAAAAAAGGAATCCGATTTTTTATACTCACCAATTCAATTTTTATTTGCGCAGCTCCAGACGTATTAGAAAAAATCAATCAATATCTGCCAATGGTTGGAGAGCTGGAAGAGATTGGTACATCGATGGTGCATTTGACTGCAAGGTGTGCGTGCGCCGAGTGCAACTTTGGCAGCTTCATCTGTGACGCTTATATGCACTCAGTGAGTTTCTTTACCCGCTTTCTTTAGACGACTAACCCAGAAGAGATCGGTCTCTGCTATAAAACCGCACCGTTTGTGCATTATCATAACGTATTATTTTTATGGAATATCGCTATCCCTTGGGTTTGCTAACGGTCAAGCTAATATTTAGCCTAATCCGGTTAGACTAGTAAGTGGACCCCAGGTTGAAACTGGGATAACGCTAGGAGGATGATGAAAAGCGTATTATTTTTGTATCTTCTAGTTAGTGACTCTGATCAGTTCAATCATTCACGACTCGATGACTGCAGATTTTACAGGCAAGATCTGTTTAGACGATTTAAATATTCTAACGACCAATTTCTGAATTGAGAATTTCAGCTTTAATCAGTTGAAAATTTCTGAACTAATTGAAGTCAGCTTATGTTTTTTCTGTTTCACAGGTCGAAGTGAGATTTTTTCAAAGCTCTTTCAACTAAGTATGCTTCAAATCATGAATAACTCAAACCGAACAACACTAGTACGTTCCGATACAAGTAAAAAAGCCGGTACTAACCATAAATTGGTATTAATTAACATTTTACAAAGAAACACACTTGTCTGTTAATTATTTATTTTTATGCGGAAAAAAAATAAAAATTCGAAATAAAGTTGTTTTTAAAATAATTTCAACGATTATTTAATTTCGATGAACAGTTTTTAGAATTTGTTCAATTCGGAATAGTGAAAATTAAGGTGAAAATGCAACGTTTAGGTTATGTCAAAGTCAGTTTTTTTGTAATACAAAATATTTGTGGCCAGGTATATTTGAGGTGTAATTGTATTTGCCTCCATGGCGGCCACCATGGAGGTATATAGAATTATACCTCCATGGAGGCCACAGCGAAATTATTTGGATTGATCTAACACGGAAATCTCTTATTTATAATGGAAAAGGTGAAGAAGAGATCTTCCAATTACACTAAAGATGAGAAACTGAAAAATTAAAAAAAGCTGGTGGAGGTTCATTTACTCTAACACTTTCCGATACTGATCACCAGATCGTAACAATAAATGACCAAATCAGACCAGATGCAAAGCTAAACGATGACATACATTTATTAAAAATACAATTAAAAAGAGTTTTCTACAATTGTTGCCCTAAAGGCAAAATTTTGATTAATTTTCTATCCCTTCTATTTGTTCCTGAACTGAAATGACTATAATTTTAATCGTAGTTCCAAATATTTAATAGTCTTTGAACCTTTTTCTTTACATTCTGTTTGACGACCTTCTTGTTGTGTAGACGTCAGTATGACGTACCCGCTGCTTGACAACCGTTGTGTGTACAGTTTGACATACTGGCCGTCATATTACTCGTGATCACGGGTTAAAAGGCCAAAGTTGTATAATTCAATATTTCTCAATTTATCAGTGCTAAGTAAGGTTTGACAAATGTCAAATGTTTTCATACATACATACATACATATCGTCACGCCTTTTATCCCCGAAGGGATAGGCAGAGGTGTATTTCTACACCCACTTTTCGCCAGATATAATTTAGTCCCACGTAATAAGGGGCGAGCCTATTGCCGTACCGGGCACATTTCCAGACTCCGTGCTGCTACTGAGAATTTCATGACAGAAAAACCCAATAACACTGCCCGACCCAGGAATCGAACCCGGGACCTCCCGATCCCACGCGCACATTTATGCCGCGAGACCAACGAGGCAGTCGGGTTTGATGTCGAGTTTTCCGTCTCTACGCAAAGATGGTATTTGCATCGTGTTATCCCTTAGTCGCCTCTTACGACACCCACGGGAAGATAGGGGGTGGTGACACTTGTATTCTATGCCGTCAACCACACGGCATAGAAATGTTTTCAGAAACGCGAATATAGAGTTGAGATGGAGTTGATCATAATTATGTTATGTCAAATTTGAGATTTTTCAAGCACAAATACTTAAAATGTGGTCAACTATTTTTTGTGAAACAGAAAATTGATTAAGTATGAGATAATTAGTGTTTAAATTGTTCTCAACGCGAAATTCTCAATTCAGAAACCGGCCATAAATGTGGTTTCGCTGTCTCACAGTCACACTGAGTAAGATCAGATGTTCTGAAAATTTGTAATTAGTGTAAAAGCATAGTACAGGTTTTTACCACTGAAGTGTAAATCTGGTAACTGGTTCAGGTATTGAACAGAGCACAAAATGGTAGCTGGCACTACGCTCACTTTTGTGTTATAAATCAAGGTGGAATCAGGAGTGATATAAAATCAGGCAGTAAGTTAAGGTCGACTTTGGTTCAAGGACGAAACTGCGATTGTGCTATGCCAAAGAATTATAACCTTATTAAGTCATAGTCCAACCTCTATGCTATGCTAATTAAAATTTCATTTTCCTTATTGTACAGTTGTCACCTATGAGTCTGTTATTTTGGCAACGCCGTTCGAAAACAATATTGAAGTATTCGAATTGAAAGACGAACATATTTTGGAGATGCTTGAATACTCTGTAGCAAGTACACCCTATGCCTATATGTGCTAGGATGCTGCAAGTTTCAGGTAATTTTTATTTAGCATTATTTGTTGCTTTGTGTATTGAAGTTTTGTTGGTAACTAAACGTTAACTGTTTAGAACCTTGCTGGGTTCAGCATGAATGGGCTGGCTCGACCGGAAAAGTACGAGTAATAAACTCTCACAGTTGAGTTCGTAGGAATATCGTTGGGTGAGAAAATCGGACGCCCCAACCCTCATTCCGCTCCTCTTCCTCTTATTTTTCCATCCCAAAGGCCGGCCATGCACTTGAGCCTCATTTGGTGACGCGTGATGTCCGTTGGCGGCAGTTAGGATTTACCATTAGGCTACTCGTATGTTCGTTCACCTCCTGTTAAAAAAACAATAATTTGCAAATGATTAATCCCTTAATTTAGCGTACACAGTTCCATATTTCCCAATATAATCCAAACAACAATGCAATCGATATAACCCGAAATATACAGAAACCACCACATCAATATAATGCAAACATAAAATTACAATACTAGATCAACAAACTTATACAGGTAAACTGAACAATTCATGTTGCTATTAATTGCCATTCATTTCGCTCGCGTACCAGCTGAAGATGAGCTGCCAAACATCAACAAATGGGTGAGCGAGCAAATAAAATTATACAGTAACAGTCTAACAGGCACCCTTAATAATGGTCATCACCTGCTAAATGGATAAAGAAACAATCGCTAGAAAACCTGATGTTTGAGAGTTCTCTATAATTTTCTTGTGGGTTGGTTTCAATTGTGCGGGGAACCCGTGAATTGTATGTAGCTTTAAATAAAACTGGATAAATAACCCGTTTATATTGAGTGTACCAGCAACTCGTGTTCTTTTTAAATGTTTTAAAGAAATGTTTATAAGTACAAAACTATTATAATATTATAAATAACTTTCTTTCTTCTGTTTTTTAAGATCAAAATTCCTGTTATCTAATATGTTCTACTGTGGTATCTCGGCGCTGTAAGAATCGTTTATATAATTTTCAATATCTGATATAAAGTAGATGTTGATGAACATTGGTCAGGCGCGGGATATTGCGCTTGTTAAAAATCTTCTTCTTTTCGATGAGTGTGTAGCCGTCAGGTTGCTTGAACGACTGAGGCAACATTAGTTCCAGCGGTCAGCCATCCAAGAGCTGACCTTTGCAAATGTTTTTAACTTTAGTGCTATATTACCAAAGGCAAGTTAAATCAGACTAAGGCCGCCCTCATATTGGGCGTCAGCGTCAACGCAGCGACACCTCGGCGTTGACGCGACATCGGCGCCGCGTAGACGCCGCGTCTACGTCGCGTCAGCCGAGCACTCTTCAAAAGGTTTACCTTTTGAAGAGTGCTCGGCTGGAACTAATGTTGCCTCAGTTCGTTCTTTAGAACGAAGTACAAAACGCTCAGCTGACGCGACTTAGACGCCGAGTCGACGCCGAGGTGACGCTGCGTTGACGCTCACGCTAATGTGAGGGCGGCTTAAGGGCGCTACAATCGAAAAATATGTCTGTTATAAAATTTATAACAGACATATTTTGGATGCATGGACCTGTATTTGCCTTTGAATCACTAAAGATATTGCCAACGATTTTGTAAAAGCCTAATATTTACTAGTAAACTTATGGTTGGTGTTTTGAAAAAAAATAAAACAATTTCGTTACAGCAAGTATAAGCTACCTACTTTAAGTAACAAGACCCAAAACGTAGAGTGAGGTCGCGCTTGAACATAAACTGGTAGACACGTGTTCCACTTGACACCGAGAAACTTAGTACGGCTGTTATGATCTAATATCAATAAGTTACACCTACAAGTTAATATTTGCATAATATTGTATACATAATGTAAACCATCGAAATTTAATATCTTGAGGTAAAGTGCTGTATTTTGCAAGGTGTATTTTGCGTTATAGGCTGATATCGTGTTTTGGGATATTGTTTATTCAAAGCGAGTAACATTAGACAAAGAGCTCAGATATTTACATAGAGGCGCATTACCTATGGGCACTTTGAAGACAAACAGAAAGTCTACGAGGGCAAGAGAAACGAACCTTCCTCCTGTGTATCTTAGCTACGAGAGCAAGAGAGACGGAGAAAAACGCCAGCGCCACCACGACGCCAACTATAAACTAAACTGGAGACAGTCTCCACTTGGAATCGGCACACGAAATCCTTAAGAACTGCGCTTCTATGTAAATCTGTATTCGTTGCATCAGATTACTTAAAAAAACGTAGTGAAGAGGATTTCGTTATCACTTCCCTCCCGCGCGTCGTACAGTGTGGTGCGAAACAAATTACTGTGTTTTTTAAATAACTTTTTACCGGTTTTGTGATAATTTCTTAGCTCGTGAGTTGCTTCTGGTTGTGTATTTTAGGATTTAGGCTCCGTGTATTGTAATATTTGTACATATTATATTGTAAATAGTGTAAATAAGTGTAATTCATCGATCTGTAAGTCTTTTATTTTTCGTAATGTAGGTACTGCGAAAAAAGTAGGTAAGTTTTTTACTAAATTATTTATACTGTTAAATATATTTAATTGTGTTTAAGTTTTCTTTTGCGGATACAATATAGTATTGTTAAATAAGGTAAGGTTATAATGTCTTTATTCTGTGCTGAACCACCTGATCGTGGTGGCGGCACGGATTTTTGTACACCGAAGTCGCCAACGACTAAACGTTTATTTTGTGATATGTCACCATCGTTTATTACGCCAGATGATAGGTCAAAACGTTTTCAAAGCGAACCATTGGTAAATAGTGTCAATTATTCTGATAGTTATTGTGATTTAGAAGCTCAGGCAGCTAGTTATTTGGCCAACATAAATGAGTTAGTGAACGATCAAGGATCGCGTATTAACGTCGCTAACAAAACTGCCATAATGGATTTTACGCAGCGTATAACAGGTATAGTATCCATACTAGCATTAAAATCGTCTAGTAACGAAACTAGGATCCATCAAACCTTGCGACGAAGGCTTTCAAATAGTAGGTGTCAAAAAAACAGCCAAGTCTGGGGTAGTACTACGTGTAGCCAACGAAAAGCAACTCAAAAAGTTGGAATCCGTAAGTGCGATTAGGTCTGCCGGTATACGTCTAGAGAAGCCGAAAGGGCGTAAGCCACGCATTCTTTTCAAGGACGTACCCGGTGCAATGGAGGACAAAGCGTTCATCACGGCGTTATACCGTCAGAATATCAAAGATGAGGTAAGTGTAGACGAGGAAACGTTTATTAAAAATACCAAAATCACTCGTAAGCGTAAATTAGATAGTGGTCGTAAATGGATAGGCTTGGAAGTAGAACCAGACATTCGTAAACATCTTGTTAGCACAAAAGAAAAATTGTTTATAGATTGGGCAACATGTTAGTTTATAGACGACATAGAAATAGTGCGGTGTTCAAAATGTCAACAATTCGGTCATGTTCAAAAGTTTTGTACGTATAAAACAGCTGCTTGTGCTCACTGTGCTGGGGAACACGAAACAAAAACATGCTCAAATAAAGATCTTCCTGATTTTAAACCTTCATGCGTAGCATGTAAACGCCTTAAGAAACCGCATGATCATCGTTGCGGATCTCAGGAATGTCCCACATATAAGTTGAAATTAGAACAACTAGTTCTTAATACTAACTACTAAATCAATAGTTTAGGGCACCTCATACTTAGGTAGGTACATCATGGATAATATCGTTATAGGACAATTAAACCTTCACAACGATAGAGTGGCGATATTAGAGTTAGAGCGCTTAGTTATAGAATATAAGTTAGACGTAATTCTCGTACAAGAACAATATCAAAATACAAGCCAGAGTAATAAAGTCATACAGCTGGACGGCGAAGCACGAGCTGGGATTTATGTCGCGAATTCAAACTTAACTGTAACATCTGTTAGTAATCTCATGACGTCACACTGTGCGGTTGCGGAGGTATCTTCTGCGTCCTTTAGACTTTATGTTGTCAGCTGCTACTTTCAGTATTCACATCCGGTTGCCCCTTACTTACACCATCTTTGCTTCGTTTTAAGGTCCCTTGTGGGCCATAAGGTCATAATTAGTGCCGATGTGAATGCATCATCTACGTTATGGTATGGCAAATATCGTTCTTCTGATAGGGATCGACGGTGCGCCGTCGAGGATTTCATTGCAGAAATGAATTTATCCATCAACAACACACCAGATGCACCACCTACTTTTTGCAGCCCCATGGGCGAGTCTTCTATTGACGTCACACTTTCTTGTGGGGACGTTTGTATAGATAGGTGGCGTGTCCTACCGGACGCGTCATGTAGTGACCACCGCCTAATCGTGTATGAATTCACGTCAAGGCTGCCACGGGACGTGTCATGTATCTCCTCTATTAATTTTAGATATAAAACAAAAGGAGCTAATTGGGATCTTTTTGGTTCACTATTCGCGTCACATGTCAAATACTTCACTTGCTGTAGTCTTTCTGTAGAAGAGAGTGCTGAAATTTTGTCTGACACCTTCATATATTGTGCGCATGTTGCCATTGGCCGTGGTTCTATCACCAACATTCGTAGGTGTGATTGGTAGAATAACAATTTAGCTGAACTTCGGCGAGCCTATCGCAGAGCACGTAGAAAGTTAAATCTATTAAAAAAACGTCAATTAACAGGTGACGTTTATGATACTGCCTTCATTGTTCTTAGAGTTGCCAGATCTCATTATAAGTCTGCCGTTGAAAAATGCAAAAGAAATTTGTTACGTAAGATTGTTGATAGACTCGATAGGGAGGGTCCGTGGTCTCCCTTATATCACGAATTGAAAGCAAATAGATCTATCGACTTAACTTATACCCAAAATATCAAAATTAATAGTAGACATTCCACTGGTATTGAGGAGACAACGGACTATCTCTTAATTTCTCTGATACCCAACGATCGGCTGGAGAATGACACAGACTACCACCGTCAGATCCGACAATGGGCTGCTTTGCAACCCGTTTCACCAGCGTCAGACCTACCATCCTATGACGAATTTATAAATGCTGTCGGATCTTTGCCGCCTAACAAAGCTTCAGGCGAAGACAAAATCTCCAACAAGATGATAAAGGAAGCTTGTAAGACATCTGGTGAGTCTATTTTGTTTGTATTTAAACGTTGCATAGCAGAAGGTATTTTTTGCTCGTATATGGCGCAGTGGTTACATTAGGATCATACTAAAAAGAGGGGATAAACAGTCCGACGACCCTAAGTCATATAGGCCAATAACATTGTTACCATCACTAGGAAAGCTTTTAGAACGTCTCGTAGTTCCCCGGCTTCTGCCGGGCGGTATTAGATTTAGCGATAGACAATTTGGCTTCACAGTAGGTAGATTGACAGTTGACGCAGTTATATCGGTTAGGAAGATAGTTTCGTCATCAACACTACAATATGTGCTAGGTATATTCTTAGATATTATCTAAGAATATAAAATGTCTATCGCTAAATCTATCGTTGTCGAAAGCGCCAGATATATTATATCTGGCGCTTTCGACAACGCATGGTGGCCAATGCTTTTACTTAAATTAAAGTCTCCTGGATGCTTTAGTAACATATATTCCCTCATTTATACGTATTTCCTACATGGAACAGCAAAGTTAAAATTAGGCCGCCACGCTGTGTCGAAGGCGCTGACCATGGGTTGTCCGCAGGGATCAGTGTTAGGCCCGTATTTATGGAATCTAGGTTTTGATGACTTTCTAAGCATACCACTACAATCAGGTTGCTCATTGACCGGATACGCAGATGACGGTCTTTTACTTATTCAATCTAATACTAGGACTTGAAAGGTTAGCTAATCAATGTTTAGACTTAATCAACAATTGGGGTGAACGCAATCGTTTATATTTTTCTCCACAGAAAACATTTCAAATACTTTTGAAAAGGAACTTAAAAACACCGCCTCGAATCAAATTCAATAACATCACCATTAAAAACAAAGAATCAGTTTGTTATTTAGGGTTAGTTTTAGAGAGAAACTTTTCATTTGTCGAGCACATTAAAACAGTAGGTGAAAAATCTAAAAGAAGTTTTTACGCCTTGTCAAAGATATCAACTGCGTCATGGGGGCTTTCGTTCAAAACTTTAAAAGTAATGCAACATATCTGGGTTGTGTGTGTTATGGTGCGCCTGCATGGGCTGATAGAGCCACTATCGGTGCTGTACGACGTAAAATGCTACAAAGTCAACGTCTCGCGTTGATATTTTTGTGCAAGGCTTATAGGACAGTTAGTACTGAAGCTTTGCCAGTACTGGCAGGTGTATTTCCAGTCGATCTTGAGGCACAAAGATGAGCAGCAATGTATTACGTGACACGAGATAACATGGATCTAAATTTTCTAGTTCCGCGCGACAGACATAAGATCGCTAGATTGTTGAACCATCAATCCACAGTCTATGACGATCTTCTTGATGAATAGCAATGTCGCTGGAACGCATCAACTAAGGGCGACTGGCGAGGAACTGCTTGGAGGTGGATCACTGTGTAGCCCAATTTCTTACAGGTCATGGCAACTTTAAGAGCAATTTGTATTCATTTAAGCTAGTTGATTCACCGTTATACCAATGTTCAACATCTGGCAACAATTATGAACAATCTGCTCATCACATTCTATGGCAGTGTAGTCTTTGGCAAATCGAACGTAATATCATGCTTAACGAACTAGAGGTAACTTCTGGAGTAGTGTACTATACGGATGTTGTGGCAAGTAGGATGAAATTCTGTGCGTTTAGGCGTTTCTGCCATACATATTGGAACTGGAAACAGGTATAGTTCACAATTTAGGCCCCCTTAATGCTCATGTCCGTGGTGCTTATCTTTTCTCATCACTATATCTCTTCGTTGCTTGTATCCCGCTTTGTTAAGGAGGGAAGTGGATTATTCATTTTCCAACTCCTCCAATATACTTCTGATTAAGTTCGATGCGGGTTCCAAGACAGTTTAACTTTCCCCGGGACTTCACGAGTGTCAAAACTCGTTGTGATCAATGGTCACTGCTGCTGAACCTGGCTACACAGGTGACACAGTAGTGGGAATGAGGGTGGGATTAGTCCCTAATAAAAATAAAAAAAGAGACTAGAGGATGCCCGCGGTTACACCCGCGTTATTTAAGGCTACTGCTGCGCTCCCGTCACTCACAGCGTGATGTTATATAGTCTAAAGCCTTCCTCGAGAAATGGGTTATCTAACACTGTAAGAATTTTACAAATCGGGCCTGTAGTTTCTAAGATTAGCGCGTTCAACCAAACAAACAAACAAACTCTTCAGCTTTATATATGAGTATTAGATTAGATTAGATAAAGTTATTAGTACCTAATAAACTGATGTTGGATTATAGTGGAGAATCTGTCCCTAAAATTCGTTAGAATGTAAAATATTTTTAAATTAAGGCTTTCTTTGAAATTCGTCTAGTCTAAAGTAATTTATATTTAGTACTTAGTGTTATATTAAATTTTGCCATGGTTTTGAAATAAAAAATATCTAAAATATATTCGGTCACAATTAACAGACCTGCACTATTGGCTTTTCTTAACGCCGCGCCGTACTTTTCGGTAATAATTTTACTAAAATATTAATGTTTTGTAGTCGACATTATTAAAAACTTCCATAAGGTCTCGTGCCCTTGAATTTGTAATAAATAAAATTAATGATTAATACGTTATATGATTCCTTACAGGTATCCGCACCATTTTCGATGGTGCCCGTCCCTTGGGCGAGCGTGTGGTAGATGTGAAAATACGTTGCATAGAGTGTTCGGTACCAAGATACGAACCTTTGGTACTGGACAAGTACTATCGAGTACCAACGACTTCGTAGGAACTGGTGGAGGAGACTACACTGTGAGTTCAAAAACTGTTGAATTTTGTCGATCATTTCTGGCCAGTATCTTGAATGAAAGGTCCGAAGTACCCGGAGCATGTGAGAAAAGAGTAATGAATGTAGAGGAAGCGCGTGAGGTTTGTAAGGATAGAAGCAAGTGGCGTGCCGTTGTCTCTGCCTACCCCGACAGAAAAAAGGCACAAGACATACATATAGTATGTATTAATGTATGTCTTGTGAGTGTGAAAAGACGCTTTCTGGAATACCGAGACCTAAAAATTATTTAATTTTGTCGTCCATTTCTATTGTGAGCATAAAAATACACTTGCTGGGATAGCCCAAAATAATATGATTACCATTTAGCACATCTCAAAATAGAAAATGGTTTTACAAAGCTTATTTTCATTAGCTCAAACTATTTGTTTGATACTTATTTATGTCTGCTTGGGTTTTTGGCAGTCTATAAGGACACGTTTGTCTTTCATTTATTAACAAAGTACGAAACACTTCAAAGGTTACTTCATAAACAGCAATTTATTTTTGGCACTTTTGTACATATTCAATGCATACTATTTTTGGGACTGGATGATTGGAAAATTTGGTAGATAGGTAGCTTTATTTTATTTAAAAAAAAAGTAGCTCTAGATGTTAGCAGACACAATTAATATACACTCAACACCATCTAGTCCCAAACTAAGCAGAGCTTGTACTATGGGTACTAGAAAATGGATTGACATTCATATATACGCATTTTATGTTATTAAGTTGTTTATTCTATATTTTGTTTTCAATATTAACTCTATTATAATTACTTTCGTTTTTTAGATGCTGAGTGACAACCGCATCAATGTTGAAGTAGTAGAGGAAGATTATGATATATTAATGGACTACATAAGAGTGCATTCACCGGTTAAATCCTTGCATTGTATAGATAATTTTCAAAAGGGTCATAATTGCGGAGCGATTGTAAAAGCTTTTGAGGGTATTTCTATATTTTTATTAAACACTAGCTGACCCGGCAAACGTTGTTTTGCAAAATTTTTTTTTTTTTTGAAAAATAGATGTTGGCCGATTCTCATAGATACCGGATAAGCACAAAAAATTTCATCAAAATCGGTCAAGCCGTTTCGGAGGAGTATGGGAACGAAAACTGTGACACGAGAATTTTATATATTAAGAATTATAAATTAAAAAAATACACATTTATCACTAGACATACATTATTCCAACAGGTAGTTAATTATTAAAATCTATACCTCACTGAACGCTCCAAGTTATAAAACTTGCATCTGTTTTTTTCTAGAAACTCTTCAACAGAGTAATAACATTCTTCAATCAACCAATTACGCAATGCCGTGCAAAATTCGTTGTATGGAAGTGATGTTATAGTACACGGTAAACAATTGTAAATTAATGGAGCGTTCCAACTTAGGAACCGGGATTTCATATTGAAATTGGTTAATTTTCCGTTTATTGACATTATTCCTGCCTTAAGGACGCGTTTACAAAATTAGTAGGTACAAAATCGCGTCACTACAGCGACACGGCGGCAACAGTACGTACTACGTACGGTAATTTGCGGAAATGTAGTTCAACTAAATAACTTTGAGACTTGGAATTTTTTGTGATATGTATCTATGTGTTATAGGCCTGGCTGTGCAAATTACGTACAAATAAGTTTCTTATTTTTATATACCTAAATGGACATTATTACTTTATTTTTTCCATTATGTTGATTCAGGATATATTTCGGTATTTAGATATTATTTTGTTTTTTGCGTTGAAATCTGGTAAGATTATGTGGACTGATGGTATACCATCCCATTCAAGTGTTGCGACTGGAACTCATAAAAGAGTAGACCTAGTTATGCCAGGTTGGGGCTCATTTTATTTGTTTTAGTGAGAGCCTACCACTGGTACTAGTGAAGTAACCTTCCAAGGTTATTCGATGAGTCTTACTGGTACTCTTATGTGAGTAGAGCTAGGCATGCCGAGTTTGGGCTCATTTTGTTTGTACATAAAAGACCCTACCACTGGAACTTATGAAGTAACCTTCCAGGGTTATTCGATGACTCTTGCTGGTTCTTATATGTGAGTAGAGCTAGGCATGCCGAGTTTGGGCTCATTTTGTTTGTACATAAGAGACCCAACCACTGCAACTTATGAAGTAACCTTCCAGGGTTATTCAATGACTTTTGCTGGTACTCATATGTGAGTAGAGCTAGGCATGCCGAGTTTGGGCAAAAGTTTGTTTATACATGAGAGACCCTACCACTGAAACTTATGAAGTAAACTTCCAGGGTTATTAGATGACACTTGCTGGTACTCATATGTGAGTAGAGCTCGGCATGCCGAGTTTGGGCTCATTTTGTTTGTACATGAGATACTCTACCACTGAAACTTATGAAGTAACCTTCCAGGGTTATTCGATGACTTTTGCTGGTTCTTATATGTGAGTAGAGCTAGGCATGCCGAGTTTGGGCTCATTTTATTTGTACATAAGAGACCCAACAACTGAAACTTATGAAGTAACTTCCAGGGTTATTAGATGACACTTGCTGGTACTCATATGTGAGTAGAGCTCGGCATGCCGAGTTTGGGCTCATTTTGTTTGTACATAAGATACCCTACCACTGAAACTTATGAAGTAACCTTCCAGGGTTATTCGATGACTTTTGCTGGTTCTTATATGTGAGTAGAGCTAGGCATGCCGAGTTTGGGCTCATTTTGTTTGTACATAAGAGACCCAACCACTGAAACTTATGAAGTAACCTTCCAGGGTTATTCGATGACTATTGCTTGTTCTTATATGTGAGAAGAGCTCGGCATGCCAAGTTTGGGCTCATTTTGTTTGTACATAAGAGACCCAACCACTGAAACTTATGAAGTAACCTTCCAGGGTTATTCGATGACTCTTGCTGGTACTCATATGTGAGAAGAGCTAGGCATACCGAGTTTGGGCTCATTTTGTATGAACATCAGATACCCTACCACTGGAACATACCTAGCTCTACTCTCATATGAGTACCACTAAGAGTCTTCGAATAAAACTGAAAAACCTGAAAGGTTACTTCATAAGTTCCAGTGGTAGGGTCTCTTATGTACAAACAAAATGAGCCCAAACTCGGCATGCCTAGCTCTACTCACATATGAGTACCAGCAAGACTCATCGAATAACCCTGGAAGGTTACTTCATAAGTTCCAGTGGTAGGGCCACTTATGTACAAACAAAATGAACCCAAACTCGGCATGCCTAGCTCTACTGACATATGAGTACCAGTAAGAGTCATTGAATGACCCTGGAAGGTTACATCATAAAATGCAGTGGTAGAGTCTCTTATGTACAAACAAAATGAGCCCAAACTCGGTATGCCTAGCTCTACTCACACATGAGTACCAGCAAGAGTCATGGAATGACCATGGAAGGTTACTTCATAAGTTCCAGTGGTAGGGTCTCTTATGTACAAACAAAATGAACCCAAACTCGGCATGCCTAGCTCTACTGACATATGAGTACCAGTAAGAGTCATTGAATAACCCTGGAAGGTTACTTCATTAAATCCAGTGGTAGGGTCTCTTATGTACAAACAAAATGAGCCCAAACTCGGCATGCCTAGCTCTACTCACATATGAGTACCAGCAAGAGTCATCGAATAACCCTGGAAGGTTACTTCATAAGTTCCAGTGGTAGGGTCACTTACGTACAAACAAAATGAACCCAAACTCGGCATGCCTATTTCTACTGACATATGAGTACCAGTAAGAGTCATTGAATAACCCTGGAAGGTTACTTCATAAAATGCAGTGGTAGGGTCTCTTAAGTACAAACAAAATGAGCTCAAACTCGGCATGAGTAGCTTTACTCACACATGAGTACCAGCAAGAGTCATTGAATAACCCTGGAAGGTTACTTCATAAGTTCCAGTGGTAAGGTCTCTTATGTACAAACAAAATGAGCCCAAACTCGGCATGCATAACTCTACTCACATATGAGTACCAGCAAGAGTCATCGAATAACCCTGGAAGGTTACTTCATAAGTTCCAGTGGTAGGGTCACTTATGTACAAACGAAATGAACCCAAACTCGGCATGCCTATTTCTACTGACATATGAGTACCAGTAAGAGTCATTGAATAACCCTGGAAGGTTACTTCATAAAATGCAGTGGTAGGGTCTCTTATGTACAAACAAAATGAGCCCAAACTCGGCATGCCTAACTCTACTCACATATGAGTACCAGCAAGAGTCATCAAATAACCCTGGAAGGTTACTTCATAAGTTCCAGTGGTAGGGTCACTTATGTACAAACAAAATGAACCCAAACTCGGCATGCCTAGCTCTACTGACATATGAGTACCAGTAAGAGTCATTGAATAACCCTGGAAGGTTCTCTTATGTAAAAACAAAATGAGCCCAAACTCGGTATGCCTAGCTCTACTCACACATGAGTACCAGCAAGAGTCATTGAATGACCATGGAAGGTTACTTCATAAGTTCCAGTGGTAGGGTCTCTTATGTACAAACAAAATGAGCCCAAACTCGGCATGCCTAGCTTTACTCACACATGAGTACTAGCAAGAGTCATTGAATAACTCTGGAAGGTTACTTCATAAGTTCCAGTGGTAGGGTCTCTTATGTACAAACAAAATGAACCCAAACTCGGCATGCCTAGCTCTACTGACATGTGAGTACCAGTTAGAGTCATTGAATAACCCTGGAAGGTTACATCATAAAATGCAGTGGTAGGGTCTCTTATGTACAAACAAAATGAGCCCAAACTCGGTATGCCTAGCTCTACTCACATATGAGTACCAGCAAGAGTCATTGAATAACCCTGGAAAGTTACTTCATAAGTTCCAGTGGTAGGGTCTCTTATGTACAAACAAAATGAGCCCAAACTCGGCATGCCTAGCTCTACTCACACATGAGTACCAGCAAGAGTCATTGAATAACCCTGGAAGGTTATCTCATAAGTTCAAGTGGTAGGGTCTCTTATGTACAAACAAAATGAACCCAAACTCGGCATGCCTAGCTGTACTGACATATGAGTACCAGTAAGAGTCATTGAATAACCCTGGAAGGTTACTTCATAAAATGCAGTGGTAGGGTCTCTTATGTACAAACAAAATGAGCCCAAACTCGGCATGCCTAGCTCTACTCACACATGAGTACCAGCAAGAGTCATTGAATAACCCTGGAAGGTTACATCATAAAATGCAGTGGTAGGATCTCTTATGTACAAACAAAATGAGCCCAAACTCGGCATGCCTAGCTGTACTGACATATGAGTACCAGCACGACTCATCGAATAACCTTGGAAGGTTACTTCACTAGTACCAGTGATAGGGTCTCACCAAAACAAATAAAATGAGCCCCAACCTGGCATAACTAGGTCTACTCTTTTATGAGTTCCAGTCGCAACACTTGAACGGGATGGTATACCATCAGTCCAGATAATCTTACCAGATTTCAACGCAAGAAACAAAATAATATCTAAATACCGAAATATATCCTGACTCAACATAACGGAGAAAATAAAGTAATAATGTCCATTTATACAAAATAAATTTACTTGTACGTAATTCGCACAGAATACGAGAAGTATCAAATTGATTTTAGCGAATATTTTGTATTCGTATATTGCTTTTTTCGTCTTCGGGCTGCAGCGACAAGCGACATAGAATCCACTCCCGACGGCGCTCAAGCGCAGACTGAGATCTCATTGCAGAATTTGGATATATAAATCAAGAAAGTGGCTAAATAAAACGAACCTTATTGCCACATATTAAGACACACGTATGCGAGCAAAATAGAAGAAAAATGTAAGACGATTTTTTGCGTTTTTTGAGTCAATTTACAATATTTTGAAAAAAAATAATCAAATTGTTTTTGAGTTGACTATATTTACTACCCTATTCTATCTTTGAAAATCTAAATAAATGTAAAAATAGAGAGAAAATTGTACCCAAAAATAGCAGTATATGCCTATTTTTGATTTAAGAGGCCGTTTCGAATCGATTTTACATTAATATTAATTAAATATTTTTTATTTATTTTCAAATTGATTCATAGATAAAAAAGTAATCAATTTATCGTAATCATTAGTTTTATTAGTTATTAGCTAAAATTGTCGTAAAATGTACCTGAAATATGTGGTTTTTTTATACAAGCGTAAACGCGTCCTTAACCCAGCTTTTCCTGAAAAGTTCCAACTTAGGAACCGGGATTTCATATTAAACATTGGTTAATTTTCCGTAGCAGCAGCGATAGCTGAGTGGAGAGCCCGACCGACTACTACGCAATGGGTCTCGGGTTCGAATCCACGGCACGCACCTATGACTTTTCGGAGTTAAGTGCGTATTAAATTGTTAATTATCGCTTGCTTATCGGTGAAGGAAAACATCGTGAGGAAACCTGCATGTCTAAGAGTTCTCCATAATGTTCTCGAAAGACATGTGAAGTCTGCCAACCCGCACTTGGCCAGCGTAGTGGACTATGGCCTTACCCTTTTCATAGTGAGAAGAGGCCCTTGCCCAGCAGTGGGACAGTATAAAGGGCTGATGATGATGAATTTTCCGTTTATTGACATTATTCCTGCCTTCAAATAACGAAGAACTGCATCCTAAAAATTTTGTGATTTCATAGATATACAACGTGTTACGGAAATAACGCACATCCTCAGACACCCCAATTAGAAAACCTTGTTATAATCATAATGCATGCATTGAAATATTTTTTTTATAAGCCTAAACATTGTTTTTTATCGAAAGTATTAACTTGATTATAAGTAAAATGCGTGGTCACTACAAACCTGCGCACGCACACAATCACACGTAACGTTTACTGTGGTAAACAAACAACAGCGAAATACGATACGGTCTATCATTTTTTAATATCGTTAGTGGCTATTGTGACTATCTTAATTTAATCATAATAATCATACCTAGTTAGCATTATTGGTACATTAGAAATTAAAGTAAAAGGCTATCAATGAGAGAATTAAAGAAGAACGGCATCTTTAAAGTTGTGAATCATATTTTTTTTACAATAATAGAATAACCAAATGACTCACAGGCTTATTGTCACTTGTTCGGCGTTCTCTTTTTAAAATGCTGACATCAGGTGTCCACCACCTGGCTTAAATATTCCTTTAGTTCACACACAATGTTTCTTTTCACTGTTTCAAAAGCAGCTGATATCTTATTTTAACTCCCCGGCACTTGTTGTCTCGTCACAATCAACTAGTGGTTTAATAGGTATGTCCCCATAAAGCAAAAGTCCATAGGCGTCAAGTCAGGCGACCTAGGAGGCTACTGGACAGGACCGCCGCGATCGATCCAGCGCTCCTTGTATTCGACTCCACGATAATCTCGAACGTTCTACGTAAAATGCGCGGGGGCACCATCATGTTGATAATACACATTTTGTAAATAAACAAGTAAACTTGTAAAACATTTTTTTCACTACACTCACAGAGAATCCAGGTAGATGACTAATTTTATTTATCTAAGTGCAACAATGGCCGCCCACCGCCCGGCCGGCGCTGTACCTACCAGCGCGGGCGACCGACGCGACGGTGACAAGTGAGACACATTACGTCTCGCTCTTTCCCGCTGTTAATACGTAAGCGAAAGAAAGATGATAGATATTTTGGTGGTCAATTGTGTGTTATTGTCTTGTACCGACTGTTATGTTGTATTAATGTGTGCGTTCCTGTACGTGGAACCACTAAACAAATGCATTTAAAAAGAAGCCGTTCTACGTTGACTTAAGGTTTATTTTCGTATATTTCGACTTTCCAAAGCAATGAGTGACTATAATTTACGTAATTTTAATTATTTTAGGATAAAAAAAAATGATATTAAAAATGTCAGAAATGGATTCAGTAGCCGATTCTGAACAAAGTACTTTCAGGATGTGCATTAAACTTGTTACATGTTGTAGATACTAGAACCGGTAAAAAGTTTATGTGATGTAAATATACGCCTACAAGAATCACTCCTATTCATATTAAACATTGTACGGATACACTTTTTTTGAGCAATAAATATTCGCGATATGTCAGTGGAGTTTCCCCAAACAACTATACCATAACGGATTAAAGAACATGCATGAGCGTGATACACCATAAACGCAGTTTGTCTAGATGCGATATCTTTGACTTTTCTTAAGGCAAATACAAATCTATTTATTTTAGTGCTAAGTTCTTCAATATGACTCTTCCATGTTAAGTGTTCGTCTAAAATGACACCTAAGAACTTTGTTCTATTTAGTTGCACTATATTTTTATTATTTAGAACTACTTTAATCTGTATATTTTTCCTTTTATATGTTTTAAAGTTGATAATATTTGTTTTAGAAATGTTGATCTTTAACTTATTGATATCTAACCATTTAACTAATTCACTAAGGGTATCGCCTATAACTAAATCAAAGTTCTGTTTTTCTTGCTCAATTATAATAGTGGTGTCATCAGCAAATAGAATTTAGAAGACTAAGAATTGCTACCTGTGTGTCTGTAGCCATAAATACTGTCGACTTATCTAAAAAGTCTCATCATCATCTTAGCGCCATCCCGGTTGCGATCCAAGGCCGTCGTCTCTGATTTCGGGTTTTGATTTATTATTAAAAAAAGTTTCATAACGGAAAAAAGATATTAGTCACGCGCAAGGGAACGATCATCGTATTGAAAGTGATTCTTAAATAAATGTAGTACCAATAATTTTCACATTCAAAAACTACTCTCTAGAAAATTAACCGATAAATTTAGCTGCTGTATATGAGAGACCAGATCTTTGACGTCATGTATGCTGAACGGTTTTCATTCACGGACTCCTTTCATACGATGATAGAACGTCGCAAAAATGTTTTAGCCAGGTTTACATTATTTTGCATAGACTTTCAAACCCTGCTTAATTATTTGTGTATTATTTTTATGTGGTAGGTTTTTAGAATGCTTATTTAATAAAAACATTGTGGTAAAAGTGGAATAGAAATATTTAAAAAAACCTAGATGATGGGAAAGGTTCCTGGAAAGATAAAACACTAATTCAATGATAATGAGTCCTTTATTGGGAGGCACATTATTAAAATAAAATAATTAAAATATTAAAAGATGCAGCATTGTGTAGCAAACGCAGTAAATATATGCGTACGAAAAAGCAACCTGTTGTAGGGTGGAACTTACATGTTGGCGACGCACACAGGGTAGCTAAGCAGAAGTTTTACTTGTGGTGTTGGTATGGCAAACCTAGATCAGGTATAATTTATAACGATATGTGTGAGGCCAGAAAAATCTTTAAATCCCGACTGAGATGGTGTCGGAACCATGAAGAACAGGTGAAAATGGATATTTTGGCCTCTTATCACTCAAAGAACGATTTTAGATCTTTTTGGAAAGCTACGAATAAACTTAATAGCAAACCGGTTACTCCTGTGTGTATCAACGGTGTAAGCGATGCCGGCGAAATAGCAGATCTGTTTCGACAACATTTTACTGTCAAATCACCACTGGGGTCTTCGCAGTCGGTGATCAATGTTCAGAATGGTGAATAGTTAGGTTTTCGATGTACAACTAGAGAAGTGAAGTTGATAATTAAATCAATGACTAGAGGTAAATCTCCCGGCCATGACGGGTTGAGCATTGAACATCTGCAGCATGCTGGACCCCACTTACCGAGATTGTTGTCTATGCTATTCAACCTTTGTCTAAGCCACACATATTTGCCTGAAGAGATGATTAGAACAATTGTTAAAATACCTATTGTTAAGAATAAGACAGCTGATCTATCAGATAGGAACAACTATAGACCTATCTCTCTTGCCACAGTGGTATCGAAGGTATTTGACAGCATGTTGAACTCACAGCTGACCAAACAGATTGAACTTCACGACAATCAGTTCGGTTTTAGGAGCGGATTATCCACTGAAAGTGCAGTTTTGTGTGTTAAGCATGCTGTTAAATATTACACAAAACGTCAAACTGCAGTTCACGCATGCTTCCTTGACCTTTCGAAGGCTTTTGACCTAGTTTCCTATGATATTCTATGGAAAAAGTTGCAAAACACTAATCTACCAATAGAACTCATCAACATCTGCAAGTACTGGTACGGTAATCAGGTCAATGGCGTGCGATGGTCAGGGAGCATGTCGCAGTCGTACAGGTTGGAGTGCGGGGTGAGGCAGGGGGGATTGTCCTCGCCAACCCTATTCAACCTATACATGAACGATCTGGTTGAGGCACTAAGTAGCACCCGGATAGGTTGTCACATAGACGGAATCAATGTGAACAACATATGCTATGCTGACGACATGGTCCTGCTGAGTGCATCGGTATGTGGCATTAAAAAACTGCTTACCATCTGTGAAGCATATGCCAAGCGACACGGGTTAAAATATAATCCACTCAAAAGTGAAGTCATGGTCTTTGAGGTCAGAGGAAACAGTACAGATAACATGTTTCCCAATGTTATGCTCAACGGTACAGCCTTGCGTAGGGTGTCTAAATTTAAGTACTTGGGTCATTTACTTACCTCTGACCTCAAGGACAATGATGACATCGAGAGGGAACGGAGGGCACTGGCAGTGCGAGCGAACATGATAGCCCGCAGGTTTGCACGTTGTTCGACAGAAGTCAAAGTAACACTTTTTAGGTCATATTGTACATCATTCTACACGTGCAGCCTGTGGGCAGACTATACTCAAAAGTCTTACAGTGCCCTCCGAGTCCAATTCAATAATGCATTCAGGGTGCTGATGGGGCTGCGGCGATTCTGTAGTGCATCAGGGATGTTTGCTGACCATCGCGTAGACTGTTTTTACGCTACGATGCGTAAGAGATGCGCTTCCCTGGTGCATAGAGTACGTGGCAGCCCCAACAGCATTCTGAGTATGATCGCTAGTCGGTTGGACTGTGGTTACATCAATCATTGCAGCGCCATTTGTCATGGAATGGCGCTGTAATGATTGCTGTATGTTTATTGTTGTGTTGTGAGTAGTTTTAAGCATTACTAACACTAGGCTAAGAACATTGTTACTAACAAAATGGTCGCCATGGTCTGAAAATAAAAACAATTATTATTAATTATTATTATTATTTGACTCATTACATACATGATAGTCAAGTCACAACAAGTTGTATCTAAACCGTATAACAATAATATAATACAAAAATTCGAAAAACCCCTTCTTAGTGCTCCCTTACAGTCCCCAGGGAACACACGGCATATTATTATTTGACTCGATGATAGTCAAGTCACAACATGTTGTATCTGAACCGTATAATAACAACAATAATATAATATATTGAATTTTGAAAAATCCCTTCTTAGTGCTCCCTTACGGTCCGGTAAGAAACACACGTGCCAAATTTCATTTGCTTTTTACGCTTAATAGTTTTGGTTGTAGCTTGTCTGCCAGTCAGTAACTCAAGAATTTTACATACAGAATATAGTAAATGGCTGCTTCGAATAAATAAAACATTCGCATGGCAGCTATTTTAAAACAGACAATAGCGTATTGCTAAACCCAAACGTATATTGTAGCCACAACTCTTCCGGGCACATATTACGCTGTCACCGTTATCTGTTTCGATTACGTGTCCACTAAGCCAAAGGCGGTTTGAATCTGCCATATTTCAGCTTAGATGCAATACACTAATTTATGTGGAAATAATTATTGAATAGTCGTATATCGGAAGATAAATTATGCCAATAATTGAGGCAATATTCGAGCCATTCGATTAAAAGAGAAAAGAGATTTGGTAACATAGGAAAGAATAGAATAAATAAGCAATAGACACAGTATTTTCATAGATTTATTTAATTAAATACAAGCTAAATAATCAATGTAAAACAGCCTTAACGGAATGGACGTCTACATCAAACATTTTATTTTTTCTCAAGCTGATTGATGACTACAATTTTATTTGCCATCATCAATTGTGAATTCTATTTTATTTTACTAGAAATTTTTACCCCCTTAGTAAGAGAATTTCCAAAACACCTCTTGAAAGCTCCCTTGAACTCCCCAAGGAAAATACATGCCAAATTGCAGCTCCCTGTAGACCATAGTGCCAAATTTCAGCCTAGTAGCTTCAGCTGTGCACTATATTATGTCAGTCAGTAATGGAAGCATGGTATACCTCTAAAACATATATCCATGATTAATAATAATGAGCTATTAAAATATCCGGAAATAAAAAAACGTGAATTGTTGAAGGACCATTAACTGTAAACGTTACCATAAATCCGTTTTCAAGTAGCTTATGCGTACTTACAATCGGACTTGTTTAAGTTCCGGAATATATTGTTGGCTTTATTGTGCATTTTTTAAATTAGGTACTTAGCTAAACAAAGACATAAAGGTACTTCACAGTCACTAAGCAGACATAATGAAATGCTAAATAAAAATATGCAAATAAATAAGTAATACATGTTTATACTATATTTAGTAGAGCAACTACTAGCAGTGCAACTTAACTGTTACTGTTGTTAAAAATTACTTAGAGAGTTTTATTCGGACGTACCCTCTATAGTAACAACTGGATAATTATTGTAGGAATTATTACGCGCTCGGTTATTAGGTTTGTGACTGTAAGCTAGGTCTGGTGCCAACGTGTCGTTATTATAATACGGTTCGCGGAATTGAGAGTTCAAACATTTCATCCGTTCGTAGTTTAAACATAACGTTTGCAGTGTTGCTATACTGTCTATTGAAGATATTGACGGAGCTAGCACTAGTGAGTAGCATGGACGTATGTTATGCAATAGGATGTCTAACTTTTCGCGTTCGGACAATCAGTTTGACGATGACAGCCTAGCGAACAGCTGATTCATTATCGAGAGATAAATAATTATAGTTTCGGTAGCACCTTGAGTACGTCGGCGGATTTCATTTAATAACTGGTAGTCATAATCGTACGGTGTGAAATCGTCTATTAATTTAGTGGTGAGTTCTTCCCATGTATTGAATTATTCTTTTAGGCCGCGGTACCAGTGAAGTGCGTTATCGGTGAAAATTTCGGATGCATATGATAAAATTTTAGTGGAAGGTAGATTACGCGCGGTTTGGAATTCGGTTACGCGTTGTAGGAACGCTCGGACGCATCCCGTACCGTCGTATTTTAGCTTAGACAGTTCGCTAACTCTCAAATGCTCGCAATGCAACACTGGGGCTAAACCTGCCTGCGTCGAGGTAGACGGCGCAGGTTGGGCCTCAGCCACAGCATCAGCTGAGCGAACACCTGATTGTTCAATGGCGGACAGCTCCGCCGAGAGCTTGTCGAACCGGCTGCATAATTCGTTTATTCGTTTTGAATACGCCGTAAGACGTTCCATCCTACGGAGTCTATGGAAAATGTGGTTGTGCAGTGCGGTAGACCTCCTAGCTAGGTTCGCGTAGTAAGAATTGGTTAATAAATTCACTCGCTTGGCCAGCTCAGAGACGGCCTCGCTAGCGCCCTCGAAGTCCACCGCTATGGCTAGACCCGACTCCAAAATGTCATCATTTGGAATGGCTTCCAGTAATTTAGGGAGCTGCTTCCGCAGACCTAGGACAGAGGTAGCCGGCTCCTCACCTCTAATCGCGACCTCGTAAGCTAACTCGTTCTTATTTAAAAGAAAGTATTTTATGGGGTGTGAGCCCATTGTGTATGAAGGAGTACCGCGTAAGTATAACACTACACACTACACTTAGTGCGCAAGCGTTCCGCCCTTACAAATGGCCTACTTTACGATTAGGCGTAAAAGTTCGACCGTTAGGACTAATTAGAAAGAAAAGTTAGATTCAAATTTGCGAACTATTACGTAGTAGGTAGTTACACTAAAAGGTAGACAATTAGTATAGCAATACGTACCGGTTCGCTGTAGCCGCACCTCCTCGCTTACAATAATGGAGACCTGCTAGAAGAGAACTCGAGCACGGAAAGCGAGACAATAACCCACGTAGGCGCCACTGTAACGGGTTCTGGTATTAAAACGCAGAAAAGGTTCTATGCGTTTATTTGCCGAGTATTGTCTCACTTCCCTTGCCACGAGTATGACCGACCAACAACACGACACTGGCCTGAACACTAAGGGCTGCAGTCTCCCACGCTGTTCCCTCCGGTAGTGTGTAGGCAGGCTGCTCGAAGGCTGCGCGTAGCGGTAGATCCTCGCAGGCCGTTGGTTCAGCGGGCAGACGCCGGCGGTGCGAGTACGAGGAGCAGGGCAGGCCAGACTCTTCGGCAGAAGTGACGCCGAAGGCGATGCAGGAAGTGTAGCGGTCTAGGAGCGTAGCCGAAGTCTTAAGGTGAACCTGGAACCTGAAGGAAAGCAGCATTAGGAGAGCCACAACCAATAGAGTCAGGCAAGCGGCGTCAGCCGGCCTCAGCTAGCAGGTAGAGAGATGGGCAGTACGCTAACGCAGTAAATGTAGTAACTTACCCACAGCTGGGACCAGGATACACGTATGAAGTAGTATAATTATAGATATAGCGGTATAGAATTTAGTAGCGGTAGTAGGTTAGTGTAGAGTAGCGGTGACGGCCTCTCTGTCGGCCCCTTTATATACCGGCCCTCCATCAGTTCGTGTCGGCGCATTACCAAATATAGGCAAAACTGACGAGCGCGGACGATGGCCTTCCCTGATTGGCCGAGCGTATGGACGGTATTATGACGTACACTCGGTAGGTACCGGTCATACGCTACGAATAATTGGGTTTTTCTTTCACGAAATTCTCAGTAGCAGCACGGAGTCTGGAAATGTGCCCGGTACGGCAATAGGCTCGCCCCTTATTACGTGAGACTAAAGAAAAGTTTTCACTTTTCGCCAGATATACTTTAGTCCCACGTAATAAGGGGCGAGCCTATTGCCGTACCGGGCACATTTCCAGACTCCGTGCTGCTACTGAGAATTTCGTGAAAGAAAAACCCAATAACACTGCCCGACCCAGGAATCGAACCCGGGACCTCCCGATCCCACGCGCACATTTATGGCGCGAGACCAACGAGGTAGTCGTATAGGGTTTGATGTTGAGTTTTCCGTCTCTACGCAAAGATGGTATTTGCATCGTGTTTACAGTTTACAGTATACATAAAAAACTGCGTAACTATAATTTCTTATATGGAATAAGTTAAATTATCTTGATTAGTTTATAGTTTCCATCGTATGGAATATAGAAAGTAAAAAAATATCATAATTTTGTAAAATGCATATAAAAGTTTTCCTTTTGTTACAGTGCTGTTCTCTGCATAATATGCTCCCTCTGTCGGCTTTAACAACACCCATGTGATGATATGGGGTGGTGACATTCCGTATTCTAAATCCGTCACCACACGGACCTTATATTATTATAATTAAACAATAAAAATTAGAGGAATGTCTATATTCCTTGAAAGCTGAAGGCTGGAAATGTAATTTTTGAGATCTGTTCACAGATTTGCCCTTTGTCTCTTCTGATATAACAGTCTTTAGATAATAAGCCGGCCATCAACTAGTGAAAACATAGAAAATATCATAGTCCTGTAAGTAGACAATCTCCATATTGCCTGGCGTTGTTACAGATTGAGCCGCTAAAGAAACATATTCCATTGGTACATAGATACGATCATTTTGTTTGTTTTGCTTGACAGATATGTCAAAAGGTAGAATTGCGTTTAGTTACAATAAAATACTAGTCCAGGACAAGTGGGGTTTGGTAACGAAACGCATTTTACGAACTATCTGGTTTACGAATTTTGTGAAGGGACAAGTGTGTTTTAGTTTCAAAACCATAAGTCTCTTGATAAATAGAAATCATTGCCAGCATAAACAAAAATCGATTTTCTGGACTAGTGTTCTTTGGAAAACAAGCGATTCAAGGACGGGCCTCTTTTATTTCCCTGTACAAGCCTTCAAACAAAACCTATTTACAAAACTACACAATATATAAATCTAGGACACCACTTCGACCTCTAATTACAAAGATGCAATGTCCCATGAAATTGCACCGCGCTGGCCTTTGAAAACTTACAGCTATAATGTATGGCGACCGTCTTTAAATAATGTTCTGTTGTCTGAAAAAGTAATTGCTGCTTAGTTCATACTAGTTGTAATCTAGGACTTGCTTTGTGGAGCTTGAGAAGATTAGTTAATGATGGATTCCGTTTATTAGTTGCGGTTTGAATGGAATTTGTAAAATAATGTTGAAGTTCCTTTTTCTTAGATTTATTAGTTCTGAGGCTTTTGGAACCGAGTTACAGTTTCCCATTTCGTCTTTAAAGGTGTCCCTAGAGAAAAGATTCCTGCCATTAGAAGTGCTTTATGATTTATCATATTCGTCTTGGTAGACTAAAAACTGCAAAGTTAGTTTACGATTGACTTTCTCTGAATGACTAGTAGGTAAAGCCTACTAAAGGCTTACAAATATTGAAATAATACACCACTATTTTGGTTGTCATTCAGACTATATCTATTGCAAAAATGCTCAAATTTCAACTTCTGCTTAGAACTTAATTTTTAACAGCCCTTTTAAGAGACAACCTAAGGCGACAAGCAGGAAACCACATTACATAGACGTGTATTATGTGTGCGTATGTACTGTAGCGTATGACCGGTACCTACCGAGTGTACGTCATAATACCGTCCAGAGAGTTATATATATATATATATAACTCTCTAAGTAATAATATATATATATATATATATATATATATATATATATATATATATATATATATATATATATATATATATATATATATATATATATATATATATAACTCTCTAAGTAATAATAATTGTCTCTAATTAATAAGTTGACAGGGAGCACCGAAGGTTTGATTGGTATGGAGCTAGCGATAATACTTAATTAATAAGCAAATAACATCTATAAACGTATGAACTTCAATAAACGTATGGTATTGGAGTCTGTTCGTAGCTCCACTTTATATCAATAAGAAAACAAAATAATTCTAATTGAATCGCTTGTTTTCCAAATAACACAAGTACAAAGTAGCAAGTTTACAGTACATACATACATACATAACGTCACGCCTTTTATCCCCGAAGGGGTAGGCAGAGGTGTATTTCTACACCCACTTTTCGCCAGGATAGGAGGATACACGTATGAAGTAGTATAATTATAGATATAGCGGTATAGAATTTAGTAGCGGTAGTAGGTTAGTGTAGAGTAGCGGTGACGGCCTCTCTGTCGGCCCCTTTATATACCGGCCCTCCATCAGTTCGTGTCGGCGCATTACCAAATATAGGCAAAACTTACGAGCGCGGACGATGGCCTTCCCTGATTGGCCGAGCGTATGGACGGTATTATGACGTACACTCGGTAGGTACCGGTCATACGCTACAGTACATACGCACACATAATACACGTCTATGTAATGTGGTTTCCTGCTTGTCGCCTTAGGTTGTCTCTTAAAAGGGCTGTTAAAAATTAAGTTCTAAGCAGAAGTTGAAATTTGAGCATTTTTGCAATAGATATAGTCTGAATGACAACCAAAATAGTGGTGTATTATTTCAATATTTGTAAGCCTTTAGTAGGCTTTACCTACTAGTCATTCAGAGAAAGTCAATCGTAAACTAACTTTGCAGTTTTTAGTCTACCAAGACGAATATGATAAATCATAAAGCACTTCTAATGGCAGGAATCTTTTCTCTAGGGACACCTTTAAAGACGAAATGGGAAACTGTAACTCGGTTCCAAAAGCCTCAGAACTAATAAATCTAAGAAAAAGGAACTTCAACATTATTTTACAAATTCCATTCAAACCGCAACTAATAAACGGAATCCATCATTAACTAATCTTCTCAAGCTCCACAAAGCAAGTCCTAGATTACAACTAGTATGAACTAAGCAGCAATTACTTTTTCAGACAACAGAACATTATTTAAAGACGGTCGCCATACATTATAGCTGTAAGTTTTCAAAGGCCAGCGCGGTGCAATTTCATGGGACATTGCATCTTTGTAATTAGAGGTCGAAGCGGTGTCCTAGATTTATATATTGTGTAGTTTTGTAAATAGGTTTTGTTTGAAGGCTTGTACAGGGAAATAAAAGAGGCCCGTCCTTGAATCGCTTGTTTTCCAAAGAACACTAGTCCAGAAAATCGATTTTTGTTTATGCTGGCAATGATTTCTATTTATCAAGAGACTTATGGTTTTGAAACTAAAACACACTTGTCCCTTCACAAAATTCGTAAACCAGATAGTTCGTAAAATGCGTTTCGTTACCAAACCCCACTTGTCCTGGACTAGTATTTTATTGTAACTAAACGCAATTCTACCTTTTGACATATCTGTCAAGCAAAACAAACAAAATGATCGTATCTATGTACCAATGGAATATGTTTCTTTAGCGGCTCAATCTGTAACAACGCCAGGCAATATGGAGATTGTCTACTTACAGGACTATGATATTTTCTATGTTTTCACTAGTTGATGGCCGGCTTATTATCTAAAGACTGTTATATCAGAAGAGACAAAGGGCAAATCTGTGAACAGATCTCAAAAATTACATTTCCAGCCTTCAGCTTTCAAGGAATATAGACATTCCTCTAATTTTTATTGTTTAATTATAATAATATAAGGTCCGTGTGGTGACGGATTTAGAATACGGAATGTCACCACCCCATATCATCACATGGGTGTTGTTAAAGCCGACAGAGGGAGCATATTATGCAGAGAACAGCACTGTAACAAAAGGAAAACTTTTATATGCATTTTACAAAATTATGATATTTTTTTACTTTCTATATTCCATACGATGGAAACTATAAACTAATCAAGATAATTTAACTTATTCCATATAAGAAATTATAGTTACGCAGTTTTTTATGTATACTGTAAACTGTAAACACGATGCAAATACCATCTTTGCGTAGAGACGGAAAACTCAACATCAAACCCTATACGACTACCTCGTTGGTCTCGCGCCATAAATGTGCGCGTGGGATCGGGAGGTCCCGGGTTCGATTCCTGGGTCGGGCAGTGTTATTGGGTTTTTCTTTCACGAAATTCTCAGTAGCAGCACGGAGTCTGGAAATGTGCCCGGTACGGCAATAGGCTCGCCCCTTATTACGTGGGACTAAAGTATATCTGGCGAAAAGTGAAAACTTTTCTTTAGTCTCACGTAATAAGGGGCGAGCCTATTGCCGTACCGGGCACATTTCCAGACTCCGTGCTGCTACTGAGAATTTCGTGAAAGAAAAACCCAATTATTCGTAGCGTATGACCGGTACCTACCGAGTGTACGTCATAATACCGTCCATACGCTCGGCCAATCAGGGAAGGCCATCGTCCGCGCTCGTCAGTTTTGCCTATATTTGGTAATGCGCCGACACGAACTGATGGAGGGCCGGTATATAAAGGGGCCGACAGAGAGGCCGTCACCGCTACTCTACACTAACCTACTACCGCTACTAAATTCTATACCGCTATATCTATAATTATACTACTTCATACGTGTATCCTGGTCCCAGCTGTGGGTAAGTTACTACATTTACTGCGTTAGCGTACTGCCCATCTCTCTACCTGCTAGCTGAGGCCGGCTGACGCCGCTTGCCTGACTCTATTGGTTGTGGCTCTCCTAATGCTGCTTTCCTTCAGGTTCCAGGTTCACCTTAAGACTTCGGCTACGCTCCTAGACCGCTACACTTCCTGCATCGCCTTCGGCGTCACTTCTGCCGAAGAGTCTGGCCTGCCCTGCTCCTCGTACTCGCACCGCCGGCGTCTGCCCGCTGAACCAACGGCCTGCGAGGATCTACCGCTACGCGCAGCCTTCGAGCAGCCTGCCTACACACTACCGGAGGGAACAGCGTGGGAGACTGCAGCCCTTAGTGTTCAGGCCAGTGTCGTGTTGTTGGTCGGTCATACTCGTGGCAAGGGAAGTGAGACAATACTCGGCAAATAAACGCATAGAACCTTTTCTGCGTTTTAATACCAGAACCCGTTACAGTGGCGCCTACGTGGGTTATTGTCTCGCTTTCCGTGCTCGAGTTCTCTTCTAGCAGGTCTCCATTATTGTAAGCGAGGAGGTGCGGCTACAGCGAACCGGTACGTATTGCTATACTAATTGTCTACCTTTTAGTGTAACTACCTACTACGTAATAGTTCGCAAATTTGAATCTAACTTTTCTTTCTAATTAGTCCTAACGGTCGAACTTTTACGCCTAATCGTAAAGTAGGCCATTTGTAAGGGCGGAACGCTTGCGCACTAAGTGTAGTGTGTAGTGTTATACTTACGCGGTACTCCTTCATACACAATGGGCTCACACCCCATAAAATACTTTCTTTTAAATAAGAACGAGTTAGCTTACGAGGTCGCGATTAGAGGTGAGGAGCCGGCTACCTCTGTCCTAGGTCTGCGGAAGCAGCTCCCTAAATTACTGGAAGCCATTCCAAATGATGACATTTTGGAGTCGGGTCTAGCCATAGCGGTGGACTTCGAGGGCGCTAGCGAGGCCGTCTCTGAGCTGGCCAAGCGAGTGAATTTATTAACCAATTCTTACTACGCGAACCTAGCTAGGAGGTCTACCGCACTGCACAACCACATTTTCCATAGACTCCGTAGGATGGAACGTCTTACGGCGTATTCAAAACGAATAAACGAATTATGCAGCCGGTTCGACAAGCTCTCGGCGGAGCTGTCCGCCATTGAACAATCAGGTGTTCGCTCAGCTGATGCTGTGGCTGAGGCCCAACCTGCGCCGTCTACCTCGACGCAGGCAGGTTTAGCCCCAGTGTTGCATTGCGAGCATTTGAGAGTTAGCGAACTGTCTAAGCTAAAATACGACGGTACGGGATGCGTCCGAGCGTTCCTACAACGCGTAACCGAATTCCAAACCGCGCGTAATCTACCTTCCACTAAAATTTTATCATATGCATCCGAAATTTTCACCGATAACGCACTTCACTGGTACCGCGGCCTAAAAGAATAATTCAATACATGGGAAGAACTCACCACTAAATTAATAGACGATTTCACACCGTACGATTATGACTACCAGTTATTAAATGAAATCCGCCGACGTACTCAAGGTGCTACCGAAACTATAATTATTTATCTCTCGATAATGAATCAGCTGTTCGCTAGGCTGTCATCGTCAAACTGATTGTCCGAACGCGAAAAGTTAGACATCCTATTGCATAACATACGTCCATGCTACTCACTAGTGCTAGCTCCGTCAATATCTTCAATAGACAGTATAGCAACACTGCAAACGTTATGTTTAAACTACGAACGGATGAAATGTTTGAACTCTCAATTCCGCGAACCGTATTATAATAACGACACGTTGGCACCAGACCTAGCTTACAGTCACAAACCTAATAACCGAGCGCGTAATAATTCCTACAATAATTATCCAGTTGTTACTATAGAGGGTACGTCCGAATACACTGAGAACAACGAACCTAGCAAACCTAAGTCTAAACCTAACTCTGTCGCTCTAGTCACGTCCAAGTACTGCCCGCGCTGCCGTATCAATGATCACAGTTTGAATGAATGCCAACGCGAACGGTTTGCAATTTGCTTCAAGTGCGGCCGTAGGGATGTGACGTTCCCTAACTGCCCGAACTGTAAATCGACCAAAACCAAAAAACTAGTTGGTCAGGGTCGGTGCGTGTCAAAATCTAAATTAGGTTCTACAACCTATTCAACCAATTTTGACAAAGATGATTGGAGAAATTGGCTAAACACTCTAAAAGTGTATTTCTCTAGTTATTCCGTCGCTTCGATCCTGGATAATAAACCTAAAAATGACCTACGGCCCTATGTTAACGTAACGATTAACAGTTTACCTATTTGTGGATTGCTCGATTCCGGTTCAGCCATTACAATTCTAGGTAACAACTCCCATCTGGAGGTAATTACTAAAACCGGGTTAGAAATACAGCAGTGTCACAACACTAATTCCATTCGGTCCGCGGGTGGAAATATCTTGTTGCCGCGCGGTCTTATCATTTTACCCACTACTTTTAATAATCAAACCCACTTATTGAAAGCTTATATTATTCAAGAAGTTACAAGTAATTTAATTTTAGGCATCGATTTCTGGAAACTATTCAAATTACTGCCTAAGCATATCGCATCCGTATGCATGTCTAAAACATTGCCGTGTAGTGTGTTAAGTGAAAATAAGCCGAGTAACACGAACGTATTGCAATCTTTTAGTGAGTTGAGTGAGTCACAACAAAGAACGGGTAAGTTAATTATAAAGCAATAAGAGTCGATTTCTACTGAAAAAACCGGTTTAGGACGAACTCACTTAATAGAACATGCAATAGACACTGGCGATTCTGCGCCGATACGCCAAAGATATTATAGGTTACCGCCGGCGAAATTAAAAATAATTATTGACGAATTAGACGAAATGCTTGCATTGGGAGTGATAGAAAAATGCGAAAGTCCGTGGTCGTCACCAATTTTACTAACGCCTAAGAAGGACGGTAAACTAAGGTTTTGTTTAGATAGTCGGAAACTTAATTCTATTACTAAAAAAAACGCGTACAAACTACCTTACGTATCCGAAATTTTAGACAACCTTAGGAACGCTAGATATCTAAGTAGTATAGACTTATCTAAGTCCTTTTGGCAGACGCCTCTTTGCGAATGTGATCGTGATAAGACTGCGTTCTATGTGCCTACTAAAGGAACATTTAGATTTGTGACTATGCCGTTTGGTTTAACGAATGCGCCTGCGACACAACAGCGTTTGGTGGATCACTTGTTTACGAACAGTCCTGAGTTCGAAAACTCTGTATTCGTTTTTTTAGATGATATCGTGCTTATATCGCCATCTTTTAATGCTCATGTGTCACTATTAAATAAAGTTTACGAAAAATTAAAATCGGCCAACCTTACAATAAACTTAGAAAAATCTAAATTCTTCCGTGATGAATAGAAGTACTTGGGCTACGTAGTAAACACTAAAGGATTACAAGTAGACCCATGTAAGGTGGAAGCCATTCTTCAATATGCTACGCCTAAGAATAAAAAAGAAGTCAAAAGGTTCTTAGGCATTGCATCATGGTATCGGCGATTTATACCTAATTTTAGTACTATTGCCGGTCCTTTGAACAAACTTACCTCTACCGGTAAGAAAGCCGCACCATTTCAGTGGTCGGTGGAAGCTGATGACTCGTTTTGTAAACTAAAAAAATTGTTAAGTTCCGCACCAATATCATCGTGTCCCGATTACGAGAAACCTTTTCAAGTTCACACAGATGCGAGTGCGAGCGGCATCGGTGGGTTACTTACACAAGAAATAGATGGCGTGGAACTACCTATCGCTTACATGAGTAGGTCACTAAATGCACAGGAACAAAACTACAGTATAACAGAACGGGAGACATTAGCAGCTCTAACGGCCCTCGAATATTGGCGCTGTTATTTAGATAACGGGTTAAAGTTCGTTGTGTATACTGACCATTCTGCACTGAAATGGTTCCTAAACTTGAGCAACCCGACTGGTAGATTAGCTCGGTGGTCGGTTCGTCTGTCAGCATTTAACTTCGAAATAAAGCATCGGCGCGGCGCGGATAATATTATAGCCGATGCGTTATCACGATCCCTACCTGTAAATATAATTAACGCGAATAATAATAACGTGAATGACCCTAATGTTGACACTGACCAATGGTATTCAGCCACCTACAATGGTTGTTTATCTTCGCCTAATGACTATCCAGACTATTCTATTAAAAATAATAAATTGTATCGTTTGATTAAATCTAGGTGTATGCTACGTAAGGAGTTCGAATGGAAAGAAGTACTACCTTCTTCTGATCGAAATAATGCCATATTAGAGAACCATGCCGAACCCACTTCGGGGCATTTCGGTATATTTAAAACTTACAAGCGCTTAGCACTGCGTTACTATTGGCCCAAAATGCGCGATGACGTAGTTAAGTTCATAAATTCTTGCGACACTTGTATCGCGCACAAACATCAGAACCATGCACCATTGGGAACCATGGGACGACCCAAAGTGTGTTCACGACCCTTCCAAACCATTAGTGTAGATTTGGTGGGGCCACTACCCGTCACAAGAAAACAAAACGCCTACATCTTTTTTGTTACTTGTTGTTTTAGTAAATACTTTTTCCTTTTGCCTATCAGGCGCGCAACTGCTGAAATATTAACTAATATTTTGGAAGCAAAAATATTTTTAGTTCATGGTATACCATCTACAATTATATTGGACAATGGTAAACAGTTTGTCAGTGCTACTTTAAAAGCTATGTTGCGCAAGTACAAAATCCCTAATCTTCATTATACTCCTAAATATTCCCCACATGTCAATACGGTCGAACGCTATAATAAAACCATTGGTTCTACCTTAGCGGCGTTTGTAGGAAATGACCAGAGATTATGGGACACTCTCGTACCCAAGGTGCAGTTTGCATTAAATACTGCAGTTAATGAAGTCACGGGCTATACACCTAGTTTTTTAGTCTATGGACGTGAACTAGTTCCATGCGGCTCACACTATGTCGACACAGACGCTGATGATATAGTATACATACCTAGGGACGATTACGCAGAAAACATAGGTCACTTATCAGGCATATTTGACAAAGTTCAGGCACTCCTCATTCAAGCTCATGCTAGGAATTCCCAAACGTATAATTTACGCCGTAAACCAGCTGAGTTTAATGTGGGAGACACTGTGTGGAAAAGGACTTTTTATCAGAGCGACAAGGATAAGTCCTTTTGTAAGAAACTAGCCCCTAAATTCGTGAAGTGCACAGTGATTAATAAAAAGTCGCCTCTCGTTTACGAGTTGTCGGACGCGTCTGGAAATTCTATTGGGTTTTGGCACATTAAGGACCTAAAACTTATACACTATGGTGCTTAACTATTTGTTACAAACCGTAGAAGACTTTCCCTTCCTTCTCTCTATATGCCGTCTTAGCTTGGACAGTAGCGGACTCATAGACCTAACGCAGCTAGTCGGATTTTCCTTGTTAGCCACGTAAAATCCTCTCCTAAGGCGGGCGGTATTGTAGCGTATGACCGGTACCTACCGAGTGTACGTCATAATACCGTCCATACGCTCGGCCAATCAGGGAAGGCCATCGTCCGCGCTCGTAAGTTTTGCCTATATTTGGTAATGCGCCGACACGAACTGATGGAGGGCCGGTATATAAAGGGGCCGACAGAGAGGCCGTCACCGCTACTCTACACTAACCTACTACCGCTACTAAATTCTATACCGCTATATCTATAATTATACTACTTCATACGTGTATCCTGGTTTCAGCTGTGGGTAAGTTACTACATTTACTGCGTTAGCGTACTGCCTATCTCTCTACCTGCTAGCTGAGGCCGGCTGACGCCGCTTGCCTGACTCTATTGGTTGTGGCTCTCCTAATGCTGCTTTCCTTCAGGTTCCAGGTTCACCTTAAGACTTCGGCTACGCTCCTAGACCGCTACACTTCCTGCATCGCCTTCGGCGTCACTTCTGCCGAAGAGTCTGGCCTGCCCTGCTCCTCGTACTCGCACCGCCGGCGTCTGCCCGCTGAACCAACGGCCTGCGAGGATCTACCGCTACGCGCAGCCTTCGAGCAGCCTGCCTACACACTACCGGAGGGAACAGCGTGGGAGACTGCAGCCCTTAGTGTTCAGGCCAGTGTCGTGTTGTTGGTCGGTCATACTCGTGGCAAGGGAAGTGAGACAATACTCGGCAAATAAACGCATAGAACCTTTTCTGCGTTTTAATACCAGAACCCGTTACAGTACGTATACAGTATCTAATTACACCCGCCGACATGCACGCACCACTTACATGAATGAAACAATTTAAGACATTGCTACTGGTTACGCTGATTGGGGTTATATAGGTACTCATATTAAAAAGATAGTCACTCACAAATTGAATCAAATCTTATAAAATGCGATGTGATATCTACTAAATCTAAATCTCAATTAATTTATAGGAACGCCTTCGAAAAGGCTCCCGCAACTGCTTTAGATTAACTGCCTTCCAATGAGGAAATAACTGTTTAACTTTCGGTGTCTTGTGTAATTACTTCCTTTAAGTCTACTTGTGTTGAATAAGTAACAGTTGATTGGAAGAGATAGTGACTATTACTTGAAGGGGTTATTTCTACTCCATTGCTTAGTTATTTTATGATTGGATTATTTTGCAAAATGTACCAAATTTTCACCAAAAAGGATCTGTGTCCAAATATGAAATGCAATGAAAAAAATACATACCGTAATTATACAATTTTATGTAAACGGGTCTTATTCGCGATATTTAATTGATTAAAGGTATAAATACCTATGTTTTACCGAGGTTTTGGCTGTCTTACAACAGCTAGAGTCCCGCCGCGACCATGGCAGTTGTAAGACGACCGAAACGTCGGTAAAACCTACATATTTTTTTCATGTTAATAGGCGGCAAACGAGCAGACGGATTGCCTGATGGTAAGCAATTACCGTCGCCCATGGACACAAGCAACACCACAGGAGTCACAAGTGCGTTGCCGCCCCTTGCGGTTGGGAATGGGGATAGGATCAGGAGTGGGATGAGGGAGAAGGAATAGGGGATAGGAACTCCGGCACTCTCACTCACCGAACGAAACGCAACAGTTTAGGTACCGTTACTTTACGTTGATTTTCTGTGAGAGGGTAGTACTTCCCCGGTCGAGCCGGCCCATTCATGCTGAAATCAGCAAGGCTCTACTACCTATTTAAGATAGAACCCTACTTCAGAAACTGGAAAGGCATTAAAGTTTCATTGGATCGGACATTTTAGGCAGATATGTATGTTTAATCATATAATATTTCAAGGAGGTGTATAAACCTAACTGCCTGCGTTTCCAATTTTGATTGTGACTTGACTATTTGTACACGGGCTTTTCAAAGCCTTGTATTCATTAGGCAACACTTGTTGATAAACACTGTTTATAAACAGTTTATTAACAGTGTTTCATTATCTGTGGATACAGTTTATAAACAGTTCATAAACAAATGTGATGAATTTGACACAAATTCATCACATTTGTTTATGAACATTGTTTCTGAAACATGTTGGCGTGCTCCCCAATCGAATGGAGAGCAAGCCGAAACATCTTGTTTATAAGCAAAAGACAACAGGTGCGGACGTGTGTTGTGCGGGTTTATTGACATGGAAGTAGTGTGGTCCAACAACCAAGATTCGATGCTCCAAGAGATAATTCCGAATCCACAACCTTTTTTTTTTTCTAGTAGTACTCTTATGAATTCGCCATTCGCCGAGTGGTTGACGGCATAGAATATAAGTGTCGCGACTCCCTATCTTACTGTCGGTGTCGTAAGAGGCGACAAAGGGATAATACGATGCAAATACCATCTTTGCACGTAGAGACGGAAAAGACGACATCAAACCCTATACCAACCCGTCTGGCCAGCTACTAATACTGTGACGCAAATTACGAGAGGCCTATGTCCAGCAGTGGACGTGAGTAGGGAGTGCAAGGCTGCAGTGATGATGACTCTTATGAATTATTATGTAAGCAGCACAGAGCATCACTACCTCTTCGGGCGACATCCCAGCAGACGGCCATGTTTCAGAAACAGTGTTTACGGTAAACTTGGTGATAAACACGTCATAAACAGCTTAACGTAGGCACCCATAAGTATTTTTAAACTACACCTCAAGAAAAGACAATAACGGCAGTTTTAGTATAGTTAGGCAAATTATAAGTAAGAGAAGAATTGTTTTCTCTCACTTCATAGATTCATTTCACATAATATATTTGATTTTTTGCGTCATGATTATTGATATTACATAGAAGGACAATATGCAGATACCTATGGAATAATGTTAATCGGCAAGCAATTAATTAGTAATTCGATACCATAATCAAAACCCATATAATCCAAAAAACCAATCAAATCCAAATTAAAACCGAAACACGAACCTACATATATGTACTCCAAAATCAATATTTGCCTTCCATTCGAATGCACGAAATTCTTTCATATCTAACTGTCGTACATCAGGAATAGTTGGTAGTAATCCCACCCAGTTGGTAGTAGTTCTTGCAATTAAAATTTGCCCAACACAAACTTTCATATGAAGCTTCAAACGAGCATTTTTACGAGCAATCGTTAAATGTGTTAAGAGGACGGCATTATTTGTAAAAGGAGCTGCAAAAGTCAATCTTTTGTAGGGTATCTATTTAACGATGCCTGCAACCGTATATATTAATAGTGGTTTTATACCTAAACTAGAGAATACATGCAGCGACGCCCGCACATTATATTTCATTTTAACTTTTCCTTCTCGTTCCCGTGGGAATTTCGAGATATCCCTTCTTAGTCCACCCCTACGGTCCCCAAGAAACATACATACCACAGTTTCTTGCATCCACATACACATCCACACAGCACGTACATACACACTAAGTACTTAATTTTTATCTTTTTCTAAGTATAATGACTCTATATAAATTTTATTATAATGTCGCCGGTGGAACACTGTTTAATTAAAGATGTTTCTAACCATATTATTTTCGCAGTTTTGTATTAACAAGAATGTTAAAGAACGTACAATCTTATATTATCTATCTACATTGTAAAAGTTGTATCCATTAACTCACACTCATAAAATGGAGCTATCCCTTAAATGAACAATAATAAGGATTTGTGGTCACCACGTCAACTCATGACTTTGGGTAAATATAATTACTCATAACTCTTCAAATCCTAATACCTTAGTTATAACGGGATAACGAAAGGCTGGGAAATAAAAAGGAGGAAGAATATTTTGGATATGGGGTATGTTTAGATATGCGTTATCATGTGTTTATGTTCTTGTGCTTTCCATTTTCTTTGTTTTCTCGAAGACGTGTCGCAATGAAATGAAATGAATCCTGTAACGTTTTCAGACTCAAACTATGAACACAGAAGACACCTTGACTTTGAACTACAATTTGTGGATTACAATAATGTTGTTCTGCAAAGAAATCGTAACCATAACTCGCGGCGTACAGGTTTCAGCTGTAGCTGCCCATATGTGCAACAATATTTAACAGGATAAGTGGAATATCTTCTATTGGCCTCGAGAATTTGAAATAGGCTATACTAACCTGAGAAAAACTACCCATTTGAAACCTGTAACTTCGATACAGGGGTTTATTAGAAAGAAAGAAAGAAAGAAGAAAGAAAATATTTTTATTCGTATCTCCAAACAATAGGTACAGTTAACTATACAACAATATCATACAGACAGTCGATTCGTGGAGACCAAATAAGGGACCTGTGTCAGCTCTTGTTGCAGTTGAACTGCAACACTGATATTCTCACAGGACCTTTTAATTATTATAAACTATAAGTATATATAAATAATATATCTATACGAAACACTTTAAGTCTAGGGATACATTAAACGAACTACAACAACTGACACAATGTTTTTTTTGTAAACTAAGAGAACTAAAAACAAACAAAAGAACTAGGTACAATCTTTTTCAACAAATAAATACAGAAGAACAACATAACAAAATACAAGAACAAGTCAACAGAGAATGTACACAATACTAACAACAAAACAATACAATAACACCAATTTATAAGCATGACAACCATATTTATATTAAACTTAAGTACGTTCTTAATTATAATTATCATACAGGTAGGCAATGGTGTCTCAGAGCTACAACAATAATTTTTGTTTCTTTAATAAAATTTCCTTTAACTTATTTCGGAAAGTATTTACAGATTTCAGGCTTCGCAGAGGTGGCGGTAGGTCATTCCAACATTTGGTAGCCGAAAATCTGAAACATCCTCTGAAAGCAGAAGACCTGTGCTTCGAAGTCACCAAAAGATGTGAAGCGCCCCTTGTTCTATATTGATTGAGATCGCGAGACCACGTCAGCTTTTTATAAAGGTACTCGGGCTTTTCATATAAAACAATGCCAAAAAGTAAAGTTGCTAAATGTAGGTGCCTACGAGCAGACATCTTCATGAGGTTTCCACTGTTCAGAAATGGAGTGACATGGGTACGCGGTGGGATATTATAACAGAATCGTGCGCAAGCGTTCTGTACTCTTTGGATTAAGTTTTGAGTCCTACGCAGTAAACATGGACCAAACACAGTATCTGCATAATTAAGTTTGGACAGTATCAGAGTCTCGCAAAGCAATATACGTATATCGGTACTGAGATTTCGGCGAATTTGATATAGCAGCTTGAGACGGTAAAAACAGTTTTTGACAGACTCAAGTACATGCGTCTCAAAGTGCAGTTCACCGTCCATAACTAAACCTAAATTTCGAGCGTCGGTGACCTGTTCTATTGGGCTTCCATCAACCATTAATACAGTATTTAAATCTTGTATCCTTTTGATGCATTCTTTAGAACCTAAAATCAAAAATTTGGATTTAGTAGGATTAAGTACTAATGAATTCTTTCTTGCCCAGTCCGATATCCTACCTAAATCTGCATTTGTTTTATCTACAGCATCATGAGTATCATTTGGGTGAAAAGATATATGTAATTGAAGATCATCAGCATACATATGGAATTTAGTATTCTGGATGTGGTTGGTAACATCAGCACTGTACAATATGAAAAGGAGAGGGCCGAGAACTGATCCCTGAGGAACGCCCCGTGTCACCTGACAGCAAGAAGAATTGGCCTTGTTACCATCCCTACTATTATCCAGTTGGACGAATTGAGATCTGTCACTCAGATAACTATGGAACCATTTTACCGCTGCTGAGTCACATCCATAGAAGGAAAGTTTAGCAAGGAGAAGGGAAATATTTATTGTTTCGAAAGCACGTGAGAAATCGAGTTGGGTAAGCAGGGTACCCATACCCTGGTCCCTCGCTTCCAAAATATCATCAACTATGTCAAGGAGAGTTGTTGTAGTGCTATGACCTTTGCGAAACCCTGACTGTCTTTGAGGTATTATGTTGTTGCTCTCAAGATACTTTCTTAACTGATTGCTCACCACTCTTTCCAGCACTTTAGACAAACAAGGAAGCAAGCTTATTGGTCTTAGATCTTTAGGTGTGCTTGGATTAGGTATTTTTGGGATGGGTTTCACAATAGCAGTTTTCCACACATCAGGAAAAGTAGAGGATTCAATAGACTTGTTTATGATTGCCGTGATGTATGGAAGGCTATGAGGTAGTGTCATCCTCAGCATTTCTAACGAAATGTTATCAATGCCAAGGGCATTTGATTTGAGACTACTAATGTGAAGGCGGACTACTTCCTCACTAACTGGCTCAAGACTAAATGTATTTGTTTGGAACCTGTTGGTTTCAAAATGTATTATGTCAGATAGGGAAACCATATCATTACCGGGAATATTCAAGAAATGCCTATTTAGATCTTCAGGATTATTAAATATGTACGGCAATTCATGCTTTCCTTGTTTGCCTATCCTAATTGTCGATTTTAAGTTGTACCACAGTTTTTTTGGATCTTGTATATGCCTGTTTATGTAAGTTTCGAAATAAACTCGTTTTTCATTATTGATTGCAGTCTCTACAATATTTTTCAAGTCTTTGTAACTACTTCTGTGTACGTCAGATTTACTCTGTTTGTAGCGTGTTTGGTACTTGTCGCGTAATTTCACCATGTCTTTAATAGTGTCTGATCCATGGGTAGGATCTTTCTCTAATAAAAATTTTGTTGATTGGCGCATGTAGATCAAAAAGAGTAGTGATAAAAGTATTTAGTATTGTAACCATGTCACTCACATTCTCTTGAACTGTTAAGTAAGCCCAGTCTAATCTGCAAAGATCGCCTCTGAAAATATCAGGCATTATATTTGTTAATGGTCTGTAATGGATCCACTGTGGTGTAGGGCTACTAATTTTAAAGAAGAAGTGCATAGATATGATAGCATGTTGCCCAAGCTCAGGTTTATGTTGAACCGAGATATTGTTAGCTTGAACGTCAGTACACACAATATCTATTAACGTCTCACTGTGATCTGTAAAATGTGTTGGTTGCTGGATCACTTGGGTCAGACTGGTGTAATGCAAAAAATTGTTTAACAATATAGTACTGTTCTCACTGCTCTTTAGATAATTTATGTTAAAATCACCAAGAAAAATAGTTTTATCAGCTTTATTGAATGAAGCCAGAGACACATTAGGACTTCTAAAGACTAAACGTACCTATTCACATTTAGGTTTTCATACACTTGTCCGAGAAAAACTAAGGCGACTAAGGCTAACTCACCGGTAACGGTAAAAAATAATTGATCCTCCTAGGTTTATCCGATTTGTAATCCAAGGTCCCCTTACTAGTCTGACCGGATTTGACTGAATATTAGCGCTATACAGAGCGACTGCCTGTTTGACCTCTGCTACTCAAAGGGATAGCGGTATTCCATGGCTTAGACTAGTGTTTCTTAAAGGGGTGGGTACTGACTCCCTATAAAGACTGTCAAATATATCATGACAACTGGGACCATCGGCTTAGCGTAGTTTCCGAGTTACGGGACAAACTAGTAGTGCACAACGTGGATTCGAACTCGATCCTGCATGGCACTTTGTTGGTATGAGCGCTACGCCATCGCTGACACCACTAGGCTACAGATAAAACCTTAAACTGGTTTCATATTAGCTTTTCTGAGCTCATAATATATGATCAAAGTTTAGAGACAGATTTTACAGATTAGGCTCATTTATTAGCTACCTGGATCTTTAATAATGATAAATCGTAACACTTCATGGTATAATCCTAATTTATTATTATAGGAAAAACGTGTTACTGAGGCCAAAGAAGCATAAGCTATTTAGTTTCATCTTGTAGGTACATAAAGCTTTAATCAAATTTTGCCGCTTACTCTATAATGTTGAAGCTATATTATCATTGAACTATAGCGTATAACGTTTGAAAAAAAATAGAACTTAAGAACAAAAGTAATAGCCATGATGCTCAAAGCTGATTAAAATTAAATATGTAATATTATACCATTTCATTGTTCAATATTTCGGTACTAAGCAACAAAGGCATTAAATACAGTAGTTTTTTTTGGCAACAGCTCAGGTGAAAATTATCACCATTCTACTTAGTAAAAATTATCCCAGTACGCATTACTTTCCTCCCCAGTAACTCATTTTAGCTGCTGAGCACACATAAACAGTATGTATCGACAATACAAAATATTAGTAAATATATCAAACAACATTTACCAAACGCGCTCCATTTGAATGTCAACAACATTCAAAGCTTTTCTCTACTATGTTATAAGTCAGTGTAATGACAATACGACACAGTCGCCGCTATTATGTTTCAAAGAGAAGCCTCCCTGTGACAATCAATGTGCTCTAGTTCTACAAATACTATTGCGAAGATAAAACTAAAGGCGCCCGGCCACGGTTTGAAAAGGGTGGTTGTATACTGATTCAATTCAGAAATATAACAGTTTATTCATAAAATGCATGCATGAATTTTAGCTGAGTTCAAAGTCAAAGTTCATACACGATTATGTACAAACTTATAGAAACTTCTTTAAAATAATTTTCTCTTTATTAAATAATAATAATAATACCCCTCTGGGGCAGTCGTTGTCTCATCATGAGACTAACGCAATCTCAAAGGGCAGAGTAACGGCTTTCAAAGATCACCTTTGTCCTATGATATACATTACAGGATAGAAAGAAAGCTTACAAACTGAATGTGAGTGGCGACACTGCGGTCCCGAATACTTTAGGTAGTCGGTCAGGGCCTCGTCTCCGGCTTACCTCACTGGTTGGTCGGAGTGGATTTCCAAGAGCACCCGCAGGACTCTCGACTTTGGCTTGCCTTAGTCGGCCGGCCAGAGGGAAGTCGCAAGAGCTATTTGCTCGAGGTGGAAGTGTAATTGTCAAGGGCGTAATTACGGGGAAACCCACTCCGGGTCACGAGACCCGCGATGGCGAAACCGGTGCCGCACCGCTCTACACCTCTAGCCGCTCACACCGGTGTTGCCCTCCTGTTGCCTTTATGGTAGAGTTTGTTTGCCTTGGCGGCTATTTAGAGAGAGCCCATCTAGTGAGTTGGCGAGTCACCATCTGCTCCTTTTCGACGTACTATAAGAGTACTTAGGGCAGACGCTGGCATTAATCTATACTTTTCATTTAAACTAATTCATTTAACACCCATCCCAATAGCCCAGAGTAATTAGCTTCCATAAAAGTAGCAATAGTCCCTCACCTGCTGCAGCTAACACGTGACTGTGCTTAATAGTGCAGTGATGGAGGCGCTAGATGTCCCATCACATTCTAGATTAAAACTCTCAAAGGGCCTCTGCGCGTTGGACCTTGTTGTCTCCGTGTACGCCTGCCAAAGGGCCGGGTATTGTTCTAACAAATTAGATTAATACCCGTGAAAGAGAAACAAATAATAATAACAATTTTTTATTGCAGATCTATGATCCATACAAATTACAAAAGTGCTTAAACCACTAAGAATTACAAACAATAATATAATTAAAAAATAAGAGATAAACAATGTCATGTCGCTATTTGTATCCAGCGGCGGTACATCAGAACAGCATAGTCGTTCAGCCAGACTTCGTATGATGCCGTTTTTACAACTGCCAACTCTAATCATAAATGACACAATTCGGGCTCTTTGGATGGCGTTGAATGAGTTCAGTCTCGCCTCCAAAACCATCCCGGAGGCACTACAGTGAGGCTCTAACCTCATGAGATGTCTGAATATATTGTTATATTGAACACGAATGCTGTCATGAGTTCTCTTTGTATAATTTGTCCAGAGCTGAGATGTGTAAATACTTTGACAGTTGGTTCTAAAAAGATGTAGCTTTGTCTGTGTACTAGCCTTAGAAAATCGCCTAGCAAGTATGTTACCAATAATGGAAAGCACGCGAAGTTGCCGCTCAATATCGGCATCATCGTTCATGTTGCTCGTCAGAATGTGACCAAGATACTTAAACGTCTCTACAACCTTTACGATTTGGCCACCAACGCTGACAGGTGGAATGTCCTGGGACGCTCGTCCCGATCTGAATACCATGATTTCAGTTTTTTTGGAGTTGTAAACCAAGTGATATGCCTTAGCACACTGTTCGCATATTAATAATAATTTCCTCAAACCTTTGATTGAGGGACTGAGCAGCACCATATCATTAGCATAACTCAGATTGTTCACGAATCGGTCATCCAATTTGAGTCCAACTGGTGTCCTGCTCAGTTCCTCTATCAAATCATTAACATAAAAATTAAACAGATCTGGAGATGTCAGTCCGCCTTGTCTATCGCCACATGACAGTCTATAATCCTCAGAAAAAGCACCCTCCTATCGGACATTGTTGTGCTGGGTGAGATACCAGTATCTAATCAGCCCAACAATGTCCGACGATAAGTTACTATTATCTAATTTCTGCCATAAAAGGTCGTGATTAATGGTGTCAAAACCGCGGCTAAGATCTAAGAAGCAAGCATAAACTGCCATGATCAACGTAATGCCTTACAACTTGTTTGTGCGAAAAAATTGCCATATCGATGGAAACCTGTGCTCGAAAACCAAACTGACTATTATCAATATTAAACGATGGACGTAATTCCTTGTGTATAAGACGTTTAAGCACCTTGGTCACGATTGTTGCTAACGAAATAGGCCTATAGTTTCCCATACTCGAGATGTCACCAGTCTTATTTTTTGCGATGGGAACTACTATAGTACGCGTCAGGTCCGTCGGTAAGTAGCAGTGGCAAGCAGAGATTAAAGAACTGCGCCAATATCTCGCAGATGTGCTCGCTCGCATACAGCAAATGCTCAATACTAAGGCCATCATGGCCTGGAGACTTGCCACGCTTCATACTTTTAAATACAGAAATGTCATCTTCAGTAGTGACGTGAGAAGTCTCCCATTTTTACCAAAAGGTTTTTGCGGTTTCCCAGCTTCAGCATGTGCACTATGAGGTGATACATCAGAGTGATTCCTGAATTTATTGGCAATCTTAGTTTTGTTAGTCTCCCCTTCTATACTGACTGGGCTTCCCCTCTTTGCTATTAAGTTTCTTTAACCTCATCATCATCACTTCAGCCTAGAGACGTCCATTGCTGGACACGGATTGATCTTGAGCTGCTTGCGTCCAAACATAGTAAACTAATAAAATAAATAATTAACAAAATGTCAGCTTGGTCAATTTTGGAGAAAAAGTACTTTTGCTTACAGCAGTGAAAGTTTCAGGTTTAAATCTAAAAAAACCTAAGGACTGCTTTTGAAGCTGAAAGGAGATATGTTCGGCAACAATAGTAAGTGCTAATCTAACTATAAATATAACTAAATTAGATTCAGCACTCTGTTACCACTTTAAAAAGAGAAAAAGTAGTAAAAATTCACAGCGTTTAAACATTTCGCGGTCCATACATGAGTTGCCTATATTGTTAATGCACAGAAGATACAGTCGAAAAACATACATTTGAAAATATAATTATAGCTTTTTTCACCTTAGTGAACAAGAGTCTTCCGTCGTTTTGTCCTTCTAATACAGTTGTGTTCGATAAAGACAGGCATTATTCGCAAAATACTTAGATATCTAGAAGAAATTCTTCTTGATTTTTTACGATAAGTGGAATAATTTTTGTTATTACAAGAAATATCTTTGAATTATTTCCATGACTTTATGATAATAAAATAAATGAACGAGAAATGTTTTTTTTATATTAAACTCATGTTTATTCTGCTCTTTATACATTGCTGACTGCTACGCATTTCATTACCAGATCTTTGATCACACACCCTCTCTCTCTCTCTCTTTGTATTGGTTGCAATCACTTTTATAATAAAAGTAAACATAATGCTCATTTTTCTTTGTTCTAGTTTCTTGCTTAAATGACCGTATTAAGAAACACAGCAGTGAAAGAATAATTTATAAAAGATACTGAATTAAACTTTCATAATTACAGCTGACGATGAGAGTAATTCTAATAACCCAAAAATTTCAATAGAGGCATCCACTCTTACCAACATAATTACATTGTCTACACCATTCACAAGGTATTGTATAAATGTTTTGTAAAAAAAGAGTCCCTAAAGCTAAACATAATTAGGTCACCAGAGCAGGGTGTGGGTCGCTTCCATTAACTACTAAAGCGTTCTCTGGGGAAATTCCACAAGTTTATTGTTTTTACAAAACTATGTCAACTAATTGTCGCTGTCATATTATTTAGGAGTTGTGATTGATTGCATATTTTTATACTAAAAGTTTACTATGGCTTGTGTTACGGTAATTGTATGTAGTGTATGTACTTGCATTTTTAATCCCCAATGCAAAAAGAGAGCCTTTGGGTGCGTCTGTCTGGCTGAGGGATCGTAGCTCTGAAACGAAATAACCAATTTCGATGTGATTTTTATCATACGAAAGCCCGTTTCCTTGTAGTGTTTTTAGCTACATAATATGTGAGGTAAACATCGGTATATCAATTTGAAGAGTAATAACTCTTTTACATGATGTAAGGCCTTTTACGTATAAAATTTATATTTTTTTTATTTTGTTGCGTAATATGTAAGCAATATCAGCCTGTTTCTATCGGGTTAACGTTGTTCACGGAGCTTGCACGTAAGACAATACTTTAATTACCTTTGAGGTAGGCAAGCTATGCGTTGATATATTTACCACTGTCAGGCAGACTGCTCGTGCTTCAGTGCGGGCCCTCAAGAGAAAATAGAAAGCTTATGTATTTGATCAGTTTGGACGAGATCGAGACGTTGAAGGACATTGAGTTCACTGCGAATTCTGCTTTTAGAGATCTCGCTTAGACTTCCCAAGACCAAGCGTTAGCAAAAGCTGCAGTTATGACTAGCTAGCTTAAAATACTCTGAACTTTTGAGTTCTTTTTTTATGCTAATGGTTGCTACCTTTTTTGCTAACTATAGAAAGATAGATAGATAATTGCTTTATTGTGCAAATGTTTGTACAAATTTGGTGTAAATAACTTAAATGTAGATACATATCAAATGCACAAGGGCGGCCTTATCGCTGAGTGCGATCTCTTACAGGCAACCTTAGGATGGACAGACTGAAAATGACAAAAAGCTTTGATGTGTAGCGACCAAAAGTATCTGCTTACTAGAAATTGTTTTTATTATATACATACATAATATATATACATACATAAGCAGGCATACATACAATAGATATGATAGGTGCTAAACATATAAATAAATACATAATATACATAAATGATACATAATATACATTTATATATATATAGGTACAATTTACATATAATACATATACATACATATAATAATATAAACACAATATACAGTGATACAATTTGTTTACAATGACAGATAGTGCTTCTTTAGTGCATTTTTAAATATTTTCAATGACAGCCTGAACAGCAAAGGATTTATCGTAGTAGTTTGTGGTATGTGCTGGCATCTGCAGTCTCAGATCCACCGACGACCTCAAGGTCTTTAAATGTGTGTCATGAAGGAACTTAAAACGTTCTTTGAGATACGTGGGGGTATTAGGATTGAACAACACATTGTACAGTAACATAAGGATATGAGTATTCCGGCGAAGTCGAATTGGGAGCCACTTGAGCCTGGATCGAAATTCAGATATATGATCATATTTGCGTAAGCCAAAAATGAATCTAATACAGAAGTTTTGGAGACGCTCAAGTTTATCAAGTTGGTCCTCATTAAGATCAAGATAGCTGACATCGGCATAATCGAGTATTGGGAGAAGCAAGGATTGTGCAAGCGCAATCATGGTGGTGGTGGGAAGAAAGTTCCGCAGCCTACGTAACGATCCAGCTGAAGCAAACAGTTTACGGCTGGTCTCCTGTATTTGACTTCCCCATGAAAAAGTTTTATCCAGATAAATGCCAAGGTTTTTGACGTTATCTAAGATCGGTAAGATGTTACCGTCGAACTGAATCTGAGGCAGTTGTGAACCATTGATCTTGGATATCATCCTGGAACTGCCAATTAGAATGACCTGTGTTTTTGACGGATTTACCTTCAGACCATAATTTTTGCTCCACGTACAGATATGCGCCAAATCTGTGTTAATATTAGAAAACGCGATTGAAATTGACTCTACTGGTGCCTGTGAATATATCTGCAAATCATCTGCATAAAGGTGGTAGGACGAAAGTAACTGTTTGGAGATAGAATTAATAAAAATTGCGAAAAGTAACGGAGATAGCACGCCACCCTGCGGTACCCCGACAGTTGTATTACACCACGAAGAGTACGACTCATCAACACGTATACGCTGTCGGTGTCCAAACAGGTAACTATGAAACCAGTCAATTACCGTTGGAGATATGTTAATAGAGCGGAGTATGGCAAGTAGGATGTGAAAATCCACGGTATTAAATGCGTTGCTAAAATCAAGCAAGGACAACAGCGTGAGTTTTCCACCATCCATGCCCAGCCTTATCTCATCAGTGATATGAACCAATGCTGTGGTAGTACTATGACCAGGACGAAAACCGGATTGGAAAGGATTCAGGAGAGCATTCTTGGAAAGCAAAGTACAGAGTTGCGTATGCACAAGACGCTCAAGGACTTTGGAAAGGAATGGAAGTATAGATATAGGACGGAAGTCAGTAAGGGAACAGGGTTTGGATTTTTTAGGTATTGGAACTATTTGTGCATCTTTCCACGCTGATGGAAAGACGCCGCTGGTAACTGAGTAATTTAGGATATGACAAAGGACAGGGAGGATTTCATCTAGGATGGGTAGAATCATGTTTCGACTGATGCAGTCATTACCAACAGCATTGGATGAGATTGAAGTGATGCTCTTTTTAACATCACAACTGGCAAATTGCTCGAAAACAAAAGGTGAATATTTGGGAGTTGGGATACGTGAAAGATCTTGTAACGTGTTTGATTTTGTTGTTCCATCAAAGTTGGGTGAAGCAGTGAAATGTGCGTTAAGCGAATCTATATTTATATCATTGGAGATTGTGTCATTGCGAGACTTACCAACTCCCAGTGTTCTTAGAAATTTCCAGATTTTAACTGGGTCTCCGTTTTCAACAGAGCTGTGAATATGTTGGCGTTGTGCTTTCCTACACGCCTTATTGCAGAGATTTCTAGTACTTGTGTATTTTTCCAAATTCGCAGGGGTTGGACGACATTTATACTTTGCCTTGGCAGCCGCTTTCTTTGATATAAGAATTTTAATTTCGTCAGTCAGCATTAATAATTATAGTAATGCTTTTTCACACTAGAATTCAGTTTAATATATCCATGTCGTGTAGTCTACCTTTGCATTATCATCCAGTTTATAAATTACGGTTATACTAGTTAGTTAATAACCACGTTTAGACTTTAATTTGTTTGTGTATCAATTTATTCAAACCACTCTCTAAACCTATCTGATTTCATCTCAGACTTGATAAGCGTCTATCGCGTTCTTCACAAACGTTTCGTTATCAATTTGTCGAGATGCGATAGACTCAGTGTGAGCCTGTCTCAACAACATCGTATAACGAGTTTTAATACAAATAGTGGCACTAATTCGCTATTTACAAGATGAAAGAACTGTTATGTTACTAGAAAATGGCGGTGAGCGGTTGACGGGATTAGTTTTTTTTTTTGTAATAATATTATTATATTATGTAACTGAATTTTGCTAGATAGTGCAGATGGTGCTGCTTTAGTCGGGTTAAGTTCAGTGAGAACTTAACCCGAACAAAGCAATCGTAATTAGGGAGTAATCACCTTAGTCAGCTATCTAGGCAGTAGGTGATTTATCAACACAGTTACACAGTTGTAAATATATCAGCTCTTTAGGTGCTATCACGTATATACGTGATTGCATTTTTTTTAAACAGTGTGTTTTATTTTCTAAATTTGGTTTCTTGACGCAAAATAATGTCGTGATCTCGACACGTAGTTTAATAGTTTAAAGTACATTCGAGTAGAATTTATTTATTTTAATGGACACTGCTTAGTCATTTTTATACAATTACTATGGAAATAAAAAGTTTAACTTAAACATACAGCCTACGTTTCTTCAGGATAGTATTATGCAGCAGGGAAACATTAATTCTTATTTCTTGTGCTAGAAACACAGCGACACAGTTCTAAAGGGTCTGAAACGTGAATACTAAAAGTTGAATGTACAAAATTGACGCTTGCCGTGATATACACCTGTGTATCACAAACAAAATATGTGTTGTGGTATTTGTCTCTTGATTCTGTCTTCTGAACTTTCTGAATTATAACTGATGCTTTTTATGTTCGTCGTATTTAAATAATTAACTACAGATGTCCGCAGCTACGTCCGCACATAGTTTTACCATGTCTTCCCGATCCTGTGAGAATTTTGGGAAATCCCTTCTTAGTGCAGCCCCACGGTACCTAAGAAAAGTATTGTGCCAAATTTCAGCTTCTTGCGGTCAACGAGGGTACTTCCATGTCGGAAGAGTGACAAACACACCAGCTTAACTCTATAAAGGTTACATTTACACTACACCATTTCTTTGAGGTATAAATAATATGTAGGTATAAAGCACTCTTCTAGTTATCGATCACAGTTCATGCTATAAATGCAGAGCATTTTAGAGTTTTTATTAATATATAAAATTTATTGGGTGCGGTACCAGTATAACACCAGTAAGTCAGTTTTGTCTTGCGTTTCAAATATATTAGAAACAAACGACTCAATAGTGACTTATCAACTCATAACATTATCTTGCAATACAACGGGAACCAAAATATTCAATACCGAATGGATATCCAAATCATGAAATTTGTTTTATAAAAATCGTATTACTTCGAACTCGCCTCAAACTAGGCCTTCACGTAGCTAAGTCAAACATGTCACTATACCAACAGAAGCAATAAAACAGCATTCATATTTCACAAACGTAAAACCCAGATCCAATATAGGCCAACATCTTCACGTCTGAAGTGAATTATTTAAACTCAAAGACATAACTGAATACCAAGCAGTCGAATCGACTGGATTGAATCGACACTGAGTCACGATTTTCACATTGATTGAAACAAATAATTAGCGTCCGGTAAGCTGTTAATCTGTCAGACGCAACAATCCACACGTACTCCAAGTCTATTTAATATTTGATCGATATTTCTGGTGTGATGATATTTGTTCTAGTATTGGCCTCTCGTAATCTACGTACGGGTAAAGCAGTGAATGCAATGGCATAGAAATGCTTTTCCTTTTGTTTTTTGTGCGCCTAAAGCTTCGTATGGTCTATCCAGTATAAGTATTTTAAAACTTTCACGCTTTGTACTTATACTAATATTTATGTAACGGGTCAATTTCATGTGATATATTGAAATCAATGGTAAAATACCTCTTATTTTCCCCGACTTTTTGGCGTGGGTTACACCAGCCGTAGTCACGGGTTGACTGAACAACCCGTACATTATAATATCATCATTGACAGAAAATTTTCATACTCTTTTGGTGCATCTGCTTAACTAAATAGAAGACATGCACAAATAAATAGAAGAGAGGCAACATAATTCTAATGGATCTTTTTGGTGAGCATATGTTAATCAAAATGAAGTACTTACATAGATTTACTAAACCTACTACCTACCTACTTCGCTTACTGGCAAACAAACAGCAATGGCAAACTGAATTATTGCGTCACTCGATAGTTCGATACATCAAAAAGCAGTACTGTAATAATATATTCAGATACCTTTCGAAACTAACTGGGTGAGAAAACATTTAATCAAAATAATATGTGACTAGACTATAAATACGGTCAAAATTACCATATGGACCGCTATCAAAATTGAATGAAGCATGATTACATTCAGTTATTGTTCGTACGAACTAGACTAGATGCATATAGTCGAGCTGGCGTTCAATAATTCAAGCCGAGGCCGAGAGGCAAGTCGAAAACGTTCGGCCACTCGAAAGTATAGTTATAGTTGGTCGTGGGTTTTCCGCACTTAGCCACTTATTTGGGTCATTGTGCGTAAGTGGCGACATGATTGACGCTGACTACTCATAGGTTCTGCCAGAAAGCCATAATATAATAATTATAAAATTTACTTTTATTTATGCTATTGCTATGCCCGACAGGGTAGTCTGTTGACACAATATCTAATTTTAAGAACACATTTCATGTACCTACACAGTTTAAGCAATAAATGTCTTTGTCTTTGTCATTAGTTGGCTGGTGTCGTTCAAAGCCTCACACATAGTTCTGGGGTTATTCAGCAGCTTTGCCCGTTGATCACTCACACTTGTGCACTGCAGAATGACGTGAGCGGGTGTTTCTTCGGTTTCCATGCAGCCCCTGCACAGTGGGCTATCCGTAACGCCTATGTTGAATAGGTGCTTGTTGAGTGGACAGTGGCCGGTTATTATGCCCGTCAGATGCTTAAGTGTTTTCTATTAGAATGCAGCAGCTTGTGTGAGAGTCGCTTGTTCAAGCAGGGGATAGCATCTTTTGTTTGTCTGCATTATTTTATGTCTGCCCACTGTTTTTCGTGTTCATGTGCGGTTCTCTCGCGTAGCCACGTTTTGAGTTGCATTGCCGGTATCGGTAATCGGCTCAGGTCCCATTATCATTGTGTCCGATCCTTGCTGTGCCAGTTGGTCTGCGGCGTCATTGCCTGCAGAGTTGCTGTGGCCTTTAACAGCAGCGTAACCCGATTCTTCTCTGCAATCTTTTGCAGCTCTAGGTGGCATTCCATGATGAGGCCGCTGTTAAAGCAATTGCTGCCAAGAGCTTTTAGTACAGAGACACTGTGATAATGCGTATAGACAGGTCACTTACGTTCCTAGACGCGATTGCTGTTGCGGCTCTTGTAATCCCAACACACTCGGCTTGGAATATGGTGTTAAGAGTGCCAAGGGATGTTGAGACATTGATATTTAAGTTATGGAAGAATACGCCCACACCTGTCCCATGCTTCGTTTTTGAGCCGTCTGTGTATACTCTGACTTCGTGTATATCAGAGCTGTCTTTGTGTTCCTCCTGTAATTGGATGCGATATTTTTTGTCAAAGACAAAAGTTTTAGGGATAAGATCGCAAGCGGCCTCTAGCATCGGGATCTCTTTGGTTAAGGTCTCTTTTAGGCGTGCGTGGGTAATTCGATCATCCTTTCTCCACAGCCCGAGATTGTCTAGACGGATTGCTGCAGCGCCAGCTTCCTGCTGGATCATTAGGTGCAGCGGTCTTAGGTCCAGTAGTATCTCCAAAGCAGCTGTTGGGGTGGTCTTCATGCAGCCTGTTGTGGCCAAGCAGGCTAGGCGTTGAAGGCTCTGTAGCTGTTTTATGATTGTGCTTACTTGCGTGCGTGGCCACCACACTACTGCACCATATGTAAGCATGGGGCGTATAATGGCAGTGTAGATCCACATGGTGATAAATGGTTTGAGACCCCATTTCTTGCCTATGATTCTCCGACATTGCCAGAAGATTGTGCATGCTTTTGTTGTTTTAGTGCTGATGTGCTTACCCCAGTTTAGCTTATGGTCAAAAATTACGCCCAAATACTTGACTTCATTCGATAGGGTAAGCTCCGTTCCAAAGAGTTTTGGTGTTTTGCACATATGAGTTTTCCTTTTGTTGGTGAAAAGTACTAGCTCCGTTTTGTTGGGGTTAACCGTCAGTTCATTTTGGTTGCACCATTCCTCCATGATCCTGATGGCTGCTTGCATCCGATTGCGGATCGTGTCTTCTGAGTCACCTTTGATCAGGATGGTAATGTCGCCTGCATAGCCGACCGTGTAGAATCGTCTGTCGTTTAAGTTCCGTAACAGATCGTCCACCACAATGTTCCACAACAGGGGTGAGAGTACACCTCCCTGAGGGCAGCCTTTTGCAACTATGCCCCTCGCGGTGGAGTTTACCGTGCATTGTATTGCCCTCTGTTTCAGCAGTTGATTAATCCAGCCACTAGGAGTTTGCTCAACTCCGAACTTTTCGAGGGCCTGGCTGATACTGTTGAACTAAGTTTTGTCGAAGGCACCTTCTATGTCGATGAAGGCCCCCAGTATCATTAACTTGTTGGTAAGCGCTGTTTCAATGGTTCCCACAACGGAATGCAGCGCAGATTCAATTGACCTGCCACTTCTGTAGGCGTGTTGATGTGGGTGTAGTGGCTTGCGCAATAATGCGCCCTCACGGAGGTATCGGTCCGTAAGTCTCTCCAGCGTTTTCAGTAAGAAGGAGGTCAAGCTGATAGGTTTATATGCTTTCGCTTGTGAGTAGTCAGAATATGACTTTAACTTCCCTCCAACTGGAAGGTATGTATCTATGTGCTATGGGCTATACAGGGCCTCTCCCTGTAGATGTCGAGCAGGTGCGGCACAATTGCTGTGCATCCCCACTGTAGGAATGCTGGTATGATTTCATCCAGGCCTGCGGATTTGAATGCCTGGAAGCTGTCTATTGCCCATTTCAGCCAGTCAGTGGTGACCACATTTTCGGCTACCAGCCAGTCTGTTTAGGTCGGCGGTCTATAGTCTGACTCGTCCCACAGACGGTCATTGGTTACTTCGCAACCTGGGAAGTGAGTTTCAATTAGCACTTGGCTAATTTCAGCGTCCGTAGTTGCGTAGGTTCCATCTTGTTCTTTAATGGCGCCAAAGGCTTTGTTGCTGTCCTGAGACAAGATCTTTTTCACCCTGGCTGAGTCATTCGTGGTGTTTATACTGCTGCAGCATCACCGCCAGGACTCGCCTCCGCAGAATCTTATGCGTTTCTTGTAGTGTGACTGGGCTTCTTTGTATTTGAGCCAGTCTGCTTCACTGCACTGTTAAAGAGTTTCCTCAGGTTTTGCCTGAGTCCCTCAAGTTCTTTTCTCCACCACTGGGTTTTGCTAGACGACTTTGGGAGTGTGGGTGAACAGGCTTGCTGGTAACTTGTTTGTATACAATCGAAGTAAGTTGAAAAAAAATAAAAATATATATGTATGTTTATCCATTATCTAGTACCAATAGTACAAGCTCTGCTTAGTTTGGGACTAGATGGTGTTGTGTAAATGTGGTAGAATAGATTATTATTATTATTATTTTTGGTTAGTATAACTTGGCATGATGTCCACAACCAGTAGACTTCGGCTGGGTGATGGGTCTTGTGACAACCTGTATATATTTGCAAAAGAATATTTTTAACAACAAAATTTAGAAATAAAGGCAAGGATGCAGATTATATTCTAATGTTTTGTCAGGGGATACAAAATATTCTTAAACTACATAATTGTGAAATTAATCCTCTATTTCGTGGTGGGCTTTTAAAGTATCCATCAGTGGACAAAAATAAATCAGGCACAAAACAATTTCTTTTTGGATCACCCAAAGGAATCTTACCCAAAACACTTGTGGCAAACGATCTAAGTGCTTAAATCCTAAATTATTATACGACGCGACATGCGATGATGAGACAGATGCTAAGCAGAGATTTTTTTATGAACTACGCAGATGTTTAGTTAGTTAATTATATTTTTCTTTTATTGTAACTTTCAATGCACATGTATAGCAAATTGTTTCTAACCGTGAGGACTTTTAATTGGCCACATGTCACATATAACAATGTTATTCAATTTAATAAGGCCGTTGGTCTTCTTATAAATTAAATAAATAAATAAAATAATAAATTATTCTAAAATAGTGTAAAATATTTCCCATCACTTCACCACTACACTAGGTCCTATTAGTCTGGTTATTTTGCTCTGTTATTATACTATGCAGATTTGTCTGTCTGCCCAATTAGAGATACAAGTGGTGCCTTTAGTAAAGTGTCAGTATTTCACAGGCCAACTGCCCGTAACAACTGTTGTTCCACTTTTGGTACTAAAAAAAGAGTCTCCTTTTTTTGTTGTCGGTATTACTAGGCTTTGACTGTTCCGGTGTGTTTGAAACATTTTACAAATGTTAGCTATGTAGATTAACGGTAAGCTGTATGTATTTATTTTAGAACACAATTATCGGTTGAAATGTTTTTAGTGGTGAAATGATTATTTATGGGACAAAAATAAATGGTGTATATCTTATTTATATAGGACAAATTTTAACGATCGGGTAAGGGCTATCCTAAGAAGAGCGTAATATTTAAGGTAGATAATTCGTTCGTTCACATTCAGTCACTCTATTATTTTCAAGATTGTTGTTTGGTACTCGTAGCTTGAAGGAAAGTTTATGAAATAAAAGTAACTATTTACGTTTTTATATTGGAAGTTCTAGAGACGTATCTGATGAGTAGTGGTAATCTTAACTCGTGTTATGGTTTATCTTAGTGGCAAAACAGCAAAAAAACAAAACGAACTAAACTGTAATAGAAATTCATGATGGCTTTTCTGCGTTCCAATAAATCATATTAAATGGGTCACTCGATAGTAAGAATTAGTTTTTAGATTACAATTATTGGCATCGTAATCAGGTTATATATTGGTAACAGATAAATTCTCCGAATCGTAATATATATGGCCTTTTAGGTAACGAATAAATTGTTTTTCGACATCCAGATTTGAGGAATATCCCATTTTCAGGTTTACTTATTAAAATTATCCATTAAATGTAAAAATAAATACTGTGACGGCCGGTGTCATGTCAAGCTGTCATCACTACCGTTGTTAAGGACTACTGTCGTGTACACGACTAACTAGCCGGTCGTCTGTGTGTTAGTTCTAGTGTTGGTGCTGTCCGCGTCGAAATTGAACGACGCGTCGTGTGTGTAAAGTTGAATAAAGTGTCATCAGTGCTACTCGCTGTTTCCTTCCAATCCCGTTACCCCGTCCGTAACAATATTAAGAAATATGTGCATTCTTTCCGAAGTAGTTAGCTGGTTGACTACACTAAAGGAGATTGGTGGTCTATGTATTTGAGCTATGGAGTGTGATACTATAACTCATAAGTTATAGTAGTTATTTAACGTGGTGTGAAGTTGCTCTTTCGTTTCTGGAAAGTTGGGAAAAATGAGCCTACGTTTTAATATTAATGTTAACTATTTTGTTATACATTATTTGTAGTGCTCATAGCGAGACTTGGCTTGCGGTTTGTGTGTGCACAGGTCACCACTTGGATGGGTGACCGTGAGTGGCATTTACATCTGAGCGCTACCGTACTTTAGAGGGCACGTAAAGCTTTCGGTCCCGGTTCTTGTCTAAGGATAAGGATCGTTAGACCATGTCGGAAGCCTTCGGGCGGTCTGAAAACTCCGACCTCACACGAAAAACAAACAAACAAGTGCACCAGTTGCCCAGTGGATATACAAACAGACTGCCATGCAGAGTGTATCGGCGTCAGTGCATCACTGACTTGTCGAAAGTCGCAACGGAAGACCAGCGCTAGTTTTCTCAAAACTAGCATTTGCTGAGTTGCGACCATTTTGCAGTATTTTATTTTGTCTGCATGTACTGTGTCTTGTGTATAATCTGCTGCAAATAAATGTATTTTTATTTTAATTATTTATTTATTCATAAGTCATGTACGTGTTATATTATTAATGTATATGTACTAGTACGTAATGGTAATTGTTGGAATAGGAAACATGTAGGTTTTATATAATAAGTAATCTGAGTACTGGTCTTGTATAATTTCTGGTTACTTGTTATTGTCTGATGTCTATGCTTGTTACTGTCATGGTTGAAGAGCAATAAACCGATTTAAACTTATTCTTGTTGAGTATAATTTCTACAGGTTATGGGCCGCCCCATTTACCTACTCAAATAGAACGGAAGTTTAATATTTATTGTTCAAAAGCAAGTTCGATATAGTTATCGCGAATATACGAGTATCTCACCACACATCGACCCGAAAAAATGGCGACGTTCAACAATCACCAAATAAAAAATTGGTCGGTCGGCAAAATTACTCGACTTGGAAGGTTGCAGTAAAATCTTACCTAGAATATGAAGATTTGTGGGAATGTGTTGATCCCGGTACCGATGTTGACTCCAAGAGGGACATTAGGGCCAAGTCCAAGATAATTTTGTTGGTAGAACCTATAAACTACGTACACATCGAAAATGCAAAGACATTTAGAGAAGTATGGGTGAACCTTCAGAAAGTCTTCGAAGACTCGGGTCTGTCCAGAAAAGTCGACTTATTACGAGATTTGATAAACACATCGTTAGATAACTGCACCAGCGTCGAGGATTATGTGAATAAAATCATGAGTACTGCGTACAAATTGCGAAATAACGGTTTTGAATTCGATGACGAGTGGTTGAGAACACGCATGCTGTCAGGTTTACCGGATAATTATAAACCGATGATCATGGGTCTAGAAAGTTCCGGCATAAAAATTTCATCAGACTTCATCAAGACATAACTTTTACAGGAAGTTAAAGTTTTCGAGTCTAAGACTACCGCATTCTTCACAAAGCACAAGAATAATTCTAATAATAATTCAAAGCCAAAAGGAAAAGGACCACGTTGTTTTAATTGCAACAAATATGGACATTTTAAAAACCAGTGCACCATGAAGAAACCTAATCATAATAATTTTTCAGCAGTTCTTTCAGCTTTCAGCACAATATATGAGGATGACTGGTTTGTCGATTCTGGTGCCACAATGCACATGACAAGATTTTCAGACTGGATGTATGATTTGCAACCACCTCCGATTAAAAAAAATAACAGTGGCCAACAAGGATGCTGTCTCCGTACAAAAGATGGATAAAGTAAGCATTCAAACAAATCTATGTAAAGACGAGCATCCCATTCAGGTGAGAAATGTTTTATTTATTCCCGAACTAAGTGCATACCTGTTATCGGTCAGTCAGTTGACAATGAATGGCTGTAAAGTGAATTTTAATGATTTGGGCTGCAACATATATAATGCAAATAAGATTCTTGTTGCAACCGCCAAACTTGTCAATAACATGTATAAACTGGATACTGTTACTGGTAATGTTTATGCTGTTTCAAGTGAAAGTAACACGGATATTATCACATGCCATAAAAAAATGGGACATTTAAACATAGCTGATGTAAAGAAATTAGAATTATGTGCTGAAGGTATAACTATCACCAACAAAGAGGTTGATACCGTGTGTATATCTTGCTGTGAAGCGAAACAAACACGATTATCGTTTCCGCATTTCGGTTCTAGAGCAAATAAATTACTTGAAATAGTACATACTGATCTGTGCGGTCCGATGGAGACACCGTCAGAATATCATGAATAGAGTTACTGATGAAACATATTATCCTAGTACAAGTGATTATGATAGCAATGAAAGTTTTGAGAGGCATATCACATTAAGATCACATAAGAGGCGTAACTTGGAAGAAAATAATTTCATGTGTGTTGAACAGATTTCACTTTCAGATCCTCTGACTGTTGAAGAAGCTTTGTCAGGCTCTAATGCTGAACATTGGAAAAAGCTATGGATGAGGAGTGTCAGACCTTATTGGAAAATAAAACATGGAAAATTACTACTCTTCCAGTCAACAAACGTCCATTACCATGCAAATTGGTCTTCAAGACAAAGACTAATGAAAATGGAGAATTAGTTCAATATAAGGCACGTCTTGTAATTAAAGGTTGTTCACAAAAACCTGGAATAGATTACACATAATTTTTTTCACCAGTAGTAAGGTATACTTCACTGAGGTATCTGTTTGCTTTGGCAGTTAAATATTACTTAGATATTTGTCAAATGGATGCAGTATCGGCATTTCTCCAAGGCGACATAGAGGAAGAAGTTTATATGATGCAGCCACCCATGTTTGGCAATGTTGAAAAAGTATGTCGGCTTAGAAAATCTTTATATGGATTAAAGCAGGCCAGTAGACAGTGGAACAAAACACTTAGCTCTACGTTGAAAGGAATGGGTTTGTTACAAAATAAATTAGATCTTTGTATTTACTTTAAAATTGTGAATGAGAATAACATGATTTTTCTAGCCATATATGTTGATGACATTATTATATTTACAAATAATAATAATCAATCAAAAAGTTATATAAAACAAGAGATACAAAAACAATTTATAGTAAGGGATCTTGGAGATATAAGTTATTGTCTTGGAATACATGTCCAGAGAAACAGGGAAACGGGTGTTATATATTTGGATCAGAACATATTATATATACAAGAAGTGTTACATAAGTATGGCATGTCTGATTGCAAAACTGTCAAGACTCCCATAGATCATAATACTAAGTTTCAAGGGAAGGAAAGTTCTGAGGAAACAGAAATCTTACGTAACATTCCATATCAAGAAGTAATTGGCTGCTTACTGTATGTTTCTCAGATTACCAGACCAGACATAAGTTTTGTTATAAATAATTATGTTAAGCAAATATAATAACAAACCTGAAATGTCACATTGGATAGCGCTCAAACGTGTCATGCGATATTTGAGAGGCACTCAAGATTACAGGTTGAGTTAGAAACAAAATAAAGAGGAGACTATGTCTCACGGCTATTATGATGCAGACTGGGCAAGCTCAGATGACGACCGGCGTTCATGTACAGGTTACACGTTCCTGTTTCAGGGTCGAGCCATCACTCACTGAGTGATGGCTTCTTACGAAAAGTGCAATAACTCGAGTTTTGCACTAATTTGAGATAAGTACATATTCGGAATAAGCAGAGCTAGGTCTATATATTCTTTTAAGACACTTTTTACGTATCTATGACGCAGCCGGTTTTAATACTAAGCCTAACTGCAATATCTAGGTCGATGCTTTATGATTTACATATCAAGACCGAAATAACTATAGATAGGATGACTTACTACGATAACTTACTTACGCTAGTAAGAAATTTTTCTAACTGAATCTGCAATAAATATAGTTACTAAACTTATTATTAGCATAGTTCGTAATTTGTAATATTCATTTACTAGTTATAAGTGCAATATGTTTGAGTTATTGCAGATATGATACGGATCCTTATTTACGGTATTAAATAATGTACTAATTGTTTCTGCAATAAGTAGAGCTACTGCATTTATAATTATCAAATTTCGTTACTTGTGATTCTCATTTACTAGTTATAAGTACAAGAAGCTTGAGTTATTGCAGTTATCTTAAGGGACCTTATTAATAATTATGGGAAGGATACTAAAATTGATTTAGTAAGTAGATATATATATATATATATTGCATTTATTTCTAATAATATTAAATGAATACAGTTTACCTACAAGATATCAATTGCAATAAATTCACAATTTATTGCGATTATAACTAGCACCAGGAGGTTAGGGGGTACGAGGGGAGTAAAATATTTTGTGCAGAAAATAAAAGAACATTAAAACAACTTTATCATTATACATTCAGTCAAAAAAGTATCGGGAATAGATTATTTGTTTATTTTTGTTGTTGTTATATTGGCACAACTGTTTTCCATTTTGGCGCGGAGTTTAAGTTGCATCTGTTAGTTGTATTAAATACAGTGCTGTTTTTAGTTATATAATATCTAGTGAGTATTGCAAATTTCTTAATGGCCAAAAACATCGAAAAAAGAGTTTGTCTTAAATTTTGCATTACTAATGGAATTTTGCGTTCGTAGTCAATGAAAATGTTACAACTGAAGTTAACATCGCAAAAGTGAAGGTAACAGTGACTGAAAATCCTCATTCAACTTTGAGAGAGACAGCCGCCGAACTTTCTGTATCTCACGATTTGATCCGTATCATTTTAACTAATCATTTGGGTATGAAACATATTGCTGCTCGGCTAGTCCCAAAAGACCTGGATTTTTTCCTAAAACTCAATCGCATGAGAGTCGCTGAGGACATGCTAGAACTAGTCCATTCCGACCTAATATTCATGAAACGCATTGTTACTCGTGATAAGACGTGGGTTTACGAGTTTGACATGCAAACTAGTCAACCAGCTTCGGAGTGGCGCCTTGCAACTGAACCGAAACCGAAAAAACCACGCCAAAGTCTTTTCTTTGACTATCGTGGTGTTGTGCACTTGGGATTCTTGCTGGAAGGTCGAACGGTACATAAGGGAGCGTTATGCGGTGTTTAAGATAGAAAATGCGTCGAAAAGGGCAGATTTGTGGGGAAAAAGTTCTTGGATTTTGCACCACGATAATGCGCCTTTGCACAAGACCATCATTCTGAACGAATTTTTGACCAAACACTCAACAAATACCATCGAGCAACCACCACATTCACCAGATATGGCCCCAGTCGACTTCTTTATTTTTCTTAAACTCAAATTACCACTTCGTGGTACCTGTGTTCAATCGGTAGAAGACATAAAGGAGAATTCGCTGCGAGAACTGAACTCAATTCCGGAAACAGCGAACGTTTCAAAAAGTTTAGATGATTGGATTATTCGTTGGCGTAAGTTTATCGTTTCCGAAGGAGCATAATTTGAAGGTTATAAAAGAAATTTAAATGAATAACAAACAGTTTGTGTATTATTGATCTAATCCCAGTATTTTCTTGACAGAGTATTTGTAACCGTTGAACTTTAAATGCTGGATAATAGACCAGAGTTAATAAGTAAGATAGCAAAGTGATTCCCATTGTAATTGTACTTTGTTAGTTTGCAATAACAAAGATTTAATATTATATTCTTTTTTATTCATCAAATTATAACCAATTTCACATTATTTTAAAAACACATCTGAACGCAGATATGTTGAGTAGACTTGGCTTTACCGAAAACAGTGTCATACTAAATCGGTGAGACGAAAAATAATGTTGTGCAAACTTCTGTTTATTCATAGATATTTGACATAAAAGTGTAACATCTCCGTTTTTCTAATAGTAACAAGTTAATAATTTGGCGTTTTACTAATAAAAACCGCAATAAATAAGAAACTTAATGCACATTTGGTTAGGAAGCAGTTAAAAAAAATTATTGCTACTAAAAAAAGCATCAACTTGGTTTCCTAACTATTAGTGCAATAAATAGATTACTTATTGCGGTTATGACTAGTAAACATTCTTTCTACATAGTAATAATACTTAACGTTATTCTATTTATTGGTTTTTATATCGGGAATTAATGCGGGAACAAACATTAAATATCACATAATATTCTCTACATTGTTATACATCATGTAGTAAAAGTTTCAATCCGATACCTTGTATAGTGATGGAGACACAAACAAAACAAAAATAAAATCTTTACACGCGTTTTTCTCGAAATCCGGTTTGACCTAGTTATTGCACTTTTCGTAAGGACGGCACTGGAACTTTAGACGCCAGCCCACCGTTACTCTGTCGACTATGGAGGCGGAGTATATGTCTCTATCATCCTGCGTTCAATAAGCTATGTGGCTAAGGCAATTTCAAGAAAGTTTTTGGCCACAACTGAAGAATATAGCTATGTTAATTTATAGTGATAATCAAAGTTCTATAAAACTTGCGAACACTGCTGGCTATCACTCGAGGACCAAACACATTGATGTTAGGCACCACTTTGTACGCGACAACAGATATGATGATTGCTGATGCACTTACCAAAGGAGCTCAACACTCAAAGCTAGTTCAGTGTTCTTCTAAGATGGGATTTGAATCCATGACTTTCTGCACGCGGAGCAGATACTATATCTGCCACTAAGTTTCATCCCCGATACAACATAAACTGCCCTAGTGTTAATATTACCTTATTATTTGCATTAAAGAAGGCAACGTGAAACGATTTCAGAATTCTAACGTCAAACTCTGCTTAGAAACCAAATACCAAGAAAACTATCTGTATACTAGAGGATGCCAGCAGCTACACCTGCATTTTTGTAAATTTACCCGTTTTGGCCGATCCCGTGGGAATTTCAGGAAATCCTTTCTAAGAGCACCCCTACAGTCCCCAAGGAACATAAATGCCAAATTTCAGCTTCCTGCGCCCAATAGTTTCGGCTGTAGCGTCTCTGTCAGTCAGTGAGTAACGCAAGGATTTTATATATTAAGATATAAAATTCGTGCGTTACTGACTGACTGACAGACAAGCTACAGCCAAAACTATTAGGCGCAAGAAGTTGAAATTTGGCATGTATGTGCCTTAGAGACTGTAGGGGTGCACTAAGAAGCGATTTCCCGAAATTCCCAAGGAATCGGCCAAAACGGGTAAATTTAAAAAAATTGCAGGCGTAGCTGCTGGCGTCCTCTAGTCTAGGATAAAGCAGAATATTCATGAACATCAAACTCTTGATGTAAACACGCCGAGCTATTCACTTAATAAAATGGCTGCAGGACATTTTGTAGTTAGTAGTTCTAACTTCGCTTGTCTATCAGTGCCAGCACTGGCGTGAAACCAACTAACTATGTTCAACACTAAGTTTTAAATTAGACCGAAAACTAGTAATTACAACTTGGGGATAGGAGAAAGGTTAGACTTTTATTAGAGGGTGACTTTTTAATAGTCGTGTGTTGAAGCTTTATGACTTTAAAACAGGAAAAATGTAAATAATATTTTTTTCTCAAAGACAGTAGCACTGTATTGTGAGGACCTTTACAAATTACAATAAAATTATTGCACAAAAAAAAACCCAAACTCGAACGAACTAGAATTCTCACTATTCACTTATTCTCACATGGTATGGTAAACAAATTAAATCAAAACTAAAGATCATGTATTCTGTTTTTGACTACTACTCAAAGATTCGTTTACTTTACAGGCACTTTAGTCATGAGAATATAGGTAACATTCCTATGAACACAGTCGCTATTATACTAATACTATGGAAAACGCAAAAAAAGTGTGTTTGTTAACCCTTCTTACACGATCATTACTTAACAAATTTAGATGAAATACATACATACACATATAGTCTCACGCCTATATCCCCGAAGACGTAGGCAGAGGTATATTGCTACACCTACTTTTCACCAGTTTTTTTTTAGTTCCACGTGATAGGGGCGAGCCTATTGACGTACCGGGCACATTACCAGACTCCGAGCTACTACTGAGTATTTCGTAACGGAAAAACCCAATAACACTTTGCCCGACCCGGGGATCGAACCCGAGATATCCCAATCCCACGCACGCAATTATGCCGCGAGACCAACGAGGCATTCGGATGAAGTCTTGCGATAATATAGCTCATTTATCATACATACATAGACTCACGCCTGTTTCCCGGAGGGGTAGGCAGAGACTACGGAGCGCCATTTGCAACGATCTTGACATATCTCTGTTGCTTCATTCACTCCCATCAGATTCCTCATGCATGCTCTTCTGTTCAGGGTGCTTCTAACCTGTCCTGTTTTTAGGATGTCTCCAAGCTGGTCAGAGAACGTCCACCTAGGTCTTCCCCTTCGTCCTGTCCCTTCCACACTTGCCTTATATATCTGCTTGGTCAGTCTTTCGTCATCCATCCTCTCCACGTGTCCAAACCATCTTAGCATATCTTTCTCGATGCTTGTCACTACATCTTCTTTTACCCCACAACACTCTCTTATCACACAATTCTTTACTCTGTCAGTCAAAGAAACACCACACATACTTCGCAGTGCTCTCATTTCTACAGCATTTATTCTACTTTCATGACTCATCTGCCATACCCAACTATCACTACCAAACATAAGAGTAGGTACTAACACCCCTCTATGGACAGCCAAACGTGCCTTTTTGGACACGTTTTGTATCACTAAATATACAAACTCATTCACTTGCTTCACTCACTGTCCATCGATCATAACATTACAAGCCGTAACGCATTCCTCCTTTTCAAAAACCATAACTTTCGTTTTACTTACATTTACTTTCATTCTCTTCCTCTCTAACGCACCATGCATGATTGTCACCATCTCCTGCAACTCCTCCGCTGAAGACGCAAGTATAACCTGATCATCAGCATAAAGGAGGCATTTGACAAGTAACTCATTCATCCTTAATCCACAGTCACTATTTTTCAAATCTTGCAAACCACTGTCCATGAAGAGGTTGAACAGCCACGGCGACGCTACACATCCCTGTCTAACACCTGTTTCGATGGTAAACCAATCCGTGTACGACCCATTTATCCTCACACAAGCTCTAGCATCTTCATAAAGGGATTTCAGAGCTCGTATGAGGCTGCTGTTCACCCAATACATCGACAGTACCGACCACATTTCATTCCTCACCACTTTATCGTAAGCCTTTTCCAAATCCACGAATGCGCAATAGACCTTTTGACCTTTGGCCAAGAATTTTTCGGCTACGCACCGCAAGGAAAAGACTTGATCCGTGCACCCCATACCCTTTCGGAATCCTGCTTGTACATCCCATATTTTCTTGTCGGTTACTTCCATAACTCTTTCAATCAGTACCTTCGCATACAATTTGCCAACAATGCTGAGAAGGCTAATGCCTCTATAGTTCTTGCAGTCTTGTTGCGAGCCTTTTCCCTTATAAAGAGGCACAACCACCGCTGTGGTCCAGTCATCAGGTACACGGCCGGTGCTCCAGCACAAGTTAAATAAGCGCTGCAGCTGACCAACTATGATGCCCTGTCCAGCCTTCAGCATTACAACTGTAATCCTATCATATCTTGCAGCCTTACCTAATTTCATACTTCCCAACGCCTTCACAATCTCATCCACACCAATATCGCTTTCATCATTGCTATTATTACCATTAATTTCGTCGATCGATGTCTCTATCGCTGTTCTTTCATATAGACCTTCAAAATACTCCTTCCATCTCTTCAGCACGCATGATTCACCATTCAATATCTTTACATTCTTGTCTCTGATTGACGTGTGTTCTGAGGATTGAGTTCTTCCTCGAACTGCACGAACGGATTTCCAGAAAAACTTTATGTTTCTCCGGAAATCTTCAGATAGTCTGCTATCAAACTCATCTTTCTTTTCCTCTTTTTTCCTTTTAACAATTTCTTTCACAATTCTTTTTGACTTAACAAACTCCTTTCTTGCTTCATCTATGTCATCACTCGTTGCCTTTCCCATTCTTTCATTTGCTCTGGCAGCCAACCAATCCAACCAAGCTTTCTTCTTCTCTGACACTGCTGATTGTACATCCTTGTCCCACCATGTATTCTTAACCTTTCGTATTTTCCGTCTCTTGATCACACCACATACTTCAGACGCTACACATACTATCTCTTCTTTAAAAGATTGCCATAATTCTTCCATATCATTTATGCTATCGAACCTCTGAAATCTTGCTATCAATCTTCGCTTATACTCATCTTTCACATCTTTTTCTTGCAGATTTTCTACTTTTATACTTTCTAGGACCCTATTTTCATAATGTTCTCGGTGTCGTCATCCTTTAAAGAGTCCACTTATCCGGCTCATCACCAAGAAGTGGTCTGTGTGGATGCCGATCCCTCGATACACCCTTGTATCTAACACATTCTTTCTCAAACGTTCATCTACAATTACAAAATCAATCATACTTCTTCTAACATTCTTAGCCTCAGGCGTATACATGTGTATCCTTTTGTGATCAAACATGGTGTTTGTCACACAAAGGCTCCACTCTAAACAAACCTCAAGCAAAACTTTTCCATTTTCATTCACACTCTCATCACCAAATCCACCTAAAACCCTTTCAAATCCATCTCGTTTTACTCCCACCCGTCCATTGAAATCACCTAACAAGATCAATCTTTCGTTATCCTTACATTTCCTCAAAATCGCTCTTAAGTTCGCCCAAAATTCCTGCCTTTCGTCTTGTTCTTGCTGTGACATACCCGCTGCTATATTGACCGGGGCGTAAACCCCTACAATAAAGAGACGAGTAAGTCCTACTTTCATTCTCATCCACAATAGTCTAGCATTTACACATTCATATTCCTTAACGCACTCATTCATTCACGCAGACAGTATTAAACCAACTCCCTTGCAGGCTCTGGTGGAACTGTCTACCCCAGACCAATAAGCCGTGTAGCTGTCATGCTTGGTGGGGCCACAACCTTTCCTTGTTGTCTCATTCACACATAGAACATCAATCTTTCTATCATCCATCATCTGGCATACTTCATTCAATTTACCATCCATTCCTCCTCCAACATTTAATGTTGCAAACCGGCTTTCCGTAGGCCGCTTTTCGCCCTCGCGGGAAACGAGACGTGATGGGTTGCGAACCGCGTCGCCCGCCGTCTGTTCAGTTTCAGTTTTCATAGCGTTCCCACGAGTAATAGGGATTTAGAATGTCCATCCCCGCAGAGCCCTGTACGGGGGTAAGATGGAATACTAGCTGTGCCCTGTGACCACCAACACATGCACCCTCCGTTAGCGACCAGCTTGCCCTCTGGCCATGAATCCCTCGGCACGGGTCGGTTGACACCTTGGATTGGGTTTTGTTTTCGGGTATGCTCCCTGAATGTTGGTTTTATTTCGGAGTTTTCCTTCTCCTAGACGGGTTGCCATCCAATGCTGACGAGGCCCATCCCCCAAAGAGAGTGGTTTAATTTCGGAGTTTTCCTTCTTCTAGACTGGTTGCCATCCAAGGCTAACGAGGCCCATCCCCCCGAATCATTTATCATAACATCAGTAATTTTTTGTTGACGCCCACGTGGGTCGAGCCGCAGGCAAAGTCTATTAATCTTTAAACCAGTTACTGGCAGATACAGATAGCATAGTATATATTACACCTCGTTGCTAAATCATATTTTTTGCAGTCTCGATTTATTATAATTATACATTATAATAAATCGAGACTGCAAAAAATATGCTATGCATTATTTGTTGTTGATCGTAGATTACCATGATCGATCGGAAAATGTACTACGATTTTTCGGCGGGCTTTTCCTGGTCTCACGGGTAGACAAGCAATAACAATGTAATCAAAATAAAGATTGATGGCAGAATATAACTGATCATATTGCTTCACTTTTAATTTTCTTTTGCTTCAAAGTTGTTTATTATAGTGCAAAATGTTCTTATATCTTACCCAAAGATTATTGATCATATTACACAAATTGTGTGGATTAATATTTCATGACGGACAAAAATTGTGAGCATCACAAAAGGTGTTTTGTAAAATATAAAAGTGCAGGACCCTTGCCTTCGTATTATTCAAATGACCACACGGTAGATAACTTTTCAGTTCAGCAATTTTTCATCGGATTTATAAGTTTTTATGTATCTTGAAGACGTCAAACTATGGTGATTTACATTGGAAGGTTTGACGTTTAGACATGTCTCAATGAACATGGTCACAAAAAGACTAACTACAAAGAAGCTAGTAAAGCGAAGATTATTATACATAAAGTTGCAACCTAAGGGGCCACGAAATCATCTCATACTTAGCCTCTTTTAGCAGACTCACTTCATGAAATTGCCTGTCTCCAGAATCTATCATACTTTAAAAACCATGCTGCAAGCAGATGTTTATTCAAATTTTGCTAGTATAATGCATGTTGTGGCAACTTCTGTAAAACAAGGCAGGCTTACAATGGTATGCGTCCAAAAGACACACAACGTACCAGATTAATCGTTACTTCTTTTGCCAAAGCCAAATGCACTCCAAAGGCTAGATTTACGATGGGTATTTACCACGTTTTTGCAAATATTGTACGTCATTTATCTTACAGAGTAGGGTTGAGCGGACGATTTAGTGGCGCGCAGTAATGGTAGGTTACAAGGCACAATTAAAAGTTACGATTATTTTGGCTTGAAGCTAAGTGCGTTCGCGAGCCATTTGGTTTATTGTTTAGTGTTGTGCGTAGGCGTTCTATGGAATATGGGTCATTTGCTCAGTTATGGGACATTTGAGTATCTAAAATAGCAGATATGCGCAATACCGCCACGTAATAAAGTCATGTGTATAAAACAAGATGACGAACTTCGTTAACCGTCGTGTAGACAGACGATGGACGTTTAAATTATGAGATTTTTGATATATTCAACTTATTTATTTATTTATAGGCTCACGCCTGTATCCCCGAAGGGGTTGGCGGAGGTGTAATATTACACCCACATTTCGCCATTAATTTTTAGGTCCCACGTAATAGGGGGCGAGCCTATTTTCGTACCGGGCACATTACCAGACACCGTGCTGCTACTGAGAATTCGGAAAAACCCTGTAACACTGTTTGCCCGACCCAGGAAGCGTATTTACAAAGCCTATACCATTAGAGTGAAAGTGCAAACTGAACTGGCTTAGCTTTTGTTTGACAAAAACTTGACGAAACCCTAGTCTATTCTAGTACAGAAATTAACTGAAAACGCGTAGACTTTGTAAGCTAAATTCATTCTAACATGGCAGCAACAAATGCTATTCAATTTGGGACTAGGTTAAGGACCACAATGTGCCTAGTGCCTAGTTGGTTAGGTGCGACTGTATGTAATTTGAGTAACTAAATAGGTTATGTTAGGTTCTCTTTAGACCCTTAACCCAAAAATAGGAGCCCTGCGAAGCAGGGCTCCGTCAACTTAGTTTATTTTATATTATATCACAAATATAATATTTAGGTAAGTAGACATTATGTCCAATTAAATAGTTTTTAATAAACTAAGTTGACGGAGCCCTGCTTCGCAGGGCTCCTATTTTTGGGTTAAGGGTCTAAAGAGAACCTAACATAACCTATTTAGTTACTTGAATAACGTACAGTCGCACCTAACAAACTAAAACCATGTTTGAAAATATCTCGACAAAGGCTTATCTATTTGATTGAATATGAATCATACTGTACTAGGTTTTGTACGTGTATTTTCTTTGAAAATATCAAGGCAAAAAACTAATCCATTTGAGTCAATTTTTTTACTGAGAAAGATTGGGTATTGTCAAGATATATGCATAAACAAAAGCTATTCTATTAGAGTCTGACTCGTGACTCAAATAGTATAGGCTTTGTAAATACATACGCACCCGGGAATAGAACCCGAGACCTCCGATCAGCAGTCGCATACGCTATCCACTAGACCATGGAGGCAGTCTTTAGACATTAAACTTATCACGAAGATATAAAGAAGACGTAATTAATTGTGGGAAAACTGAGATACAAGGTGGCTTACGAAGATGTAAATGGTTAAAGAAAATTTCATTGCGCTAATATTAGCAAAAAAAAATATTTGTTTGATCAAAGACTCGTGTTCTTACGACCTGGTATAATTGCGCAGTAAGATTTAGTAAACTTACCACTATTGTCTCTAGGGAATATCTACAATAAGGCATCACTTCCCGATGATAACCAAAAAGATACTGAACAAGTGGTTTTATCCCAATTAACCTTATTTAATACATATTAGCATCGAAGCCCTAGTTGTCATCTTCAAACTACTAATTAAAATTAATTATGATCATCATCATATCATCTGTAAGACGTCTACTCCTGGATATTGCTTATCTCCAGCAGCCTCGGAGGCTCGCCCTTGAGAGCCTTGTAGACACAGATACATAGACATAGACCGATATTGGCTCAAACATTAATTATACCTACAGATAATTTTATATTTATGTTTTTAAATGCCAAGAACATTAAGCATCTAGTTTTAAATGTCTTTATTTCGTCTTGGCCATTAAGCATGAAATAATGTACAACGCAATAATATACTTTTATAGTGTAGCGTAAGTAAGGATAATTTGTATATTCTAGTTGGCTGGATTCCGTATTGGGGCTATAATTTTTACTTAACTGTATTCCTGTGACATAATTCGACTGCAGAAAAATCTCTTTTAATTTGTGCATATTTAACTGCAAGAATATTTTAATAAAGAGTTCTTTGTGGAAAGAAAACCATGAATTATTACTGTATAAAAAATAAAATAGTGTCGTGATTACCTAACACCGTACAGCTTAAAGCAGACTACGCAGAGGGTACTAAGTTCAAACCCACGGCACATACCAATCACTTTTCGAATTTATATGCATATTAAATTGTTAATATCGCTTGTTAAGTGATGAAGGAAAACATCGTTATGAGATCTACATGTCTGAGAGATCTATGTTATGTTTTCGAAAGACATGTGTAGCCGCTAAATCGCATATGGTCAGCGTGACGGACCATAGCCAATCTCTTCTCATTATCATAGTGGGATAGTTTATTTTCAAGGTTAGTATTATTATGACTAATATGTATGTTAATATTAAATAGGTTGGAATAAGCAAACATTTACTATTTATACTAGCTGACCCGGCAAACGTTGTATTGCAACATTTTTTTTTTTTTTTGAAAAATAGATGTTGGCCGATTCTCATAGATACCGGATAAGCACAAAAAATTTCATCAAAATCGGTCAAGCCGTTTCGGAGGAGTATGGGAACGAAAACTGTGACACGAGAATTTTATATTTACTATTTATATGTCACTAGACGTCGCCAGCATCTTCGCCCGCGTCAATTATACATATTAATATAAACCTTTCTCTTGAATCATTATATCTATTAAAAAAAACCACATTAAAATCCGTTGCGTAGTTTTTAAGATTTCAGCATACATAGGGACAGACAGATAGAAGACAGACTTTGTTTTATACTATGTAGTGATAGTGAAGCCTAATAACATAATTAAACAGTACACTATATTATACAAACGTACTACTCATTAGTATTAATGGATCTACGACGTACCAGTAATTGTAATAATACGCACGTTGCTGATATCAACTTCAAAAGTGTAAACAATAAAAACTTTCATTTTTCATATCTAACCTTGATAAATTATTCAAATTACTTTCACATCTGACTTTTCAACAAAATATAAGCATCAATACCTAAAATTTATTGCAGCCAAACTATTAACGGCAGCCGAGACCTCAATTTATTCAAAACCTTTCATTCTTCGTCAATATTGAATTGTATAAAACAGCTGAACAGCCATTTAAATTACATGCCTCAGTCAAGCTTTCAACTCATTATTGCAAATATATTTTCCAAATAACACATTTATCATTTCAAAACAGATTGCTATTTAATATATCTTTATTGGTATACGAAACCAATTTGAAATAAATTTACATAAAATTTACTACACCGTATTTATATCAGAGTAACATTAAAAACACACTAAATTAATTTTTAATTTTATAACAAAACAAGAGTTCATTTCAAAATAACTTATGTACTTTCAAAATATTTTTAGTACTTAAAATTTTGTAGTGTGTGAACTTTTAAACCAATCGCTTTAAATTTACATGTGCGCGTTTTAGTGCTAGAAAAGTTAACATTGAAATTATTTATTTAAACTTTTACATTTTAGATGTCTGGTTCTGAAAAGACTATTTCGAAGGGTGAAGCGTCAAAATGCTTATGATTATGAAACATTTAAAAATAATAGCCCCGTTAATGTTACAATTTAAAAATGCGTACATTAAAGTGTGAATTTTAAATTTTTCAAAGAGAAAACTTCTACAACTCAATTAGGTTACACTATTCAATCTTGTAATGTATTTGATACAAAAGTATGTATTTCAAATAGCAAACATAAATTGAATCAAAGGCTGTCCATGTCCAGCTAGTAAGGATAATAATAATATTAAAAAATATATATATATACTATATAATAATATAGAGGATACAACATAATAATAGAGGATGCCCGCAGCTACGCCCGCACTTTTTTTTTAATCGGCAGTTTCTGCCCGATCCCTGATAATTTCTGAAAATGTCTTCTTATGGTACCCAAGGAACATACTTAACACATTTCAGCTCCTGGTGCCTAATGCTGTGCGTTGTCTGTCAGTCAGTAACGGATTTTTTTTATATACAGGGTGTAAAAAGACCCTTAACGAAAACTGAAATCCCATAATGTACCAAGCAATGTCAACATGTTTTACTTCGGCACCATACCTGGGAAGTTACTGGTTCAGGAGATATTAAGGCTCAAAGTCACTATACAAAATAGCCCCGTTAATGTTACAATTTAAAAATGCGTACATTAAAGTGTGAATTTTAAATTTTTCAAAGAGAAAACTTCTACAACTCAATTAGGTTACGCTATTCAATCTTCTAATGTATTTGATACAAAAGTATGTATTTCAAATAGCAAACATAAATTGAATCAAAGGCTGTCCATGTCCAGCTAGTAAGGATAATAATAATATTAAAAAATATATATATATATATACTATATAATAATATAGAGGATACAACATAATAATAGAGGATGCCCGCAGCTACGCCCGCACTTTTTTTTTAATCGGCAGTTTCTGCCCGATCCCTGATAATTTCTGAAAATGTCTTCTTATGGTACCCAAGGAACATACATAACACATTTCAGCTCCTGGTGCCTAATGCTGTGCGTTGTCTGTCAGTCAGTAACGGATTTTTTTTATATACAGGGTGTAAAAAGACCCTTAACGAAAACTGAAATCCCATAATGTACCAAGCAATGTCAACATGTTTTACTTCGGCACCATACCTGGGAAGTTACTGGTTCAGGAGATATTAAGGCTCAAAGTCACTATACAATTTTGCTAATCTTAATATATAAAATCCTTGCGTTACTGACTGACTGACAGACACGCTACAGCCGAGACTACTGGTCGTAAGAAGATGAAATTTGGCATGTATGTTCCTTGGGCACCGTAGGGGTGCACTAAGACGGGATTTCCCGAAATTCCCACGGGATCGGGCAAAACGGGAAATTCGAAAATATATGCGTGCGAAGCCGCTGGCGTTGACTAGTTAGGTATAAAATCGATGAAATTACCCTGCCAATGTTCTCTATAGATGTCCTATGCACCCATGGATACGTAGGTATTTCGAGCATTGCACGCGTGCAATTTTAATTGCAGCTAAAAAATGTGTCATCTTAAAAAAATGTACCCACTAACGTGTAAAAATGTTCAACCGTTGATCGCATTTTTTTCAGTATCTAGAGCATGAAAAAAATCTCAACCGTTGAACATTTTTACACATTAGTGGTTACAAGTCAACGGCCAAGTCACATAAAATTAAATACAATAATAAAGAAATTGCAGTAAGGAACTTCAGACTTGGCGCAACTGTGTCTAGAGATTTCATTACTTTTTAGAAATAAACAAGCAGCTCCATCGAGACTTGGCAATTTTTTTACAGAACGTTTAAGGTGGGATTATTTTTGCTTAGTATGACTTGGTATAGTGTCCACAACGAATAGACTTCGGTTTGGTGATGGGTCTTGTGACACCCTGTATACAAAAGATTGATAATATTTCTTTGACATACATACAACTCCATGTAGTGTCAAACTAAGCAGAACTTGTGGTATAGGTACTGGACAATGTATAAACATACATTTTTACTTTTTTTGTTTATATTACATACTATGTCCATGATCGGCAGTACGCGAGACCAGAGGATATTTTCGTCCTCCTAGGTAGCTAAGCATATGTTCACAAGGTTCGTGATCGCAAGTCACCCTCACATGATTTACTAAAAAAGAAATAAAATCAATCGCTTTCTTTTTAACCCGAGTATCGAACCCGGAACCTCCGTTCAATATTTACGCTATAGCTAGATCACAGTTGTATTCAGACAACCATATGCTAACATTAAATGCAAAAGTCGTAATTAAATCGTTCAGTGCTACCCGCCATTTTTTTTCCTTTATTTATTTCCTCTTTAGCTATTGAAAAGAAGCTTATTCGTGATATCTTGTCATGGAAAATGTGACACCGGCACCGTAGAGGTCAAACGGTTTACAGTAAACGCCTGTTCCAACGACAATAGTAAACAAGTAGGCCCAACAAGTACCTAAACTGATAATTACATGCATTATTTCACAATATTAATTTTGTAAAAGTCAAGTAAGGTATTTGAATATACAATGCCTTGTTTATATAGGTCTTTGTCAATTCATACTACCCTTGACGATTTGGCTGTACTGAATTGAATAACTCATAGGAATTATTTTGTGTTAACAACGCCCTTTATCGTAACACATGTCAATTTCACTATAAAGCTATTCTAAATTTAAATTAAAATTAACGTAATATGCTACACCGACATCTAAGCAGCGTATACCTTGTGCATAAAACTCAAAAATAGTTGCACTTTCCTTTCTTTTTTAAATATTATATTTGTTTCACTGACCTGTATTTATCCTCGTCACCATTTGTAGTATTTGCTATCACAGCAAATATAACCACTACACGAATCGATGTAACACTGGCTCACCACTACACACAGATCCGAGAGAGCACGTCCAACGTCCAACACACCGTGTCTATCTACCGACTGACTGTCCATAGTGGCCTGTCACTACTAGTATACAGATAATACTAGTAGTGACAGGTGTCAAGTGACGCTTCTCCTCTACTGGTGTACATGAGACAATGTATTGTATCTATTGCATAGATACAAACACTACAGTTTGCATCAAAAAAATGTAATAACAGCCGCTTGTTAACAAAAACTTGTTCGTGAAAGTAATTGTAAGGTAGCATAAAAATTCTATTATGAACGCCTGGAAAGTGATTAACATTTTTATGAATCGATTGAGAAATATTCGGGAAAAATTTCTTCCGTTAAATAATATTTGAGATACTGGATTGAACTTACCTTATCAACAACTGCGAAAATATGGTGATAGGTCGAGTGAATTAATATACGGTCGATGTAGGTAGTCTCTGCAGGCTTGAGTCTCTCCAGACAATAAATAAAACATAGGGTTCCCTATTACATCTAAGCCACACATAAGTTTAGGTTTATTGCGGGTTTCAAGCGATTTTCTACTGCATCCTAATGTTGAAATATTTGTGTTTAAACTTTAATGGTCTCTAAAATGTTAACTGATATTGCGTAGTATTAAGGTATCTCTTAACTGAAAGCAGAAATCGTACCAAGGAAACGACGATGACCTAATCTAGCTTTACAGACACCATCACGTCTGATTTGAAATAAATCTTATAAGTCTTCATATCTCTTTGATGGCACAGAGATACCAATCTGTCGTTTATCATAATTATCTCTTAACTGGGGACATTCTAAAAAACGTCCGTGTTTTACGACACCATTATAAGACATAACTGCACACATTGAAACCTTCGCTTTTTATACCAATCGTCGTTATAAAGAGGACAATTGCTTTTTATTTAACAGCCTTAAATTTACGATTGTACACACCGCTTTGTAGTACCGTAAAATACATATTTTGGCTGTAAAACTGAGTTTTAAAGGAGGTGTAAACGAACGCTTTAACCCTTATTGAGATTGTTGTGCTGACTGCGAACAGCGCGCGTTTGACAGTGACATGGCAGTGCTCAAAAATTTGCGTTTGATATTGTTTCTGAATATTGAAATATTGATATTTGTAGCTGAGTTTTTTTAAAGTAACAAGATCATTCCGAAACAATATTGGGCAGATTTTCAGAAACTGTACTGCTCCTTTTTGTTTTGTTAGGAGATACAGAAAACACTGGCAATAAAGTCATCAACTCTTTTTTATGAGGGGGACTTTAGAATAATCCATCATTTGGCAGAAAATACAAAAACACAAAGGCTCAAAACTAATATTTGTGGCTCACACAAAGGAATCGAGCCGAGTCGAACCCACAACGCTTGTGGCAATGCCAAACGACCTAAGCACTTAAATCACTACGCCATCTGTGCAGTAAAGTATACTAAATTATTATTCTAAAATAGTGTAAAATATTTACAATCACTTTACCAATACACTAAGTCCCATTAGTCTGGTAGTTTTGCTCTGTTATTGTACTATGCATATTCGTCTACCTGCCCAATTAGAGATACAAGTGGTGCCCTTAGTAAAGTGTCAGTATTTCACAGGCCAACTGCCCGTAACAACTGTTGTTCCACTTTTGTTACTAAAACTAAAAATAGTCTCCTCTTTTGTTGTTGGTATTACTAGGCTTTGGCAGTTCCGGTGTGTTTGGAATATTTGGAACATTTGGCACATTTAAGCTTTGTATTTTTAACTATCGCTTGAAATGTTTTTAGATTATGGGACAGAAATAAATAGTGTATATCTTATTTATATCGGACAAATTTTAACGATCGAGTAAAGGCTATCCTAAGAAGAGCGTAATATTTAAGGTAGGTAATTCGTTCGTTCACATTCTGTCACTCTATTATTTCCAAGATTGTTGTTTCGTAACTTGAAGGAAAGTTTATGGAATAAAAATAACTATTCACGTTTTTATATTGGAACTTCTAGAGACGTATCTGATGAGTAGTGGTAATCTTAACTCGTGTTATGGTAATATCTTAGTAGAAAATAGCAAAAAACAAAACGAAATAAACTGAAATATAAATTCGATGATGGCTTTTCCGCGTGCCGTTAAATCACATTAAATGGGTCACTCTATTATTATTATTATTTTATTATTATTATACTCTTTATTGTACACTTATACAGATATTTAAGGAAATTCACATAAAATATAGTACAATGGGCGGCCTTATCGCTAAAAGCGATTTCTACCAGGCAACCTTTGGATGGAGATATTATTGGTAGGAAAGAAATGATAGTTGTAAGCGTACCAATAAATATATATTATATTTAAATATATATAAAGTTATATAATATTAAGATAATATGCATACACATACATAAATACTTATACATGCATAAATATACATATATAAAATACATACATATACATACATCAATAATATATAATACACATGTACTTAGTAGAACGGGAGAAACTGGAAATATTATAATGATAGATAGTGCTCCTTAACTAAATATTTTTTTCTCTATAGTAAGAATTAGTTCCTAGATTACAATCATTGGCATCGTAATCAGGTTATATATTGCTTACGAAGAAATTCTCCGAATCGTAATATATATAGCCTTTTAGGTAAAGAATAAATTGTTCTTTGACATCCAGAATTGGGGAATATATATATACACCGCTATTTTTTAATTAGTACAAAAAATTTAATGGGACTCTAGGCATCTTTAACTAATCATATATATGTATGTAAAAAATAAAAATACTAAGTTCCAAAACTGTCCCAAAACTGTCCACAAAAATACGTAATGTTTGGTAAATGCATAACTAAATACTATGTTGTCGTAGTAATATTACGCGCCACTACTCCATTGATAAATTTGTGCAAACTCGAAGCTCGCCACCCCCTATCCCTCTGCGCGCGCGCCGCAGTACTAAATTGAAGGCGAGCGGATGTTTTTCGTGGAAACAATTATTGTTTGTTTACGTTTGCCCAACGGGATGGCTTATTAGTTCACATCACGCGAGTGCAGCTATGCGTTTGTACAGGGAAGTGTTTGGAAGCCAGTGGATCGGTCGAGGCGGGTCGTAACTTGGCCCTCATGCTCACCACTGTGTACAAAAGTGAGCCGTTGTGAGTGTGAGTGTCGAATAATTTAAACAGCGCATATTGGACGCTTTTGACGCAGTGAAAAGTCAGAGAAGCTTACTTATCTCGTTAAAAAATAATTAAATAAAACGTGCTGTGTATTGACAATAGTGATGGATATTTCGAAGAATAATTGAAATACTTGTAAGTAAAGTAAATATTACCTACTTAACTAAATAATAATTTGATGCGGGTGGCTCAAAATCGGTCTGTGTGAAGAACCTTGAGGGAGGCCTATGTCCAGCAGTGGACGTCTCTAGGCTGACATGATGATGATAAAATAGTAATTGTAAATAGCAGCCGATTCTAACTTCATAAATAAGCCAAAAATACTCTTTTCTTTTATTACAGAATACCTTCTTTTATTTTGATATGTGTTTGCTTTCTAAATACATACCTCCGTATTTAATTATTTGTAAAACGGTAAATTTTGCCGGTCCTAAGACAGGATGAAGTATGAAGGAGTGGGTAGAATTTAAAAAAATAAAAAATATTTACCTACACTTATTTTGCTTCATTTTATTATCTACGGCTACCTGCATTATAAGTGCGACGGAAAGAATGCGTAAGAGTAGGACGGAAAGTAAGTACTATCAACGAAGTAGTGAATGAATTGTAAAATATGTCTATGATTTGGATGAGATTTTCTCCAAAAAACAAATGATTATAACTTTGCTATTTATAGATATTATGAAATTTTTACGTCACTTATATGATAATAATGTCTTCGCTAATATGTCCTTAAAGTTTTTGTACTAATTAAAAAATAATGGTGTATAACTATCCCATAATTACGTCAGAATATATCTTGTTATTTTTGTGAATAGCGTTATTTAGGATAGCATCTCATATTTGCTTCATTTGTGGATCATACGATTCGCTACCACGTACGTGATTAGAAGAATAATGTGCCGAAAAATTTCAGTAGTATATTTATACTAATATTTCAGCTTTAATATTTGTGTCTGCGGGCGGTAATTTGTAGCTAGCAAGCAATAACTTTTTTATTTTTACGTATACTTATTACATAATAAAATCATGGCGAAATGTGGGTGTAATATTACACCATACATCTTCATTCAGCTTGCTGTGTGTTAAATAACTGCACAAAAAAGAACGTCGACATAACATAGTTTAGTACCTAAATAATAATAATAATAATCATCTTTATTGTACAAATGCCAAAGAAACTACATTAATGGATCATAACAAAAAGAAAAATAACAGATAGTACAATAGGCGGCCTTATCGCTATCAAGCAATCTCTTACAGGCAACCTTTGGATGGATAAGAAGAACACGGATTCAGAAAAGGGTAGCTTGGCGATCTTTAGGTACTGATTTAGATTTATAATACAAATACTTACATACACATAAATAAGTACATACTAAATATTACTTTCTAATACAATAAAATATGTTTCTGGGACTACTCATACACGGTCATATGATATCCAAATAAGTGACAAAAATACTTATTTATACATGTATTAATGCATTACTTCATAAAATTATATGTAAATAGACACAAACAAACATCAAATAGACTAGACAGAGACTAAATCTTTGTGCAAATATAAGTATTTCTTCTGGGTAAGAATCGAACCCACGACGTCTTTCCTCCTCAACCGCTCCATCCAAAGTCACTAACCACCTGACCTACTTGTACAGACCGAACAAAATTACTACCTCATTTCATATTGTACTAGCTAATACAATTAAAATATATGGGTGACTTCATTTTCAACCCAGCATCCTTCAGCAACTTTAACGTTTTAGAAAAATTGCACGCAATGAATGGTGCAGTATATATATATATATATATATATATATATATATATATATATATATATAGGTAGATGAAAAAATCCTAAGCAGGGCTGCATTTATTTTTGATTGCCTTGTTACACAAAAGATAAAAAGAGACAGGTATAATTGAACATGACATATCCCCACAATTTCCCGTAACAAAATCCCATAACACCTCAACACGTTGGATTTACACATCGCCAAACACTAATCCACGTAAACCTTTGGGGTTTATTATACCAGTTTTCCAAGTAAAATTCTGTCTCCAGGTGTTCATTGATGGAATTTAATGACGATGAGGTCAGGTCTGCCGTTCGTCTGAAGCACCGCGACAACGTTAAAGACGCTGTAGCGCATGCTCTAGAAACAACACTGGCAGGGTCGCCATGCAACGTGAGATGGGCGACGGGAGTGTAAGTGAAACAAGTGTTGCGTTCAACTGTCGTTTATTGAGTGCATCCACAATACAGTGCTTAAAACTATATAATAATAATGAGGTAGAGGTGTTACTGCACTACAGACCAATCACAACGCTTCGTCAGAGTTTTACTTGTGGTGGCGTTCGGACAGGTTTCGACATGTTCAAACCTGCTCGCGTCCACTTTACATCGTCATGTTTTGGTTTTTTAGTTACTATGGGATAAAAAAATAGCCTTAATCGAACAACAATAAACATTTCCCTACTTTCAAATCGTTTTTATTGAATCATCCTTATATCTACTTAAGTCTACTTATATATTCATGTGTAGGGGCGTCGGGACGTGACGACCCCACCGCCCACTGGGGGAGTTACTCTGACGAGTAGATACTCGTCATAATATCTCCCCCAGCGCAAGCAGTCAACCGAAAGATAGCGGTCAAACCATCCGAACCTGGCGGAAGGAAATCCCGAGATGCTAGATGGGCAGCAGCGTTCAGCACTAAGAACTTCCGCAACTGCGATCGCCAATACGCTTGCCAAGCGTGGCGATTATGGCATATCCCCCCAATTATGAATCACACCATTAAAAACCGGCCCCTAGTCCCCGGCGGCCCCGCTAGTCCTGGTTATGGTAGCGGCCATGGTAACGGCGGGGCAAGGGGTGCGAAGAATCTCCGGAAGAGATCGGGCTACCACCACCAACGACAATTGGCCCTGGCAACACTGAACACGCGCACACTGCGGACTGACGAGAAGATTGTTGAGCTGGAAGAAGAATTGAGCAAGTGGCGATGGGATATTATAGGCCTATCTGAAGTCCGAAGACAGGGGGAGGACTCGATAGTTCTCAATTCCGGTAACTTGCTCTTCTACCGGGAGGGCGACCAACAGTCCCAAGGTGGTGTCGGGTTCATCGTCCACAAATCTCTCGTGACCAACGTGGTAAATATCGGGAGTGTGTCGAGCAGGGTAGCGTACCTTATACTCAGAATATCCAAGCGGTATTCGCTGAAGGTCATACAGGTATACACTCCGACCTCGACGCACCCCGATGAGGAGGTGGAAGCCATGTACGAGGACATATCTCGGGCTATACATGGCTACAAAACCCATTACACCGTGATCATGGGAGATTTTAACGCGAAACTGGGCAAACGCGACGGTGATGAGCTGAGAGTGGGGCCATTTGGTTATGGGCATCGGAATTCCCGGGGTCACTTGCTGGCTAGCTTTATGGAGAAGGAAGGACTCTATATGATGAATTCCTTCTTCAAGAAGCGAGAATGCCGCAAGTGGACCTGGGTAAGTCCAGACGGTGCAACCAAAAATGAGATCGACTTTATAATGTCGACGAAGAGGCAGATATTCAATGATGTCTCCGTGATCAATTCACTTAAAGTGGGGAGCGATCACCGAATGGTAAGAGGCACATTGAATATCTGTACAAGCCTCGAACGGTCGAGGTTGATAAAGTCCACGCTCCGACCGGCACCGGTTCATATCCAAAACCCCGAGAGCTTTCAGCTCGAACTCAAGAACCGTTTCGAATGCCTGGGTGAATGCGTAGATGTGGACGTGTACAGTAACGGGTTCGTGGATGCTGTCCATACAACAGGGGCTAAATTTTTTAAGCCCCAGAAAAGCCAGAGAACCAAAAAGATCTCGGATCCGACCCTCGAGCTGTTAGAGGAAAGGCGCAAGATGGTTCTGCTATCCTCCGACGACATGCCGAAATATCGGCACCTCAACAGACAGATCTCTAAGTCTCTGACTCGCGATCTCCGCCAATACAACACAAAATGTGTTCGTGAGGCGATCGAGCAGAATAAGGGATCCAAAGTGTTCCAGAGGGATCTGTCTGTTGGGCAGAGTCAGCTAACAAAGCTGAAGACGGAGGATGGCAGAATCGTATCGTCCAAGCCTGAGCTCTTGGAGGAGATCGAAAGGTTCTATGGACAACTATACACGACAACGCAACAACCCGCAAGCACTCCAGCGTCAGACCCTAGAGCTGGATTGACCCGACACTATACCGAAGATATCCCGGACGTCAGCATGCACGAGATTAGTGTGGCTCTCAAACAGCTTAAAAACAACAAGGCGCCGGGTGATGACGGAATTACGAGTGAGCTTCTGAAGGCCGGCGGTGCACCCGCTAGAGAAGCCCTCCGTAAGCTATTTAATTCCGTCATTCTCGAGGGTAAAACGCCACAGGCGTGGCACAGAGGTGTGGTGGTGCTTTTCTTTAAGAAAGGGGATAAAACCCTCTTGAAGAACTACAGACCCATCACACTTCTGAGCCACGTCTACAAGCTGTTTTCGAGGGTCATCACGAATCGTCTCAAGAGCAAGCTAGACGACTTCCAGCCTCCCGAACAAGCCGGTTTCCGTAAAGGCTTTAGTACCATAGACCACATACATACGCTGCGGCAGGTTATACAGAAGTCCGAGGAGTATAACCAGCCCCTATGCTTGGCGTTTGTGGACTATGAGAAAGCCTTCGATTCGATCGAAACCTGGGCGGTGCTACAGTCTCTCCAACGGTGCCGGATTGACTACCGATATATCGAAGTGCTGAAGTGTTTGTATGAAAACGCCACTATGTCAGTCCGCCTCCAGGACCAGAGTTCGAAACCTATTCAACTCCAGTGAGGGGTGAGACAGGGGGATGTCATATCCCCGAAACTGTTTACCACTGGGCTGGAGGATGTTTTCAAGCTTCTGGACTGGAATGGACTCGGCATCAACATCAACGGCGAGTACATCACTCACCTTCGATTCGCAGACGATATCGTAGTCATGGCTGAGACCATGGAAGACCTAGGCACAATGCTCGATGGCCTCTGTAGAGTCTCCCAACAAGTAGGTCTTAAGATGAACATGGACATGACGAAAATCATGTCGAACGTCCATGTTGTACCTGCTCCTATTCAGGTTGGGAACTCTACGCTCGAAGTTGTCGACAAGTATATCTACCTGGGACAAGTAGTCCAATTAGGTAGGTCCAACTTCGAGAAGGAGGTCAATCGTCGAATCCAACTCGGTTGGGCAGCGTTCGGGAAGCTACGACATATCTTCTCGTCCGATATCCCGCATTGTCTCAAGACGAAAGTCTTTGACCAGTGTGTGTTGCCAGTGATGACTTACGGATCAGAGACGTGGTCGCTCACTATGGGCCTTATCAGAAGGCTCAAGGTCACTCAGAGGGCGATGGAGAGAGCTATGCTTGGAGTTTCCCTGCGAGATCGAATCAGAAATGAGGAGATCCGCAGTAGAACCAAAGTCGCCGACATAGCTCTCCGGATAGCCAAGCTGAAGTGGCAGTGGGCAGGGCACATAGCTCGAAGAACCGATGGCCGTTGGGGCAGAAAAGTTCTGGAGTGGCGGCCACGTACCGGACGACGCAGCAGAGGTAGGCGCAAGGTGGACCGACGATCTTGTCAAGATCGCGGGAGGAGGTTGGATGCGGGCGGCTCAAGACCGGTCTGTGTGGAGAACCTTAGGGGAGGCCTATGTCCAGCAGTGGACGTCGTTTGGCTGATATGATGAGGATATATTCATGTTTATTTACATTATTTATAATAATAATTACTTATCAAAAGCGACGACGTCCGTAACAGTCTTCAAGCTAACTTGACTGTACTTATTTATGCCTACAAATAATTTTATATTGATGTTTTAAATGCCAACAAGTTCACGTATCTAATTATAACTGTCTTTATTTTACCTTCGCCATTAAGCATGTAATAATATAGAACCTAATAATATACTTTTATAGTGTAGATTAAGTAAGAACATTTCGTATATTCTAGTTGGCCGGATTCCGTACTGGAGCTATAATTTTTACTTAAAGGCTAGCGTCCACAAGGCTCGCCACGCCGAGCCGAATCGAAACGCAGAAAGTCGCCTCCTATATATTTCTATGAACCTGCGTTCATTAGCGACGAGCCACGGCGCGCCGAATTGAATCTACCGCGCGCATCGCTCGTCAGGCGAATTTCTGCGGCGACGCGTTTCGACTCGACTCGGCGCGCCTTAGTTGACGCGGGTCAGCGGATGAGTGTAGACAGGTACCTACTAGTTGGCGTAAATACCTACATAAAAAGTTATCGAAATGAATGAAGAGCTGTTAATTTCGCTAGTTCAGAAATATACGGGAACTTTATGATCATAAAGATACTGACGAGCAGCGTAGACTAAATATATGGGAAGAAATAGCGGGAATTTGAAACAAGAACATTTCATCGTCCGAACTATCCATCATTGAGAACACAAGCACAACCTACAGCAGCCAGTCACCGACTGCTGACTTCGGTTCGATTCATCTGTAATGAACGCACACGGAAAAAATGCGACTCAGCGCGATTCGACGCGGTTCGAATGTAGTCGACGCCAGACTATACAGTGATAATTTTTTTTTATTTGTGCATAATTAACTGCAAGAATAATTTAATTAAGAGTTCTTTGTGGAAAGAAAACCATGAAGTATAACATTATAAAATAGTGTCGTGATGACTTAAAACCGTAAAGCTAAAAGCAGACTGCGACGCAGAGGGTATTGGGTTCAAACCCACGGCACATAGCAATCACTTTTCGAATTTATATGCATATTAAATTGTTAATATCGCTTAATAAATGATGAAGAAAAACATCATTATGAAACCTAAATGTCTGAGAGATCTATATATAGAATCTTTTCGAAAAACGTATGAAGCCTACTTAACCGCACATAGTCAGCGTGGTGGACTATAGCCCGTCTCTTCTCATTATCATAGTGGGGTAGTTCATTTTCAAGATTGGTATTATTATGACTAATTGGTAGTAGTATTTTATAATTAAATAGTTTGCAATTAGCAGACATTTACTATTTCTATGTTAAGCCTAACAACATAATTAAACAGTATACTATATACAAACGTACTGCTCAATAGTATTAATGGACCTACATGTCTGAGAGATCTATACATAGAATGTTTTCATAAAACGTATGAGGCCTGCTAAACCGCATATGGTCAGCGTCGTGGACTATAGCCCGTCTCTTCTCATTATCATAGTGGAGTAGTTAATTTTCAAGACTGGTATTATTATGACTAATTGGTAGTAGTATTTTATAATTAAATAGTTTGCAATTAGCAGACATTTACTATTTCTATGTTAAACCTAACAACATTATTAAACAGTACACTATACAACGTGTAACAGAAATAACGCACATCCTCAGACACCCAAATTAGAATACCTTGTTAAAATCATAATGCATGCATTGAAATATTTTTTTTATTTGCGTAAATAATGTTTTTTAAAAAAGCATTAACTCAATTAAAAGTGAAAATCGCGTTCACTGTAAATCTGCGCACGCACACAAACTAAACGGTCGCTATGGTAAACAAGCAATAGCGATCTGATAGGAATGAAATACGATACGATGAATGTTTGTAATTCAGTCTGTAAACCACACTGATAGAGTGAGATTTACAAAAATGATGTTTGAATAATTTGTCGGCCACTGTTGATATCGACAAAGGTATTATGAGTATTTCTTTCCATCACACTTTTAGGCTATGGAGTGGACAGCCTAATTATTTATTGTTTGTTATTAACATGCACGATCTATTGTTTCTTAACATCGTAAGTGACTATTGTGACTATCTTAACTTAATCATGCCTAGTTAGCATTATTGATCGATAAAGTAAAAGAATATCAATGAGAGAAATAAACAAGAACGGCGTGTTGAAAGTTGTGAATCTAAATATTTACAATAATAGAATAATCAAATAACTTACAGGCCTTAATCACAATTCTTTAGTCCACTTAACACTTCACTATTTCCTCACAAATCACATATTTTCACTATTTCAAAAGCAGCTAGTATCTTATTTAATTAACTACACGGCACTTGTTCTCTCGTCACAATAAACTAGTGATTTAATATTTCTCCACAATGGGACAGTCCAGGGGTGTCAAGTCAACATCAAGATGATGTCGAACATTCCACACCGGCACCGTCTTGTTGATAATAATTATTAAATTATACACATTTTGTAAACAAGTGAACTTTTAAAAAAGTTTTCAGAGCACTTACTGATAGATAGATATTCCCGGTTGTACTTGTCATAAGCTTGCCAGCTGCGCTTGTCATGCGCCAGCACGGGCGAGACATTATATCTCGCTCTTTTCCGTTGTTTATAACCTACGTTAATGAAAGATAGATGATAGATATTTTGGTGGTCAATTGTGTACTATTGTCTTTTGCCGTCTATTGTGTTGTGATAATGTGTGCGTTCGTGTAAGTCAACGTGGAACCATTTTACATATGCATTTAAAAATAAGCCGTTCTGCTTGGATTTAAGGTTTATTTTCGAAAAGCTCATTTTTTTAAATAAATGAGTGACTACAGTTTACGTTATTTTAATTATTTTAGGACTAAAAATAAACAATATTAAAAATGATGAAAATGGATTCAGTAGCCGATTCTGAACAAAGTTCTTTCAGGATGTGCATGTAAACATGTTACATGTTGTATACAAACGTACTGCTCAATAGTATTAATGGACCTAAGACGTGCCAGTAATTGTACCTATTCGAAATATCAAGCTACAAAATACCAAAACATTTTTGTAAAATTAATATTACGCACGTTGATAATACTTACTTACTCACTCCAATGGCTCATCGACCCAAAGTGTGCCTTAGCCTCCAATACGAGAGAACGCCACTTCACCCGATCTTTGGCCACTTCTCGCCAATCGCCAGCTTGAAGCGCCCCAAGATCTTGCTCCACAACGTCCTTCCATCGGTATCTGGGGCGACCGACAGGACGACGTCCTGTTGGTCGACCCACATACGCTCTCTTAACCCCACGTTGATAATACCAAAAGTCAAAACAATCAAAGCTTTAATTTTTCATATCTAAGTTTGCTAAATTATTCAAAACACTTTTACGTCTAACTTTTGAACTAAAATAATTATAATTTATTGCAGCCAAACCTATTAACGGCGGCCGAGACTCAATTCTCTCAATACTGATACTCAATTTATTAAAAAACTTTACTTTTTCGTCAATATTGAATTAGTTGCATAAAACAACTGTACAGTGATTTAAATTAAATGCCTCGGCCGAGCATTCAACTCATTAGGCAGTGTCACCTTGTTGTTAAAAAACACCTAATGACAACGATCTACTCTGATACAGAGAATTTGCTTACAGTAATAAAATAGTGTGTAAGTACCTACGCTAAGTAGGACAAATCATAATATTAAGTCTACTTTCTATTACATATTTGCAGTTATTATTTATTACAATATAGCCATATTATTATTTAAGATTTTTTCCTGAAATACAGGTGTTACACCCTAGTTCAGGTAAACATTAAAATAGCTATAGGTATATACCAAATATAATGTATTACCGTAATAAATAAAGTACCAACGCCTTAATGTATCACAATTTAACAAAGGCATTTATCACATGCATTGTACTTAATTATAAAATTTAATTATTTTTACTGTAATACTTCCTATGTAACATGTGACGTTTATTTTATTGAAGAAAGTTTTTTTTATATATATAATTTTAAAGCGGCGATAGCCCAGTGGTGTACGTAACGGACTGCCGAGCACTGCCGAGGCGATGGTCTCGAGTTCGATCCCCAGTTACCCCGGGCAAACACCTCTGACTTTTCGAAGTTAAGTGTGTATTAAAAATTAATTATCGCTCGCTTAACAATGTGCCCGGTAGAAGGCAATAGGCTCGCCCCCTATTACATTGGGACCGTAACATAACTGGCGAAGTGTGGTTTTGTAATAAACCTCTGCCTACTCCTTCTGGGATAAAAGGCAGATGAAGCTATGTTCTGTTTATAATTAATTTTATTATAACAAAAGAGAGTTCATTTTAAAATCGTTACAAGTTTGTAGTGTAAACTCTTCGCTTTAAATTAACAAGTGTGCATTTTAGTGCTAAAAAAATTTAAAATTGAAATTATTTATTTAAATTTCTACATTTTAAATGGCTAGTTCTGAAAGGCTATTTCAAAGGGTGACGCGTCAAAGTACCTATGAAACATGTCATGATAACCTTACGAATAAAAAATCGTATAATTACTTATTCGTAGTAAATTCATAGTACACATAGAAACACTCAGACTAAGACAAACGCTCATGTTCATGTTCGTGACTGACTTGGGCGGGAATTGAATCGACGAATACGACTTTTGGAGTGGCAGTCGGATACACTACCGATACTCCACCGATTCAGGGACTATTTAATGAGGATTTTTTTACCAGGGATCGTCAGGATTAAGTCTTATAACGCAATATAATCTTAAGCAGATGCTAGATTTGTTTTGCGATATGTTTTCTTAATTTTTATCTTGGTTTTGTGAATCTCTTATAAGATACTTGGTAATACACTTTTTAAAGCTACTGCAAAGCCTGTTAAAATAACAGTTTTTAGAAAATCACTTTCTAATTACGTCATGCGAAACCAGTTAAAAAGAGATCAATTTCCAGAAAGAAGTTCAAGAAGTTTCAGTTCTCTACATTAATAAAATTTCTTATTAACTTTTGTCATAGTCTATTACAACAGCGCTGACTATTACGGAGCAATTGCTCATATAAAATAGTTTCAGCATTAAGAGTGCTTCTATGAGCATTTCCTTGGAAACTTATGGTTACTTCCAGTTGTATAGTGCGGTTTGTAGCACGGTACTTTGTATAAAAGTAGAGTACGTTGTGTTTGGATTTATTTGAGGTTTCTTTATGATACTACATAAAGAGTATGCGGAGTTGAATGTCTTTTTGGGCAGGTGGGTTGATTTTTAGGACAGTAAATAGTAAATTTCATTCTAGATAGTGATTGCATCCGTTTTAGTAATTCTTTGTCTTCATACTCTATAAAGTCGTATCTCACACTAGAATCAGATCATGTGTAGCGGAGGGCTTTATAAACATTCTATCACCAAAGAACAGGCAGACTTGAAACAACGATTGGTGGATCACACAAAGCGTTGTCACTTGCGGAAATCAAACCCACAAAACTCGGCGCAGTGTTAAACGGCCACTCAAACCACTATGCCAACACTATTTTCAGTTTTTGATAATTTTAATTATTTACTGATGGTAACTTGTACATGACTTAATTAAAAATGTATTAGAACTAAGTTAAGAAAAATAAACACTTAGATAAATTTAGAAAAAAAAAACACTTCAAATATTTAAACAGTACCTACGACAAAACTTTTATGTTACAGACTGTACAAAGTAAAGAAATCGTATTTCTTAAGAGATTCAATCTTAATACGAGCGCTTTATAAATCATAAAAACAAACTTAGTTGCACCTCAAGAAATATTATTTCATTACATAAACTCAGTTACTAGTGTCGCAAACTATGAAATATTAACTCTCCGTACACAATATGCAGAGAATAATTGAATAAAAATCTTGTGAAAGTAAACTATGAATTACTGATTTTCCTGGAAGGTTTTTCTAACTAAAATTCGCATAATATTATTATTCACTTCATCTGTAAGTTTTGAAAGTGTGCTATTGTTTCATTGTATAGTTTATTTTCGTTTATGCTAAAGTATAATGTAGGATATGCATTGGTAAACACTCGTTGGTAAAATTGGGCATGTATGTCTCTTGGGGAGCGTAAGTGCGCATTAAGAAGGGATTCTCCGAAATTTCCATAGGATCGTGCAGAAAACTTTTAATAAAAGAAGAGCGAGTGTAACTTCTTCCATCCTGTAGTAGATTATATGCTGGCGTGCCCCTTAGGCCCAGAATCGTGCTCACTTGACGACATGTACTAAGCAAGGCCTAATGCGATCCGTGTTACCTAGTACTGGTCTAAAACTGTAATAAGTGTAACCAAGTAGATTATAAAAGTTGACTAGCCAAAATCCAAAAGATTAGTCTTCCATCAGAATTAAAATGTCTATCTCCAGCCAAGCGGTAAAGGTCACTAGCCTGTACACTAACAAGCCAGTCAAAATTGATAAATTAATAAATGTCATAAGGCATTGCTAGTTGTTATTTTTTTCCGTTGTGTGTGGCATCGTACATTGTACGATTCTCTATCTAGTGGCATCATGTCAGCTCCGTTATCTAGGGACAAACTGCAATATAAGTCTATACATTGTAAACACGTCACGGCAATACTGCAGCTCTATTGTATTGTTCTGTTGCTCATGGAATGACGATTTGTTAATGTCTCTGTCATGTTGTGCTGCTATTTTTCTATCATTCATATATAAATAAGAGTATTTTTTTATATTCGTAAGACAACTAATTATTATTCAGTACGAATAATAATAATATTATGTTATGATATCCTAGGACAACGTACACTGGATAAACTGATCTTAAATTAGACAGAGGCTATGCTATGTAACCAGACAACTAATATCCATACTTATGTCCTCATCATCTTCCTAGCGTTATTCCCCTTGCATCGAAGATTTGCACATCTTGAAGTACAAAGCGACTGCCGTCTGACGCGCGAAATCCAAATGGAATTGTGACATTCCTTGGCTCAGAAAAGTATCAGTTCATTTGATTACTGCCTACTGACTCCTCATCAGAGACTCTCAACATTGTAAAAGGTCTTCACAGCAGCAGCTGTGATCGACACTTGAATGGTCTCACCGATGATAAACATACTTAAGTGTGAAATTACTTACTGTAGATAACTTAGACCTTAATACTGAAAAAGTGATCATGCTTATCGCTTCAATCAATTTATATTCTAACTGCCTTTACAAGTAAATAGTTCAGAAGTAACATGCTTTAAGTAGGCCACATTAGACAGGTGGGTGTTCGTAGGCGTTACTACGGCTCGTAGCTTCATCTACGGTGCTATGGTCCATGAATAGCCGTACGCCTACGACGTCTAGTTACAATTCTCCGGTTTTAGAATTTGTTTATTACGAACGGTAGGCACAAGGATTTAGTTCTGGTTTAGTTGAAGACTTAACAAAAGTACTAATTATGACCACCCACCTATATGTATATCAATTTATCTGAAAAAGGTAGAGCTAAAAATATATATAATATTATTAATAAGTAACGATAGATAAAAACGATATATTAATTTAATATCATTCACAAATAAGCACACACAAAATGGATGTCGCGCTTCTAGCAGAAAATAACGTTACCAGGATCACGAGAACTTTCTGTAGGAATTAAAATACAACAACTGACTGCCTGCTATTAATTTAAGATCCCGTAGCACTGTAACCAACCTCCCTTGTGTCACGGGACAAAAAATTTAGTATTTTTCTGTCCCGTGACCCAAGAGATGCGTAGTCCTCGGTGATTATCTTTTAATCAACGGCATAAAGTATCAATGGACACAACAATTTATGATTCTCTCGTAGGGATTGATCCCACAACACTTGGGATAATATGTTTTTATTAATACACCTAGTGTATTAATAAAAACATAAAAACTAGGGGTACTCGGAGGAAATGTGATTGCTTAAAGCATCACACCACACGTATAGACGTGCTTAATTCAATTCAAAGTAGCCTAAGCACACTGAGACGGAGGATCTCAGGTAGGATGTCGGGGTTCGAGAGAAACACTGCTAGGCTGAACAGGTTCTTTATTATGTCTCACTACCGCTTACATACAGTATGACCGAACTAGGTAAGCACTGGCCTGAGCTGGCTGGAGTGTAGACTCCTGCTGCTCTCCGACGCTCGCAGGGTAGCTGCTCATAGGGTCGCCGATGAGCTGGCCAAGATGCGCTGCGCAGGCAGCTCTGTGGTCGATGTTCAGGCTGAGCGGGTCTCAGGCGGTGCAGCCGATGTGGGCCGAGCGGTCAGGCTCCGGCGTCCGTGGCCTGGCTGTAGGAGCTCGTAGGCAGGAACGGAGGCTTGGGTGGCAGCTGGCTAGTAGCGGCACGGCGCCAGCAGCTCGTGGCTTGTAGCCCGTAGGAAGAACGTCAGCCCGTAGGAAGAACGTCAGCCCGTAGGAAGAACGTCAGGTGCAGTGAGCTCGTAGGGTGAACGTAGCCCGTAGGGTGAACTGGAACAGCATAGAGAATACACAACAACCGGTCAGGAACAGGCTGTCCCTAGATCGGCTGTTATGCTTAGGAGACACAGATACTACAGACAGAACATATAGGCACACAGACAACTAGAATATGCTTTCCCCCAGCGGGACAGTAGATAGGAAGTAGAATGTAGAATAATCGCGAGGTGTAGCGGCAGCGTTCCGATGTCTAGGGAAAGTGACCATTCTACGACGCGCACCCATCTTATATAGGCATAAATCTATGACTCACAACTGCCTTTGGCTAGTGAATATGACCATATTTGGTAATATTGCGAACGATGTCTGGCTAAGCTGGCGTTAAGCGCCTGCGAGATATTATAACGCAATACGTGTAGTATTACGTTACAACACTCATCGCATGCTAAACCTTTCAGACCGGTAATAAAACATATTTTTATATTTCCAATCAATCCAACCACCTCAACAGCACTTCATATACGTGTCTATGAATATTTCAATTCAACTAATACATGAAGTTTTATAGCTAAAACTATATTTTCCTTTTAGTGAAATAAGATCCAGCAACTTGGTCGGTTTCTTACTTTACGAGATACTTTAGGAGTCAAATAAGTTTCCGTATATAAAGTTTCATAGAGTAATATTACCCACGGGTTCTTACTCGCGAACTCATTTCCCTTCCAGTTTAATGTATGAACATTATCTAAACAATATTAGATTCGATAAAATTTGGTGCATCTGGAGTGCAATTTCGGTGCATCTGGAGTTTCATACATTGTGTTTGCAATATAAATATTAATATTGAGATTGGCATTATTGTGTCGTGCTTTGAGAACTGTATTGTGAGCTGGCTTTTTTCAAGTTATTATTTCGTTTCTGCGCTTAAATTGTACATAATATAGTCTATCAGTTGTGATTTTCATAGTACAGACTCCGTCTTGTTGGAAATCAGATAACTGGCTGTATATATTAAATTATGAATTTTATTTTACTCATCAGTTACTGACAAAAAAGCTATAGTTAAAATTATTGGCGCAAGAAGCTGAAATTTGCCATCTATATAATTGCAAAATAAGAGGTTGCCCAAAATTCCAATTGGATCGGGATAAAAGAAATAACACGCGGTCGCAGCTGCGGGCATACTCTAGTTATTATGTATTGACGATGATGATAACCTATGTCACCTTAATGCAATAGCAGCCGTCCTTTCGTAGGCTATGAGTTATGAAAAAAATTGTATTTTGCTGCCCTAAGTACTCAATATTTATAATTTAAAAAGATTTAGCCCTAATAATTTTCAGATACCATTCAATGTAACGAAGGAATAATAGTGTTTCTCAAACAGTTCAATAACAGATTCAGTTTTAAATGCACGGTAGAATTATTAAAGTATTATATAAGTTAGTGTCAATTATACTTACTGATTAGCATGTATGTATCCTTTAGGCTTTCAGTTCAAACATTGCACTGAGTTTTGCATAAAAGCATAGGCCGTTGTACGCAAAATGTTCTTTATGTACATGAAAAAATCTGTGACACGGGATACATTTTAAAACAATAATACAAAACTATACATACTATATACATTGCCAGGGTAGTGTCTGCTGTTCATACAAATGTGATAAATTCTGACAATTACGACGATATACAAAAAACGCATTTTTTAGTTAAATAAAATACGTACTACTACTTCTTTTGCGCACCGTTTTGGAAGCTTTCTTTATCCATTTATATATAATAAATTTTCACGCACGCACACACACACACACACACACACACACACACACACACACACAATCACACATGCACACACACACACACACACACACACACACACACACACACACACACACACACACACACACACATACACACACACACACACACACACACACACAATCACGCCCAGACATACACACAATCATATACACACATATACTAACATTGCATATACTTAAAACATTTCACATATTTTTATTTTTGTTCTTAATTTCACTTTAATTTTTGTTTGTTTTGTTGTATTCTATTTTGCCGTGATTTTGAATTTATTATTATTTATTTATTTATTACAGTTTTACAATACATATATTACTAAAGTAGTGCTCCACAAAACCGGTTTAGCGGTTTGACTGTGAAAGAGTCATAATACTGTTATACATACATATTTTAACAAATGTTATTTAACAAATATTTTTTTTAGTTTTTGTTTAAATTTAATTTTATCGTTTTCATGTCTGATGTCCGCGGGCAATCTGTTCAACAGATCATATCGTACACGTTTTTTCAATGTTCTGTCGCCGTAGTAATTTGTTACTCTGGGAACATTAAATTTACCTGCGGTCATCAGACGTGTGTTATGGATATTGGTAACCAGTGATAGGTTATGCTCGTTTTTACCATGTTGATTTAATAGCAGAAGATATTTATGTTTCATACTTACTGGTAGGATGTTACATATTTTGAATAACTTCCGGTAGTCGCCCCTACAATTCTCTTTTGTCTTTTCTGTTACTAGTTATTTAAGAAATCGTATTTGTAGTGATTCTTATTTATCTATATAAGTTTTAAACGTTAGTCCATAAGTATCCAATGCATAACTTATCACTGATTCGACTAGAGTTAAATATAGACACCTTCATATATTAATAGGAACCTTTGAAATTAAACTACAGTTTACGGATTTTATCGCGTTATATTACTTTCACTGGTTATTTGTAATTACATTTAAACCGAAAGATCTAGGAATTACATTTTTATTACTAGCCGACGTAGTAGCCCGCTGCGCACCAGCATCCTGTCACTGAGTGTTTCACTCACCTTAATACGGCAGGAGCACCCCGTGTGGTAATCTCTGATCCATTGGTTCAGTGGTTCTCCCACGCCGCACTCCTCCATCGCATTAAGAAGGGTATGTTTTGCCAGGGTATCAAATGCTTTTTTATAGTCGAACATTATTATTACAACAATTTTTTTATGTTCTAAATAATTATTAATTTCGTCAGTAAACTTTTCTAATAATGTACCTGTACTTTTTCCTTTTAGGAAACCATGTTGACTATTATCTATAATATTGTTTTGTTGTAAATATTTGCTTAACTGATTAGCGATACATTTTTCAATGATTTTATCTAAGCTTGAAAGTATGGCTATTGGTCTATAATTAGACGTATTTTTAAAGTCACCTCTCTTGTGTCTCGGTCTGACTATTGCTTCTTTTAATTTATCGGGGACTACATGTTTACTGACAGACAAGTTTACCAGTTTGGCTAACACAGAACACACCTTATTCATAATAAGTTTAATGTCTGACATGCGTACATGATCAGAACCCGGTGACTTGTTGCTGCTCATATTTTTAGTATAAATTTTATGTCACTAGGGGTCACGGGTTGCCATCTCATACACATATCAGATGGTTTCATATACTGTCCTCTGTCTAGCCATGTTTTGTTACACAGGTGTAGTATTTTTTCAACTTCTTCTGAAAAAGTTTTTGCGAAATTATTACTGATTTCTTTAGTGGTTCCTAACCTGTTCATATTTGACATTATTAAACTATCTATCGACTGTTTTTTACTACCTAACATACTATTAATTTTATCCCATAACTTCTTCATATTATTATTACAATCTAATATACTCTCTCTATACTCTTTTTGTACTTTTTGTACTAATATACTCTTTTTGTCATATTTATTTTTAGCTCTATTAATATTTTTTTGGCATTTATTTCTAAATCTAGTGTAGTTCAGTCTCTTCAGCATATTCTTTGGATTGTCACTCCAAACAACAAGTAATCTATCTTTTTCCTCTATCATAGACCTCAAATAATTATTTATCCAAGGCTTGTTTCTTTCATTAGTGTAAGTATAAATAGTCTTATAGCATTCATTGTAAATGTTTGTAAACATTTGGCAAAAGGTACTATACAACTCACGTGGACATTCAATTGTTAACAAATTGTCGAAATTAGTACGTAATAATTTTTCTCTGACCATAATGTAAATCGTTTATTTCCCCCACAGGACAGGCTATGCCTAGTGTGTAGGATAGGAATGTTTTATTTTTGTAAGGCTCAAATGGAAATAAAGATTTGATTATATAAAGATTTTATTTATATTATTAAAGACTTTATTTATTTTTCTTCAGATTTCATTTAAGTACATTTTTAAATATACAATAAAAAATAAAATACATTTAAAAATAAAAAAAACCGTTATTATTATTATTATTATGTCGCCTGAATGGTGACATAGTTTAAAATACTAGTCATATTACCCGAAAACACCAAAATATGTCTCTGTTACGCCACGCGATGGACAACGTAACACGGTTTTATACCATCTATCAATTCGACATATAAAATTTACGATTCTGTCGTACTGCAGTCGTTTGTAGGCATAATTGCCTCTATACCTGTAGTATTAAGCTTCGTAGTTTGTGGTGTTTGTTTTCTTGTTTATGGCCTGTGAAATTGGTATTTTATTGGATATTGACTTGATTGTTTTTTTTTTTTTTTCGTGTGAGCGTGTGGCCAACTCTGGTGTCGGAATTTTCAGGCCGCCCTAAGGCCTCCGACATGGCCTAACGATCCTTATCCTTAGACAAGAACCGTGACCGACAGCTTTACGTGCACTCCGAAGCACGGTAGCGCTCAGATGTAAATGCCACACACGGTCACCCATCCAAGTGGTGACCTGTGCAAGCGTTGCTTAACTTTGCCTATCTGTTACGAACGGCAAGCCAAGTCTCGCCACGAGCGCTACAACTATTGACTTGATGGATTATATACATCAGCAGTTTTCATGTCATTAAAAAAACGAATAATGGAAAGAATTCTCGTACAGATATACGTGTCCGAATCCACCACATCTTGTCAACAAATGCATTGAAAATTTTACGTGGACATCTTAATGTCAGAATAAGTATGTCGTTTTACCGATCATCATAATTGCTTTGCCAGATTTAGAATAATTTAAAAAAATATATATTTAAGTTATGAAGTCTCGTATACTTACTGCAAGCTAAGCTTTTAACGCAATTGACAGATATTATATTAAAAGACCTTTTGTTCCTATTTAGCGAAACCGGACTACTATTTTTCAAGGAGGTTAATAAAGCATACCATACGATATTTATTTTATCGATAAGTCGATATTTGTTATTTCGTTATAATTAACTAAGTTAGCTTCATACAACATATTTGCATATTCTATTAATACGGTTCTCCTATCCAAGGTAATTCTTAACTTACTCTTACCCACTAATCATCTACGCTCAACGAATTTTCTTGAAAATGAACACAGTCTTCAAACCAATTTGCAATATGATGAAATCTTATATTAAAGTATTTATCAATGATACACATTATTAAGCTCGTTTGATGTTCCACGGTATACATATTAAGTTCATACTCGAAATTTGAAAAAATATTTTGATTACCAATAAATCTCTGAAGTATCTATTCGTGATGAAAATATTTTCACATTTCAGTTTTTTTTTAACAGTCGTAAAATAGTTAATCTTAACAATAATTATCATACTAGAACATACTTAGCATTTATTACAATAACAACATTTTATCAAACTCGCTCTGTAATTATAATCAAAACTCCCCGATTCTTGACAAAACAATAATCTAATTAATTTGCAACACTGATGCAATGGCGTCAAAAATGGCGGTGGTAATATATGAATTATTTATTTTTGTGTTAAGTATGGATAATCGATGACTTTCTTGTGAAAAGTAATACCAGTTGACTTGTTTTGAAAACAATAATTGTTTTTGCAGCTGTTAATAAGACATGAAGCCATAATTTCGTAATTATTAATTTTTAAAAATGTTCGTCAAAGGCTGTCACTCAGGTCGCGACCCGTGGCAGACTGACAAGCGGCCGTCTTCATATTGCCAAATCGTCTTCATATTGCGTGCTTCAGTTTTAGCCCCGGTTCACTACGGCTTTAGTTTTTTATTGGTCTGAGTCTTGTGTAATATATTTCTTTTTTAATTTTGTTCAGCGACAAAAATAATTGTGCTTTAGTTAATAGGTAGATTTATCTAAGAATTATCACTATTTTTATTTATTGTAATATGCTATGTGTATGACATTGTGCCTACTATATATACTCATACATGCGTCTGCCAACAAACTGCTTTGCAGTTTGGCAGAAGTAATTTATTTTTGTAAAATGTCTTATTTTAATGTGAATAAATACTTTTTTACTTTTTACTTTACTAACCAGACAAACCAAGTCGTATGCTAAATTCACTCACATATTATGACGTTGAGGTATTCCTACATACTTTAAGAAGCAGATAGGATCGAGATATACTCACACTAAATAAAACTAGTACCTACCTGTCGTCTATCCGTGGATTCACAGCCGAAGCGAAGGTACGATAAGCTGGTGTAAAGACTCATTCATATGGACACAATATTTACTATTGGATTTTATACAAGTGAGCAGTTACACCAGTAATGACTTTATTAGCAGTTTCGCACTGCACCTTTATTGTGACAGTAAAGAAGCTTAAAATATAATTTATGGCTTTTTCATATCAAAAAAATCTTGCAGCTAACTAGGATTGACAGAAATTGTCACAAAACAAACAAATTAATCGTGTGTTTATGGATGATTATTGTAATCGATATCTTGACACAAATGCATTAACCAAGTTGCATATATTAAATTTATATTTAACATATCTTGAGAGAAACTGTTAATCTGCCTGATTGAACCACTGTGATTATTTTGAAAACCTGCAGATCAGTTTGTGTGGCAAGCCTTGGAGTTGGCCTACGTCAAGCAGTGAATTTCTCTAGGCTAATATGATGATAAAGAAAATTCTTTCGAAATTAAACACCAAAAGACAGTGCATATAAGTAAGTCCAAAGTACAGTGAAAGTACTGAAGTCGCGTCATCTGAGCGAATGCAGTGTTGCCAATGACTTGTGACCAAACTCGATTTGTATAAATTACTTACTTGGTTAATTACAGATTGTTTGTTCCCAGTGAACCTATTATAAAGGTAGTTAGCCTGTCATTAGCTTTAACATTATTATGTATAACATAGAAAACAGTCGGATCTTTGCAGGTAATGCAAAGCCAAGGACAAAGGACCAAATTTACTTACAAGCAATGCTATCCATGGGTTCAGACTCATTGGATTTTGAAACAAATACATAAATCCTCTTTGCATTATTTGCGTCCTCTGATTCTTCAATATTGCAAACCGATTCCAACCAAGGAATCGCTTTAGGTTTCAGTACCTGTATTTTATGGTATAAAAATAGAACAAGCTTTTCTCCGATACTTACTGGTACTTACTGACTACTTGGGACTGCACGTGTGGTTAAGTGATTTGAGCCTCCACTCAATTTTAAACTGCATAAGTCTTGTTGATTCGATCCCCATACGAGACAAGGCTTTGTGTAATCCAAAAATGGTTGTTTTAAATCTGGTGCAATAAATCCGCTGATTAGAGTACCTTCTGATGAGTATTACATAGCCTTGTTTCAGTGTAGCCTTTAATAATATCTACTTAAGACAAACTTAGGACTATAATGGATCAGGCTATAGAGACGGAGGGAATCGGCTTCTTTCTAAATTAGTTAACTAATGTAAGTCTTTTGGTTGTAGCAAACTGGCGAACTTCTCTTACTTACGGAGAAGGAGACAAAGAGATTGCCAAAATTATTTTAGATTAGTCTTAGCCAGAAGTAAAATTGTGTACCTTGTAGAAAGGAATAAAAAATGATACATTCAATTTATAAAAGATATTCAAAACCAAACCATTCTCGTCAAATCGTAAATGCCCTCAATTATCGCATGTTTGAGGTACAAACACCCGATGTAACAGAGCCTTAAAGCGCGTAGATTAGCTCTAAATTTCGAGCACCCGAGACGACGACATCTCAACGCTAAAGCCGTGAAAATCCGGCATATTTTCGAGTTGTTTAATCGGAATAATACGGTTTAAGCTGGTTCGAATAAAAGTCGTACAGAAATTTTACGGCTAAGCCTGTTTTTGTTAAGTTTTTTAAGCTTTTCTACGATAAATTGTAATGAATCCTGTTTCCTGGTTAAGATAATTTATTGTGTTGGTCATAAAGCAATACTAGCAAAATGAGTGGCTCATCCTAGTTTTGCATAAATAAAATATTTCTATGCTAGCGAAAAGTGCATACAAGTCTGCTTCTACTACATGATGCTGAAAGCATTTGCATGAATAAATTACTGACAAACTCCTATACGTGAAAACCGAAATTGTAATATTCTTTGCAAGTAGTGTAACAATTGATGCTCCCAATATTCATAACCATGACAATATCTGCATCACCCTATAGTTGACTAAAAGTTACCTATCCTTATCTAACGTGTTCAGTAGTTGGAAGGACATCACACGTCATTCTTCCCAAACAAAATGTCTGCCTTTCTACGAGCAGTAGTTTCTACAGAATACTACAACTTGAGAGCATTAAGAGTTTATCCCGTATTACTTGGTTTCAAGAAGTAGGTAAGTTTTGCTGAGAACACAGCAATTAACAGATGGAAAGTTTCGTTTGGTTTGTATAATATAAAAACGTCTGCTGACTCTATGGAGTATTTGTACATGTGTGTACGAATGAGTTTGTTTTATTCAGTCATGAATGATAATATTGTTTTGTTTACGCGAATTTTACATAACGGCATGTCTCTTGCTGGTTTTACTAAGCTAAAGTCTGTCTTTTGATGTATTTTACAAATGTTTTATGAACATACAGGGAGGAAAAAGAAATATTTGAATGATTGAAACGTCAAACATTTGATACATTGCAGCAATGGTGACTGAAGCACCTACTAACCGACACGTTTTGACGATTCATCATTATCTACTTCGGATTTGTCAGACTAAATTTGAGGGAATTTATTTGTTTCAATATCATTATTGACATTATATTTATCTAGTTACCGACGTTTGATGTACTTTATTTATACACTTAAATACATTTACATTAACTGACATACGTAGGATTAACATAATTATGTACAATAAAATAAAACTAATTATATAACTAAACTATCCTAAACTATAAAAAAGCGAAAGTATGAAAAGAAAAGTAATTAAAATATAATAAAAAATTGCCAACTACGATGCGTCAAAAAATTCCTCCGCAACGCTGTCGAGCGGTAGCGTGCCAAGAAGGCTGGCAGCATTGCCACGTTGAATGGCAATGCTTATTCTCTCAGCGAGATATAAACCAGCCCTCTGGTCACGGGAAGCATCGATCAGCCTTCTAGCGATTTCTTTGTATAATGCGCGTGCACTAGGGCCCCATGGCCCCAGCGTTTCGACCCCAAAGGGCTCAAAAACGTAATTACCAGCCAGGTTTCCGTATTTGCGCCGTTTGAGGGTTTCCGCCTTTGCAGCAGCAGCGCCAGCTGATCCAGCTGTACTTGAAAGATGTGATGGCGCAAGGGTATCGACGCATGTCGCGTCCCACACCAGAGGCCTACCCATCTTCCAAGGTAATAACGTCATACCGTCTGGTCTCTTCCCATCGTCGCGTACCAAACCATTAGGTTCGAGATGAGCTGGTACTAGCTGGTACTCCGGCGGTGGCAAAAGCTCGACGGAGTATGTCGTTAATGTGGGCATGTCGAGAAATACGCCCTGCACTCCTACTGCACGATAGGCCATGGTGGCCAAGACTGTCGACGGCTTCACCGCAGTGACAGCGGTGCGGAGAAACGCAAACAGCTCCCAAGCGCAGGCAAGAAGCGATTCGGAAAGTTGTATCGTCCAACATAGTTCCTATGTTGGACGATGGAAGTGCTTGAAGCCATAGCCCCGATTCCCACTCTCCCACAGCCAACAAACGGGCACGCTCTGCAACACTAGATGCAGTATTTAAAAGATAATCTCTCATCTTGCTACAGAGCGGCCCGCCCCATTGTCTCTGAGAGAATAGATTCCGGGGTAAGTCAGAGCTCGGGCAAGCCATTTTCCAAGCTTTAATGGCATCAGTCTTGCACGGCACCTCAGAATTAACCAGTGTGGGTTCTAGAATTTTCCTGGTCAATTCCTCAGTACCGTGGACCGAGGCCAAAAACGCTGGAAGGCTTACATCTGTAATTGTACGAACGCCGAGGCCGCCCAAACGAACTGGTAAAGTCGCTTGAAGCCACACTCGGTCGTTCATGTCAAGATTTAGAATTTTGCTCAAGGTGTGCCGAATAATATTATCAATGTTTTCCAATAGGGATAAATGTTTCCAAAAAGGAGAGGACCGCAAGTAATATGTAAATTTTGGAACAAAAAGGCAGTGCCGAATAATCGTGAAAGCCGAATGAATATTAATTTTGTATAGGCGTTCTGAGGTTTCACAGAAATTTTGTACTTTTTCATTTATGAAAGTTCCAAAAGCGTCGTCGAAAATAGGGGACCCAAGGAGGCGGAAGGAGCATTTATTGATGATTTTAGTATTTGGCGCCAAAGAATTAAATTTTGATATAATCGAAAGGTTATCCAAATTGTCAAATTGTTATAATATGCCGGTGAACATCTCTTCTTGGAAGTCGAGCTGCACCATACAAAAATTCTCCTTGGTGTTTACTATTGTCCGTCCTTGCGTGTTGATTTCTTTTCATCCTTTGAGAATCTCTTACTTAATCTATCCCTCTCTTACAGTCAAACTATAATTATGGGTGACTTTAACACCTGTCTTCTTAAAAACGACTCACGTTCCTCTTCTCTCTCTTCTATTGCTGTCTCCACTAATCTGCATATACTTCCTTTGAATGCTACTCATCACTTCCCAAATTCTACACCTTCACTTTTAGACCTCATTCTTGTCTCATCTCTTGACCATGTCGCTACACATGGCCAATGTAGTGCAAATGCTTTTTCCTATCACGACCTGATTTATCTCTCCTATAAAGTTCGTCCCCACAAGGCAAAGTCTAGAACTCTCTTGCTTCGCAATTTTAGTGGTATGAATACTGATGATCTCATTGATGATGCTAAGGCAATTGATTGGAAACCATTACTAGATGCCGATACTATTGACCGTAAAATTGAATTATTTTAGAGAAATCTTATTGACCTCTACGATGCCCATGCGCCTGTTCGCACTATAAAATTAAAGCATGCTCCATTTCATTGGCTTACTGAGGAAATAAGGCTACTTATTCAGAAAAAAAGCAGCGGCCAAATCAAAACTAAAATCCAAACCCACTGAGGTAAATAAATTAAAATACATAACTCTCAGAAATCACTGCAATAGGGTGTGTAGGGATGCACACGCCAGCATATCCACAGTTCTATAGAAAACGGAGATCCTGCGAAAGTATGGAAATTTCTCAAATCATTAGGGGTTGGAAAGCAAAGTCAGAATATTAATCCTTACAATTTTGATATTAACATGCTTAACCAACACTTCTCTGCTTCGTCCAATTATGACGGGACAACCAAATTGAATACAATAAAGTATCTTTCATCGCTTTCAACTCCTGATTATACTTCCTTTGTCTTTAGTCAGTTTAGTTCATGTGATGTTAAGAAGAGCATTTAATCTATTAGCTCCAACGCTGTTGGTTGTGATGGTATCACCCGTAATATGATCCTCCCCATTCTTGATATAATCCTACCTATTATCGCGCACATATTTAATTCCTCAATTGCCAGTGGTGTTTCCTGCAGCTTGGAAGTATGCTCATGTGATTCCACTACCTAAAAAATCCAATCCTGTATCCTTCTCTGAATTCCGATCCTGAACGTCTCATCTATAACCAACTTAACTCATTCCTTATAAAAAAATTACATCCTCAATCCTTTTCAATCAGGTTTTCGTTCTGGTCATAGCACCACTACAGCCCTTGTGAATATTACGGATGATATGAGGTCAGGTATGGAGGATGGCAAGCTCACAATTCTCTGTTTGTTGGATTTCAGCAATGCTTTCAACACCGTTGACTTTGATGTTCTCCTTGCTATTTTAAGCTCTCTTAGCATATCTCCATCCGTGACTGACTGGTTTCGTAGTTACCTGTTTGGCCGCCGGCAGCGTGTCCATCTGGATAAAACTTATTCGTCCTGGTGCGACAATTCTGCGGGTGTACCTGAGGGCGGCGTTCTCTCTCCTCTGCTCTTCTCGATTTTTATCAATTCAATATCTAATTCTATTTCAAGTTCCTACCACCTTTATGCAGATGATCTGCAAATCTACTCACAAGCGAAGCTTGAAAATTTATCTTTAGGCATCGCCAGTATTAATCAGGACCTAGTTGCCATATCAGAATGGACTAAAACGTATGGTCTTAAGGTTAATCCTGTTAAAACCCAAACTATAATTATTGGCAGCTCTAGACTGATATCTAGGATTAACTGGTCCGTGCTTCCACAGGTGTCTTTTGCAGGTGTTTCTATTCCTTTTCGTAAAGATGTTTAGAATCTGGGGATATACATAGACACAACATTTTCGTGGGCCGTCCAGCTGCAATACATCAGCCGACGTCTTTTTGCTGCCATAGCATCATTGAGAAGACTGCGTAATTTCCTTCTGACTGCCACTAAAATTGCACTATCTGTCGTACTGCATGGTTAGACATCAAACCATAAAAATCGAGAGTGAGTCGGACTTGCCCATGAATGGTTCCGTAGTAGAGGTATCTTCTAAACATGGGCACACATTTTTCCACTTTTGAGGCATCTATCGTTCAAAAGATTCCCTTTGAGGATCAATGGTTTTAGAAATGTCACTGTCAATTTTAAAGATCTATCTATAGAAACCCCGCAAGTATATGACCGATAAAAATTATATTTTCAAGTCAGTTCCATGTATGGAAAGCCGCCCTTTGTTTTCAGTGCATTTTTATTTTTATATTGAAATCGTGAAGCGGTTCACAGAATACATCTACATACCAATTTTCATAAATGTACGCTCCATAGGTTCGGAATAAAATGGCTGTGACATACGGATAGACAGATAGTCAGAGAGACAGAAATGGCGAATCTATAAAAGTTCCGTTTCTTGCCATTTTTGGCTGCGAAACCCAAAAAAAAAAACAATATGATAGGAACATAACTTCGAAAAGTCAGTGGTGCATATCGTGGATTCGAACTGGATACCGTCTGCATAACAGTATGTTGGTTTTTCTACTACGCTATCATTGCCTTTTGTTTTCTGCAGTTAAATCCTAAAAATTAATTAATAGTTAACGAGAAGCACGGTAGCGCTCAGAAGTAAATGCCACACACGGTCACCCATCCAAGTGGTGACCTGTGCAAGCGTTGCTTAACTTTGCCTATCTGTTACGAACGGCAAGCCAAGTCTCGCCACGAGCGCTACAACTATTGACTTGATGGATTATATACATCAGCAGTTTTCATGTCATTAAAAAAACGAATAATGGAAAGAATTCTCGTACAGATATACGTGTCCGAATCCACCACATCTTGTCAACAAATGCATTGAAAATTTTACGTGGACATCTTAATGTCAGAATAAGTATGTCGTTTTACCGATCATCATAATTGCTTTGCCAGATTTAGAATAATTTAAAAAAATATATATTTAAGTTATGAAGTCTCGTATACTTACTGCAAGCTAAGCTTTTAACGCAATTGACAGATATTATATTAAAAGACCTTTTGTTCCTATTTAGCGAAACCGGACTACTATTTTTCAAGGAGGTTAATAAAGCATACCATACGATATTTATTATATCGACAAGTCGATATTTGTTATTTCGTTATAATTAACTACGTTAGCTTCATACAACATATTTGCATATTCTATTAATACGGTTCTCCTATCCAAGGTAATTCTTAACTTACTCTCACCCACTAATCGTCTACGCTCAACGAATTTTCTTGAAAATGAACACAGTCTTCAAACCAATTTGCAATATGATGAAATCTTATATTAAAGTATTTATCAATAATACACATAATTAAGCTCGTTTGATGTTCCACGGCATACATATTAAGTTCATACTCGAAATTTGAAAAAATATTTTGATTACCAATAAATCTCTGAAGTATCTATTCGTGATGAAAATATTTTCACATTTCAGTTTTTTTTTAACAGTCGTAAAATAGTTAATCTTAACAATAATTATCATACTAGAACATACTTAGCATTTATTACAATAACAACATTTTATCAAACTCGCTCTGTAATTATAATCAAAACTCCCCGATTCTTGACAAAACAATAATCTAATTAATTTGCAACACTGATGCAATGGCGTCAAAAATGGCGGTGATAATATATGAATTATTTATTTTTGTGTTAAGTATGGATAATCGATGACTTTCTTGTGAAAAGTAATACCAGTTGACTTGTTTTGAAAACAATAATTGTTTTTGCAGCTGTTAATAAGACATGAAGCCATAATTTCGTAATTATTAATTTTTAAAAATGTTCGTCAAAGGCTGTCACTCACGTCGCGACCCGTGGCAGACTGACAAGCGGCCGACTTCATATTGCCGAATCGTCTTCATATTGCGTGCTTCAGTTTTAGCCCCGGTTCACTACGGCTTTAGTTTTTTATTGGTCTGAGTCTTGTGTAATATATTTCTTTTTTAATTTTGTTCAGCGACAAAAATAATTGTGCTTTAGTTAATAGGTAGATTTATCTAAGAATTATCACTATTTTTATTTATTGTAATATGCTATTTGTATGACATTGTGCCTACTATATATACTCATACATGCGTCTGCCAACAAACTGCTTTGCAGTTTGGCAGAAGTAATTTATTTTTGTAAAATGTCTTATTTTAATGTGAATAAATACTTTTTTACTTTTTACTTTACTAACCAGACAAACCAAGTCGTATGCTAAATTCACTCATATATTATGACGTTGAGGTATTCCTACATACTTTAAGAAGCAGATAGGATCGAGATATACTCACACTAAATAAAACTAAGTACCTACCTGTCGTCTATCCGTGGATTCACAGCCGAAGCGAAGGTACGATAAGCTGGTGTAAAGACTCATTCATATGGACACAATATTTACTATTGGATTTTATACAAGTGAGCAGTTACACCAGTAATAACTTTATTAGCAGTTTCGCACTGCACCTTTATTGTGACAGTAAAGAAGCTTAAAATATAATTTATGGCTTTTTCATATCAAAAAAATCTTGCAGCTAACTAGGATTGACAGAAATTGTCACAAATCAAACAAATTAATCGTGTGTTTATGGATGATTATTGTAATCGATATCTTGACACAAATGCATTAACCAAGTTGCATATATTAAATTTATATTTGACATATCTTGAGAGAAACTGTTAATCTGCCTGATTGAACCACTGTGATTATTTTGAAAACCTGCAGATCAGTTTGTGTGGCAAGCCTTGGAGTTGGCCTACGTCAAGCAGTGAATTTCTCTAGGCTAATATGATGATAAAGAAAATTCTTTCGAAATTAAACACCAAAAGACAGTGCATATAAGTAAGTCCAAAGTACAGTGAAAGTACTGAAGTCGCGTCATCTGAGCGAATGCAGTGTTGCCAATGACTTAATGACTTGTGACCAAACTCGATTTGTATAAATTACTTACTTGGTTAATTACAGATTGTTTGTTCCCAGTGAACCTATTATAAAGGTAGTTAGCCTGTCATTAGCTTTAACATTATTATGTATAACATAGAAAACAGTCGGATCTTTGCAGGTAATGCAAAGCCAAGGACAAAGGACCAAATTTACTTACAAGCAATGCTATCCATGGGTTCAGACTCATTGGATTTTGAAACAAATACATAAATCCTCTTTGTATTATTTGCGTCCTCTGATTCTCCAATATTGCAAACCGATTCCAACCAAGGAATCGCTTTAGGTTTCAGTACCTGTATTTTATGGTATAAAAATAGAACAAGCTTTTCTCCGATACTTACTGGTACTTACTGACTACTTGGGACTGCACGTGTGGTTAAGTGATTTGAGCCTCCACTCAATTTTAAACTGCATAAGTCTTGTTGATTCGATCCCCATACGAGACAAGGCTTTGTGTAATCCAAAAATGGTTGTTTTAAATCTGGTGCAATAAATCCGCTGATTAAAGTACCTTCTGATGAGTATTACATAGCCTTGTTTCAGTGTAGCCTTTAATAATATCTACTTAAGACAAACTTAGGACTATAATGGATCAGGCTATAGAGACGGAGGGAATCGGCTTCTTTCTAAATTAGTTAACTAATGTAAGTCTTTTGGTTGTAGCAAACTGGCGAACTTCTCTTACTTACGGAGAAGGAGACAAAGAGATTGCCAAAATTATTTTAGATTAGTCTTAGCCAGAAGTAAAATTGTGTACCTTGTAGAAAGGAATAAAAAATGATACATTCAATTTATAAAAGATATTCAAAACCAAACCATTCTCGTCAAATCGTAAATGCCCTCAATTATCGCATGTTTGAGGTACAAACACCCGATGTAACAGAGCCTTAAAGCGCGTAGATTAGCTCTAAATTTCGAGCACCCGAGACGACGACATCTCAACGCCAAAGCCATGAAAATCCGGCATATTTTCGAGTTGTTTAACCGGAATAATACGGTTTAAGCTGGTTCGAATAAAAGTCGTACAGAAATTTTACGGCTAAGCCTGTTTTTGTTAAGCTTTTTCAGCTTTTCTACGATAAATTGTAATGAATCCTGTTTTCTGGTTAAGATAATTTATTGTGTTGGTCATAAAGCAATACTAGCAAAATGAGTGGCTCATCCTAGTTTTGCATAAATAAAATATTTCTATGCTAGTGAAAAGTGCATACAAGTCTGCTTCTACTACATGATACCGTCTAAAGCATTTGCATGAATAAATTACTGACAAACTCCTATACGTGAAAACCGAAGTTGTAATATTCTTTGCAAGTAGTGTAACAATTGATGCTCCCAATATTCATAACCATGACAATATCTGCATCACCCTATAGTTGACTAAAAGTTACCTATCCTTATCTAACGTGTTCAGTAGTTGGAAGGACATCACACGTCATTCTTCCCAAACAAAATGTCTGCCTTTCTACGAGCAGTAGTTACTACAGAATACTACAACTTGAGAGCATTAAGAGTTTATCCCGTATTACTTGGTTTCAAGAAGTAGGTAAGTTTTGCTGAGAACACAGCAATTAACAGATGGAAAGTTTCGTTTGGTTTGTATAATATAAAAACGTCTGCTGACTCTATGGAGTATTTGTACATGTGTGTACGAATGAGTTTGTTTTATTCAGTCATGAATGATAATATTGTTTTGTTTACGCGAATTTTACATAACGGCATGTCTCTTGCTGGTTTTACTAAGCTAAAGTCTGTCTTTTGATGTATTTTACAAATGTTTTATGAACATACAGGGAGGAAAAAGAAATATTTGAATGATTGAAACGTCAAACATTTGATACATTGCAGCAATGGTGACTGAAGCACCTACTAACCGACACGTTTTGACGATTCATCATTATCTACTTCGGATTTGTCAGACTAAATTTGAGGGAATTTATTTGTTTCAATATCATTATTGACATTATATTTATCTAGTTACCGACGTTTGATGTACTTTATTTATACACTTAAATACATTTACATTAACTGACATACGTAGGATTAACATAATTATGTACAATAAAATAAAACTAATTATATAACTAAACTATCCTAAACTATAAAAAAGCGAAAGTATGAAAAGAAAAGTAATTAAAATATAATAAAAAATTGCCAACTACGATGCGTCAAAAAATTCCTCCGCAACGCTGTCGAGCGGTAGCGTGCCAAGAAGGCTGGCAGCATTGCCACGTTGAATGGCAATGCTTATTCTCTCAGCGAGATATAAACCAGCCCTCTGGTCACGGGAAGCATCGATCAGCCTTCTAGCGATTTCTTTGTATAATGCGCGTGCACTAGGGCCCCATGGCCCCAGCGTTTCGACCCCAAAGGGCTCAAAAACGTAATTACCAGCCAGGTTTCCGTATTTGCGCCGTTTGAGGGTTTCCGCCGATGCAGCAGCAGCGCCAGCTGATCCAGCTGTACTTGAAAGATGTGATGGCGCAAGGGTATCGACGCATGTCGCGTCCCACACCAGAGGCCTACCCATCTTCCAAGGTAATAACGTCATACCGTCTGGTCTCTTCCCATCGTCGCGTACCAAACCATTAGGTTCGAGATGAACTGGTACTAGCTGGTACTCCGGCGGTGGCAAGAGCTCGACGGAGTATGTCGTTAATGTGGGCATGTCGAGAAATACGCCCTGCACTCCTACTGCACGATAAGCCATGGTGGCCAAGACGGCTTCACCGCAGTGACAGCGGTGCGGAGAAACGCAAACAGCTCCCAAGCGCAGGCAAGAAGCGATTCGGAAAGTTGTATCGTCCAACATAGTTCCTATGTTGGACGATGGAAGTGCTTGAAGCCATAGCCCCGATTCCCACTCTCCCACAGCCAACAAACGGGCACGCTCTGCAACACTAGATGCAGTATTTAAAAGATAATCTCTCATCTTGCTACAGAGCGGCCCGCCCCATTGTCTCTGAGAGAATAGATTCCGGGGTAAGTCAGAGCTCGGGCAAGCCATTTTCCAAGCTTTAATGGCATCAGTCTTGCACGGCACTCAGAATTAACCAGTGTGGGTTCTAGAATTTTCCTGGTCAATTCCTCAGTGCCGTGGACCGAGGCCAAAAACGCTGGAAGGCTTACATCTGTAATTGTACGAACGCCGAGGCCGCCCAAACGAACTGGTAAAGTCGCTTGAAGCCACACTCGGTCGTTCATGTCAAGATTTAGAATTTTGCTCAAGGTGTGCCGAATAATATTATCAATGTTTTCCAATAGGGATAAATGTTTCCAAAAAGGAGAGGACCGCAAGTAATATGTAAATTTTGGAACAAAAAGGCAGTGCCGAATAATCGTGAAAGCCGAATGAATATTAATTTTGTATAGGCGTTCTGAGGTTTCACATAAATTTTGTACTTTTACATTTATGAAAGTTCCAAAAGCGTCGTCGAAAATAGGGGACCCAAGGAGGCGGAAGGAGCATTTATTGATGATTTTAGTATTTGGCGCCAAAGAATTAAACTTTGATATAATCGAAAGGTTATCCAAATTGTCAAATTGTTATAATATGCCGGTGAACATCTCTTCTTGGAAGTCGAGCTGCACCATACAAAAATTCTCCTTGGTGTTTACTATTGTCCGTCCTTGCGTGTTGATTTCTTTTCATCCTTTGAGAATCTCTTACTTAATCTATCCCTCTCTTACAGTCAAACCATAATTATGGGTGACTTTAACACCTGTCTTCTTAAAAACGACTCACGTTCCTCTTCTCTCTCTTCTATTGCTGTCTCCACTAATCTGCATATACTTCCTTTGAATGCTACTCATCACTTCCCAAATTCTACACCTTCACTTTTAGACCTCATTCTTGTCTCATCTCTTGACCATGTCGCTACACATGGCCAATGTAGTGCAAATGCTTTTTCCTATCACGACCTGATTTATCTCTCCTATAAAGTTCGTCCCCCCAAGGCAAAGTCTAGAACTCTCTTGCTTCGCAATTTTAGTGGTATGAATACTGATGATCTCATTGATGATGCTAAGGCAATTAATTGGAAACCATTACTAGATGCCGATACTATTGACCGTAAAATTGAATTATTTTAGAGAAATCTTATTGACCTCTACGATGCCCATGCGCCTGTTCGCGCTATAAAATTAAAGCATGGTCCATTTCATTGGCTTACTGAGGAAATAAGGCTACTTATTCAGAAAAAAAGCAGCGGCCAAATCAAAACTAAAATCCAAACCCACTGAGGTAAATAAATTAAAATACATAACTCTCAGAAATCACTGCAATAGGGTGTGTAGGGATGCACAACGCCAGCATATCCACAGTTCTATAGAAAACGGAGATCCTGCGAAAGTATGGACATTTCTCAAATCATTAGGGGTTGGAAAGCAAAGTCAGAATATTAATCCTTACAATTTTGATATTAACATGCTTAACCAACACTTCTCTGCTTCGTCCAATTATGACGGGACAACCAAATTGAATACAATAAAGTATCTTTCATCGCTTTCAACTCCTGATTATACTCCCTTTGTCTTTAGTCAGTTTAGTTCATGTGATGTTAAGAAGAGCATTTAATCTATTAGCTCCAACACTGTTGGTTGTGACGGTATCACTCGTAATATGATCCTCCCCATTCTTGATATAATCCTACCTATTAACGCGCACATATTTAATTCCTCAATTTCCAGTGGTGTTTCCTGCAGCTTGGAAGTATGCTCATGTGATTCCACTACCTAAAAAGTCCAATCCTGTATCCTTCTCTGAATTCCGATCCTGAACGTCTCATCTATAACCAACTTAACTCATTCCTTATAAAAAAATTACATCCTCAATCCTTTTCAATCAGGTTTTCGTTCTGGTCATAGCACCACTACAGCCCTTGTGAATATTACGGATGATATGAGGTCAGGTATGGAGGATGGCAAGCTCACAATTCTCTGTTTGTTGGATTTCAGCAATGCTTTCAACACCGTTGACTTTGATGTTCTCCTTGCTATTTTAAGCTCTCTTAGCATATCTCCATCCGTGACTGACTGGTTTCGTAGTTACCTGTTTGGCCGCCGGCAGCGTGTCCATCTGGATAAAACTTATTCGTCCTGGTGCGACAATTCTGCGGGTGTACCTGAGGGCGGCGTTCTCTCTCCTCTGCTCTTCTCGATTTTTATCAATTCAATATCTAATTCTATTTCAAGTTCCTACCACCTTTATGCAGATGATCTGCAAATCTACTCACAAGCGAAGCTTGAAAATTTATCTTTAGGCATCGCCAGTATTAATCAGGACCTAGTTGCCATATCAGAATGGACTAAAACGTATGGTCTTAAGGTTAATCCTGTTAAAACCCAGGCTATAATTATTGGCAGCTCTAGACTGATATCTAGGATTAACTGGTCCGTGCTTCCACAGGTGTCTTTTGCAGGTGTTTCTATTCCTTTTCGTAAAGATGTTTAGAATCTGGGGATATACATAGACACAACATTTTCGTGGGCCGTCCAGCTGCAATACATCAGCCGACGTCTTTTTGCTGCCATAGCATCATTGAGAAGACTGCGTAATTTCCTTCTGACTGCCACTAAAATTGCACTTGTGAAATCTATTCTTCTTCCCATTCTTGACTATGCCGATGCCAGCTATGTCGATCTCAATAATGATCAGCTTGATAAACTTGAGCGGCTCCAAAATTTCTGTATAAGATTCATATTTGGTTTACGCAAATATGATCATATCTCTGAATTTCGCACGAAGCTCAAGTGGCTGCCAATCCGCCTTCGCCGGAATACTCACATTCTCTGCCTTCACTATAATATTCTATACAACCCTTCTTTTCCCATGTATCTGAAAACTCGCTTTGAATACCTCCATGACACACATACAAAGTGCTTGAGATCATCGGAGAATCTTAGGTTGAAAGTTCTTCGGTTTTCTACGAGAAATCTTTTACGGTCCAGGCTGTCCGATTGTGGAATTTGTTGCCTGAGACAATAAGGCAGGCTCAATCGTTGACATTATTTAAGAAACTTGTCACCAAACACTACTTAGCAGATTTTCCGTGACTACTCTTTTAAACTTGCGCTGATATTGTTTTTTTTTTTATGGTATCTATTTATAATTATAGGTATTTATATATTGTATTTATTTATAGTATCTATTTATATATTTTATAAAGTATATATTTATGTATGTTATAATATTAGTATGTAAGTACATAGTATTCTTATTAGTTTAGTTTTGTTGAGCTCTTTAGGATACACTATTCCTCTAAGTAAGTAGGTATGTACTTCCCATTCTATCAGTCACTCAATTTTGTATTCCATTTGGTTAAAACGATGGCGATAAGTCCGCCCTTGTACCTAGTTTTAAGTTGTTTATAATTTGATCACTGTATTCTTGTATATTTTTGTTTTTCTGGTGTACAATAAAGAGTTTTTAATCAATCAATCAATTATTGTTTTATGAAGGAGTGACAGCCTAGTGGCGATACAAATTATGCTAGCTATGTAGCGCTATGCAGCAGGTATCGAGTTCAAAGCTACGCACTTTGCGCAATTGTGAAGTTCTATGTGTATTGCAGTGTTAATCATTGCTTGTCTCGTACGTTGGAGAACACTTAAAACCATCAGTCCCGGATGTCATGAAGATCTTTGACAGTTGTTTTGGGGAGTCAGTACTCTTAAATTTACCGATACTGGTTTAAAACATGGTTTATCCCATTTCTTCGTGTTTCGGTGGTCAGACGTTACTCACTCTGTTGAATAGCTGGTATTTAGTTAAATCTTGCTTAAGGATCTATTTATTCATGTCATTTGTGAAAATATTTCGTGTTTCTTAAAGTAAGCATAGCACTATTAGCGAATGATAAAAAAAGAACTTACATTTAGGTACAGGGCTTAGAAATATAAATGGTTAATTAAAATTTATTTTATTTAAAACAAGTAAATTAGTTTTTAATTCATAATATCAATCTTTGTCTTGTGTTGCAAAAGCTATATTTTGCATGCATACAATATTTTTAAATGAATACGCCTATCGCGCCGTGACTCTCTTAAACTACTAGTAACTATCGCCCGAGAATATTTGACCTTCCAAAAATCTTTAGACTTTTGACCTTGACATTTGTTTCTGACGTTTTATTTAGAAACTCTAACGTTTGCTTTGGTTGGCCTTTTTATTAATTTTGGCAGTATTAAAATATGCTTTGCTTTTATTGAAACAAATAATAGTATTGTTGAACTACCTTAAAATAAATATTAAAATATTTTGTATTTTGAAGTTGCTAATTGATTTAAGGTTGTTGACTAATTTCAAGGTTTCAATTTATTTTAAGATGTAAAATGAGGCTGTAAAATCGTAAATAGGCTAGTTTACATCATCAGCAGTTTCATCAGCTATCAGTGAGCTAGTTTGATGGAGTAAATTGATTCAGTGTTCGTCTAGTCACCGTTTCTGTCGCACAAAATATCTCTAAGGTTTTGGCTTTGTGTCTCAATGTTACTCATGTGTTCCACAGTACACAATTTATTGGTAGTGAGGACGATTCCTTTTAAAAATAAAGCAAAAAGGGTTTATTAGACTCGTGACTATTGCCATTAATGTATTTATTAGCTTTAAAATTAAAATATATTTTAAGCATAACAAGAACTTCAAACTGGCGACTTTTGAACTAGCTGTTACGTATTCATCAAAAGAATATTCTAACATTTTCTTTATACAAACGAGATATATGGAGAGGTTCATTAAAGTTTTAGTTGTGGTTGATGTCAAGCAGTCAGCTGAGGAGTCTCAAAGTGAAAATCATCATCCCAATAACATAGCAATATACCACCAATAACCAACACACCCTAAGCTTGCCAAATGATAACAAATACTTACATAGTCATCATCATCATCATCAGCCTTTAACAGTCCACTGCTGGACTAGGCCTCTCCTTCGAAAGGAGGAATTGGCCTAATATACCACGGTGGCCAAACGGGTTGGTATAGGGTTTGTATCAAGTTTTCCTTCTCTTACAGTGCTGTTCTCTGCATAATATGTAGTTTGGAAGTAGAGCTACTGCATACGTATACATACTATACATGTTACGCGTGTACATACTATACATGTTACGCGTGTGTGCGTGTGGCAATGTTTGACTGTAGTGGTGGCGTTTATTTTCATTAAAATCATATATATCTAATGAATATCTTATAAAAAAAAAATGCTTTCTGCACTTTCACTTTTTGCCACGTTCGCAAAGCAAGGGGAACCATGAGAAAGAACGGGCAATAAAACTCACGGTCACTCTTTTTCATCGCCAGGTTTTGCATAATACATGTTTGAAATAGAAATATTATTTATGACATTTGGCACACTTATTGGTGACATATAGGATATGTCACCAATAAGTGTGCCAAATTTCATAACCCTCTGTTCACGCATTTCTCATAAAAAGGGATCACAAAATGTCGCTTCACGTATTTATATATAGATAATGAAGAGGCAGACAACTTTTCGTGGAACTCTACACCAACGCTTTTGACCAGCGTAGTATAGGAGACCAAAATAATCCTCCTTTTGACTCATAATTTTAATATCATGTGATTCAAATTGGGGGAGGCCTACATCCAGCGGTGAACTACAAAAGGCTATATTATGAATATTTGCTGTTAACAAAATAAACCTGACTAAAAATCGTTTCGCGCAGAAACTTACAGTTTTCTTATTCCAAAATATTTGTATGTATAGAAATATCGCCTAAAGTATCAGTAGGTCTGGTAGAAAGCAAAAATTATTCTACCGGTTTTATCTAAGTACACGTCCGCATTAGGAATAATATTTCCTCTGCGTCGCGAGGAACTTTACAAACATAAAACTAACGGACATAAAGTACATCTCATCTCAGACTCGAAACAAAAATTTAAGGATCGCACAGTGTTGTCACATGTGGGATTCGAACCCACAACACTCAGCGCAGTGTCAAGCGGCGAAGCGGCAGCTTAAACAAAAACACCCAACCGTGCAGTCGTTTGAAAAATTGCAACATTTTTTTTAATAATCAAAATAACAAGCGACGCCGCATTTTTAGCTTGCTTACCTCAACTTATTAATTACTTTAGATACACAATATGCGATGGGGTATAAGCTTAAACTTTGATTATAACCTTGAGGTCGACTCGCGTGTGATCTCAATATAAATGTGATAACTCAACAGACAGGTTCAGTCCAATTATTTGTATGAGATGAAGTTTACATTGATTTTGATGACTGAAACTTTATTGTAGTTGTGCTTTAGTGGAATTCTGAATGTTTGCTCAGAGGTATTTGTAATTGAGAGGTATTTATATTAATGTGTTCAAATCGGTCTGAATTAATGTGTAGATTAAATAATTTGCTAGGTTTATTTTGTACTTTGTTTAAAACTCTGGCTAAGCATTTTAATTTACAAATTTAAATCTTTTGGATGGATCTTTTTCTTTAAAAAATGGTTAGACAGTGTGTATGAAAGCATAGGCTCGAAAAGGTAGATCAGGCTAAGAAAACCATTAATAGACTATGTGAGTATGGGATATGGATGAAATAGAAAGGAGGTAATAATTAGATAACAAGAACTATAGAACCAAAAGACATCCTGCGCAACGGCAAGAGAATGAAATTTTTATAAAATAAAAGTTTATATATTAGGGGTTTAAGTATTAGGTTGCCGATTTGTACGGAAAATTAAAATTGATATTTTTTTTAATTTTTAACATATTTATTTAATCAAAGTAGCTACCATTATTATCTATACATAGCTGCCATCTAATAGAAAGGTCATTTATGCCTTTGCGATAGAACTCTGATGATCTAGACGGCACAAACTGTGTGAAAGCATTTTGTACTGCCTCCTGGGAAGAAAACTTCTTGTCACGTAGATAATTGCCCAAATGACGAAAAAAATGGTAGTCCGTTGGAGCAAGGTCTGGCGAATACGGAGGATGACGAATGGTTTCTAACTGCAGTTCCTGAAGGGTCAAAACAGTTTCTCGTACTGTATGAGGTCTCGCTTCGTCATGGAGCAATAATGGAGAAGATCGATTCATGGGTCGGGGCTGTTTTACTGCTAGTTTTGCTAACATTGTTCGGAGTTAGGTACAATAGACATTTGCCGTTATTGCTTGACCAGATCGGAGAAAACTATAGTGAATAACACCATACTGAGACCACCAAACAGTTACCATTACCTTTTTATTGGTAATCTTTGTTTTAGGACACTGTTGTGGCGTTTGACCTGGAGTCAGCCATTGCATTTTTCTTTTACGGTTATCATAAAGAATCCACTTTTCATCACATGTCACAATACGATCCAATATTCCTTCATTTCTGTACCGATTCAACGAGGCAACACAAGTTTCAACACGCGTTTCTTTCAGTCAAATCATGAGGCACCCATTTTTTGTACTTTTTTATTTTATTGATTTGAGGCAAATGAGTCAATAGTGTAGGTAAGGTAACGTTAAACCCATGCCGCTAATTCCTGGGTAGTTTGACCAGGATCGGCTTCCACGTCTCTCTTAATTCATTGTTATTCACCTGTGTGGGCGGTCTTCCTCGTGGCTCGTTCTTCAAGTCGAAGTTTCCATCGCGAAAGCGTTTCAACCAAAATCACACGGTGCCTTCATTAGCAGACCCCTCTCCAAACGCAACACTGATATTGCGGGCAGTTTCTGCCGCGTTACTTCCGCGTCGGAACTCGTATATCAAAAATCACTCGAATTTTCGCAGTATCCATCTTTCTTGTCTAAGTTGAATAACAAAACCAATTGAAAGTCGATATTCAAATGTTTCACATTTTTAAAAGAAGAACATCATAGAAACCATGTGAAAAAAGTTTCATTCAAAAACCTCAAACCATGAAGATTCTATGTCAATTCAAAGTACCTATTACAATAAAACGACAATTTCATACTTTAACCCCAATTATTAACATCGTTTCAGAGTTTTATAACCAAGAAAAGTATTTAATAGCCGTTCCAGTATTTTCATAAAAGTTTTTTATTCTTTTTATTCTGCGGCGTAGTCTGTGATTGTAGTCTTTGATAGTACAAACCTTAAAAATGTAGAAACTTAACATTTTATTAAATTATGGTCGAACTTCGACCACTGGGCGACCTCTAGTTAAAATTTATCGTACCTAAAGACAATTTTGTATTTGTATGTCTTTGAATGCCAACAAGTTTACGTATCTAATTATTCTTCCATTTAAGAGCTAGGTAGCTCTTCTCGGTGCAGCAATTGCCATTGACTTCGATTTTCTGCCCTTTGTATCTAATTATAACTGCCTCTATTTTATCTTCGCCATTAAGCATGTATTAATGTAGAATGTAATAATATGCTTTAAAAATTTGACGACCGGTTGGCGCAGCGGGAGTGTAAGCGACTGCTATGCCGAAGGTCGCGGGTTCGATTCCCGCTCAAGTCAAACATTTGTGTGCATGAACATGGATGTTTGTCTTGGTCTGGGTGTTTCTATGTATAATATGTATGTATTTACAAAAAAAAGTATATATGTATGTTTATCCATTATCTAGTACCCATAGTACAAGCTCGCTTAGTTTGGGACTAGATGGTCATGTGTGTATGTGGTAGAATATTATTATATTATTATTATTATGCTTTAAAAGTGTACCTTACGTAAGGACATTTCGTATATTCTAGTTGGCTGGACTTAGTAGCAATAATTTTTACTTAACTGTATTTCTGTGATATTATTTCGACGGCAGTGAGAAATCTTTTTTTAATTTGTGCATATTTAACTGCAAGCATATTTTAAGAAAGAGTTCTTTATCGAGCTAAACCGATGAAGTATTACTGTATAATAAAATAGGGTCGTAATGACATAAAAAGTAAGAACTGAAAGCAGACTGCCACGCAGAAGGTATTGGGTTTGAACCTACGACGCGTACTCATTACTTTTCGAAGTTATATGCATATTAAATTGTTAATATCGCTTGCTCACTGGTGAAGGATAGCATCGATATGAAAAATACATGTCTGGATATAGATCCAGACATGTATTTTTCATACCACGCTGACCATATGCGGTTTAGCAGGCTTCATATTTTTTTCGAGAACATTCTATGTCTGAGAACAGAGAACTGAGAACAGTCTATGTCTATACATAGAAGGGACTATATCCACTATACCCATCTGTTCTCATTATAATAGTGGGATAGTTTATATGCAGGGCTAATATTTTTATGACTAATACGTATTATAAATAGTTTGCCATATTTTGCTGGCTAGTCGGCAATAAAAGCAACAATTTACGATTTATATATAAAGGCTTATAAAATAATTAAACATCATACTAAATAAAACTAATGGATCTACTGCGTGCCAGTAAGTATCTATTCGAAATATCAAACAACAAAATACCAAAACCATTTTGTAAATTTAATAATAAAAAGTCAAAACAATCAAAACTTTAATTTTTCAACCCTAACTTTGATAAATACTTAAAATCACTTTTACATACAACTTTTGAAACAAAATATAAACATTAATATTTAAAATTTATTGCAACCAAACTATTAATGGCGACCGAGGCCTCAATTCATTCAACTTGTTCGTCAAGATTGAATTAGTAAAAATAAAATGAAAATCGTTGGTCTCGCGGCATAAATGTGCGCGTGGGATTGGGAGGTCTCGGGTTCAATTCCCGGGTTGGGCAAAGTGTTATTGGGTTTTTCCGTTAGGAAATTCTCAGTAGCAGCACGGAGTCTGGTAATGTGCCCGGTACGGCAATAGGCTCGCCCCCTATTAAGTGGGACCTAAAAATTCATGGCGAAATGTGGGTGTAATATTACACCTCTGCCTACCCCTCCGGGGATACAGGCGTGAGTCTATAAAAAAATGAAAATAACTAATGTACTTTCAAAATATGTTTAGTAGCTAAAAGTTTGTAGTGTGAACTTTTAAACTAAACGTTTAAAAGTCACAAGTGTGTTTTTAGTCTTAGAAAAGTTAAAATTGAAATTAATTATTTAAACTTCTACATTTTAAATTTCCACTTCTGGAGGCCCAAGCACGAAATATTTACGAATTTGTAAAGTAAATGTCACGAGCTATGTAGTCCTTAAAGTAAGGAAGTAATAGAGACCGCATTAAAATAGCAACCTTACCCAATATATGTACTTCACTCTGACTTATGATTTTTTTCTCATGTAAGATAAAGATAAATATACAAATGTCATTTCGAATCTTCGAAATCTGACTAATACTCAAAATGAAATTCGATAAAATATCGATAATGTTTGCAATAAATCCTTAGATTTGGTTTACTCAGAATAAATATCGATTGAATGTTGATAAATCCTCAGATAAAGTAAAATATCGATACCTTAAATCTCAAATAGCGTAATCACCATTTTGGACAAAATGACTTTTGAATGCTGTGTTACTCATTTTTTTTTTCTCTATCGATCTGTCTTATCAGAGTTTCAAAATTCGCAAAAAAGTGGTGATTACAGCCCATGTATTTAGCACCGATAAACAAGGATTTTTGTATTTTTTAGCTGTACATACCTTTAAGAATACAATTCTTAAGAGATTGGTCGATACACCAGTTAAAATTATAATGATATGAAAAATACTGACTATCGCGTTAGACGTATAGGACTAATATACTTAACAGTGGCGTTTACGACTCAAGATAGTTTAAGACTTGAAATAAAACAAATAACTGTTAGGGGGTATCAACCTTTTTGCATTTAATTTGGCGTTTACAACCCATGGAATCATAAAAATAAGTTATTTGTTTTTGTCGTATCAACCATGTTGCAAGAAATGTGGCGTTTACACCAAAAAAAAACTATTTAAATGAAACTTGGATATAATTATATGGCATCGGCAGCTTATAACACAGTTGTATAGTGTTAAAAATTCAACCAATAATTACAAAAATGATTTGTGATTACGCCAAAAATAAATTGATATGTTTGCGTTTACGACCCAAAAAAACGCTGTTCTGTAAAAAGTTACGGTTTTACAGCCTATTTGGCTTAGAGTGAACGCATTTAAATAGCTATTTTAGGTTTTTTATAAATAAAAAACTTTGAGGAAAATGAAAATAAAGTTTAATTGTTACAAAATTAATATTTAGTTTTATTATTTTAATTATACAAACGCAATAATTTTGGTTTGAAGTTCAAACTAAAGTTATTGTGTCTGTTTAATTCTGTTTTTAGATAAGGAGAAACAATATAATTATACTTTGCATGAACTAAGACTACTTACATCCGCTCTGACAGGAATATTACTTAGCGCCTAAATCCTAAATTGTCTTCTACGAGTTGTGTGTAAAGAAGTAAAACTAACGTTTATTTTTTTAATGTCAAAGCTAGGATGTAAGATTTATATTAGATTTAGTTGCCAGCAACACTCCTGCCACTTCGTTTGTTTTTTAAGTATTGCGAGCAAATAAACAATCTTCAATACGAGTACTATGAATATTATGTAAAAAAATAACACGTTAACTTCACTATTATTAAGTAGAATGAAATATTTAAATCACAACCTTACGTTTCTTTAAGTTTAATTATAAATCACAGACTTCAATTAAATTCGGTTAAACGATAAACATGAACATTAATAAAATGACGTGATAAAAGTAATTAAACATAGTTTTCTGCAGACTCCTCTTCTTTGTCCTCATTTTTGTAATTATTGGTTGAATTTTTAATACCATACAGCTGTGTTATAAAGCTGCCAATGCCATATAATTATATCCAAGTTTCATTTTAATAACATTATTAGTATAAAAGATATGAATTTTAATCTTTTTTTTTTTTTTTTTGTTTTGGCTCCCCTGAAAAGTGACGATTTGGTGATTACGCCATTTGAGATTTAAGGAATCGATGTGTGAATAAATCCAGCTTATACTTAAACACTAGTAAATAAGTTACGATAAAAAATATATTGTTAAATTACCTTTTTAAGGTGAATAAAGCAATTGATATTCATAATATCACTAATAATCACTACCTATATGCAATGATAGGATCAATGACGAGATCATTACCACGTAATGGTTTTCGAATACAAAACCACGTTACGTATTTCAGACTTTTAGAAGTTATATGCTTATTATTTAGAAAATTATCTCGATCGTCAAGTGTTCGTCTAAAATCTTCCAAACCAAATTAGGCCTTCTCAAATTGAAAGGAGGCCCGAGCCCAGTATGCTCAGTTACATAATTATATTAAATCACCAATCGAGAGCAGGCTACAGTAATAAGTGAGTTAACTCACAGATTAGAATAGTAGAGTGTATGACAAGGGAGCAAAATAGTATTTTTACGGCGAGGGCGCTACTTTGAACCACGAGCGAAGCGATGGAATCTAGAATAGAATCCCGACCATAGCGAGGAATTCTAACGTAGAATCCTGAGCGCAGCGAGGGATTCAAAGTACATTACCCGAGGGAAAAATAATTTGCTCTCGAGTCATATACTCTACTTTTCATCCCCTTTCTAAGAGAAAATAAAAATTTCGTGGGTAATAAGTTTTGTGCGACATTGTTAGCTTCTTTAGTTATGGTTTTAGTAGTTAAAGCATTTTCACTTTCATAACTCAACGTAGAAGTCATTATTTTTTTTGCAAAATTCAGTAAAGTATGTGCCTACTGATTACGAGAACAGACACGTAATTAGCTCGCCTTTTTTTTTGATAGCGCGGGTGTGCAGCCAACGCGTACCAGCCAGATATTCATATATTTTGCGTTCAATTTTTATGGATGATATACGTTCCAAATTCAAACCACTTTTCCGTCCGCTAAAAAGTTCTTAACAGAAAAGAGCTATTTTGCCCTAGGTCTAAACTAAAACTTGTTTCCGGCCAAAAATAATTTTGATTGGCTATGCTAAGATTAATCGATTTTAAACTTTCGCGATTTGTATACATCATAGAAATTAATTTAGCGGGTCTTAATCGCGTTAACTTGACTTATATAAGGTATAAATACCTATTTGTTACCGACGTTTCGCTCGTCTTGCACCGAGCGTGGTCGCGGAGAGACTGATGAGAGCTCAGCGACGTCTTGTGGAAGTGCGGGTTTCAGCACCTACCCTCACTTGGTCTTTATTTAAGTTCGCAATGTCGGTACTCCGACACACTACACTAATGACGTCTACACACTGTTGAGATTTATCACTGCGGCGGTGTTTACACTTGCTGATGACTGGATTCCAGTCATCAGCAAGTGCTGCAGCTCATCAGTCTCTCCGCGACCACGCTCGGTGCAAGACGAGCGAAACGTCGGTAACAAATAGGTATTTATACCTTATATATGCTAAGATTCTAACACAAGCTTAAAACTTAGTTGTTAGCAGCAGATGGTTTTATTTGAACTTTTATCACCACGAAAGTTTGTGATGATCGATGAAAGCACTTTTCTTGAGATATATAATTATATTCAAGTATACTTATATTTCAAAGAAATATTGCAGTATAGCTTATACATCAGAATAGTGCAAAGGCTACCTTTTTTTGCAATAACTGTCACCCACATCGGCGAATACGTGGGCTGAAGCTAGTCTGTAAAATAAAAGTATCGATAAAGTTATAACGCCACTATATTTATGCGTCGCAATCTTTATACAAATAAATCATAATGTCTATGAACGAAGTATCAAAGTTTCAAATGAAGTTCTATTAAATTTTGACGGGTAATGGGTGGCCACACGATCACCTATATCAGACCTTTTAGTGATGGTCCTGCATGCGGATCCCTCCGTCTATAACATAATATATATTGTCTAAGGTCACGAGTCCTCGATGACAGAACGATAGCAGGCAGCACCTTAGACTAAGGGCAATTTGAATCTATCGTTTTCTCGATGACTACATTAGTAACCTACATAGAGATGTGGCCATGTGAGCTAAATGACCGCCTTATTGAATGAATGGTACGTTTCAAACTAGGTGAAATGGTTAAAATTTATAAATTTATATTGTAATAGTAACGACACTGTGTTGATTGGAAATGTAATGCATAAATGGACGCCAATTCAAAAATAAAATATTGAAGCAGCATAATATAAAACTCTTTTGTAGAAAATGAAAAAATATTTTATAGTTTCCGACTGCCTTTCTTGTCATTGATGTCATTAAATAAAAATATAGTCAATCAAAATACAAGTAATTGCTAACAAAATAATCATTGTTATATAAAGAATTAAATAATATTATGGAAGGGTTTCGTGATAAAGTATTTTATTTTGGTCTAAACTGCGTGAATATTACAATATAACGTGTTCAACGAGAAGTTTATAATAGATAATATTATAAGTTTACAAGTTTCATTGTTGTTGGAACACCTTCAATGTATGATGTCTAAAGAAGATTTAGATTATTGGTATAACTAGGAAGCATGAAGTTTTATACAGAAGCTAATAAAGTGATCCAGTGTTATGTTCCTGACATTCAAAGCCCATTTTTATAATAGCTTTGGTTGAAAATAAAATAATGGTTATTGTTGTATTGGTGTTTTTCATTTATTACTAGAGCTTAATAAGCATGAATATACTATATGAATATGTGTTATCTTATCATATGTCTTCTGGCTAAAGCGTTCGTTTTTATTAATATTCACAGTCATATCCGAGAGGACTAGGTAGGACGCCGATATAAGGCAAACAATTTTTTTACGGCAGATACTCGTCCGTCACCTAAATGTTATTATTATACTCGCTGTGCCCGCGTGTAATGGGACCTACTTTAAAATAAGAGGATTTGAAAAGAATCTTACAAACCAAAATTTACCCCCTTAGAGATACAATATGAAAATCCTTCATAAGTGTTATAAAATTAATCCGCTGTCCAAATGGTATGTTTCTATCTTCATCAGTGCGATTATGTCTGTCAGAATAAGTTATTTCATACTTGTATTAACGATGATGATGATTGCCGTTACCTACTAAACTGTAAAGTACGCAAGAGTTTTATATGAGTCTCTAAATATCACCCTATCAACATATTAGAAAATTGGTATGATGTTGATGGATTACTTTGTTTTTTGGATATACCTTTTCCACTTATAATTTTACATGCTCGCAACCAAAAAACGGTACTAATTACTACGTTTGTATAGTGGTGATTTTTGCGTATTTACTCCTGTCATCATCAGCCTTTAACAGTCCACTGCTGGATTAGGCCTCTCCTTTGAAAGGAGGAATTGGCCTACTATACCACGCTGGCTAAACGGGTTGGTATAGGGTTTGTATCAAGTTTTCCTTCTCTTGCAGTGCTGTTCTCTGCATAATATGCTCCCTCTGTCGGCTCTTACGACACCCGTGGGATGATATGGGTTGGTGACATTCCATATTCTTAATCCGTGACCATACGGACGATTTACTCCTCTAATTTGTCAATAATCATAGTCTACATTCAAAAGGAATACTCCAAATATGAAACTACATAAATATTCATAATAAAAAGCCTCAAAAACGTATAAATATGATACATTTATATGTTTGGAATCTTTTCTCACCAACAAATTCTAGGTGAAAATAGTTTCGACAAAATTACATTAGATTTACATTAGTTTTACTTTGCTTATCAGGAGTTCGTGCTGCCGTTTTTTGCTTGTTTGTTAGAAAGGTCGATACTTTTACATGACATTTACCGCAGCATTGTCGTCGAAAGTAGTTGGTGCTGCCCATAAAGTAAAGATACTAGTTAGTTAGTTAGTTAGTTGGACAGGTGTTTTCCGCACTTAGCCACTGACTTGGGCCATTGTGCGTGAGCAGTGACACGGTTGTCGACTGCTACTCATACCATGCAAGCTCCTTCCAGAAGGCCATGAGTTGACCAGTGTTGCGTATGGCTTCGCTCATGGTTCTGGGATTGTTCAGGAACCTCGTCCGTTGGTCGCTCACGCTGGTACACTGTAGGATCACATGAGCAGGTGTTTCTTCGGTCTCCATGCAGCCCCTACATAGTGGGCTGTCCGTGACGCCGATATTGTAGAGATGCTTGTTTAGTGGACAGTGGCCAGTTATTATGCCAGTCAGATGCTTGAGTGTTTTCCTGTTGGCGTGCAACAGTTTATGCGAGAGTCGTTTGTCTAATACGGGAAAGGCATCTTTAGATTGCCTACACTCTTTTAACTCTGCCCACTCTTTTGCGTGTTGATGTAGGGTTCTCTCGCGTAACCATGTTTTTAGTTGGTTGAAAGGTATCGGAACAATTGGTTCGGGTCCCAGGGTTGTTGTGTCCGATCCTTTCCTTGCCAGTTGGTCTGCTGCGTCATTGCCCGTGGAGTCACTGTGTCGTCGTATCCACTGGAGCGTGACCCGATTCCTCGCTGCAGTTTTCTGCAGCTCTTGGTGGCACTCCATAATTAGGCCGCTGTTAAAGCAGTTGCCGTCGAGAGCTTGTAGTACTGAGGCACTGTCTGTGATGATGCGTACCGACAGGTTACTCACGTTTCTGGCCGCAATCGCCGTCGCCGCCCTTATAATCCCAACACATTCAGCTTGGAAGATGGTGTTGAGTTTACCAAGCGATGTTGAGAGATTGATGTTCAAGTCATGGGAGAATACTCCGGCACCTGTCCCATACGTCTGTGTATACTCTAACTTCGTGTATACCAGAACTATCCTTGTGCTCTTCTTGCAGTTGTATGCGGTATTTTTTGTCAAAGACAAAGGTTTTAGGTATGAGGTCGCACGTTGCATCTAGCATCGGGATCTCGTTAGTTAATGTCGTTTTCAGGCGTGCATGGGTTATTCTGTCGTCTCTTCTCCAAAGCCCGAACTTGTCGAGTCGGATCGCTGCGGCACCTGCTTCCTGCTGGATGATGAGGTGCAGTGGTCGCAAGTCGAGGAGCACCTCCAATGCCGCCATTGGAGTTGTTTTCGTGCAGCCTGTTGTGGCCAGACAGGCGAGGCGTTGTATGCTCTGCAGCTTGTTCTTGACTGTGCTTAGTTGAGTGCGTGGCCACCACACTACTGCACCGTATGTGAGCATGGGGCGTATTATGGCAGTGTAGATCCATAGGGTGATGAATGGTTTGAGACCCCATTTCTTGCCTATTATTCTCCTGCACTGCCAGAAGATTGTACATGCTTTTGTGGTTTTAGTGGTGATGTGTTTATTCCAGTTGAGCTTGTGGTCGAGTGTTACGCCCAGGTACTTGACTTCACTCGCTATGTTAAGCTCCGTGCCAAAAAGTTTTGGTTTTCTGGTCATACGGATTATCCTTTTGTTGGTGAAAAGTACTAGCTCCGTTTTATTTGGGTTGACCGTCAGTTCGTGGCGGTTGCACCATTGTTCCATGATCCTGATGGCTGCTTGCATCCGATACTGGATCATGTCTTCCGAGTTTTCTTTGATTAGGATGGTTATGTCATCTGCGTAGCCGACCGTGTAGAAGCATTTGTCATTTAGGCTTCTCAACAGATCGTCTACCACTATGTTCCAGAGCAGGGGTGATAGGACTCTTCCCTGTGGGCAGCCTTTTGCTGCTATGCCCCTTGTGGTGGTGTTAACCGTGAATTGAATAGCCCTTTGTTTCAGGAGTTGATCAATCCAGCCACTGACGGTTTGTTCAACTCCGAACTTGTCGAGGGCTCGGCTAATGCTGGTGAATTTAGTTTTGTCGAAGGCGCCTTCTATGTCAATGAAGGCGCCTAAGGTCATTAGTTTGTCAGATAGCGCTGTCTCTATGGTCCCCACTACAGAGTGAAGCGCTGATTCCGTTGATCTGCCACTTCTGTAGGCGTGTTGTTGCGGGTGTAGTGGTCTGCGTAGCAGTGCGCCTTCCCGCAGGTATCTGTCAGCGAGCCTCTCCAGCGTTTTCAGCAAGAAGGAGGTTAAGCTGATAGGTCTGAACGATTTTGCTTGAGTGTAATCGGTTTTGCCCGGTTTTGGGAGAAATATGACTTTTACTTCCCTCCACCTTCGTGGTATGTAATTGTGCGCTATAGATGCTCTATATATGCTGAGTAGCTGTGGCACAATCGTTGTGCAGCCCCATTGTCCAGACCTGCAGATTTGTACGGCTGGAAGCTGTCAATTGCCCATTTCAGCCGGTCCACGGTAACCATGTTGTTGGCTATCGTCCAGTCTGTTTGGGTCGGTGGTCTGTGTTCAGATTCTTCCCAATCACAGTCGTCGGTCACAGTGCAACCTGGGAAGTGTGTTTCAATTAGCACTTGGCTAATTTCTGTATCTGTGATTGCGTAGGTGCCATCAGACTTTCTGATGGAGCCTAGGGTCTTGTTGCTGTCCTGGGATAGGATCTTTTTTACCCTGGCTGCCTCGCATGTGGAGTTAATGTTCGTGCAGAAATTACGCCATGACTCTCCCCTGCGGAATCGTATGCGTTTCTTGTAGTGCGACTGGGCTTCTTTATATTTGTCCCAGTCCGTGTCTTTCCTTGTGTTTTTGGCCCGGTTGAAGAGTTTTCTCAGGTTGCGCCTGAGTTTCTCCAGTTCTGATCCCCACCATTGAGTTTTACTACCAGTTTTCGGTAGTGTGGTGGGGCAGGCTTGTTGGTAGCTACGTTGTATGCATTTCGTTAATAAGTTAGTGTTGTGTTCTATGTGTGCAGTGCTGTCGGTCATGTCATTGAAATTTGACATGGCTATTTCTTGTTCGAGCAGGGTCTTGTATCTCGCAATGTTGGTATTGCGTGGGTTGCGCTTTGGTTGTTGGACCCTCTCTTGCACTAGTATGTCATAGCAGATACGCCTGTGATCGGCGAAGGATGGTTCGGCGGACACATGCCAGTTCGTGACGAGTTCCGCGGCCCCATCCGATGCCAGTGTAACGTCTACTATGGTTTGATATCTGGAGCTAACAAAGGTGGGCTCTGAGCCGTTGTTGACTACAGATAGGGTTGTTGTGAAAATGTATTCTGTTAGGGTCTCACCTCGTCTATTTGCCTCAGGGCTTCCCCACAGTGGGTGGTGGGCGTTGGCATCTGCCGACAGTATTATTTGCCAGCCGTGGTCCTCACAGTGCTGCACTAGCTCGGCCAGCTCTTTCGATGGGATCTCCTCATCTCCAGGCATATAAACCGAGGCTAGTACTAGCATCTGATCGCCGGGCCCTGTTCGTATCCCCACGGCGGTGAGGTCTCTAGAACAGAAGTTAGTCAGCAGCAGTGCTGATATTGTTCGGGGAATATATATGCATGTTCTTGGCTTAGGAGCCGAGCTTTTGTGCAATATCTTACCTCCGATGTTGTTGAGTCCACATATGGTGTCGCCTCTAATCCACGGCTCCTGGATTAGGGCTATGGTGTGGTGGTTAACCTCCAGCAGCCTGCGTAGGGTAGCCGTTGCAATCTGCTTGTGCTGGAGGTTTGTTTGTACGACTCTAGTCTGACGAAGATCCGAGAACATTAATGTCCACGGACTCCCCGTCAGACGAGTCATGCTCGTCGTCAACTCCCGTCATAGCGATGTTTGTCGCTGCGGGCGTTGTTTGTGCATGGGCTGTGCCCGACGTGCTGGGAACGGCCGGTGTTGCCACTCGTCCCTGTGTGTGTCTGGTGGCGGGCGGCATCTCTCTGGGCGCGGCAACCGTCCTGCCAGCCCCTGCCCCGGCAGCGTGGAACAGTACGTACACGCTGCCGGTGAAGAAGGAGACTCGGCGGTCGCGCGCCTCGATTCTCGGGACCTCCGATTCGGGGATGCCCAAGGACAGGTATAGGCCGTGCTCCTGCATGGTAGCGCTGTACAGTTGCCATGTTTGGACAGCGTACCACGGGTTTTGGGCAGCTAGGAGTTGGTGGATCTTCATGAGTTCCAGGCTGGTCGACCTCGGCAGCCAGAGCGATGCGCGTACGCGCTTCGCAAGATCCGTGTGCCTGATGACGGTCAGCCTGGTTCCTTCGATCGGTGACTTCAGTCCCGCTACCGTTTGTCTGAGCCACGCCAGTGATTTCTCGTCCTCGCACCATAGCTTTAGGACTCCTCCTGCTGCGAGGGGTTTGCCTCTAAAGGATGGCGCGAGAGCGGGCTCGTTGTTTGACGGTGGAGCAAAGGCTGCTTCCATGATACGCTCCTCTATGGAGAGTTCGAGCTGCCGTGCTTGTTCCACCGTCAGGTCTGTGGGTGGAGTGGCAGCGACGGCCACCATCAGATGCGAGTTCGTCGCATCAGTGTAGCTCATCGCTGCCCTTTTTGGTGTTGCGTCCACTCTTGCACGCTTCGACGTGGCGCTTGGTGGTGTGTCGTCGTGACGGTTCCTCTTCGACGGTGTCGCCGAAGTGGGCCGTCCCGAGAGCGCCGGGGTGGTCGGTGCGTGTCGTTGTCCGCCTTTTCTAGGGCCGCGTTTGCGGCGTGGCCCGGTGGTGCCCCATGAGGCTGCCGACTTCGCATCTCCGACTGCCGTCGGAGGGGCGTGACGGGGAGTGCCCGGCGCTGCACTGGCCGAAGCGGTGCGTGCAGCCGGCGGGAGCGAGCCCGAAGGCTCACCCTTCGCCGTCCGCGTGGCTTCCGCTTGCGTGCCTAAGCCGCTGCGTCCACCAATCGCTCCACGTCCGGCCGGTTGCTTCGTCCTGGGCGGTTCCCTCATTGCACTGGCTGGGGCCGGTTGTCCACGCTGGTGCGTTGTACCAGCTGTTTGTCTTGCGGGGGGTGCGTTCGCCGATGTTGTCGGTTCGCTTCCAACCGCGGGGGGTGCGTTCACCGACGTTGTCGGTTCGCTACCTCCCGTGTGTGCTGCGTACTCACGCTGGCGTCGATGATGACGTGAGCGCTTTCCGCGGTGTTTACCTCTACCGGTTACAGTTGTCGCGGAGCTAACGTTCGCCTCGCGGCGTTCGTCTGCTCGACGCGGTACAGGAGGTGGTGGTAATGTGTTCTGCACGAGGCACGGCACTTGCCAGGTCGTGCAGGTCTAAGCTACTCCTACTGTTGCGACTGAGTGAAACATTGCCCCCCCCAGAATACGTGGGGCAGCCTGAACCCGAGGGTGCAGGGAGGGATTCTCCAGCGTCGCGGACGCTGGTACCCTCCTGTGGTAGTTCCTTATTTTGTTCCACTTCCATAATTTTTTCGGCTTCGTATGAGCGTGTGCTTGGGCGTGTGTGTATTTGTTTTCATGTAGGTGTGGTGTGTGTATGTGTATGTGTGTGCGTCTGTATGAGTGATTGTATAAGTGTGGTGAATGTATGTGTGTGCGTGCTTGTGCATGTGTGTGGGTGAGGGCGGCTGGAGGTTTTCGTTACGTCTGTTTCATAGGGAACCAGACCAAGAACGGGCGGCAACCTCGGGAAGGATAATCAGCCAGCCTTGCCTTAGGGATCTTCACGACTTGCGCTCTCCCCTAAGGCCATTCGCCAAACTCTGCAACGGACGCGAATGCAGAGAGTAGAAGTCAGTGCAGTTCAATGGAGTTAAGATGAAATGAGGTGCACGGGCTTCCGCCCAAGTAAAGATACTAATAGAGACCGCATAAAAATAGTAACCTTACCCAATATAACTTAGACTATATATATTATGCAATATAATATGTACCTACTTCACTTTGACTTATGATTTTTTTCTCATGTAAGAGAAAGATAATATACAAATGACGTTTCGATTCGAATCTTCGTAGGTTGTCAGTGTCACTAATTTTAACTAGATTAATGATGGGCTTTCTCAAATTGAATTTCGATAAAATATCGATAATGTTTGCAATAAATCCTTAGATATGGTTTACTCAGAATTAATATCAATTGAATATTGATAAATCCTCAGGTAAAGTAAAATATGTATAAATCCAAACTTAAACACCTAGAAATATATTAGGATTAAATTTATTTTTAAATTACCTTTTTAAGGTGAATAAAGCAATTGATATTTATTATCTATCTATGTATATCGTCACGCCTGTCTCCCATTGGGGTAGGCAGAGACTATGGGACGCCACATGCTTCGGTTCAATTATACCTCTTTCGCTTCCTCGACATTCATTAACCTCATCATGCACGCGCGTCGGTTATGGGTACTTTTAATTTGGCCCTTTTTTCAGTACGTTTTCGGCACTTGTATTCTGACAAATGCCTGTATCAGACTGCTGCTCACTCCATACACAGAAAGTGTTGACCAAAGTTCATCCCTCACCACTCGATCGTAAGCCTTTTCTAAGTCAATAAAGGCGTAGAAAACCTTCTGGTGTTTACTTAAGACTTTCTCTGCAATGCACCTTAAGGAAAAGACTTGGGCCGTACATCCCATTCCCTTTCTGAATCCGGCTTGCATATCCCAAATTGTACTGTCCGTTTCACAGATCACTCTTTCTATCAATATCCTTGCATAAAATTTGCCAACAACACTCGGGAGGCTTATACCGCGATAATTTTTTCATACCTGCTGTGACCCTTGCACAGTGGCACAATTACGGCTTTGTGCCAGTCACCTGGCACACGACCGGCCCGCCAACATTTATTTAACAGTAGGCACAGCAGGCATTTCAGCAGATATCCTGTCATATCCCGCAGCTTTACCCTTCTTCATACTTTTCAATGCATATCGTATCTCTTCCATACTTATATCACTTTCACAATTATCTTCTTCATTCGCTACTATATTCCTATTGTCTCCTCGTTAAAACAAATTCTCAAAATATACCTTCCATTGATTCAGAACTTCCCCATGCTCTCAAATAATATTTCCATTTGTATCCCTCATCACGCCAACTTTCGAATCTCCTGATTTGCCTCGGGCTGTTCTGACCAGGTGCCAGAATAATTTGATATTGGGCCGAAAATGTTGAGCAAATTTTCTATAATTTTTTTTTTTATTATTAAGAAGGCTTACAGACTAATAACCCACTACAGTATAAAAACATGTTTGATCATGTTGCTAATAACAAGCCTCCGCAGTTAGGTTCAACATAATTAACGATTTTACATAACAAAATGAAAAGTAAAATAAACACAAAACACCAGAAAAGGAACAAAAACATCTAAAGAAATGAACTGATTACTGATGATACAAATTCAGTATTTTAAGGATAAAAGTATAAGGAAGCTAAAACTGTAACTGATAAAAAAAATAAAACGATTTGTAAGTAATTGTGTGCTAATTGCCGTCTCCCTCGCTAAAGTATGTATCGGCTAATAGCCGTTTCACTGTTGTCACGCTAGTACAAAACAGATCAATATTGTACTCCCTGGGAAAATTATTAAAACTGACTGCACTTCTAATGGAAAATACATTATGTCTATAATTCGTAGATGTAAAGGGGAACGTCATTATTGGCCTATGACGAAAACCCAATTGATTAGTACGTAACGACAGATAAGCCACCAGCTCCGAACAATCGATGTGGCCATTTGCGATATTCAGTAACATACATATATCCGCAATGTCACGTCTAATTTGATTAAGAAGTGGTATCGCCTACAACGGTGGTCGTAGTCAATTGAGCATAGCTGTGTCTTGTAATCAAAAATTCTTAAAAAAAATATTTGGACGCTCTCAATACGGGATTTGTAGACATCCTATAGAGGGTTTCAAACCTGCGACGCGTATTCTAAATGGCTGCGCAATGTGCAATATAATATTTTTATTGGTTTTATAGTTTGTCCGTGTGGTGACGGATTAAGAATACGAAATGTCACCACCCCATATCATCCCATGGGTGTCGTAAGAGCCGACAAAGGGAATTATGCAGAGAACATCACTGTAAGAGAAAGAAAACTTGATACAAACCCTATACCAACCCGTTTGGCCAGCGTGGTATAGTAGACCAATTCCTCCGTACAAAGGAGAGGCCTAGTCCAGCAGTGGACTGTTAAAGGCTGATGAAGAAGAAGAAGAAGAATAGTTTTGAAACGTCGGGTTTCGCAGTATAAATCCCAGAGCCTTTGATGCCTTCTTAACTACATCATCTATGTGTTGATAAAACAAAAGCTTACTATCTTGTATTATTCCTAGATCTCTGAGACTGTTTACTCTTCTAATTATTTGATCATAGAGAGTATAATTGTGATCTATGACTGTTTTACGACGTGTGAAAGTTATGTATAAGCATTTTGACATATTTAGTTCCAGCTTATTCCGGTTACAATATGTCTGAAATCTACACAGGTCATCTTGTAATTGCTGTGTATATACTACGTTCCGTACCACTTTGTGAATCTTCATGTCACATCAACATAAAGTAAGACGTAAGAGTATTGAAAGCATTGTTTGATATCTGCGATGAATATTGTAAACAGGAGAGGTCCTAATATCCTATCCTGTGGCACACCAGATGGGATAGAATTCCAAACTGAAGTATAACCTTGAAGTACTACAGCTTGAGTCCTGTTTTCTATATAGGAGGCAAACCACCGGAACAAGTTTCCGTGTATTCCAGCAAGCAATAACTTCTCTAAAAGTACTCTATGATCTATACGATCAAAACATTTACGGTAGTCCGTGTATATTACGTCTACTTTTTGTAGTTCTATTCCAGCAGCCACAAACTCATGTGGAGGATTAAATTAGACATGGTGGAGCGGTTCCTAACGAAACCATGTTGCTCATCACCCAGACTGCTCTTAAATGCCGCATAAACATGAGTGTGAACTATGCGCTCCAAAACCTTAGAAAATAGACATATTTTGGATATAGGGCGGTAGTTCTCGATATTAGCTTTTTCGCCTTTTTTTAGTACTGGAGTTAGTTATAGTTATACTCGTAGTTGGTCGTGGGTTTTCCACACTTAGCCACTTATTTGGGCCATTGTGCGTAAGTGGCGACTTGATTGACGCCAACTACTCATACCATCTTAGTTCCTTCCAGAAAGCCATTAGTTGGCTGGTGTCGTTTAAAGCCTCACTCATGGTTCTGGAGTTGTTCAGCAGCTTTGCCCGTTCATCGCTCACACTTGTACAGTGCAGAATGACGTGAGCGGGTGTTTCTTCGGTTTTCATGCAGCCCCTGCACAGTGGGCTGTCCGTAACGCCTATGTTGAATAGGTGCTTGTTGAGTGGACAGTGGCCGGTTATTATGCCCATCAGATGCTTAAGTGTTTTTCTATTAGAATGCAGCAGCTTGTGTGAGAGTCGCTTGTTCAAGCAGGGGATAGCATCTTTTGTTTGTCTGCATTCTTTTATGTTTGCCCACTGTTTTTCGTGTTCATGTGCGGTTCTCTCACGTAGCCACGTTTTGAGTTGGCTTGCTGGTATCGGTACAATCGGCTCGGGTCCCATTATCATTGTGTCCGATCCTTGCCGTGCCAGTTGGTCTGCGGCGTCATTGCCTGCGGAGTTGCTGTGGCCTTTAATCCATTGCAGCGTAACCGGATTCTTCTCTGCAATCTTTTGCATCTCTAGGTGGCATTCCATGATGAGGCCGCTGTTAAAGCAGTTGCTGCCGAGAGCTTGTAGTACAGAGGCACTGTCCGTGTTAATGCGTATAGCCAGGTCACTTACGTTCCTAGACGCGATTGCTGTTGCGGCTCTTATTATCCCAACACACTCGGCTTGGTATATGGTGTTAAGGGTGCCAAGGGATGTTGAGACATTGATATTTAAGTCATGGAAGAATACGCCCGCACCTGTCCCGTACTTCGTTTTTGAGCCGTCTGTGTATACTCTGACTTCGTGTATACCAGAGCTGTCTTTGTGTTCCTCCTGCAATTGGGTGCGATATTTTTTGTCAAAGACAAAAGTTTTAGGGATGAGATCGCAAGCGGCCTCTAGCATCGGGATCTCTTTGGTTAAGGTCCCTTTTAGGCGTGCGTGGGTAATTCAATCATCCTTTCTCCATAGCCCGAGCTTGTCTAGATGGATTGCTGCAGCGCCAGCTTCCTGCTGGATCATTAGGTGCAGCGGTCTTAGGTCCAGTAGTATCTCCAAGGCGGCTGTTGGGGTGCTCTTCATGCAGCCTGTTGTGGCCAAGCAGGCTAGGCGTTGAAGGCTCTGTAGCTTTTTTGTGATTGTGCTTAGTTTCGTGCGTAGCCACCACACTACTGCACCATATGTAAGCATGGGGCGTATAATGGCAGTGTAGATCCACAGGGTAATTGATGGTTTGAGACCCCATTTTTTGCCTATGATTCTCCGACGTTGCCAGTAGATTGTGCATGCTTTTGTTGTTTTGTGCTGATGTGCTTGCCCCAGTTTAGCTTATGGTCAAGTATTACGCCCAAGTACTTGACTTCATTCGATAGGGTAAGCTCCGTTCCAAAGAGTTTTGGTGTTTTGCACATATGGGTTTTCCTTTTGTTGGTGAAAAGTACTAGCTCCGTTTTGTTGGGGTTGACCGTCAGTTCATGTTGGTTGCACCATTCCTCCATGATCCCGATGGCTGCTTGCATCCGATTTCGGATCGTGTCTTCTGAGTCACCTTTGATCAGGATGGTAATGTCGTCTGCATAGCCGACAGAGAAGAATCGTCTGTTGTTTAAGTTCCGTAACAGATCGTCCACCACAATGTTCCACAACAGGGGTGAGAGTACACTTCCCTGGGGGCAGCCTTTTGCAACTATGCCCCTTGTGGTGGAGTTTACCGTGAATTGTATTGCCCTCTGTTTCAGCAGTTGATCAATCCAGCCACTAAGGGTTTGCTCAACTCCAAACTTTTCGAGGGCCCGGCTGATACTGTTGAACTTAGTTTTGTCGAAGGCACCTTCTATGTCAATGAAGGCCCCCAGTGTCATTAGGATTGCGCAGTAATGCGCCCTCACGGAGGTATCGGTCCGTAAGTCTCTCCAGCGTTTTCAATAAGAAGGAGGTCAAGCTGATGGGTCTATATGCTTTCGCTTGTGAGTAGTCAGTTTTGCCAGGTTTTGGGAGGAATATGACTTTAACTTCCCTTCACCTGCACGGTATGTATCTATGTGCTAATGAGGCCCTGTAGATGTCAAGCAGGTGCGGCACAATTGCTGTGCATCCCCACTGTAGGAATGCTGGTATGATTACATCCAGGCCTGCGGATTTGAATGCCTGGAAGCTGTCTATTGCCCATTTCAGCCGGTCTGTGGTGACCACATTTTCGGCTACCAGCCAGTCTGTTTGGGTCGGTGGTCTGTGGTCTGACTCGTCCCACAGACGGTCATTGGTTACTTCACAACCTAGGAAGTCAGTCAATTAGCACTTGGCTAATTTCAGCGTCCGTAGTTGCGAAGGTTCCATCTTGCTTTTTAATGGCGCCAAGGGTTTTGTTGCTGTCCTGAGACAAGATCTTTTTCACCCTGGCTGCTTCATTCGTGGTGTTTATACCGCTGCAAAAACGCCACCAGGACTCGCCTCTGCGGAATCTTATGCGTTTCTTGTAGTGTGACTGGGCTTCTTTGTATTTGAGCCAGTCTGCTTCCATTCTCGTGTTTTTAGCCCTGTTAAAGAGTTTCCTCAGGTTTTGCCTGAGTCCCTCTAGTTCTCTTTCCCACCACTGGGTTTTGCTAGACGACTTTGGGAGTGTGGGTGCACAGGCTTGCTGATAACTTGTTTGTATACATTTTGTTAGTAAGTTGGTGTTATGTTCTATGTTGTCAGTGCTGGTTGACATGTCCTTAAAATAGGATTTGTCTACCTGTGATACGAGAAGCGTCTTGTATTTCGCGATGTTAGTTCTGCGAGGGTTGCGCCTAGGTTGTTGGACGTTCTCTTGCACACGTATGTCATAGCAGATTCGTCTATGGTCTGCAAAGGATGGCTCAGCGGACACATGCCAGTTTGTGATAAGTTCCGCGGCCCCATCCGATGCTAGCGTTATATCTACTATGGTTTGATATCTGGAGCTAACAAAGGTGGGCTCTGAACCGTTGTTAACTACAGATAGATTTGTTGAAAAGATGTATTCAGTCAAGATCTCACCTCGTCTGTTTGCGTCGGGGCTTCATCATAGCGGATGGTGCGCGTTTGCGTCCGCCGAGACGCCGCTCGGCCAGCTCTTTTGATGGGATATTCTCATCGCCAGGCATGTTGACCGAAGCTAGTACTAACATCTGTTTGTTGGGCCCTGTTTGGAGTCCTACGGCAGTGAGGTCTCTAGAACAGAAGTTGGTTAGCAGCAGTGCTGGTATTGTTCGGGGAATGTATATGCATATTCTCGGTTTAGTGACCGAGCAGTTGTGCAGTAGCTTACCTCCGATGTTACTTAGACCACATATGTTGTCGCCTCTAATCTACGGCTCCTGGATTAGGGCTATTGTCTGCTGATTAACCTCCAGCAGCCTGCGTAGGGTAGCCGTTGCATTTTGTTTATGCTGGAGGTTAGTTTGTATGACTCTAGTCTGACAAAGAGTCGAGGACATTGCTGTCCATAGACTCCCCGTCAGACGAGTCGTGCTCGTCTTTTGCGTCCGTCGCAGCGGTGGGTTGTTGTGTAGTCGCTGCGGGCGCCGGTGTAATACGGGCTATGCCCGAGGTGCTTGGGGTGGCTGGTACAGCTCGTTCTGCTGTGTCCTTACCTTCATTCGGCGTCTCCTTGGGCCCTACAGCCGCCAAGCTCTTCTTCGAAGCGTAGAACATTACGTACACGCTGCCAGCGAAGAAGGAAACTCGACGGCCGCGTCCCGTGATCTTGGGGATCTCGGGTTCCGGGATGCCCAAGGTAAGGTACACGCCGTGCTCCTGCAAGGATGCGCTGTACAATTGCCACGCTTGTACGGTGTACCAGGGGTTTTGGGCAATGAGGAGATGGTGGATTTTAGGTAGCTCCATGGTGATCGTCCTCGGCAGCCACAGCGCTGCGCGTACGCGCTTCGCTATGTCTGACTGCCTGATGACGACCAGCCTGGTCCCCTCAATCGGCGATCTTAATTTGGCTACCGTGTTTTTGAGCCGGCCCGTTATTCGGCGGTGTGGCGAAGGCAGTTTTAACTATACTCTCTTCAATCGAGAGTTCGAGCTGCTTCGCCTGTTCCACCGTCAGGTCCGTGGCGGGGGTGGTAGCGATGGCTACCATCAGCTGCGAGTTTTTCGCGTCTGCGTAGCTCTTACCACTCTTAGGTGTGGCGTCTGTTTTCGCCCGTTTCGACCCGGCGCTGGGTAGTAGTACTGGGGTAATGAATGCGGACTTCCAAATTTTTGGAACTATACCTTCAGAGAGTGAGCATCGAAACAAAATACATATATGTCTTACAAGACTGTCAGCACATTTAACAATGAAAATGGTTGGTATTAAGCTGGGTCCACCAGATTTTATAAGGTAAGGGCTTTGAGCAAGGGCTTTGAGTAAGCTTAGTACTGTTGAGGGATTTATGTCAACTGTGCCAATAGACATAATGGAATCATTTACGCATGGCTCACTGGTAGTACGCACCTCATCATTCAACAGGTCGGGCTCGAGAAAAGTGGACTGAAAAAAGTTTGCAAATAACTGACTAATATCATGTCCTGTATTCGCATATGTTTCACGATAGACATAACATTAGGGAATTTGCCAGACCTTTGCTTGCTCTTTACGTAGGACCAAAATAATTTAGGATTTTTTGCAATAGATAGCTCAATATAATGCATATAGTCATCGTAACATGTTTTTTTTCTATGGCGACAACTCTGCTACGAAGTAAGGAGAAAGATCGATAATCTGATGTATTGTTATATGTTTTATATATTTTATGGTACCTATGTTTTTCCTTAATAATTTTAATTAATGCACTGGTATACCAGGGAGGGTAGGATGACTGTTTAACAGATTTAATGGGAATATACGAGTCCCTAAGCTTATATAATATATTGTAAAAATTAGCGACCGCGTTCTCAAAACTCACGGTCATTAATAACTCAGACCACACTATCTTTCCTCTCACTATCTCTTTTACTTTATGTTGCAACCTGTCATACTTTTCTTTTACAATCCTTTCATTGTCATTCACACCTCCTTGTACTCTTTTGTTGGCTCTTATGGCCAGCAAGTCCATCCATGCTTAGCGCTTTTCCGCTACCACACGACTTACTTCTTGATCCCACCATTAATTACACATTTTCTAAACTTTCTTCCTCTTGCTTACGCCGCATACTTGAGTGGCTGTCTCAATCATTCCATTCTTAAACTCTTTCAAAAATTCTTCTATTTCGCACTCTTCTTCCTCAAACAAATCTTTTAACCTTACTTTCAATAACTCTTTATACTAATTACGTTCATCCTCTTCTTCCAATCTTATATATATATTATATTACTAATATATTATTATATCACTAATAAGCACTAGATGCAATGATAGGGTCAATGACGAGATCATTACCACGTAATGGTTTTCGAATACAAAATAACGTTACGTATTTCTGACTTTTGGAAGTTGTATGCTTATTATTTAGATAATTATCACTTGCACGATCGTCAAGTGTTCTTATAAAATCTTCCAAACCAAATTAGGCCTTCTCAAATTAAAGCCCGAGCCCGGCATGCTCAGTTACATAATTATATTAAATCACCAATCGACACCAGGCTGCAGTAATAAGTGAGTTTACTTATTTATTTATTTATTTAACTTTTTGCACAGCACAAAAAATGTGGTACATAGGCGGACTTAATGCCTTAGGCATTCTCTACCAGTCAACCTAGGGTGATGCAGAGATAGAAGATAGTAGGTGCGTGACTATAAGAAAGTTATTATTTGGAATTGGATAATAATTACTATATATGAAAATTACTACTTAAATTATAGATAAATATTTAAAATATATAAATCTATTTATATAGGTATACACGTATTAAATATATATAAATACATATATATGTATATGAATAAATACTTGCAGATTATAAATATATATACATAATAATAAAGTTTACTATTAGAAATAAAATTTAACTTCAACAATCTTATACTTATATACAAAACTGAAGAGTTTGTTTGGTTGATCACGCTAATCTCAGGAACTGCAGGTCCTATTTAAAAAATTCTTTCAATGTTAGATAGCCCATTTATCGAGAAAGGCTATAGGCTATATAACATCACGCTATGAGCGACGGGAGCAGAGCAGTAGCCTTAAATACCGTGGGTGTAACCGCGGGCTTCCTTTCTCCTTTAGTTTTTAAATAAAACATTTCACACATAATTAATCACATTTATTTAGAAAAAGTCACTGACAGTGTCAAGTCATTGGCTTAACTAGAAAAAAACTCAAATCTTAACAAAATCATATCTATACAGGTCAAATTAATTACGCCCTTATAGAACTGAAGCCTTGGTCTAAAATAAGTAAGACATCAAAATAATTTAAAATAATTAAACCAGAAACCCGCATGGTGAGCAAGAAAGAAAATAATATTGTGTGCGTACTTCTAACTGGCACCGAACTCAAAAAGTGTTGTTGTTGAAAATATTAGTTTTGTCTTTCAAGTCACTGTTTTGAAGTGTCTTCTGAATCATGAACTCGATCCAGCTGCCTAGTGCGAGCATCTTGATAGCTAGAAGTTGGTAGAGACTCTTGACGATTAGTCCATTTATTGACACAACTATCGGCACAATGAGCTGAGTTCAAATATTTGATCTCCTTCTCTTTTTCTGCTCTCACGAGATTGCCGTCATGCGATATGGTCATAGGGTATATCAATGCGAGTCGCTTTACTCTGTCGATCACTACCATAAACCTGTCTGTAATGAATTAATGATAGACCTATCCCAGGACAATAATGCAAGACCATTTTTGTGAGAAATGAGTCGAGCACATATGTATCTGTAGTACGGTACCTCTGAACCAATGAGATTATATTTACACTCAAATATAACTAAACTCAAATATATTACAATCCTCCACCTTAAATAATGCATATCCTAAATTATATAAAACTAAAATAAACAAAATATAAACCTTAACATTAGCTATTTTATATCTTACAACTGTTTACAACGTTCTACAAACCTCAATGAAATAGGAACTTAGTCTTCAATAGCTACCAGTATAACTTCATTCAAAAATAAGTGAAATAAGCAAGAACTAAATATGGCTATCACAATATTAATCAATATATTGGTTAATTATTTTATTTACATATTTATCAATTTATTGGGGCGGTCTTTTAAGCGACACGCCCGTACAGGACGGGGGCAGACTACCTATGGAACAGCATCCTCGGAATGGGACACTATCACCCGTTCCTCAAGACTGGGTACATTACTGAGAGGTACTGATCCAGAAGCAGATGTAGACGGCAACTCAACGGTAGTCACGGTTCGAACCGGATGAACTCCCTCACGCTCCGAGAGCTCCGAGTCTCTCCGGGGACTGACGCTGGCGTCACTTGGGGATAGTCGGGACCTTCCGCATCAAGAGAACTCCGTTCCGATGTGCTAGTCGGACAAATCAATGAGCTTCGCGATCGCTGTCTTAACTGGTCAATGTGTCTATGGCTTTCTTTGCCTGAACAGTCCATAACTTTATAATCTGTAGTACCCATTTTATCTACTACCTGCCCCGGACTCCATTTTTCATTTCCCCTATATTGTCTCATCCATACTTCCTCTCCTATCTCTAAAGAACGTATGACGTCCGTTCCTACTTTCTGTTGTCGTTCCTGAGCCTTCCTAACTTTATTTTCTCTATTTGGTTTTAATGCATCTAATTTGGTACGTAAATTCCTACCTAGCATCAATATGGCTGGACTTTCCCCTGTTGAACAGTGCTCCGTATTACGGTAATGCAAAAGGAAGGTATTTAAAAATAAATTAATGTTTTCTTTTTGTTTAAAAGCTTTTTTTATAATTCTTTTAACCGTACGCACATTTTCTGCACCCCCATTAGACGCTGGGTGGTACGGAGCAGAAAAAACGTGATCTACACCCTAACTAGCCAAAAAGTCTGCCATTTCCTTCCTCGTGAACGGTGGTCCGTTATCTGAGACTATTTGTCTCGGTAAACCCCATCTAGAAAAAACTTCGGTAAGTTTTTCAATCGTAGAAATAGCCGCCGTACTAGGCACAGGAAATACTTCTAACCATTTAGTTCTAGCGTCAACCATAATTAAATACATTTTCCCGAAAATAGGCCCTAGAAAATCCAGATGCACCCTCGCCCACGGTCTAGTAGGCCAGGGCCACGGCGTGACCGCGTGCCGCTGCGGCGCGTCCGTCTTCCCCGCGCACACCGCGCACTCCCTGCACGTAGCCTCAATCGCCTCGTCTATGCCCGGCCACCACACATAACTCCTAGCTGACGCCTTCGTCTTAACTATGCCCATATGGGGTTCATGTAATTCCTGTAGTACCCTGGCTCGACTAATCACTACCCTGTGCCCCCACATCACGCAGCCTAGCTCCTCGTACAGTTCTTTACGACGGTTAAAATACGGCTGTAATTCTCGAATATCATTATCTGTTGGCCACATATCTCGAAAATAATTTAAAACCCTACCTAACATTGGATCTACCATAGTTTGTTGTTTAATTGTATTATAATCTAATATCAAAGCATTCTCTGCAAAATATAAAAACGTTTGCTCGGGGACCCGCAGTGACTCATAGCTACTGCACGGAACCGGCAGTCTCGACAGCCCGTCGGCACCGTTTTGTTTAGTGTTTACATATTCAATATCGTACGTATAAGCAGATAAAATAATTGCCCAGCGTTGTAATCTACTCGCAGCCATTGCTGGTACACCGTGTTTTGGTCCAAATATACTTACTAACGGTTTGTGGTCGGTTCGCAAGACAAAATGTCGACCATAAACATACTGATGTAGTTTTTGTAAACAAAATACGATAGCTAACGCCTCCCGATCTATTTGTGAATAATGTTTCTCGGCGTTATTCAACGCGCGTGACACATACACTACCGGGCGGTCGCGGCCGTCGGCGCCCGGCTGTGTGAGTACACCGCCTATTCCCCGCGCGCTTGCGTCGCATGTCAACACTAACGGCTTGTTTGGATCATAATGAGCTAATACCTCTGCGCCTACTAATATTTTTTTAACTTTTGCAAACGCCCTTTCGCGCTCCGCACTCCATCTCCAATTGACCTCTCTTTTCAAAAGTTCATACAGTGGTGACAAAATAGTACTCAAATTCTTAACAAATTTAGCATAAAAATTAACTAAACCTAAAAAGGAACGCCTCTCTGAAATATCTCTTGGCCTGGGAATTTTTATTATTGCTTTTACTTTATCTGAATCCACTTTAACCCCATCTTTTGATATGACTTAACCTAAGTATTTGACTTCATTAACCATAAATAAACATTTACTCCTTTTTAGCTTCATACCATGACTCGGTAACCGCTTGAACACTTTTTCTAACGTTTCTAAGTGATTATCCCGTGTTCCCGCCCGCTCCGATGATGATATCATCTAAAAATACTTCTACCCCCGGAATATCACTAAGTAAATTCGACATAATACGCTGGAAGATGCCCGGACTAGAAGACAACCCAAACACAAGTCTATTGTACTTAAAAAGACCTCGATGTGTGTTTATTACAGTTAAATCCTTAGTATTACCCAATTCAATCTGGTTATAAGCAAGGGACAAATCAATTTTTGAAAAATGTGTAGCACCGTTTAAGCTCACTAACAAATCATCTATCTTGGGTAACGGATATCTATCGACCAGTAAGACAGGATTTAAAGTTATTTTGTAATCAGCACAGATATGGAGTCCTCCGTCCGCTTTACGTACCGGTACTAAAGGCGTCGCCCAGTCCGAGCACTCGACGGGCTCGATGATGCCCGCGCGCAACATGGCGCCCAGCTCTGCGTCGACCTGACCCCTCAAAGCGTAAGGCAGCGGCCGCGCGCGGCAAAACACCGGCCTCGCGCCCTCCCGCAACCGGAGCGTTGCCTTGCCGCCTGTGTACCGCCCCAGTCCCTCGCTGAACAATTATTTATACCAGTTCAACAAACAATCGACAGTATTAGACATTTTGTTTACACTATGGTTAACCTCTTGTTGAAATGGAGGTATTTTAATACCCAATTCTATTAACCATTGCCTGCCCAGTAAGGAATTTGTACCCCCGTCTATCACAAACAGTTCTAGATATTTTATTTTATCTTTGTATTGAACTTTCGGTCTTATAACCCGCTATAAACCCCTAGTGGTCTTATATTGCTTCCATCATAAAATTTTAACATCAAATTAAATGGTTTAATTACTCTATTGTTAAAAAGTTTATCATATGTTTTTTTATTGATGCATGAAATTGCCGAGCCTGTGTCTAGCTCCATTTTTAATGTTTTATCATCAATCAGTAATGCTAAATTCACCGGGTTGTAGCCGCTCAAACATAGTTGATGAAGTTCTTCCTCAAGCTCGTCCGAACTGGAGTCTCCCGCTCCTGCCCTCGGATGGTCGCTCGTGGTGGCATCCACGTGATTCACTCCACGCCTCTTCCCTCTGCCACTGTTCGCCTCCATCCACGGACAAACACGCCTCAAATGTCCGCTTTGTTTGCATTTGCTACAATCAAAATGCTTATAGCGGCACTCCTCCTTGCTGTGCCCGCGCCAGCCGCACGCCATGCAGCCCCCGCGCCCTTCACAGTGCCCGCGCCAGCGCCCGTGGTTCGTTTGTTGGTCTGCTGCATGGTCCGCAAACTGACCGCGCCCACGCTTTGCCCGCAACGTGTTCACGATTGCTGATGCCTCCGCCGTCGCTTTCTGTTCTACGACAGCCGCATCCCGCTCGGCCGCCTCCAGCCCAACCGCCAATTTGACTGCTCTTGAGTACGTCAAATTGTCTTCCGCAAACAACCTTTGCCTGATGACGTCACTGTTCACTCCGTATACGAACTGGTGACGCAAATTCTCCTCCAAATTTGCACCAAACTCACAAGTTTTCGAGAGTTTCTTTAACTCGGTCAGATATTGAGCTACACTTTCGTCGTCTTTCTGTCTTCTTTGTCGGAACCGATACCGTTCCGCCATGACCGCAGGTTTCGGTTGTAGGTGATTTTTCAAAATGGTAACGGCCTCTTCGTACTTTATATCCCCTGGTTTTCTTGGATTGCACAGCGTGCTCAGCAATTCGTACGTCTCATCACCCATGCCCGTGATCAGTATTGGCAGCCACATGTCCTTCTCGACCTTATTTACCTTGAAGAACATCTGCAACCGCTCCTCGTACAAAGTCCAGTTGCCTGACTTTACATCAAAATCGCGAATCTTTCCGACTTTGCCGACCGACATTTTCCTCGAATAATTGCAGACGAACTTCGATGATTATTATAACGCACAAATAGTGATCCTCGTCGCCACTGAAGTATCGGGAGTAATAAATAAAAGGACGTCAACTTGTAGCTAGCGTATATTGCGAACTAAACGGTTACAAATGTAGGCTTATTTATACGTGATCTTACTTACTAATTTTCTTATGTGGTTAAACTCAAATATATTACATTAAGGGCTACTTGTTGATGGATAATCTTGACCACTTGATTGTGTCTGTGCAAATACGGCTGATGGTTTTTCAAATAAACTTTAATAAACGAAACATTTTTTGAGGATACTCTATCGTGAAAAAGTATTTTTAAGGAAATATTGCAGTATAGCTTATATATCACAATAGCGCAAAGGCTACCTTCTTTTGCAATAACTGTCACCCACATCGGCGAATTCATGGGCCGAAGCTAGTCTGTTAAGTAAAAGTATCGATAAAGTTATAACGTCACTATGTTTATGCGTCACATCTTTATACGAATAAATTAAAATGTCTATGATCGAAGTCTCAAAGTTTCAAATTAAGTTCTATTAAATTTTGACGGGTCAAACCTAGTCACCAAAGTCAGACCTTTTATGTGATAGTCTTGCGATCGGATCCCTCCGTCTATTACTAATAATATATAGTCTAAGGTGCTGACAATATTAGTTGCATCTTACGCACGATAGGGGCGCTGTATAATTGTCATAAAAAAATTTGACATTTACCTTAAGAATACTTTCTCGAGAGTATTTCGTGCTCGGGGCTCTGAAAGGCTATTTCAAAGGTGAAGCGTCAAAGTACTTATAAATCAGGGATCGTCAGGACTAAGCCTTATAACGCAATATACTCTTAAGCAGATGCTAGATTCGTTTTTGGATATGTTTTCTTAATTTTATCTTGGTTTTGTGAATATCTTATAAGATACTTGGTTATACACTTTTTAATGATGAAAATCACTTTCTAATGACGTCATGCGAAACCAGTTAAAATGATATCTGATTTCAAAAAGAAGTTCATGAAGTTTCAGAGTTCTACTTTAATAAAATTTCTTATTAACTTTTGTCACAGTCTAACAAAAGCGCTGACTATTACGGAGCAATTGCTCATATAAAATAGTTTCAGCATTAAGAGAGCTCCTATGAGCATTTGCTTGGAAACTTATGGTTACTTCCAGTTGTATAGTGCGGTTAGGACTTAATTGAGCTTTCGTTATGTAAGTACTTAGAGAGTATGCGGAGCTGAATGTCTCTTTGACCAGGTGGGTTGGTTTGTAGGACTGTAAATAGCTTTATTCTTTGTGGATAGTCATTGCATGGGCTTAAGTTTCTGTACCTTGCTAGTATGTATTATTGTTTAAAGGCAGGTCTCGCTTTAAGATAACATGTGTAGCGGAGGATTTTACAAACATTCAATAAAAAACACACAGACTAGGAAATCAATTTGTACATACAGTGTTTTCTCATATGGAAATCGAACACACGACAATCGGCGCAGTGTTAACCAGCGAAGCGACCGCTCAAACCACTACGCCAACCGTACAGTTAAAATTCAGCAGCTGATCTGAAATACTGCATAGCTTGGTTGGCAGTAGTTCATCGTGAAAGTCTATTTTAACTTATTAATAATTTTAATAATTTACTGACGATAACTTGTATGTGATTTAATTAAAAAGGTATTACACCAAGTTAAGTATAATTAACTCTTTGATAAAACTATCAAAACAAAAACACTTCAAAGATTTAAACAGTACGACAAAACTTAATATTACAGACCGCACCAAGTAAAGTAAAAGTATTTCTTTAGAGATTCAATCTTAATACGAGCGCTTTATAAATCATAAAAACTAACTAAGTTGCACCTGAAGAAATATTCCTTTATTACACAAACTCAGTTACTAAGTGTCGCAAACTATAAAATATTAACTCTCCGTCAACAGTATGCACAGAATAATTGAATAAAAATATTGTGCAAGTAAATTATGAACCACTGGGTTTTCCTGGCAGGTTGTCCTGACTAAAATTCGCATAATTATTCACTTCATCTGTAAGTGTTTAAAAGTGTGCTATTTCATAATTTTATTGTGTAGTTTATTTTCGGTCACTTGTTGGTACGTCCGGTATGTCCGTGTGGTGACGGATTAAGAATACGGATTGTCACCACCCCATATCATCCCATGGGTGTCGTAAGAGCCGACAGAGGGAGCACATTATGCATAGAACAACACTGTAAGAGAAGGAAAACTTGATACAAACCCTATACCAACCCGTTTGGCCAGCGTGGTATAGTAGGCCAATTCCTCCTTTCAAAGGAGAGGCCTAGTCCAGCAGTGGACTGGTAAAGGCTGATGATGATGTTGGTACAATTAAGCATGCATGTCTCTCGAGGAGCGTAGGGGCGCATTAAGAATAGATTCCCTGAAATCGTGCAGAAAATTTTATATAAAAAATTGCGAGTGTAGCTGCGGGCATTCTGTAGTAGGTTATATTATTATGCTGGCGTGCCCCATCGGCCCAGAATCGTTCTCACTTGACGACGTGTACATAGCAAGGTCTAATGCGATCCGTGTTACCTAGTACTGGCCTAAAACTGTGCAATAAGCGTTACTAATTAGATTATAAAAAGTTGACTAGCCAAAAGATTTGACTTCCGTTGGAATCAAAACTTCCACCTCCGGCCAAGCAAAAGGGTTCACTAACGTCTAGACCAGCAGGCTAGACGAGATTGATAAATTATTACATACATACAGTCATATACATATACTCACGCCTTTTTCCCTACGGGGTAGGCAGAGACAATGGAACGCCACTTGCTTCTATCCTTACAAACCTCACGCGCTTCCTCTACATTCATTACTCTTTTCATACATGCTCGCCGGTTCCGGGTGCTTCGGACCTTCCACAATTTGGTTGACGAATGTCCTACGAGGTCGGCCGCGACCGGCTTGCTCATACACGTTTGCCTTATATATTTGGTGAGTCATTCTGTCTTCACTCATTCGCTCCACGTGTCCAAACCATCTCAGCATTCCTTTCTCAATTCTCGTCACAACATCTTCTTTCAGGCCACATCGCTCTCGTATTACTGCATTCGGAATTCTGTCAATCAGTCTCACCCCATACATACTACGCAGTGATCGCATCTCCACTGCGTTAATTCTGCTTTCATGCTTTTTCTGCCATACCCAATACTCACTACCATACATCAGCGTCGGCACAAGTACACCATTATGAACCGCCAGTCGCGCCTCTTTCGGCACAGCCTAGCCGTTCATAAAGGCGTGCAGCGCTCTATTCACACAGTTTCCCGCATTCACTCTCCTTTCAATATCTCCTTCACATCTTCCATCTCTAGTAAACATGCTACCCAAATATACAAATTCTTCAACTTGTTCAACATGTTCATGTTCAATCGCAATACTACACTCAGTCACACTTTCCTCCTTTTCAAACACCATCACTTTCGTCTTTCTTACATTCAATTTCATACCCTTCGCTTTAAAGCTCTCGTTCATGCAGTCCATCATTTGTTGCAACTCATTCGCCTATGACGCAAGAATGACTTGATCATCGGCGTACAAGAGGCACTTAGCACGCAATCCTACCATATCGATCCAATAAATTATTAGTATAATTATATTTGTCTCATTGGCAGATCTTTTATCTATTATTAGATTTTTTATCCGGGGTATGTGGCATCATACATTGCATGATTCTCTATCTAGTTGCATCATGTCAGTTCCGTTATCTAGGGACAAGCCTGCAATATAAGTGTATACATTGTTTACATGTCACGGCAATACTGCAGCTGTATCGTATTGTTCTGTTGCTCATAAAATGTTTGACGATTTGTTGATGTCTGTGTGAAGTTATACTGTAATTGTTGCTTTATATACAAGGAAGGGTAAATTGAATTTATTTTTAGGTATCAGTAAGACAACTAATAATAATTCAGTAGGAATAATAATATTATAATAATTACTATTATAATACCCTACTACAACTTACACAAGGTAACCTAATCTCAAACTATGGAGGCCTATACTCATCATTGGCCACAGTGTAAGGTCCCCTCTCTATTATATTCTATACTCTTTGTGTAATCCTATATAATCATGCACATCATTATAATAAACGCAGCATATTCTCAGCAGTCCTAGTGTTTTATTCTGATTACTCGACCCCTTACTGTACATGGCGACCCTGCCGAAAGCGTCTGCCATCCGAGCGTTGCGTATTTGACACCGGCTAGCGTTCGCCGGCGCCGATCCATATATGGTCGAAATATTATGTCAACTTAGTGGACTTTGCATCATGCATCTTAACACGTAGTTACGACTCTTACGCTTGTTGCCGGTTACACGTGTTGCGACCAAATCTTCCAAGGTCAAAAATGGGCAAAACGCAATCCAGCTAAGAAGTGACAATTGCACAGAATGCAGCGGGTTCTAATCAGGCGACCGTAGATTAAATCCGTTTTCACCTAAGTACCGCGAACTTCATACTTTCCGTCACAGCCTTGGTGACTGGCGTTGGGCTCATTTTCGTCGCATATAGAATGTATAGAAAATGCCATACGCGCTGGCATCCAGCGCGTATGGCATTTTCTATACATTCTAAGCAGGAAAATTTTCGGAATAATTTACGTCGGTCTATATTTCGAGGAAAGCGGGAGCGTGAGCGTGAGAAGAACGACGACAATGCGATATAAGGCGACAGCAGAATAACGAGTGCGGTAAAATCATAAAATTAAAAGTGTGATAAAATAATCTAGAAAGTGCGTATAAAAAATTGGTGATATGTGGTTTCAGTGAAAAATAAATAAATATACGAATTATAAAAAAGTGGTTTCAGTGTAAAAATAAATAAATATACAAATTACAACAAAAAATGTAAGTGCGCGTTATAAAATTTAAAACGAGGTTAATTTTCAAAAATATTATCCTTGCGTCAAATATACGGTACAGGAATCGTTGGAAGCGTCGAACAATGAACTTTGTTGTAAGATTTTAAGATACGTTCATAAAATTATGTCTAGTTAAAGCACTAATAATATCTATAATAAATAATGATAATTATAATATCTAATAAAAATATGTGTCAAATAATAATACGTGCTGATATTTATTGGTAAGTGATGTTTCAAACTCTAAACGATTTATATCAAAGCTTAAAGGCTGTAAGACAATATTTAATTAAAATTAGTCCTAATAGGCGCCAGGGGAATATTTTAATAGAAAAGTGGAAAGAAGCAAATAAGTTATAATTATGATAAATATAAATTAATATTAAATAAAATAAATTCAGATATTACGAAAGGAAAATATACTTCTACTGACGTCAATTTAGTGACCAAGTTGTCTTCTGATTTCGAATTATTATACGCTGAAATAAAGCAATCGTGTTCACAAGAACATATTTTATCGGATTGTAGTTTAAAACTATTTTAAGCATGGAATCATTCAATTTGAAAACTGCTTTGTCTTTGTTACCTCAAATGTCCGATGACGAATTGAATACGATGCAATTAATAGATAACATAGAATATTACGCATCTGTACTTAAAAATGATGATTGTAAAACTCAATTGATCCACTTAATACTTAAAAGAAGATTGTCTCAAGATGCCAAACTAAAGTTAAATACAAATTATTCGATTATTACGCATTTAATAAAAGATATGCGAACGGAGCTTTTGCCTCAAAAATCTGCCCCTGCTCTTCAAGACTAATTGCACCGTATTAGAAAATCAAAATGATTTAAATATTCAGGACTATGGCAAAAAAAAGGCAATATAAATGAAAAATACGCCATTAAAAAATTCGCAGATGGATAACGTAACCGTAGGCTCAGCACAGTTATTTCAGCTAGGAACTACACGTCCTTGAAAGACGCAATACAGGCTGCCATGGAGGAGGAGCCTGAGTCGACTTCTACATCAGGTCACCTCATGGGTATGTACCAAAATAATTATTCTAGACCATTTTCCTTTTCAAGAAGAGGCCAATTTAATCGTGGTTATAGACCGGGTTTAAATACCAAGGTCTTTTTAAATCGTGCTTCTGGTCATCAAGTTCAAGCATACAGAGACCTTGCGCAGTCTTCAAGAAATATGTCTACTCGAAGACTGTGGCAATCCAGAGATAGGTACAATAATAATAAACGTATAAATCAGTGGATTCGCAATGAATATTACTCGATATTCCTGCCACAGAAAATAAGTTTTTTAATGAATAACTATAGTAACTATAATATTTTAGCATGTAACAGTGATTGCTGGGTGAATTTATCCATACATAATATCTCATATTATTGGTTAATTCAGCGCTAAAATATAAACATGCGCTCGAGCAAAATCTTCCGATTCAAAATGAGAAGATTATTATTAACGGTATAGGAGGCAAAGTCCAAGCAATTGGATACACATATCTACAATTAAACAACAATAATCTTTATTTGCTGCCTCGTTGGTCTCGCGGCATAAATGTGCGCGTGGGATTGGGAGGTCTCGGGTTCGATTCCCAGGTCGGGCAAAGTGTTATTGGGTTTTTTCCATTAGGAAATTCTCAGTAACAGCACGGAGTCTGGTAATGTACCCGGTACGGCAATAGGCTCGCCCCCTATTACGTGGGACCTAAAAATTCCTGGCGAAATGTAGGTGTAATATTACACCTCTGCCTGCCCCTTCGGGGATACAGGCGTGAGTTTATAAAAAAAAATCATTACTTCAGGCATAAGTTTTATATTTTTGAAACATTTACCTTGTAGGACGCATGGTATTATCGGACAGGATTTTTAAAATAAATATAACGCAGTAATTGATTTTAAAAATAATAATTTAGTTTTGTGGCCGAGTTTTGTTAGTATGCTTACGTTGCCTTTTGCGCGTAAGGACAAAAATGCATATGTAATAGCACCTAGATATGAACAAATACACTACATCAAAACAGACTTAACTGAGCAATGCGTTGTTTGTTATAAAGAGTTAGATGATGGCGTTTTCTTAGCAAATTCCATAGCTACTCCGTGTGATGGTTTTTTCCCAATTAAGATCCTAAATACTACCAAAAGTACAGTGATTTTGAATAATATTGAGCCGACTATTCATAAGTTAGCTGATTACACGATATGTTCATTTGATACAGTCGATAAAAACGTCAAAAGAGTAAAGCAATTATTTTCACGATTAAATTTAAAACATTTAAATGACGAAGAGCAAACTTCAATCCAAAATTTATGTGCCAAATAATATATGCAGATATTTTTTATTTACCGGCTGATAAGTTATTGACTACAGATATTTATAAACATACTATTACATTGAAATAAAAAACTAGCCCAGTGTTTACAAAATCTTACCGGTTACCATACTCGCAGCAAAACGAAATTAAAAGTCAAAAAATAAATTGCTAGATGATAATATTATAGAAAGGCGTAATAGTAACTGGTCAAGTCCATTATTGTTAGTACCGAAAAAAATAGACAGTAGTGGTCAAAATAAATTTAGGTTGGTCATTGACCTCAGCCCTCGGCCAGTAAGGTACTCGTCCGCCTCGTTACTGTCTTGTTCCTCTTGGGTGTGTGGAGCACTAGCTAACAACTAGACAGGCGGTGCCGTATTCAACTCAACTGCGGCAAAAAGTAAATACCAGAAAAATATCACAAAACATCGCTTATCCATGCGTATTGGGACATGGAATGTCCGAACCATGAGGACAGGCTTCCCTAACACAGATGGAAGCTCAAATTGCGACGACCATCTGCGCAAAACCGCAATAATTGACGGCGAGCTTATGAGGCTCAATGTGAAGATTGCTGCCCTTCAAGAAACCCGACTTCCCAACGAAGGCTCCATCAGAGAAGCAAATTTCACTTTCTTTTGGAAAGGGAAAAATATACAGCTCTGCGTGAACATGGGGTAGGGTTTGCAATCAGAAACGAACTCCTGCATAGTATCGAAGATCTGAGAGGAGTGTCTGAGCGCATAATGGTAATGCGCCTAAATACCAACTGCGGCTTTGTCACCCTAATTGCTGCATATGCACCGACCCTGGCCACCTCTGCGGAATCTAAAGACTGTTTCTATCAACAGCTGAACGAAACAGCGCGTATAGTCCGACCTGGCGATCGTTTACTGCTTCTGGGGGATTTCAACGCTCGTGTAGGACATGAAAAAGTTTCTTGACCTGACAGTATTGGTGATCACGGTGTCGGCAAGCAGAATGAAAATGGACAAAGGCTTCTGGAATTCTGCTCATATAACCAATTATGTGTAACCAATACTTTTTTCAAAGGCAAACTTATCCGCAAGGTCTCTTGGAAACATCCTCGTTCGGGTCACTGGCAACAGTTTGATGTTATAATTACAAAAAATAAAGATCTTAGGGACATCCTACATACACGAACATTCCACAGTGCAGATTGTGATACGGATGATTCTCTTGTCGTTACTACCATATCTTTAACACCTAAAAGGATTCACTCATCTTGACGCCCCGGCAAGAGAAAGCTTAACCTTCCACCAAAGGAAGACAGCGAAATGGTCAAATGCTTTGCAACCCTCGCTTGCAGCGAAATGGCTACCTGGGACCCTGATGTGTCTGCTGATGTTGAATGGAAGCAAGTAAAGCATCTGCTCACTTTAACAGCAGCCAAAATATTTGGCTATCAGAAGAAAAGTCATAACGACTGGTTCTACAACAACCATCTTCATTTTGAGCTGCTTATTGAAGCCAAACGTAAAGCCGCGGAATCTTACCGCCTTAACCCCTCGAGTAAATCTAAAAGGCAATTGAATAAAACTAAAGCAGATTTGCAACGTAACATACGTTTCATTTCTAATTTTTACTGGACTGAAATACATATGTCGTAGTATAGAGACCTGTGCTTCTTCGAACAACTTTGGTGGTCTATATGCAGGTATCAGAAAAGCCTTGGGTCCAATACCCAAAAAGTCTGCCCCCTTGAAGGAAGCCGATGGGACTGTCATCACTGATGGCACACGCCAGTTACAGCGTTGGGTTGAGCACTACAACAACCTTTACTCTGTGCCTGTTGATATCCACCAAGAAGCCATTGATAAGCTCCCTAAAATGCCAACTTTGGACGAACTCGATGAGGTACCTTCGTCAGCAGATTTTCATACTACTCTTGGTCAGCTTAAAGGTGGCAAAAGTCCAGGCGGTGATGGTATACTGACAGAGATGATCCGACTCAAATGTGTCGCACCTATTTTATTCAATCTGTTTGTGAAGTGCTGGATGGAGGGCACTGTGCCTCGGGACATGCGCGATGCTAATATCGTTACACTATACGAAGGCACAGGGGATCGCGGTGACTGTAACATGTCTGTTGGAGAGCAACAGACATGATTTTTACGCAGAGGCAGGTTCAAGAAAAGTGCCGAGAGCAGAAAACTCCCTTGTTCGTCGCTTTCGTTGACCTTAATAAAGCGTTCGACACTGTTAGCAGGGAGGGACTTTATACTGCGCTTGATAGAATAGGCTGTCCACCTAAACTTCTAGCGCTTGTCAGGTCCTTTCATGATGACATGAAAGGTGCAGTGGCGTATAACGGCAAACTATCGGATACCTTTGACATGCGACGTGGAGTTCAGCAAGGTTGTGTGTTGGCTCCTACCCTGTTTGGGATATACTTCTTGCTACTCTTAAAAGTTGCTTTTGGCGAAACTGAGCAGGGTATACGTCTCTACACCAGGGACGACGGCAAACTTTTTAATTTATACTCTTGAAGTCCAAAAAGCACCGTAAGAACGTGTTCATCGACAGTCTTCTGTTTGCCGACGATGCAGCTTTTATTGCTCATTCTTCAGCGGAGCTTCAACAAATGATACACAAGTTCGCTAAAGCATGTAACTTGTTTTCCATGTCCATCAATGCTAAGAAGACGGTAATCATCGCGCAAGGATGCACAGAAAGGCCAATTATTCTGTTGGATAGTACTCCCTTGGAAGTAGTCGAGTCCTTTACCTACCTAGGCTCAACAGTGTCAAGCAATATTTTCTTGGAAGCAGAGATCGGTATACGCATCGGTAAGGCGTCCACGATGTTCGGAAAGCTTAGTACGAGAGTGTGGAATAACAAGCACCTCACAATTAACACCAAGATGACCGTGTACCAAACATGTGTCTTGAGTGTACTCTTGTACGGAGCTGAGACCTGGACATCTTATGCGAAGCAGGAAATACGACTGAACTCGTTCCATATGCGCTGTCTACGAGTCATTCTAGGCATCTCATGGAGAGATAATGTGACAAACGAGAGAGTGCTAGAAACGCCAAACTGCCTAGCATAACTGGTCTGCTGAAGCAGAGGAGGTTACGCTGGGTAGGGCACGTATATCGCATGGAGCCATCTCGTTTGCCTAGGAATACTCTCCTGGGAGAAGTTGCAGATGCAAAGCGTCCCATAGGCCGTCCCGTGCTAAAGTTTAAAGACAGCGTTAAGCGCGACATGTATACCTTGATATAGATTTCAAAAAATGGGAGGATCTCGCAGAAGATCGTGCTCGATGGAGGAAAATCACATCAGACGGCCTCAAAACACATGACAGAAATTGGTTTGAAGTCCTGGCTCATAAACGTGCCCACAGGCACCACGAATGACGCACAACTGCTACTCCCATCAACTCAGGGCTTGTTTTGCCAACGGTGTGGACGTTGTTGCCGCTCCCGAATCGGTCTGTACAGTCACCTAAAAAGTGCATTAACTTTTCTGACGCTGTATAAATCATCTGCTATAGATGAAATAAGGCCTATGATGATGATGATAACGATTGGTCTGATCAACCGAAAGTTGTGGAGACGCATATTACTCCAAAGGATTCTACAGAGCTAGTATTTATTGAAGAAAAAAAGTTACGTAGTTTGCGCAAAACAAATAATATTAGTTATGAAAGATTTGCTTTGGTCTTCTTTATTATCTATTCTAGTGACGTTTTTTAATACGTATAAACGAGGAATAGTTATAATTTTGTACTCTTTTAATTCTTGCAATAACTTTCGTATAAAAATATCATTCGCACTACTGACAATGAAATATAATTCCTTAATACCTATCTGTCTACAAGACATATTATATAGTTCTCTCACAAATTTGGCTGGCGTAATTTGTGATGGAGAGTCCTTGTATTTTATATAAATTATTTTATGACACGTGTGGTGACGGATTAAGAATACAGAATGTCACCACCCCATATCATCCCATGGGTGTCGTAAGAGCCGACAGAGGGAGCACATTATGCAGAGAACAGCACTGTAAGAGAAGGAAAACTTGATACAAACCCTATACCAACCCGTTTGGCCAGCGTGGTATAGTAGGCCAATTCCTCCTTTCAAAGGAGAGGCCTAGTCCAGCAGTGGACTGTTAAAGGCTGATGATGATTTTATTTTCCGGAATATAGCAAAACGTAGAGCTTTCATAAATATCATATATTTTATCCCCGAAGGGGTAGGCAGAGGTGTATGTCTACACCCACTTTTCGCCAGATATACTTTAGTCCCACGTAATAAGGGGCGAGCCTATTGCCGTACCGGGCACATTTCCAGACTCCGTGCTGCTACTGAGAATTTCGTGACAGAAAAACCCAATAACACTGCCCGACCCAGGAATCGAACCCGGGACCTCCCGATCCCACGCGCACATTTATGCCGCGAGACCAACGAGGCAGTCGTATAGGGTTTGATGTCGAGTTTTCCGTCTCTACGCAAAGATGGTATTTGCATCGTGTTATCCCTTAGTCGCCTCTTACGACACCCACGGGAAGATAGGGGGTGGTGACACTTGTATTCTATGCCGTCAACCACACGGCATATAATAATCATACATTATATAATAATAATAATTAAATTACGATAGATGAAAACAATTTATTAATTTTATATCATACACAACACACAAAATAGTCGTCGCTCACCTAGAGCGAAACATAACCTTAACAGTATCACGAGAATTTTCTGTAGGACTTAATATAATATATGAACCTGGCCTGCCATTTATTTGAGATCCTATGGCACTGTAACCAATCTTACTTATTTTGTCTGTATCTTGAAACGGAGGATGCGTAGTCCTCAGTGACAACATCATTGAATCCACGTCAACATAGTATCAATGAAAACAAAAATTTTTGGTTGCCATAAAGTGTTCCTCAAGAGAACACTTTATGTATCACTGAAGTAATATGTTTTTAATAAAACACCTAGTGTATTAAAAACGTACTTACTAGGAGCACTAGGTAGAAATGTGACCGCTTGAACCATAAAACCATGCGTGAAGACGTGCCTAATTCAATTCAGAGTAGCTCAAGTATACTCATCTTGTTCTAAACCTTTCAGACCAGTAATAAAACATCTTTTTCGATTTCCAATCAATTTCCACTTTAACAGCACTTCACATACGTGTCCATGAATATTTCAATTCAACTAAAACATGATATTATATAGCTAAAACTATATTTTCCTTTTAGTGAAATTAGATCCAACAACTTAGTCGGTTTCTTACTTTATGAGATACTTTAGGAATCAAACAAGTTTCCCTACATAAAGTCTCATATAGTAATATTACCCACGGGTTCTAATTCGGGAACTCATTTCCCTTCCAGTTTAATGTATGAACATTATCTAAACAATATTAGATTTGATTAAATTTATGAGGTACATTCGGAGTTTCATACATGGGGTTTGCAATATAAATGGTAATATGGAGTTTGGAATTATTCTGTCATGTATTGAGAACTGTTTTGGAAATTGGCATTTTTTGGAGTAATTATTTTGTTTCTAGGTTGAAATTCAATACAATTAATCAATCATTTGTCTGATTGTCATATTACTGACTTTGTATTATTTGCAATCAGACCGTTTGTGAGTTGTCTCCATAACTATGTTATTACTATATTATGTTCAATAATTCTCATTATCTATGTCACATTAATGCTATATCGGCCCCGCTTTTCTAGGCTATATGAGTATTGAAGAAATTCGTATAACCGATTTTCCCACTCTAAGTATAACATTTTCTTAGAAGATAGCATTATTAAGTTTCAAATACCACTCAAGGACACTAAGGTAGAATAGTGTTACTCAAACAGTTAAAATATTGATTCAGTTTATGGTCATTACTTACTAATTACCATGAACCAACGAAACATTCTTTCAACAAAAAATGTACTGAGTTTTACAAAAGCATAGGCCGTTGTAGGCAAATAGTTATTTAGGTGTGTACACGGAACTATCTATGCCACAGGATACATTTTTGAAACATCATCATCCTCCTTACGGTATCCCAGTTAGAACCCTGTGTCCGCTTTCTAGTCTAACCGGATTTAACTGAATATTAGCTACAACTTCATTTTAAAACAAAAATAAAAACTTATGATTCCTATATGGTGACATAGTTTGCAATACTAGTCATATCACTCGAAAACACCAAAATATGTCTGTCGTTCCATCTGTCTCGCCTGATCCAGGTTCGATCGTTAAGCCGGGCGATTGACATCGTAACACGGTTTTATACCATCTATCAATTCGACATATAAAAATTTACGATTCTGTCAGTCGTACTGCAGTCGTTTGTAGGCATAATTGCCTCTATACCTGTAGTTTTAAGCTCCGTAGTTTGTAGTATTTTCTTTTCTTGTTTATGGCTTGTGAAATTGGTTATTTATTGGATATTGACTTGATGGATTATAGACATCAGGAGTTTTCATTTCATTAAAAAACCAATAATTGAAAAAAAACTCGTACAGATAGGCTTTTCTGGATCCACCACATCATGTCAGCGAATTAATTAAAAAATTTACATGCACATCTTTATGTCAGATTATGTCGTTTTAGCTATCATCATAATTGATTTTCCAGATTTAGAATACCTATTTAAATACAAAAATATATGTTTAAGTTATGAAGTCTCGTATATCTAATACAAGCTAAGATTTTAATGCAATTGACAGATATAATGTTAAAGATTTTTTTTCCTTATTTAGCGAAACTGGACTACTATTTTTCAAGGAGTTTAATAAGGCATACCAACGACGATATTTTAATAGATCGTTATAATTAACTACGTATCGTACAACATATTTGCTTATTCTATAAAGACAGTTTTCCTAGCCAAGGCAGTTCTTACTTACTTTCACCAACTAATAAAATCTACGCTTAACGAATTTTCCTTCCAAATTAACCACCAAATCGTATGCTAAATCCACTCGCACGTACGCAACAATATTATACAGTTGAGATATTCCTACATACTTTAAGAAGCAGATAGGATCGAGATATACTCACACTAAATAAAACTAAGTACCTACCTGTCATCTATCCGTGGATTCACAGCCGAAGCGAAGGTACGAGAAGCTGGTGTAAAGACTCATTCATATGGACAGAATCTTAGCTATTGGTTTTTATACAAGTGAGCAGTTATACACTGATGTAACTGCTAACATTCGCAATGGCAGGCAATGGGACTGCAAAGTACACAGTCATTATAGTGATTACTGAATCATTATGTTGCCTGTGTACTTTGCAGTGCCATTGTCTTTACAGAAAATTTGGCTAAAATGAATAAACAAACATTTTTTCACTAAACATTTCAAAATTTTGCAATTTGCGTAAATTACATAGGTTTATATTAGATATTTAAGGCATACAGTCGCATCAGAGTAAACGCTAATTTTATAAAACACTAGAGGACGCCAGCAGCTACGCCAGCATTTTTTTTAATTTACCCGTTTTGGCCGATCCCGTGGGCATTTCTGGAAATCCCTTTTTAGTGCACCCCTACGGTCCCCAAGGAACACACATGCCAAATTTCAGCTTCCTGCGCCCAATAGTTTCGGCTGTAGCGTGTCTGTCAGTCAGTCAGTAACGCAATTATTTTATATATTAAGATTAAGTGTGGTTCGACTAGTACGGTAGACTAGTCGAATAGTTACTATTTCATTACATAATATAAAAAAATCGATAGAATTTTTAACAGAAAATTCGACTGCTAAGAGCTTCAGTTTCATATTGTACTGAATCACTTGTATCGTATCAGTTTTCGGCACGCCGCTCCTTACACCCACTATAGGTAGATAACCTGTTATATCCATCGCACTATTATTATTAAATATAGTGTAGTTGTATGAGGTAATGCAAAGTTAATAACAAAGGAAAAAATCACTTACAAGCAATGTTACCCGTGGGTTCAGAGTCAGTGGATTTGGAAACAAATACATAAATCCTCTTTGCATTATTTGCGTCCCCTGATTCTCCAATATTGCAAACCGATTGTGACATGGGTAATATCCCTCGCGCAGAAGGAATCGCTTTAGGTGTCAGTACCATTATTTCATTTATTTTACCTTGTTATAAAAATGGAACAAATTTTTCTCTGATACTTACTAGTACTTCCTGGCTATTGGGACTGCACGTGTGGTTTAGTGGTTTGAGCCTCCACTCCATTTTAAACTGCACGAGTCTTGTGGATTCGATCCCCACCAGAGACAAGACTTTGCGTTATCCAAAAACGGTTGTTTCAAATCTGGTGCTATAAGTCCGCTGATTAAATTAACTTCTGATGAGTACCATATAGCCTTGTTTCAGTGTAGCCTTTAATAATACCTACTTTAGACAAACTTAGGACTACTCATCAAGACGGAGGGAATCGGCTTCTTTCTAAATTAGTTAACTAATGTAAGTCTGTAGGTTGTAGCAAACAGGCGATCCTCGCTTAATAACGGAGAAGAATACAAAATTATTAATATAAGATCAGTCTTAGCCAGAAGTAAAATTGTGTACCTATTAGAAACGAAAAAAAATTGTTGCATTCAATTTATAGAAGACTACCTGACCCGGTGAACTTCCTACTGCCATATATGTATTATTTATACATATATTATAAACCTTCCATTTGAATCGTTGTATCTATAAAAAAAAAACGCTTTAAAGTCCGTTGTGTAGTTTTAAAGATTTAAGCATACATAAGGACAGACAGACAGAAGACAGACTTTGTTTTACACTATGTAGTGATTCAGAACCAGACAATTTTTATCACGGCCGCTTCTACTTTAAATGCACTCAATAATCGCATGTTTGAGGTACAAACACCCGATGTAACAGAGCCTTAAAGCGCGTAGATTAGCTCTAATTTTCGAGTACCCGAGACGGCGACATCTCAACGGTTAACAAAGCCGTGAAAATCCGCCATATTTTCGAGTTGTTTAACTGGAATATTACGGTCTATACTGGCTAGAATAAAAGTCGTACAGAAATTTTACGGCTAAGCCTGTTTTTGATAAGCTTTTTCAGCTTTTTTATGATAAAATGTAATGAATCCTGTTTCCTGGTTGAGATAATTTACTGTCTTGGTTAGAAAGCACTACTCGCAAAATGAGTGGCTCATGGTAGTTTTGCATAAATAAGATATTCGATGCTAGCGAAAAGTGCACACAAGTCTGCTTCCACTACATGATACCGTCTAAAGCATTTGCATGAATAAATTACTGACAAATTCTTATACGTAAAGCCGAAGTTGTAATATTCTTGGCAAGTAGTGTAACAATTGATTCTCTCAATATTCATAACCATGACAATATATGCATCACCCTATGGTTGACTGAAAGTTATCTATCCATACCTAACGTGGTTAGTAGTTGGAAGAACATCACACGTCAATCTTTCAAAACTAAATGTCTGCCTTTCTACAAGTCGTAGTTACTACAGAATACTACAACTTAAGAGCATTAAGAGTTTATCCCGTATTACTTGGTTTCAAGAAGTAGGTAAGATTTGCTGAGAACATAGCAATTAACAGTAGGAAAGTTTGGTTCGGTTTGTATTTAATACAAAAACGATTGCCGACTCTAAGGAGTATAATACGTACGTGTGCGAATGAGTTTGTTTTATTTAGTGCTGTAAGGTATATTGTTTTCAGTTTAAGTGAATTTCACACAACCGTTGCTACTTTCCTTGGAGTTAAGTAACAAAAATTTGTTTATTGATGTCTTTTACATATCTTTATCAAACATACAGGAAAAGCAAACATTTAAATTTTAGAGTCAAATGTCAAAATGAAATTGGTACAGTGCAGCGATAAGAGTGCAGCCATGCAGCGGATATCGAGTTCAAACCCACGCACTGAGTGCACCATTGAAAATGTATGGATATTGTCTGTCCCGGATGTCATGAAGATCTTTGATAGCCGTTTTAGGGAATCAATACTCTTGAATATACTGACACTAGTTTAAACCATGGAGTATCTCCATCCCTATGGGTCGCAGTGGTCAGATGCTAGTCACTCTGATGAAAGGCTGGTTTTCATTCAAATCTGGCTTCAGGATCGATTTGTTTCTTTCTGTAATTTGTGAATTTATTTCGTGAATCTTAAAGCAAAAATATCTAATATTAGCGGATGACAACAATATTATCATTTTACCTAAATGTTAGTATTTTTTGTCATGACTTTTAAAGATAAAAGGTTTTGGTAAAAAGTAAAATACTTTTTATTTCATCATTTATGTTTGCGATGATTGTGATTCAAATCACATATTATATTTTGCATACATACAATATTTCAAAATTCATACACCTTAATTGTCCAGTGACTCTCAAATTACTAGTAGTTTAGTAGTTACTTGTAACTATCGTCCAAGAATATTTGACCTTGCAAAAATATTTAGACTTTTGAACCAGACACTTGTTTCTGACTTTTTATTAAGAAACACTATTATATACTACGCTGGCTTTGATTGGCCTCCTTATTAATTTCGGCATCTCTTTATTAATATTGTATCAAATATGATTTACTTTCGTTGAAACAAATATTGTGGTTGTTGAACTACCTTGATATTAATCTTAAATTTGCTTGTTTGAAGGTGCTTATTGGTTTAAAGTGAGGTTTAAATTTATTTTAAGATGTAAAACAAGGCTCGAAGGCCAGGGACATGCTGGATTTGATGAGCAGCTTCATCAGCTGTCTGTGAGTACGGTTTACATATATACAAACATACATAGAATCACGCCTGTTTTCCGGAGGGGTAGGCTAGTAAGGTTTAATTGGATAAATTGCTTTAATGACAGCCTATTTGTACCCTAAGCAATCTATATACTAAATACCATAGCTCATAAATAAATAAATACATTTTTACAAATCAAGATAACAAAATAAATACAGCATTCAAGCCGGTACATTAGGAAGCTACAAAAATGAAACGTCCGACTAAGCGTTTGAATGAAGAATAATGTTCTGTTGTGTCAGAGGACAGCAGAAGGTTGCAGGGAGTAAAACCTTTATGTCGGTTAAAATATGCATTTTGTTAGCATTTGTATGGGTTAGAGATTCTACTTTGCAAATGTGCAATGTTCTGGGTTAAGGTTTGCTGTTTCAGGAAATGAAAGGATATGTAACGATTGAAGAAGGCTTAGCTTATACCGGTGGTGTTAGGTTTTATTTTCTGATAAGGAAATGAATATCTTTAATTTTGCTTTTCTGTGTTTTTGTGAGTTTTTAATTAGAAAAAATATATTTTCTGGTGGCGATTTTTAATAACATTTTATAATCGATAGTATCCGACGGTGACGGATTAAGAATGCGGAATGTCACCACCCCATGTCATCATGGGTGTCGTAAGAGCCGACAGAGGGATCATATTATGCAGAGAACAGCACTGAATAGAAGGAAAGCTTGATACAAACCATATACCAACCCGTTTGGCTAGCGTGGTATAGTAGGCCAATTCCTCCTTTCAAAGGAGAGGCCTAGTCCAGCAGTGGACTGCTAAAGGCAGAATCGATAGTATTAGTCAATTTATCACGTCAAATGTCATGATATACTTTGTATTAATAAGTTAATAATAATAATATTTGTCATAAATCTCAGTACCTAGTCATAATTTATGAGGTATGACTACCTAAACTAAATGTATCCTGGGTGGGAATCGAACCAACAATGTCCGGCGTAGCAGTCGTAGTAGCGTAGATCGGTCGGGCACATTATTTAATCATATCTGCCATATATATCTAACTATAAAATCCAGCCCATTTAATTCATTTCGCTGTCACTTCTTTAGACTGAGACCATAAACTATTTTATTTACATATTACACCGAATTTAATTAAATCGCTAGTCAAAATATAGTGAGAAGGTACTAAACGCAGAACTCTGACCCAAGCGGTCCATCAAATACACCTTTAGATACCTCTGATACCAACATAGGTATAATCCTTTGATCTATATTGAACTTTGTACTTTGACTGTTGGTTCGTTGAATATATGTAGAAGTAAATCTCTCTTGATCCAAGTATCTAGGTGAGAAAAGCCACTGACGTATTTAATACTCGGATTTGAATTAATAATATAGTTCTTGGAGTTTTGTGTTTAAAATTGAAGACTTAAATACAAAATATTGACATTTATCAGGATATTGTGGTGATTTTTACATACTACTTGTTTTAAAGAGACTACAAGAATGATAGCATTGGCCATCCCTCTCCTGGCGTAGGAGTTCAATATTTCAAGTAACAATGTATGTAGCGCAGAATTTCGATCCGATTCTTTGTAGTTACGGATTAAGAATACAATGTGCCACGAACCCATTTAATTTCGTGGTTTTCGTGAGAAAAATCGTGCAACAAATAAAATAATGAAGAAACAGACAATTTTACCTGGAACCCTACACCAACCCCTGTGACCAGTGTGGTAAAGGAGACCAAATCCTCCTTTTGACTCACAATTTTATTATAATGTGAATGGAATTGGGGGAGGCTTACATCCAGAGGTGCACTACGAAAAACTATATTATGAATCATTGCTGTTAACAAAATTCCTGACTACAAATCGTTTGACGCAGAAAATGACAATTTTCTTTTTACAAAATATTTGTATCTATAGAAATATCGCCTGACGTATCAGCAGGTCCGGTTGAAAGCAAAAATGATTTTACCGCTTTTATAAGTACACGCCCACACTAGGAATTATATTTCCTCTATGTCGAGAGGAACTATACAAAGACATAAATTATACTCAGACTCGTAACAACAATTTACAGATCACACAAAGTGTTGTTACATGTGGGATTCGAACCCAGCACTCAGCGCAGTGTCAAGCGGCGAGGCGGCAGCTTAAACTACTACAGCCAACCGTACAATCGTTTGAAAATTGCAACATTTTTTTAAATAATTAAAATAATAAGCGATGTCGTGTTTTAAGCTTTTTTAGCCACAACTTATTAATTACTTTAGATACACAATATACGATGGGGTACGAGCTTAAACTTTGATTATAACCTTGAGGTCGACTCGTGTGTGACCTCAATATAAATGTGATAACTCAAGAGACAGGTTCAGTTCAATTATTTGTGTGAGATGAAGTTCATATTGATTTTGATGACTGAAACTATTATGAAGGTATGTTGTAGTTGTGCTTGAGTGGAATTCTAAATGTTAGCTCAGAGGTATTTGTAATTGAGAGCTGGCGGAGCATTAATGTGTTCAAATCGATCTGGATTAATTTGTAGATTAATTAGTTTTCGAGGTTTTATTTTTACTTTGTTTAAAATTCTGGCTAAGCATTTTAATAATCATTTTAAGTCCTTTGAATAACATCATAATAATATTTTAACGATTATTTTCCAGGGCAACACTCTGTGTGACCCACAAATTGGGGAATGGTTGGGCCTTGTCGAAGGTCTTTGAGTTGTTTGAAAACTCCCTCATCAGAGTCGGACACACTCACACGAAAAACAAAGCAATTAATCCACAAATTGTCACTTCGAGTTTCGATATGCTCTGTGGATATTTTTTGTAAGTTTATAATATTGGCCACGATGCAAGATCTATTCCTCGTGTGAGACTAAAAAGAAAGCATATTAATCAAGCAATTATTAGCTCTATTTTATCAATACTGTCCGACACTCACGGACCTCTTCCCATTTATTGGGAAGGGTTCGCTGATAGTCCACCGCGCTGGCCAAGTGCTGGTTGCCAGACTTTATATATATTTAAAGAATATACCGCGAACGCCCGCAGGTATTTTCACGACGTTTACTTTTACCAATTGATAATGAACAATTGAATGTGTATCAAGTTCGAATCCTCACCGGTGTGCGCCATGGAAGCTGGAGCGTTCTGTATTAGCAGCCCGTTAGTTTATTGAGGTATCACAGCCTTCATCAACAATAATTATAACAACTTTATCTAAAAACTCGTTCACAATAAGTCTCTCTTAACTTAAACATTAACTCTAATACTTTGGGCTAAGACGAACTTTAGGGTTGAACTGATAAATTATTACGGATTTGAGTTACGCACACCCTGTCGGGGTTACCTCTACTATAAGTTATTGCCGACCGAGGTTAAAAGACAAGATAATACGGGCAACACCTTCAGATAGGGTTGGCACGATTCTGCTTCAGAGAAAGGGATAACGATTGGTAAGGGATTTATAGATGACGATGTGTTGAGTTGGTGAGGATTTAGAGATTACAATGTGATTTCAGTTTCTTAATAGTGATTCTTAATAGTGATTTATGGTTACAGGTAGCTGCATTCGTTGAGGTGTGAATGCTTAGTGAGGTTGTAGTGCAGTCTGTTTCGAATTGATATTGTTTGTACAGAAACATACCTGACCTTTTGTTTTAAGTATTTTTTTTTTCAGACGTTAAAATCCTTTACATTTAACAATCTTAAAATCGATTTTTGTGGTGTGCCATTGGAGAGGCCTATATCCAGCAGTGGACTACGGCAGGCTGATGATGATGATGATGAAAATCGATCTTTACGAAAAAGTGAAATAAGGGAAAAGGTATTTTACAAATTAATTTATATGTACATAAGTTTAGTTAATTCAGTATAATAACATTTTGTCAGAAATCGGGTAACTTTTTAATTAATAATGTTCCTGATTTTTGTTTAAATTTAAAGAAATTTAAATCGAATATCAATAATAATAAGACACGTTGTGTTGTAAGTACAATGTAAATCAAATATCTTAATCTTGTCAAAAAGCAATGAATCAACCGGCACAAAAAACATATTCTGAACACTATATGGACCACACAAATTTTGGTCAATGTTCTATTCGTACCTTTTAATGTGAACCGGGTAGTGGCGTAATACAGTTTTTGCACATAAAAATCTCAACATCACATATCCAACGTTACTAGTTCCGACACAACCTTATTTCTATGAATTTACTACAAAAACACAAATAAAATTAGTGAAATAAAACCTTGAACATTACTGCTGGACAAAAATAATCTATTCCAAATTTAAAATCTCAATTCTCATCAAATGCATAGCTCATAGACCAATAATTATTGTATCTATAACGTTATCAACATAAAGATCCTTCAAAAAAATTTTTGACAGAAAGTAAATCTGTTCCAAATTTAAACATGACACTTCTAGTCAAACGCAGTCCTACTGCTTGCAATGCATTCTTCATTTTCGTATAGGGCAATAAAACCAAAGACTTTATTGATATTCAACCTTGAACGTATTCTGTCAGACAGAAGGACCTTTTCCAAATTTAAACACCCCGATTCTTGTCAAACGCAGCCCTACTGCACCGTTTCCTCTTTAGCATATAAATAATAGCGCCCCAAAAAAGGGTCTATGCTAGTGAATTGTTGACGCTCTAGTATATTATTGAGATCGTTTCACCACTAAACTATGAGGTTTTATTTTATGCATGTTTATTAGGGTCGTTGGTCACGGGGGATTATTTGTTCGTAATTTATAAGCTGTTAGAAATTTGTGTCGATTGTACTTGAAAATTGTTTCGTGTTAAACCGTGCGCATTTGTCTATTTGCTTATTTGTACTGTTTGTAAGCAGTTGTTGCTGTGGTCCAATTTACGAGGTTTTATTGTTATTTGCTTGGGTATTTGTTTGCTTTTAACTATGCTCTGGTTTTTATTGGCTTTTATATTATTTCTATATGACATGCGTGCGATCATTGGACCTGAACAGATTTAGAGTATAAATAAGTTTGTCTAATACCTGTTTTCAATAAGGGGAATGTGCCAATATGGTGAACCATGTACGATAAAATAGGTTTTTATTTCAACTAACGCACTGCCATCTGATCTCAACCTCAGTAGAATTTATACCCTTGCAACTAGAACATTTTTAAAATGCCTATACAATTTCTATACCATAATATATACCATATTCTTCTCAAATACGCACATGTTAAAGATAAAATTAATATGGATGAACTTTATCGAACGTGATGGACACAATAATTATGTCCATCATTATACATAAAAATTGTGTCCATTACGTAATCATATTGCGTTCTAGGAAACAATCGAACCCACAATATCTAACTTTAAAATCTGGGTCACTAAGCTCTAAAACAACAGAGCAATCAGAAAATGAACTTTCAATCTTACCAATCGGAAATTGAAGTGAAATAAAAAGGACACACCTAGAATATTCTCTCTTACGAAGGCCAAAATATCGATTATGTTTTTCCGACGCCAAGATATTATATCTCCCTAAGAAACGGTTATTGTAACATATATTACGGCTCCCAATATCCGCTGTTTACAATGCATACCTGAGGTAGAGCTGGCTTGTTTTATACACAGTGGTTCGGCGTTACACCGAAACCGTAGATTCTAGGCGACTTGGAGAAGGAAAATGGACTGTATCTAGAGGATGGCGAGTTTTGGGTCGCCTAGGATTGGAATGGGGAAGAGGATTGTGAGTGGGTATAGGATATTTATTATTCTGCAGGATGAGGGGCACCTACCTTGGTCGTCAGTCCTCATTCCTTGCAAATGGCAGCCTCCTGGTGTTTTCGAGATGAAGCTGCTTGATTCACTCCACTACACAAATCACTTTCACTCGCGAGCGGTTATGTATAAGCGGTAATAATTATAGCGGTGCGGAAGCGGCGCGGTGCGGTATGCTGACACGTTCTTTCGAGCTTCTCGAAAGTTCTGGACTCTCTCTCGCGTCGACGATTGCGGCGACCAATCCGCGAAGGGCGTGCCCCTTCCAGGGAATGGGATAGACAGAGACGGAAACATGGCATCGCTCGCATTAGACAAGCAATCTGCGGGGTTCTCAATACCCGCGACGTGATTGAAACAAGTAGCGGGAACAAGTTCAATCAATTTACTAACGCGGTTGGCGACAAAAGTCTGCTAGCGGTGAGGAGATGAATAAATCCAAGCGAGCACTACTTTGGAGTCGGAAAATGCGTATATTTTATTAATAGGGTAGTGGGGCAAAACTATGTCTTGAACCTTGCGGAGCAACTGAGATAGCAGAAGGGCCGCGCACAACTCCAGTCTCGTAACCGAAATGGTTTTAACAGGCGAGACCTTAGACATGGCACAAACTAACTGCACCGAGTAGTTAGTACCAATGCGGACTTGCAGATATACGACTCCGCCGTAAGCACGCTCGCTGGCGTCAGCGAAACCTATTAAGTTGATGGTACATCCATCTACCAACCCAAGATGACGCGGAATAGTAACTTGATTGAGCGCGGTAAGCTCAATACAAAACTGGCCCCAAGCGGCGACAATATGGTCAGGGGGTGTTTCATCCCTCTCACACTTTGATAGCCAAAACTCTTTGATCAAGAGCTTGGCAAAACCCATTATGTCCCATAGTCGAGCCACTGTGGACAGCATAGTGCGTTTGATGCACTTATCATCTGGTGGTGAGACGTCAAACCGAAAACTATCGCAGGATTTGTCCCAGCGTAAACCGAGAACCTTATGCGGTACAGACTTCTCAACTTCAATGTCTGGAGAAGCCTTATGAGAATCTGGTATGCGTGCGAGAACCTCCTTAGAGTTGCTTGTCCATTTGACAAGATCAAACTGGCCTCGCTTGAAAAGCTGAATAAGCTCTTCACAAAGCGAAATTGCTAGCGGAGCGGATATGACACTACAGGCAATGTCATCCATGTACAAAGCGGAAGTGGCAACAGCCGCTGCGGCGGGCAAGTGATCGCCTTCATCAGCGATAAACTGGCGAACAACTCGTAACGCGTGATATGGGCTAGACTTGAGTCCAAAACAAACACAATTGAACTGATACACAGATAAAGTTTATTTCTTGTCAAAACGATAAAAGATCCGTTGAAATCTACGGTCAGATTCGCGAAGGCCGATATTGAGAAACATTTGGCGGCAATCAGCTGACAGAGCGATTTGGAAAAGACGAAACTTTATTATGATGTTAAATAAATCACCCTGTAGATTGGGGCCGGCATGCAAAATGTCATTAATCGACCGACCCGATGTAGTCTTACAACTAGCGTCTAAAACCACACGAAGTTTAGTAGAGGTTTTATCTTCGCGAACTACGCCGTGATGCGGGATATAATATGAGGGCAGAGAGTTGCCCTCGTTGTTTACAACTATACTCAAAAAACCTTTATCTATGTAGTCACGAATGACGTCATTATAGGCGCTGCGTAACTTAAGTGAAGCATCAAGTTTACGGTCCAAACAATGGAAACGTCTGAGTGCAGCAGCGTACGAGTCGCCTAACGAATAAGGGTCACCACAGAATGGCAACGCCACAACGTATCTGCCACTGTCGTCACGAACAGTGGTAGCGCGGAAATGTTCTTCACACTCGAGATCTTTACGGTTCATCGAAGGCGGTGCGGTAACCTCTTCAAGCTCCCAAAATCGCTTGAGAAGAGAATCAATATTGTTTTCTTGAAGAACAGAACAACAGCAAGACGTAACGTATTGAGAAGTATGTAATGTAGGTACGGTACCCATAATCACATACCCAAATACAGACGGTATTTAATAGCGGGCGGTAAGTTATTTTGCTCACTACGTACCACTTTAGTTAGTAGCAAGTGCGGGAATATTGCGGCTCCGATCAAAACATCAATGGCTGCCGGATTCGTAAACTCCAAGTCTGCCAGCGGCAATGACTCGAGGTGTGTGAGAAGCGATACGTCCACATTAGCGTTTGGCAATGTGTCCGTAAAACGCTTTACGATAAGCGAAAAAATGTTTAAATTAATGTCTCCATCAAAACGCGAATGTATTTTAATATCTACGGAACCCTTGCAATGTTTTTCTGAACCGCCGATCCCTCGGACTATTGAGTTCGTATTTTTAAAGTTATTCCATAATCCGAGGCGTTTGAAACAATTAGAAGTTATGAAATTGCTCTGAGACGCGCTATCTAGCAGACAACGTACCATGTGCGGCGACCCATTAACATCATATACGATAACTTGCGCTGTCGCTAACAGAACAGTCTTAGACGCCATACATCGCGGCCTAGCACTGCTCTGATCACTACAAGCGCGCGAAGGCCGTCCGCGCGTGCGTGCCGCCCGCGCAATGGATGTCGTACACAACGATTTCTCATTCTGAATCGTCGGAGGCGCAGTTATCGTAGCCTGCACCTGCGACGTGTTACCTTTATCGAAGTGAAGCAGAGAATGATGTTTTTGATTGCATAAGCGACACTTTGTCTTACTAGAACAATTACTTGTTTTATGCTTAAGCAGTTAATGCAAGCTTTGTTATCTTTTACGCACTTGAAACGAGCAGTCGGATTTAGACTATTGAAGGCGGGACACTTATAGAAATGGTCGTGCACTATATTACTGCACAGACACTTCTGTGAATTATTACTATTAGATTCCGAGCATGTTAAGTATGATTGTGGATTAGGGACCGAGTTATTATTACTATTTCGCGCTTTATTCGACCTTTGTTTGTTGCTGTTAGTGTTAGACGGGCCAGGTGAACCAGACTGCGTATTATGAAATATTCGACACTGATCTTTGATGAACGAAATAAAACTATCTAGTGTAGGTATTTTATTATTGCGTTCCGTCATCTCGAAAGCACGAATTGTATCAGTGTCAAACTTTTTTAAAGCGAGTTGAAGCAACATAAAGTCGGAAAGATGTTCTAATTTTAAGTTCCTAAGAGAATTGACCGCGGTTACGAAGTTGCCGCATCTGTCTCGAATTTCCAGCTGTTTATAGATATAAACAGCTGGAAATTCGAGACAAATGCGGCAAAGCTTGGTCAAAGTAGGTAGACGCTAGGACGCGCGTGTCTTGATATCTGTCAAGTAGTGACTGAAATATGACCTGATAATTCTCAGCACTGGGTGTGACACCTGCAAATACGGACTGGGCCTTCGGTGACAGTTTACCTATTAAATAGAACAACCTGTCAGCATCTGTCAGAGAACCATTATCGTGCACTGTAGACTTAAAACTCGCATAGAATAACGGCCAATTTCGTATATCTCCGTCAAACGACATAATCTCGATTGGCGGTAATTTCGGCTTGCGAGCCGCGGCAACGGGCTGAGCCGAACATTTACCCTCCAATTGCGATTGTATACGCTTAATAATACAATAAAGATCTTCGAATGAGGTGTACGCCTGATAATTCGGTTGTTCATCAGGATTGATAGAAAGTAATCTTGCGTTATAATCGTCTAACAACTTATGAAAATCTGTTCGAATATTATACACTGTCATACAATAGCTAAGAAATGATTCCCTATTACTGTCAGACGCGGCCGCGGTCTTTGACCGCTCGTAAATGTTTTGAATGCGCTCAAATAAAATATTGCGTTTTGCTTCTAAGATTGTCATCTCTTTGTCTTTCGACACGCGTGACTTCTTTTGTTGTGACATGCTTACGTAAGTATAAGCTAATGAGACCGAAACAAAATAAGAATATCTAATGTACCTATTATTTTACCTAAGTAGGCTAAGTAGGCAACACTTTAGAGCTGTGGAATTAAAAGTTGCTCGAAATATGAGATTTACCAGACAACTATGATAGTTCCAGAAATAATAATTGAGTAAGTAGGTAGCTACATAAAAGTATATTACCTACTGAAGCGAGCGGAAACAACCATGTGACGGTTATGTGAATGTACTAGGAGTATAGCTAGGTGCTATAACTGCCTAGATATAGAGATATAATGTATAAAAACGTAAATGAATCCGACTCGTATGGATCAAAAAAATGGTTCGGCGTTACACTGAAACCGTAGGTTCTAGGCGACTTGGAGAAGGAATGGACTGTATACAAAGGATGGCGGGTTTTAGTCGCCTAGGATTGGATAAGGGAAGAGGATGTGGAAAAGGATTGTGAATGGGTATAGGATATTCTAAGGATGAGGGGCACTTACCTTGTACGTCAGTCCTCCTTCCTTGCAAATGGCAGCCTCCTGATGTTTACGAGATGAAGCTGCTTGATTCACTCCACTACACAAATTACTTTCAATCGCGAGCGGTTTTGTATAAGCGGTAATAATTATAGCGGAAGCGGCGCGGTGCGGTACGGTATGGCGGACACGTATTTAGCGACTCGAAAGTTCTGGACTGTCTCGACGATCGCGGCGACCAATCCGCGAAAGGCGAAAATCCCTTCTAGGGAATGGGAGACAGGGACGGAAACATGGTATCGCTCGCACTAGACAAGCAAGCGTGGAACGATTGACGTTGATGTGATTAGTTTTAGATGGAAAGGTAGATGGCGCTACCACACAGAATGGTAAAATATGGCCTAATAAATTAGAGCTCTACTTTTTTATAGTTCAAAGGTCAGGCATATACCATTATTATATTTGACCAGTTCGGTCAAAGACCTACGTCTACTAAGAGGGAAAGAGCAATCTACATTGTGATTCATAAGTTGTGTTGTTCTTTTTAAATACATACGTAATCAGTTCCTGATATAGACATCGAATGACCGGTACTACAGTGCACATGGTTTTTATTTCAGAGCGGTATAAAATATATTTCATACCGATCTCTTTTTAGTAGTTTACCTATTTGGCTTTACTATAGTTGTAAAACATATGTAAATCAAAATATTTTTACGCCAGGGAATCAATTAATGTTTTATTTATGTTATTGTAAAGCAAATAACTAATACTTATTTCAATATTGAAAAGTAAAATTATCGTTTGAATTAAAATAATTATAACAGTCAGACGCCAACAATAGATCACTTAGTTGATAGGAATAACAATACCTAAGTATCACATATTAAGAAACAACTCATGACACTTTGATTTTATTTATTAATTTCTGACAAGTAGGAGTAACATAATTATGTACAATAAAATAAAGCTAATTATATAACTAAACTATCCTAAACTATAAAAAAGCAACAGAGGAAATAATAAGTATGAAAAAAAAAAAAATAATAAACACACCGCCAACTACAACGCGTCAAAAAATTCCTCCGCAACGCTGTCGAGCGGTAGCGTGCCGAAGGCTGGCAGCATTGCCACGTTGAATGAAAGAAAGAAGAAAGAAAGAAAATACATTTATTGGATTCATAATGAGTATCACAAGTAGGTTGGTACAAGCATAAAATGTGTTAATAGATACAATACATTTTATAAATTGTGGTACCCAAAATACACCCAAAAGGCCACAGCTCAGCATATGCCGCGACCCGGTAGTGATAACAGCGCTGATTTTCAGCTGAAGCCCTTTTTGAGTTCCTAATTGACAATTTTTTTTAATGGTTGAGCACAGACGTAATAAACTTATCCTATTTTGGTTTTTAGTTACTTAATATTATACTATTTAATAAAGGATCGTATTTAACTGTTAGTCAAAAATACAAATTTTCCACCAAAAATAAGTTGACGGAGCCCTGATTCGCAGGGCTCCTATTTTTGGGAGCAGAGTCACAAGAGAACCTAACATAACCTATTAAGTTTTTTGAGTGGGTAAGTTTACCGAGTGGACGAAACTTTTCATATCAAATGATATTTTGTAAAAAGATCATCATATTTGGTGTACAAATAGTATTTTTAGTGTGCAAGTCAGTATTTTAGTGAAATAATAAAGTTTTTTGCTTAACTCACTTTAGTGTGTTACATAACATTTTTGATACGCTGTTAAAAATATTCCTTTAATAAATATATGTAAATGGTAATACTATATAAGCATACATATATTTATTTGTATATAAATACTGTAAATAATTATATATGAAAATAACTCAATTCTAACTCTGCAAGAAAATTGAATATATATTAAATGTAGTGCCTTAACATACTACAATCATTACAATCATTAATTGCTTTGTTGATGTAGCAAACTTATTTTGAGTTTTGATTTAAAATTCTTGATGTTGCTTAAGATTCGCAGCGGTGGGGGCAAGTTGTTCCAGCATTTGGTGGCACTGTACTTAAAGCCACCTCTGAAAGCAGTAGTCTTATGACGAGGAATTTGTAGCGCTGCACATGTCGCTCTAACGGGATACCTTTTATTTTCTTCGGCCCATTTCAGTTTAGTGTACAAATAAAGTGGTTTCCTAGTTTTAATGATACCAAACAAAAGCGTGGCTAAATGAAGGTCCCTTCTGTTCTTCATTTTATGAATGTTATTTTGTGTGAGAAAGGGATTGACGTGACTGCGGGAATATATCACATATTAAAACAGTATCGCGCGCACGCATTTTGCACAAATGGCAATACTTATTCTCTCAGCGAGATATAAACCAGCTCTCTGGTCACAGGAACCATCGATCAGCCTTCTGGCGATTTTTTTATATAATGCGCGTGCACTAGGGCCCCATGGCTCCAGCGTTTCGACTCCAAACGGTTCAAAAACGTAATTAGCAGCCAGGTTTCCGTATTTGGGCCGTTTGAGGGTCCCCGCCGATGCAGCAGCAGCGCCAGCTGATCCAGCTGTACTTGAAAGATGTGATGGCGCAAGGGTATCGACGCATGTCACGTCTCTCACCAGAGGCCTACCCATCTTCCAAGGTAATAACGTCATACCGTCTGGTCTCTTCCCATCGTCGCGTATTTATTCTAACTACCACCAATCCTTCTAGACATGTTTTTCTTTCATTCAACGTTGTTCGTGTTCTCAAATAAACGGCTCATCTAATTAAATGTTTAGTGTCTGTCATCAAAACGGCGGCAAATCTAAATACAACGTCGATGTACGTGCAACAGACGAATAACTGGTTGGTTGTTTACTGGCACATATGATTTTGGCAGCCTAAAATCCATATTCATTACTAATATTATTAAAGCTAAAGAGTTTATTTGTTTGTTGGGTTGAACGCCATAGTCTCAGGAATTACTGATTCGATATGAATAATTTTGTGTGGATTGCTCATTGATCGAAGAAGACTATTATATACTATCGCTATATAACATCATGCTATGAGCCACACGTGTGAAGCAGTAGACTTAAATAACGCATATGGAACCGCAGGGTCAGCTTCTTCATTATAAATGTGCAATTCAAAATTGCTTGGCGGTATTATTATTTTTAAAATTTTTGCTGTGTGTACACGATACACTATGGTTTTCTTTGATCGAAGAACTATCGAAAAATGACTATCCACTTCTCACAGAGTATATTCCTCAACCGATGCAAAGAAAGCCGCATAAAAGTGTCTTTAGTTAAAAGCTAAACTGTTCTTTCATTGCCTTCCAACATCATCCATATCCTAATACTAACATACATGTTATCAGTAGCCCATAAGTAGCCACAACATCACACACATTAACTGATTACAAGCTAATAGTAGATTATGTTAAACGAACATTTGCGAAGTGATGTGTTAGCTTACCGTTAAGCTGGGCGATGCTAGGAGCGGACATCAATAGCCATTAAGGGATCATTGGAATCGCGGATTATGACCCAAGTTTGGCTAAACATTAAGTTTGGTGAAAGAAAAATGTGTATATAAAAAATTTAAACAAGTAATTTCAATGGATGTGTAATACCATTAGCTACAAAGTTTGGTGAAAGAAAAATGTGTATATAAAAAATTTAAACAAGTAATTTCAATGGATGTGTTACTACACATCCATTAGCTAAAAATACATTAGTGAAAAATCTCGGCTTACACATAGATGCCACTCTTGACTGGTGGGCTCAGATTGCAGCAGTTAGCCAGAAAGTTTTCGGGACTCTTCGCTCTCTTTATCGCCTGAAGAACTTTCTCCCTTCAAAAACTAAAGCAATGCTTGTGCAAACTTTAATCTTCCCCATAATTGACTATGGTGATGTTTGTTATCTCGACCTGAATGCAGATCTGCTCAATAAACTTGACCGACTTCTCAATTATTGCATGCGATTCGTTTTCAATCTTCGTAAGTTCGATTACGTCTCGAAATTCCGTACAGAATTAAAATGGTTGCCAATTCGTCAGCGACGGAATTTGCGTACATTGAGACCTTATACTCACTTCTCCACTCCCCTAATGCCCCTTCTTATCTAATGCCTAGTTTCCAATATCTCTGCTCCAATCATGTTAAGAACTTGCGATCATCTAATAACCTTCTTCTTCTTTGTCCAACTCACACTTCTAATCTAGTTCATTCTTCTTTTCATATACAATCTATCCTACTCTGGAATGCTCTCCCTCCTGAAATTAGGATGGCCACCACTCGAGACACATTCAAGTTCAAGGTTCGTCCGTTATATCGTGGATTGTCGGAAGCTTGTCAGTAGCAGCACTCTTCTCTTATTATTTATTAGCAGTTTTCATTTATGGAATATTTATGTTTATGTAGAAATTATAGTTATAATATTATATATATTAGATATTTATTTATTTAAGTATATATAATTAATATATTTAAACGTGTATATTTATTCGTATGTATGTATGCTGTATGTATATATAGGGCGTTTATATTCGTAAATAATATGTATTACCTGGTATACTTAATATTCTATTGTTATATTAAGTTTTCTTGTTTTAGTCTCTAAAACACACCTGCCACTATCATCTCTGCATCACCCTAAGGTTGACTGGTAGAAAATGCCTTTGGCATTATGTCCGCCTTGTGCAAATTGTATACCAGGAAGTTTAATAAATAAATAAAAATAAAATAAATAATTTGGAGCAGTACTGGCAGGCAAAACACGGTTCGGTATTCATTATTGAGGTGTAAAATGTGTTCAGTCAGCCATTATGACAGACGTTAACCAAACCATGATACAGCCATATTAAGTTAGAATATATTCATGCGAGAATAAAGATTTAAGTATTAATTTTGTTCGGTTTTTGACCGTGGAACTGTAGAACCGGCTACCTGCAGCGGTATTTCCAAAGCAGTTTAACACTGGAATCTTCAAGAAGCGAGCATATTCCCTTTGAAATGGTAAATAACGCACTTGTGATCCTTCGGGCATTGCAGGTGTCTATGGGCGGTGGTAATTACTTACCATCAGGTGACCCACTTGTTAGTTTGTCTTCCTATGCTATAAAAAAATGCACAAATCTATTGATTCGCGTGAATGAGCGCATTTAGCAATGTTTAGGTACCTAAATCTGTCACAAGAAGTAATACTACTAGGAGTATTGAAGGGTTATGGCCATGGTTATGGGACTACAGTCTCCTGTAGTGTGTGCAAATGTCATTAAGACTACCAGTGTTCCGGAATCACTGAAGGTGGATATCGAAAACTAGGCGAAAGAAAAAATAACTGGCGCTGTCCGAAGTGTAAGACAAGGCCGTCTCCATCAGTAGCAAGTTTACCGCAACGAGTACATACAGACAAGATTCAAGAACAGCTCAACAAAATCATGTTTGATCTAACCCCATTGGTGTCGCTAGCATCTGACGTCAAGGAAATAAAAAACGAAATCATTGGTCTCAAGGAATCCTTTGAAATGGCACATGAGCTCATCAGCAACTTTTCGGGAGTTGTAAAAGCATTTGAATCTCGAATAAACTAAGTCGACCGGGTGGTAAGTGACTTGCCTCAAGTAAGATCTGAAGTAGACAGGCTCAACCGTGAACTGCAAGAAAGAGACCAATGGGCTCGGGCTCTAACAATGTGGAAATTCGAGGTGTACCACAAAAAGGATCAGAAAACCTATATGATGTGGCGCAAAAAAATTGAACCTTGTGTGATTTTCCTGTCAGGAAGGAAGATTTTAACAACATAGCGCGAAGCAAGAGCACTCGCGAAAGAAAAAACTTTCAGTATATATGGGTGAAACACTGCAAAATTATGGCGCGGAAGTCGGATACTTCACCAGTATTTTTTATAAAGTGCGAAAAAGATCTGCTAAAGATAAAGCAATAAATTCACACTCATATTGCAAACCAGGTGAATACAGTTTGAGAACCGCATACATCCCACAAACACTTTTTAATGTAACCCACAATTGTCACTGTATTAGTCGTAATGGATCTGTAGGCCAATCTATCCAACCAAATCCAATGCCTCAAAGTCAGCTTTCGCCCTTATGCGCACGCGAACACATCTACGATAACAGCTGTTTTGCCTGCGTTATTTGTTGTACACAAAGTGTCAAACCGCATATAGTAGTTATTCTATTAATCATACTTCTACCGCGTTATTTTTATGTTGCATTATTCATCTATAATTATTTTTATAAAATGTTATATTCGTCCAACTTTCATCCAACCAACATATTACGGATACTGGTTTAGTTATTGTTTATGTTTTATGCCCCTTAACTACGACTAAAAAGTTTAAAATATCAATTGATTTAATGAAAACGAGGAACTGTATTTACTGGTATTGTTGCATACACTTACCTCTTTATTTTTATATTCGGCGCCATAATGCTGATGAATTGTTACTATTGCAGCATGTTTTACGTATATATTCGAAGCACTGTACTGACCATACTTAAAATATGGTTCACTTGTTAAGATCACTGACTCACTATTTTGAATTGTACACACTAATTTTAATTATTCTGCATCGCATTAGCCTAATGGCTACACTGTCAGTGGTAAGATAATTCTTACCACTGACAGTGTATCCGTTTAGTCTATATTACCAAAATACTCGTGGACTGCGAACAAAAACAAATGTATTTAAGCGTAATTTACTTATGATTATGATGTTGTATCGCTTACGGAGACGTGGCTACTAGATAGTATCAGTGAAAGCGAACTTTTCGATGATAAATATGTGGTTTGGCGCCGTGATAGAAATTATATTGATACACATCAAAAATATGGAGGCGGAGTGCTTCTCGCCACGCGCTGCGAACTTAGAACTATCGCCCGGCCTGAATGGAACTCAACTGCCGAAGACATCTGGGTAACCATTAAACATAAACCACACAATAGTAAATCGAATGATGTCCATATTTGCACTATTTACCTCTGCTCCGAGAGATGCGGTCACTCATTCAATTCTTAACTACGGCATTTTAGTGAAAAGTTGTCGGATATTATAAACTTACATCCCAACGAACATTTTATAATAATGGGGGATTTTCTTATTAACCTCCAGCATTGCTTGCAGCATCCTTATATCGCTCTTATGCTTCCATTTCTTAACCTGAAGCAGGTGGGCATAACTGGAAATGGACGAATTTCTCTATTATGTAAAATGGATTGTATGTATTGTAAACCTTGTACATATAACATTACTCACTTATCATGATGGTGTGTCTTAGATAATACTAGAATGTTATTTGCTTGTTTTAAGCTATGATTGTATAATAAACAGTACTGCTCTGGTACTATTTGGTATGTTGAAGGCCACATTGAAAATCAGTACTGAGATGGACCCTCAGCGTTCTTCGCAGTGTATGCTGAATGTCGACCTAATTTGTAGCACGCCATACAATACCCATAGGTTGTAACTTATGTGAATTTTAATTTTTGTGTATGAGATACTCATAGTTCACATTACTATTATCATTTATATAAGTGGCAGAGCACATGGTTACACGCCGGTTATACACATCACCGGACGTGACGTTTTTGATGTTTGTCTGTCAACGGCGTCAACCCGTTGCTTTGTTTGGGTCACAGTCTTTTGGATTGCGTGATAGTGTGATGTGTCTCTTTAGCGTAAGGTTTTAATTGTTGTTCTTTATTTATTTTTGTTTTTGTATGTTATTATTGTGCGACGTGTATACAAATAAACATATTTTCCTTCTTTTCTTTCTTCTTTCTATTTTTAACTTATCCAACATTGATTGGGTTAGCGACGGAATAACATTGGAGCCGCAGGGTGTTGCTGGCCAAACTCAAGTGTACTTTTTTGACACATTGTTAGAATGCAATTTAAATCAATTTAATACTTGTCGTAACATAAATAATAGGATATTGGATTAAATATTTTGTAACAGTGACCCGATCTCAACCGTAACTACGTGTGAAGATCCGTTGGTATCAGAAGATATGCATCATAAATCTCTTGTTGTTTGAACTACTCAGATATTAAACCCCTTTGCATGAAGCCACGACACAATTTTTTTTAAGATTTAGGTGACTATGATAGTATTAATCGCGCACTAAATGAACACCACTGGCATGAACTCTTGAGTTCGGGAAGCAATTCAATTGAAAGTGCTACTAATAAGTTTTTGTTAATAAGTTTTTTTCAGTTGATTACAACACTTTACTAGATTAAGGGGCCACCTCCGTGCAATCAAGGTAACCGGATACAACGCTAGCTACAATGATAAAAATATTTCTGCTTATCCGCATCCACCAATATAACATCGCAGCAAGAAATTAACCCTCTGCAAAACGCAACATAACGCATTAATAATCCCACACCACGGTGACGAGAACAGCCAAAGCCGGGTTACAAATCCATGAAAATTAGAGCCTTAGACCTATTTGCCAAACGACACAGTATCAGTCACACGTACGTGGCATATTTGGACACACTGTCCTAGAAATATTAAAGATATGACATAAAGAATAAAAAAATAAATTACAGAAAAATAAAACATAATATATCAATGTTTTTCAAAGCCCAAGACCAACAATAATAGAACAAAGAAAATTACTTTTTATGTGCAGGTGAAATACCACCTATGTGCTGCGGGGTGCGCTCCTCCACGGCGTCGGCATAGTTTGTTATGCCGATGATACGTTGGTCACAGCCAAGGGTAAGACGCACCGGGTGGCGGCCATACTGGCGACAGCTGGGGTTGCACACGTAGTGAGTCGCATCCGGCAGTTGGGCCTTGAGGTGGCCCTGCCGGAATCCGAGGCCATTTCGTTTCATGGGCCTCGGAACAGGCCACCTGCGGGGGCCAACATAATGGTAGGAGGGGTCCACATCGGCATCGGGACGAGCTTGAAGTACCTTGGGCTCGTTCTCGACAGCCGATGGGACTTTCACCAGCATTTTGAGCGTTTGGCACCTAGACTCCTGGGGGCGGCGGCTGCTTTGTCAAGCCTGCTGCCAACCCTAGGGGGGCCGAACGCCTCTTGCCGGAGGCTATATGAGGGAGTCGTGTGGTCGATGGCCCTATACGGGTGTCCCATCGGGGCCGAGAACCTGACGGCCCGTAACGTTCGGGCGCTTCACGCACCGCAGCGCGCCATGGCCGTCAGGATAATTTGTGGCTACCGCACGGTCTCCTTCGAAGCCGCGACCCTCCTCGCCGGATGTCCGCCCTGGGACCTACAGGCTGGGCTGTTGGCGTCGCTTTATAAGTGGCGCCGCGAAGCCCGGTCACTAGGCGGAGAACTCACGCCTCGCGAGATTGAGGCGCGGAAGGCGGAACTCCGACAGGTCCTAGTGGCGGAATGGCGACAGCGACTCACGCAACCCAGCGCGGGGCTTCGCTGCATCGAGGCAGTGAGGCCCGTACTCGACGAGTGGCTGAAGAGACGACATGGTGCCCTCACCTTCCAGTTGACACAGGTCATAACCGGCCATGGTTGTTTCGGCCGGTTCCTGCACCGCATTAGTGGGGAGGAGACACCCGGATGTCACCACTGCGGAGGTCGCCGTGACCCAGTAGAGGACACGGCGCTGCACACCTTGGCGGAATGCCCTGCTTGGGCATCGCAGCGTCGGGACCTAGTCACGGCGATAGGAGTGGTCGAACTCTCGCTTCGGACCTTGATTCGTTCCATGGTCCGGAGCGAGATGTGTTGGGACGCCGCCGCCTCCTTTAGTGAGACGGTGATGTCGATCAAGGAGGCGGCGGAGCGGGATAGGGAGCCCACGCGACCTGTCTCCACCCGCAGAACCGGGCGTCGTCGCCGGAGGGCGCTCAACGATCTCCGGCCACCGTGAGTACTCGCCAGCGGGCGGCGGGCCTGTTTGTGACCGCCCGCCGTCCGCTAGGCCCGAGAGGCGGCGCACGTGTTCCGCGTGCGCCTCTCGTAGTATTAGTAGACTACGTCATTCTTTTCCGCTCGTAGTATGAAAGAGGATGTATGAGGACAATTATGATGGATGCAAATGGATGCATGCGAGGGACGGGGCCCGCTTCGGCGGGCCAGCTCAGGCGGGGTCGCGGCTGTCATGCTAATGTAGATCCCGTGACCCCGCCATTCAATGGGATCGGATAGAGGAACACCACGGTGGTTTTAGTGGGTAGTCCCGGCGCTTCTCGTCGGGGAGTCACCACACTCTCCCTAGACTGAGCCCTATTAGGGGCTCAGCCTGGTGGGGGTCAGCCCGTAAATTGTTTGGTTTCCACCATGAGACAAAAAAAAAATGTGAAATACCACCACCCACTACTAAAAGCGAAAATGGGCAGCGCTATAATAATTATTATGTGTAATTGTAATAATAATTATAGCTGACATTAACCCGACATGGTGTGACTTGTATTACCCGTTATTTTTATGGTATAGAGCCCAATCCTTGAATGATATGTAGAAATTTTACGTAATTAAATTGTATTTAAACTAAGTGTATTAAATCTCTCTGTACTGTTAATTCAACTTCATGTGTTGAACATTACAGTCAAGGGATAATAGTAAAATCATTATTGTATTACAATTTAAAAGTAGCTTTTATACTAATAAATAAACTGTAGTCTCAAAAATTTAAAAGTCTCACCTTCGCCAAACAAAATTATTCTTCATAAATGAAATGTTAAATATAACTCTAATTAAATGAGAAAGTGTGGTTCCTTGGTATCTTGCACTTTTATTAAATTTATCACCAGATTGGGTTAAGGTGTGGTTATTAAAATGAATGGAAAAGCGCCCAGGCGTTTGTACGTTAATTAATATAAATAGCAGTATATTATTATTGCGCTATTTATTATTTTATTTAAACACAGGATGTATTTAGCTCAGGTACAACATAGTCGCCAGAATCTTTAACTTTGCTAGATTATGTAAAATTCGTGGCAGTATACTTACTAACCAACTTCAAAAAGACGGCTGTATATTTTTTATGTTTGTTTCCTTATAATGCCGTTATTAAATACCGATAAGGTTTTTTTTGTATGGATAGAATTAATGGCCGGTTATAGGCTGTTTGCTGTTGAGAATATTAGGCTGTTTAGGAACTTTACAGCTTTCACAAAGTAAGGTGAGTTAGTTAACATATTAAGAAAATAAATAGCCTAATTTATAAAACCACGATTACTGTTTGGCGTGTTGCGTTGTACTTAGATCATATGGCCGGAGCATGCTGTGCTAAGTACTATTTATTTTCTACATGTGATCTTAAATTACTTTTATACTTGCTTGTTAAGTAAAAAGCTAGGTAGCACTCGTTGTTTTTTTTATTTATTTATTAAACTTCCTACACTACAATTTGCCAGTTTTCCAGTCAAACTTAGCTTAGGGTTATACTAGATATAACCACAGCTCTAGCTTGTATAAAGTAAGGATGATTATTCTTGTTAATAACGTGACCTCCAAGTTCATCGAAAGTGTCTGCTCTAAAAGAGATCTTGACAGAATTTCGAGACTCTTCAGATGAGCACGATGTGGGGAAAAATCAATAGTATAATAATGAACATTATTACTTTACTAATACGTAAAGCTGAAGAGTCTCATTGTTTGATAAAGTTTGGTGTTGACCTATTAGATCTGTTGCGAAAATATTGTTTCAGTAAAATAACCTGACTGATTAAAGGCCTTACTAATATGTTGTAAAATATTCTATAATAAACTTAGATGAAAAAACAACGAAAATTCTAATTGAATTTAAAGTACGTAATGTACATTAATTCCATTTGCAAAATCTCTGAAAATCCATACCTACACTTTTAAAAGATGTTTTTGACAAAGTCAATATAGGTGTTAATTTATTTTTAGCCAGAAGCTTATTCATCCTCCTAGCGTCATCCCAGTTTCAACCTGGGGTCCGCTTACTAGTCTAACCGGATTTGGCTGAATAATGTTAGCATATCCACAGAGCGACTTTCTGCCTGACCTCCGCAACCCGAAGGAATAGCGATATTCTATGGTTTAGACTAGTGTCAGTTTATTTAGAAGGTATTGACGCCCTATAACGATTTCAAACTGTCTTTGTGACAACCGGGACCGATGACTTAACGTGCGCTTCGAGGCACGGGGCAAGCGACTACTACTTTAACTAACAATTAAATACAGTCAGTGCGCGCCGACGCGTCGATTTGAACTCGATACCTTGGCATGGCAGTCTGTTGGGCTAGGCTATCGCTGTCTCTAACCAGAAGCTTAAATTGATCTAAAATTTCTTGTAACTTGCTATGAAAAACACAAAACAACATTTAGAAGTGGAATTTACATTACTGCTTCCTTAGATACTGCTTTCAACATTAAAACAATAAATCTATGAGAAAGCTTGAAATGTCACAAGCAAAAATACATTTATCAGATATTTGATTTGGGGAGATATTAAAATAAAAAGTAATTCAATGAAAAATATTCGAGTATATTTTATTTCATGAATCTACAATTAAATATTTATATATATATTTGATGCCACTCACTCAAGAAATGAAGACCATTCTAATTTAACATAATAAAACAGAAGAAGCAAATGTTAACTGTGTTCAAATTAATTTTAAGTTAATTAGTCGTTGCGTAACTTACACAAACTTCAACCCATCATTCTTGATAGATGCCTCTAAATAATCTTATGTTTAATTGTGGATATAAGATTACCCGTGCCAAATTGCTGCCATTTGGCAATGTGCCCGAAAGGCTGGCAATATCTTGCCAGATGGGAATGCTAATTTTTATTTAAGCTGCAACGCGTTTGATTCCACGTACTGACTAAATGCTTGGCAATTATTGTAACTGCAGTAAGAAGACGTGCTTCACATAATATTATTTCGTTCGAAAGAGGGGTTTCTCTCCTGATAAACATTTTGTAACATAAATTAGAACAATTTTAAAGGTAAAGTAAGGTTGAATGTATTTTTTAAGACTGAAAGTATTTGAAATTGAATCTCATGTTTTCAATTGTAATTTATTTTTGTGATGCGTAAATTACTTATTACCTACTTAAAAATGTTAAATAAGATATGTAGTGACTTTGATCGCAAAAAATCTTAAAATATCTGAAATATATTTTTCTTTTGAAATGGTAATCATCACAAATATTTTATTTTTGTTGGCTATTTCATATTAAAGGGGCCTTTTTTGAACCTTTAATGTATAAAAAATGCATAACGCATTAAGATAAACCAAATCAGATTTCCTAAACAAAAAAATAAAATAAAAAGAAATATTGTTTATTTGTGAATAACGGACATACTGGAACGCAGTTACTCGAAACACAATAGCTTTGCATTTGTATTCTAGCACACAAGCGATTATTTTCTATCTAATCTGATGATATAATGATGTGCATCAATTCACAATCCCTTTTATCTGGATATGCGCAATGGCGTAATTATTAGACCAAGTGAGATAAACCAACGTCCAACTAACTGACGTTGTCATCCGATGCAGAAGCAGGTATAAACCGATAATTATCAGTTGAAACACAAATTCAACAACGTGGGCACGACTGGTGAAATCCGACCGAAAAGACTGATAGCACATATTTGCCACAAACCGACACTGTATTTTGATCGAATTGGGAATTCTGCTTCACTGAATGCCATTTTGTCTAATTTGATACATATAGTTTAACGTTGACACATACATAGTTAGACACTTTGTTATATTTACGATATACTCACGATTTCAAGCAAGTTTCAGTTAATATAGGAGAAATGTAAGGCATAAGTGTGACAGAAAGGCTAGATCGAAACTGATTTGTTAACAAATTCGACCTCACCATGATTTTTGTTATTGTTTAACGAAATTTGTTTCTATCGTAAATATTATCATGATAATCTCATACATATCTTAACGATGCTACGCCTGAATATATATTTTCTTGGTTATTAGTAATATAAAAATGTTTGTACAAATACGTTTGTAAAACATTCTAAAATGAAATCTGCCAAATTGCGTTCAACCAAGATGAATAGTTCGCATGTTTGCAACAAGAGATGTTCTTTAAACTAAACTCGAGATGTAACTTAAGATTTAGCCCAGATATTCTTGGTCTAGATTTAGTAAATAACATTTCTCTTCGAAGTGAAATTAGTGAAAGTTGGTTGCAGCTGGGGAAAATGTCTGAAACAAAATGCAGTTCCTTGCAGAATTCCTTTGTAAATTACGTCTTAGAGTTAGCTTAGAAATCATGTGGTATGTGTTAGAGTTAATTGTTTGCTTTGTTTAGAATATAAAGAAAGTAATTAGAGCTGTCAATAAATTACATAGCTTAAGGTTTGACGAGATAAAATGGCGATGAGAGAGCAACGTATATCAGTCTAAATAAGTAGTTATTGGTTGTTAAACAAGTGTCACTTAGGATATCTTTTGGCCAGGTTGAGTGATAATATAAGTGGCTAGCAGTGGCTGAACTCAAAAAAGAAGATTATCGTGCTCGCCATGGAGGAGCCTCTATTCAGCTGTGAGTCCACTGCTGAATAGAGGGCCACATGAAGTTAAAGATGGTTTAAGGTTTGTTACTAAGTCGACACATTTAAAAAGAATTCAACTTCAACCAGGTCGAGCAACTGCTATCATTTCACTAACTCGACACAGTTCAAAAGAATTCAACTTGCACTTTCAGACCCAATAACAACACATTTATCCTCAAAAAATTAAAGATTTTCCACTTAAACCTTCATATTTACTTTTTCAGTCGATAAAATCGTTCATTTATTTCTTGGAGCTCAAGAAATCCATTTATGAAACGGGCGCTAATCGAAGTGCATACCTCGTTCGATTCCCGGGTCAAAAGATCTAAAGAAACGGCTGACCTACATTGTCGGTTCCGTCTATTCGTTGGATCACAGAAGGCTATTTAACCGATAAATTTTATGAGGAAGAATTGTCATTTGTCATCATTGGAATAACATTGAGGTTAGCTTGCTGCTGCTTTTTATTTTCGCTAATGTAAGTCTCGGGTTTCGTTTGTGATACAAATGATGACCATGTATTTGAATCACAATCAAGTCATGTTTATTGTGACTACGTAATCATGTGAAAATGTTTCTGTCCCGTCACTACAATTTTATAACTTAGAATTTTCTTTTCTTAAGCTGTGACATTAGTAACCGAAAAAACTCTAAAACAAGACGTGAAAATTACTAGAAAAAGAAAATCTGTTAGTGTTCGGTAGTCGGTTAGTAGAAAATTATGTGAATAAAAAAGTATAATACGTCTTATGAATCACTCGGACTAGGTAAATTCAAATGTCACTAACAATATTTTTAAGAGTTTTCTATCATAAGGCCGCAGGGTTTGAATAAAGGCTATAAATAGCCTATACATAAGATTGCGATTAAGTTTGTGGTCAATTATGAGGCCCACTGTAGATATTTGTAATTGAATGAAATTATTTTTAGTAATAGATCTATCTAATTCATTTCATTCATTCAAATAATGTATTTTCGCCGCTGTTTACTTGAATATTTGTGCATTAATCTATTTATGCACCTGAAAACATTTAACCCGAGTTGTAGGTACTCCGCATTCCAAAAAATATTTTTCTACTCTTATATAAAATAATTCCTTAGAATGAGAAAATTAAGGTTATTTTCCATGTGGTCTATTTAGGTAGGCTGTCAGTTTAAAACTGCTATTTTTCAGACACAAGTATATCCTAATATTATTGACAGACTACCGCAGGCGTTTGCTTTTTATTGTTAAATAAATTTTAACAAAACATAACTTCAGGCCTTTATCCCCGAAGAGTGCAGGTATATTTCAAACCCACACTTTGACAGTTATATTTCGGTCCCAGTTCAATAGGGGGAGAGCCTATTGCCATCTACCAGGCACATTATTAAGCGAGTGATAGTCACCATTTTAATATACACACCTTTGAAAAGTCAGAGATGTGTGCACGGGTTACCTGGGGATCGAACCCAAGACCATCGTCTCGGCAGTCCGTTACGTACACCACTGGGCTATTGCCGCTTTTTAATAATAATCTAATATGTGACAACAATAATTATATGCCGCATGTGAGTTATACTAAGAACGATTAAAACATAATAATATCACAGTCAGACACTTCAATTTTGTTTGTATGTATGAATATATATATATATATATATATATAGTAGATAACGCTTACAAACTGACACTTATTTTATTAATATTTTTAGCACAATTTCGAAACGCGGTGAAATTTGGTAACATTCAATAACTTTAAACAACAATCTACCTCGACTGCTTTGTTATAGAATGTTTTACTCTAACACTGTGAAATGTTGGTCAGCAAAAAGTAAATGCGAGCTGGAAGCACCATGTAGGTCGTATAACAAAGCTTACACAAAAAGGTTGCATGCTGCTGATTACAGGATGTATGTATATGCTTAATTATTATGTACGGAATATAAATACAAGTGATTGAGAAGGTTTATCAATATACAACTGTTTACAGTTTTAGAAACTATTGTATATTATTACTTTGTACTGTTCCTACGGGATATATACCACGTACCTTTGTTTTGAGTAACCGATATTTCGGTTACTCAAAACAAAGGTACGTGATATATATCCCGTAGGAACAGTACAAAGTAATTATAGTGACCACGAAAGTTTAAATTCCTATATTGTATATTAATACAAAGCCTGGCGAAAAAAAAGTGACCGTGAGTGTTATTGCTCGTTCTTTCTCATGGTTCTGCGCACTTGCTTTGCGAACGCGGCACTAAATGTAAATATAAAATCTTAAGATCATTATTTTTTTAATTTGAAATTCCTAAGCGTCACATTGTGATATACGTGAATAAAGGGTTTTGTCTTTGACTTTGTTATACATGTTTCAATCTCGGTAGTAAGTACATTAACTTAGAGGATATAACTATTGTAAGCATTGCCACTATACCATGCGCTTAAACTTTTAAAAAACAATTGAAATTAAAAAAGTGAAACCAATATAATGCGATAAAATCCGTAAACAGTAGTTTAATTTCAATGTGTAACATTCGAGTATACACAAGAAGACAGTTCAAAAACAATTTATTTGTTTGGGACTAACAATGTCCAACTTCTCTCTATAGCGCATAGCGCTATAGCGCAATGTGGGTGAATAAGATTACTTGCATTATACAACTTTATACACAAAACACATTGAAAACTCGGACAATGCTTTTGTATCCTTTAAAAGGCTTTGCATCACAGGATTATACTGGCATGCAGATGTTGTATTAAACGTATAATAACGTAAATAGAATTAAAATATTACATACAGAATAAGTTTGTGGAGAGTGGCCTTTGTGCTAAAAAAAAGTAGCTTGTAAAACAAAATAACGTCATAAAAAGAAGTGGATTTTCGTTGTAGCATGCTATTTCGCAGGTTATAATATAGGCTTTAGAATTCTGCGATTAATTGGCTGTCAAGCACAAATACTTATGACAATTTAAATCCAACCAGTAGTAGTTAAATCAAACAAATAAACTCTTCAGCTTTCAACAGCATCAATAATGGCATAAGATAAATAATTTTAACATAATACTTACCAAATTTAGTTTCATTATAATATTCCGTAGACACCGACACTAGTATCTTATAGAGTAACTAGACGTCGCCAGCGGTTTTGCCCGAATCAATTATACATATAAACCTTCCACTTGCATCATTCTATCTATTAAAAACTGCATTAATATCCGTTGCGTAGTTTATAAGATTTAAGCATACATAAGGACAGACATGGTGAGGAGAGGCCCGTGCCCAGCAGTGGGACTGAATATATACAGGGCTGATGATGAGGGACATACAAACAGAAGACAGACTTTGTTTTATAACATCTAGTGATAGTAAAGATTTCAAATAACCGAAAGAATATTAATTAGCCTTGATCCTTTGTCCTTGGACTCCATCAAGATGAAGGACGATCTCATTTTCCCAAAGGATACCGAAACCCGTTTCCTTTGCATAATATATGTAGGAAAAAATTACCCACAAAACGCGATGTGATACATTTTCAAGTCACTTTTGTCCGCATCTTCAATATTTCGACACCTCCTACGCATAACATCGTAACTGACATAATGACGAAAATGACATTTTTAGATTTTCATTTACCTTGTAACTTGGACCATCGTTTGATCTAATAAAAACAATATTATTTACAATAGAACCATAGATATGAAGACTGCATATAATCGTATCTTCATCTCTAGCGTAGTAATATATCGTATAGCGCAACTACAATACAGTATGTGGGGTGGGGGATATCTGTGAGCCGTGCGACTCAATAGTATGTGTAAGTACCGATAGAATACGCGGGATTAACTCTTTTGTGGCCGTTGTACGAACGTGCAAGGTAAGTGGAATGTCCTAAAATATTAATTACAAATAAACAAAATGATTGTCTGAAATAATAAAATACCCACACTAAAATCTCGTAAGTAGGATTTACTATAGTATACATTGGTTTTAGATACTTTTCAACTATCGTAAGATTTACATACGATTATTTACGCCGGATTTTGTTAGTCTTTTTATATCCTAAGTTATACTTAAGATATTTTATCTAAACAAAACATAAGTTACTATAGTATTCGCTTTAAAAAACCTCAATAAAATGATTAATTTTGTTTTTGTTTTAGAAAATTACCGACTCCTTTCACGCAGATACTGATGAGATAAAAGGAACGGTGCATATTTTAACAGAGTCCGAAGAAACACGCCATAGTATGAGCTCCCCCCCTCAAAGTAAGTAACAGTGTATTGGAATAATAAAAGCACGTGTCTTACATTTATACCCTAACTTTAACCCCTCAACTTTTTTTTGGTTTTTTTGGTCTCTCGCAACACTGGTAGCAAGACGTAAAACTGTGCTTCTCCCAATATTTATTTAATTTTATTTGATTTAATTAACTTTATTAGGTATTATTTGTGTTTTAAGCTCTTATTAGTGTGTGATATTAATAATTAACTATATCATTTCATAATTAGAAGTGAATGTTGGTGAATAACATATATTAAAAGTTTTGCAAAGTCATCTGTCAAACAAACGAACTATATCATTTAAAATACTTTGCATTACTTATCTAATATTCGAGCAGTTGAGGTAAGTTTACGTAATATCGAACATTTAAACTATTTACATAAGTAGTAAACACCTAGTGAACATATCTCGATTAGCCGGCTCATCTTGGTTGGTGCCTTACACAAACCTAAGTGTCATACTTACAATAGTAACAAGTAATTATTATTTCTGTCTTTTGTTAATAAGTTCCTTGCGATCTTTTTAATCTATTAACAAGATGATGACCAGGAGGCGTCAAGAGGAGGAAAAATTTCAATGAACGCTTATAGAACTTAAGAAATACAAGGCTTTGTGTGAGACACTACAAAGCGAGCATGATGATAGTGAGAGGGAGATGTTACAGGTTTTAGAGAAAAATTCTCAACTAAGAACTGAGATGGCAGAAATTCATTCTCATTTGATTACATCTTTAGATGAACGTGAGAGATATGTAATAATATCTAGGCTTTGGGCTGAAATTACTGATATCCAAGTATTTATACATAATATGTAAGAGGATAGTGGCAACTAAATGACACATGACATAATGAAGAATGGTTTTATATTACATAGGATTAAATTGACTTGTTAAAGAAAGTGACATCATTTTGCTTATGTCTGGCACTATTAGATGGCAGTGTATCCAATATTTTCAAGTAGTGTTATTTTGGTTGATAATTTCCTGTTATTTATAACGATAATAGCAGATAAAATAGTTAAAATGAAATGTATAATAAATGCAGACATCTGTCTAATTAAATGGATCTGAAATAAGCTATTCAACTAAATTGATTCAATTTGAAAATAGTTCCAAATTACATCACTGATTTTTTTTCGAAAACATTCTCATAGTTTATTTATCCATTCTCGGAAATAATACAAATAAATTCAATAAATTAATAAAATATGAGACGGTATTTATTTTTATCTGCTTTTATTCATTGAAATTATGTATTTTTATTATGAAGTGCCATGTGTTAAACTGTAAAGCTATTTAGACCATAATTATAGTAATAATCAATCTTAGGATTAGCTCTCGGTAATGAACTATCTTATCAATTTAGTATATCTGGTATAAACACTGCGATAGATAAGCTATTTAGAGATATTTTTTATGCAAAGATATGTGTACATGTACTTTGTGTGGTTCAATTGTAGGAGACCATGGCAATAATGATTAAAATGGTATTTAATCATTCTAGGTGCTTGAAGGATTTTGTTTATTTATTTTAAACAATACCTACTTACATGTAAGCTTACTATTTTTATACCAAACCTCTTACGAATCGTCAAATCTTAATTATAATGAAACTGAATGAACCAGATACCTAACGTAAAATACTTAAAAAAAACGAATTGAAAACGATGTCAGTGTTCTGATTGTGTAAATGGAATGAAAATAGCCACAATCACATGATACAATTGATAAATTAAACTGAAATTGAATAAATTAAATAAGATATTCTGCTTAATATAATAAGTATTTGTATAAGTACATTGATGTTTTTAAGTGTTGCGACCTAAATTAATAAATCTAGGTATGTATATTTGACTTATAGATATTGAAATATTAACCGACTGGTCCGAATTTTAACTTATTTTAACTAGTGTCTGGTTTGACTTTCTACACGACTATTTATTATACCGTTTCTTACCAAGAGTACTTTTACTGGCATTGGTGTCTAGTTTAACTTTAGGCAGTTCACTGACTATTGGTAACATAAATAAACTATTAACTAAATTGGTTCATTCTTGATTACTAGTTATTTATTTATACTTTTGTACTGTTTGTACCTGTAATACATTCAGGTCAATTCAGTTTATAGCATTCCATACTGTACATTTACGGGTGGTAGACTTACAATTAGGAAATAATTATGGAACACTTTTAGGAGGAGCAGTTTAGTAATATACTATAATAGTCTATATATTATACTAGGTGAATTTGATATATTATAGTTAAAAGATGTATTATAGTAACATGCTTTAATAGGATCTGCTGCATTATTTATTCTAAATTGATAACATTTTAGTGTATTATTAATATAGATATCAATTTTGATTATGATAAGTTACATTTATAGATTTTCCTACAGTTAATTTTTGTGGAATATGATAAAGAACTTTGTACTTTCATATGTCACATACATAGTTGTGTAAAAATGTGTATCTTTCTTAGTGGAAATAAAGATTATTATTATTACTTTTAGATAGCTACGATTTATAGATTTATAACGTTTAGATATTCTTTGATGTCATAGTAGCTGTTACAGGTAACATTTTTTTTGTTTTCTTACTAAAGTATTTAAGTTAAATTTTAAAATACATATACAAAGAAAATAAAAGGGTGGTCTTACTATAGGTTAGAGGTTCTGATAACCATACACACCATTACATATAAACTTCTTCTAAACAAGGATTGATAATGTAGGTAGCAGTGATGATATAAAGGTATCTGTAAATATCTATAATAATGTGATAACATCGATTTATTCATTGATGATTAAATAGTTGACGATGATTGAATTATTATTGATGATTAACTTACCGATGGTTAAGAAGTTGATGATAATGCTGGCAATGATGACCATGTTGATATGATTTTGATAATGATTTTGATAATGATTTTGATAATGATTTTGATAATGATTTTGATAATGATTTTGATAATGATATTGATAATGATTTTGATAATGATATTGATAATTATTTTGATGTTGATGATATTGATAATAATTTTGATGTTGATGATATTGATAATGATTTTGATGTTGATGATATTGATAATAATTTTGATGTTAATGATATTGATAATGATTTTGATGTTGATGATATTGATAATGATTTTGATGTTGATGATATTGATAATGATTTTGATGTTGATGATATTGATCATATTGCCTACGAACTGCTGAAGTCTTTCACCTTGTTCTAGCCTGGACTCATGTGCAACAGCTGTGGGGCTAGATAGTATCAAGGAGATTGACCGTTGTTACTTGTCTATTTAATGTGAAAGGAAAGGCAATGGCAATGAGTGTATTAGAATGAAAGTATTGTCCTAGTATTACACTACTGTTATCATACAAGTTGGTACCTGTATACTTGTAAATTAGTGAAATGGAATTTAATTATTTAACTCGGTTGTGAATTAAAATTATTTATTTTATTTCATTTATTTATCAGCCATAAGCAGAATTACCTATTTTATTTTTTTATTCTTAAAACCTTTACTTAAATTTTTATGCTTCGTAGTGGCTCCTTTTGTACTATATTATTTTTGTCAATTTGTGGATGGATAATGCAGTGGTGTAATATTGTAAAATTAAACTGTACTTCTATGTAACATGTGTATTGTGAATGTTAATGATCCCTTCATAGAATAGTAAATACAATTTGTAACAATGGTATCAAAGCAGCTGTCACAGAACTTATTTCTAGACTCGCAAAATGAAACCGTAATTACTGTAAATATGAGTCCAGTTTATTTTTGTGTGTTTTATTTTTGTTGTTTCGTACAAATTTTTGTTGTGATACTATTCTTATAATTGAACTTATGTACTTAGATGACGACGTAAGTCAGTATAGCCGTAGCGGACGTAACGATACTATAGTTTTTAGATGGCTTTAATCAATATGGTAAGAATTCATTGTTACATAATACAGGGCGCCCGTCGGGCGATTGTTTAGTAAAGTGTTATTTAATTTATTGTACTTCGAGGACGAAGTAATTGTCAGTCTGGCCGTGAGAGATATGTAATAATATCTAGGCTTTGGGCTGAAATTACTGATATCCAAGTATTTATACATAATATATAAGAGGATAGTGGCAACTAAATGACACTGACATGACGTTTGACAGTTAAACGGTCAAACGTGTAAATAAGGTGTACCTATATAAGTCGACAGGCTCGGCTAGCTCGCCCTATTCTCCTTTGACGACGGCTCAGGTACGATATGGTTCTGACTATTTAATTGCCACTGTGTTCCAATATTCTGTGTTGCTTGTTCTTTTGTTTCATCATATAGGAAACAATGTAAGATAGCGTAATCATTATCTTATTGATATTGTGTTGTGGGTAGTTTGATCGTTTGTGAGATATTATAGATTGTAATATAGGATAGAATAATATACTGTGGATCAAGTCGTATCAAAGATCAAAGATTCATTAGGTATATACCTGTGGTAAACAATTAGTAAATTGTATTGATGCTAAATAATGCCTATTATGTTCTGTTGTAAGACAGACCTTTCTAGTAATATAAAACTACCCACAACATTGATATTTAATATAAATTGGCTGTACCACTGTTTGATTAATTATTGTTATATATAGTTACTGAAAAGAATGATCAAGAGTTTTATTGCCCGTTCTTTCTATTGATAGTTATCTAAAGATATATCCTTCTGCCAAACTGAATAAATGAAAGTATGATTTGATAGTTGTCTCTTTTATTTATCAAAACTGTCTCTACACCTTCCCTGATTCTGACAAACGCGATAGGTTACAATCAATAGTAAACAATTTTGACAGTTGTAGTAATGAGTTTGAGACTGCTCTCAAGCGCATCACCCAGTTAGAGGGCCTCCTAAGTGAGGCTAATAATCATATTAATAGATTGGAGTGTGCAGACCGGTCCATCAAAGCAGCCACTTCACAATCACTGTTTGATGAGCTGGTTGGTAGCGCTCCATCTATGGTTTCTGCCAACTCAAACAATGAAGGTAACAAGGTTATTACAATTGACTTAACTAATGACAATTCAATTATTTAATCAAGTAAAACCATAAACTCATCCAATAAACTGAAAAAGTATGTAAAGTTGAATAAACAAATTAAGAAAAAGGAAAAATTATTAAGAAAATTTAAAAATTCAAAAGCAAATGTCAATTATTGCCGCAAGTATATAGCTCTAAAGGAAGATATGTCTGTTTGTATTACTCAACTAGATAATAATCTTTTAAAATATGATACTCATATTCATTGCCTGCAGACAGAGATTGATCGCTTACAAGAATCTTTACTTAATATGACAAAGAAATATCAATTATCACAAAGTCAAATTAATGAACATATCTTGGCGATGGATGACTTAGTGGATTTGTGTAAATACAATGAGCAAAGACTCCTATCGCTTACTACTAATAATCAGATCAGTGAACCTAGCTTGAAACCACAAAGTTGTTCTCAGCCTACCATTTTGAATGATAGTTCTGCAATGTTATCTCAGTCAGCGGTGATGAGTAACAGCTTCATTAATGATAGCACCTCCTTCTCACATCACAATACAAAGACAAACACCAACAATTTAGTAATGTTTAGTGATGAGATAGGTAGGAACATGAGCCAATTGTTGAGACAAAGGACAGGTCAAACCGTTACCAACTTTTGTATGCCTGGAGCAAGTTTTTCACATATTTTACAAAACATCTTGAGTAGAACATACTGTCCTAATTCAACAATAATCATATTTATTGGGAGAAGGGGTAATGCAAATCTTAATACTATTAAAAGGTATTTCGACCAATTATTACACCTAAAAGTTAGAAAACTTATTTTACTTGCATTTCCCTACAGTAAGTTGTTGCCTCAGGCCGAAAATGACTATAGATATAAATTAAATTGTAAATTACATACATTGACATTATACAATGATTTTATTGACTTTATTGACTCTAATGCTTTCATTAGAAGTTTTTATTTGACATGTGATAGTTGCTATCTATCTCAATATATTCAAAGACAAATAGCATCATCGCTAGCATATTATATTAATAACACAGCCAAAAATTTGGCTAATAACACTGCTTTTATTGAGGAGTCTAACTTGACATTGAATATAAGCTTGGATTCTGTTCCAAATCCTTTAAATTAAGTTATGAGACAATAGAGTCAATCTCTGGCAATAACATAGACAAGACATTGATAAATTTAAATATAAGTAATAAAAACACACTTTCATCAACCACACATTGTACAAAAAATAACTTAAAAAATTGTATTAACCTGGTGCATCAAAATATACAAGGGTTGATGGGTAAGGAGTTAGAGTTGGAATTGTTCATGAACTGTAACAATATTGATATTTTATGTACTACAGAACATTGGCTTAAAAGCCACCAGTTCATTTTCAATTTCAACAACCACCAGGTTGCAAGCTCATTCAGCAGAGAAAAATTTATTCGAGGAGGCTCGTTAATTATAATAAATAAACTTTTAAAATTTAAAGAAAGGTCTGATATTGTGAGCCTCTCTGTTGAGCGAGTTATAGAGATATCTTGTGTCGAATTTGATCAGTTCATTGTTATGAGTGTATACAAGCCTCCATGTGCACATTTTGAAAGTTTTCTAGTAATTATGGAGGATGCCCTAAGCAAAGTTAATAATTGCCATAAAACGGTTGCTATTTGTGGTGACTTCAACATTAACATTTTAGAGAAATGTTCTTTATCAATTAATTTCTTAAATCTATTTAAATCTTACAATTTAAGTCATACTTTTTTAGAACCAACTAGAGTGACTGCCACAAGTGCTACCTGTATTGATAATATATTTATTAACACTAAGCCTTTACAAAAATCCTTAATTAATATGTTACAGTCTGATCACTGTGGGCAGTTAGTCTGTTGTCCAAGAGAAAGCCCTAAGATTCAGAGCAAAATTATTAATATTATACCTATAAATGAAAACCGATTAGAACTTTTTAAAAATAATCTATCAAATAAAATGCGTTGGTTGCCTATTCATGACCATCCGGATCAGTTATATAACTCATTATTTAAATTGATTAGTGATGAATTTTCTACTGTATTTAAACCTAAAAAATTAAATGTAACTGACCGTCTGATGTTTAGTGATTGGGCAACTGAAGGCATTCATAAAAGTCGGATTAGGTTATATGAACTTTATAATGAAAAAGCTTTTAATAATAGTCCAGCCTTTATTAGTTATGTAAAAAAATACTCAAAAACATTTAGACAAGCTTGTTATGCTGCAAAATCAATTTATTTGAAAAATAAAATGAAAAGCGCTGAAAATACCATAAAAACAACTTGGAATGTGATCAATAGCGAAACGGGTAGAGCCAAAACACGCAGTCGCGACTACCTACTAAATATCAATAATGTGAGTATTGCAGAGGACTTGGAAGTAGCGACGGAATTTGAAAAGTTTTTTGCTAATATACCCATTTAAGTGACGCTGTAGTTACATACAGCGTCACTAAAATCGTCTTCCATGTCTGCTGAAATGCTGCTTAAAGACTGCGTGCCGGAATGTGTTACGGCCTTTGAATTTGTTGCTGTTACTACAGATGATGTTCTTAAACAATTTAAAACTATTAATATGGAAAAGACAAAGGATCTGTGGGGATTGTCAGTAAAGACTGTTTCGTCTATTATTACATTAATTGCTCCACATCTTGCAACAGTGTTCAATGGTTGTGTCACTTCTGGAACATTTCCTGATTTAATGAAGTATAGCAAAATAACACCTTTATTTAAATCTGGTGACACATCAGACCCCTCAAATTTTCGACCTATTTCTGTATTGCCAACACTTAGCAAAATTTTTGAGAAACTAATTCTTAGTCAGCTACTTAGTCATTTCAATAGACATAATCTTCTTCACAAGAAACAGTTCGGATTTACGAGGGGTTGTTCAACTACTGACGCAGCAGTTGAGTTACTGAAAAGTATTTTTGCAGCTTGAGAGAAGTCGCAAGATGCGTTAGGTATATTTTGCGACTTGTCTAAAGCCTTTGATTGTGTTCATCATGATACTCTTATCAAGAAACTATATCATTACGGCATTAAAAATAAAACTCTCGATCTCCTGACTTCTTATTTGGGCAACAGAATCCAGAAGGTCGAGGTTAATGGTAAGACATCTCCAGGTTCTGCTTTGAAAATGGGTGTCCCGCAGGGTTCAATTCTCGGACCATTTCTATTCTTGATATATATTAACGATTTACCTTATTACGTTAAGAATAATCATGAGATTGTATTGTTCGCTGATGATACCTCTTTGATTTTTAATATTAAACGACGACAGAGTAACTTTGACGAAGTAAACAATGCACTCTCTAAAGTTGTCAATTGGTTTAATGTTAATAATCTATTACTTAATAATAAGAAAACTAAACTTTTAAAATTTTCAATGCCCAATGTTAAACATATGCCAACCAATGTACAACTTAATGAATCTAGGATTGAGCCCGTCGAGACAACCATGTTTTTAGGTATTATGCTGGACACCAAACTACAATGGGGTCCACATATGGAAAGGCTTTCGGGCAAACTCAGTTCTGCAGCTTATGCAGTTAAGACAATTAGACGCCTCACAGATTTAGAAACAGCTAGAATGGTTTATTTTAGTTACTTTCATAGCTTAATGTCGTATGGGATTCTTCTCTGGGGGAATGCTGCAGACCTAAATACAATATTTGTTCTGCAGAAAAGAGCTGTAAGGGGAATTTATAACCTCAGTCCAAGAGTTTCTCTAAGAGAAAAGTTCAAAGAAATAAACATTCTAACTGTTGTATCACAATATATTTATAAAAATCTGCTATATGTACATAAAAATATTGACAAATTTTGTAAAAAATGTGATATACATTCTGTAAATACAAGACACAGGAATAATCTCGTAGTTCATAGCACTCGTCTCCACAAAATAAGGAGCTGTTTTATGGGGCAATGTATACGCTTTTATAACAAGCTCCCTTATTATATAAGAGACCTATCTATAAATAAGTTCAAAATTATTGTAAAAGCGAAATTGTGTTCAAAAGCCTATTATAAAATATCTGACTATAAAGACGACCAAAACGCTTGGGACTGAGCTGTTCTAATTCGACACACAAAAATAATTGTATTAAATATTTCTTTTTAATGACGTTTCGTAAGTACTTTCAAAGTTTGTAATGAAATGAAATACTTCTTTATTTCGTGTACAAAATAAAGAAGTATTTCATTTCATTTCATTTCATTTCAACTGCAATTTTAACCTCATAGGTAAATAAGAGAAAACGCTCCAACTGCAATATATACCTCATAAATTCATAACGGGACGTCTATAATTAGTCGTTGATATTTAACGGTTTTAGCACTTGTAACACGATCTTGTTATATCATTCGATTTATTGATTTCCGCTTGACCAATTTTAATACTTTTATAAACTGGAAACGAGCAAGAATGAACGAAAATTAATTAAACAAAATACGTATGCCATTGAACTTTGCGACGACGCCATATTGGCCATTTTGATATTGAAATAACTGTGCTCGAGAAAAGAAAAAATGTTTGTAATGAGAAAACATTGAGTAATCTTATAAGTATGATATACAGAACTACTGGAAAATAAGTGTAGATTCCATATTGAGTTATAATTTATCGAAAAGTGATAAATATTGTAGTGTAAAAGTGACGAAACTGTTGTAATGCACTTATTACGTTCCCAAAGAATGGCGGCCGTTATTTTTCGTCGCGTAAACAAAAACGTTTTATGGTGAAATTATGATTCTAAAGTAAAATAAGTTGAGTTATCTTTCCACATTGTATATTGCTTTAACGTAATAACGTGTTCGTTCGGTGATTATGTGTGGATATTCGATAAATTGTGATAAAGTTTACAAGTTATACCAATGAAATTTCTCAAAATCAAAATATAGTACATCGCTGCGAGAACAGGTCAGTTTTATTTACATATTGAAAGATATAACTAGTTTGATTAACTCATAACAAAGCCTGGAAGGTATTATTCATGCCATATTATTATATTTTTGTAGACGAATTTTTCGTTTTTCTGCAAGTCTACGTAAAAATTAAAAAGTATTTGAAATGACGTTGCATTTCGAGCGTTGGGCAAAGCGGGCCTTGCGCATGATAGGGGTTAAAGGTTCAAGACAATTTGAAGCATAATTTCAAATTTAACTTAATTTAAATTTATAAGTACTAAAAAAACTATACCAATTATACAAAATAATGTCAAAGTTTCTGTTTATATATATCTCTCTCTCCTTTCTATCTATGTATCCATCTCTCTGTTAAGCTAAACAACTCAGACACTGTATAGGATATAAATGTCATAATTTGGAAGGTACTAACCCAAGGGAAAGTTACGATTATGACATTATCACGCGTACGAAACTGCGGAAAAGAGCTATAATCATACTTTTTCTTTCTTTTGACCACAGTGAAGATTCTCTGTTAACTGCTGAGAATATAACACGCCATTCATTAATTGCACAATAAATCGAAATATATAATAAGATATATATTTTGATTATGAAAACCACTTTTGTCCTTGGCTTGTTGAATCAATTATTTTGTCACTACAACCTTCTTAAGTTTCACTCATTTAGTCAATACTCAGCTAGCGAACAGACATCCAGGAAAAGGAACACTAAACCTAGGAAAGACAAGAGAAATATCGGACGTCGACATGCTGCCGAATGGAAAGACAACAAACGGAAAATGCTAAGAAACTTAGGCTATGAGTTGATGAGTAACGATGGTGCTGTAGGGCATTGTAGCATACTAAATAGTTTCTTGATACTTAGTAATAGATTTTCAATAGGTTTGGGCATTTAGGGAACCGTGAAAAGCATGATGTTATGTGTGTAAAATATGTATGCGATCATATAAAATGTTTTCAACTAGTAGAATCTCATGAGACTCGCCAAATAAACTTGAAGATCCTTATATCATGCTCTTAGCATTTGATGGATGATTGCGAGATCATATGTAGACGGGGCCCGCCAACACAAACGGCGGGCCAATCCCGGGCGGGGTCGCGAGAAAGTATGCTAATCGCGATCACGCGATCCGCGTGACCCCGCCAACATACGGAACCCGTAGGGACGCCGCGGTGGTTTTTAGTGGGTATGCCCCGAACGACTTTAGGGGAGAGCCTCCAAATACCTCCTCCGCCAGTCCCAAGCCCAGCCGTTCTAATGGCTGGGTTGGCGGAGTTGAGATGACTCATAAGGAGAGTTTCCCACCGTAGTGAACAAAAAAAAAAAATGCTCTTAGCATTATCCCAGTGTCTGCTATGTAGTTTAATCGAATTTGACTGAACATTAGCTTTTGCAAGCCAAATGGATAGCTTTATTCTACGGTTTAGACTAGTGTCAGTTTATGCATCCCTAAAACGACTGTCAAAGATCTTCATAAAAGCCGCGACCGACGGCTTAATGTGCTCGCCGAGGCACGGCGCAAATGTTAATTTTAAATTCAAAACGCACATAAATCTGAAAAGTCATTGGTGCGTGCCATGAATTCGAAACCGATACCCTCTGCATGGCAGTCTGTTGGCATCTCCACTCACTGCCTTTTCCGCTAGGCTATCGCTTTATGTTATCTAAGCGTCTACTAGGAGATGACGTATACCTTATAATGTTGCGCTCTGTGCAAGTAGCAAGCAGCCGAAAAAAAATATTATGTGATGAACATGTGCTAGTCTCAAATAATACTCAGTTCTCACCACGATTTATTTTGACGTCTACCAGAAACTGGATTTAGAAAAACTTTCAATAACATTTTATTCCTAGGAGTGATTGCTCTTAAAATGAATATAAGAAGAAAATAAATCCTATAATAAAGATCTCATATCACGTTCCCAAAACTGCTGTAATAATGAATCGCAATGCCATAGGATAGTATTTTGAGTCCTTTTTCCGAAAGGAATGTTTATTTGGACTGATTTTTTTATGAAATACATATATTAAACGCAATGGAAGATATTTTATTTCATATATTCCCTTTAAAATTATGATAATTGTAACTTACGAAACATTATTTATATTATTAGTTCCAATGTAAGTTATCTTATATACAACATACATTACTTAATTCTAGATAAATGTCAACGTAAAAGCTAGTAAGTACTACATACGATTAAATACGGCTGATATTTTCAAAGTAGAAAATCGTATGTGGCCTGTAACGTATGTCCGGTACTTACCGCGTTGCGTCACAGTACCGCCCATACGCTCGGCCAATCAGAGAAAGCCATCGTCCGCACTCGCAAAGCCTGACCAAATATGGTCATAAACGGACTCTCAGCCTGATGGAGGGCCCGGTATATAAAGGGGCCGACAGAGAGGCCGGCACCGCTACTCTAATGTCGCTTCTACTATAACTAAGCGTACCTACTGACCCTACGTCGTATTTACGTGTATCCTACTCCCAGCTACGGGTTCCAGGTCCACCTTGGAAGCTCCGGGCTACGCTCCTAGACCGCTACACTTTCCTGCATCGCCTTCGGCTACACCTCTGGCGAAGAGTCTGGCCTGCCCTGCTCATCGTACACACACCGCCGGCGTCTGCCAGCTGAGCCAACGTCAGCGAGGGCCTGCACCGCTACGCGCAGCCTTCGAGTAGCCTGCCTACACACTACCGGAGGGAACAGCGTGGGGGACTGCAGCCCTTAGTGTTCAGGCCAGTGTCGTGTTGTTGGTCGGTCATACTCGTGGCAAGGGAAGTGAGACAATACTGCAATAAACGCATCTAGAACTTCTACTGCGTTTTTACTACCAGAACCCGTTACAGGCTTTTAGGGAATTCTAGCAAAAATAATAAGAAATCATACTAGAGGTCATAAACTAAACCTAAAAATATGTCAGTATGCCAATTTCGATTCTTAAATTAGCTTATTTGACTTCACAAACATCAATAATCTGCTTCCGTACCTTTCAATGGCGATACTGTAAAGTTGATAAAATGCAGTTACGATATTGTACGTAGGAGGTGTCGATTTGCAAGACAACCAATGGAGATTACTTCCTAATGTAACACATAGTCAACGCGTAAATAATAGCCACATTGACGAAACGAGCAATCCTTTTTGACACTATCTGTTACAAAGGGATGTAGTATAAAGCAACATGGACGAAAATATTTATCAAGTGAACGCGAGGCTTTATTTTCCCTAGGAATAAATAAAAACGTTTCTGTAACACACTTCAAGGACATACGGCTTAGCTGATCAACCTTTTGTTAAGATTCTACTGATTTTGTTTCTTTACTAAAGAACGATAATACCCTGATTGTGAGTGCGATACTAAGTTTGGTTTTTGGATATGTTGGATTCGGTTTTCTCAGTGTTATTTGGTAGAGAAGGTTGTATAAAGAACAGCGATAGCTTTGTGGAGATACCAACAAACTGGTTTACCCTTGTTTGGTATAATAACTTTTGATGTAATGTAACTAATTCGAAGAACGTTTAAGAAAATAATCAATTTGTATAATAACGATTAACATAATTTTCATTATTTGCGACAACTACATTTGCGCTATTGATCAAAAAGTATAATGTTCATTTGATGTAATGTTTAGGTGGTATAACATGTTTAAGCACGAAATCATATAATACCTATGTGTAGGGTCAACTGAAACAATGGCTGGTTAGGTTAGGTTAGTACTGCGGCCAGAACCAAACTTTACTTATTTCGCTTAATTCAGGCAGATCTTTCGACTAAATCATTATTAGTCTAGTGAAACATTAGTTTAAATAAAATTAGTGCATTTTGTATGAAAATATGGTCCAATGACATTATTTCAAAGAAATAAATATGATAAATAAAAATCTACCAATTAATTATTCGGTCAAATGAATAATTATATGAAATGACTTTATTGTAACTAAAATTTGCCGGAGCGATTTTCGACAAAACTTTGTTAAACCAAACAAGGGTGAACCCAACAAACTGCTATGCACACCAGATCAGGTTCGAATCGACGGCGTGTACCACAGATTGTTCGAAGCGTCAGAGAGCACGTAATGTCGTCAGTCACGACTGTCATGAAGATCTTTGACAATTGTTAAATGAAGTCAGTATCTCTGATTAACACTAGAGTACACGCGTGGGCTACGTTTGTAGCCCAGGGTGTAATATTGTCATATATTGGCGGAACCAGGTATGCCACAGCGCAATCGTCTTGTGTATTCCTCGATTGGTTCTCCGCGCTCCTACTAGTAGAATGCCTATTACATCGGCATAAGGACCTGCGCAAAAATCGTCCTAGAAGTTGGTGGGCTACACCTGTGCCCCGCGCGTGCGTTTAAGGAAACAAATTGCCCAGTGCACAAGTGGTAAATATTGTAATTTTTTTGTATTATTATGGCGTATTAACGGTCAATCAGTAACATGGCATGTATAAACGGTCTCATAATAATATAAAAAATTTATAACCTACAACTAAAAGTCATCTGACGTTAATATTTCTAAAAAGTGTTATTCTATCTAGCAAGATCGTGTCCCAATTGAGCGTCGTAATTCCCAGCAAAGTATAGGTACCAAGAGTTATCAAACTGAAAGGCAGGCTACTACAGGATTAAAAGAACATCCCCAGCGACAAAATATGCCTATTCGGGGAGGAGTTGGTTGGTATTTATTCTGCAGCGCACGCAAGCAATGTAGCAAATGTATGAGGCGCATTTGTAGTGAACATCAGGAAGGTGTGTGTCCTGATTGCTTGTCAATAGAACAGTCTATTGCGAATTATTTAATTATGTGGCTAAAAGCCATTGCTAGTCATAAATTTAAGGTAAATATTACGTTCCTAAATGAAAATAAGACTATGGCATCAAGCCTGCCAAATATTAATGATTTTTAAGTAGTTTTAGTATATGTTTGATAAAATAATTAAGAAGACAAGTCATGATTAATTTTATGGATTTTATGGATTATGGATGCTCCTGTTACACAATATTCACATTGGAAGGCTAACTAAGACACTTAATTTAGTAACTGCATTAATTTCTTAAGTATTATGTCTGTAGCTAAGTAATTACTATTTACAAGTAATTAAGTACAATGTGAAACAGTTGCAGAGTTCTTTACAAAAATATTGGCGATTCAAAAGAGTGGCCACGAGTTTTATTGCCCGTTCTTTCTCGTGGTTCTTCCTATTGCTTTGCGAACGAGGCAGTAAATGTAAATGTAGAAACATTAAGTAATTCGATTTAAAAAATTGACGTTCATAAGCGTCACCTTGTGACCAAGATGAATAAACGATTTTGACTTTGACTTTGACTATGTTCCATTCTGATTATAATAAAGATATCTATAAATTAAACAATGAGTTTTATTAATTTGTTTACTTCTTCATAGAATTAATTGATTTAAAAATGGGATACACCTGTAGCCCGCGCGTGCACTCAAGGAGTATAAATGGCCGCGTGCACTCTAGTGGTAAACTGACGCTAGTCTAAGCCATGTAATATCGCTATCCCCTTGGATTTCGTGGTTCAGACAAGCAGACGCTCTGTGGAAAATCTAATATTTAGTCAATACCGGTAAGACTAGCAAGTGGATCCCAAGTTGCAACTGGGATAACGCTTGGAGAATGATGATGATTTTTTTTTAATTCAAACATTTATTTAACAATCGTTTTGAGATTTGAATATACTACAGAGTTACACTTAAACATCCGTATTTGATCAGATTGAGCTACAAAGCCGCAAGGCCTAGAGCCTAAAAGCTTCATATATGTATTAAGATATTATTTGTAAACACTAAACATGAAGTTTGCAGCTTGGATATACCTGGCTTATTGCGTATTCCCCAAAACATGTTGAAACTATTCTATGTCACCTGATTTAAAGGTAATGATGTATATACAAAGCATTTGTTCACTAAAGGCTATGAAAGAGCTTATCTACGGACACCACAATGTAATCACGGTTGGAATGAACGTTTGAAAAGGGAAGACTGGATATTTAGGACATGAGAGATTAAGTATCGTTTGGCTAAATTAAGTTTTAGTAAGCAGCGATAGCCGAGTGGAGAGACCGACAGACTGCTACGCAGAGGGTTTCGAGTTCAAATCCACGGCACGCACCAATGACTTTTCGAAGTTACGTGCGTATTAAACTGTTAATTATCGCTTGCTAAACGGTGAAAGAAAACATCGTGAGGAAACCTGCATGTCTGAGACTTCTCCATAATGTTCCCGAAGACATGGGCAGTCTGCCAACGCACACTTGGCCAGCGTGGTGGACTATGGCCTTACCCTTCTCACAGTGAGAAGAGGCCCTTGCCCAAAGTGGGACAGTATAAAGGGCTGATTATGAAACAACCTTCGGGTGTTGAACTATGTGTTAACGAAAGTACACATGGCAACTCGTCAAGCTGGACACTTGGCGTTTGTACTTTTCTTAAGGCGTAGCAAATTAGATCGTATTGCAAATGTTTAGCTTGACTTATCGCTGTATATACAATACCTATGCTTGATAAATAATTTATACTAATATTATAAAGTGATGAGTATATATGTTTGGTTGAACTTGCTAATCTGAGGAGCTACTGGTTCGATTTTTATATTTTATTGTGTTATATAGGCCATTTATCAAGGAAGTATATAGACTACGAGTATCATATAACATCACGCTATGAGCCGTAGATGTTGAAAAGTAGCCTTAAATAACAGTGTTACCGTTTTCTTTTGCCGAAATTAATCGCTTTTATCCAAATGAATATTTTGGTATGCTAATAAAATAATATCACTTGTAAGTAATTGAGTGTAATATAAATAATATAAACATTTTCCAAATTTCATAAAAACCTAAATCCACATAACTGTTACAACTGGGATTTGAACCCACGCCCGCAGACCGTGAAACGGAAGTTTTAACCGCATGGCCATCGCAAACGCAAACACTTGACAGAGTGTTTACGTCATCTAACCGAAAACTGTCATTTCCAAATAGATCTATGTTTCCAAATGATTAAATTTTAATAGTCTTCAAACCTTTTATTAGCTAATTATTCTGTTTGACGACCGACTATTTTGTCGTGTAGACGTCAGTATGACTTATGAACTCCTTTACGACCGTAGTGTCAATGAATAATACAGGACTAGCACAAGATCGAGGCAAATGGCAAGAACAAAGGGAGGCCTATGTTCAGCGATGGACAAAGTCGGGCTGTGGATAAAGATGGTGATGATTATATGGTTGATGAAACTTGTATATGATTGCTCATGCATCTAGTTTAAAATAGTCGCTAC